>CM024759.1:21390005-22693264 GCA_014218235.1 Colocasia esculenta
GTATGTAGGATTCAATTCCTAATCCACTTCCTTTCCACTCTTGGATTGATTGTTTGGAGTGATCCTTATCATGTGTCTGTCATTCTTTAGTTTAGGAAGTATGATCATGGGAAGATTCTGTTCCTAACCTTTCTTCGTTCCCCTGTTATTCCTCCTTGAATTGCTGGTTAATGGTATGTGGTACCTTAGCATGCTATTTTCAAATCTGATAAGTCAGGTGATTTTTAAATCTGAAGAAGTCATGCTATTGTCCAAAGCTTAGAGATGTTGTCCATGGTAGAAACCAGATCTTTCCTCATATTTAGTTAGTCCTTAAGCCATGGGAAGTTACACATTACTCCTTTTTCATTCCCTCAACTTGTTTAAAATCTGAAATCCTATCGGTTCCATGGTGTAGTGTAGACAGAACCAAAATGGTTCTTTCTTCTTCGTGAGATTGATTCATTGAGAGGCCATTGAAGTCTCAAGTAAGTGTACTTGATAAGTGATTAATGGAGAATGAGAAGAGAGTTCTAAGAGAAATGCTTTTCCATTCAATTTTCATTAAGACTAACATCTTTTTAAACAACCATGTGATTTATATTCCATGATCTTCTTCCATTTTCTTGTCATGTTACATTGAGCTATAAACCTGAAATCATACTTTTTCCAAGTCCTAATCATGTTAGAAATGATGGAAGAGTTTGTTAATACCATTTCTAGTTGGTTTGGAGCAATTTCTAAAAGTTCACACTGAATCTGTCGACAGACAAGCTTCTTGCTCTTGACAGGAACCAATTTCTAGAACCCTAAAATCACTACTGTATGTTGCTGTCGATAGGCCCATAGCTTGCTGTCGATAGATGCATACAGAACTGAAGTTCTGTTTCTGGAAACCAGCCCCCCCTGTCGACAGCAAGCTTGTGCCTGTCGACAGGTACTGACAGTGCCATGTTTCCAGCACAAGTTTTGCTCCATTCCTTGATGCCAATCTTACCCAATTGTGCCACCTAATAGTCCACCTATATCTTGTGGTTTTTACTACCTAAACATCTACTAAAATCAGTCATGTACCTTTCTTTTTATCATGAATTATTTCTCCAAAGTTCCGAACAAAACTGACCTCGAAGGACTATCAATTTCTGAAATCAGTAAGGAAACAAAGTTCCTTCACTCTTGTGTGTAAACATTGAATGAACCCTTGTGTATCCTTGATTCATTATAAAATGAGTGTGTGATGATGACGAGTTGTGAAGTCTTTGGGACTCATTCGAGAAATATGCCTGGCAAATAAAGGGATGGTTCAGTCTTGGGGGGAGCACCCGAATTCGTCAGTGGCCGCGCGGGGGCGATGAGGACATCGTGGATGTTGGCATGCATTAGTTCGTGTTTGATTAGTCATCATATCATGCTTGTGTGTGTGAAAATGTGTCTGACTCTAAATTCAAGTATCATCCTGAGTTATTGATCTTGCTTCTAAACTATTCTTGTTCAATACGTGATATCAATTTGGCTCATTTGTCCAATTTCTTGAACACTCAGTGCTAGCTATACATATGTTCTTATCTTGAGATTATACGTTTGAATCCTTTCTATTTCAAGGAATTGAATTCTACTGGGCTAGTTAGATCATCAAATTCCACTTTTTCAGGTAATCTACAATTTTACAAGGCAGGACTTTGGGACTTGTGTGTGGAGAGACCAACCATGGTGGCATTTTATTTTTACAATGTAAATAAAGAACCATGTAACACCTATTGAATGGTGAATATTATTTATTGAAGCCTCTGAGAAAATTTACTATTTAATTAGTTCAATTTTACTCTTGATATCTCGTTTGCTCATGTTCCAGTATTTATAGATATATTAAATGACGGGACGTGACATGTACAAAGTATAAGTTGTAATCTAACTAATAAAGGTGGTTTCACCTGATTTGGACCACCCTAGCATTTGTTTTGATTTTTCAAACCCATAGGTGTCAAACCTAATCCAAGATGGAGTTGGAAATAGGTAGAAAAATCAACCCAAACGTCATTTTCAGGTAGCGACAGGTTGACACATCGCTACCATAAAGCGACAACATCATGGTCGTGACCCATACAAAAAATCAGACAGTTTTGTGGTGTTCTTCAGAAGGCGACAAGATGATGGTCACCATCACTTTCAGAAGGCGACAGGCAATGTGTCGCGTTATGCATATGTCCACTTAATTAGCCATAACTTTTTATTATATAGACCTCGGATTGTTGAGCCGTTTTCTTTGATGGTTTCTTCATTCAAAGGGATTCAATTTGGTATATTCATGTGTGAGATTTGAATGAAAAGTCAATGAGTTATGACCTTAGGAAGTGAAGGGATGGGACTGCAATTGCCTTCTAAAAGGCATAGATCTTGGTTTCCATCGTTTTGTGTCATTCCTTGCAAGTGTGAGTTTGATCTATTCTAGGAAGGTTCTAGAAAGTATTATCATACATTTAACAACCCATATGAAAGTTAAAACATGTTCAAATGATTTTTAAATGATCCTAAGTTCATGATCATGCTCTATACCTACCAATTATTCACTTTCTTGCCTTGTTAACGAACTTGCTAAAAACGCATAGTTACTTGCTAAAATTGGCCATGCATGTTTTAATACTCATGATACTTGCCATATATAGAGTTTCCAAATATAAAGTTTCCATAAATAGAGTTTTTATAACTAGAGTTTACATAATCGGATTCACATACGCACTTGAGCGACTCTCACGCGCGGCATGCGCATACACTCTAGCACGATAGAAAAGCCCTTTCTTGGCTTGTGGTGAACTCTCCATTGGATATTCCTTTAGCCGAACTAGTGACCCCTTCACCAAGGCCTCCGTAAGACTCCTCTGTCCATGGATTCCCACATGGTCGACGAGCTGGTTGTACCCTAACACCTACGATACCCTTTAGGGATCGACAAGATCCAAACAGCCTTAGTTTCTCTCGCTCTTATCTTGAATCACGCCGGACCTCTGGACCTGTGCATAACGAGGCCAGCAGAAGGGTTGTGTATTCCACCTGACTGCCAATGTCGTACGCGTGTGTTGTGCAACTATTACTATCGCTCGTTACTCGACGTTTCTTTGCAATGACCATAAGATCTCATCTATACTCTACTCGCTCGTCTATTCACGTTCACTCTACTATCTCGTCTCTCTCGTATATTCATCTAGTACACTCTTGGTACACTTTGAGCTGTGTGGCTCCTACTGTTTTGTACTGTTCATGACTGTCTAGCACTATAATATGGGTCTTGTTACTCTACTGTATCCAATGCATACTGTGTAGGGCACTGAGAGTGTCCGAGGAGCTCCAATCTAGTCCTGGGGGTAGAGAGCCACCCGAAAATACCTGCAGGGGCTATAGACGGTGTTCTGCATTGCACCGGTTCTGACTATACTGTATTGGCTAGACATCTGACAATTATCCTTTTAGTCTGAGGAGTTCAGACGTACTGTGATATTACTGTGCTATCACAAACTGTTATACTATTAGTCTGAAGAGTTCGGACATACTGTGCGATTACTGTGCTATCGCAGACTGTTACTGAACGGCTATTGTCCTAGAAGTGACTATTGTCGTATTCTACTAGTGCACCGTTGTGCAACCATACATGCTATCTCGTTACATGCTCTCTCGTTATACGCTATCTTTTCATACGCTCTACTTGCTCTACTTGATACTTGCTATCTTGAGTTATTGCGTACTATCGTGACTTAATCGCATTCAAAGTGCTCTACTCTCTCGTTGTCTAATGACAATAAAAGTGCTATACTCTCTCGGCTATCTACGGATAACCAAAGTGCCATTACTATTTCGATTGACAAAAGTTAATCAAAAGTGCTATACTATCTCGATTGATGAAAATCAATCAAAGTGCAATTTACTCTTTGTATGACCAACTACTATCTCTCCTTGCTATACATGTCGCTTGCTATTGCTTGCCATTGTCGCTACACGCTGTTGCATTGTTATCGTTTCTATCATGACTTGACTTTAATCATCGTGCTATACTTGATTCATATGCTATCTGAACCATGTTACTTGTGCTATTACTTTCTCAACTTTACATGACTCGCTCTATCATTAGTTACTCTGCCATTTAATGCATTAATTATTTAAAACCTGCTTGATCCGGAGATTTAAGTCCTACTCGGCGTTATCGCTCACCCTTCGTTATTTGTTATTATGTTTCAGGTAAGTCGGACAATGACGTTACACACACCAATGGGACAGGACCCGGTGATGAGTGACCCGAAGTGAAGTCATGAAGTTGCCCTAGTACAATGGAGTCTAGTAGTTATTGCTTTAGATTTCTTTTCAATGTAATGATGTCATTGAGCCCTATGTATTCACTTCGAATTAGTGGTTGTAATGGTCTTAGTGATCTTATAATGAAATGAAGAGTTTATATCAATTATTGTTCCTTAGTTGCTCTGATGTTTACGAAAGTATGTACAATTCACGTTACCATACTTGTTGCTCACATTTTCCTCCGATTTATTCTGCTGCTAAATTGGAGGGGCGTGAAAAGTTATGTGATAAAGGGCATTCAGTAAATTTTCAAAATGATAAGTGTGTCATCCATAAAGATAACAAGATAGTATTCGAAGCCCAAAGAGTGAAGAACTTGTACAGTTTGCAGCTAGCAGAATTAAAAGAAGTAAATTTGTGTCTTGCAACCTCCAAAAGTGAAGAATCTGAGTTGTGGCACAGAAGACTTGGTCATGCAAGCACTTCAAATATCAAAAAATTGATAAAGCATGATCTGGTTGAAGGTCTTCCTAAGATGAAAGTTAAGAAATCTGGAATTTGTTCAGCTTGTGCAAAAGGAAAACAGACCAAGATTTCATTTCAGTCCAAAACAATTGTTACAACTTCCAAGCCTTTGGAGTGAATTCACATGGATTTATTTGGACCTATGAGGACAATCAGTCTTGGAGGAAAAGTCTATGGCTATGTGATAGTTGATGACTACTCAAGGTACACTTGGGTGTCTTTTCTAGAAGCCAGATCTGAAGCCTTTCAAGCATTTCTAAAATTCAACAACGTAATTCAAAAGAATCAGAAATTTCATATTGTAAGCATCAGATATGATCATGGTGGAGAATTTAAGAATGAAGAATTCATGAAGTTTTGTGAAGAAAATGGGATTAAGCATAACTTCACAGCACCAAGAACACCTCAACAAAATGGAGTAGTAGAAAGAAAGAATAGGACACTGCTGGATATGGGCAGAACTATGCTGAATGAGTATAATTTGCCAAAATATTTCTGGGCAGAGGCAGTCAATACAGCCTGCTACATCATCAAGCGGTGCATGATCAGGCCCATTTTAAAGAAGACCCCATATGAACTTTACAAGGAAAAGAAGCCCAATATCAGTCATCTTCGACCTTTTGGCTGTAAGTGTTTTATCTTAAATAATGGTAAGGATAACTTAGGAAAATTAGATGCTAAAAGTGATGAAGGATTTCTGCTAGGATATATCTCAAAACCTAGAGGTTATAAAGTTTTCAATAGAAGAACATTAACTATAGAACAATCTGTGCATATCCTATTTAATGAAACTAACCCTTCTATTAAAAGAATAGAAGAAGAAGAAGAGTGTGTTGAAGATTTGTGCAGGGATATAGAGAGAACATCTCTTGAAGAAGAAGAAAAAGAGGAAGAAAAGGAAGATCATCCACTAGACGATCTTCAACAGCTAGAAGAACCACAAGAAGGACTACCTAGAGAACTAAGGTATCACCGGGATCATCCAAGATAAAACATCATAGGCAATCCTCAAGATAGGGTAAGAACAAGAGGTATGAAATTCCTTGTGATTTTTCTGCCTTGGTTTCTCAAATTGAGCCTAAGACAATCAATGATGCACTGGGTGATGAATCTTGGATCCTTACTTTGTAAGAGGAACTTAATCAGTTCCAACGCAGTGAGGTTTGGACCCTTGTACCTAGACCTTCTGATCATCCAGTTATTAGAACCATATGGGTTTTCAGAAACAAGATGGATGAATCAGGGGTGATCACTAGGAACAAATCCAGACTTGTGGCTCAAGGATATTCCAAAGAGGAAGGCATAGATTTTGATAAAACCTATGCTCCAGTAGCTAGATTAGATGCAATCAGAATTTTATTAGCATATGCGTGTTCTCTTACTATAAATTTATTTCAGATGGATGTTAAAAGTGCTTTTCTGAATGGTTTTATTGAAGAAGAAGTATATGTTGAGCAACCACCTAGTTTTGAAGATACTAAATATCCAAATCATGTTTTCAGTTTAAAGAAAGCACTGTATGGTCTGAAACAAGCTCCAAGAGCTTGGTATGAAAGATTGAGTGCTTACTTATATCACATGATTTTGTAAGAGGTAAAGTAGATAGCACACTATTTATAATGAAATTTTCAGATGGAATCTTAATTGTGCAAATCTATGTTGATGACATTATCTTTGGATCTACTAATGAATCACTATGCAAGTTCATTGAAAATATGATGCAAAGTGAATTTAAAATGAGCATGATGGGTGAGCTTAATTATTTTCTTGGATTGCAAATCAAGCAGACCAAGGAAGGAACTCACATTTGTCAAACCAAATATATTTCAGATTTAGTTTCCAAGTATGGTTTTGACAAGTGTAAGCCATTAGGAACACCCATGAGCTCAAGCATTAAGTTAGGTAGTGATCTTCTTGGTAAAAAGGTAGATCAAAAGATCTATAGAGGAATGATAGGATCACTGCTCTATCTTACTGCTAGTAGACCAGACATAATATTTAGTGTTTACTTATGTGCAAGATTTCAAGCTGATCCAAAAGAATCTCATGTTCATGCAGTTAAAAGAATCTTTAGATATCTTATAATTATTAGTAAATTAGGATTATGGTATCACAGATGTTCAGATTTTAAGTTAATTGGATATAGTGATGCTAACTATGTTGGATGCAAAATAGATAGGAAAAGCACCAGTGGTACATGTCAAATTCTTGCAGGGTTCTTGATATCCTGGTCTTCCAGGAAGCAGAACTCAGTGGCCTTATCCACCACAAAAGCTGAATACATTGCAGCTGGAAGTTGCTGTACTCAACTATTGTGGATCAAGCATCAATTGGAAGACTATGGTAATCAACTACAAGAGATTCCAATGCTATGTGATAACACAAGCGCAATAAATTTTACCAAGAATCCTATCCAGCACTCAAGAACAAAACACATTGAGGTTAGACATCACTTCATCAGGGATCATGTAAGTAATGGCAATATTTCACTTGAATTTGTTTCTACAGAAAATCAACGTGCTGACATTTTTACTAAACCTCTTCCTGAGGCTAGATTCACATCTATTAGAAGAGAAATAGGTATGTGTAATCCTGACTAAATTGCTAAATTAAAATGATGCTTGAATTGCATGCTAAGAAACTGCTGTGAAAAATTTCATTTCTGAATTATCTGTAAAAACTGTCCTGAAAAATTTCTCTATCCCAGAAATTTGACTTATGAAGTTATAGGGCATTCGACTTATGTGTTAATGCTATATTCGACTGATGCACTCGATTGCACAATTCGATTTATTATAAAATTTTGAAAAGGTGCTTTCAATTTAAGTCCTTTTATACTCATTTATGACATAACCGTCAAATCAATCAATCCTGACCGTTCATCCTGAAATCTCGGGCCAGTTACGTTTTCCCTCCTTATATAAGAAAACCCCTTTTTTTTAGAAGACACCCTTTCAAAATCCATCTTCGACTCCCTTGCCTTCTTCTGCCTCTTCGCGCCCTTACTGTTTTCCGGCGAAGGTCTTCCGGGGAACCACCAAGAACTCCATCCTCCGTCGAAGAAAGGTAGGTTCTCTAGACTATCATCCTCTATTCTATCACTCCTTTACTAGTTCCCGAAGTCCTGTTCATTTCCTTCTTCTAGATGGCATCATCTAGGGCTCCGGAAACCGCACAAATGACCCCTGATCAACTCCAGAGACTTGCTAAGATTCCCATCTGTCCAGGGAAGGTTGTAATTTTCTCCCATCCTAGTGGAATCCTGTCATGGGTAGAAGAAACCCTAAATGTCATGGAATGGACCAAGCTGTGCCAGATTTCTGATTCCATGGTAGAAAATGTCGTTAGAGCTTTCTATGCCTCTCTGGAATTATCATCAGGAAATACTGTGTTTGGATATGTCAAGGGTACCAAGATTACCATATCTGAAAAGTTATTGGTTGAGATTTTGGATTGTCCAAACTCCGGGCACAAACTTAGTGAAGTCGTGCCTTTGGAAAGGCAAAAATTAGGGATCATTGGAAGAATGACCACTGTCACTAAAAGGGGACATTTAATAAATGAACTGACAGCGGAGAAAAGATTGCTTCATACAGTTATATCAACCATTGTGACTCCTAGAGTAGGAACTCATTCTTCTATCACCTCCAGAGATGGAAATTTATTATTTTGGGCTATTCAGAGGCACAAGGTAAATTTGGCTACAATTATCTTGGAGAGAATAATTGCTTCAAAGACTTTGCATGAGTCCCTTCCCTATGGACCTCTGCTTACTTTGATTTTCAAGAGATTCTTAGTAGATCTATCTAGAGATATATCAGTTGGAATGAAGGAGAAAATTGGCATCTCTACCTTGAGAAGAAGTCATTATTCCTTGGTCAACAAAAAGCAAAATTTATGGTTAAAGGATTCTGTGCCAGAATGTGATCATGAGATGTTTTCTGATGACCCTATCATTTCATCATCCTCTCAAGCAGTCCAACAAGAAGAAGAGCCAGTAGCAAAAGATAGAATGGAAGAACTAGAAATTCAAGTCAGATCTGAAGTCCTAGTTCAGATTCAAGAACACCAAGAACAAGTTCCTGTTTCCTCCTCACTTCTTGAACCAGATGCTCCTGAGGAAACGATAAATGAAGTCTTAAGAGATATTAGAGGAAAAGGAGTAGTCTCTAATGATATTCCTATGGAAACTAATTTTGAGGAAAGAGTCCATCACTTTTCCCCTTCTCAGTTTGAGACCCGGCCCAGGTCTCAGCTGGAGAGTAGCTACAGCTTCAATTCCATTTTGGATTTGTTGAGCAAGCAACAAGAGAATCTCTCTGTTCTTCAGTTGCAAGTTGAATTCATTGATGCCATGTTCGATGGTTTGACTAATTGTAGCAACCTAGAAAATTTAATACTTATAAAAAATAAAATCTGAAATAATAATTTCTTTAAATCGAAATAATAGAAACATACGTACCATTATTGTATGTGCAAGAACACATCTAAAAAATTCGTAAAAATTGTAAATCAACTCCAAATATTATCCCTAAGTGTTTCATGAAGAAATGCGTGCAACGAAAAATCCAATTGGCAAAACGTACGTCACAATGTGACTAATTATCCAAATTTGGAAACTAAGTCGGAAAACCGTTAATATGGAAAGATCACACGCCCATAAATGAAATGAACATGTCGGAGAGACTTCCAACATCATGTGATGATTAACCATTATCAGGTTTGGACCATGGACCTCTCATAGGCCATGAATAAATTCAAATAAGAAAATGCAATAAAATTCATAACTCTATTATTCCCCAATTAAAAAGGGAAAACCTTTAAGATAAATTCTAATAAATAATGAGATTGGTTAAATGGGCCCATTATAAATTAGTGGGCCAAAATAAGGATTTTAAAAATAAGAATAATGGGAAAATTCCCTAAATTCGCAACTTAAATATTACTTAAATAGAAAAGAGACATTTAATGCATTAAATAAGCAATTTGAGATGGAATTGGATTCCTAAACCTACCCCATATGGTTTAGCACGAATTTAGACCTCAACCTAACCCAAATAGAAGTTGGAAAGCATGGAAGGAAAGAAGGAGTTAGGAAATCTCGTAATTAAAGAGAAATTTGAGTAGTAGTAGGAATATGAACCCTCACTAGCTTAAATACTCTCTTAACTCTCCATGGCCGGCCCTGAAACTTTGTTGGGGCTTGCTGGACGTGGAGAGAAGGCCAAGGAGGAGGAGAATTCGTGGGGAGAAGGCGCTCTCAAGCATCTTCCTTTGTTCTTCAAGTTCTAGCCCTAGAAGAGTAAAACGACTAAAGGTAGGCATTCTCACGAGAAAAACCTAATTAATTTCGTCTGTAGATTGTTCCATGTACTAGGAACAAAAACCTAAAGTGTCATATTTTTCCATCGAGCCAATCTTTTATGGTTGATTTATGAAGTTCTGCAAATATAATGAACCCGACCCTTCTTCTTTATTCTTGATCTCCATGTATACTCAACCTCGTGCTCTCAAATTTTAACTAAAGTTACTGATGGATGTTAGGCATCTTTTGCCCCTAAAAGCCCTAATTTATATCCATCCTTCGTTACAAATTAAATCTTACATGATTTCAACAATGTACTGTCGTGGTTTAACCTTGACTTGTGTTACAAGTTCCATACCTCTTTGTGGAGTCGTTTTTAGATCAAGTGTTCAACAAAGAACTTGTTACCTCATGAGTCTACTTTCATTTGGCACTAGTTTCCCCAATTTTTGTTGACTATACTGAGAGTATTAGCCCAAACATTAACACTATGTTAGATTCACGTAGTCAGTCACAATATGTTTTATTACCTAGTCAAACGATTTGTTTCTCAATTATTTGCTACTGTAGAAAGTATTGGAAGTCATCTAACTAACAATGGTGGTTTCACTCAATTTGGATCACCCTAGCATTTGTTTTGATTTTTCAAACCCACAGCTGTCAAACCCAATCCAAGTCGGAGTTGGAAATATGTAGAAAAAGCAACCCAAACGTCATTTTCAGGTAGCGACAGGTTGACTCGTCGCTACCATAAAGCGAAAACATCATGGTCACGACCCATACCAAAAATCAGGCCGTTTCGTGGTCTTTTTCAGAAGGCGACAAGATCATGGTCGCCTTCATGTTCTGAAGGCGACAAGCACTGTGTCGCCTTCTGCCTCTGTCCACGTAATCGGCCATAACGTTTTCTATAGACCTCGGATTGACGAGCCATTTTCTTTGATGGATTCCTCATTCAATGGGCTTCAATTTGGTATATTCATGGGTAAGATTTGAATGAAAAATCAATGAGTTATGACCTTAGGAAGTGAAGGGATGGGATTGCATTTGCCTTCTAAAAGGCATGCATCTTGGTTTCCGTCGTTTTGTGTCGTTCTTTGCATGTGTGAGTTGATCTCTTCTAGTAAGGTTCTAGAAAGTATTAACATGCATTTATCAACCCATATCAATGTTAAAACATAATTACATGATTTTTAATTGTTCTTAAGTTCATATACTTCCTGTCAACAGTCATGTACAAACACATGTTATAAAATGGAGTTATATTGAATGACTTAAAATGCAATAACACGACTTCTTTCTATCCATGATTTCTCTTACACTCACACACACTTGAACCATCCAAACATTGCTTAACTTGGCATGAAAATACCTCATAATGTATTTGGTAATTTATTGCAATAATGTATATTTAAATTGCTCTATTTTAAATGAACTTGTCTTCGTTTCTCGTGTTGTTCGGGAATACAGTTACCGACGCTCCACTGTTCTAGAATTCCTCTAGAACGTCAGGCACTTGTTTCTATATACACACTTTTCTTGGCTTGTGGTGAAGTCTTCGTCGGATGTTCCTTTCGCCGGACTAGTGACCCCTTAACCAAGGCCTCTGTAAGTCTCCTCTGTCCATGGATTCCCATATGGTCGACGAGCTGGTTGTACCCTAACACCTATGATACCCTTTAGGGGTCGACAAGATCCAAACAGCCTTAGTTGCTCTCGCTCTTATCTTGAATCACGCCGGACCTCTGGACCTGTGAATAACGAGGTCAGCGGAAGGGTTGTGTATTCCACCAGACTGCCAACGCCGTACGCGTGTGTTGTGCAACTGTTACTATCGCTCGTTACTCGACGTTTCTTGTGCAATGACCATAAGATCTCATCTATACTCTACTCGCTCGTCTATTCACGTTCACTCTACTATCTCATCTCTCTCGTACTCTCTTGGTACTCTTTGAGCTGTGTGGCTCCTACTATTTTGTACTGTTCATGACTGTCTAGCGGTATAATATGGGTCTTGTGACTCTACTGTATCCAATGCATACTGTGCAGGGCACGGAGAGTGTCCGAGGGGCTCTAATCTAGTCTTGAGGGCAGAAAGCCACCCGAAAATACCTGCAGGGGCTATTGACGGTGTTCTGCATTGCACCAGTTCTGACTATACTGTATTGGCTAGACATCTAACTATTATCCTTTTAGTCTGAGGAGTTCAGACATACTGTGCGATTACTGTGCTATCGCAAACCGTTACTGAACGACTACTGTCCTAGAAGTGACTATTGTTGTATTCTACAAGTGCACCGTTGTGCAACCATACCCGCTATCTCGTTACACATTATCTCGTTACACACTATCTCATTACATGCTACCTTGTCATACTATCTCGATTGATGAAAATTAACCAAAGTGCAATTTACTCTTTACATGACCAACTACTATCTCTCCTTGCCATACCTGTCGCTTGCTATTGCTTGCCATTGTCGCTACATGTTGTTGCGTTGTTATCAATTCTATCGTGACTTAACTTTAATCATCGTGCTATACTTGATTCATCTGCTATCTAAACCATGTTACTTGTGCTATTACTTTCTCAACTTTACATGACTCGCTCTATCATTAGTTACTCTGCCATTTAATGCATTAATTATTTAAAGCATGCTTGATCCTGAGATTTAAGCCCTACTGGGCGTTATCGCTCACCCTTCGTTATTTGTTATTGTGTCTTAGGTAACTCGGACAATGATGTTACACACACCAATGGGACATGACCCGAGTGATGAGTGACCTGGAGTCAAGTCATGAAGTTCCCCTAGTACAATGGAGTCTAGTAGTTATTGCTTTAGATTTCTTTTCAATGTAATGATGTCATTGAGCCTTATGTGTGGCTCTGAATTAGTGGTTGTAATAGTCTTAGTGATTTTATAATAAAATAAAGAGTTTATTTCAATTATTGTTTATTAGATGCTCTGATGTTTGCTAAAGTATGTGCAATTATCGTTACCATACTCGTTGTTCATGTTCTCCTCCGATTTATTCCGCTGCTAAATTGGAGGGGCGTGACACTGATGAAGTCAAACAAATCAATTATTTATTACTTCAATTGGTGTGCCAATAGGGCACTTCTCGGCCATCAGGTCCTTCTTCCTCTCAACAGCAAGAAGAACAAGTTCATGTTCAAGAGATGCAAGTACCAGAACAGGAAGAGCCAGTACTTGAACAACAATCAGTGGAAGAAAAAGAGCCTAAGTCATAGGCAGAGCAGCAGCAGTCAGCAAAAGATCAATCTCAACGGGTTGAACAGCAACCTGAGCAAAAGCAAGACCAGGAGCCAGAATCTCAAGTACTAGGGCATGATGAGCCAGTACTTGATCAGCACAAGGAACCTGAGCCACAGTTAGAAATGGTGGTGTTTCAACCACAAGTTGAGCAGCAGCAAGAGCCAGTGTTGGAAGAGCACCCAGCAGGAGTAGCAGCAGCAGTAGAGGAATCCCAGCAAGTGCAGGAATCCCAGATGGAGTCCAAGGCCACGAGACCTCTAGAGTACTCTCATAATCTCCAAACCTTCAAGAGGAAAGTGGAGCGCAGACTGGTCAAAAATGGTGACCCTGTCTTCCCTCTTCCTCCTTCTAGGCCAACTCCTTCTACTCCAGCTCCATCTGTTAAGCCTCCTCCAGAGCCTAAAAAGCCAACTCCAGCTGAGCCTCAACCCACTGCACCCTCTGCACCTACTCCTTTCACCATTGAAATCCCCTCACAATCCACTTTTTCTAATCCTCCTCCCCTTGCATCCATTCTAGGGGATCCACTCCACCAGGATATCAAGTTCAAAATCTACCCAATGAAATACCGGTTCAAACCTCCCAAACCTCTCACTCTCACTCTTTCCACTCAACCTCCTCAGTATTTTTCTTGTCATCCCACTACCTCAAGAACAGACTCCAAGAAAACACTTCTCCATCTAGCTGAAATACTTCCCAGTATTCAGCTTTCCTTATCTAGTGGACCCAAACTTGGAGACAATCATTCTAAACTCCTTCCACCCTTTTGGTATGCCTTCATCTACCACTCTGGACATCACATGAATCTGTTCAGAGAATATCTATCTATTCGTACTTTTCTTGAAGTTCATGAGATGTCAGGGTTCACCTTTGAACATTGGCTTCCTATTCTTCTCAGAACTACACAAATTTCAATTGAGGAACTTCAATTCATCTCTTAGACAAGTCATAGCTTGACTCCTAATGAATTCCTTGATCTCTATCCAGGAGAAGTAGCGAAATATCAGCAAACCCAATCTACAAACCAATTTTTAACTGTCCAGCATCACTTATCCTTAAGGTTCATGATATGTTTGGACATTTTATCCAAGACTCTCAGGCCAAGTACACTAGAATGACGACATTCAATTTCGATAGATTCAAATTGGGATTGCCTGATGTTTTTAAAGGCCAATAGGACAATCTGCTAAGAGGCCAAAGAGAAATCATTCCCTCCATGATCTCTAAAAAAATACATCCAAGTTCTATTATATATATTTGAAACTATTTCTATATATATTCAATTTTGTTCTTAAAATTTGAGTTCATGAGCATTGTTTCTTTTATTGAATTGATGAGCCCTGCATGATGCCAATCATATAAAGATTACCATTATAAGACTCCATGTCTTTCAAGGCATCCTTCATGGGGCTTGATGTTATCTTTTATAAATGCAGACTGTAGTGCTTTCTCTTGACTTTGAAAATTTTTTTTTTGTCATTTTTCCACTGAATTTCATGACTGCAATAATGCCTCCTTCCACTTTTTATATAGTGACTGATTCCACATTAGGATTAGGTAATCTGTTAAACTGAAACAACAATATGCAAAAGCACAAGAGACTTCCTATCAGAAGATATATTTTAAGAATCTTTATAAAGTACAAAAATACCTTCTGTTGAGTTATTAATTCCTTCTTAAAATTCATGTCACATATGTCTAAAACCAAGGCTATCAATTGTAGATCTTAAAATACCTACTTTGTTTGACTATTTTTCATAAAACCAAGGCTAGCAATTGCTCCTGTTTGGTACTTGCATATGAATGATTGACCAAGTCTTTTTGGAACTGCTACAATATGAAGTGATTAGAAGCCCAGAAGATAACACAATACAACTGTACAATAAATAAACTGCAACAAATAGATAGCAATGAAATAGTTTGCTTTGCTATTGCTTTCAACCAAGTAGATAGCAATGATATATTCTCAATATTCTCAATATTCTCAATTATTTTGTTCTAATTAGAAGGAAATAAACACCTTGTAAGGCCCTCTAATTTCCGTCGCATTATTTGTATTTATGTGTGTATGTTTGTACTTGTGTATGTATGTACATATTTACGTACGCATTAATTAGTATAATTACGTGTGCATGTGTTTATATTAAATATAGATAATGCATGTATTGCATGGTGATAGTATGAACATAATACCGTATACATATTGCATGTATATATGCATGGTATGCATGGTTTTCTGCATAATTTAGAGTTCTGGCCGAAGGCCATCTTGGCGTCAACCCCAGGCCGTTTAGGTGGTGTCAGCGTCCAGACATGGACGCCAACACTCATCCTGGCGTCCAGCGATATGGACGCCAATTTCTCTGACCTGCATGCGCAGTAGAGCTGCAAGCTTCTGAAACAAGGTATGGCCACCCATTGGGGGATGTCCCCCAACGGCTCTGAGGGTGTCCTATCACCCTAGTGAGTGGGAGAGAGACTCTCCTTAAGTCTAAACCCGAAATGGCCTCTCCCCACTCTTCCCTTCACCCTTGCAAGAGGAGAAAAGAGAGGAAAAACCCTAGAGAGAAAAACTGTGAGAAAACCCCACCTTTGCACCCAAAAATCCGACCCCTTGGAGGTTGATCCGTCCATCTTCCCCGACAAGAAGGAAGCTGGAGCAAAGGAGAAGGCTTCCCCATCGTCCCCTTGCTGTGGAGCTCATCCAAGAACCAGGAGCAAAGTGATATTGGAGGCCTTTCTGCAACTTTCTTGGGACTGCCCAAGGAGGTCTTCACCGAGCCCTAGATCCCTTGGAGAAATTTTTGAAAGGCAAGTGACCTACCCATGATGTCCCCTTATGAGTCTAGGTCGGTTTTATGATTTTTTAGCATTTTTCCTCGAGTCCTAGACCCTCCCATTCACCCAAGTTTCAGAGCTCGGGTATGTGTTTCTGCACAGACCTGGCTTGACGGCAAGGTCCCTGGACGCCCAGATCATGCTTGGCGTCCATCGACCATGCCGCTGACCCAGAGTCAGCGGCCCGAGACTGCCGCCAAGTTCCTCAAGACAGAACAGTGAACTGTTCTGCCCTTCTTTTACATTAATTTCGATATGGTTTCCGTGATGAGGATATATGGTAAACCTTATACTCTATGTATAGTGTTAATTGTGGTGTGTGAATGAATGTGGGGTGTGATGGTGAATGTGGGAAATGGTATCCCTTAAACTTGTGAGCATGAATTGTCGAAATTCTTGCAAATCCATGTTTCTTGATTAGGATTAGTATGAATGCCTTGGTTTTGGTCTGATCATGAAGGTTAGTGGGTCAGTATATGTGTTTGCAATTTTGGTAATTTATCCATGCTTGTGTAATTTGCTAATAAATCCGGCTTGGTAAAATAAAAGCATGCAAGAATGGTTGTGATGAAATCCATAGATGTATGCTTTAGGGAAATTTCGTATTCTCAAATCATGTAAATATATTAGTGGCCTCTGTTTAAAACAGTAAGTGGTAAATTGCAAGATGTGTTAAACCCCATGTTAAATTAAATTGTGAATGGCATGCTAATTAGGTGTTTTATTTACTGTCAATTCCTTGTAGCTCAGAAAAACCTGAAAAATTGAGGGTATAATCTTGAACTCGGAAACAGCATGTGGTTAAAATTTCAGGTCATTTGGATCAGTACATAAAAAGTTATGTATTTTTCATGTGAATGTGACAATTTATGCATATTATCGTAATGTGATTAGTTATGGTCTAAAACCAACATGATTAGTGTGTTTACTGTGTGTTAAACTCTTGAAATTCTGTAGTACCATGTTAGGAAAAATAGAGATATTCATGTGAGTGAGAAAGTGAATGTGATGAAAAGTGTAAAATGTAAAACCATGTGTAAAACGGTAAATGTGTAAATGTGTAACTGTGCCAATGTGACACTGCTTCCGTAGAGGGCAGTGGAGCTGTATTAGGGAAAAGTCCCCCTAAGAAAGTTCAGTGTGTTAAGTGACCCTAAGGGCATTAGGGGGAAATCCTGGAGGTGGACAAGTACCACTGGTTAGGGTGGAGACTTGTTCTTCCGGTCTGCGCAGCCCAAGAGTCGCCATTGGAATGCCTAGATGGCGTCTATGTGTAATGTGATGTGTATATGTCCTTCTTTGGTGGTTTGGACTATGTGTCACGGCACCTAAAATGTGTAATGTGAAAAGCGTAATGTGTATGTGTCCATGTGTAAATGTGTAAGTGACAATGTGAATGTGTATGTGTAAAGTGAACCATGTGAAAGAGGGAATTCGTGTAAAGAAAATGCGAAACTCAAGATGTGAAAAATTTGTTATTGAAACCTATGTGAGACAAATCTGAAACCATGTGAATTCAGTAAATTCATGTTATTATCATCATGTTTAAATGTGCAAAGATGTCTAGAATCCATGTTAGGGATAATTAGTGAACACGGGCACAAGATAGCATGAATGGTTGTTAACATGATATGTTTTATGCACTATTGTATCTCTCATGCATAGGTTTTCAGCCATGAAACCATATGAAATCAGTAACCTAAAGCATGTGAAAAGGTCTATGTATGTGTTTAAAAATATGTAAAATCCATACTAGTTGTGTTCCCTTTCATGTATTTAAAATGTTCATGTTGGTAGCTCTCATGTCTTAGTCTTTAAAGATTAAAGTTTCATGAGTAAATTGAGTAGAGAGCATGTGATAGGGGAATTTTATTCTTAGAAATCTGAAAGCATGATCCATGTTTAAAATTGTAGAACGTTCATGATAGGTTGAAGATTTGAATTGACTAGCATGCCATGTGTTGCAAATTGTAAATGTGCATGTAGAAACCACTAGGACTTGTAAGTGTATATCATGAGTAGTGTTGCTTGCTGAGTCCTTGGACTCACTCCTTGCTTCGGCGTACAGGTGTAGTTGGTGACGTGGCACCTTTGGAGGAGGCAGCAGAGACGGACTCCGAGCGCGGAGATTAGCTAGCGTTGGGAGTTTCTTTGAGATTGTGTATTTCATAAGTATGTAATCGAACATTGTATTAGAGTACTATGAAAAGAATGTAAAAGTGTGGACAATTGTATTTCCATTTCAGCAATTTAATTTATGTGAACTTTAGTTCCTTTTTATGTTAATTGCGAATTGCATGTATGTTTAATGTGGATGATGAATGAATGGAGACTGTTGTCTTTTACTTCCGCTACTCTGTTGTATATTCGAGTGTATCTCAGCTGTATGTATCGTTTGGGTAAATGTCCTACTGTGGCAGCGCTCGCTAAACCGACGTGGGTTGGTATAACCGTACCGGTATAATGAGGGTCGTCACACACCTTCACCTTACCAATCCAAACTATGAACATGGAATTGCAATAGAGACTGAATAGACACCTTTAGGATCAAGAAGTGTAGCACAAAAGCATTGGTTAGTATTCCTGCCAACCAAACTATCAGAGGCACGCCTACAAACTGTGTCAATATAAAGCTAAATCTATCTATCTATACTATAATACTAAAACAGAGTTTACTGTTTCCCGCCCAAACTAAACCCAGTACACGTGGCAGTCCCAAGTTCTTCTAAAATCTCGCCAAAACTGCCATATTAAGCTCGATCTTTCTCCCTGCGATGTCTACACATTTAATACTCTATTTCTCTTTCTTCTCCATGCGATGCTACCCATTTACTATTCCCTTCTCTTTCGTCCTCCCTGCGATACATACCCTTTCAGTTCCCGGTGAAGAGAACCGGGCTTTTCTCATGGTAGATTACCTGTTATGATTGGCTCGCTTATTTGTAATTGACATCAGGATGACATGAGCTTTTATTTATTTTATTTAATTTATTTTTTGGGCGGTGTTGCCATGGCGATGGTTGTGACATGTTGAAACTGACGGAGCTCAATTCGGACTCCCGGTTTGAGCTCGACACTATAATTCATCTTAAGCAAGTTAGTTTAGTTTTAAAATGAAGAACTTAGGTTTGGGGGTCTAAAATTCAAAATACTCATCTGATTGGCCTCTGGTTTTTTCCAGCACGGCCAGGATGATGGTTGTGACTTGTGAAAACTGACGAAATTCAATTCGGACTTCTGGTTTGAGTTCGACACTCAAATTCATCTTAAGCAAGTTAGTGTAATTTAGAAATGAAGAACTTAGGTTTGGGGGTCCAAAATTAGAAATACTCATCCGATTGGCCTCCGATTTTTTCCAGCACGGCTAGGACAATGATTGTGACTTATGAAAACTGACAGAGTTTAATTTGGACTCCTAGTTTGAGCTCGACGCTCAATTTCATCTTAAGCAAGCTAGTTTAGTTTTAAAAGGAAGAACTTAGCTAGGTTTGGGGGGTCCAAAATTTGAAATACTAATCCGATCGGCCTCCGGTTTGTTTCAGCACGGCCAGGGTGATGAGTGTCACTTGTGGAAACTAGAGTTCAATTCCGACTCCTGGTTTGAGCTCGACGCTCAAATTCACATTAAGCAAGTTAGTTTTATTTTGTTTTGTTAAAAAAGGAAGAACGTATCTAAGTTTGGGAGTCAAAAATTAGAAATATTCATCCGATTGTCCTCTGGTTTGTTCCAGCACGGTCGGGGCGATGAGTGTGACTTGTGGAAACTAACTGAGTTCAATTTTGACTCTCGATTTGAGCTCGACGCTCAAATTCACATTAAGTAAGTTAGTTTAGTTTAAAAATGAAAAACATAGGTTTGGGGGTCTAAAATTAGAAATACTAATCTTATTGGCCTCTGGTTTGTTCCAGCACAGTCAGGGCGATGGTTGTGACTTGTGGAAACTGACGGAGTTCAATTCGGACTCCCGGTTTGAGCTCGACGCTCAAATTCATATTAAGTGTGACCAAAATATATAGTGTGACCTAAAGTGAGTTAATAAAAATCTATAAATTAAAATAATTTATTGCTTATAATAGTATTTAATTTTAACTTAAAAGAATTTATTACTTATAATAGTATTTAATTTTAACTTATTATTGTTATATATGTATTATAGGTTCCTTCATCGGGTGACGTAGGAGGAGACGAGCACGAGGACGAGGATTCATGATTTTCATTTCATTATTATTATTGTTGTGGACATTTTTATTACTGTTGTGGACATTTTATTATTGTGATGTTGTGGACATTTTTATTATTGTTGTGGACATTTTATTATTGTTGTGTTGTGGATATTTTTTATTATTGTTGTCGATATTTTATTATTGTTGTGTTGTGGACATTGTTAATTGTATTTACACAGGTTATTTTTGCTATATATATATATATATATTTAAAAAAAATATTAAAAATATAGAGACCGATTAGTGACCGAATTAATTCGGTCACTGTTCGGTCCCTAAAATAGTGACCGAATTCCATCGGTCACTATTAGTGACTGAATGACCAAATTAATTCGGTCACTGATAATGACTTTTAGTGACCGATAGAATTCGGTCACTAATTGGCCACTATTTTGTGCTCGATTAGTGAATGAAACCCTTCAGTCACAGATTTGTGACCAGAAATTCTCCACCGAAGAATTCGGTCTCTATTCGGTCACTATTCGGTCTCTGAGTCTTTTAGTGACCGAATAGTGACCGAATAGAGACCGAAAATGTCGGTCTCTAATTGTGTTTTTTCTTGTAGATATAGTATCCGACTGCTAAAGTCGAATCATTCTATTTCCACTCTGACTTCTATAGTCGAATTGTATTCTTCTTCTGCAGTCGAATTACTCTGTTTGCAACTTCGACTCCTACAGTCGAATGACTATCTTTTTGTTAAGTCAAATCATTCTTCAACTTCTACAGTCGAATTGCATGTTACTATGAATTCAACTTCTCTGTCAGTTCTGTGCTTAATACTTTTTTTGATCTTTTAAAGCTACACTTAATGTAAGATTATATCCTAATATTTCTTACAACATTTCCAATGAACTTTTAATTTCTTATTAGTTCATCAAAAATATTATTATTTTATTATTTTCTCTGACAAGAAAAGTCATATTATATTCATCTAAATCCAGCGTATGTTATTTCTGAAATATCTTAACTTATCTTTGAGTTGTTCAATGTCTTTGCTCCAGATTTTTCTGGATTTAATAGATACAATGCATTTATGAATTCTCAGGCGCATGGCATCTAACAAGACTCACCTACCACTGACAAGACCCATGCTTTACCTTTTTAGCATATCTGCCTGTCTATTCTTTTTATCTGAAAGCTTGTGCATACGAGGTTTCCATACCTTCTTTCTATACCTATTTGACCTACCTACCTCAAAGGTATGGAGTTGCTTTCTCTTTTCATCTTGTATTTGTTGCAATCATTTATTGGAGCACGTTTCTAGCATGTCTCCTTCACAGTCCACTCCTAGAAAGAAAGAGCTAATGTTCTAGCTGTGAAGACGACACCTCTTCTGAAGACCTTGGTGAAGGATCGAGGAAAAGGTGTGGATAAGATCTAGAAGGGGGGGGGGGATGAATAGATCTATGCCACTCTATGCGGAAGCTTAAGCAATTTAAAAATACTTTGAGAATCAGAGGCAATTTTAACAGTGAAAAACACAGATCTGATGAGATGTTAAGTGAGTTGATAAAATAGATGTGAAACCAGTTGATTAAGTGAATCTTAAGCGATCCTATGCAAGCATCTAACGGATAATAGAATCAAACCACAAATAGACAAGTGCACAGAGATTTTTAGGGGGTTCGGAAATCACCCATGTGATTCCTACATCCACCCCTCACACCCAGTGAGGATTCACTAAACAACCTGGGTAACACACCCACTGGAGCCAGACAACTCCAACACCTGAGTTTACAACTCACACAACTCTAGAGTAAGACTACTCTAGATCCCTGAGCAAGACTGCTCAACAAACACTTGAGTTCGACGACTCAAACTGAGCACAATGGCTCACAAACAACTTTGCTAGACACCAACACAAGACATAGATCTTCTAGCAGCAGATCATGTCGAACATGAGAACATTCATGAGAATTATGCAGAAGCACTTGCATAATCTCAAAATGTCTCAGAAGAATAAAAGTACATTGAGAATTGTATGAAAAGACTTTGTTCTTCAGTGTACTCCCTTGTAGAAGCTCAAATTGGGAAGAGGCTTGGATTCATGAAGTCCCAAACGATGCTCTGCACTTTTGAACTTGGGATCTTCCTTGAAATCTTCTCCAACGGATGCTCCTACTTGATCTGCTTCCTTGAGGCGCTTCAATTGCTTCTTCAAGGAGGAAACTCCAATTCTCACACTTGAATTGATGAGAATTGGTCTTCAGAAGACACCAGGAGAGTAGAGGAGGGAGATGAACTCTTCTTGCTGCCAAAGGGAACTTTCTGGAAGGCTCCAAGAGTTCGTTGGGTCTCTTTTTGTGATGGATGGCTAATTGGGGGCTTTTTATACCCAAAAGATTCCAAAGATACCCTTTAGGTACAAGGGCACACGATCCTAGGTTGATACACCATCACCCTAGGATGACACGTGGCAATCAACAATTTTAAGTTGTAATCTTTCCGTAGTGTGTCGACTTGCCCTGGTGGTGGTGTCGACCTCTTGTCGCAATTCTGAAAACAGGCTGTTATGGGAAATGATCCAGTGTCGACCTGCCCTCATCCTGCGTTGACCTGCTGTCCCATTCTTCAAACAGACTGTTCTGGGAGCGAGGTCCAGTGTCGACCTACCCTCATCCTGCGTCGACCTGCTGTCCCATTCTTCAAACAGACTGTTCTGGGAGCGAGGTCCAGTGTCGACCTGATCCTGATCAGTGTCGACCTGAGTGGTCTAATTCCTGGAATTTGCGACTCGTGTCGACCTGCTTTTTGACTCGTGTCGACACAGTCTCAACATTTCTTCAGCTTTTTGCCTTTGAGTCTGAGGTATTGTGTCGACACTATTGTGGGGTGTGTCGACACCACCTTTGCAAAAAGTATTTGTACCTGAAAATTAGACACATATATCATTAGTAAAATATTTTATTATGAGTACAAATGATAAGTGTGCTTTGAAACATGCTTTTTGAATATAAATTTCAGGTGAAATGTGTTTATCATGCTTCAATTAGTTTGCATTAAAATCACATTTGTCATCATCAAAATAAGAGGGGAAATGATATGAAACTACACTCAACCCAACAATCTCCCCCTTTTTGATGATGGCAACATTAAATCCATACGACAATGAGGTTTTGATGAGATGTGATTTTAAGCAATTTTTGGTTATTCAAAGTCCTTATTTTTCTTTTTGTTCATGCTTGTCAAAGACCTTTAAATATAACTCAGTCACAATTGATGGTTGTACTAGTGAAGTACAATGTTACTTGAAGTAAGTTAGTTGCATAAAGAAGGTCAAGCAACTTGACAAGCATTCATACATTCATATTCACATAACAATTTTCAATCACATTGAAGACACAAATGAGAAATTCATTCAAGCTAAGCAAAAAGCATTTCATTTCATTCAAGAGAAACATTACAATCTTTCCAAAAAGATTACAATCATTTCTTGTTCTCTTTCTTTCTTCTCCCCCTTTGACATCATCAAAAAAAAAAAAAATACATTATGTAGAAGGTGGAGGATGAGGAATGGGAAGTAAGATTGTCTCAATGTCTGACAGTCTTTTCTCCATGAAAGTCAAGCTGGACTTGATTTGATCTTGAATGGTTGTGAGTTTTGTGTGCAAGTAATGTTCCATTCTGTCTTAGTTTTCTATCAAAGTAGCTTGAATTCTGGCTAGATCAGCTGATATGGGTTGTGAAGAGGAAGATGATCCAGCTGACCAACCAGGCCTTTGCATGATTTTGAATTCCTTTGTCAAATCAGTGATCTGGTTGTCAATGTGTGCATTGAAATTCCTCATGCTCTCCAAATCATCCACGAAATGAGCAAAAGACAGTCTAGTGCTGGTGATCTCATGTAATGTCTGCTTGGTGTTGAAGACATCAGCTTGGGAATTTGCCAAAATTCCCTGAAGACTTGTCTCCAACTTTTGCTGGTGCTCCTTCAGCTGAACTGAAGCATCTGCCATTGTACCAATTAATCTGTTGAATCTTTGAGCTGCATAGTCTGAGGCAGCTTTTTGCTCTATGAACTTGGCAGACACAGTGTTCTCCAATCTCTGAATCCTCAACTCAAAGGTTTCTGACATGGTTTGAATAGAGGTGTTCAAGGTTTCAAATTTATCATTTAAAAAGGAGAACAACTCTGGTGGAACAGAAGGTCCACCAGAGGATGGGATGCTTGAAATGTAGGTTGTGGAGAGACATGTGGAATGTCAAATTCAGTGTGCATGGAGGGGGCTTGAAACTGAGGTGAGAGAGGGACATGCAGTGGTATATCACCTTTAGTTGAGACTTGAGGCTGATCCTCATTCATAGGAGGCTGATCCTCTTGACCTTGGGGCTGGTCCTTTTGAGCTTGAGGCTGTTCCTCTCGACCCTGGGGCTGGTCCCCTTGACCTTGAGGCTGTTCCTCTTGACCCTGGGGCTGGTCCCCTTGACCTTGAGGCTATTCCTCTTGAGCTTGAGGGGCCTCAACTACAACTGGCCCTCTCCTAACTTGATTGCCCTCCAGTCTGAATCCCATGAATTTCTGAATATTCTTGAAGCAATAAATGTTGGACTTAGGGATAGACTGGGATTTCTCATTTTCCAAAGGCACACCAAAGTGCTGGAACACTGAAGTCAGGTGTGCAGCATATGGAAGAGATCTCTTAAAGTCTTTCCTGGTTGTTTCAGATATAATTTGATACATTATTACATGGAGATTGATTTTGATGTCCTTTGCCATGCAATAGAGAATAAACCTCTGTATATCTGTGAGCCTGTCCCTTCCACCACCTTGAGGGGTAATGATTGTGGTCAACATATGGTGGATGATCCTCAACACAGGGGGAAATGTATTTGTGTTGAATTTGGTGACAAAGGTTTGTCTGGAATCAGATTTATTAGCAGGAAGGCCTGTCATGATGGTATAAGCTTCATGAAGATCAAATTCGAAATTATGATAATCTGCCCCTTCATCTGGTACTTTGAAAATTGAGGCAGCTATGTCTGTGGGCATGTCAATAGCAATCCCCTTAACCTTTGACTGAAACCCTTCATCTGTGCATTTCAAATTCTTGTAGAATTCTTGAACAAGTCTTGGATACATGATTTGAAATTCAGAAATGAAGATTAACCAAGACTGAAAAGAGAAGAAGGTCTGAATTTCTGGAACGGCATTTGCTAGCTGAATGTCTGTCAAATCCACTATTCTGGGCTTTAGGATTAGCTTTGCTGCACTGATGGACTTTGAGGGGTTGGTTTCTTGAGACTGGGAAGACTCAGACGAAGATGATGATGACTTCGCAGGATCTCCAGAAGAGGAGCTCGGATTCTCAGGTCTAGGGTTGGTAGAAACCCTACCTCTGCCCGAAGAAGAGGGTCTACCTCTCTTGGCTGCTGGCTGAGATGCAGAGGAGGACCTTGGTTGCTCTGCAGGGTCATTGCGCCGTTTGGTTCTTCTTTCTGATAGAGAAACATCAACCTCTGCCTGAACTGGCCTAGATGAGGCCTGAGACTTTTCTCCACAGCGAGGACCCAATTTTCTCACCATGGTTGCAAGGATGGAGTGGAATCGGGAGTGGATGAAGGAGAAAGGGGAGATGATTGAGAAGGGTATGTGATTGAGAGAGAAGGGTGTGGGATTTCTTGCTGGAAATGAGAGAAAAGCACCGTCGGGTCGACCTGATGCCTAAAGAGGGTTTGCAGTGGTGCAATACCCCACAGGAACAACATAGGCTAAACCAGAACCCAAGAATTAAAAAATCTGGCAAGGGGTGCAGTGTCGACACTGGAAGACTGTAGTGTCGACCTGACCTAGGGTGTGTGTCGACACGGGATAGATGTGGTGTCGACCTGGCCTTTGAAGAAAAGTTGAATTTTTGTGAGAAGAAAATTTGAGAATTTTTGGAACTTCTTTAAAATGATAATCAATGAGTGAAATAGTCATTTCAAGGATTTTTAAGAGGCTTAAAAATTCATTTGTTATATTTTACAAAAATTCATCACAATTCAAGTTTTAAACAATTTCCAATAGGATATGAGCATTCAAAGACTTGAGTCAATGAAATGATGATTTGAGGGATAAAATATATCTAACAATCAACTATAAGCTACCATATTTCTCAACGTTAAAGAAATAAAGATATCCTCTGGACTGAATACAATTGGTTTGAAAATGAAATACAATCTTAAAGAACAACTTGATGATGAATGAAAATCATTCTTTCTAAACAAAACTCAAGTTACACACATATTTTGTTTTTGTAACAGACTATCAAATGATATAAATCTTTTTCACTCAAGTGCTAGTGCTTTATACACACCATAGTCCCTGGATACTTAAGATTTATTTATTGTCAAGTCTCAAAGGGGTAAATGATGACCTTTTGACATGAAAATATACGTTTTGTAGACGCCAATATTTCCAGTTACTCAGTCATCATCAAAAAGTATAGCACATTCTTTGCTGTATTTTGAATTTATTTTTGAATTTTTATCCCCTTTGAACAGAGATAACATTAGTGCCTCATGACATGCATGGCACTTCATTCATTGTGAAGGTGTGCAGTTTCTCAGCACAAATGCCATTGTTCTATTGAATTTTCAAAATTTTGAGAGTTTTGTAAGATAGAAATAAATTTTATCCAACATCAGTTGCAAACAAAGAGATGTTTTAATTTCAAGACACAAGTTGTTTTCAATCTTGGAAGAATTATGAGTTTCTGTGGGTTGAAAAATATAGTTGGCAATTGATTAGTAAAAATATGATAGATCACTCAAAGGATCATTTGGAGACTCTAGACATCTGAATGATGACATCATGCATGAAATTGATGAAATGCAAGAAAAGTTATGAATTTTGCAAAAGTCATGACTTGTGAATTTTCTAGCCCCCCCTGAGATGATGATTTCAATCATTTTCTATCAAAATAAAGATATGCAAGTTTTTGAAATAAAGAAAGATAATTTTCTTTTAACAATAAAAGCTTCCCCTCAGCAATTGCATATTCATTTCTTAGTACTTGGCGGGGATATGTACTCACACATAGTGAAAGTGTCCAGACAAGCCTGACTTGTCCTTCTCCAAGTCACCATTTGATATACCAAGAAATTTCAACACAATAAGAGTTGAAGAATTTATTGTCCAAAAGAAATGGAAGTGGAATTGAGAGAGATATGGACAGTGTGACTGAAGGAAGCAAAGGGTTATGATATGAGAAGAACTCCCCCTTAGACAGTGCATAATACTCAACCCAAACCTAAAGAGAGATCAAGAATGTGGACATTTACAAAGACCAAGTTCTCTCCTCAAAGATGAAAATCTGTTTTCAGGAAGGGGTTTGGTGAAAATATCTGCAACTTGTTTTTCAGTTTCAATGAAATGGAGTTCAAAGGACTTCTTTGCAACCTCATCTCTCAAGAAGTGATGCCTAATCTCAATATGCTTGGTTCTAGAATGCTGAATGGAGTTCTTAGACAGATTTATTGCACTTGTGTTATCACAAAGGATGGGTACACAACCTAAATCTTGGTTGTAATCGAGAAGTTGATGTTTCACCCAGAGAATCTGAGTTCCACATCTACCTGCTGTAACATATTCAGCCTCTGCAGTTGACAGTGCAACTGAATGTTACTTCTTGGAAGCCCAAGAAATAAGGCACCAACCTAGGAATAAACACAACCCACTTGTGCTTTTTCTATCTAATTTACACCCATCATAGTCAGCATCACAATAGGCAATCAAATGTAGCTTGCAATTAGCAGGATACCAAATTCTTAAATCACATGTTCCAACAAGATATTTGAAAATTCTTTTAACAGCTAACATGTGACTTTCCTTAGGATTAGACTGAAATCTAGCACACAAACATACACTAAACTGAATATCTGGTCTAGAGGTTGTAAGATAGAGTAGAGAGCCAATCATACCTCTGTAGGTCTTTGGGTCTACTGACTTACCATTTGAGTCCTCTTCTAGCTTAGCATTTATAGCAATATGTGTGCTTGAATGCTTGAGGTTCTGACAGTCAAACCTTTTGAGAAGTTCGTTGACATACTTGGCTTGACTGATGAAGATCCCTTCAGATGTTTGGTTAACCTGCAATCCCAAGAAAAATGCTAAATCTCCCATTAAACTCATTTCAAATTCATTTTTCATTTGATTTGAAAATTCAGTGCATAGGTCTTTATTGGTTGAGCCAAATATTATGTCATCAACATAAATTTGGACCACAATTATTTGATTTTTGACTGCTTTTGTGAACAAAGTTTGATCAACATTTCCTCTAGAATATCCTTTTTCAAGTAAAAAGGTACTCAAACGGTCATACTAAGCTCTTGGAGCTTGCTTAAGACCATAGAGAGCCTTATTAAGCTTGAAAACATGGTTAGGATGTTTTTCATTTTCAAATCCAGGAGGTTGTTCAACAAAAATATTTTCCTTCATATATCCATTTAAAAAAGCATTTTTGACATCCATTTGATAAACTTTGAAATTCATGGAGGATATAAAAGCAAGGAAAATTCTAACTGCTTCTAGTCTAGCTACAGGGGCATATGATTCTTCAACATCAATTCCAAATTCTTGATTGTACCCCTTTGCAACTAGACTAGCTTTATTTCTAATGACTTGACCATTTTCATTCAACTTATTTCTGAAAACCCATCTAGTGCCAATGACTGTTTGGTCACTAGGTCTAGGTACTAATTCCCATACTTGATTTCTTTCAAATTGATGAAGTTCATCATGCATGTGAAGGGTTGCGGAATTCCCAATATGGTAATCTAGAAGGGGGGTTGAATAGATTACTGCCTCTTAAAAACTATTATCACGTTCTTTTTCTTAAAGCATAGATTATCAAGACAGTATCAAGATCTAAACTATGTGTAGATGATGTAGAAACCTATCTAGTGTGTGAATATGCAACGTGTCTATCAAACATCTATCGTAGAAATGATCAAACCACGAGACACGCAGATTTACGTGGTTCGGAGTACACAACAGTGTATCCTACGTCCACGGCACACACACACACACAGAGTAAACTGCTTATGAGCGAGTTCAGTGACTACAACTCACACACACACGTGTTTTCTGATGTGCACCCACGATCAGAACAACACACACACGTGATCTCAAGCACAAGAGACGCTTGAATCACACAAACACACACACAGTTGATGAGAATTATGAAACAGGAAGAGTTCAGAGCGTAGGAATAAATCCTAATGTGGAACTCTTCTGAGAACGCCTGGATGGAGTTCAAACTTCGACTTGAGTGCTCTGGACTGATGGAGAAGGTTGAATCCACGACGATCTATCTTCAGTACTGCAGGATCAACTGATCTTTCGGTCTCTGCACTGCAGACTTGAAGCAGAGCAGCAGCAACTTCTTTTCTCTTGGACTTGGCTTTAGGGTTTTTGGTTGTGGCTGCTTCTGTACGAGATTCTCTTCAAAAGGATGCTTATATAGTTGTGTTTTCATGTGGAGAGTCGTGGGACTTGAAAACACAATCTTGGATATGAAGGAAGGTTTCCGTATTTGAAGATCCTCTGCATCTGTCGACAGGTTCTGAGTATCTGTCGACAGATTGCAACAGATTTGCAACAGACAGACTTCAGGTTGCTCTGGTCTGTGGCATCTGTCGACAGGCGATATCCATCTGTCGACAGGCAGAGACAGTTTTGCCAAAACACAGAACTCTGGTATTTCTGTCTGCGACATCTGTCGACAGGTCTCTGAGAATCTGTCGACAGGTGCTCTCAGTACTCTTCAGTCTGATCACAACTGCGGCATCTGTCGACATATGCCTTTGGGTCTGTCGACAGGTACATGTATACTCTGTGATTGTGATCATTTTCTCATGATTTGAGAAGGCTTGGTTATATGCATTTGTACCTGCATGATAAAACATGTATAGTTAGGTATAATGTAGACATAGATAACCAAATATTGTATCATCTTAATTGACATGTATGAAACCTCAATTCAACTCATTCATCATTAAAAACATTGTTTGACTTTCATTTATCACTTAGAGTGTGAATTCACTTAGTTTCCAGAATATGAACCCAACATTCTCCCCCTTTTTGATGATGACAAAATTATTCAATTAATGCTCATGAACTTGAGGTTTCTTCTCCCCCTTTTGACAACATCAAAAGTAAAGACAACACTCACATATGTAGATTTGCACAGAACATGTGATTTCATTCATTGGAAAGGGAAGCATTCACATGACAAAAGTGTGACTGGAGTAACATGAAGTGAAAATACATAAAGAAAAGGAAATAACAAAGACAGAAACAACATTGCTCAGACTGAAGTGAAAGTACAGGACATGACCCACTCCTATACATCTAGTATATCTAAGCAGCATCATCTTCAGGAGCTTGAGGAGGGCATGACGCTCAGTTGCAAGTCTTCAATGCGTGTGTCCAAGTATCCATTCTTTCATGCAGCCTCTCAAAACCCTGTGTCATTTGGACTTGTAGCTGGGCTAACAAATCCCTAATGGAGGGCTGAGCAGCTTCACCAATACCAGCATCTCCCGGAGCATCTAGTGGCTCTGACTGGGAGTCTTCATCACCTTCTTCAGCATCTTCTTCATCATCAACTTGATCGTCAGCCCCAATGAAATCTTCATCCTCGGCAGCAGCAGGTGCCTTACCCTTAAGTTCCCGGGTGACGACCCCATCCACTAGCTTGTAGCCCATGCGTGAGGCGGCAGTGATATCAAAGCTGTTGCGGGAGTTGAGTGAGACACACTCACTGTCTGGAATGGAAATGCCAATAAACTTCAAAAGAGAAGTAATTTGGCAAGCAAAGGGCATGGATCTCCTGGGTTGGTAGAAACACTTGGTGATCAAGTTAAACATCAGGAGAGGAAGATTTATTGGTTCACAATGAAGGAAGAAGGTAAACAGTGATTTGTGAATATTGGTGACGAGTTCACGACTGCCATGCTTTGGCGCAATGCAAGTGGTGAATATTTGGTGAATCATGCGGTTGAGTGGAGGGAAGGTGTTGGCATTGAGCTTAGCAATCTCCTTTGTTGTATCATAAGGTTGAAGAGTAAGAAGGGGATAGTAGACAGAGGCGTCTGGATGATGAGCAAGAATATCCGCCCCGATGTTCGGAATCTGGAGGGCAGTGCTAAGAAGGTTAGCAGTGATTTGAAAGGGAGTGCCCTTCACAGAGGTGTAGAACCCTTGAGCAGAGGTGGAGAGATTGTTGAAGAACTCAGTTACGGCAGTGGGGGAGTATGCCGTATGAGCGTAGAGAAAGACTGTCCAACCCTGGGTATCAAACAGGGGTTGGAGGTTGGGAAAGAGATCGGCCAAGGAGTGGAAATCCACAAAACGTGGAGGAACAAACTTTGTGAATGTACCGTGAACCCGTTTGAGATTGAGACGGGGAGGTACGACCAACTCTGGAAGGCGATCATCCCGGTGTTTGGTCCGACGTTCATCGTGAGCCCTGGATCCTTCGCCGGGCGAGGAGGAGGCGGGACGACGACGTGAGGCCAACTTCTTCGCCTTGGGTGCCATGGAAAAGATGAGGCACGGATGGAGAAAAGGGAAGAAGTGCTGGAGACAGTGGGAAGAAGAAGAAGGGAGATGGAGGTAGGGTTTCCCGTCCAGAAAGGGGAGAGGATGTATGTGAGAGAGGGAAGGGATGGCTGGGGTGGTGTTGGATGTGGAAAGGGCCGGAGATGCCTATATAAAGGAGGAGGGGGAAGTTTAAAAGGCAATGGCCCACCAAGTCTGCCCCAAACGGCGTGTCCGTTGAGCTTCCCAACAGGACAGCCGGCGTCTGTCGACAGACATATTTGTATCTGTCGACAGATCTTGCAGAATATGACTTTGTTGGATTTTTGTAAGGAATTTGAAGTGGACCTCTTGAGCAGTGTTTTTTAACAGATTACCTAAGGTGAATAGATGACGAATACATATATAAGAACCTATCATATACATGAAGATGTAAAGCCACTTCAAATATCTTAATGGTTCAAACATAATACTGAATTAGCCTGAAGCTGAAGCATGAAGAAAACACTTACGGGTATCCAAAAAGAAACACTTTTACTCTTCTTTTTATTTATTAGAGTATAGGACAACACATTCTTCAGTGGAGGTGCAAATGATCAAGGAGGGAAATATCTACATGCCAAGACATTCAAAAACATCAATTACTCATGGGAATTATCACTCAGTGGAGGCTTCACACTATTGCATTATTGTCCTCATTTGCCCTTCATTTATGCAATGGAAAGAAAATGGTAATCAAGATAACGTCTCGCCTTTGAACATGAGGGTAGACATTATTCGTGCCCGTACCCCCAGTTACTCAGTGAAAGTGTCCATCATACCGTTGTACAGAGTTGACGAATTAGCCTTTTGACGCGAGGGCAAACATTTGTGATGCCCACTCCCCGGTTACTCAGCAAGAACTCATCATTGCTCTGCATTTTTCCAAATTATGTAGTTTTAATCTAATGGAATAAAATTGTTTAGGTAGCTTTTCTCCAAGTATTGTGTTAATAACCCAAGTTTAATATAGCGATTGATTATCTAGCAATTGTAAACATTAAGCTCAATGATCATAATACCTTTAAAAAAAGAATCATATTTGCCTATAAGTAAATAATGAAGAAGAGTAGGTGTTAAGTTTTTGAAAATGGTGAAATGTTTCCAGAATGATTGAACCTAGACTTAACTTGAGTATTATGTAAAAATCACAAGATTGTTGAAAATTGCTTTAATATCTTATGCACATGATGTGATCAAATATGTTATTAACATCAGATAAACACCTTAGACATTTTAAAGAAACCTGCTCAAAGAGGTTTGGATTGAATAGGCTTGGAATGCCAGGTAGAAGTGTGTCTGTCGACAGCTAAGGGGAGCTTGTCGACAGGTACACTCAGACAGAGAAATGGGTGTTCAGCTAGTTGTGAGTACTGTGATATCTGTCGACAAGCCAGGGTGAGTCTGTCGACAGCTACACACAGACAGAGTGAAGGGTGTGCGGGGAGGACAAAACCTGTGAGATCTGTCGACAGATGCATGGTTGACTGTCGACAGATGCACACAGAGTTCAGAACCTGTGGTCTGTGGATGCCTATCTGTCGACAGGAAGAGAAGGAGCTGTCGACAGATCATTGTTGAAGGCCAGTCTAGAGAAAGAAGGGAATATGAAAAGATCATTTTATGTGAAGGAGTTAATGAACAGCAAGAAGAAATGTTTTCCTTCACAATAACACCCAACTTTTGAACTAGCTCCCCCATAATGTGTGCTCATGAAAAGACACAAAGTTGATCAATGCAATTCAATCCAAGCAAGATTAGCACACATGTATTCAGCAAAACATTCATGGAATTGAGACTGTTTTTGGTATTATCTAATTTATGATTTTTTGTCTTATTTTTTTTTTTTTTTGTGTTAGAGTAGTTTGGCTAATGAAATGAGACTTACCCCTTTATCCAACATGGATGTCCCTTCATGGGCTCCAACTACGGGTACTTGGCGGAGAATGTTTTCTCACGCATAATGAAGGTTTCCAAACAAGCCGAACTTGTTTTTCCACAAATCACCATTTGATATACCCCATAGTTGTTGCTTACGAAGGACATTCATCAAGGACTGGGGATATTTGTCACTGAATTTTACATAGGCCTAATTCTCTTCTAAGAGATGTGAACCTATCCTCTGCCAATGGTTTTGTAAAGATATCAGCTAGTTGTTGTTCTGTTGGTATGAAGCTAATTTCCAAATTTCTATTTGCAACCTCATCTCTCAAGAAGTGATGACGAATTTCTATATGTTTTGTCCTAGAGTGTTGAATGGGATTCTTGGATAGATTGATTGCACTAGTGTTGTCACATAGGATTGGTGTGCATCCAAGGTCAATGTCGTAGTCACACAACTGACTTTTTATCCACAACACCTGTGTTGCACAACTCCCTGCAGCAACATATTCTGCCTCTGCAGTGGAGAGTGCAACCGAATGTTGCTTCTTGGATGCCCACGAAACCATGCAACCACCAAGCATCTGACAATAGCCACTAGTGCTCTTCCTGTCAATTTTACATCCAGCATAGTCAGCATCAGAATATGAGATTAAGTTAAAGCTACTCCCTGCCGGATACCAAAGACCCATGTCATGTGTACCTGAGAGATACCTGAATATTCTCTTAACTGCAATTTGGTGGCTTTCCTTTGGACTAGATTGATATCTAGCACAGAGGCAAACACTGAATTGTATGTCAGGTCTACTTGCAGTAAGATAGAGGAGTGAGCCAATCATACCTCGGAAATGTTTAGCATCTACCGGTTTACCTTTCTCATCACTTTCTAGCTTAATGCTTGTGCTCATCGGTGTTGAGGCAGGTTTTGCAGTTTCAAACTGAAATCTCTTGAGAAGCTCTTTAACGTATTTTTCTTGGTTTATGAAGAAGCCATCTTCCATTTGCTTGACCTGCAGACCAAGAAAAAATTGAAGCTCCCCCATTAAGCTCATCTCAAATTCACTGTGCATATGATGTGAGAATTCTTCACAAAGTGATGGGTTAGTAGAGCCAAAGATTATGTCGTCCACATACACTTGAACAACAATGATGTGTGTGCGAACTTTCTTTGTAAAGAGAGTTTGGTCTACTTTACCTCGTGAGTAGTTTTTGCTTACCAGAAATTGGCTTAGCCTGTCGTACCAAGCTCGGGGTGCCTGTTTCAAACCATAGAGAGCCTTGTGCAATTTGTATACATGGTTTGGTTTGTCATGAAGTTCAAAGCCAGGTGGTTGAGAGACATAAACTTCCTCTTTGATGTAGCCATTTAAGAAAGCAGTTTTAACATCCATTTGATATAGTTTGAACTTGTTTGAGCATGCATAAGCTAACAAGATTCTGACTGCTTCTAGTCTAGCTACAGGTGCAAAAGATTCTTCAAAATCCACACCAAATTCCTGATTATACCCCTTTGCAACCAGTCTAGCCTTGTTTCTCACCACCTTTCCCTCTTCATTTAGTTTATTCCTAAAGACCCATCGTGTTCCAATTACAGAAATTTCGGGGGTTTTAGGAACTAAGCTCCAGACATTGTTTCTTTGAAATTGACCTAGCTCCTCATGCATAGCATCAATCCATGAATTTTCGTTTAAGGCTTCTTCAACATTTTTAGGCTCCACTTGAGAGACAAAGGCTAAATGATCCTGTTCAACTATTTGATGAACTTGAGACCTAGTTTGAACTGAATCATTTATGTTACCTATGACATTCTCAAGTGGATGAGCTTTAGAGTACCTCACACTTGTGATTGTTGAAGGACCGGGTTGATCTTGCACTTCAGAAGTCTGTTCTGGAGGAGGGGTGGCTGGAGGACTTCCATGTTGTGGATCTTGTGCAGGTACTTCATCTTCATTTCTGAACAGAAATCCGTCATCTTCATCATTGTACCTGCGTAGATAGCCATTGATTATTGTTGGAACTGACTTAGAGATTGTGTTTGGTTTTCTTTGCAGTTCTTCATGTGTTGTATCTTCAGTGTCATCTTGAAACCTGTAAGGATTAGGACTGTTAGATTTGGTTTGAGATTCATCAAATACAACATGTGGAGTTTCTTCCACTTTTCTGGTTTTAAGATTAAACACTCTATAAGCTCTAGAGTGTTCTGAGTATCCAAGAAAAATACCTTTGTCGCTTTTGGCTTCAAATTTGTCCAGATCAATTTTATCATTGTTATGTATGAACACCTTTGAACCAAAAACTCTGAAGTGTCCAAGGGATGGTTTCTTACCTTTCAGAAGCTCATAGGGAGTTTTCTTGAATACCGGTCTTACCATGGCTCGATTGAGAATGTAGCATGACGTGTTTACTGCTTCTGCCCAAAAGGTTCTGGAGAGTTGATTTTCGATCAGAAGCGTACGAGCCATCTCCACCAAGGTTCTATTTTTCCTCTCCACAACCCCGTTTTGTTCTGGAGTTCTTGGGGAGGAGAACAAGTGTTCTATTCCTTGGTTCCTGCAGAAATCAGTGAAGGAGTGGTTGTCAAATTCTCCCCCGTGATCAGTGCGAATGGAGCATATCTTGTGGACATTTCCATGCTCAATTTTATTGAAGAAGTCTTCAAAAACATTCAGTGCATCATTCTTATGAGCCAGAAATTTCACCCAAGTGAACCTTGAAAAGTCATCTACAATGACAAAACCATACCGTTTGCCAGTGAGACTCAGTGTTCTAGTAGGTCCAAATAGGTCCATGTGCAACAGTTCATATGCTTTGGAAGTACTTACCGGTGCTTTCGATTTGAAGGATTTTCGGGTCTGTTTTCCCTGTGCACATGCATCACAGAAATTTTCATTTTTCTTGAATGGAATTTCAGGAAGTCCACTTACAAGTTTGAGCCTCATTATCTTGTTCAAAACATTGTAACTCGCATGTCCAAGCCTACGATGCCACAATGTAAGCTCATCCTGTTTATTTGCTACAAGACATAAATCATTATTTTCTGGATCATCCAAATCAACCATGTAGATGTTATTCATTCTTTTTCCAGAAAATTTGAGACTTCCTGTTTCCTTATCAAGGATTTGACATGAATCTGATTCAAAAACAATTTTATGGCCTTTATCACACAATTGACTTATGCTAAGCAAATTGTGATGAAGACCATCAACTAATAGTACATTATCTATTGAGTTGGAGGCAAACTTACCAACCTTACCTGAGCCAATGATCTGGCCTTTGTTGTTACCTCCAAAGACAACGTGACCTCCGTCTTTTTCCACGAGCAAACTGAATTTTTCTTTATCGCCCGTCATATGCCTCGAGCAGCCACTATCCAGGTACCATTTGTTTTGATTGTGTGCTGCTAGGCATTCCTGCACATGTGGATCAGACAAGAGGTTTTGGTACCCAAATTACTTTGGGTGCCGTTTCATCATTCATGCCAAACAGTAAATGCTTTGGAATCCAGATTTGTTTAAATTTCTGTTTTAGTGGATTGTTCCAGCATTGTTTTTCATTGTGCCCAATCTTTTTACAGATCTTACATGATGATGGCTTATGAACAACAGTGGATTTTGGATTCTTAGTTGCATGCATAGGCATCTTACCCTTTTGTTGCCTAGTGAGCTTAGCATTAGGAACTTGCTGTTTTGCCTTGGGACATCCCTGTTTGGGGTTGGTAGCAAACTCCTTAAGCTTAGTTGGAACAAATTTGGTAGCCTTAGGTTCCTGGTTTTTGCCCTTGGTTTGATTTTTCCTTTTCCTTGAGGGATTTTGATTGCTAGAACTTGGGATAGGATCAGTGAAATTAGTCAGCAGATTTTTTCCTGTTTCCTTTGGCTTGGGATTTTGAAACCCAATCCCATGTCTAGCAACAAACACATTGGATCCTAAGATTGCATCTAGATTCTGTTTGCTCTTGACAAAACTAGATAGATCCTTTGTTTTGCCTTTCAATTCCTTTTCAGCTTTTTCCAATTTCTCTTTTAGATCAGTATGCTCATTGTTTAGAGTTTCAAGGAGGTTCATTAGATCATCTTTCTCTTTTTGAGCTTCTTGAAGCTTAATTTTCATGCTATCCATCTCTTCACTGTGTGTTTGTTCATCTATTTTCATCATGTCAATTACCTTATTCAGAGATTCAATTTCATCATTATTATCAGTTTCATGAATAAGGAAATTAACTTTCTTCTTGAGTGCTTTATTTTCTGATTTGAATTGACGGAATTTTTCAAAAAGGACAGTGTATGCTTCTTCCCATTCAGCAGTAGAAAAAGACTCAAAGGAAGAATTTACCTCAGAGGAGTCATCACTCCTTGCCATAAGACAGTGAATCTCGTCATCTCCTGAGGTAGCTTGACTTTTTTCATCATCGTCTTCATCACTCCATGTAGCCAGCATTGCTTTGGCTTTCTTGAAGACGAACTTGTCCTTTTTCAGTTTCTTCTTGAGCTCGGGGCACTCTCCTCTCATGTGTCCCTGCTTCTTGCACTCATAGCACACAACATCAGATTTTTTATTGGACGAATCAAACCTGTTGGTGCCTTTTTGGAAAGGTTTGGAGTTTCCTGAACCTCTTCTCTTGAATTTTAAAAACTTCTTAAACTGTCTAGTGAGCATGGCCATTTCATCATTCTCACTATCAGTAGAGGTTTCAGACTCAGACCCTTCCTGTTGGGCATTCTTTTTGGAATCTGAAGATACTTTATTTGAGGCCTTCAAGGCAATTGACTTCCTTGGATTCTCTTCAGTTTCTTTTCTTTTTACATTTAGTTCATAAGTCATGAGAGATCCAATCAATTCATCCACTTTCATTGTTGAAAGATTCTTGGAATCCTCGATGACAGTGACTTTGGTGTTCCATGAGGATGGAAGAGACCGAAGTATCTTCCTCACCAAATCACTTTCTGAGTATTCCTTCTTAAGACCTTTCAATCCATTTATAAGTACCATGAATCTAGCAAACATGTCAGAAATTGTCTCATCACGGTTCATCTTAAACATTTCATATTCTGAGACTAACATGCTTACCTTGGATTCTCTCACCTCAGACGTACCTTCATATATCAACTCGAGCTTGTCCCACATCTCCTTAGCTGAGGTGCATGTGGAGACTCTCGAGTATTCCTTTGGGTGGACCGCGCACTGCATCATGTTGAGGGCGCTCCAGTTGAGTGTCCCTTTTGCAATCTGGTCCTTGGTCCATGTATCTTCGTCTTGAGGCAATCCATATGGTCCTGTTCTGACTATCTTCCACAATTCATAGTTTTGTGCTCGTAGAAACACCTGCATGCGGTTTTTCCAATATGGATAGTCAGTGCCATCAAAGAAGGGTGGCCTGGTCACAGAGTGTCCCTCGGCCATATACCCCTTGGTAGATTCCATTTGATCGTGAATCTCCTGATCGTTAGATCAAATAGATAAAGCAATAAATCGGAGAAACCACGCTCTGATACCAATTGAAGGGTTGCGGAATTCCCAATATGGTAATCTAGAAGGGGGGTTGAATAGATTACTGCCTCTTAAAAACTATTATCACGTTCTTTTTCTTAAAGCATAGATTATCAAGACAGTATCAAGATCTAAACTATGTGTAGATGATGTAGAAACCTATCTAGTGTGTGAATATGCAACGTGTCTATCAAACATCTATCGTAGAAATGATCAAACCACGAGACACGCAGATTTACGTGGTTCGGAGTACACAACAGTGTATCCTACGTCCACGGCACACACACACACACAGAGTAAACTGCTTATGAGCGAGTTCAGTGACTACAACTCACACACACACGTGTTTTCTGATGTGCACCCACGATCAGAACAACACACACACGTGATCTCAAGCACAAGAGACGCTTGAATCACACAAACACACACACAGTTGATGAGAATTATGAAACAGGAAGAGTTCAGAGCGTAGGAGTAAATCCTAATGTGGAACTCTTCTGAGAACGCCTGGATGGAGTTCAAACTTCGACTTGAGTGCTCTGGACTGATGGAGAAGGTTGAATCCACGACGATCTATCTTCAGTACTGCAGGATCAACTGATCTTTCGGTCTCTGCACTGCAGACTTGAAGCAGAGCAGCAGCAACTTCTTTTCTCTTGGACTTGGCTTTAGGGTTTTTGGTTGTGGCTGCTTCTGTACGAGATTCTCTTCAAAAGGATGCTTATATAGTTGTGTTTTCATGTGGAGAGTCGTGGGACTTGAAAACACAATCTTGGATATGAAGGAAGGTTTCCGTATTTGAAGATCCTCTGCATCTGTCGACAGGTTCTGAGTATCTGTCGACAGATTGCAACAGATTTGCAACAGACAGACTTCAGGTTGCTCTGGTCTGTGGCATCTGTCGACAGGCGATATCCATCTGTCGACAGGCAGAGACAGTTTTGCCAAAACACAGAACTCTGGTATTTCTGTCTGCGACATCTGTCGACAGGTCTCTGAGAATCTGTCGACAGGTGCTCTCAGTACTCTTCAGTCTGATCACAACTGCGGCATCTGTCGACATATGCCTTTGGGTCTGTCGACAGGTACATGTATACTCTGTGATTGTGATCATTTTCTCATGATTTGAGAAGGCTTGGTTATATGCATTTGTACCTGCATGATAAAACATGTATAGTTAGGTATAATGTAGACATAGATAACCAAATATTGTATCATCTTAATTGACATGTATGAAACCTCAATTCAACTCATTCATCATTAAAAACATTGTTTGACTTTCATTTATCACTTAGAGTGTGAATTCACTTAGTTTCCAGAATATGAACCCAACAGCATGGCATTAATCCAATCAGAACTTGATAAGGCTTCATCAATTGACTTTGGTTCAATTTGGGAAATTAGAGCTAGTGGGTCTTCTTCAATATCATGCAGGAATGATGATCTAGTCCTAACTCTATCATGTACATTGCCAACCACATTGTCTAATGGGTGATCTCTCAAAAATCGATGTTCAGAAATTACCTGTTGAGAAGTACCCACTTCTGGGACAATATTACCTGAACCACTTGGAGATGGTATGTTCAGGTTCTCTTCAATGTTTTCAAACTCGTCAACAGTTGGTGAAGAGTCCACAATAAATTCATCCTCTTCAGTGTCTTGTCTTTCCCTGCAAGATTTCGAATTATTAGTTGAAAAGGAATTTTCATCAAAGATAACATGTGGAGATTCTTCAACAGTTTTAGTTTTAAGAATGTACACTTTGAAAGCCCTTGGCACTTCAGAATAGCCAAGGAAGATGGCTTCCTGACTTTTAGCATCAAATTTGTCAAGGTTTTCTTTGTTATTGATGTGTACAAAGCATTTGCACCCAAAAGTTTTAAAATAAGATACAGTTGGTTTTTTGTTTTTCAATAATTCATAGGGGGTTTTTCTGATTTTTGGTCTGATCAAAGCTCTATTTAGAATGTGATTGGCTGTGTTTACAGCTTCAGCCCAAAAGGATTTGGGCAAATTACTTCCTAAGAGCATGGATCTAGCCATTTCCACAAGAGTTCTATTCTTTCTTTCCACAACTCCATTTTGTTCTGAAGTTCTTGGTGAAGAAAACTTGTGGAATATTTGAAATTCAGCACATAAATCAGAAAAAAGATGTGTTCTCAAATTCACCCCCATGATCAGTCAAAATATTTTTGATTTTATATGGATAAGTTGTTAAGACAGTGGTACAGAAGTTCTTAAATTCAAAGCAAGTATCACTTTTGTGGGACAGAAAAATAACCCAAGTAAATCTAGTAAAATCATCAATGATTACAAACCCATATCTTTTGCCACCTAGACTTAGAATTCTTGTAGGGCCAAAAAGGTCCATGTGAAGTAATTCTAGTGGCCTAGATGTGAGTACCTCATTGAAGCTTTTAAAAGATTTTCTTGTTTGTTTTCCTTTAGCACAGATCCCACAAACTTGATTTTCAACAATAGAGAAAGATTCAGGAAGACCCTTAACCAAATTCAATCTTAACAACTTATTCATTGTTCTGAAACTTGCATGGCCAAGTCTTTTGTGCCAAGTCCATGCAATTTCATCTTTATTTGCAACAAAGCAAAGATTTTCAGAAAAATTTTTATTTAGGTTAATCATGTAGACATTGTTTTCCCCTTTTCCAAAGAATTTGATTTTATCAGTTGATGAGTCGATTATCTTATAGAAATCAGATTCAAACACAACTTTGTGACCTTTGTCACATAGTTGGCTGATACTGAGCAAATTCTAATCAAGACCATCAACTAGTAAAACATTATCTACAGAGTTAGAGGAAGTTTGACCAGCCTTACCAGATCCTATGATCTATCCTTTATTTTTACCTCCAAAAGTTACTGACCCTCCCTCCTTTTCAATCAAGAATGAGAATTTGGCTCTGTCTCCCGTCATGTGTCGTGAACACCCACTGTCATGAAACCACACATTGGAGTTGGGTGCACGACCTTCCTGCAAAATAGATCAGTGGAGAGAAGATTTTTTGGTACCCAAACAGAGTTGGGACCATCAGAATGTTTGAACATTGTTAGTAAATCTTTTCTCACCCAAATTTGTCTTGTTTTTTATTTTTGTTTTGTTTCATTGGTGTTTTCAGTCTTTTTCTGTTTGTTCTTTTCCTTAGGAATGAAAGCACCAATATTTTTGTTTTTAGTGGGAGGGGAGTTTTTCATTTGTGCATAGGAGTTCAGATGAGGAGATGGAATCCATGGATTTTGTTGGTACATCAAAAGGTTTGGATGAAAGAATTGAGGATGATACCAACAAGGGTTGTCATACCATTGGCTCCAAGGATTGGTCCAATCATCTTGAAATACTGTCTTAGAGGTCCAAGGTTCTTTATAAATGATTTCCTTTGACTTTTTCTTATTTTTCAAATTTTTATTTGAATTTTTGATTGAGTTGTTTGTAGCTGTTGATGTTGAGCAGGTCGACCTCTCCATGACTGGTGTCGACACAGCAACCACAGAAGCCTTCTTCTTGTGGACTGGTGTCGACCTGTCAGGAGACTGTGTCGACCTGGTTGTCTTCTTTTGTTTTTGAGTTTTTGATTTGTTTTGTGTTTTGTTTGATGTTTTGTCTGATGTTTGCTTGATTTTTGTGTTCTCAAGATTAGGACCTTTGACAAATTTAATTAATGGTGCTTTGCCCTTTTTCTCACCAGATTTGTCTTTCTTTGGTTTCTGTTTGTTGAATCCTAATCCATGAGAAGTTGTTGTCATGTTTGTTCCTAGCAGTGCCTCCAAGTTATCTTTACCTTTTGTGAAGGTTTGGATAACTTCATCCCTTTCTTTTAGCTGGTTTTGAAGAGTTTTAATTTCTTCAATCTTTTGTTGTTTTTCTTGTTTTTCCATTTCCAGCTTTTCAGATAAGTCTTTGAATTCTTTGGTGGCCTTTTGAGAGGCAAGCTTTAGATCATCAATTAGGTTCATGAATTTTTCTTTTTCTTCATTTAATTCTGTTATCTCATTTTCTAGCTCACAAATTCTGTTGTTTGAAGATTGGTTATGATAAAGGTTTTCAATTTTCTTTTTGATGTGTTTGTTTTCTTTTCTCATTTCAGAATATTTTTCAACTAGTTCAGCATAAACATCCTGCCAATCTTCAACAGTGAAATCTTCAAAAGAGGTGCTTGCCTTTTCTTCAGAGTTGTTGGCCATGAAGCAGATTTCCTCACTCTCAGAGCTTGAGGATTTTTTGTCTTCTTCATCTTCACTTGAATCTTCATCAGACCAAGTGGCTACCATGGCCTTTGGCTTCTTGAACTTCTGAAACTTCTTGTGCTTTTCTTTCTTGTTCTTAGGACACTCTCCCTTCATGTGTCCTGGCTTATTGCACCTATAACAAATGACAGTTTCGTCAGATTTTTTATTCTTGTTGAAATTAGAAGAGGAAGTGTTTCTTTTACCTGAAGAAAACTTCTTTTTCCCAGACATTTTCCTTTTCTATATTTCAAGAATTTTCTGAATTGCCTGGTCATGAGGGCAATTTCATCCTCATTTGACTCAGACTCCTCAGAACTTGTCTTTTCCTGACTTTTGTCTTTATTACTTGAAGAGGCCTTAAGTGCCATTGGCTTGGTCTTAATTATGTGTTCTTCATTTCTTTTCAAATTGATTTCATATGTCATTAAGGATCCTATCAATTCATCCAAAGAAATTTTGGACAAATCTTTAGAATCTTCAATGACAGTGGCCTTTGTGTGCCAAATTGAAGAAAGTGAACGTAAGATCTTCCTTACCAAGTCTGCATCTGTGTAGTCCTTACCTAAGGCCTTCAGTCCATTGACAATAACCATGAACCTGGCAAACATTTCAGAAATTGTTTCATTAGACTTCATCATAAACAATTCATAAATCTCAAAATGTCTCAGAAGAACAAAAGTACATTGAGAATTGTATGAAAATACTTTGTTCTTCAGTGTACTCCCTTGTAGAAGCTCAGATTGGGAAGAGGCTTGGATTCTTGAAGTCCCAAACGATGCTCTGCACTTTTGAACTTGGGATCTTCCTTGAAATCTTCTCCAACAGATGCTCCTACTTGATCTGCTTCCTTGAGGCGCTTCAATTGCTTCTTCAAGGATCAAACTCCAATTCTCACACTTGAATTGATGAGAATTGGTCTTCAGAAGACACCAGGAGAGTAGAGGAGGGAGATGAACTCTTCTCGCTGCCAAAGAGAACTTTCTGGAAGGCTCCAAGAGTTCGTTGGGTCTATTTTGGTGATGGATGGCCAATTGGGGGCTTTTTATACCCAAAAGATTCCAAAGATACCCTTTAGGTACAAGGGCACACGATCCTAGGTTGATACACCATCGCCCTAGGATAACACGTGGCAATCATCCATTTTATGTTGCAATCTTTCCGTAGTGTGTCGACCTGCCCTGGTGGTGGTGTCGACCTCCTGTCCCAATTCTGAAAATAGGCTATTCTGGGAAATGATCCAGTGTCGACCTGCCCTCATCCTGCGTCGACCTGCTGTCCCATTCTTCAAACAGACTGTTCTGGGAGCGAGGTCCAGTGTCGACCTGCCCTCATCCTGCGTCGACCTGCTGTCCCATTCTTCAAACAGACTGTTCTGGGAGCGAGGTCTAGTGTCGATCTGATCCTGATCAGTGTCGACCTGAGTGGTCTAATTCCTGGAATTTGCGACTCGTGTCGACCTGCTTTTTGACTCGTGTCGACACAGTCTCAACATTTCTTCAGCTTTTTACCTTTGAGTCTGAGGTATTGTGTCGACACCATTGTGGGGTGTGTCGACACCACCTTTGCAAAAAGTATTTGTACCTGAAAATTAGACACATATATCATTAGTAAAATATTTTATTATGAGTAGAAATGATAAGTGTGCTTTGAAACATGCTTTTTGAATATAAATTTCAGGTGAAATGTGTTTATCATGCTTCAATTAGTTTGCATTAAAATCTCATTTGTCATCATCAAAATAAGAGGGGAAATGATATGAAACTACACTCAACCCAACACTTGGATAGAAGCAAAACTGAAGAACTCCTGGATAATAAACTCATCAAGATCCGAAGGATCCTAGAGTTCTCTTCAAAATGGTCAGATTGCAAACGGCCACAAATTCCAATGGCTATCTTCCAAACAGCTATATTCTGAAGTCTATAAAGAAGCTCAAGTTTGAAGAGAAGCACACACAAAGATACATAGAGATTTTGAAAATTCCTTGAGCTACATACCTTGGAATTATTGTAAGCCAAGTCTGAGAGCTTCCCTCTTCAGAAAACACTCTCTCTGAAGCTTTCCAAGAAGTCTTGTGTAGGCTGGCAATTGTAATTGCTTATTTTCTCTAAGTCCACCCTTGTTTTTCAGATAGGATTTCAGTCTCATCTCTGATCAGTTAAATCCTTCTGAAGTCTGTGTTTGTTCTTAGTTCTGAGGCAAACACACAAGTCTTTTATTCTCTTGTGTATTTTGTGCAGAAGACTGTTTCTGCATTTTCCCCTCTGTGAAGCGAAGGCCTTGTGAAGGTAGTTTTGTACCCCTGTTCAGGGAAGGCTTGCTTGGGAGAAAGTGGGTTTGTAATTCCTCTCAAGGGTGAGAGAAGGCCAATTTATTGGTAGTTAGTGGAAATCTCAAGTGGTTGGCTTGAGGACTGGACGTAGGACCTCCTAGTCGGAAGGGCCGAACCAGGATAAATTCTAGTGCATATTTGTGTGATTGTTTCCGACTAGTTCACACTTGAATCACACACAACACACTAAGTACTAACAAATCTATTTAGTGTTGTGCATTTCAGAAGAATTTTTTTAAAGCCAAGAAGTCCTATTCACCCCCCTCTAGGACATCTAGTGTGCCATTTCGATCCAACACTGAGGGCTCAGGCTCGAGTATTCGCTTTGGCGAGAGACGAGGTAGAGTTGGCGGAGCACGTCACAGAAGGTACAGTTTTGATTATAGGAATGCATGCTAGAGTTTTGTTTGATACTAGTGCTACACATAGTTTTATTTCCGAGGGATTTGCCAAGGTTTTGATGAAGGAGAATGGTCTGGTTCTAGAAGAGTTGGAGGTTCCCTTGTCTGTGCATACTCCAGCAGGAACTATTTTGACCGGGCAGGGTTTTTCTTCACTTAATGTGAGCATTGAGGAACAGGTTTTACCTGGTAGTTTCTATTTGCTGAAGATGAAGGATTATGATGCTATCTTGGGCTTAGACTGGCTCGAGGAGCATTATGCTCTTATGGATTGTAGGAGGAAGCTAATCATTTTCTGGATTCCGGGCAAGGAGGAGTTTGTTCATCCTCTACCCAAGAACATGTCGGGCAAGTTTGTGATTTCTGCTCTGAAGGCAGCCCGGATGTTGAGCAAAGGATGTGATGGTTTTCTTGCTAGTGTGGTTGTATTCGAGGATTTGAAGAAGGTCCTGTCTATGGATGATATTGATGTAGTTCGAGATTTCAGTAATGTCTTTCCTGAGGATTTGTCTGGTTTGCCCCCTGCAAGGGAGATAGAGTTTGGCATTGAGTTAGTATGTAGCAACCTGATTTTTTGAGAAAAATAAAAATTTAAATAATAAATTAAAAACTCAGCTAAAGGGATGTTCAATGAAAAGAGCATTAAATAAAACCCATTAAATGGAAAAGAGTAATGGGCTTTGCTTAATAGATCCTCTAGAACTTATTGGGTCAAAATATGAATTTACAAATAGTAAATAAAAAGAAAATACCCTAAATTTGGAGTCTTAATATCTCCTAAATAGAAAAGGACTCTTTAAGCATTAAAATAGGCAATAAGAGTTGGAATTGGATTCCTAAGCCTACCCCTTATGATTTAACACAAATTTAGATCCCATCCTAACCTAAATAGAGGTTGGAAAGCAAGAAAGGAAGGTTAGAGATAGGAAATCTCGTAATTAAAGAGCAATTAGAATAGAAGTAGGAATAGGAACCCATACATGCATAAATACATCTCTTAAACCCTCTTAGCCAACCCTAGCTTGTTGCCAAAGGTTGTTGGACGTGGAGAAGAGGCCAAGGAGGAGAGGATCTCGTGGGGAGAAGGAGTTCTTGGAGCTTCTTCCTCGTTCTTGGAGATTTTAACCCTAGACGACAAATCAAGTCAAAGGTAGGCATTCTCACAAGCAAAACTAAATCAAATCTATCTATAGGTAGTTCCAATCACCAGGAACAAAAGCCCTCTAGTTTCATAATTTTTCATCGAGCCAATCTTTTGTTCTTTATTTTAGAAGTTCTGCAAACATGATAACTCTGAGTCATCATGTTTGAATCAAATCTCTATGTATACTTGATCCCATGCTACGCAATTTTTATTGTAGATACTTCATGTTGTTAGGATCTTTTTCCCCTAAAAGCCCTAAATTTCATCGAGCATGCTGATCGAATTTAATCGATCTTTCTCTCTATGTCATGTTCTGAATAACTCGTTCTTGCTCATGTTCAAACCCTATATGAACCATGCTCTCTCTAATTCCGATTTACTGGACGTACCCTTACATGTCTAGTTTAATTTGCAACTTATTTTGTGATTTTTCATCTACTATGTAACTAGTTATGATTTTTCAAAGTACCCTATGTCCAAACAAGTCAAGTTGGCACGCAATCCGATGTAGAACATTTTTCCTGCTTGAACTCAGGTGAAGTACCTGAGAACGCGACGGCTCAACACGTCGCGTTCTCAGGGCCGTCGCGACCAACCTCTTGTCATGTTCTAAACCCGACAGGAAACCCCATCGCGTTATGGCCGCCTGAGCAAACAACCCTGTTGCGAGCCATACAGGACCCTGTCGCGTTCCATCATGACCCTATCGCGACCCTTACATGGGTATGTCGCGTTCACAGGATTTTGCATGAAAACCCATATAATTTGTTACTCTCACTTTCTACGCCTTTTTAACAGTCATACACGCAGTAAAAACACCTATTTTTAATGGAGCTATATTGAATGCTTTAAAATACATATTCACAACTTCTTTTATATCTATGATTTCTCTCACACATGCACACACATGAACCAACCATATATGGCTGAAATCTGGCATAAAATATCTCATAATGTATCTGGTAATTTATTACAATATAGTATATTAATTGCCCTATTTTAAAGGACTTGTATTCGTTTCTTGCGTTGTTTATATACCGATATCGACGCTCCACTGTTCTAGAATTCCTCTAGAACGTCGAGCACTTGTTTTTATATACACACTTTACTTGGCTTGTGGTGAACTCTCCATCGGATATTCCTTTCGCCGGACTAGTGAACCCTTGCACAAGGCCTCCGTAAGTCTCCTCTGATCATGGATTCCCACATGGTCGACGAGCCAGTTGTACCCTAACACCCATTACACCTTTAGGGATCGATATGATCCAAACAGCTATTAGATGTTCGCTCTTACCTTGAATCACGTCAGACCTCTGGACTTGTGCATAACATGGCCAGCGGGAAGATCGTGAATTCCACCTGACTGCCAATACAACGTGCGCGTGTTGTGCAACTGTTACTATCACCTGTTTACTCGTTGTTTTACGTGATGTACCCTTAGCTCTCATTTATACTCTACTCGCTCGTCTATTCACGTTCTCTCTACTATCTCGTCTATTCATCTAGTGCTCTTAACTATTCTTGGTACTCTACATTGGCCATTGACTGATTGTCTAAATATACAATATAACCAATGCCTGGCAATATATAAAGGGCCGATCTGGTCCTGGGATGTGCGCCCGAAAGTGCTAGTGCCCATGGGAGTTAAATGATCAGAGTGTTTGGCATTACACTCAAGTGCTATCTATCTCGACTATCTATATGACAATCAAAACACAAAACGAGCTATACTCTCTTGATGTCTAGAATGATAAACAAGTGCTATACTCGTCGTGCTATTATTATACTTGTGCTAGTTTTGCTATGGCCATCCCGCTATTCGTGCTATACTCGATACTTGTGCTATTTTTGGAAACTATACTCGATCTCGTGCTATTGTGCTATCCTATTACCTGTTGTGCTATCTCTTGCTATATTTTGACTCTCTTGTACCTGCTATCTTTAGATACTCTGCCATTAAATGCGTTATTTATTTAAAGCCTGCTTGAGCCTGAGATTTAAGTCCTACTGGGTGTTATCGCTCACCCTACGTTATTTGATGTTGTGTTCTCAGGTGAGGCCGAGGATGACACATACACTCACGAGGAAGGGAATGACCAAGAGTGAAGCCAGGAGTACCCTCGAGTCATTATGTTATCTTAGAGTTGTAATTAGTTATTTCCTTTTATTGCAATGTAATTGGGCCCTATAGAATGACTATGATATTAGTGGTTGTAACTAGACATTTAAAAAGTTATCAATGAGAAAGATTTGCTTTAGTATTATTCAATGTGCAATGGTTTGATGTCTAGTATTCGCTCTATACCTTTTTCTTGCAACTGCCTTCGCGCTCCGATATTCCGCGTTGGGGCGTGACATAGTACCTGGCACAACACCTATTTCCAATGCTCCTTATCATATGGCACCAGCAGAATTGGCAGAGTTGAGGAAGCAGCTGCAAGAATTGCTTGATAAGGGTTTCATCAGGCCGAGTGTATCGCTATGGGGAGCACCTGTTCTCTTTTTGGAGAAGAAGGACGGGTCGATGAGGCTGTGTATTGATTATTGCAAGCTTAACCAGGTGACTATCAAGAACAAGTATCCTTTACCTTGTATTGATGATTTGTTTGGTGTTTTCTAAGATCGATCTTCGTTCTGGCTATCAACAACTCTGAATTAAGCCGGAGGATTCTACTAAGATGGCTTTTAGGACGAGATATGGTCACTATGAGTTTCTTGTCTTGCCCTTTGGTTTGACAAACGCTCCAGCAGTTTTCATGGACTTAATGAATAGGGTATTTCAGCAGTATCTGGATTCTTTTGTAGTTGTCTTCATTGATGATGTGCTGATCTACTCACCTGATGAGGAGACTCATAGAGAGCATTTGAGGATTGTACTGGATATCTTGAGGGAGCACAAGTTGTATGCTAAGTTCAGCAAGTGCAACTTCTGGATGAAGGAGGTTCATTTCTTAGGGCATGTTATTTTTGGCGATGGTGTGTCTGTGGATCCAACTAAAGTGCAAGCTGTCCTTGACTGGGAGACACCGAAATCATCTGCCGACATCAAGAGTTTCCTTGGCTTGGCAGGCTATTATAGAAGATTCATCGAGGGTTTCTCTTCTATTGCGGCCTCTTTGACGAGGCTGACTAGAAACGGAGTCAAGTTTGAATGGTCAGAGGATTGTAAAAAGAGTTTCCAGAAGTTGAAGACTCGTTTGACTTCAGCGCCAGTGCTTGTTTTGCCCAATGGTGTGGATCCTTTCTCTATCTACACGGATGCTTCGAAGATTGGGCTTGGCTGTGTTCTTATGCAGGGAGGTCGAGTTGTGGCTTATGCTTCTAGGCAACTTAAGGAGCATGAGTGCAATTACCCAACTCATGACTTGGAATTGGCGGTAGTGGTCTATGATTTCAAAATTTGGAGGCACTATCTGTATGGAGTCAGATTTGAGCTCTTCTCAGATAACAAGAGTCTCAAATATCTCTTTTCCCAAAAGGAGTTGAATCTGAGGCAGCGGAGGTGGATAGAATTCTTAAAGGACTATGATTTTGAGCTTTCATACCACCCAGGGAAGGCCAATGTAGTGGCGGATGCGTTGAGCTGGAAGAGGCAATTGATGAGGCAAGATTGGAAGATGTTAGAAGATGCTTTGGGTTCTTTGGCTGTTTTAGAACCTTAGTTGTGCAACATGTTCATGGCTCAGTTGTCACTTAGTTCTTCTATTCAAGATCGGGTTATTGCTATGAAAAAAGATGACCCTCTATTACAGGAGTTGGTTGGAAAGGCCAGCATTATTCAGGATGAGGATGGTGTGATTTGCTTGAATCATAGAGTGTGCGTCCCTAATGATGCTGATCTGAGGAAGGAGATTTTGGAGGAAGCGCACAGATGGCCGTTCTCTATTCACCCAGGCAGTGGGAAGATGTATAAGGATTTGAAGCGTTCTTTCTGGTGGTCTGGCATGAAGCGGGATGTTGCGGACGTTGTGGCAAAGTGATTGATTTGTCAACAGGTGAAGGCAGAACATCAGTGACCTTCAGGTTTGATGCCGAAGCTGGACATTCCTCAGCGGAAGTGGGAACAAGTTACCATGGATTTTGTGTCTGGATTACCTAGATCGGCTAGAGGGAATGATTCCATCTGGGTGATTGTGGATAGATTTTCAAAGAGTGCTCATTTCCTTACCATGAAGAAGAAGCAGTACGTAGAGAGCTTGGCTAGACTGTATATTGATAGCATTGTGAAGCTGCATGGGATTCCGAAGTCAATTATCTCAGATCGTGATCCGAGATTTACATCTATATTTTGGCAGAGTTTGCAGTAGGCTTTTGGCAGTCAGTTGAAATTGAGTTCGGCATTTCATCCACAAACGGATGGACAGTCCGAGAGGACTATTCAGACGTTGGAGGATATGCATAGGGCTTGTATTCTGGAGTGGAAAGGTGATTGGGAGCATCACCTAGCTCTTGTGGAATTTGCATATAATAACAGTTTTCATTCGAGCATAGGTATGGCACCTTTTGAGGCTTTGTACGGGAGACCCTGTAGATCCCTGTTTGTGAGAGATCCAGCTCATGTGATTAGTTATGAGCCAGTGCAGTTTCAGCCAGATTTGTCCTATTCGGAGCAGCCTATGGAGATTCTGGATCAGAAGGTTCAAGAATTGAGATCAAAGTCTATTCCCTTTGTGAAGATTTTATGGAGGAATTTCTCGCGTGAAGAAGCAACGTGGGAGCTTAAAGAAAGAATGAAGAAGCTTTATCCATCCTTGTTTGGTGAGTGTTCTAACTCAATCATCGAGGACGAAGATTATTTTAAGGGGGAGAGGATGTAGTGCCCTAGAATTTTTCTTGAATTTATATTGCAATTGTATGTTTATTTCTGCATGTAATTGTGTTCTGATATGTGTTGAACTTGGCATCCACATCTGTTGGCGTTAAGACCTGTTAGCAGCATGATCGTCTGCCATTTATTGCTTGTTAACAACATCATATAGTCTCGTTGATTATTTTCTAAAATATTTAATTTTTCTGGCAAGAATGTAGACGACACAGTCGATGGACGTCTACATCATGGCTGGCGGCAATTTCTGTTGACGTTAATCGGACTTGCCTGTTTTTGATATTACTGTTCCGAGGGAGAGAAATCGGTCATTTCTAAAAGGTATTAATGGGCAGATCCGAGCGTTTAGGATACAAGGGTCAGGATTAGGGTTCGCTAACACGTGGGAGATCTTTATAAGTCAAGATTTCACAGTTAGGGGAGGTTTTCGCCCTAGTTTTGGAAGAGAGAAAGGAGGGCCGAGGAAGGGTTTTGCAGAGCTCGTGCATGCGATCTGATGGTTCCTGGACCAAGGTGGAACATTTAGCAGCGAGATCTGAAGCTTCTCCAAGCGGGAGAACTGCGTTGTAGGTGGATTTGGAGAGGTTGAGGTCGGTGAAGGGGACTGCCTTGCTGCCAAGGCGGGCTTTTTCAGGCTTTGATTCGTCACTCCAGAAGGAGGGATAGAGGCAAGTAACATGGGAGATTAGTTTAGGACATATAAGACTGTATATTTATCATTTTTACGAATTTTTAAAGCATTAAATTGATGCATGGGAAAGGGTAGAAGTCTCGTTATTTCATGTTGCATTTTCTGTGTTTTCTGGGCAAAAGAACTTGACGTCCAGATCGTGTGCCGTTTCGATTTTATAAACGACACAATCGACCACCGTCTATTTCATGTAAACATTACTTGTTTTCCGACCTATTCTATATGTTAACGGTGCTATGTGCCGCCGTCTACTGGTTGTTAACGACATAATATGTGGACGTCTACTTCAGGTAAACGCCACATATGTTCCCGTTAAGTTTATCAGTACAGTGAATTGCAGCAAATCTAATTTTAATTGCTTAATTGTGATCCATGCTTGTATGAGGTTTCGGCCAGCTGATGTTTTATGTGTTTTCAGTACTGTTTAACTAGAGACAGGTCATGACAGTAATAGATAGACTAAATGCATGAATTACCCTTGAATTTTATTGAATTAGCAAAATAATTTTGTAAAGAAGTGAACATGATTTCTGTTGCATTGTTGAAATAAAAGAAAAACTATACTATTGATTTGTCAGTACTGCAGATCTACTGTATTTTAGTTCCTGTATCGATTTGTATGAATTCCTCACCGTTGTACTATGTTAGTTAGCTTAAACCGATGGAACTTAATTATGAAAAATATTTACGGAGATCATAAAAATATGAAATTTTGCATGTGCATAGTATAATCTAAATCTGAATTACTTTCAAACTTTTGGGATTTTTACACGTCTGTGTGTATTGTTATGAATTTTTGATTGGTACATTGCATATAGAATTCAAATAAACATAAGATTATGTGCATGAATGTGTGTAATATGATTAGTACTCTGATAGGCTTCTGTTATACAACAAAGTTAAGATTCAGAACTGAGAAAAGCATGCTATATGATAGTGCATTGTTATATGGATAAATTATGCATGAAATAACATGATAGAATTGCATGAAAATGTAGAATAAATGATTGCATACAAGTTAGTGCATATTTTGACACAAATTGGCCAATAAAGACATTGCTATGATAGAGATTTCCTACAAGGAACTACACCATGGATGCCCGTATGGTAATGGTTCATCTATATGAAAATGATCTATTGAATCCGTGGGCAACAGATTGAAATCCTAGAGGTAGACAAGTTCTACTGGCTAAGCTGGGAAGGGCTTTCCCCGGTTTTCCGCAAATACCATGACTTCATTACTGTATTGCCTAGGTGATAAGTGAATGCTATATGACTATATGATCTTCATTAATTGTGCGGGCTATGTCTTGGCAACTAAATGATAAATGTCTACATGAAAAATGGACTACATGACTACATGCTAAATGACTACATGATAAATGTCCACATGAATCTTGTCTACATGATATATGCTATATGATTTACATGTCAATTGTTTTACATGCTACATGACCACTTGCTACATGTTTAAATGATTATTGCTACATGAAAACTAGTTGCATGTTGCATGATCATAAGCATATGCCATGAAAATTGATCGCATGTCATGTATAGGAACATGTTAGCTCAATTGTTAGAATACAAGATGTGAATTATATGCATCACATGAAAAGTTTTACTTCCAAGATAATTGAACATACTATGGAAAGATTGATTGCTAAATGACCTAGAAATCATGTTAGGAGGAAGAGTTATATGATATCGAAGTTGTGAATGATATATATATATATATATACCATGTTTTAAATCTATTATATACATAATGTCTTGAACTATCTTTCATGTGATTTGCTAAGTCTTGTAGACTCATACTCACTTAATATTTCCGGAGATATAGAGGACACTCAGGAGTTAGTGCACACTGACTCTGAGCGTGAGGACGTGGAGGTGTAGTTTTACTTGAGAGATTTGGAGTGACCATTATGTATGTGAGGAAAATGATGTACTTTATTTTATGCACTTGAACTTATGGCTTGTAATATAGTTAGACTATTGTTATCTTCTCTTATGTTTAGACTAGATATTTGAATATGATGTTGATTACAAGTATTTGGTTCCATATTCCGTTGCATATTATTGGAATTGAATTATCATTTATGTATATCTCAATCTGTACCGTCTATTGTTGGATGTATTCCACTGTAATACCTTTATTAGATCCAATGAAAGTTGGAATAACTGTACTGGGTCCAAGAGGGGCGTTACACAGTTGCACATGTTTTTCTTCTGAAAGTCATGGTATTTCTAACAGTAGTAGGTAAGTTCTGATAGATAGCCCATTAGACTTATCAAGCATTTAATTTTTCACCATCTGTCAACCAGAGATCAACTTATCTTCCTATCAGTAAATGAGAGAGCAAATATATCTCATATATTTTACAGATTCCAAAGGACATGCTACTCAGATAAAATAATTTAGAATAAAATATTTTTCCCGCCAAAAAATGAATAATTTGAACTTTATGGAAACTTTCTCAAAGTAAGCGATACTTCAATGTAGAGTTTATGTAACAATGTATATTAACTAGTACTCATAAATAGAGATTTGAATTCTTAGCTAAGTATAGATATGCAATAATTGACAACAGATACTTCAACTTTTAAGAAGTCGGAGTAAGACTAATAGAGACAATAAACTTCGACTTCAGGAGGAATGATACTACTTCAACTTTATTGAAGCGGAGTGAGAAAGAAATAATTTCGACTTCTTTGAGAAGTCGAAGTGCCAACAAACAGATAGCGGACTTCGACTTATATGAAGTCAGAGTGCGCCCAACTTTGACTTTTAAGAAGTCGGAGTTTCCTCATACTTCGACTATCTAGAAGTTGCAGTAAGGCTCAAAACGATACAAAGACTTCGACTTTCCAGGAGTCGGAGTGCAGTCAGACATTGACTTTTTAGAAGTCGGAGTGCTGCCATACTTCGACTTTCCAGAAGTCGGAGTGTTGCCATACTTCGACTTTCCAGAAGTCAGAGTCTTGCCAGACTTCGACTTTCCAGAAGTTAGAGTGTATCTGATTGAAGCATTACTTCGACTCTTCAAAAGTCGGTGATAAAGTGATATACAGTATACGCTGTGAACTTAGAAATTTTTTTGCTATGATATACAGTATACTCTGTGGACTTACAATCTGTGTAGGAATAGTTTTTTGTTAGAAGGTATGATTGTATAATAGCTTTTGATTTCCATAAATAGTAAAGGCGAAAAAGGTTTTGTCATAACAAAAATATTGTGATAGATGCTTTAGTAACCAAAGAGATAGAAAACGTGTTGCTCAACATTTATTAGCAATGCTTTGAGCCCATTAAAGCCCATTTCCTAACCTATCCCATCCGATTATCATTTTAGAGTACTTTTGCTTAAATAATCAATTATTTTCCTAAATAATTGATCAGAATAAAAAATAATCGATTATCCTTAACGCGACGGGTCATGGCGTCGCGTTAGCTCCTGTCACGCCCCCTTTTGACATCACGACATCCCATGCATATCTGTTCACGTGCCTTCATGGTTGTGACCACCTTGGTTGTCGCGAAAATCCTTGTCGCGTCCCTATGACCCGTCGCGACATGCTCTGCATGCGCTGGCCTCCGCAACCACCTCCACTTTATCTTCCTTTGGGCTTATCATCATCCAAACAACCACCAGACCCCCCCAACCACGGTTTGAGAGTCCATCTCTCCTTGGTACCCCCCTAGGACTCTTCCCATGTGGATTTACATGGCTTTTTATCATCTTCATGGGTCATTATCACTTATGGATGGGATTTTCTCTCTCCACTCTATATAAGTGACCCTTCCCTTTTAGAGGAAGGAGAGAGCCTCTTTTGCCACGAAGTACTGCCAAAATCTCTTTAGAACCTCCCCTTAGCTCATGGCTCTACCATTTCCACCCATTTACTCTCTATGCTCTTCACCAAGCCATGACCTCTTCTTCAAATATGGAGCTTGGTGATTGAGAAGGTGGCTTCCCTACACATCCAAGGCTGCTGCACGACCAAGGACTTAACCCCACGGCCAGGGAGTCACCCCATTGCGGCTCTTTCTTTCTTCCCTTTTCTCATTTTCTTCATGCATGCTATTATTTACCTTTTAGATAGGGACATGTCTCTTCCTTTCCCACATTTTATACCACCCAAGGGGTTCAAAAACCACCCCTAGGTTCGTTCCCTCCATGCTCTTCCCTTTTCATTTCATTTTGAATAGATACTTCACTTAAATATGGTCTAACATGGTTTCTTTTGTTGTCTTCATTGTTTTGGCAGGCATTTAAGCAAGAATAGATGAGGAGCTCTTGCTCTCTACCCAGCTGGAGGGCAGGAAGAAGGTCCCCCCATCTTTCTCCTGCACTGTAGAAAACGTGTCGACCACCTACATCATTAGAACGAGAACGTGGCCTGTCGGGGCATCGTGACCGAGATAGTATCGCGATGGGGAGACCCGTCGCGACCCTAGTAAGTGCCCACTTCTCTGTCCTTTTCCTAGCATGTTAGCCTCATTCTTTGTTTATATTTAAGGCAACTTGTTAGGTGGTGATCACATCCTTAAATCCATGCTTTGAATATTTAAAACATGTTGTGTTTTTCGAGGGGTGTGCATCCTCGTGATTACACATTTTGGCGATCATGGTTGGACCTTCACTGCTTGTAGCAACCCGAAAAATTTAATACTTAAAAAAAAATCCGAAATAATAATTTCATTACAACGAAATAATAGAAATATACGTATTACTATCATATGTGCAAGAATAGATCAAAAAATTTCTTAAAAATTATAAATCAACCCCAAACATTATTTCTACATGTTCCACGAAGAAAATCATGCAACGGAAAAACCGACTGGCCAAGTGTACATTGCAATGTGACGAATTATCCAAATTAGGAAACTAAGTCGGAAAACCGTTAACACGGAAAGATAACGCGCCCATAAATTAAATGAACATGTCAGAGAGACTTCCAACATCATGTGATGATTAACCATTATCGGGTTTGGACCAATGGACCTCTCATAGCCCATGAATAAATTAAAATAAGAAAATGCAATAAAATTCATAACTCTATTATTCCCTAATTAAAAAGGGAAAATCTATAAGATAAATTCCAATAAATAATGGGCTTGGTTAAATGGACCCATTAGAAATTAGTGGGCCAAAATAAGGATTTAAAAAATAAGAATAATGGAAAAATACCCTAAATTCGCAACTTAAATATTACTTAAATAGAAAAGAGGCATTTAATGCATTAAATAAGCAATTTGGGTTGGAATTGGATTCCTAAACCTACCCTAGTTGCTTGGCCACGAATTTAGATCCCTTCCCAACCCAAATAGAAGTTCTAATACTTAAAAAGGGAAGAGGAAATAGGAAATTAAGAATTAAATAGGGGTTAGAGTCCTATTAGGAAATAGAAAGCAAAGAAGCATAAATACTCTCTTAATCACCCAAGGCTGGCCCTAGCTCGTTGCTGGGACTTGCTGGAGGTGGAGAAGAAGCCAAGCAGAGGAGGAATTAGTTGGGAAAAGGCTTCATCCCGAGTTCTTCAAGTTCTAACCCTAGAAGAGTAAAACGACTAAAGGTAGGCATTCTCACAAACAAAACCTAATTAATTTTGTCTGTAGATTGTTCCATGTACTAGGAACAAAACCCTCAAGTTTCATATTTTTCTATTGAGCCAATCTTTTATGGTTGATTTTTGAAATTCTGCAAAAACCATTAACCCGACCCTTCTTCTTTATTCTTGATCTCCATGTATACTCAACATCGTGCTCTCAAATTTTAACTGGAGTTACTGATGGATGTTAGGCATATTTTTCCACTAAAAGCCCTAATTATCATCCATCCTACGTCACGAATTAAATCTTGAATGATCTTGACGATGTACTATCGTGATTTAACCTTGACTTGTGTTACAAGTTCCATACCTCTTTGTGGAGTCGTTTTGAGACCAAGTGTCCAACATAGAACTTGTTACCCTATGAGTCTACTTTCATTTGGCACTGATTTCGCCAATTTCGTTGACTGTGCTGAGAGTATGAATCCGAACATGAACACTATGTCAGATTCACATAGTCAGTCACAATACATCTTATTACATAGTCAAACGATCTTTGTCTCTCGATTATTTGCTATTCTACAAAGTATTAGTTGTGATCTAACTAATAAAGGTGGTTTCACCCAATTTGGATCACCCTAGCATTTGTTTTGATTTTTCAAATCCACAGGTGTCAAACCCAATCCAAGTCAGAGTTGGAAATAGGTAGAAAAAGCAACCCAAACGTCATTTTTTGGTAGCGACAGGTCGACACGTCGCTACCATAAAGCGACAATATCATGGTCGTGACCCATACAAAAAATCAGACAGTTTTGTGGTCTTCTTCAGAAGGCGACAAGATGATGGTCGCCTTCACTTTCAGAAGGCGACAGGCAATGTGTCGCGTTCTGCCTATGTCCACTTAATCGACCATAACTTTTTCTATAGACTTCGGATTGACGAGCCGTTTTATTTGCTGGATTCCTCATTAAAAGGGATTCAATATGGAATATTCATGTGTGATATGTGAATAAAAAATCAATGAGTTATGACCTAAGGAAGTGAAGGGATGGGACTGTAATTGCCTTCTAAGGGGCATACGTCTTGGTTTCCATCGTTTTGTGTTGTTCCTTCCATGTGTGAGTTTGATCCATTCTAGGAAGATTCTAGAAAGACTTTTCATGCATTTAACAACCCATATGAAAGTTAAAACATGTTCATATGATTTTTAATTGATCTTAAGTTCATGATCATGCTCTGTACCTACTGATTGTTCACTTTCTTGCCTTGTTAACGAACTTGCTAAAACACGTAGTTACTTGCTAAAATTGGTCTTGCATGGTTATTAATTCATGATTTATTACTCATGATACTTGATATAAATTGAGTTTCTATAAATGAAGTTTCCATAATCAGATTCACACAAATGCACTCGAGCAATTCTCATGCGTGGCATGCGCACACACTCTAGTACGATAGGAAAGCCTCTTCTTGGCTTGTGGTGAACTCTCCATCGGATATTCCTTTCGCCGGACTAGTGACCCCTTGACCAAGGCCTCCGTAAGTCTCCTATGTCCATGGATTCCGACATGTTCAACGAGCTGGTTGTACTCTAACACCTATGATACCCTTTAGGGATCGGCAAGATCCAAACCACCTTAGTTTTCTCTCGTTCTTATCTTGAATCACGCCGGACCTCTGGACCTGTGTGTAACATGGTCAGCGGAAAGGTAGTGTATTCCACCTGACTGCCAACACCAAGTGCGTGTGTTGTGCAACTATTACTATCGCCTGTTTATTCGACGTTTCACGTGTAGCGACCATAAGATCTCATCTACACTCTACTCGCTCATCTATTCAAGTTCACTCTACTATCTCATCTATCTCGTCTATTCATTTGGAACTCTCTTGATACCCTTGAGCTGTGTGGCTCCTACTGTTTTGTACAGTTCTTGACTGTCTAGCGCTAAATGGGTCTTGTAACTCTACCAACCTGAATGCATACTGCTGAGGGCATGGAGAGTGTTCGAGGGGCTCTAATCTAGTCCTCGGGGCAGAGAGCCACCCGAAAATACTTGCAGGGGCTAATGACGATGTCTGCATTTGCACCGGTTCTGACTGACTATTCTGAATTAGCTAGACATTGACTGTTATATTGTTAGTCTGTTTGTTCAGACGTACTGCACTACCACTGACTATTACTAAACTGCTACTGTCCTGTTATTGAGTGACTACTGTCGTACTCTCCTACTGCACTGCTATTGTTCAACTATATTCTCTCGTTGTCCTTTGACAACAAAGTGCCATTTAATAATCAAAACAAGTGCTATGTTTTCTCTCGGCTATCTACGGATAACCAAAGTGCCATACTATTTTGATTGAGGAAAATCAATCAAAGTGCAATTTATTCTCTCTACATGACCATCTACTTTCCCTCTCCTCGCTATACATGTTACTTGCTATTGTTTGATGTTGACGTTACTTGTGTTCATAATCATTGCGCTATACTCTATTCTTGTGCTATATCTGGACACTCACGCTATTTCAATCACGTGCTATCATGTTGTCTCTTACATTACTTGACTCTCTTTCTCTATCATTAGTTACTCTACCATTTAATGCATTAATTATTTAAAGCCTCCTTGAGCCTGAGATTTAAGTCCTACTGAGCGTTATCGCTCACCCTTCGTTATTTGTTATTGTGTCTCAGGTAAGTCAGACAATGACGTCACACACACCAATGGGACAGGACCAGTGTGATGAGCGACCTGGAGTCAGTTGATGAAGTTGCCCTAGTACTATGGAGTCTAATAGTTATTGCTGTAGATTTCTTTTCAATGTAATGATGTCATTGAGCCCTAGGTATTGGCTCCGAATTAGTGGTTGTGATAGTTTTAGTGATTTTATAATGAAATGAAGAATTTATTTCAACTATTGTTCGTTAGATGCTCTGATGTTTGCGTCTGTATGCGCAATTCATGTTACCATACTTGTTGCTCACGTTTTCCCCTTATTTATTCCGCTGCTAAATTGGAGGGGTGTGACACTGCTAGCCTCGTCGATGCTTGCATGTTTGCCTGCCATTTTGGTGTGTTTATGCATTTGTAGAATCCTGTTAGGTTTACTTTTGTGTCTTTTCTGTCTTTTTGTTCTCGGTTGCTAACGCGACGCATCGCGCGGGCGCAACCTAATCTCATCCATAAAGGAGGACGCGACAACAAGTACACGTTCTCCACCTGTTCCCTATCATGATCTCCTTCTAAAAGCATCCTTATGTCTTCTCCATGTTTCTTTGTCTCGTATACTCATGTCTTTCTGTGCTAGAACCCTACTAGGGCCCGAGCTTTCTTTTTATTTTCAATGATGGTTTACTGGTGCTATTACGACGGGTTAGGCCGCCACGACCTTGTCGTGCTGGAGTAGGACGACACGACTACAGGTACACTTTGTTTGTTATTGTTTTCCATCTCATGCATAGTTTCTGTCTGTCTAGGGGGGTCTCCTTCTATTGTTTACCTTCTTCCATGTTGTATTGCGCTTTAGGTTAGTCTGTTTGTCCATTGTTTGCGTGTAGGTTTCTGCACTTTGTGGTTATCGCGACTTAGTCCTAGGTCGCGATAAGGTCGCGACGGATCTGGTCATCGCAACTTCAGCTGAGACCTATTAATTGTTGTTTGTTAGTTTAGGATAGAATTTGCAAACACCCTGGTACACATAAGCTCATGCATACACTATTGTTTCGCATACATAGGATTCCTCCTTGGTAGTGGAGACCCTCTCACCTGCGAGCACTCGTGGGCTGACCAGGGCCTGCTACCGAGGGCCTCCATAAGTCCCCATGGCCGTACGCACGTTGCGGTTCCCATGCGGGTTGTACCCATTGTACCCCTAGTTTAGGTCGTTCTGCATGCGAGTTGCATACCTCCCTTTAGTTGCATCGGAGTACTTGAGTACGAACCTATTAGGGTTCCTCTTTAGCCGAGTGCAATTTAATAAAATCAATCCATTAAAAGGCTAAGTGATAATCCTAAGATTCTAACGCATGTCATGTTAACTTAGGTGTTTGCTTGAGATCTCATTTCTCTTCCCCTTCTTGTTTGATTTTAACTGTTGTTGTACCCCCTTGTTTGTATTTTAGTTTATCCTTTCAATTCCCTTGCCGTCATCCTTTCATGGCTCCATTCCACTTTACCTATTCTCCAACCTCATCCCTCCATATGGATCCCTTGTCTTTAGAACCTCTCCTAAATTCTGCCCAGCCCAAGGCCCATCGGGCCATGGAGAGTACCTCTTCCCACCATGCCTCGTCGCCATCCTCCTTTGATGAGGCCGCTGAATTGGAGCGCCTCCTGCTTGAACTGGGCCCCGACCAGGCCCGCGAGTTGTTGTCCACCTTTGCTCTACGGCCTTCTTCCGAGACGGGCCCAATATGCCCACATTATCCTGCTCATTCTAAATCCCCTCACGTTGTCACTCCTGGATTGGGCGACCCTTCTGTTCAGCCCACCTCGTTGCGTCCGGCCCATTACCCTCAATCTGGTCCGGACACTTATTCTCGACTCCATTCTCATGCTCAAGCTGGCCCTCGCTATCCACAATCCCCCTTAGCTCAAGACTTCCAGCCTGAGTTTGAGTCCATGAAGCGAGAGCTTAGCGACTTGTGGAGGCTGTTAAATCCCAAACCATCCTTTAATGATACACTCTCCAATTTCCATGGTCTCTGGATCCCTCCACCCTCTCAGCTTCCCATTTATCGCAAATATAGTGGAGCCAGAGACCCTTACATCCATTTGAAGGAGTTCCCCTATGAGTCAGTGTCCTATCAGCATGATCACCGCTTATTGGCTTACCTTTTTAGGCGGTCATTGGATGGGCCCACTCTAGAGTGGTTTTGTTCGTTGGCTCTTAATGAAGTTTTGGACTTTGAAGGTGTCAAGGTCAGATTCATACAGCAATACCAAGACTGGGCCAGGCTCGAGTATTCAATGGCTGATCTGATGGCTGAGCAGATGAAGCCTGATGAAGAGTTTGCGACTTATGCCGACCGGTGGCATTACATATCCACACGTGTCTAGATGCATATCCTAGAGGAAGAGAAGATCAAGCTCATCATTGCCAATGCAACACCCATGTACCGCCACATCTTGGCTATAAATGACATCACATCCATGCAACAATTATACAGTCATGCTCACTTTATCAAAACCCAACTCATCGACTCCCCCATGCCATCCTTGTTTGAGGCCCAACAACTGAGTTGCACATTTCAAGGGCCTACCTATGAGGGAGTCCAAACCAATGCCCAAGTTGATGTCGTCCATCACCCCGCTAACCACTATACACCTCCACCTCCATATATCCAACTCGCTTTGCTTCCACAAGAACAACCACCTCGCCTGTGCCACCGCACCACAGCGTCCAATACCCATCCGTTACAATATCCACTTGGCCCAAAGCGAGCCCACTATCACCCGTTGACTGAAGCCCTTCCAGATGTCTTCATAGCTTTGATGTCTATCAATGCATTGCAGCTCCCTCCAGAAAAGCCAAGTTGGGATGCTACCGTAGACTAGTCTGAATATTGCCTATATCATCGCTATCCAGGGCATACGGTCGCGAATTGCTGTGAATTCCTAGATGTGATCTACGATCTAGAGCACAAGATGTATTGGGCTGAAATGCACAGGCTAATCCTGCATTGTCAAGAAAAGAGAAGAGCACAAGGCAAGGGGCAGCAACCCTCTCCATCACAGATAGCTGAACAGCCACCGAAGAAACCGGTAGAACAGTCAAGGCAGCAAGCACAAGCATCAAGATTGTCATCTCAATTAGCTAAGGATCAGAGGCATTTCTTTACCTACCCACCAAGTGCACTACCTGCTCCGTCACCACCTCAACAGCCTCCCCCACCAACCCTTGCTCAGGCCATCACCACCACACCTACCTCTGATGCCATGCCGCAGCATGATGACGAGTAGTTAGCTCGACGTATTGTGTCGGTGCATCGTCGGTCATCTCCACCAAAACCACAACCCACGGATCCCTCACCCCCCACAAATCCTCCATCTTTACCCATTGCTACCATCTCTATGTCACAACCACCCATGCCTGAGCAAGCCACCACCACAACACCAAGGCTTGAGAAAGCTCCACTCACCTCTGAGCCAGAGCAAGAGTTTCCTACTCCCAAGCTTAAGTCTGACTCAGCCTCTAAGTTGGAAGAAGAGCTCTCTCTACACGAGCCTATCCTTGCCACCATCCAATCACCTCACGCTAAACCCTTCGCATCTGACAAACCCACCATAGCCACCATACATCCTATCACCATAACTGTTGACCAGGTTGCAAGCCCCAAGAGGGGGGTGAATAGATTGCTAAAAATTTCTTCTAGAATATTCTTGTAAATAAAAATGCTTTGACAAAATACACTAAGTTTGATGGTTAGAGTTAGTACAAAATGAAGACACAATAAGATCAATCACACAGACAACAGGAATTTTATTCTGGTTCAGATCTCTTGTCACAAGGAGTCCTACGTCCAGTCCCCAAGCAACAACTTGGGATTTCACTAACTAAGGGTACAGTCCCCATTAAGGAGACTTACACATCCAGCTGCAGCTGGCCTTCTCCCTGATGCAACAGGTCTTCCTTCTTACCAAAGGGAACAACCACCCACTCCACAATAGGTCTTCTCTTCAAAGACGAAGAGGAGCACTCAGAAAAAATTAAAGGAGATGATGGCCCCTAGACCAAGCTTATAGAGATTTCTTGATCTGAGGCGTAATCCGAGAGACAGAAAGATTCACATAGAAAGAAGGTCTCTCAGATCTACAACAAGCTCTCAAAAGACTAGAACAAGTTGCTATGAAGAGTTAAAAGCAGAAAACTATTTTTGAATGAAGGAACGAGCTCTTCTATCTTTTTCTTCAAGATGTCAAGGTGTGTCTTCATGGAGTCACCACTCTTCTATTTATTTCTCTTGAAAGATTTAGCCGTTGAAGTATTTGTTGTCTCTAATCTTCAAGCACGTTAGATGTGTCTAGTTTGATGTAGGAATTAAGAAAACCTACAACCATTAAATGCTAGGATAGACACATACAGAGAGGAAGATTATCTGAATCTTGTTTTGCTTCTGTTAGAGTGATAGGTCCAACGTTATAACGTATATGACCACTGGAAACCTGCACATAATAAATGCTAAAGCGTAGGCAACTTAAATGTGTCTAAACTGTCAGTCAACGTTAGTAGTCGTGCTTTAGGAAGATATACCAAAGAGGAAGCTCCATTTTGTCATCATTTAAAGATCTACTTTATGTGACATGCATATGGTAGCATGAAGATATGTTGTGTAGAGATATGGTACCACACACAATAAATATTTGAGTATACAGATACAACAAGGTTCACGGTAATATATGAAATCAACAGTGATTTGAGAAATATATTTGAATATCATCAAGGATGGAATATATTGAAGATTATCTAAAAATATTATAATAATAATATCCATCAACTGTCTAAAGCATAATCGTTGTAAAAGGGAAGTTGGTGTTTAGAGACAATCGATATTCAAACACAACCGATGTTCAAGAGAAGTTATTGTGAGTGTAATCATTGTTGGAATGAAATCAATGTTAAGATATAATGATAATCTATTTTAATATGTAATCCATGTTGACATGAAGTCGATGTGAACATAATCCATGTAGTGAAATCGATGTCCATGTAGTGAAATCGTTGTTTAACTAAAGTTGATGTTTAACTGAAATCAATGTTCTAAGCAAAGTCGTTGTTGTACTGAAATCGATGTTCAAATGAAATCGTTGTTGTTCTGAAATCAATGTTTGAATGAACTCGATGTTCCAGATGAAATCGATGTTTTAAGTGAAGTCGATGTTCTACATGAAATCGATGTTTGAACCGAAATCGATGTTCTAATATGAAGTCGATGTTATGATATGTGGTCGATGTAGAACCGAAATCGATGTTTTAATATGGAGTCGTTGTAGAACCGAAATCGATGTTTTAATATGAAGTCGATGTTGAACCGAAATCGATGTTCCAATATGAAGTCGATACTTAAGTGAAATCGATGTTCTTTCTCAAATCGATGTTTTAACAAGGTAGTCGTTGTTTAAGTGAAATCGATGTAGAAACAGAATAGTAATCGATGTGAGCTTTTAATAGAAGTTGATGTATACTTATACAAATCATATGCAATAGACTTCAAAGAACATGAGTGTAGATAACTTACCGAGTTTGTTTTATTTGAGACCTATTTACAAACCTTAGAAAAAAATGTTAGTCTATAATTTCTAGAGTTTTGTTAATCACCAAAATACATACAATAAATAACAAATTATATAGAGATGGACTAATCATCAATCTCCCCCTTTTTGGTGATGACAAAACATAAAGAATTGCATATATGAAAGAGCTGAAATAAATTTTCTGAGAATTTCTAAAGTACGTATTTTAGAATGTTTTCTCCCCCTTTTTGTCACTAAGCAAAAAGGAATAAATAAGCAGAAGGTAAAAATAGAATGAAAGAGACAAAGATAAATGGGAGTTAAAGATGCAAATCTTATTAATTAGTAAGGGTTAGAAATATAGAAGGCAAGAGACAGAAGTGAAGCATGGCGAGTGATAATCTGCCAAGCTTGGACTTCTTGCTCTTCAAAAAGGTTTTTAAAGACACCCCAACTAATGTTATAGGATGGGCCCATTTCTGGACTGAGTCTCTTGATGTGAAGCTGTCGCTGATCTTCAATAAACAAGGTGTATTCATTAGCACTAAGAGACGACTTGTAGAATACAGCAGTCCCAAAACTGGCATGCTGAAGGAACTTATCTATGGAGATAGGATAATGGAGCTTGTGAGCCTTCTGGTCCTTCTGCAAAGCTTCAAAGATCTTGTATCTCTTAACCCAAATAGAGTAGAGATCTGAAACTATGTTGATGGAGTTGAGATCCATTAAGAGGAGAAAGAATCAGTTGATGTGACTATTCTAAGGAGGAATTTAGTTGATTCAATTGAAAAGCTGCCTTATGGTAGATCTTGCACTATTCAGAGTTGAGGAATCTCTCTGATTCAACTAGCAGGGGAGCTAAAACAGCAGACTTTATGTAACCCCTATGATATTCTCTGAAGAGAATCTATGAAAAGCAAGAGGGGCTCCTTTATGAACAAAGATTCGGGCCTTGATTCTGGCAAACCTCTCAAATATGATGGGAACCACATCTGAGTCCATGAGGAGAAAATGCAACTGAGGGAGAAACTTGATGGCAGGCATCTTCAAGGAAGCAAAATCCACTTGAAGAGGTACATTGACTGGACATTCTATTCGGAGAATGGAGATAGCAGACCTGAACTGACCAAGCTGAACTTTAGGGATGCCATTGACATGGCAGTAGTCATTATACATCTGGAACTGCTTGATCAGCTTGATCTCCTTCTGAATGAATGGACCGCAGGAGAATGTTTGTTGACTGACAAACCATGCTGAAAGGGTCAAAGGATGATCTGAAGGAGGAAATCGGTTGGCCCTAGCAACCTCAAATTTTCTATAGAGTGCTTTATTTGACCTATGTAACGACCCACTTTATACCGGTACGATTATACCAATCCCCATCGGTACAAAGGGCGTCATTACAGCGGGGTAATAACCCAACACTAAACGATAGGCTGATATGTACATGAATAGCAATTGAGTACAGCAGGAATAAAAGAAATAACTCAACTTTATTCCATCATCATCACACATTCCACAATCTATATAGCAATGAAAGAAATGACAATGTCCAATTATTACAATTTCAAAAGAACTACATTGTCTATAATATTCTCCATAAGAATAACGTTATTCGAACTATGAAAGGAAAGTACAACTACTAAGCGCTCCACAATATGGCTACTCTTCAGGCTCGGCGTCTCTCCTCGCTACGTCCTCCTCAAGTACGGAAACTCCTGTCTCTCCTGTACGCCGAAGCAAGTATGAGTCTAAAAGACCCAGCAAGCAATCTAAAATCTCAAGCTTACACATATCACATACACACTAAGCTACCAACAATAAGGAAACACATGCTATCATTCTAACCATAACAATTTACATGGCACATACTTTTTATAATTAACTCCATGTATAAACCACCTAAACACGTTTTAACTAGCACATGCTCATATTAAATCATGGATAATAAACATACACCTAAACGTGTTTTCTACACATAATAGATCCTAGGATACATGATTCAAATACTAATCATATCATTGCACAATTCTACCATTCTAAAACATAAGGTTATGTACAAGATAATGAACACTCCTAGCATGGCATCTAACCCATTTCGCTTGCTCTTTTCACATTTACTACTCATTTAGCTTGTTTTAATGTATATAATTCATAATTACATGGCATGATATCACGTTTATGAAACATGAATTGAAGGTTTAAAACATATTCAAGTTGGTTGGCAACTATATGCAATTTAAGCATGGAACTATGTGCTGAGTGAATAGCATGTCTATCATGGAATTTAGACATTCTTTCATAATTATCATTAATCACATTAACGTATGCATTACATGAACATATGCACTCTTATCATTGTTTTCACATGCATTTACTCTCTCATTGAGATTTATTTTCACTTAAGGATAAACATGGTACTTACTTTATATATCTTAAACAACTAAGTATATAAAAACTTATAACATGCTCTGTACATCTTTTATTCAATCATGCTGTAAGATTTAAATTTGCTTCAAACCCTTTTGCAACTATACATACTTTAAGCATAAAGTAAATAGCATACCTAGCATGGATTCTAATCATTTTCACATGCATTTAACAATCATATACATACCTTTTGTTTACTATTTTGACATGAATTAAATACATTCATATGGGTTTAGCTTTGTTCACATACTATCTTATTCATTTACCAATTCCACATGTTCATCTTTCTCATTGCACAATTTACATGTTTACTTACACCTATTCATATGCACTACCACATGGAAGTTATTAAACTATATAACATGATATTACATTTATGGTATTAACACATACTTGACATGAATATATATATTATTACATTGGTTCTCATTTGCAATTATACTCTCATTATCATTTACTCTCCCCTACACATCAATTTACACATTTTCCTCTTCATTTACTCTTGCACTTTCACTTATCACATATCATGTCAATTGCACTTACCACGTGCCACATTCACACATCACTTTGCACTTTATTCACATTTATATCTTAAGTTGCTGTGACACATAGTCCTAACTACCATCTAGAGGACGCACGCACCCATATCTCACAGCACATATCTCTTAGCAGATAGCACATCACATGACACATACCCGCCACCTGGGCAATCTAGTGGCGAATCTTGGTAACTGTGCAGACCGGGAGAAGCCCTCTCCACCGTCTCCAGTGGTACTTGTCCACCTCTAGGGTTTCATCCTAATGCCCTTAGGATATATTTCACAACGTTGAGCCTTCCATAGGGACTTTTCTATGGTACAACTCTCAGATCTCTATGGTAGCAGTGTCAATCTCGGCCCAATTTTACATTAAGCACATTATCATACTTTGTCACATTTTACTCATACTTATATACGCACTTTAATCTCTTTTCACATGCACTTTGCATAATATTTACATTTCAGTCTACAGAATTCACTCTTACTATTTAACAGTGATAAACAACTCAAAATAGAATATTAACATGCTGTTAACCCTTGATTTACACATAGTTAAACCTAACATGCTTAATATGGTCATTTTCTCATTTAAAACCATAATAGTACCTTTTGTTATTAAAACAGCATGAAGTTTTTATAATAGATTTCAAACAGTAAACATATCACATGCTCCATTTTCCAGATTTTTTTGAACAGTAAATATAATTTTACTAATTAAGATAGATTTCAGGCCTATTTATCAAGAATTTCATTTATACATTATTTACATCCGAATAGTCATGATTAACTGTTCAGACACAAAAAAAACAATCATCATATGGTCATATAAAATTTCTAAAACCCTAACATGCAACGAATCTAATTATTCAGGATTAACATTGATAAATCAGGCTAATGCAGAAATTTCAATAATTAACGCTATGTACAGAAATTCGAAATATCCTCATGACATGACCTACTGATCACATTTGACCACACATAAATTTACAACATGCACACTTACCTAGAAGTCACATAAACACCTTAAAGAGATCAACAAACAATTTTCAAAATGATGAGGAACTTGGCGGCATAGTGTGTGCCGCCTACTGTGTCAACGGCACAGTATCCTGCCACCAACAGAGGGTCTTGGCGGCACAGGATGTGGCTGCCAATCACTTTTCAGTAGACCATGAAGACAACACACAGATGCAAAGGGAATTTTGAGGTTCCAGGACTCGAGGAAAAATCCAGAAAATTACTAGGACCTAAGGGGACATGCGTAGGGTTGACATCCATAGGTTACTTGCCTCTAGATAAACACACAAAGATCAAATTAACTCGAAGAAGCCCTCCTCGGCCTAGCCAAGAAGGTGCTCAAAACTTCTTCAGATCCAGTTCTTCTGTTGATGCAGATTGATCCTCGGAGTTGGAGATGCTTCCTTGATGTATGGACTATCCTCCAGTCGGTGTAGATCTCTATGAAACTCCTCCAGTTGCCGGATCGAAGCTTGCAAAGATCAGCTCCTGTTCACAGAAAACCCTAGCTTCTCTAAAGGCCAAAAAGACTTAATCCGATTGGAACAAGGTGCTTTTATAGAGCTGGGTAGGTTGGGTACGCATTAGGGTAGGTCTCCTACAGCGAGGGATGGGTTTCCTAAACTGTAACCAGGAGAAACGCGAGCGTTACCAAATTTGAAACCGTCAGCAAGCAGTGAACTTGGCGTCCACATCTGGTGCCGCCAACAGGTGGTTGGCATCCACCCAAGGTGCCGCCTATAGAGGGGTTGGCTTCCATCGATCTGGACACCAACTCCTCAGGCTAGGTTAGCGGCAGGCATGTTGCCGCCAACTGGGATATCGGCTAGAGCAAAGGCATACATCAAAACCGATACATAGTCACATCCCAAACAGTTTAATGGTTACTAAAATAAGTAGATATCATATACACAAAGTTAAACATATACATATATACATGTACAAAGCATAATTACATAGAACATGCATAGTTTTAAATAAGTATAACATGTACATCGATAGTTAGATAATGCATGCTCATTTAAATATATACATGTACAAAATAATCTTACGTGCACTTACAAGATATATATATATATATAGCAATACTTACCTATCATATAGACATTATTACTTAAATACAACATGCATAATATTATTTAAGTACATATACACTATAAACAATTTGATGAGTACAAAATTAGATAGATATCACATGCACAAGATAAACGTACATATTCATATGTACAAAGCATAATTACATATAATATCCATGGAATAAATAGTATAATATGCACATCAACAGTTAGACAGTATATAAACATTATTATTATGATGCAATATGCATATAGTTAAATAAGAACAATCTATAAACAATAATTAATTTGCATACGCACACTTAAATTGACATGTATATATATATTGTACAGAGAACATCGTTGTTGGGGTGAGTGTGTTTGGAATTTTCTAAAGTTGTATTTTAAGATGACCAATGTTTGATGATGACATTGAGCATGTTATAATTTATACATATAAAAAACATGCTTAAACACATGTTTTTAATGTTTAATTCTCACATTTTAATGATAATATCATGTATTAATGGTTTACACTTTATATTTTTAGGTTTACACCAATTTGTCACAGTGGTGTCGACACAATCCACCTGTGTGTCGACACTAGTTCACTGTCCTAGATGCCTGTTCTGAAGCAGTAGCCAGTGGTGTCGACATAGTCTGCCTATGGTGTCGACACAGTACACCTATGTGCCGACACTAGTTCACTGTCCCAAAAGCTAGTTCTGAAGCAGTAGCCAGTGGTGTCGACACAGTCTGCCTGTGTGTCGACACAGTTCGACTAAAGCTCGAAAATGAGAATTTTTTTGGACACGTGGTTGCTTAGGAACCAAGGGATTTGACCTAGATTTCTGTGCCCATGCATCCCAAGGCACCACATGGACACATGGGGCTATAAATACCCATGTTTCTTGTACTCCAAAGGAGGGAGAGACTAGACATCTCCAGAAAAGGGTGTGGCGGCTGCAGAAAGGGAAAAAGGGAGCATGTGTCCAGAAAGGGGGAAGAGCAGTGCTGTTTGGAAGGAGAACGTGAAGAAGAAGAGAAGAGAAGAGGAGAGGGGATATAGCATTTGCATCCAGAAAGGGAGCAGAGCAGCGCCATCAGATTGAGGAGCAGAAAAGCAACAAAGGAAGAAGAAGAACTGGCAATCCAGATGCCACTGAAGCAGAGCATCATGGATTGAAGAAGATCTCCAACGAATTCGTTCAAGCGTCTTCAATCCAAGCTTCTTCAAGTCTTCTTCATCAAGGAACATCCAAGTCACATCTATTTCATTATTTTCTTGGAGTGTTCATCCAGTTTTCATTGTGCGATTGTGTATGTGTTATACACAGATCACTTAATTCTGTTTGTTCTTATTTTTATCCTTGTATTAAGATAGATCGGGCTAGAGGATCTATTCTCTAACTGAGCTTGTTCTAGCAGAACTTGGATCCTTCGTGGTCCAAAGGTTTGGAGTCGTAGTGCTCTGGGTTGGAGCTGTTGTACTCTGGTGCTTGAGCCACCGTGCTCAAGGGCTTGGAATTTGCTGAATTCACAAGTGGTCTGTGGAGTAGGTTGTCATGCCTATCTCTTGAGTTTTCTTTGAGTCGTCGTACTCAAGGGTTTGGAGTCGTCGTACTTCGGTTGTGTCTTGAGTCATCGTGCTCAAGGTGTTGGGAGTGTCGTGCTCCAGTGTGTGTTATACTCAGAGTTTTGAGTAGTGGGCCTCACTATGTGAGGGGTGGACGTAGGAGTCACTGGAGGGTTTTCCGACCACCTAAAAATCTCTGTGCACTGGTTTGACTTTGTATTGCGTTAGATGCATGCATAGGATTTCACTCACAGTACTAATTGATTTGCTTACACACACTAATCACAGATATTGCATCTATTCAGTGGGGTTTTATTTGAATAGATATCTTAATTCGAAGTAATTTTTAAATTGCTTTAGTTTCCTCTGCAAATCTATTCAACCCCCCCTTCTAGCTTGGCCATTATCCATCTATCTGATCCTCAACAATTGGTATCACAGCGGGTTAACCACTCTAATTGTTAGATCTAATTCCTTGTTACATTGATACACTGTGATTAGATCTAATAATCATTTGAGTTTTGGTATAATTTTGAGTTTTGGTATAATGGCAAATTGCTTTAATCTGCATGAATTTCCTCTTATAATTTCAGAGAAATCCCAAAGCTCATTTTTATCAGATTTTCCAAAGGATTCACAAAGAAAAGGAGCAAAAGAAATTCACAAGTACTTAATGTCAAAGAAGAGCTTCAATGAATCCAGAAAATCAACAATTCAAAAGACTTTGGCTCTAACAGCTCATTCCATGAGCTCAGAGCATTCTTCATTCTCTTCAGAACACAAGAGTTCAAATGGTTCTATAATGTCAGGTAAAATCAATTCCAAATCTATTTATGTATTCTAATTCTGATTCTGATGCAGATGAAGGCATGTCTTATGTGGATTGATGAATTCTATGAGAAGAACAAAATCTTAATGCAAAGCTGAACACTAAAAAATCGATTTGAAAAAGACTTTTAAACATTGCCACAAAGAAAGTGAAAATTTGAAAAATACACTTGAATTGCTCCAGAACAATGATAAAGATCCTTCACAAGAAAATGAGAATTTGAAAATTGAATTCTTAAAAAGAAAGTTTGAAAGATAAAATCAAAATTTGTGAAAACAAGTTGTCCAAGTTGAAAGAAATCATGATCAGTTGGATATGAAAATCTTGATTTGAAAGATGAAAATGAAAATTGATTGATCTTAATGAAAACTTCAAATTTGATAATGATCAATTAAACAAACAAATTTCTAACATGGCTCGTGATCATCAATAAATGAAAGATGCAAACAATTGTTGAAGAAAATAGTCATCTAAAAAGGAAGATTGAATGTTGTTGCATGACAAACATGGACAATGATTGTAGTAATTTAAGTAATAAAATTGCTAATTTTGAAAAATAAATTGCTCAATTTGAAAATGAAAAGAACAATGGTTTGGATGTCATGCTAAATAAACTTCAAATTTTAGAAAAAGAAGTTGTTGCATTAAAAGCAGAAAAATAGAAGTTTCAAGATGAATTGAAGAATACTACAAACACAAGTCTTGCTTCTATAAAAAATAAGGAAAATGAAAAGAAAGCCAAAGTAATATTTGTTAAAGCTGCTGCGAACAAGAAGTTTGATATCTCTAATGAAAAAATAGTGAAAGTTCATGTTCAGAAAAATATTCAAAAATAAAATGAGAAAAATGGCAAAAATGCTCCTAAGAAGAAGAATCTTGTTTCTGTGAAAAATAAGAAAATTGAAATAGAAAAACAAAACAATTTACATAGGATTCCTCCATCTCTTCTACACTTCAGAAGTGTTCCAAAGAAAGTTTAATATTCACATCATGCCAAGAGCCACCAAAAGGTACCTCCTTCTCCTCATGGTAAGCCTCCTCACATGAAAAGGAGATTCCAGCAAATGCATACATACCAAGGTAAGTACCAGGTAAGAAATGATATCATTTGCTTTAATTGTAATAAACCTGGACATTTAGCCAAATTTTGCTAGAATAGGGATCAACATTTCCATAAATATGTCAAATCAGTCCAGTGCTTCACATGTCATAAATTTGGGCATATTTCTAGGGAATGTTGGTATAGAATTGATAATCTTGTGCATGCTTCCATGTTTCATGTTAATGTACATAAGAATAAAGATCATGTTCATGCTGAAAACACTCAGAAATTCCATGTACATGAAAATATAATTTGTGCACAAAAGATCTCTTCTGAATTCCATGTTAAAAATCTAAAAAATAGAAAACAAATTGTTCAGTATGTCAGTGGTGCATTCTATACTAATAACTCTAAGATTAGAAACCAAGATTCTAGTGTTTCTAGTCTTCAGAAAAATGCACCCAATATAAAATCCTTTTGGATTCAAAAATCGTTGTTGTAGATTCATGGAAGATCCTTACGACCCAAACATGTTTGGGTTCTGAAATGTGTTGCTTGAATGCTAGATGCAGGGATCCTTGTAGTCAATTTCAAGATGAAGGCTTCATGACTAAGGCTACAAGGAAAGTAAGTGAAGAGAATGAAAGAAAATGAAAATTTCACCAGGTAAATACTTCTGAGAGATTCCCTGCTAAATAAAAACTGAAATCAATTGGGACTCTTATGCAAAGATCAATTGGTATATCAAATGGTGAACTGTGGAAGGACAAGTCAGGCTTGTCTGGAAACTATCATTATGTGTGCGGAATAACCTCCGTCAAGTACCAATGATCTTCCTTGTGTAAGAGTCATTAATTAAAAAAAAAAATAGTTGTGATTGAAACATGACTGCTTGTTTATTTCATTTCTTCCATGATGATTTTTGCTTGAATTACTTGCAAACGTTTTCACATCATGCACATGTAACTAGGAATCATGATTTTGTTGAAAATGCTCAGAAACTCCATATGAATATAAATTGAAGATTTCATAAAAAACATAGATGCATTAAACAAAGAATAATTGTGTTATGGAACTAATGTTGCTCATAGTTCCATTAATGACAAAAGTGCATCTATACTAAAAAGAAAATTCTCTTGGATTCAAAAAGGTCATTGCTGCAATCTAACTCTTGCTCCACTGTAGGACCCAAGAAGGTAAGGGTCCTAAGGCCAACTTGATCAGCAAGTTGATGAGCCTTGTAGCCATACCTTTCCATCTGAAATCAAGACAATGTCTATGCAAGGCAAGAAAAATTAGAAACCACAGGTAAATCCAAATGAAGACTGTTCAGGTAAAACCTCATATCATTCCACATTGAACTGCTTTAGTTAAAGAAAATTCTTAGAGTCTTATCTGAATAATGAAGAGTGTGTTTTGATGTTGCTCCCAACAATAACTTTGTGTCATAATAATTGGAATCATGTTTATATTATCATGCTTGCTTACTGTGCCCATGATTCTGTGTGCATATCAACTGCTTTGACTTTTGGTATATCAAATGATGACTTGTGGAAAAAAAGTCATGCTTGTTTGGAAGCTATCATTATGTGTGAGTAAAATACTCCGCCAAGTACCAGAAGTCGTGTTATGCTTAAAGCTAATTGTGTGCATATCATGTATGAATTGCTTGCTAGCTTTTTCATTCCATGCACATATTAAGGGGGAGTAAATTTGAAATAGTGCAAAAATATTCTTGAAAATGCAATGAATTTCATGCTAAAACTAAAGAATAATTGAGCTTTTTGCAGTGACTATATGGTATATCAAATGGTGAAATGTGAAAGGACAAGTTAGGCTTGTCTAGAAACTATCATCATACGTGAGAAAATTTTTCCGCCAAGTATCAATAGTCTTTTTCTGCATAAAAGTCATCAAGAAAAATGAAAATTTCTAAAACTTTATTTTAAGTCTTTGAAACAATTTTGAGTTTTTGAAAAACTTTTCTCTTTCAATAAATTGCCTGTTGATATATGCTTGATCATGTTCATACTCTTTCTGTGTAAACTGCTTGGAATGAACATTTCTGAATTGCTTAAATGATCATTTCATATCATGCATGTCTTATGGGGGAGTGAGTCAAAAGAATCTTTGAGTGAAATGCTGGAGAAATATTCTTTCATATCTGATTTATTAACAACTCCCATTCAGTTTGTTGACAAATGTTCTTGCAAATAAATTCCTCACTCTCACATTGCATTGGCATTCTTGGTATATCAAATGGTGATTTGAAGAAAGACAAGTCAGGCTTGTCTGGACACTTTCACTATGCGTGAGTATATGTCTCCGCCAAGTATCAAGAGTCTTATATGTAATTGTTGAGGGGGAGTCCTTGTCTTTCAATAAAACAATCATGTTCATTCTATTTTCACTTCATTCCATTCCTATTTCTTCAATAATCCTCATGTTCACCTTGTGAGGGGGAGATACATGAAAGGGGGAGTCCTTGTCACATTCCTTGACCTTACTTGTCTATCTCGAACTCCAAACTCATCAGAATTTTTGAGTCCTTGTGCTATTTTCTAATGAGAGAATTAAGACATTGAAACTAAACTCATTGTGCATTTAGTTTAATTTTAAAGATTCATTATCATTTCAAGGTTAAGCAATCTTAATACTGAATGTCTTTAAAATGACTTGCAAAACCCTTGTAGGCACATGAGTGGTTTTACTATTTAACATGTGCATGTTTAAGCTTCATTTTTACCACATGTTAAGAATATTTTTCTAAATTCGTAGTCATAACTTTTCTGGTCAAAGCAAACATATTCTTGCAAAACATCAAAAAAAATGATCAACAATCTGGAAAGATACAAATAGTGAACCACTGAGTAACCGAGCCATTTCACCTAAAAAGTGATTTGTTTCATGTCAAAAAGTGGAAATCAAAAATTTCAACTCTGTATAAGATAATGAAAATTAAACCATTGAGTAATCAAGAGGTCTTGCATCTGATCAATGTGATCTCTTGCACTTAAAAGTGAGATTTAACTCATTTATTCTTGTATTCTTTCCCAGTTTAATAGAAAATGAAAGAAAATCAAATTGACAGGATGGAAAAGCTTAAGACCTTAATAAAGTTCATGTATACTGAGTTTAGACCTATTTTTCTACATTGTGTTAAAATTAAAGCTCCTAACATCCTTGTTAAATACTTCTGCTCACTCATATAAGTCACTTTACTTCACATTTGCATCATTATTTTAACTACATTCAAATCATTATATCTTGTAATACCTTGTGTTGAGTGTCTTTGTAATTAAACTTTGTTGCACAATAACCAAACACAATAATTTCTCTCATTTGACAATATCACTTTGCCTCATTTATTTTGATCATTTATGACCATTCATTTCCTACATTTCATTTCTTGATCTCCTACAATCTTTGTTTCTCTCTCTTATCTATCTTTTTGATGCTGTCAAAAAGGGGGAGAAAGTTCTTTAAAGGGGAGAAAGTTTCTTATGGGAGAAAGTTGTTCAAAGGGTTAATATGGTCTAGGGGAGTTATTGCAGTCAAGGGAGTCAGGATATTGGGAGATTGTGCATATATTTTGTCATCATCAAAAAGGGGAGAATGTTGGGTTGAGTGTGTTTTGGAATTTCCTAAAGTTGTATTTTAATGATGACCAATGAACATCACTCATACCTTGATTTTGATGATGGGATATTGAACATGTTATACATTTTATACATATCACAACAATGCTTAAACAACATGTTTTTGATGTTTAATATCTTACATTTTAATGATAATTTCTTATATTAATGGTTTACACTTTATATTTCCGAGTTTACACAAAATGGTCACAGTGGTATCCACATAGTCCACCTGTATGTCGACGCTAGTTCACTGTCCCAGAAGCTTATTCTGAAGCAGTAGCCCGTGGTGTCGACACAGTCTGCCTGTGGTGTCGACACAGTGCACCTGTGTGTCGACACAAGTTCACTGTCCCAGAAGCCTGTTCTGAAGCAGTAGCCAGTGGTGTCGACACAGTCTACCTGTGTGTCGACACACTTCGACTAAAGCTCAAAAATGGGAATTTTTCTGGAAACGTGGCTGCTTAGGGATCAAGGGATTTGACCAAGATTTCTATGCCCACGCACCCTAAGGACACATGGGGATATAAATACCCATGTTTCTTGTACTCCAAAAGGGAGAGACCAGACATCTCCAGAAAAGGGTGTGGCGGCTGTAGAAAAGGAAAAAGGGAGCCTGCGTCCAGAAAGGGGGAAGAGCAGTCTTGTTTGGAAGGAGAACGTGAAGAAGAAGAGAAGAGAAGAGGAGAGAGGTTAAAGTATCTACATCTAGAAAGGGAGCAGAGTAGCGTCATCGGATTGAGGAGCAGAAAAGCAACAAAGGAAGAAGAAGAACTAGCAATCCGGATGCCACTGAAGCAGAGCATCGTGCATTGAAGAAGATCTCCAATGAATTCGTTCAAGCATCTTTAATCCAAGCTTCTGCAAGTCTTCTTCATCAAGGAACATCCAAGTCACATCTATTTCATTTATTTTCTTGGAGTGTTCATCCAGTTTTTCATTGTGCGATCTGTGTATGTGTTCTACACAGATCACTTAATTATGTTTGTTCTATTTTTATCATTGTATTGAGATAGATCGGGCTAGAGGGTCTATTCTCTGACTGAGCTTTTTCTAGCAGAACTTGGATCCTTCGTGGTCCAAATGTTTGGAGCCGTAGTGCTCTGGGTTGGAGCTATTGTGCTCTGGTGCTTGAGCCGTCGTGCTCAAGGGCTTGTGAATTTGCTGAATTCACAAGTGGTCTGTGGAGTAGGTTGTCATACCTATCTCTTGAGTTTTCTTTGAGTCGTCATACTCAAAGGGTTTGGACTCGTCATACTCTGGTTGTGTCTTGAGTCGTCGTGCTAAAGGGTGTTGGAGTCGTCATGCTCCAGTGTGTGTTGTACTCAAGGTTTTGAGTAGTGTGGCCTCACTATGTGATGGGTGGACGTAGGAGTCACTGGAGGTGATTTCCGAACCACCTAAAAATCCTCTGTGTAGTGGTTTGAATTGTGGTTTGACTTTGTGTTGCGTTAGATGCATGCATAGGGATTTCGCTCACACTACTAATTGATTTGCTCACACACACTAATGACACATATTGCATCTGTTCAGTGGGGTTTTATTTGAATAGATATCTTAATTCGAAGTAATTTTTAAATTGCTTTAGTTTCCGCTGCAAATCTATTCAACCCCCCCCCCTTCTAGCTTTGCCATTATCCATCTATCCGATCCTCAACAATAGTTACATACATTATGTATGAAATAGATAAATACAATATGTACATCAATAATTTGATTCAACATGCACATTTATACACATGTTATGCATAGAAAATTAACTCATATATACCTACAAGATGTATAGCAATATTCACATATTGTAAGCACAACATTACTTAAATATAAAATGCATGGTTTTTAATTAAATACAACATGTACAAAATTACTTAATTATCTATATTCACGGAAAATAACATATATATACATGCATATGCACATGAATAATTTAATAATTAGAATATACATAAATTTAATACACATAATATATACATAACAAGTAACTATCAAATGCACAATATAAAATGAATAAAATTCGGGTGCCTTACACTCTCCCCCCTGAAAAACATCTTCGTCCTCGAAGATCTGATCGAGTACCTCTGATAACGCCGTCGATGTCGTCTCCGATTAACACATTCTCCTTGGCAACTGCTTGTGGTTTTGTAGTTGCTGGAATAGCTTGCGGAAAGACTTCTTCAATCTTGGACATTCTCTAATTCAATGGTCCTTACTGCCACATTTAAGACATCTTCCTTCCTTTAACCAACACACATCTCTGCCATGCCGTTTACCGCAGTGTACACACTTAGGCTTCTCACTGCTTGGTACCATAGCCGATTGCTAACCTTCCATGAGCTTCTTCATCTTCCTATTTTTCCGTTGGAATGGTTCAGGTAACCTCTTCTCCTGAGCTTCCTTCTCTTCCTGGTATGATTCCACCCTACTTTCTTGTCTGCTTGCTACACTGAGAGCCTCTTCCAAAGTGCCGAGGTCGAACTTTAAAGTCTAGCCCTCAAGGATGGTTTGAGCCCCTTCACGAATTTCTTTACTTTACGACTCTGCTCATACATCCTAGCCTGAGCACTACGTCTACCTCGTCCAGCCATAGCCTGCAAAACAATTAATCTAGTTAGAATACTTAATCCTAACTATTTTTCTTAACTATCTTTCATTTATTATTTGTAATTTCTACATATATGGACAAATTTTTATAAATACTTCGCAATATTGTGAAGATGATTGTTTATTCATGTACAATCTTAACCTTGGTGCTCTGATACCATCTCTGTAACAACCCACTTTATACCGGTACGATTATACCAATCACCATCAGTACAAATGGCATCATTACAGTGGGATAATAACCCAACACTAAACGATAGGCTGATGTGTACATGAATAGCAATTGAGTACAGCGGGAATAAAGAAATAACTCAACTTTATTCCATCATCATCACACATTCCACAGTCTATATAGCAATGAAAGAAATGAGAATGTCTAATTATTACAATTTCAAAAGAACTACATTGTCCATAACATTGTCCATAAGAATAACTTTACTCGAACTATGAAAGGAAAGTACAACTACTAAGTGCTCCACAATATGGCTACTCCTCGGGCTCGGTGTCTCTCCTCACTACGTCCTCCTCAAGTGCGGAAACTCTTGTCTCTCTTGTACGCTGAAGCAAGTATGAGTCTAAAAGACCCAACAAGCAATCTAAAATCTCAACCTTACACATTTCAAATACATACTAAGCTACCAACAATAAGGAAACACATACTATCATTCTAACCATAACAATTTACAGGCACATGCTATTTATTATTAACTCCATGCATAAACCACCTAAACATGTTTTAACTAGCACATACTCATATTAAATCATGGATAATAAACATACACCTAAACGTGTTTTCTACACATAATAGATCCTAGGATACATGATTCAAATACTAATCATATCATTGCACAATTCTACCAGTTTAAAACATAAGGTTATGTACAAGATAATGAACACTCCTATAATGGTATCTAACCTATTTCGCTTGCCCTTTTCACATTTAAGTACTCATTTAGCTTGCTGTTTTAATGTATATAATTCATAATTACACATGATATCACTTTTATGAAACATGAATTGAAGGTTTAAAACATATTCAAGTTGGTTGGCCACTATATGCAATTTAAGCATGGAACTATGTCCTGAGTGAATAGCATGTCTATCATGGAATTTAGACATTCTTTCATAATTAACATTAATCACATTAACATATGCATTACATGAACATACGCACTCTTATCTTTGTTTTCACATGCATTCACTCTCTCATTGACATTTATTTGCACTTAAGGATAAACATGGACTGATTTGGTTTTTTTTTTTAATGTAGACGAATCTGAAGGATCACATATGTCAGAGAAGTCAAGAAACTCTCAAGAGTCAGGTAAATCCAATTCAGACCCATTTGATGCATCAATATCTAATTCTGATTCAGAGGATGATATATCCTATGATGAATTGATAGAATGCTATGAGCACTTGTCCAATCAATTTAAGAAGGTAAAAGCTTAAAACAAGAAGCTAAAAGAAAAATTGGATAAGAATGAAATGATAATTGATAATACTCAAGCATTTTATGAAGAAAATGAAAAAATGAAAATGGAGAATGAAAAATTGGAGAATGAAGTCAGAAATTGTGGAAACAAGCTTTCTAAATTGAGAGAAGATCATGAGAAGGTTGAATCTGAGATTTTGGATTTGAAAAATTGATTGATCATAATGAAAATCTCAAATTTGATAATGATCAATTGAACAAACAAATATCCAACATGGCTCATGATCATCAAATAAAAGAAAATTGCAACCAATTGGTTGAGGAGAACAATCATCTGAAAAAGAAAATTGAATACTTGTATCATGACAGACCATTAAATGATGAATGCAACAATTATAAGAAGAAAATTGTTGACTTGGAAAATCAAGTTGTTCAAAGTGAAATTGAAAAGAACAAAATTAAAAATGGTCTGGATGTCATGACAAACCAACTTCAAACTTCTGAAGAAGAAATTAATGCATTGAAAGCTGAAAAAGAAAAATTGACAAATGAACTTGAAGTGGTTAGTAAACAAAATCAAAATTTTGAAAAGAGGATTTCTGAATTGAATAAAACTATTAAGGATTTAAGAACTACCTTGTCTAAGTTTGTTCAAGGAACTCAGAACTTGGATAACCTTCTTGGAAAGAAAGTCTATTTTAAAATGAAGGTTTATGATTTAATCCCTTGAATAAAAAGGATTTTGAAAACAAAACAAAGACTTCGTTTGTAAGTGTCTCTAAGAACAAGAATTTGGTTGCACCTAAAGAAAAAATTTGTTCAGATTCATGTTCAGAAAAATGTTCGAGAACAAAATAAAAAATTGAACAAAAATGCTGCAAAAAGGAAGAATCATGTTTCAATTGAAGACCAGAAAAAGAAAATAAAAATGGAAATAAGAGTTTACAAGGTCTCCACACCTCCTCCAGCAGCCCAGAATGTTTCAAGGAAATCTCTAACTCCACATCATGCCAAGAGATACCAAAGGGTACCACCTTCTTCTTCTCAACCCAAGGGTGATCAAAGGTACTCTAAAGGATCTCAGAAATTTTAGCAAATGCATTCAAACTATGGTAACTCTAGGCAATTTCTCAACGCATTTGTTTTAAATGCAATAGATCTGGTCATCTTGCTAAATACTGCTGGAAGAAAAATCCACACTCTCACAAATATTCTAAAACTATCCAATGCTATACATGTCATAAACATGCCCATATCTCTAGGGATTGTTGGCATAAAAATGATCATCTTGTGAATGTTTCCAAGCCCCATGATCATAATTCCATTAATGAAAGAAATACATCTATTCCAAAAATAAAATCACTTTGGATTCTGAAATCATTGTTGAATTCTAAAGTTGATGTCAATACAGGACCCAAGCAAGTGTGGGTTCTAAAGCTAGCTTGATCAACAAGCTGAAATGTCTTGCAGCCATACAGTGTAAATGGATTCATGACATTAGCTGTGCAAGGCAACAAATGATTGGAGAACAATGGTAAAAGTTTTGAAATTGTGATTGAAGACTGTTCAGGTAAAATCTCTCTCTCACTTCAGTTTTTAACTGGAAGAATGAAATAGATTTTTGACCTTATTTGAGCAATGAAAATGTGCCTTAATGCTATCTCCTCATGACAATGCCTCTTAGCAATTGGAATCATGCTATGTCATCTTCTTTGCATAACTGTGCTCATGACCTCTTAAGCACAACATTTGCTTTGACCTCTTGGTATATCAAATGATGACATGTGGAAAAACAAGTTATGCTTACTTGGAAACTATCATTATGCGTGAGTAAAAATACTCCGCCAAGTACCAAAAGTCATGTTATGTATAAGGCTAATTGTGTGCATGATATCGTGTGAATTGCTTGCTATTATTTTTATTCTATTCATGTGTTATGGGGGAGTAAATTTGAAAGTTCACAAAAATGTTTGCAAAATTGATTGAATATCATGTTTGTACTAATTCTGTGCAAATTGATTGATATGCAAATGCTTGAATTGCTTGAATGTTAATTTCAATACCATGCTTACATTATGGGGGAGTAAGCCAAAAAGAGTTTTTGAGTGAGTTGTTTGAGGGACATTCTTTAACATCAATCTTGCCACATGTATCTCTTTAAAAGAATGAATGTTGGTGCTTTTATGCTTATGGATGTTCTTTTGTGTGCAAATGCTTGGTATGTTTATGTATCTCATTGATTGATTTGCTTGAATGATGAGTCATCACATGCACACACGATGGGGGAGCAAAAATCAGATTGCTAAGTGAATTAATGAGGGGAAATCTCTAATCTCAGCCTTAAATCTGATTTGTTAAAGTCCCTGTCGACAGCCCCAACAACCTATCAACAGATAAGCATTTACAGAACCCAGAAATTGCACCCTGTGTGCATCTGTCGACAGCCAGGCACAGTTTCTATCTCCTCGAACATCATATTTTCTATTTGTGTGTCTCTGTCGACAGCCAGCACCTCAGCTGTCGATAGCCCATACCTAGCCTGAACCCAGAACTTCACAACTATCTGCATCTGTCGACAGGCTCATGTTTGCTGTCGACAGATACTCACTTCATCCATAAATCTTCATCTTTTTTCATCCTTTCTTCTTGAGTATGTTTCCATTATTGATGCAAGGGAAGAATTGGGTATAACTATTCATTGCAAACTTTCATACTCACATAGTATCAAAGACATTGACTTAATCACAATGATTCTGATATAATATTTTATACATGAGTCTAGGTTGTGTCATCTAGAAAACATTGATCAAATCTAATGATTTTAACCCAACTCACTTGAATAACTCCCTTGTAGATAATCATTTTCTCAAGTGGATTGATAAGTAAGAAGGTTATTGAACTTTATGTGTTACATTGGCTTTTGACCTTAAATAACCTTTTGACCATGATTTAAGAATTAACAACAAAAAGGAGAAAAGCTACCTATTTCTAAACTCAAAGTTCAAATAAAACGTATATGAAATGGGACAAAGGCAGAGCAAGGATGAGCATCACCGAGTAACCGGGGACATGGGCATCACAAATGTCTATCTTCGCGTCAAAAAGTCCTTTCATTATCTCTGCATCATGGTATGATGGTCACTTACACTGAGTAACTGGGGGTACGGGCATCCCAAATGTCTACCTTCACGTCCAAAGGTAAAAGTGATCCTAATTACCACTTTTCCCACATTAACTTGACAAAGAAATAATTCAATGCAAGAAATAGAGTGTAGCCTCCATGTTTTTACATCAAAGGCAATGTGTTGTTTATTGTTAATAGCTCATGTAGACATTACTTTCAAGTACCAAATAAACATCACCCACAAAGGAACATGTTTTCCTACAATGGTTTTATTTAAAGGGGTTATCTTATTTTCAATGTTTTTGAACGATGTCTTCTAAATGGTACAACATAAGATTCCCAGAGTATTATCTCTTAACCATTGTAGAAATTTTATGTGTCTTACTACTAGTATTTATGACATCTTGCATTGGGTATAAACTAGTTCTCAACCTTAAAATTCTACTTGAACATTCAAATCCTTCAGAATTCCGTTCTGGGGTCAAGTAGTTCTTTGCTTCATCTCCTTCCTCTTCTTTGAGTCATTAGTCTGTTAACTCTGTCATCTCTTTCTCCTTCACTTTTGCTTTTATTGTTTCATGCAATGGATGACTGGAAACACAGTTCTTTTCTTTATTCTTATCCATTTGTGCATGACTTATCTTTTTGGATGTTGCCAAAAGGGGGAGAAACATCACATCAATTGTGCATAAATTGAAAATTTTGTCAACATCAAGAAGGGGGAGAATGTTGGGTTTACATTTAATATGTTTGTTTTTGATGATGAGGAATTTATGAATAACCAAACTGATGTGATGTGATTGTGTGAATCATGCTAAAATTGACAAACTCAAGAAGTGCTAATCAAGTAAAAACATGTCTTCATTAATCATTTATATGCTCATACTATCTCACTAATAATGTTCTTAAATGTAAGTGACATTGCGTGCAAGACAATGTACCAAAACAAGAACAAAAAGATCAAGAATAGCACTAAAAGCAAGTGCATGTCGACAGCCCCAGAGAAGCCTGTCGATAGCCCAGCATAGACAAAACAGATGGGTTCCTGGAGAGGTTCACCTGTCGACAGATCAACAGAGAAAACTGTCTCCCGGGAAGCCCAGTCTTCTGCCTTTTGTAAGTCTGTCAGCATCTGTCGACAGATGCATATCTTGCTGTCGACAGACGAAGATAAAATCTCAATACGAGATCTCCATATGTTTTCGACTTGGGTGTTTCCTTTTACCACGACTCTCCATACTTAAACACCCATATATATAGAACATAGAGAGGTATTTTTGCAGCAAGAAGCCACCATACCAAACCCTAATCAAAAACCAAGAGAAAGAGCTTCTCTCTGCTGCTCTGCTTCAACCCTCCATCCAGAAAAAGGAAGATCTATCTTTAGAACAGATTTGAAGCTAGTTTGTCCATCTTTCAAGCTTCTCCATCAACTGATACCTGTCAAGACAAAGCTTGAAGTTCTTCCGGACGACCACCACGAAGAGTTCTTCATCAGAATATACTTCTACATCTCTGAACTCTTCTACTTCTACACCTTTCATATCTTTGTGTGTGTGGTAGTGGTTCAAGTGTTCCTTGTGCTTGATCCACATGTGGATTATTGTTCTGGTTGCGTGTTTGCATCAGACAACATGTGTGTGGTGTGTTGGTCAGATCAATGCTAGAGGATCTGATCTATTGTGGAATTGATCTAGTATGTATGTGTGTGGTTGAGCCGTTGTGCTCGTGTGTGTGTTGTACTCAGTTCTTCAGTAGTGTGTCCTCACTGTGTGAGGGGTGGACGTAGGAGTCACGTGGTGTGATCTCCAAACCACCTAAAAAATCCCTTGTGCACTGTGATTTGACTTGTGGTTTGCATTGTGTTGCGCTTGATGCATGCCTAGGGATTTCATCTACACACTACTTATTAATTTGTTCACACACATTACATCAGATCAAAGAGGTTTTAATTGAGTAGATATTTTAATCCAAAGTAATTCTTAAACTGCTTAAGTTTCCGCTGCAAATCTATTAACCCCCCCCCCTTCTAGCTTTGCCATAACCAAATATCCGATCCTAACACCTTCCCTAGTGGCTAAGGGTTGGATTTTCATATATGAAATGAGAAGAGGTACATAGGCGGCCTATGGCCTAATGGAGGGATTCCCCACCTTTATCATGGTGGTAGTGATCCTTAACAATAGGGGGCAGGTCGGCCCAAAAGTTCCAAGTGTCAAGTGAAGGACAGGATAAGGCAAAGCTTGCTAAGCTGTCCGCGACTTTGTCAGCTTCCCGGGGGGGGGGGGGGGGGGAGGGGGGTGATTTCTGCCTGCAGGTCTTCGATTTTGGCAGTGATATCTTGCATTATGCATGCCAGGTCCCAAGGGCAAGGGTGTTGGTCAGTCACAATCTGAAAGAGGTTGTAAGAATCTATCTCAACCAACACTTCTGAAATTCCATTTCTACAACACATGGAAATACCGTCTCTAAGTGCCAAGGCCTCAGCGGCCAGGCTAGATCTTAAACCATAGTAAGCATGGGCAAAGGCACAACACATGTTGCCCTCATGGTCACGAAGAATGCCCCCGCCTCCAGCTTCACCCGACGTCAACTTGAATGCACCATCAACATTCAGTTTTAAACTCCCCGGTGAGGGAGTAAACCAGCGAACCATACTAGGGATTCTTGCTTGCAGCTTGTCCTTCACAGTAATAACTTGACCAAGGGAGGTTAACCAAGCTTGTGGAATTTTCTGAAACTTGAAGGATGTGCAGATTGCAAGGATGGAGAGAATGCTTCTAATAACAATGTGTTTGGCTGACATCACTTGGTCTTGGAATCTAGCTCTATTCTGGCTGCACCAAGTCTCCCACAGGACTGCCCTGAATGTGCAATTAATGAGGTGAGCAATAGAAGAATCAGGTTCCCAGTGAGCTAGGAAGCCAATCAGACCATCTGCCACAACGGTTACATTGGTGTTATTGAAATGCAGAAGATGAGACAGGTCGGACAAGACCTGATTGGTAGTGTTACTTCTGAAAAACAAGTGCAGGGCGGTTCTTTCTTGATGTTGTGGACAGCAGGAGCATTTGGAGGCGAGAGGAACACCCTTGTATTTCACAGTCCCATCAACAGGTACAGCATTCAGAATTATTCGCCATGCCAGGATAGACCATTTGAGGGGAATGTATGGTGACCAGAGGACAGCCCCCTGATGATCGGCTTCAGGAGTCAGGATGGACCAGACTGATTTGCTGGAGAATTGACCATTCTGAGCAGGACACCAAATCCATGTATCCTGGGTGTTATTATTGGTCAAGAAGTTAGCAAACAGGTTCCTGGGGCAAAGTCGGAAGGCCAACTGCAGCTGGTTACTCATGTGGTCACTGAAAGCCTGTTGAATGGTACAATCTTTGTTGGGCGTGTTGATCCATATGTCCTCTGGGAGGTACTCTTTCAGCGGAGTTTTCCCGGTCCAAACATCATACCATAAATAAGCATTAGAACTGCTGTCCACAGAAAGTATCATGTGGTTTTTATGGATGATATGAGCTGCTCACTGCCATAATCTCCTGTCCGCGGCCAGCATGAAAGGGAAGTGGGCTTCAGAGTGGTGACAGCTGAAGAGGTGTTTGCCCCTAAAGAATTTGGCCCACAGGGAATTAGTAGTCAAAGCTCTCCAAAGCATCTTGGTTCTAAGTGCAATTTGCATATGATTCAGGTTTAGAACTACAAGACCTCCACACTCCTTAGGCTGAGCAATGGTGTTCCAGTTTTTCCAATGCCTTTTCGGGGATCCCTCATATGAACCCCAGAAAAAGTTGGCAAGAATTCTGTGGAAGGCTCTTAGAACGGTGGATGGGATTGGCATTGCATTCATGGTGTAAATGGGCACGGCGGACAGTATATGTTGGATCAAAATAAGTTTACCTCTAGAAGATAAAAGTTCAGTTTTCCATCCTTGCAGCTTGGTAACAGTCTTTGAAATTATATTGGCAAAAGGAGCTGTTTTCTAACAGCCGGAATAAATGGACTCCCCCAAGTATTTGATTGGCAGCTTGGCTCTTACAAATCCGGTAGTCTTGCTGATTTTTTGGGTCAGACCTTCCGCGGCATGAGCAGGAACATAGAATGAACTTTTATGTTTGTTAATGAGCTGACCGGATGCCTCTTCATAATTTTTGAGAAAGGCCATGAGCCTTCGCTGGTGTCTCACAACGGCATTGGTGACGATGAGGGTGTCATCCGTGAAGAGAAGGTGTGATACGGCCGGGCATCTTGCATTGGTTTGGTACCATCCGCCACTGCTATGCTGGAATAGATTTCGGAGTCCCCTTCTGAGGGCTTCTTCCGCGAGAATGAAAAGGGCTAGTGCCACGGGGTCCCCTTGCCTAACCCCCCTGGATGACTTGAAGAAGCCATGCATCTTGCCGTGAAGAAGAACAGAGAACCATCAATTGGAGAGCAGAGGCTCGATGTTGGATATGGCTTGGAGTGAAAAGCCAAACCTGCAGAGGACAGCATAAAAGAAATCCCATTCAAGTCTATCATAAGCCTTGGCCATGTCAAGCTTGATGATCATATTACCCCCTCTGCAAGGCCTTCCAAGGTGTTAAAGAATATCTTTAGTGAGAAGAATGTTTTCAGCAATGCTTCGCCATTTGGTGAATGCCCCTTGCTCCTCTGAGATTATAGATGGCAGCAGCGTGCCAATGGTACTTGCTTTATATATCTTAAACAACTAAGTATAAGAAAACTTATAACATGCTCTCTACATCTTTTATTCAATCATGCTGTAAGATTTAAATTTGCTTCAAACCCTTTTGCAACTATACATACTTTAAGCATAAAGTAAATAGCATACCTAGCATGGATTCTAATCATTTTCACATGCATTTAACAATCATATACATACCTTTTGTTTGCTTTTTTGACATGAATTAAACACATTCATATGGGTTTACCTTTGTTCACATGCTATCTTATTCATTTACCAATTCCACATCTTCATCTTTCTCATTGCACAATTTACATGTTTACTTACACCTATTCATATACACTACCACATGGAAGTTATTAAACTATATAACATGATATTACATTTATGGTATTAACACATACTTGACATGAATATATATATTATTACATTGGTTTTCACATGCAATTATACTCTCATTATCATTTACTCTCCCTTACACATCAATTTACACATTTTCCTCTTCATTTACTCTTGCACTTTCACTTATCACATATCACGACAATTGCACTTACCACGTGCTACATTCAAATATCACTTTGCACTTTATTCAATTTTATCCCTTAAGTTGTCGTGACACATAGTCCTAACTACCATCTAGAGGACGCACGCACCCATATCACACAACACATATCTCTTAGCACATAGCACATCACATAGCTCATCACATGACACATACCTGCCACCTGGGCAATCTAGTGGCGAATCTTGGTAACTACGCAGACCGGGAGAAGCCCTCTCCACCGTATCCAGTGGTACTTGTCCACCTCTAGGGTTTCATCCTAATGCCCTTGGGATATATTTCACAACATTGAGCCTTCCATAGGGACTTTTCTATGGTACAGCTCTCAGACCTCTATGGTAGCAGTGTCAATCTCGGCCCAATTTTACATTAAGCACATTATCATACTTCGTCACATTTTACTCATACTTATATACGCACTTTAATCTCTTTTCACATGCACTTTGCATAATATTTACATTTCAGTTTACAGAATCGACTCTTACTGTTTAACAGTGATAAACAACTCAAAACAAAATATTAACATGTTGTTAACCCTTGATTTACACATAGTTAAACCTAACATGCTCAATATGGTCATTTTCTCATTTAAAACCACAACAATACCTACTATTATTAAAACAGCATGAAGTTTTTATAATAGATTTCAAACAGTAAACATATCACATGCTCCATTTTCCAGATGTTTTTGAACAATAAATATAATTTTACTAATTAAGATAGATTTTAGGTCTATTTATCAAGAATTTCATTTATACATGATTTACATCCGAACAATCGTAATTAACTGTTCACACACAGGAAAACAATCATCATATGGTCATATAAAATTTCTAAAACCCTAACATGCAAAGAATCTAATTATTCAGGATTAACATTGATAAATCATGCTTCTCTAAGTAATGCAGAAATTTCAATAATTAACACTATATATAGAAATTTGAAATATCCTCATGACATGACCTACTGATCACATTTGACCACACATAAAATTTATAGCATGCACACATACCCTGAAGTCACATAAACACCTTATCAAACAACAGTTTTCAAAACCCTGAGGAACTTGGTGGCACAGTGTGTTCCTCCTACTGTGTCAACGACATAGTATCCTACCGCCAACACAGGATCTTGGCGGCACAGGATGTGGCCGCCAATCTCCTGTCAGCAGACCATGCAGACAGCACACACATGCAAAGGGAATTTTCAGGTTCTAGGACTCAAGGAAAAATCCAGAAAAAATACTAAGACCTAAGGAGACATGCGTAGGGTTGAAATCCATAGGTCACTTGCCTCCAGATAAATCCACAAAGATCAAATTAACTCGAAGAAGCCCTCCTCGGCCTAGCCAAGAAGGTGCTCAAAACCTCTTCAGATCTGGTTCTTCTGTTGATGCAGATTGATCCTAGAAGTTGGAGATGCTTCCTTGATGTATAGACTATCCTCCAGTCGGTGTAGATCTCCAGAAAACTCCTCCAATTGCCGAATCGAAGCTTGCAAAGATCAGCTCCTCTTCACAGAAAACCCTAGCTTCTCCAAAGGCCAAAAAGACTTAATCCGACTAGAACAAGGTGGTTTTATAGAGCTGGGTAGGCTGGGTATGCATTAGGGTAGGTCTCCTACAGAGAGGGATGGGTTTCCTAAACTGGAACCGGAAGAAACGTGAGCGTTACCAAATCTGAAACTGTTAGCAAGCAGAGAACTTGGTGTCCACATCTGGTGCCGCCAACAGGTGGTTGGCGTCCACCCATGGTGTCGCCCACAGAGGGGTTGGCGTCCATCGATCTGGACACCAACTCCTCTGGCCAGGTCAGCGGCAGGCATGTTGGCGCCAACTAGGATATCGGCTAGAGCAAAGGCATACATCAAAACCGATACATAGTCACATCCCGAACAGTTTAATGGTTACTGAAATAAGTAGATATCATATACACAAAGTTAAACATATACATATATACGTGTACAAAGCATAATTACATACAACATGCATAGTTTTAAATAAGTATAACATGTACATCGATAGTTAGATAATGCATGCACATTCAAATATATACATATACAAAATAATCTTACGTGCACTTACAAGATATATATATATATATGGCAATACTTACCTATGATATGCACATTATTACTTAAATACAACATGCATCATATTATTTAAGTACAATATACACTATAAACAATTTGATGAGTATAGAATTAGATAGATATCACATGCATAAGATAAACGTACATATATTCATATGTACAAAGTATAATTACATATAATATCCATGGAATAAGTAGTATAATATGCACATCAATAGTTAGACAGTATATGCACATTATTATTAAGATGCAATATGCTTATAGTTAAATAAGAACAATCTATACAACAATAAGTAATTTGCATACGCACACTTAAATTGATATATATATATATATATATATATATATATATATATACACACACATGTACAAAACATAGTTACATACATTATGCATGAAATAGATAAATACAATATGTACATCAATAATTTGATTCAATACGCACATTTATACAGATTACATGCATAGAAAATTAACTCATATATACCTACAAGATGTATAGCAATATTCACATATTGTATGCACAACATTACTTAAATATAAAATGCATGATTTTTAATTAAGTACAACATGTACAAAATTAGTTAATTATCTATATTCAAGGAAAATAACACATATATACATGCATATGCACATGAACAATTTAATAATTAGAATATACATAAATTTAATACACATACTATATACATAACAAGTAACTATCACATGCACAATATAAAATGAATAAAATTCAGGGGCCTTACAACCTAGCCCACTGATCCTCAGTCTTGGACTCAACTGAGAAAAGGATTTTGGATTGGTCAGGCTTGGGCACAAGAGTGATAGGAAGAATGAGATGGAGATGTTCAGAGAGATTTAGGTAAGGGAGGCCAAAAATTGCAGCAAATGTATATTTTTGGAGATATTCAGAATAAAGGGACCTTCTTCTATGGACAACTGAAAGAGAGTACCACAGAGGAGGAAACAGAGCTTGAGAGGAAGAGCATACAAGCTCTTTTGAGTTTTTTCTTTTCTTTGAGGCAGGACTAGGACAGGGCTGAGAATCAGCCTTGTGGATATGAGAAGAGACAGAGAGGACTGTCCAGAGGATAGCCTCTTCAAGTTCATCTTTGATATTTTTAATGGTATGGCCAATGATACAAGCACCCTCAGGAATTAGAATGATGAAGGATGGTGGAGTAGGTGGATGAAGAGAGGAGAAAGATGAAGTGGGAGGAGGTTTAGTAGATGGTCTAGCAGAGGAAGGACCAGCAGAGGATGGACCAGAGGAAGAGGTTGGAGGTGCCTCCAAAAGAGGGAGGAGAAATAGATGAGGAGGGAGTAGGTGAGGAAGAGGATTCAACAGGGAAAGGAGTAGGAGAAGAAATATGTTTAGGAAGGGGTTTCTTTAAAGGTTTTGGAGCAGGTGGGGCAGTGAAAGAGGCAGATGGGGAGGAGGGAGCTGGAGTCTAAAGACCTGAAGGATCAGAGGGCTCTAGGGGCACAACAGCTTCCTCTATAATCACTTGAGGCCCAGATGGCCCAACCACTGCTTCTACTTGCTCAGAGGGCCCTGATGGCCCAGATAAATCTCCTTCTACCTCAGATGGCCCTGGTAGCCCAGCTATATCATCTTCTAACTCAACTGGCCTTGATGGCCCAGCTATATCTGCTTCTTGCTCAGATGGCCCTGGTGGCCCAGTTTCCTCTACTGTAGAAATTGATGGCCCTGATGGCCCGACAACTGACTACACTGGCACTGACTGGTCTAGCTGATCTGGTTGAGAAGGCCCTGATGGCCCTGCAACTGATTCAATTGGCACTGACAGGTCTGGCTGTTCTGGATGAGGAGGCCCTGATGGCCTTGCAGTAGCTTCTGGTATAGATTCAGATGAAGCAGGAGGGGCTTGAGCTGATAAGTGTGCCCTCATGAACTGTCCAAGGTTAGACACCAAATTCTTCAAACTGCCCAACTCAATTCTCATATCATGGAGCTCAGATTTAACTTCACCAAGAGCTTTTTCCTTAGAGCTTTGGCTGAGGAAAATTGAGGTCACCTCAGACTGAAGAGAGCACAGAATTTCTCCTTGCGAATTCAACAAAGCAACAACTGGGTCCAGATAAATATAGAGCTTCTTCTTCCTTGATTTATTATGTACCTTTCTAGTGAGCAAAGGAATATTATTGGCAACACCCTTACCTTTTCCTCCAGGTCCAGCAGCTGGTACATCATGCTCTAATAGAAAGCTGGTGTACTGGTGAGCACAATCATCATCATCATCATCAGAGGCTTCTTCTATCAAACCTTCTTGAAATTAGTCTATATGGGCACTATTAGCGGGCTCTCCCTGAGTATCAGGCTCCCCCTGAGCAGAAGCATCTTCCATAGGAGTTGCTTCAGATTGGCCTGGGGCCACAACATCTAGAATTTATTCTGCATGATCTCCTTCAACAATAGCTTCTTCAACTGGAGTAGTAGGAGTTTCTTCAATATGAGTAACTACGTGCTCCCCCTCAGTGTGTGCAACAGTCTCCACAGGATCAGACTCTGATTCTTTGACAACAGGAGGTACAGGTACTAGAGGAGAAATCACACTTTTAGAAGAATGCCCAAAAGGCTCAATTAGATCAGGTGACTCCTTTCAGCAGGCTCATCATCTCTGACAACATTTTCATTTTCATGAACACAAGGGACATCAGAGGTATCTCCAATGATGGCTTCTCCTTTAGCCATGGAAGTCTTGGTCCAAACATTTCCTACCAATGAAAAACCTCTTTTCTTCAAATTCCTAGTGCGAATTTGCTGACCCATCTTCTCCATGAGTTCTCCTTCCAAATTTATTTCAAAATGCTTGAAAATTCTTGTAAGCAGGTGAGCATAAGGAAGCGACACTGCAAGTTTACTCTTCTTGTCCCAAATAAGCTCAATCGCAGATTTCATCTTCTCAATCGTAATATGTCCCAGATTGATATCTAGTTTCTGTACAGCCCAAACTACGAGGAACTATGATTTAGCACACAATGAAATGCAGTAGCCTATTTAACGCATTGAACTGATTAATGTCAATCTTCCAATCCTTTAGCTTGAACTTTGTTCCTATGATTCAGAGACCCTTAGCATGAATGTCTACTGTGTTGACTAAACTGTGCCCTACTTTGAAAATGCCAAATAGCCTCTCCAACAAGTCATGATTAATGTGAATGGATTTACCTTTGACAAGAGAGGTAAGAAACCCATCTTTTTCAGCTTTCAGACAAGTATAGAATGCCTTGGGCAGAAGCAGGTAACTAGGTTTAGAAACCGTATATACCCCTGTCCATTTCAACCTCTGAAGGACTTCAATCACACTGCTCATCTCGTGTATGACCCAACTTCCCGACTTTTCGTCCGGTGTCCTGGATGACTGGCCATTAACGCGTCCAGTCTTGGCGACTCGTTAGTGTCGCGTCGTGGGTGTCCGATGCGACAGTCATCTTGTCACGACGAGGGTGTGCGTTGTGTTCTTATCGCGCCCGGCTTGCCTGTCACGTTCTTGTCGCGACCGGTCAATGAGTTGCGACAGCGTTTGTCATGTTCCGCTGTTCGGTCGTCTGATGCCTGTCAAGGTGGCAGGTGTGCCAGTACGACCTGTCAGGTGGTCACGGCGTCCATGGGGGGCGTATTCTAGTCACGTCCTATTGACCCGTCGGGTTAAGGTCCTTAACGCGATGGGGCGGTCCGTCGCGTCTCGGGGGCCGAAGGCTGAAAGCCTTGGCTGGCGCCCCTTCCCCCCTTCTCTCCTCTTCTTCCCTTTCCCCTCTTCTCCGGCGATGAGGAGGTTCCCCTCTGACGATCGGGGCGTGGTGGCGTCGGCGGGCTCGTGGCGGAGCAGCAGAGTGGCGTCGTGGAGCGAGGAGGAGGTGTCGTGCCGTCGTGAAGGCCCTCTTTAGGGTTCATCCTTCGTAACCGGTAGGGATTTCTTGTGCCCTTCCCAATCCTGGTGGATCGGTAGCCCTCGGTGTTTTGTAGCTAGATTTACTGCTTTCCCATGCTCTCCTCCCCCTTGTGGAATATTTGTAGCTCGTGAGCAGCCCCAGGATTGAGGATCCCGTCGGTCTGCCTCTCTGCTGATGTCGCGACGGCTTGGCGTATCGTGACATCAGAAGAGGCGTCGGCCTAGTCGGGCACAACCTTATCGTGACGTGGTTGGCGGTCGCGATAAGGGTCGCTGTCGCGACGCACCTTCCGGTCGCTGCAGGGTTGCTGTCGCGACCCGTTGCCCCATCGCAAAAGGGTGGCTGTCGCGGTGCCCTTCCCCATCGCGATGGCGTTGCGAGGGCTTTGGGGAACACTGTGAGGCTCCGAATTTTGTTCACTTTATATTTTATGTAAGTGATGTTTGTTTGTTCTTATTTTTATGGTATGTATTAAATATATGTGTTGAACCACTCTCTATTTGCTCTTGTATTTTGGTGATAATAAAATTTACGATGTAACTTAAATTGAATATTTTGTTTCATCTGTGTCGCATCAATCTCATAGAAAAGTGCTGAGTCTCACATTGATGCAATATGGCTCACTAAAATGATAAAATTGATGTTTAATCAATATACACTGATTTCAGTTTAAGTGCCAAAATTAATAAGCGCTACAACGATTTTGTTTTAATTGATTTTTTAAGCGCTACAACGATTCGCTAAGTGGCCATAACGATTTGTTAAGAAATCGATCTCAGAATGATTCCTTTTATAGCCACAACGATTTCATAAGTGATCACATCGGCTTGGGTCTCATAACGATTTCATGAGTGATCACATCGGCTTGGGTCTCATAACGATTTCATAAGTGATCACATCGGCTTGGGTCTCATAACGATTTCATAAGTGATCACATCGGCTTGGGTCTCATAACGATTTGATAAGTGAGCACAACGATTTGTTCTCACAACGATTTCCTTAGACCATAACGATTTCTTAAGTGAACGCATCGACTTGCCTTCACAACGATTTGTTAAGAAATCGTTCCCATAACGATTTATTAAGTTCCCACAACGATTTCTTCAATGATCATAACTACTTGTCTTTCACATCGATTTGTTCATAAACTTGCAACGATTTACTTGTAAATGAACAACGAGTGTATAAGTCATATTCACATAGATTTCTCTTGAATATTTTGAAAGTGTTTTTGGTGCTCATTGAAAAGTCAAATATTGTCTGACAGAAAAAAAGCTGCATGCATAATCTTGTTAGAAAAAGATATGACCTACTATTTTTAGTATGTTAGCAGAAGCACAGTACTATGCATCATTTATCATAAACACTATTTTATGCTAACACTTTCTTCTATGTGTACGGACCTCGAAGACCATCAGAGACTGATTAGGACAAATGAAGAGGAGATGAGCAACGGCTAGTACTCCAACGGATCTCTTCAACGGATCCATTCAAACTACTCATATAAAATAAGAAGCTTAGCTGAAGAAAAAGACAAGAGCCTTCCTAAAAATCCTTCAAGGAGTGTACAACTGTGAGAAGAACCTTCACGCCACAAACACTCAGAGAAAGAGAGAAGAGCTCGAGCCAAAATCTACAGAAGCTTTCAAGCAGAAGTCTTCATCGCCTTCAAGCCTTCTTCTCTTCCATTCTCCCTATGCTCATTGTAATCTTGAGGGAGAGTCTGTGACTGTGAGCTAAGTCCATAGTGTTCATCTTGTATTAGCTCTCAGTCTTGTTCTTTCTTTTCTAAGAAAGACCCTTGTCTAGCTATAGGACTGTATACAGTGTGTAACCTAGCTAGAGGTTAGTGTCCAGCAGAACCTTGTTAGGGTTTGTACCAACAGGACCTAGCTGGGGGTTTAAGTCTAGCAGAACCGCACTGGGGTTTGTTCCAGGAGGTTTACTTCCGAACCTGTAAAAGAAGTAGGTTTGCTTCTGAGCCTAGAAAATAAGTGGGCTGTCTTCTTGTCCAGGAAAGAGAAGAAGACCTGGTGGGGTATACAGGGTGTTGTAGTGTCCATGAAGGGGACTGTACCTTCGGTTAGTGAAATCCCAAGAGTTTGCTTGGGGACTGGACGTAGGACTTCCATGTGGGAAGGGCCGAACCAGGATAAATCTCCTGTGTCCTTTTGTGTGATTGTTCTTTTGCTTCCGCACTGCCACTCTTAATCACACTAACACTAACCAAATTTTTAAGTGTTCACATTTTGATTTAAGATTGCAGAAAAGCCTATTCACCCCCCCCCCCTTTAGGTTACCTTGCTGCCGGACATAAAGGGCCAACAAGTGGTATCAGAGAGGGTCTCTGAACTTTCAAGAAGATCGAACGATCTTAGAGCAAAGATCCATGGCAGCTCAAGGATATGCTGAAGGCCAATCCGTCACCAGACCTCCATTCTTCGATGGAGAAGATTATCAATATTGGAAGATGAGGATGGAATGCTTCATTCGAGGCACAGACTTTGATCTGGGGCAGGTAATTGATGTAGGTGATTTCATTGTTGTTCCAGCTGAAGGCACTACTGCCATTACAGCAGCTGATAAGAGTAAGCTATCTCTAAACTTTAAGGCTAAAAACTATCTATGTTGTGCTCTATCTAAAAGAGAGTTCAATAGAGTTTCTGCATGTAAATCTGCTAAAGAAATATGGGATAAATTGCACATAACCTATGAAGGAACAGATAAAGTAAAACAAACTAGGATAGATATTCTTATCTCTCAATGTGAGCAATTTAAAATGCTTCCAAATGAAAACATTACTACTATGTATAATAGATTTTCAAGTATAGTAGTAGGTTTAAATTCTCTTGGAAAAATTCTTTCTAATGAAGAAACCGTTAGAAAAATACTTAGGTCCTTAACTATTTCATGGACACCTAAGGTAACTGCTATTGAAGAGGCCCATGATTTAACTAAATTATCAATTGATAATTTAATAGGTTCTCTCATGGCACATGAAATAAATATGGAGTGATTATCTGAAAGCTCATCTAAGAAGAAATGTACTAATGCTCTTAAAGTTGTAGCTGCTCCTTCCACCTCTTCTTCTAGTTCCCAGGATGCAGATTCTGAAGACTGTAATATGGATGAAGTATTGTCCAAGCTTCAAAAGATTTTGAAGAAGAAGAAAAATGGATCAAGAAGGATCCAAAGAAAAGAGAAAAAGGAGAAAGAACCAGTCTGCTATGAATGCAGAAAACCTGGACATCTGAGACCAGACTCTCCAAGGCTCAAGAAGATTGGTCAAACTGATAAGCCCAAGAAGCAATACAAGAAATTTAGAAGAAAAGCCATGGCGGCGGCTTGGGAAAATGATGAGGTCACAAGCTCAGAATCATCAAGCTCAGATTTCGAAAAGGAGCAGGTAAATCTAGCCCTCATGGTGGGACTAGATGAGGTACATTCTAACTCATTTTTTAATTCCTGCACAGATTCAGGGTCAGAATCAGAAGACTTAGAAGAAGTCTTTAATGAACTGTATGAAAAACATAAAAGGGTTGTAAAAGAATTAAAGAATCTGAAAAACAACACTATTTGCTTAGAAAACACCAATTCTGATCTTAAATCCAAACTGGAGCAACTAGAAAAACAATTAAAGGACAATTAAGATAATATTTATCTTTTGAATGAAAATTTAAAAAATAAGGACAATGAAAAGTTAGAGTTAGAAGAAAAATTAAAAACTTTAACTGAAGAAAATCTCTACCTAAAAGAATCGGTTAGAAAATTAACAAACGGAAAAACTTCTTTAGCTCTATGTCTAAATGTGTCCAAATCTGGAAATAACAAACAAGGACTTGGATACATACCTCCAGAAAAAGGAAAACAAGCTATAATAATTCCAGAAAAATATCCCTTACCAAAATTTGTAAAAGAAACCAAGATGCCCCACAAAAAGGCCCCTGTAAAAGAAAAAGGTTACGAAAATCTTGTTCTAAAAACTCAGCACAAAGAAAATAAGAACAACAAAACAATCTATATTCATTGTTGTTCTCATTACAATAAACTAGGACACACTGTAAACACCTGCACAACAAGGCATTTAGTTTGGATCCCTAAAGGATATTTTCAGGCATCTAACCATCAATGACCCAAAAGGATTTGGGTACCTACCTTTGAGTAATTGTTTTTGCAGGTTAGCCTTGGAGCATCAAAAACCAAGGATGCTCAAGGCAAGAGTGACTGCAGACTCTTCACTCAAATCATATCTGAAGAGAGAGTAGTCACAAGGATTGAATATGTTTATGTTGCTACTAACAATGTTTGCAAGTTTTTTTTTATATACAGATAAAAATCTTGAAAACTTGACAAACAACATGTCAAAGGTCAAGAGCAACAAGATCTGACTTGCCTTACATTAAGGGGGAGTCTCATGCTGAAGGGGAGTCTCATGCTCATGGGGAGCACAGATTAAGGGGGAGTCATTCCTTATCAACTATTATTGTTGAACCCCTCAATGGTAAGAAATTCTCTCAAAGGGGGAGAGAAATCCATGGTAAGATCCTTCCTTTCTGGTTAGTGACAAAAAGGGGGAGAGTTTGTATGAATTTTCTGAAACCTCTATGCTTTATATATATTCTTGTCAGAAAATTCTCATAAATCTTGTCATCACCAAAAAGGGGGAGATTGTTGAACCACTCTCTATTTGTTCTTGTATTTTGGTGATAATAAAATTTATGATGTAACTTAAAATGAATATTTTGTTTCATCTGTGTCGCATCAATCTCATAGCAAAATGCTGAGTCTCACATTGATGCAATAAGGCGCACTAGAATGATAAAATCGATGTTTAATCAATATACATCGATTTCAGTTTAAGTGCCAAAATTAATAAGCGCTACAACGATTTTGTTTTAATTGATTTTTTAAGCGCTACAACGATTCGCTAAGTGGCCATAACGATTTGTTAAGAAATCGATCTCAGAACGATTCCTTTTATAGCCACAACGATTTCATAAGTGATCACATCGGCTTGGGTCTCATAACGATTTCATAAGTGATCACATCGGCTTGGGTCTCATAACGATTTCATAAGTGATCACATCAGCTTGGGTCTCATAACGATTTGATAAGTGAGCACAACGATTTGTTCTCATAATGATTTCTTTAGACCCTAACGATTTCTTAAGTGAACACATCGACTTGCCTTCACAATGATTTGTTAAGAAATCGTTCTCATAACGATTTCTTAAGTTCCCACAATGATTTCTTCAATGATCATAACGACTTGTCTTTCACATCGATTTGTTCATAAACTTGCAACAATTTACTTGTAAATGAACAACGAGTGTATAAGTCATATTCACATAGAATTCTCTTGAATGTTTTGAAAGTGTTTTTGGCGCTCATTGAAAAGTCAAATATTGTCTGACAGAAAAAAAGCTGCATGCATAATCTTGTCAGAAAAAGATATGACCTATTATTTTCAGTATGTTAGCAGAAGCACAGTACTATGCATTGTTTATCATAAACACTCTTTTATGCTAACACTTTCTTCTATGTGTACAGACCTCGAAGACCATCAGAGACTGATTAGGATAAATGAAGAGGAGATGAGCAATGGCTAGAACTCCAACGGATCTCTACAACGGATCCATTCAAACTGCTCATATAAGCTTAGCTGAAGAAATAGACAAGAGCCTTCCTGAATATCCATCAAGGAGTGTACAACTGTGAGAAGAACCTTCATGCCACAAACACTAAGAGAAAGAGAGAAGAGCTCGAGCCAAAATCTACAGAAGCTTTCAAGTAGAAGTCTTCATCGCCTTCAAGCCTTGTTCTCTTCCATTCTCCCTATGCTCATTGTAATCTTGAGGGAGAGTCTGTGATTGTGAGCTAAGTCCATAGTGTTCATCTTGTATTAGCTCTCAGTCTTGTTCTTTCTTTTCTAAGAAAGACCCTTGTCCAACTGTAGGACTGTATCCAGTGTGTAACCTAGCTAGAGGTTAGTGTCTAGCAGAACCTTGTTGGGGTTTGTACCAACAGGACCTAGCTGGGGGTTTAAGTCTAGCAGAACCGTACTGGGGTTTGTTCCAGGAGGTTTACTTCTGAACCTGTAAAAGAAGTAGGTTTTCTTCTGAGCCTAGAAAAGAAGTGGGCTGCCTTCTTGCCCGGGAAAGAGAAGAAGACCTGGTGGGGTATCCAGGGTGTTGTAGTGTCCTTGAAGGGGACTGTACCTTCGATTAGTGAAATCCCAAGAGTTTGCTTGGGGACTTGACGTAGGACTTCCATGTGGGAAGGGCCGAACCAGGATAAATCTCCTGTGTCCTTTTGTGTGATTGTTCTTTTGCTTCCACACTGCCACTCTTCATCACACTAACACTAACCTAATTTTAAGTGTTCACGTTTTGATTTCAGATTGCAGAAAAACCTATTCACCCCCCCCCCCTTTAGGTTACCTTGCTGTTGGACATAAAAGGCCAACAATATGCATATTATAATTATTTAATTATTGATGTGCCTATTGTATTTAATTATTTTATGCATGTTGTTAGTAACCATAATGGGTATATGTATACATACATATGTTAATCTTGTTTAAATGATACTTATCTACTTTAAGCATGTTAAATTATTTACGATGTGCAGGGTACTTAAATAATAATGTGCATGTAATATTTAACTAATGATGAACACATTTCATTCATAGGTTCAGGCATGATGTATGAAACCATGTAGTGTGTAAGTATACATACATGTATGTATGTTATTTATGCATATTATCTCTAATTAAGACTAGTGTAAGTTATATTTAAATAAATACTATGTAATGCATGTACTTTATGTGGTAAGGATATATGTAATTATTTTTACATATACTAATTTATTTTGGTGTATTTATGCATTTATTTTAGGGCAGAGTTTTGACTGGACTGTATAGTTGGCGGCCAAGACCTGGACGCCAACTGCCAGGCTGATTGGCGTCCACATCCCTGGACGCCAAGGCTCTGTTGGCGGCCACCCCCTGGATGCCAACAACCTATTGGCGGCTAGACCCTGGATGTCAACTGTGCAGTTAACTACAACTGATGTTGACGTCAATATCCTCCTGTGTAACGGTTCCAGATTAGGAAACCCATCCTAATGCATAGGGAACCTACCCTAAAGTGTACCCAACCCGTTTAACTCTATAAAACCACACCATCTAGTCATGCCAAGTCTCTTTTGGTGGTTGTGAAACCCTAGAACTCCCTATGAGAAAAGATGATCTTCCAAGGCTTGGATCCGTCGACTGAAGAAGATTCTTGGAGATCTACACCGGCTGGAGGGCAGCCCAACTATGAAGGAGGCATCCCCAACCCCGAGCATCAAACCCCATTAGTTGAAGGACTGGATTTAAGGAGTTTCTGAGCACCTTCTTGGCAAGGCTGAGGAGGGCTTCACCGGCAAATCTAGAACTTTTTTAGAATTTTTCCCAGGCAAGTCGCTTAGGATCTCAATCCATAGACTTGTCCTCTAGGGTTTTCATATTTTTACGGATTTTTCCTCGTGTCCTGAAACCTCCAATTTCACCTTTGTGTTGAGTGATGTCTCCATAGTGTGCTAGGAGGAAGTTGGCGGTAGCATCTGCTACAGTCAAGTTCCTGAGTTGGCGGCAAGGGATTGTGCAGTTAACTTTTGACGGCAACATCCCTTGTAGTTAAGTTCCTCAGGGTTTTCAGAAATGTTGTTTGATCTATTTAATGTGTTTATTGGACTTCTGAGTATCTGTGCTGTAATTTTTGTATGTAGTCCAAGGTGATCAGTAGGTCATATCATGAGGATCCACTAAATTTCTGAGCATGGTGATAATTAAAAGATTTTTTGTTAATTGAGAATAACTTGGTTTTGACTGTGATAAATTGAGATTAAATAGTTTTATTACATGTTATGGATTAAGGAAATTTTGGTAATGTTGAAATGACTGTTCTCATGTTTTAGAACTTCTAGAACCAACATATCACTGTAAACCATACTTAAATGATTTTTCATAGTAATTCCATCTAATCAGTGTTAATTAATAAAAATAGTGTTTATACCCCAAAAATTGTGAAAAATTTCAGATGTGTTCCCTGTGTTGTGTCTGAAATGTGGTTAATATTTTGTAGAATTTTATGTACTGTCCATGGTTCTATTAATTTCAGAGTGCTTTTACACCATGACATGATAGATTTAAATATAGAATAAGTATGCATGTTGAATGTTATTATTTTAAGAAATTTTGATGAAGTAGTACCATGGTGTGCATGTTTTATCCCTATGGGAATGAATTATTTACTGTCTACCATGTTCAAATTGAAATATCTTGCAAATTACCTAAAATCTATGTGTAATGTTAAAAATAGTTTTACTGCTTCAAAACTTCTGATAAATTACAGATATATCCCTTATACTATATTCATATTGTGGGTCAAATTTCACATCATTCTGAGCTCTCTACATATTGCTATGATTTTCTGAATGATAAATGCATATAGAAATCAATGGACACGATAATGTATATGCATGTTAAAATTTGGATAAAAGTAGTACCATGATAGATTGCTGTATCAGAGTAGGATTTGATTTTAGAACTGAGAAAATATTATAGGCGATATGGTATTGTCATCTTAATAATGATGCATGAATATGTATATGTATTGCATTCCCAATTGGCCAATAAGACATTGCTACTATAGAGATTCCTACAGTGAACTACACCATGGATGCCCCTATGGTAATGGTTCAATGTCTATATGACAATGTGCTATATGATCTCTATAATAGTGCGGGCTATGTCTTGGCAACTAAATGTTAAATGACTACATGACTACACGCTACATGCTATATGACTACATGCTACATGACTACAGGCTACATGCTATATGACTACATGCTACATGTCTACATGCTACATGATTACATGCCATAGAAACTACATGTCAATTGCTATATGTAATATTCATTGCATGTTTAAATGATCACTTGCTGCATGATGACTAGTTGAGTGTTGAATAAGGTAGGTTAAAGAATTAATTGAATTTGTGTACGTACTACATAACATTGGCTACATTATTTTGTTTAAATGCTTGTTTCATAAGTGGCATCCATATGCTACATGTCATGAAAAAGATAAATACATATATTAATGTGATCCATGTTAAATGATAAACATAGCATTTTGTTTAGTACCATGTGTAGGATTTTGTAAATTGTCCATGTGATAGTAATTAGTTGATAAACATGTGTTAGTATCATGTATTAAATCGAAAAGATGTCATGTGTTAGAGTTATATGAAATCATAGAAAATGAAAGCATAAGTACCCATGTTTAGACCGTTGTTTTACATGTGTTAGTATAGTTTTGTTTAAAAGATTCCATGTTTAATCCTTATATTATAGCGTGAACATATAGGAGATTAAATGTTAAATTCTAGTATGTTAGTAGAATGTGAAAATTGTTAGAAAGCATGTGTGATAAGTGTATGGTTTGTGATTTTTAAGTTGCTTGCTGAGTCTATTGTGTAGACTCACCCTTGCTTAACATTTCAGGAGATTTAGAAGTTGAGAACGTGGCAAGATCCAACAAGGAACGTGAAGATTAGATTGAAGACTTGTATTTCATTTGCTAGTAGGTGATGAAATGTATAATTAGAACTTTGGTATTATTGTAATTGAAAGACTGGCTATGTGGATGTTTATGATTATGTTATTTATTTCATGGACTATATAAACTGTGGTATGTGAATTTAAAAATGTTGATGCAATAAGAGTTATTAATTTATGTTGCATTATTCATTTCTATTCGTGTATATCTCAGCTCATTGTATATCGTTGGGGTTTTCTCCCCTGTAGCGGCTTGCTCTCATTCGATGTGGGTTGGTATAACCGTACCGGGTGGAAATGGGTTGTTATAGAGATGGTATCAGAGCATTGGGTTGAGATTATACATGTATAGCCATCAACTAAACTCACATCTCTAAGTCTTTGTAGTGGATAGCCAAATCCAAGGAATAATTAAGGTAGGATTAGAAAAGTGATAAGATGAATGCATGATAATATGCTAGGTATAGTGATAAATGGAGCTTGACATGGTATTTATTTTGAAGACTATGGCTGAAAAGACTTCGAGTTCAAGTGTATCTATCCAAGATGAGGAACCAAGGAGGACTGCAAATGAGCAGCAGGAGGTACCAGCACCTCAGGGACCATTCGCGCAACAGATGGGTGATTACGGCATGATCATGCAAGGACTCCTACAAGTGATGTAGACTCAAGAACAGATGCAGGCAGCTCTTTAGACGCAGCTTCATGCTCAGGTTCCAGCACCGGCTCAACAGGACCATAGTGTAGGAGGTGTACCGATCATGGAGAGGTTCAAGCAGATGGCTCCACCTTCTTATAAAGGGGAGAGCGATCCATTAGTTGCGAAGAGTTGGCTTTGAGAGATCGAGAAGATATTCAGAGCTATTAGGTGCGCAAAAGATGATAAGATTAGTTTGGCGACATATATGCTTCAGGAGCGAGTAGATGCGTAGTGGTCTTTTGTTCTTCGCACGCAGTTTGAGGGAGTGGAGCTAGATGTGACTTGGGGAGAGTTCGTGAGGTTGTTTGAGGTCAAGTACGTTCATAAGAAGGGCAAGAGGGAAGAGAAGAAGGCTCGGATGAAGGCAGTGACAGAACCATTCCAGCGGCAGAAAAGGAAGATGAGGAAGCTCATGGAGAAGCAAAAGTCAGTAGTTTCTTCAGACAGCGAAAAGCCTGAGTGTGTGCATTGTGGAAAGCGACATGGAGGAGACTTATGTTGGACAAGTACGGGAAGATGTTTAAGGTGTGGTAGCAAAGATCATAAGATTAGAGAGTGTCCGAATCCGAAGAAGTACGTTGCGCGGGATGTACCAGCAGCAAAGAAGCCAGCAACAGGAACTCAAGCATCAACAAGGGTGGATGCATTGACTGGAGACGACATCGATGATGGCACCACAGATACATGATCCGATCTTCGAGGACGAAGATCATTTTAAGGGGGAGAGGGTGTGAGGCCCTGAATTTTGTTCACTTTATATTTTATGTAAGTGATGTTTGTTTGTTCTTATTTTCATGGTATGTATTAAATATATGCATATTATAATTATTTAATTATTGATGTGCCTATTATATTTAATTATTTTATGCATGTTGTAAGTAACCATAATGGGTATATGTATACATACATATGTTAATCTTGTTTAAATGATACTTATCTACTTTAAGCATGTTAAATTATATATGATGTGTAGGGTAATTAAATAATAATGTGCATGTAATATTTAACTAATGATGAACACATTTCATTCATAGGTTCAGGCATGATGTATGAAATCATGTAGTGTGTAAATATATATACATGTATGTATGTTATTTATGCATATTATCTCTAATTAAGATTAGTGAAAGTTATATTTAAATAAATATTATGTAATGCATGTACTTTATGTGGTAAGGATATATGTAATTATTTTTACAGATACTAAATTATTTGGTGTATTTATGCATTTATTTTAGGGTTTGACGGAGTTTTGACTGCACTGTACAGTTGGCAGCCACCCCCTGGCCGCCAACAACCTGTTGGTGGCCAGACCCAGGACGTCAACTGTGCAGTTAACTACAACCGATGTTGACGTCAATATCCTCCTGTGTAACGGTTCCAGATTTGTTAACGCTCGCGTTATGCCCGATTCCAGATGAGGAAACCTATCCTAATGCGTAGGGAACCTACCCTAAAGCATACCTAACTCGTTTAACTCTATAAAAGCACACCATCTGGCTGTGCCAAGTCTCTTTTGGTGGTTGTGAAACCCTAGAACTCCCTATGAGAAAAGCTGAACTTCCAAGGCTTGGATCTGGCGACTGAAGGAGATTCTTGGAGATCTACACCGACTGGAGGGCAGCCCAACCATCAAGGAGGAATCCCCAACCCCGAGCATCAAACCCCATTAGCTAAAGGACCAGATTTAAGGAGTTTCTGAGCACCTTCTTGGCAAGGCCGAGGAGGGCTTCACCGGAAAATCTAGATCCTTTTTAGAATTTTTCCCAGGCAAGTAGCTTAAGATCTCAATCCATAGACTTGTCCTCTAGGGTTTTCATATTTTTACGGATTTTTCCTCGTGTCCTGGAACCTCCAATTTCACCTTTGTGTTGAGTTCTATCTCCATAGTGTGCTAGGAGGAAGTTGGCGGCAGCATCTGCTGCAGTCAAGTTCCTGAGTTGGCGGCAAGGGATTGTGCAGTTAACTTTTGACGGCAACATCCCTTGTAGTCGAGTTCCTCAGGGTTTTCAGAAATGTTGTTTGATCTATTTAATTTGTTTATAGGACTTCTGAGTATATGTGCTGTAATTTTTGTATGTAGTCCAAGGTGATTAGTAGGCCATATCATGAGGATCCACTAAATTTTTGCGCATGGTGATAATTAAAAGAATTTCTGTTAATTGAGAATAACTAGGTTTTGACTGTGATAAATTTAGATTAAATAGTTTTATTGCATGTTATGGATTAAGGAAATTTTGTTAATTTGAAATGACGGTTCTCATGTTTTAGAACTTCTAGAACCAACATATCACTGTAAACCATATATAAATGATTTTTCATAGTAATTCCATCTAATAAGTGTTAATTAATAAAAATAGTGTTTATACCCCAAAATTGTGAAAAATTTCAGATGTGTTCCCTGTGTTGTGTCTGAGCTGTGGTTAATATTTTGTAGAATTTTATGTACTGTACATGGTTCTATTAATTTCAGAGTGTTTTACTCCATGATATGATAGATTTAAATATAGAATAAGTATGCATGTTGAATGTTATTATTTTAAGAAATTTTGATGAAGTAGTACCATGGTGTGCATGTTTTATCCCTATGAGAATGAATTATTTACTGTCTACCATGTTCAAATCGAAATATCTTGCAAATTACCTGAAATCTATGTGTAAAATTAAAAATAGTTTTTCTGCTTCAAAAATTCTGATAAATTACAGATATATCCCTTATACTAAATTCATATTGTGGTTAAATTTTGACATCATTCTGAGCTCTCTACATATTTCTGTGATTTTCTGAATGATAAATGCATATAGAAATCAATGGACACGATAATGTATATGCATGTTAAAATTTGGATAAAAAGTAGTACCATGATAGATTGTTGTATCACAGTAGGATTTGATTTCAGAACTGAGAAAATATGATAGGCAATATGGTATTGTCATCTTAATAATCATGCATGAATATGTATATGTATTGAATTCCCAATTGGCCAATAAGACATTGTTGTAGACACCTGATTCCTACTTATGAGTTGGACCATGTTTCTTGTTATCTTAGTGAGCCCCTAGTTGGTCACTCACTTGAGCCCACCATTAGCCTTGCTTTGAGCCCATTAACAGCCCAATTTCCATGAATATCTTGTCCATTTTCTCTTAAGAGAGCCCATGAGCCTTAATTATTCATTATTCCCCAATATGATTGGTTAAATATTTGAGAATAATCGATTTTCCTTAACGCGACGTATCGTGGCACCGCGTTCATTGTTGCGCCCCCTTTGGCCATCGCGATAGCCCATGCATATCCATGCACGTGACTTCAGAGTCGCGACGCCTAAGACCGTCGCGTCAAAGTTTGTCGCGTCCCCACGATACGTCGCGACTACAGCCGCGCATTCAGGCTTCCGCAACCACCACCACTTTATCCTCCTATGACTATATCCCTATTTTTGAGCAACTCCCCAACTCCCTAAGTGTGGTTTGAGCTCGTGGGACGCCCTAGGAACATCCTTAGGACTCTCCAAAACATTTTCATGAGGATTTATCCCATTTGTTTCAGCTTTATCTCTTTTGGGACAGATATTCTCTCTCTTTTCTTATAAAAGCAAGGCCTTTTCATTGAAGGAGGGGAGCCCCATTTTTCATCCCGAAGGGCTGCCAAAATTTCCATAGACTTGGACTTAGCCTCGCAGCCATCCCATCTCCTCTCTTTTCCTCACATCTTCCACTTCAAAACTAGTTCTTTTGCACATCTATGGAGCTTGGATCATGAGGAGGACAACTCCCGCCTTTCCTTGGAGCATCTGAAGCATCTAACCACGCCATTGCATGCCAGGGAGTCGCCCACATGGGGCTCTTTCTCTCTTTCTTCCTTTTTCTTCCTCTTCCTTCATGCATGTTGTTTTATTTCTAGATAGATTGCATTCTCCCTTCTTCCCACGTTTTTATACACCCTAAGGGTTTAAAAAGCCACCCCAGGTTCATTCCCACCATGTTACTTCTTTCTCTTTTATTGTTGGATGGATACTCCACTTAACAAGTTCTAATAGGGTTCTTTTCCTTTTTTTTCGTTGTTTTGGCAGGCACTCAAACAAGATCTCACGAGGAGCTCTTGTCCTCTGGTCGGCTAGAGGACAGGAAGAAGGTCTACAAAAACTTCTCCCACACTGCAGAGAACGCGACGGACCAAGGCGACGCTACAAGAGATGCGCCCTGTTAGGGCGACGCGGTATCAGCACAATCGCGACAGGCTTTGACGTCGCGTTATCAGGTCCATCTTTTGTTCTCTCTTCCTTTTCCTGGTATAGTTAGCCCTCTTTGTTCTTTCATTTGGCAACTATATTAGGTGGCGATAACATTCCTTTTAATGCTATTATAGTTAATACATGCTTGTGTTTATTGGGGGGCGCACAATCCCCGTGATTACACCTTTTGGCGATCACGGTGGGACCTTCAGTACTACCCTCGTGAGTCTAGTCTGCTTGCTTGCCATTTTCCTTTGTTTAAATATCTTCTTAGAACCCTGTTAGGTTGTTGTTGTTTTGCTTTTCTACGTTTCTGCTCTCTGTTAAAGTCACGGCGTGTCATGGTGACATGATCTCGTCGCGACCTTTGGAGGGGACACGACATCAGGATAGTTCTTCGCCTCTTCTATCTGCTTTATTCCGCTACTATAAGTTCATGTATGTCTCCTCTATAGTTCTATGTCATGTATTCTCGTGTTTCTGGGTGTTAGAATTCTGCTAGGGTTCGAGTTTTTCCTTTTCCTTCCATTGTAAGTTTTCGGGCTATGTCGCGGCGGATCGTGGGGATGCGAAGAGATCACGTTGTGGGTAGACATCGCGACTGCAGGTATGTACTTGTTTGTTAATGCTTTGATCCATGTGTCGGTTTCTGTCTGATCTATGATCTCTACTAGGCTAAGTTGGTTGTTCCATGCCTAAATTGTGTGGTAGGTTAGTCTGTGTGTGCTGCATTTGCGACTGATCACGGTTCTCAAGACCCTGTTACTATCGCGATAGGACTCTCTGTCACGATAGGGTCGTGGTGTATCTGGCCACCGCGACTTTGCCTGAGACCTGTTAGTCAGCCTGTTTTGTCATTAATTAGACGTTGCATGCATTTTAGGTGCCTAGGCCCGTGTGTACACTACTCTTCCCATTGTGTAGGTTTGCCCCCTTGGTTGAGTGAGCCCTCTCACCCGCGAGCACTCGTGGGTTGACTCGGGTCGCCCTCCGAGGACCTCCGTAAGTCCTCGTGATCGTACGTACGTTGCGGTTCACCGGGCCGGTTGTACCCGTTGTACCCCTAGTTTGAGCCATCCCCTGCGTGTGAGCGTGTGCCATCCTTAGTTGCACCGGAGGACTTGAGTCCATACATACTAGTGTCCCACTTAACCGAGTGACATTCCCTTAATCAAATCCAACTAAAGGTTAAGTGCATATTTCAAAATTTTGCGTGTTAATCATGATAACTTGAGTGCTCTGCTACACCTCTTCTCCTCTCACAGTCCTTCTTGTTTTGGTAGAGCCTAGTTTTTTGTCTGCAAGTTGGTATCATCTCCCCTAGTTGCTTAGGGGTGGTGCATGTGTCATTCTCTAGGTAGATCAAGTTGGTCTCCTAAGTCCTTTGTATTATATCATAATCCTTTGTTCGACATAGACCAATTCCGGGTCCTTGCCGATGATGTCTTGCCTATTGGGCTTTTAGAGGATATGGCCCAACCTGCTGCGACTGTCCTCTCCGGACACATCCAGCCCCCTCTCACCATCGGGAGTCAATCCCGCCCACCTTCTCCTTCAGGGGAAGATGACCCCATTCCCAATTTAGTCAGCTTCTCCCACATCTAACCCCGGATCAAGTCCACGAATTTCTGGCCGCTACCAAAGGCAAGTGTCCCTTGTCTTCGATCCCTCATGGTTCTACCCAGCAGGCGGCCTCCTCGGCTCCTGTTGCTTCGGCACCACATGTACCCTCCACCGTGGCTGATCCTACACCTCTCCATCCTAGAGCTATCCATATCTCCGAGCCTAGCTACCTTCCGGCACAAGATGTTCGACCCCGATCCCCTCCAATTTCCTCATTCTACAAGATCGAACCTGTTCCCCTATCCCGCGACAGGTCCTATTCTTTCGAGCAGTCTCGTTCCCTTATTCCCACTCACCACGCCACATCCCCCTCCGACTTCCTTGCGGAGTGGACAACAATGAAAAGGGAACTTCATGACCTCCAAAGGCAACTGGACCCCCTGAAGGTCGCCGATATTCCACTCCCCTCCTTCCAGCATCTTCGGGTTCCACCGCAGTCAGAGCTCCCGGTCTACAGGTGATACTCTGGGGTAGGTGACCCCTACGTTCATCTGAAGGATTTTGTTTATGAGTCTGCTCCGCACAAATACGATCGCCATCTCATGGCATATCTATTTAGAAAATCCTTAGATGGTCCTGCTCTTGAATGGTTTTACTCTCTACCACCCGAGGAGGCCGAGGATTTCCATGTTGTACAGGAGAGGTTCTTACAACAATTTCAAGATCGGGTTGGACCCGAATATTCATTTGTTGATTTAGTGGCCGAAAAGATGAAACCTGATGAGGAGTACTCAGTCTACGCCGATATATGGCGTTCCCTCGCTGCAAAAGTCCGCTGCCCAATGCCCGAGGAGGAAAAGGTTAAGTTGCTGATCTCGAATGCCACTCCAACCTACCGAGCCATCCTAGCTATGAATGACATCACCACCATGCACTAGTTGTATAGTCGGGCCCGATTCATCCACACACAACTCTAGGACTCGCCTATCCATTCCACGTTTGAGACCCCCAAATCTCGTTACCCTAAGAAGCCTTAGGGCCCAGTTACCGAGGGAATCCAAACTAATGAACAAGTAAGTGCAGTGAATAACCCCCAAGGCCTAGTAGGTAGGTCTCCCTATACTCAGTAACCCCAACAACCATGGAACAACAATAGGCAGCCGCCTCCTCAGGGCCAGAACTCCCAGCAAGACCAGTGCTAGTACAATCATGTCCCTCTACCCCAAAATGGTTTTGCTCCCAAAAAGTCCAATGGGCCCAAGAGAGCTGAATATCCCCCTCTTCCAGAGACCTTGGCTGACATCTTTGCATCCCTTATGTCTCTCAATGCCCTTAGACTCCCTCCGGAAAAACCAAATTGGAACATGGCAGCGGATCAGACAAAGTACTGTGTCTACCATCGCCATCCGGGCCACAATGTGTCGGACTGCTTCCAATTCCGGGACATTATATATGATCTTCATGAACAGAATCAGATCGATTGGGCAGAAATGAAGAGGTTGATCCAAACACTGAGGGACCAGCAGGGTCAAAGACAACAACAATAGCAGCAGAGGCGACAACAGCCACAACAACAACAACAACAATTCCAGCAACAACAACAACAATTCCAGCAGCCTTTCCAGTAACAGTTCCAGCAACAACAGAAGCAACCCCAACAACCGGAAAATGACCTTGGCATAATTCGTAATCCCATGCCTCAACATCATCCTGCTCCGAACCCCAAACCTGCTCCACCACCTCCTCCACCTGCTCAAGTTAACCTAGTCATTCACCACCCACCACCAGCAGACGCGTGGGCCAACGACGATGAGCATGAAGTAGGCCAGCTTCTAGCTATCTCCCATACCACCCCTACCTCCAGTACACCTGCCTCCATACCACCTACCTCCACTACGCCTACTCCCGATACACCCACGGTTGCCACTATCACCTCCCCACTCTACAACACACCCATCATATCACCCATCAGTCCAGCTCCCCTTAACATGCCTTTCTCCCCTGCACCAGCACCCATAATAGCCAACCCTTCCATCCTCGACACCACGGCACCTCCACTCCACCACAACCTTGCCCTACGGAGCGGGTGTATGTTCCAACGGATGTACCCAAATGCATCCGTATCTATGCCAAGTCAACAGACCCAACCCTCCCACTATCAGTAGCAGCAACAAGACACTGAGGGGATAGATCCGGTCCCAGGGACCCAATATGATATATTGAAGCATTTGGATCAGACTCCAGCAAAAATATCAATCCTAGAACTGATCAAGAGGTCTTAGACTCACCAAGATGCACTGAGGGTCTTTATGCAAAGGGTCATGGTGAATGACGATATGAACCCGGATAATCTACCTACGGTCTTATCCATCGTGAACAAAGGGCCTACAATCACCTTCACAGAAGGAGAACTAGCTCCTCCTGAGGCTAGGAAAATGCCTTTATGTGTAACTCTGACTATAAATAAAGTGGCCATTGACGCCGCTTTGGTAGATACAGGGGCTTCCATTAATGTGTGTCAGTTGAGCACTTTAAGTGCCTACAACATTCCCGAACGCCAATTGCAGCCTACTCCTACAACCATAGCTGCGTTTGACAATTCCCGACGAGCTTGCCACGAAGTCATCTCTCTACAAGCCGAGCTAGGCCCGCTGGTCATGACAGTGGACTTCTATGTGCTGGATATTGATCCTACTTTCAAGGCTATCCTAGGCCGATGTAAGGCCTGTGATTTTTTTTGGGTAATTGCTTGTGTGAATAATTTTATTGTGTGTAGTACTTATTTATATGTATTGCATAAATTAGTGTTATGATAATGTATACATTGTATATATGTATATATCTATATGTATGTGGTGTATATAGTTCTGCATGTTTTAAGTCTGTTCCGTCAACATCAGTTGACGTTGACTGTGAATCGGTGGTAATATCGATGGACGCCTATTCTGAATCGACGACCAGAGATGTTGACGTCAATATCCCAGATCAGTTACGTTTTCAGATCCGGAAACATCTCCGGAAACACAGCCTCTTGTTTTAGAAACCGACCCCAATGGCTCTATGCCTTACCCAAACACATCTCCGACCCTTGCCATTATAAAAACACCCTCGTGGGCCGATCTGACTCCTTTTGACTCTTTGTCAAAAACCCTAATATTTTATGTTCGAAACCCCGACTTGGACCTCTAAAATTCGGCGACTGGCGACTTCATCCGGCGTTCTACAACGACTGGAGAAGAGTCAATACATCCTGGAATGACTTCCCCACACTGGTGTGCTGAGGAGATCAACACAGAAACCGGGTAAAGGTGGATTTGAGGACTCTTTGGTTCAGGCCGAGGAGGGCTTCTTCAACTCAAAACATCGATTGAGAAATTTTCTACAGGTAAGTACCCCATCCACAAAATCCCTACATGTGTCTAGTAGGTCCCAAGAATTTTTACAAATTTTTCTCGTGTCCTGGAACCCCATTCACATAATCTTTTGGGTGTTCAGTCTGTGTTTTTCACAGACAGGAACTTAATGGCGGGATCCCTTGCCGTTAAGATCCTGAGCTGGCGGCACCCTATGTCGCCGTTAACATGAGTAAACGGCCATACCTTTGCCGTTGAGTTCTTCATGCAAGAGCAGTGGACTGTCTACCTTTGTAAGCTATTTTTTTGAATTTCTGCACATGAGGATATATGGTAACATTTATATGTTATGTAGTGTGTGTAGTGGAGCTTGTTGTGTAATTTCTGTGAAATTTCGTTAAGTGTATTAATTATTAAAAATTTTGAAATACATGTTACACAGGTTCTGAATATTGTAAATTATTGTTTATGTTATCCTTGTGGAATTTAAGTGTCAAAAATTTTTTGTGGTGCTTAAATCGATGTCAGAGCATGTTGGCAAAATTTGGAAATTTTTTGATGACTATGTAAAATTATATATTTTCTGAACTGAAATACAATGAGCATGTTTTATTAGTGTAGAAATTCAGATAAATAACGTAAAAATATTAAAATTCTTAGAAATTGACCTATGCTTAGAAATGTCATTTTTCATGTATAGAATGAATTTTGAGTCCAAATGATGATATTCCATTCTAGTTTGACTATTTTAATCTTATGTAATACCACTGTTAGAATTTTCAGAAACTTTGTGTAACTCAGAAAAATGCAAAAATTGGTATGCATGATGATTAACCTGTAATAGATTTTGGTTAAAATTTTGTAATGAAATGATGACAGTGACTATATATTCCGGTTTCATGTGACCTATTGATAGATTAAAACATGTTAATGCGGTAGATATTAAAAATCTGAAATTTTCAGCATGATCAGACTTATTTTGAAAATTTTAAATTCTGAAAACAATGGTGCCATGCTAGGTAATACTAAAGTATGTGAAAATGTGAACATAGTATAAATATGATAAATTGTGCATTAAGTGTGTGTTAAAAGTTTAGAAAATGTGTAATTGTGCCAATGGGTGACACTGCTACCTTAGAGGGATGTGGAACTGTACTGTGGTAAAGTCCTCATGGGAAAGTTCAAAGTGTGTGATGTCCCACGGGCATTGAGATTAAATCCTGGAGGCGAACAAGTATCGCTGGTTAGGGTGGAGAGTGCTTTTCACAGTTCTGCGCAGTAACTAAGATTTATCACTGTAATGCCTAGGTGATAGATATGTGACATGATTAGTGTGTGTCCTTCTAAAAGGTGGTTTGGGCTATGTGTCACGGCATTTAATAAATGTGAACAAGTGTTTAAGTGGAAATGAATGTGTAAATTGTGAAATTGTGTAAGTGATCATGTATCAATATGAATTCTTGTGACAGTATGTAAATTGATAACTTCTTAAATGATTATAATATGTACATAGCAAAAAAGCAATTTTTTCAAGAGTATAAATGTGTTATCCATATGAAAATGATTATAGAATCCATGCCATAATTGTCTCTTATTTATGTGTACAAACTCCATGTTTAAAATGACTAATGTTTAGTTTGTAAGTGTGTGAATGTGGCTAAATGAGTTTAGTTGAATATATTGAAAAGTGTGTTGAAAGCAAGTGATAGGCCTTAAGTTATTGAAAATTTTGTATAAGACAATTTCCATGTGTTTAGGATTTTTACTTTAGTTAATTGTTAAATCCATGTTTATATGTTATTGTGTAGTATGAAAATATGAAAGTTATGTGATGCATGTAAGTTTAGTGTGTTTGGTGTTCCTTGTTGAGTTCTTTTGAACTCATTCTTGCTTCGACGTACAGGTGCAGAGATTACTACTTCTTCCGAGGAGATCGTTATGAGCGACTCGGAGCGGGAGTAGGAGACCTTGTATAGATTCAACATTGCATTTTCATTTTCATATGTATGTATAAAGACTTTGCGTAGTCTTATGTGGACATTTTATTTATTTTAATTCTAAATTATGAAAAGTTTGGTTTGTTTTCTTCTATATGGACTGTGAATAGAATGTGGATGATGGAATAAGAGTTACTCTTCAGTCATATTCAATTTCGCTGTTAAGTGAATGTATTTATGTATATTCCAGCCTATTATATAATTGTTGGGTAAATGTCCCACTATAGCGGCGTTCATTATATCGATGAGGGTTGGTATAACCGTACCGGTATAAGGAGGGTCGTTACAGAGATTGGTATCAGAGCTAAGGCTGAAATTGTACATAAATATACACATAGACCATCATCTTCATTGTATGCTAAGTCTATGTAGATTGTCCACATATGGATAGTTAGAAATTAGATAGCCTAGTTTCTAAATTGTGATTAAATTATTTTGCAGGCTATGGCTTCACGTGGTAGGCGTGGTGTTCCTGCTCGTGAGGGTGAGCAGAGGAGAGATGAGCCTAGGCATGAGGATCAGGGGTGAGCAGCAGGCCCCAGCACCCCAGGGTCCTGTGCTTCCCCCACCGCCAACAGTAGACTATCGAGTATTCATGCAGGGTTTAGTGCAGACCATGCAGACGCAGGCCCACACCCAGGCTGCACTCTAGGCTCAACTGGAAGCTCAGGTTAGAATAATAAGATAAAGTAGTTTGTTTTATTAAATGCATGTTTGATATGTTGTATGTGTTGCTTATGATGCTTGTTGTAGCAGGCTCAGGTGCCAGCTCCCCAGGGTAACCATGGTGGACCCTCCATCATGGAAAGGTTCAAGAGGATGTCGCCACCCTCTTTTAAGGGGGAGAGCGATCCATTATTAGCTGAGAGCTGGATGAGGGAGATTGAGAAGATCTTTCAGGCTATTAGGTGTGCTGAGGATGACAAGGTCACTTTAGCCACCTATATGCTACATGTATGTGTAAATTAATTTGATGGTTATTTCTTTAAGTATAAATTTTGTTGATTAGTCCTTATGGATGGTTTTGGCAGGAGCGAGACGACGTGTGGTGGTCCTCATTGCTGAGTACTCGGTTTGAGGATGGTGCTGTGGAGGTTGGTTGGGATGAGTTCGTGAGGCTATTCCGAGCCAAGTTTGTTCCGGAGCACATCCAGGACAAGATGCAGCAGGAATTCCTCTCGTTGACTCAGGGCTCCATGACCATACTTGAGTACGAGGCCAGATTTGCAGAATTATCAAAGTATGCTCCTCATATAGTAGCTGATGAGCACAGGAAGGTGAAGAAGTTCGTGATGGGGCTGAGACCATCACTGAGGACGAGGTTGGTGGCTTTCGATCATCGTAGCCTTGAGGCAGCACTTAGCGCGGCGTGTCGGCAGGAGGGAGAGATGGAGCAGTATCTAGAGGAGAAGAAGGCTTCTCAGAAGAGGCCAGCAGCTCCATTTCAGAGGCAAGAGAGAAAGAAGGCGACTTTTCAGTCACTGCAGCGTCCCGTGGCATCGGGAAGCAGTCAGGTATCTTCTCAACGTTCCCCTAATGGTAAGAAGGAGTGTCCTCATTGCGGGAGGGCACATGGTGGTACGAAATGTTAAAAGCTGGCGGGGAAATGCTCGAAGTGCGGGAGCAGCGAGCATAGGATCAAGGATTGTCCGAGGCCTCAGCAGGGAGTCCAGCGTGGACCAGCCCCAGCAGCAGCAGCAGCGCCAGCGACGGGATGACCAGGGAGACCTCGATCCACAGCTCGAGTGTTTGCGTTAGCTCGTGAGGACGCCGAGCAGCAGCAACCATCTGGTCTTATGCAGAAGATGGAGATCCCAGTATGGAAATGGGAAGCTGTCACTATTGATTTTGCTACCGGTTTACCTCGATCTAGACGAGGTAATGACTCGATTTGGGTAGTGGTAGATAGATTCTCGAAGACTGCGCATTTCTTGCCTATGAAGAAGAAGCATTCAGTAGAGAGTTTAGCTAGATTGTATGTTAGTAGTATTATTAGATTGCATGGAGTACCGAAGTCGATCATTTCGGATCGAGACCTGAGATTTACTTCAAGATTATGGAAGGGTCTTCACGATGCGTTAGGTTCGGAGTTGAAGCTCAGTTCGGCGTTTCATCCTCAGACAGATGGACAGTCCGAGAGGACTATCCAGACGCTCGAGGATATGTTAAGGCCATGTGTTCTGGATTGGAAGGACGATTGGGAACGCCATTTACCTTTAGTGTAGTTCGCATATAACAACAGTTTTCATGCGAGTATTAGTATGGCTCCATTTGAGGCTTTGTATGGTAGGCCCTGTAGATCCCCTTTGTGTTGGGAGGATCCCCTTTGTGTTGGGAGGAGACAGGCGATAGGCAGTTGATAGGTCCGGCGTTAGTTCAGGAGACTTCGGATAAGGTTTAGTTGATTAGGAAGAGGCTTATTGCAGCACAGGATAGGCAGAAGAATTATGCCAACAACAGGAGGAAGGATTTAGAGTTTGCAGTAGGTGAGCATGTCTTTTAAAAGATTTCGCCTACTCGTGGTGTAGTTAGATTTGGCAAGCATGGTAAGTTAAGTCCTAGATTTATTGGCCCGTATGAGATTCTCACACGATTGGGCAGCGTGGCATACGAGCTAGCTTTACCCCCAGCGTTAGCTAGTGTTCATCCTGTTTTCCACGTTTCCATGCTCAGGAGGTATGTCAGAGATCCATCTCATGTTATTAGTCACGAGCGAGTGGAGATCCAGCCAGATCTTTCTTATATGGAGCAACCAGTAGCTATTATTGACCAGAAGGTTCAGCATCTCTGGAACAAGAGCATTGCGACGGTGAAAGTCTTATGGCGCAACTTCTCGCGAGAGGAGGCTACTTGGGAGCTTGAGGATGCAATGAAGAAGAAGTATCCTCAGCTGTTTGAATAGAGTTGGTCTAACTTCGGGGACGAAGTTTCTTTAAGGGGGAGAGGGTGTAAGGCCCGTGATTTTTTTTGGGTAATTGCTTGTGTGAATAATTATATTGTGCGTACTACTTATTTATATGTATTGCATGAATTAGTGTTATGATAATGTATACATTGTATATATCTATATGTGTGTGGTATATATAGTTCTGCATGTTTTAAGTCTGTTCCGTCAACCAGTTGGCGTCAACATCAGTTGACGTTGACTGTGAATCAGCGGCAATATCGATGGACGCCTATTCTGAATCGACGACCAGAGATGTTGACGTCAATATCCCAGATCAGTTATGTTTTCAGATCCGGAAACATCTCCGGAAACACAGCCTCTTGTTTTAGAAACCGACCCCAATGGCTCTATGCCTTACCCAAACACATCTCCGACCCTTGCCCTTATAAAAACACCCTCATGGGCCGATCTGACTCCTTTTGACTTTTTGTCAAAAACCCTAATATTTTATGTGCGAAACCCCGACTTGGACCTCTCAAATCCGGCGACTGGCGACTTCATCCGGCGTTCTACAAGGACTGGAGAGGAGTCAATACATCCGGGAACGACTTCCCCACACTGGTGTGCTGAGGAGATCAACACAGAAACCGGGTAAAGGTGGATTTGAGGACTCTTTGGTTCAGGCCGAGGAGGGCTTTTTCGACTCAAAACATCGATTGAGAAATTTTCTACAGGCAAGTACCCCATCCACATAATCCCTACATGTGTCTAGTAGGTCCCAAGAATTTTTACAAATTTTTCTCGTGTCCTGGAACCCCATTCACATATTTTTTGGGTGTTCAGTCTGTGTTTTTCACAGACAGGAACTTAACGGCGGGATCCCTTGCCGTTAAGATCCTGAGCTGGCGGCACCCTATGTCGCCGTTAACATGATTAAACGGCCATACCTTTGCCGTTGAGTTCCTCAGGCAAGAGCAGTGGACTGTCTGCCTTTGTATGCTATTTTTTCGAATTTCTGCGCATGAGGATATATGGTAACTTTTATATGTTATGTAGTGTGTGTAGTGGAGCATGTTGTGTAATTTCTGTGAAATTTCGTTAAGTGTATTAATTATTAAAAATTTTGAAATTCATGTTAAACAGGTTCTGAATATTGTAAATTATTGTTTATGTTATCCTTGTCGAATTTAAGTGTCAAAAATTTTCTGTGGTGCTTAAATCGATGTCAGAGCATATTGTCAAAATTTGGAAATTTTCTGATGACTATGTAAAATTATATATTTTTGAACTGAAATACAGTGAGCATGTTTTATTAGTGTAGAAATTCAGATAAATAACGTAAAAATATTAAAATTCATAGAAATTGACCTATGCTTAGAAATGTCATTTTTCATGTATAGAATGAATTTTGAGTCCAAATGATGATATTCCATTCTAGTTTGACTATTTTAATCTTATGTAATACCACTGTTAGAATTTTTAGAAACTGTGTGTAACTCAGAAAAATGCAAAATTTGGTATGCATGATGATTAACCTGTAATAGATTTTTAGTTAATATTTTGTAATGAAATGATGATAGTGACTATATATTCCGATTTCATGTGACCTATTGATAAATTAAAACATGTTAATGTGGTAGATATTAAAAATCTGAAATTTTCAGCATGATTAGACTTATTTTGAAAATTTTAAATTCTGAAAACAGTAGTGCCATGCTAGGTAATACTAAAGTATGTGAAAATGTGATCATAGTATAAATATGATAAATTGTGCATTAAGTGTGTGTTAAAAGTTTGGAAAATGTGTAATTGTGCCAATGGGTGACACTGCTACCTTAGGGGGCTGTGGAACTGTACTGTGGTAAAGTCCCCACGGGAAAGTTCAAAGTGTGTGATGTCCCACGGATATTGGGATTTAATCCTGGAGGCGAACAAGTATCTCTGGTTAGGGTGGAGAGTGCTTCTCCCAGTTCTGCGCGGTAACTAAGATTTATCACTGTAATGCCTAGGTGATAGATATGTGATGTGATTAGTGTGTGTCCTTCTAAAAGGTGGTTTGGGCTATGTGTCATGGCATTTAATAAATGTGAACCTGTGTTTAAGTGGAAGTGAATGTGTAAATTGTGAAATTGTGTAAGTGATCATGTATCAATATGAATTCTTATGACAGCATGTAAATTGATAACTTCTTAAATGATTATAATATGTACATAGAAAAACAACAAAATTTTCAAGAGTATAAATGTGTTATCCATATGAAAATGATTATAGAATCCATGCCAGAATTGCCTCTTATTTATGTGTACAAACTCCATGTTTAAAATGACTAATGTTTAGCTTGTAAGTGTGTGAATGTGGCTAAATGAGATTGGTTTAATATATTGAAAAGTGTGTAGAAAGCAAGTGATAGGCCTTAAGTTATTGAAAATTTTGCATAAGACAATTTCCATGTGTAACCTGTGTAGAATTTATGTTTAGGATTTTTACTTTAGTTAATTGTTAAATCCATGTTTTTATGTTATTGTGTAGTATGAAAATGTGAAAGTTATGTGATGCATGTAAATTTAGTGTGTTTGGTGTTACTTGTTGAGTTCTTTTGAACTCATTCTTGCTTCGGCGTACAGGTGCAGAGATTACTACTTCTTCCGAGGAGATCGTTAGGAGTAACTCGGAGCGGGAGTAGGAGACCTTGTTTAGATTCAGCATTGCATTTTCATTTTCATAAGTATGTATAAAGACTCTGCGTAGTCTTATATGGACATTTTATTTATTTTACTTCTAAATTATGAAAAGTTTGGTTTGCTTTCTTCTATATGGACTGTGAATAGAATGTGGATGATGGAATAAGAGTTACTCTTCAGTCATATTCAATTCCGCATTTATGTGAATGTATTTATGTATATTTCAGCCTATTATATAATTGTTGGGTAAATATCCCACTGTAGGGGCATTCATTATATCGATGAGGGTTGGTATAACCGTACCGGTATAAGGAGGGTCGTTACAGCCGACCTTGGATTGAGGCATTAGGGGCAGTCCCGTCCATAGCCCATCAGTGTTTGAAATTCCCCTTTCAAGGGTGTATAGTCAAAGTTAAAAGTGCAGCAACTACTCACACTATGGAGGCTATAGAGAAGATCATGCCGTCAGTCTGGACATCTAATAAGCCCATCATCTCGGTAATTGATGTAAATTACCCATGGGCTTACACTTTCTCCTCCAATCGCCCGATTGTGTCTCCATCACTGGCAGCTATTAGAAAGCATACGTCAGCAAATGCCAAAGGCTGGGATATCATGTTCAGGATCAGCTATTAGACAGGAAAAGGTTTGGAAGGGCGAACCAAGGTCGTCACTGGTGCAAAGAAATTTACAAAGCATGGTCTAGGATACGCAAAATGGGCGACATCCTCATCTGCTTTACAGTCAGACCCCAGACCTCTTACCTGGACATTATATGACCACTTCGTTAGAGGGCCCATACAACCCGGGTATAACATCACAGTGAAAGAGGCACCGATGTTAGCATATCAAATCCTAAAGGCTCATCGGCCCAGCAAGAAAAGGAAGCCAGGGACAAAGACGGTGGATTCAGATATTGAAGATTTATTCCCTGCAATGAGTTTCTTATTCAAGGAGGACAGCAACACTCCGCCATCAGAAGCAGAAGTAGAAGAGTAGGGCCTTGAAGGCCTTGTTTCATCAGTCAGTCATTTGTTTAGCGAGGACAGTGTTGTGCAGCCGCCAGTAGTGATAGAATCAGCATCAGCAATCACCACCAAGTGACATTTGCTTGGAACCGGTGAAAAGTTTGAAATCATGAGCATCGTTAAACCAACAACGGGGTTCTGGCTAGGATGTTCCCAGCCTTTTAATCATTTTGTGTGTTCGATCCTTCTATATAAATTCACCGTTATTCCTCCTTCTCCTCCCATCATCTTTCAACTCTCCCTCGACGCTTTTGAAGCATTAATCACCTCTTCTCCCTTCTTCGCCCTTTTCTTTAATGGCTCAATTTTGTCTATCTCTCGACGCTTTCTCATGTGGGATATTTTATGTCCTTTCTTAGTTTAACATGTTGCATTTAATTCAAAAAAATATAATAACAGTAATAAATGCTTCCTCTTTTCCTTATTCCCATCATTCGGACGGCGATCCCCATCTTTCCCTGCCTCCTTCATCAGACGGTGATCCCCATCCTTCCCCTCCTTCCAAATCACCCATTCCTTCCTCGCTTCAAGCTCAAGTCTCATCGTTTGACAGCGATCCCCGTCACCCCCTTGCTCCTGACTCTCGGACGGCGATCCCCGTCCCGACGTTCCCTTGCTTTTGATGGCGATCCCCGTCATCCCCTTGCTCCCGACTCTCAGACGGCGATCCCCGTCCCGGCGTTCCCCTGATTTTGACGGCGATCCCCATCATTCACTCCCCTTCCACCTTGGCGGCGATCCCCGTCTTCCTCCTCTTTCTTCTTAAGTCGTGATCTTCGTCCGTTGACTGCCATGGTCATTCTGGACGATTTGGGTGACGGGCCTTCTGTTCCCCTGCACCTCGACTCTGCGGTGGGCACCCCAAGCTCGGGTGGCCCATCTTCTCCTCTATGCCCATTGGACGACCCCTGCGGTCCGGCTGCACCAATTTCATTCCCTTCGAATAAACCTCGGGACACCTCTCCCGAACCTTCTGTGAATATTAACCCTAGTTTACATTCAGGGGTAGGGTCTAGCAAGTCCCCGTCCCCATCTAGGAAGAAGAAATTTAGTGGCATACCCCATAGGTATTTGTTAGATCTGGTGCAAAGGTGTGGCGCTCTCCTAGCTGTCGAAGAGTTCATCTATGAAGCCGTAATCCTTAACATAGAAGCTCAGCACGAGGAGGAAGGGCTAGACGATGAATTTGGTGTTTATGAGATTTTAGCTGAGAATGACTCGGTGAATGAAGAGGATTGTGAAATAGAGGACGCTGCCAAGATGTATGCGAGTGGCATGAGAAGATTTGATGAGCCCACCTCGGCAGTAGACGAACCCACCAAAGAGGTAAATGTCAGAATAGAAGAAGACCCTAGGCTTTTAACCATAGCTTCCGGTCTCCCTCCCGAGGAAGAAGAGGCACTCATAGACATGCTGAGGGAGTTCAAGGATTCTTTTGTCTGGTCTTATGATAACATGCCCGGCATTGACCCCGAATTGGTAGAACATAGATTGATCTTGAAACCAGGGTCAGTTGCCGTTAAACAAAAGCTGAGACAGTTCCTCCCCCACATTGCTTTGAAGATGAAAGAGGAGATTGACAAACTACACAAAGCTAAGTTCATATGTGTAGTCCTCTATCCGTTGTGGGTGGCCAACATAGTCCCGGTGATGAAGAAGGACGGAAGGGTGCGGATTTGCATAGACTTCCGAGACTTGAATAGGGCATGTCCAAAAGATGATTTCCCTTTGCCTCATTTGGATGTGTTGATTGATAATACTGCTGGGTATGAAACTCTATCATTCATGGATGGGTACTAAGGCTATAATCAGATCCGTCTAGCCCTAGAGGACCAAGAGAAAACCTCCTTCACCACACCCTGGGAAACTTATTGTTATGTGGTCATGCCGTTCGGATTAAAGAATGTCGGCGCCACTTATCAAAGGGCAATGTTAGCTATCTTCCACGACATGATTCATATTGATGTTGAAGTTTACGTGGATGACATTGGGGTGATGTCTCGGACGTGAAGAAAACACTCCATGCTTGCCAAAGTGTTTCGTTGCGCACAAGAATATCAATTGAAAATGAATCCGAAGAAGTGCGTGTTTGGGCTTTCTTCAGGCAAACTGTTAGGTTTTATAGTCAGCAAGCGGGGGATTCAGATAGACCCGCATAAGGCCAAAGCTATAAATGAGATGCCTCCTCCCAAGAACATATCTGAGCTTCGAGGTTTGATTGGTTGGCTACAGTTCATAAGGAGATTTATATCTCAGCACTCTCAAAAGTGTCGTCCTTTCTATGAACTGTTAAAAGGAGGAGCTAAATTCAAATGGAATGACAAATGCCAAGAGGCCTTTGATGAACTCAAGAGTTATCTCATGAATCCGCCTGTGCTGCAGGCACCTACCCCGGGGAAACCCTTAATCCTAAATCTGTCGACAATTGAGGACTCCCTAGGAGCTGTCCTTGCTCAACATGATCACTCTGGCAAAGAAAGGGCAGTCTACTACCTATCTAGACTCTTCAATCCTTCCGAGCTCAAACTCACCACAATGGAGAAAACCTGTGCAGCGCTAGTGTTGGTAGTGCAGAAATTGAAACACTACTTTCTAGCTCATAAGGTGAGTCTGATTTCTTGAATTGATCCTATTAGGTATCTCCTGGAGAAGCCAGTCCTCGCCGACAGATTGACACGCTGGCAAAGCTTCTTGTCTCAATTCGATATCACCTTTGTAGTACAGAAAGCTATTAAAGGGTATTCCATTGCCGAGCACCTTTCTCACCTTCCTCTTCCTCATAGTGACACGGTTCAAGAGGATTTTTCTGATGAAAACCTATCACTCATCTCTCGCGATCCCTTCTGGTCGCTTCACTTTGATGTAGCTCTCAATTCTAGGGGACGGGGCATAGGTGTTGTCTTGCTCACCCCAGAAGGGATCACCATTCCACTTGCATATCAACTCCAGTTCCCTGCCACCAACAATGTCTCCGAGTATGAAGCTCTCCTAGTCGGTCTTAAGCTTTCCTATCTTTTAGGCGCACGCCATCTCAAGATCATAGGAGACTCTTAACTCGTTCTTCGGCAAGTCCTTTCTACCTACCGCACTCGTGACCCCAAGCTCAAGCCTTATCAAGATTTGGTCACGCTCCTAGCCAAGCAGTTCCACAAGCTCATCTATATTCATACCCCTCGCTCTCAGAATATCTTGGCCGATGCCCTGGCATCCTCTCTCTCCTTCCCTCTAAGCCGCAGTGCTAAGACAATCACTGTCCAGAGGTTAGAAGCACCCTCCACTCAAGATCCTTGGTTCGTTAACCTCAGAAGTTCATTGGTATTAAAGGCAAAGAAAGGAGAAGCGAAGGAAGTTTTGGTCTTAGAGCTAGGAGAAATATTGGCGGAAGAAAGACCGTGCTACCATGAGATTGAGCAGTATTGCAAAGATGGTACCTTCCCAGAAGAAGCTGAAGCTGAGGATAGGCGAGCCATCCATAGAGCGGCGTTAAGATATACCATTATCGGAGAGGTGTTATACAGATGAGCTCTAAATGGAATGCTCCTCAAATGTTTGTCAGACGAAGAAGCCTGGAAGGTGGTGGAAGGATCTCATTCTAGTGAATGCGGTGGGCATGTGAATAGTCAAATGTTGGCTAAGAAGATTCTTAGGCAGGGCTACTATTGGCCAACCCTAGAAGAAGATTGTGCCATCTATGTTTGTAGATGCGTCAAGTGCCAAATCCATGCCGATAAAATCCATGCTCCATCTTCCTCTTTGCATCCGCTATCTTCCCCTTGGCCTTTCTCCATGTGGGCTTTTGATATCATCGGGCCTCTTGGTGATCATAATGCTCAAGTGAAACACAAATCTTTCATTCTTACTGCCACTGAGTACTTTACCAAGTGGGCCGAGGTTGAGGCGTTCGCAGAAATCAAAGGCTCGATCGTGTGCAGGTTCACCATGAAGAACATTATTTCGTGGTTCGGAGTACCAAGCGGCTTCATCACCGACAACGGGCCCCAGTTCATATCACAAGAGCTTCAAGACTTAGGTAAGAAATTCAACATTTCCTTGCATCATTCGTCTCCATACTATCCACAGGGCAACGGCCAAGACGAAGCCACAAATAAAATGCTTTTAAAAATTCTAAAGAAAACTTGTGTGTCTCATAAGTTCACTGATTGGCCTGAGAAATTGATTGAGGCTCTATGGGCCTACAACACCTCCGTCCGCACGCCCACTGGGCAAACTCCCTTTTCTCTTACTTATGGGATGGAGGCGGTATGTCCACATGAGATCCTCATTCCTTCGCTAAGAGTTCAGCTAGACAAAGAACTTAATCTCGATGAACGTCGAGAAGCGTTACATACACAGCTATAACTCCTAGACGAATGACGCCTAGCCGCAGCCGATCATGTGCTCTCTTATCAAAATAGACTTTCAAGATCTTTTCAAAAGAAAGTAATTGAGTGCAAATTCCAAGAAGGAGACATGGTCTTTAAGTGAATTTTCATAAAACCTTGGGGTCCTAGGTCAAAATTGCAACCAAACTGGGAAGGGGTCGTACGTTGTTAAGGAAGTGTACCCTGGAAACGCATACAGGTTAGTCACTGCCGATGGTGAGGAGCTTTCTTACCCATAGAATGGGTCGTATCTTAAAAGATTCTACCCTTAATAAAAGGTTTTCAATAATGGCATAGTTTTGCAAAAAAATGTTAGTAGCTATATGTCTTACTTCCTTTCATCTGTTGTCAAACAACCCTTATGCTCAGTCACACACACCACTTGGCACCACAAGGCTAACTTGTCTTTAGTTGATAATGTTCCTGCCAAGCCCTAGTATGGGGCGCAAAGGTCAATTCTCCTCTTGCTCGAACAAGGTCAAGGGGCAGAAGGACACTAACTTAAGGACTTAGCAAGGTGTAGCTCATATGCTCGAAGTCTCAAAGAGAGACAGTCTGTTCAAAAGAAAGAAAGGAGAGAAAAATAAAGTGAAAATTGAAAAGAATATGAAGCAGAAAATTTGAAAGCAGGGGCATGTCAAAGATTGCAGTACAGTTCCCTGCGGGACGCCCTTGAGCCCGGTCATACGCATGCCCCGGATGAAATAATGACCCCAAAGTTTCTGGACAACAGATGGATTCCATAGGAGATAGACCTTTGCGAGTCATACAAGTCAGTCTCCCAAGCACCAAGTCCAAGTCTTGTCTCCTTTAAGTCTTCTTATCCACGTTAATGACTGAAGAACCCCGTACCTAATCTATGCTGGAACGCTAATGACTAGGGGCAAGCAGCCATAGGGAAGTTAAAAAATAAATGCACACTGCACATAGAGGTTGTTTGGCAAACAAACGAGAGGAATAAGATCCATAGCCCATCACTCACAAGCAAAAGATGTCATTACTTGAAAATCCCAAAATCAAAAAAATCAGAAAATCCAAAAAAAAAACCAGAAAATCCCAAAGTCCAAAAAAATCAGAAAATCCTAAAATCTAAAAAAATCAGAAAAAATCAGAAAATCCCAAAATCCAAAAAAATCAGAAAAAAATAAAAAAAATCCCAAAATCCAAAAAATAATAAAAAAATTCCAAAATCCAAAAAATCAGAAAATTCCAAAAAAAAATCCAAAAAATTAGAAAATCCCGAAAAGCCCAAAAAAATGGTTTGTATATATCACTTTTCTTTTGCATGCATTGTTTTTATTTATTTATCGCCTATTTGAATAAGGCTCATCCCCTTGACAATCACGAAGATAAGATCATTTTTTACTTACCGCAAGGGCCTGAGCCAAAGAATAGAACTGACCTATTTTTGTTAAGTGTACATGGACAAGGAATTTTCGAGCAAGCACATCCGTGTATCTCGGGGTACTATTGTTCTCGCCCTCTCTTGTATTCGGTCCTCTCTCTCTCCTATGTTCGGATCTCGTCTCACTCGCGTGTCAATTGAAAAATCATTTATTTCACAAGCATTGACATAACATAAAAGATCGGCTAAGTGATAAATCATATGTACAAAGATAAGGGGAGGTGGCTCACAAGCTCCTCACTGTCCACTACCACTCTCCTCGGATCCCTCCTGCCTCTCTGGAGGTGGTGGCATCTCTCCACCACCCCTACCACTATGAGCGCTCACCTCGCCACGACGGCGTCTCTCCTCCTCCTCGTTCCTCCTACGACTGGAGGAACCTGCTAAATACTGTCTAACGGAGGCACCACTAGCCCCGCTCACATCTGTCCTACTCCTACTCCTACTCCGAGCAGCCTGGCCTAGGGTCGTCACTAGACCCGGGAGCTCGTCTATCCTAATCTGCTGCGCCGTCACCTCGGTACGCAGCCTCACCATCTCCGTCTGGTCCACTGATGACCCCTGCACCCGCAATGTTGCTAGCTCCCGCGTCGTCTCTGCCACCAGTAGCTCCGCTGCCTCTACCCGGATACGCAGCCGGTCCCTCTCGCCCGTGGTGCCATCAACCTATCCCAGAAGCTGGGACGCACAATCAGTGGCGGTCTTCAGCTCCCTCTCCTGCAAAAGAATTCAACTCAATACCATGTTTAATCAATCTTTAAATTAAAGACAATGTCTTACTTACCCGTTCGGCCAGCTCGGTTTGTGTCTCCTCGGCCCTCCTCACTGCGGCCGCCAGTCGGTCCTCCAGATCTGACTAGGAGCTCTCCACTGCCATGGACGAGGAGGCGCCGGTCCCTGCTACTCTCCTCACTCTCTCCAGCTCCTTCCGCTGCACACGCAACACATGTTAATTTCTTCAATTCAGCCATGAAAATGGTAATGTATGGAAGTTCGAGTATGTACTTACCAGCTGCTCTGTCTCCCTCTGAGCCGCCGCCCGATCCTGCACAGCTGAGTGTAGCAGGGCTCGTAGTGAGGCAATCTCCCCGGCCACGTCAATCTGCAAATCAAATATGTCAGTTCAATTCAAATAAAGATCAATTTCACAGTGTTTGAGTTTATGGGTTTTACCTTATGCCGTAGTTTAGAGTGAATGCCTTTAAGTACGCGTTGTCGGATGTGGCCTCCGATCGGACCTGCTTGCCCTTCCGCTCCCAGTTGTCGATCTGCTCTTTGGCCCGCACTCGCCAGTCCGTCGTGTCATGAAGTCCCCGGAAGCACCGACCAGGCCTAGCGGTCTGATCTCGGCTGGGGAACTCCACTGCACTCTGGCGTAGGCCGAGCGACCACTGAGTCAAGAACAAGTGCATGGGTAGCACGAGGTTGAGTGCATGCACCCACACCGACCTACCAAAGTAGGGGCGGGCCTGCACCAACCAAGGCTGTCCCTCATCTCCCTCCTCTAGATACGGCTGCCACACCTCCTGCACATCAAAAGTATCTGTTTAGTAGCCAGGCGGTTAATTCAAATCATCGAATTTAGAGAGAAGGGTAGATCACTCACATCTAGCTGATGGTAGGTGTCAATCTCATCTTGGATGGACGCCAGATGGTCCTCCAATGTATGAGTATCGCGGTGAGAATCCCAGCGTTGGGCTATGGGCACAAGGCCCGGTCGCGCTAGGATCCCTCTCCTCAGGTCAGGAAGGTGGAGGTAAGCCCAAACCTACAGAAGCATGAAGTCAGTCAAATCTCAAGCCATATCAAAGTGCAGTAAGCAAAGGTGCAAAGCAGAGAAGAGTACCTGAAGGAAGTGGAAGAACCCGCTAGTGGATGTCAGTCACTCAGAGGAATCCAAACTGTCAAACTGATGTGCTAGGAATGCGGCCTCCTAAGGGTAGTTGCCCACCTCGTCCAGGTCCTCCAGGAGCGGCAGGAATCGGCAGTGGACCGTGTCACCCCTCGTGGCAAACAAAAGTCTACCTAGGAAAAGGATGAGGAAGCGATGCAGGTCCAGGTCTGCCTCTGTCCTTGGCTCCTCCGCCAGCACTGCTCGACACCCTTGTTGGGTTCTCATATTGGAGAATGTTGGGTTACAACAAGTGTTTAAATGTTTTTGATGATGAGCAATACTAATTGATGTTATGTTTGTTTTTTATGATGAACATTTCATGAACAAGACAAAATTGATGTGTTATGAATGTGTGAAACATGATGAGAATGACAATTGGATGCAAATGAATCACATGTTTTATATGTTCATTATATCTCACTAATTATGTCTTTTAATGTAGGTGTGAATGTACACAAGACAAAGCCCAAAATCCAAGTGCAAAAGAACAAGACAAGTTGCTGAAATAGTGCACCTGTCAACAGATGATAGTGCATCTGTCAACAGATGAATAGTGCATCTGCCGATAGATGATTTTCGCCTGTCAACAGATCCACACAGAAATCTATTTCCAAAAAGCCCAGTCTTCTGGTTTTTGCAAACCTGTTAGCATCTGTCGACAGCAGCAAGTCGGCTGTCGATAGACGGAGTTTTGGGAAGATCTAATGGCCAGGATATGATCTATATTTGGGTGTTTCCTTTTAGCACGACTCTCTATTCTTGGACACCATTATATAAGGATCATATGAGGCTATTTTTGCAGCAAGGGAGCCTCCATACAAAAAACCCTAAGCCAAGAACTAGAAGAAGAAGGTTCCCCTGTTTTCTACTTCAACTCTTCATCCAACACGAGGAAGATCCATCTCACGAGCAGAGTTGAAGTTGGTTTGTCCATCCTTCAAGCTTCTCCATCAACTAATACCTATCAAGACAAAGCTTAAAGTTCTTCTTGACGACCACCACGAGGAGTTCTTAATTTGGATTTGATCTTCAACTCAGAACTCTTCTTTTATTCTACCTTTCATATCTTTGTGTGTGTGGTAGTGGTTCAAGCGTTCCTTGTGCTTGATCCACGTGTGGTTTGTTGTTCTGATTGCGTGTTTGCATCAGACAACGTGTGTGTGGTGTGTTGGTCAGATCAAGGCTAGAGGATCTGATCTTTTGTGGACTTGATCTAGTGTGTGTGTGTGTGGTTGAGCCGGTGTGCTCGTGTGTGTGTTGTACTCAGTTCTTGAGTAGTGTGTCCTCACTGTGTGAGGGGTGGACGTAGGAGTCACGTGGTGTGATCTCCGAACCACCTAAAAAATCCCTTGTGCACTGTGGTTTGATTTGTGGTTTGCATTGTGTTGCGCTAGATGCATGCATAGGGATTTCGTATACACACTAACTGTTAATTTGTTCACACACATTACATTAGATCAGAGGGGTTTTAATTGAGTAGATCTTTTAATTCGAAGTAATTTTTAAATTGCTTAAGTTTCCGCTGCAAATCTATTCAACCCCCCCTTCTAGCTTTTCCATTACCGAACATCCGATCCTAACAATTGATATTAGAGCAGGTTTTCTGTTCAACGATTGTGATTTGGCATATCTTATGTGTGATTAATTGCTCTGATCGGGTTTATAATTGATTATGAACTGATCTGATTACTTTAGTTGTTAGTTTATTCATCTATAACATACTCAGAAATATGTCTGAGTTCTCGAGTATCATAAATAGACCAATGTGTATTGAGTTTGATAACCATGTTCATAAAATGCAGGACTCCTTTAAGAAGACAAGCAAGATTGCAAATAAAGCCAAAGAAAAATGCTACATGGCTCATGGAAGCTCAAGAGGCTCTTCTCGTTCAGACGACTCTAGAGGATCACATATGTCAAAGACGTCAAGAAATTCTCAAGAATCAGGTAAATCCAATTCAGACCCTTTTGATGCTTCAATATCTAATTCTGATTCAGAAGATGATATTTCCTATGATGAATTGATAGAATGCTATGAGCACTTGTCCAATCAATTTAAGAAGGTAAAATCTCAAAACAAGAAGTTAAAGAAAAATTGGAGAATAATGAAATGATAATGGATAATGCCCAAGCATTCTATGATGAAAATGAAAAATTGAAAATGGAGAATGAAAAATTGGAAAATGAAGTCAAAAGCTATGAAATCAAGTTTTCTAAGTTGAAAGAAGATCATGATTAGGTTGAATCTGAAAATGTTGATTTGAAAAATGAAAATGAAAAATTGATTGATCATAATGAGAATCTCAAATTTGATAATGATCAATTGAACAAACAAATCTCCAACATGGTTCATGATCACCAAATAAAAGAAAAATACAATCAACTGTTTGAGGAGAATAATCATCTGAAAAAGAAGATTGAAGGCTTGTATCATAACAGACCATTAAATGATGAATGGAACAATGCTATGTAGAAAATTGCTGACTTGGAAAATCAAATTGTTCAAAGTGAAATTGAAAAGAACAAAATACAAAATGGTCTGGATGTCATGATAAGCCAACTTCTAACTTCTGAAAAAGAAATTGTTGCATTGAAAGCTGAAAAGAAAAAAATTGAACAAAAAGGCTCCAAATAGGAAGAATCATGTTTCAATTGAAAACCAAAAAAAGAAAATGGAGAAGAAAACAAGAGTCTACTGGGTCTCTACACCTCCTCCAGAGGCCCAGAATGTTTCAAGGAAATCTCCAACTCCACTTCACGCCAAGAGATACCAAGGGGTACCACCTCCTTCTTCTCAACCCAAGGGTGATCAAAGGTACTCTAAAGGATCTCAGAGATTCCAGCAAATGCAATCACACTATGGTAAGCTCCAGGTAAATGCTCAACCCATTTGTTTTAAATGCAATAGGCCTGGTCATCTTGCTAAATTCTGCTGGAATAAAAATCAGCACTGTCATAATCATGCCAAACCAGTCCAATGCTTCACATGTCATAAAATTGGTCATATTTCTAAGAACTGTTGACATAAAAACCATGATTCTGTGCATGCTTCAAAGGTCCATAATAATCCATGTGTTCATAAACACAAGGATAAACATCATGTTCATAAAGATCAAAATTTTCATATATCTATGAACATGAAAACTGCACAAAACAATAGAAATCTAAAAATCTAATCACTTTGGATTCTGAAATCTTCATTGTTAGATTCTAACATTAATGTCATTGCAGGACCCAAGCAAGTGTGGGTCCCAAAACAAACTTGATCAACAAGCTGAGTTGTCTTGCATCCAAAAATTAGAAATGAATTCATGCCATTGGCTGTGCAAGGCAAGAAATGATGGAGAACAAAGGTAAATTTTTATTGAGACTAAGATTGAAGACTATTCAGGTAAAATCTCTTTATCACTTCAGTTTTGAACTGCAAGAATTGAAATGGATTTTTAATTCTATCTGAGGAATAAAGAATGTATCTTGTTGATACCCCCACATAACAATGCCACTTAGCAATTGGAATCATGCCATCCTACTTGTGTAACTGTGCTCATGACCTCTTGGTATATCAAATGATGACATGTGAAAAAACAAGTTATGCCTGCTTGGAAACTATCATTATACGTGAGTAAAATACTCCGCCAAGTACCAAAAGTCATGTAATGCATAAGGCTAGTTGAGTGCTTAATAATTTGTGAATTGCTTGATACATTTACTATGCATGTGTTATGGGGGAGTAAACTTGAAAGTGCTCATATTGCAACGACCCACTTCCACCTGGTACGGTTATACCAACCCACATCGAATGAGAGCAAGCCGCTACAGGGGAGAATACCACAACAAGTAACAAATGAGCTGAGATATACACAAATAGAATTGAATAAATGCAGTGGAATTTAAATAAATCTTATTCCATCAACTTTTAAGTCCACATACCACAGTCTATATAGTTCAACAAGAGATAACATAAGTGCGAAATGTTCCAAATACATAGCCGACTCCAAGTACATTTGAACAAAATCCAAATTTCAATTGTAGCATTACATACTTATGAAATATAAATTACAATTCTTCAATCCCTTAGTCCAACTCCACTTCAATTCTTGCTCACTCCTTCGCTGCGAATTTCCTGAAATGTTTAGCAAGAGTGAGTCTATGCAATAGACTCAGCAAGTAACTTAAGATTCAATATATACATGCTTTTTAACAATTAACACAATAAGATTTCAGCAGTTAAATCATACATGATCATGCTATAACCTAAACAAATTCCATTAAACAATTATCTAAACAAATGTAAAACTAGAATCTACACAAGATCACTAACATCATGGTGTCATTAACATGAGTAAAATACACACACACGTTTTCATGCTTTATCTAAGTCATTGTAAAGTTGCACAACTAAACCATGGAAACATATACAAGATAGGTAGCACTCCTAGCATGATTCCTAACTCACTTAGCATGCAATCATAACAATTTACTTCACACTTAGATTGCTAATTTTATACAAATTTTATCACATTCATACTACCTTTGCATAGGGATCACTTTTAACTATACAACATAATACTAAACACATGTGCATCCAATCATTCAAATTTCATGAATATGAACGCATATACTTACATTTTGGTACTAATGGTAACATCACTTTTAACAATTGACAATTTATACATAAACACATACACACACACATTTGTACACATCAATAAACAATTTATCAATTAACACTATTGCCATTTATACTTATACTATTTTCTCACTACACACGACCATATGATAAACCTTGGCTTTCACATACACTCCCTTCTTATCATTTCACTTTTGCACATAACATGTGCCACATTTACACATATCTTGCACATACCTTGTGCTATGAACACATATCACCTTTCTCATTCACACTTATACTTATTTTCACTTAATGCCAAGACACAGCCCAAACCACCACATAGACGATCACATGACACATACACATTCACATTCACTTACTTAATCACCGGCACAGTGATAAGTCTTAGTCTCTGCAGAAACCGGGGAAAGCCCTTCCCACCATTACCAGTGGAGCTTGTCCACCTCTAGGATTTTACAAGACCCTTTGCCAGGGTATACACTTTATCAAGACCCTTTCCTAGGGTATCACATAACGCATTGAGCTTTCCCGTAGGGGCATTACTACAGTACAGCTCCAAGCATCTAAGGTGGCAGTGTCTTATGGGCATATTTGTTTATCTTGTCACATTAACCATTTCACACACCTATACCACTTGTTCTCTCACATTCCATACACACACTCATACATAATTCATACACACATAAGTCCTCAATTACTGATTTTAACCTCACTGTTGCAACTACCAAATAATCATAATACAGATATAATCATACTGAAATTTACTGAATCACATCAAGTCACAACAAACATGCTCACATAGTCATTTTTCACATTAAAAATCCATAACAATACTTACTGTCATCAAAATAATATGAGACTTTAACCACAGACAATTTTAAGGTTTATAATCGCACATACAATTTTTTAGATTTTTCTGAGTCATATTACATTTACAGAAATTAAAACATTCTGTTTCATGCTATTCATAATTCACTTTAACATGGAACACAACACGAACATCAGATTTAACCATTCACAACCCTGATCCTAACATAATCATCATCACAGAAATTTTCCCTTGATTTATTGCACAGCACACAATTTAATGTAAATTTTACAATTTCTACGCATGTCTTCTAATTCCAAAACAGAAATTTCAGTAAATCCCACAGTCATAGAAAAATTCTCAAAATTTCAGGGCATGGACTGATACATATACACATGATATAGAAAAATCTAGGGCATTTAATTCCTCAGGAATTAGGTAGACAATAGATGAGCATGCATAATCCATTTTTCCCCAACATGTATTTCAATAATCTAAAATTTCATGCCATCCACAGAAAATACAGAAATTTCCACACACATCACATTACCTATTTTACATAGCATAGAAAATTTACACTATATCCTCATTGCAAAAACATATCGAAAATAATCATCTACCAAGAAAAACAGCTCACTGTTCTATCTTGCAGAACTTGGCGGCAGCCTATGGCCGTTCAAGGGTTTTGGCGGCACGATCGCTGGACGTCGATGGGAGATCTTGGCGTCAATGGCATTGACGCCAAGTTCCTGTCTGTGCAACAGCACAGACCGAACTCCAAATATAAGGTGAAAAGGAGGGTCCAGGACACGATTTAAAATCTACAAAAATTGCTGGGACCTAGGGCACATGTATGGGATTGAGATCTATGGGTTACTTGCCTCTCAATTAAATCTACAAGATCGGAATAAGCTGATGAAGCCCTCCTTGGGCAACGCCAAGAAGCCTCCAGAAATCCTTTGCTCCGGGTTCTAGGGGGTTGCAGGCTACAGTCCAACGCCAGGGAAGCCTTCTCCTACGTATGGCCTTCCTCCTTGTCGTAGAAGATCACCAGAAAATGCCTCCAGTCGCCGGATCCAAGCCCTCCAAGATCAGTCCTTCCTCTCTCTCTCAGTTAGGGTTTCCTTTCTAGTAAAGAGCCAAGAGAGCTCTCTAGGTTGAAAAAGGGATGTGTTTTATAGACTAGGGGACAAGAGGGGCTCGTGCAGGGGTTGAAGGGACAGATAAGAGCCGTTGGGAAGACATCTCCCCAATCAGAAGCCTGGCCCAATGAGTGCTCTCTGCGCTCTGTTGCGCACAGAAAATTAGGGATATTGACGTCCACATCCATGGACGGCTATATTAGGGTTGGCGTCAGTCGATATGGACGCTGACATATCATGGGCGTCCATCCATGTTGACGCCAAGACACTCTTCTGCCAGAACTTAAAAATCATGCAGAACCATGCTTAATCCAGACATATATCCACATGAAACCTATGTAGTATACACCACTACACCACATAAACATCCAATATTTACTACTAATCCTACACATACATACATAGGTACATCAAGATAATAACACGTACATGAATATCTTCATACGCATACAATGTATATATATATATATATATACATATATATACACACAACATGACTCAACATACAAAGAACTGTGTTTACACTACGTATATACATACAATGTATAAGGTATAATATGTATATTACCACACCGTGCAATCCATAACATTTATACCTGGGCATACACATGCATACATAAGTATACCAAGGTGTTACATATGTAAGATTAGGTACACAATTATCACATGCATAAAATAACATACATGCGTACATACACATATGCACTTCATATATTCGTACACAATATCCATGAAAGGGGTAATATAAGGTACACTTCAATATTTAGATGGTACTTGCATAATATTTGAATAGATGCCTTATACACAAAATTGGTCAATTACTCATATTCACGATAATAATATACATCCACGCATATACACATGCAAAATTTATATCTATAATATGCGCCATTTTCATGCACGCCATTTATGCAAGAACAAGTAAACATCATATACATAAAATAGAAGCGGGAAAAAAAGAAATTCGGGGCCTTACACCCTCTCCCCCTTAAAGAGATCTCCGTCCTCGAAGATCGGATCACGTACCCTTGATGACATCTCATTGCCGCCTCTAGTCCACTTAGACCGGTGCCTAAATTCCTACCGGTGGCTTCCTCACTACTTGAACATCCCGGGGAACAAACCTCTTCTTCTGATTCGGACAGTCTTTAATCCGATGGTTCTTGCTACCACACTTGAGACATCTTCCTAACCTCGTCCAACATACGTCTCCGCCGTGGCGCTTGCCACAATGCACACATACGGGCTTCTCGTTGCCGGCCGAAACTACTGGCTGAAAGGTTGATTCTATTGGTACCATAGTTGGTTGTTGTCTTTTCATGAGCTTCTTCATCTTCCTCCTTTGCCGTTGAAATGGTTCTGGCAACATTTCTAGTCTTGCTTTCTTCTCTGCCAAGTACAACTCCATTTCACTCTCTTGTTTGCACGCCGCGCTAAGAGCTACATCCATAGTTCTAAGGTCAAACGCCGCCAGTCTGGCCCTCATTGACGGTCTAAGCCTCATTACAAACTTCCTTACCTTGCGCCTCTCATCATCAACTATGTGTGGTGCATATCTAGACAACTCTGCAAATCTAGCCTCATACTCCAAAACTGTCATCGATCCCTGAGTCAATGCTAAGAATTCCTGCTCCATTTTGTCCTGTATATGCTCAGGAACGTACTTGGCCTTGAACATCCTTACGAAATCTTCCCAAGTAACCTCTAGCTTTACTCCCTCAAACCGCGTACGAAGAACGGAAGACCACCACACATCTGCTCGCTCCTGAAGCATGTATGACGCCAGACTGATCTTGTCATCCTCTGCACACCTGATAGCTCGGAATATCTTTTCAATTTCCCTGAGCCAACTTTCTGCAACTAACGGCTCACTCTCCCCCTTAAAAGAGGATGGAGCCATCCTCTTGAACCTCTCCATGACTGACACACCTCCTAAACCACGGTCCTGCTGAGCTGGTGCTGGAACCTGAGCCTCAAACTGAGTTTGAAAAGCCGCTTGTGTTTACGCTTGAGTTTGTATTGCTTGTACAATCCCTTGCATGACTGTACCATAATTAGCCAACAGTGGCGGGGGTGGCGCAGACGATCCTTGAGGTGCTGGTACTTCATATTGCTCTCCGTCGGTCCTACTTAATTCCTCATCTTGAATGGGCAGGCTCGAACGTCGAGTCCTTCCTGCCATTGCTACAAAATAAACACTAAGTTAAACTCCATTTATCCTCATACTTAACATGTCATCATGTAATTATCTTACTACTTTTCTAGTACTATCTTAATTATTCCTTGGATCTGGCTATCCACTACAAAGACTTAGAGATGTGATTTAGATGATGGCTATTTATGTATAAGCTCAACCCAAAGGTCTCTGATACCATCTCTGCAACGACCCACTTCCACCCGGTACGGTTATACGAACCCACATCGGATGAGAGCAAGCCGCTACAGGGGAGAATACCCCAATAAGTAACAAATAAGCTGAGATATACACAAATAGAATTGAATAAATGCAGTGGAATTTAAATAAATCTTATTCCATCAACTTTTAAATCCACATACCACAGTCTGTATAGTTCAACAAGAGATAACATAAGTGCGAAATGTTCCAAATACATAGCCGACTCCAAGTACATTTGAACAAAATCCAAATTTCAATTGTAGCATTACATACTTATGAAATATAAATTACAATTCTTCAATCCCTTAGTCCAACTCCACTTCAATTCTTGCTACCTCCTTCGTTGCGAATTTCCTCAAATGTTTAGCAAGAGTGAGTCTATACAATAGACTCAGCAAGTAACTTAAGATTCAATATATACATGCTTTTTAACAATTAACACAATAAGATTTCAGCAGTTAAATCATACATGATCATGCTATAACCTAAACAAATTCCATTAAACAATTATCTAAACAAATGTAAAACTAGAATCTACACATGATCACTAACATCATGGTGTCATTAACATGAGTAAAATACACATTCACACGTTTTCATGCTTTATCTAAGTCATTGTAAAGTTGCACAACTAAACCATGGAAACATATACAAGATAGGTAGCACTCCTAGCATGATTCCTAACTCACTTAGCATGCAATCATAACAATTTACTTCACACTTAGCTTGCTGATTTTATACAAATTTTATCACATTCATACTACCTTTGCATAGGGATCACTTTTAACTATACAACATAATACTAAACACATGTGCATCCAATCATTCAAATTTCATGAATATGAATGCATATACTTACATTTTGGTACTAATGGTAACATCACTTTTAGCAATTGACAATTTATACATAAACACATACACACACACATTTGCACACATCAATAAACAATTTATCAATTAACACTATTGTCATTTATACTTATACTATTTTCTCATTACACACGACCATATGATAAACCTTGGGTTTCACATACACTCCCTTCTTATCATTTCACTTTTGCACATAACATGTGCCACATTTACACATATCTTGCACATACCTTGTGCTATGAACACATATCACCTTTCTCATTCACACTTATACTTATTTTCACTTAATGCCAAGACACAGCCCAAACCACCACATAGACGATCACATGACACATACACATTCACATTCACTTACTTAATCACCGGCACAGTGATAAGTCTTAGTCTCTGCAGAAACCGGGGAAAGCCCTTCCCACCATTACCAGTGGAACTTGTCCACCTCCAGGATCTTACAAGACCCTTTGCCAGGGTATACACTTTATCAAGACCCTTTCCTAGGGTATCACATAACGCATTGAGCTTTCCCGTAGGGGCATTACTACAGTACAGCTCCAAGCATCTAAGGTGGCAGTGTCTTATGGGCATATTTGTTTATCTTGTCACATTAACCATTTCACACACCTATACCACTTGTTCTCTCACATTCCATACACACACTCATACATAATTCATACACACATAAGTCCTCATTTACTGATTTTAACCTCACTGTTGCAACTACCAAATAATCATAATACAGATATAATCATACTGAAATTTACTGAATCACATCAAGTCACAACTAACATGCTCACATAGTCATTTTTCACATTAAAAATCCATAACAATACTTACTGTCATCAAAATAATATGAGACTTTAACCACAGACAATTTTAAGTTTTATAATCGTACATACAATTTTTCAAATTTTTCTGTGTCATATTACATTTACAGAAATTAAAACATTCTGTTTCATGCTATTCATAATTCACTTTAACATGGAACACAACACGAACATCAGATTTAACCATTCACAACCCTGATCCTAACATAATCATCATCACAGAAATTTTCCCTTGATTTATTGCACAGCACACAATTTAATGTAAATTTTACAATTTCTACGCATGTCTTCTAATTCCAAAACAGAAATTTCAGTAAATCCCACAGTCATGGAAAAATTCTCAAAATTTCAGGGCATGGACTGATACATATACACATGATATAGAAAAATCTAGGGCATTGAATTCCTCAGGAATTAGGTAGACAATAGATGAGCATGCATAATCCATTTTTCCCCAACATGTATTTCAATAATCTAAAATTTCATGCCATCCACAGAAAATACAGAAATTTCCACACACATCACATTACCTATTTTACATAGCATATAAAATTTACACTATATCCTCATCGCAAAAACATATCGAAAATAATCATCTACCAAGAAGAACAACTCACTGTTCTGCAAAATAAGCATCCTATTTAATAACCTATCATTCTACACAACTTGGACTAATTCTTTATGCAGACTTGAAATATGAATACAATACTGATATTCTATTTATGTACATGTTCAACCTGGATCTCTTTGATACCAATATCTGTAACGCCCCTCTTAGACCCAGTACAGTTACACCAACTCACATTGGATCTAGTAGAGGTATTACAGTGGAACGAATCCAACAATTTCAATACAGGTTGAAATATACACAAATAACTATTCAATTCCAATGATAATTAATAGAACAGGGAATTAAACACTTGCAATCAACATTTATTCAAAAGCAAATCTAGTGCATAAAAGATAACAATAGTCCAAGGTTTATTACATTCCAATGATCAGTTGCAAAAAGGAAATTACATAAGATCCTCACATATAAGTGCCACTCTAAAACTCTCTAAGACAAGCTAAGTCTCCACGTCCTCACGCTCTGAGTCAGTTTGCACTAACTCCACCGTATCCTCTGGCTCTCCTGAAATGTTGGGCAAGTATGAGTCCACAAGACCCAGCAAATCACATGAAAGACAATTCAAGATATTAACATTATATTAGTTTTAAAACATGGTAGTACATTAGCATTCCATTCATTGATATCATATACTTTTCTTAATATAGTTCTAAGTCCATTGGCAATCATTCATTTCATGGTGATTCTAACTATTAAGGAAATAAAATGTTTCACATGTAGCATGGAATTACTTATTCATGAAATCTATTCGATGTTATGTGACCTACAACAATTCTTATGTATCAATTTCTCATTTATGCATGCACTATTCTTTTACACAACAATTTTCATGTAGTAATACTAAAACATTGACATGTAACATGAAATCCTTTGAACAAGTTCACATGTAGGAATGTAAGCATATAACATGTAGTATGTAGCATGTAGAACAGGTAGACATGTAACTTGTAGCATGTAATATGTAGCATGTATATATGTAACTTGTAGCATGTAACATGTAGCATGTAGATATGTAACTTGTAGCATGTAGTCATTTTCATATAGTTGCCAAGACATAGCCCACACTAAATTAGAGATCAGTAGTCATTTAACATTCACTTATCACCTAGGCAATGCAGTGATGAAGTCATAGTATTTGCGCAAAACCGGGGAAAGTCCTTCCCACCTTGACCAGTAGAACAAGTCTACCTCCAGGATTTCAATCCGTTGCCCACGGATTCATTTCTTTACATGTAGGTGAACCATTACCATAGGGGCATCTACGGTGTAGTTCCTTGTAGGAATCTCTAAGATAGCAATGTCTTATTGGCATCATTGTTATAATGCATACACTAACGTGTATAAGAGATAGTGACATTTCATTTCATACTATTTAACATGTGTCAATGCAATATTTCAAAGTACAACACTTTCAGTTCTGAAATCCTATTTACTGTACAAGAGATTTCTATCATGATACTAATATCCATTCTTGCATTTTCATGCATTTTTATTCAATTCTATGTGTAATATATTGTTCAGAAATTCATAACAGAACGTACACATGTCTGAAAATTCTGAAATTTTAACAGAAATTCGAAATCAGTAATTACAATACACATGCCAAATTTCATAATTTTCTGATTTCTGAAACTATTTTTCATGAAATTAACTCTATTAAATCAACTAACTAACATGGTTTAATATTGAGAAAAGCACACAATTTTCACTTGGAACAGGGATTACTGACATATCATATCTATTGCAGTAATCTAAACATCAATCAACATGCTTTCTTTTACATCATTGTACTTATCTTATACAATTTAAACTTTGATCATTGTCATGTAATTATGCATGTTCATCAATTCATATATATAACTTGCACACTATAGCAATAGACAGTCCATAACAATAACATACTCTAATATTACATGGCTGAAACGCATGCATTCATAAATTATACATTTAAACCAATTCACTCAGATTTCTGGAAATATATGATTCTGTTAAACTTGACGTCAACTAGTATGACGTTTACTATGGTCAACGTCTACATACGTTGTCGTTAAGTAATTATAGGCGGCGGCACATAGCGCCGTTAACACAAACCGACGACGGCACATAGCGCCGTTTACATATAGTGAGGACAGAAAATACATATATAATTCGGATGAACTAAACGGCAGTCGATATTGCCGTTTACATGTTATGGACTGCAATACCCTGGACGTCTAGTTCTAAGACACAGAAAACACAGAAACCTGCATGCAATAACGACGTTTCTAACCCTTCCCGTAGGTTGTTTACATGCTTAAAAAATATAGAAAAATGTTAAATACGTAGTATATCATATCCTAAACTAATCCCCCATGCAACTTGCCTCAATTCCTCCTAATGGAGCGTCGAATCCGAGCTCGAAGAAGCCCATCTCGCCAGGGAGACAGTTCTTTCCTCCGTCTTCAAGCAATCTAAAACCTCCTCCGATGAAGTTCCTCCACCTGGATGAGCCTTTGGGCACGAAGTCCTATGTATGTCCTCGGTGTAGAAGCCTTCGAACCACACGAACAAGTACCAGATCGCTCAGCAAATCCCTTCCTTGGCCCTCTTTCTCTCCTCCAGAACCAAAGCAAAAACCCCCTTTTCTTCCTGCGAGATCTGGTCTTATAAAGACCTCTCAAGCAAAGACCAAACCTAATCCTGACCCTCGGATCTAAACGCATCGGATCAGCTCATTAAAGCCTTCCCGAAACGGCCGATTTCCTTAATCCGAAACGGAAAGCTCAAAAACAGGCAAGTCAGTTTAACGTCAACATAGGTTGTCGTCTACCCCAAATATAAACGTCCATCGTTGATGTCGTTTATAGTCTTGCCCATAATTAACTAATTCAGAAAAATATTAAACGTCAATACCTATCGTCGTTAACATCCCATAAACGGCATGCGATGTTGCCGCTTACAAGCTTTAACGTCAAATGATCTTGACGCCTAGTTCTACACAGAACAACATTCAATTTATGCAGAAATAAACACACAATGAACAGAATACATTCAAGGAAATTCTAGGGTACTACATCCTCTCTCCCTTAAAATAATCTTCGTCCTCGAAGATTGAGTTAAGTTACTCACCGAACAAGGACGGATAAAGCTTCTTCATTCTTTCTTCAAGCTCCCACGTTGCCTCTTCACGTGAGAAGTTCCTCCATAGAACCTTCACAAATGGAATGGACTTTGATCTTAATTCTTGCACCTTCCTGTCCAGAATCTCCACAGGTTGCTCAGCATAAGACAAATCTGGCTGCAACTGAATCGGTTCATAACTGATCACATGAGCCGGATCTCTAACATACCGCCTCAACATGGATACATGAAATACTGGATGCACCACTGCTAAAGATGGTGGCAAAGCTAACTGGTATGCCACACACCCGATCTTCTTCAGAATTTCAAAGGGTCCAATGAATCTCGGGTTCAGCTTACCCCTCTTTCCGAATCTTACTACACCTCTGGTTGGCGAAACTTTAAGGAAAGCATGGTCTCCAACCTCGAATGCCAAATCCTTCCTTCTTGCATCTGCATAACTCTTTTGACGATCCTGAGCCGCTTTTATTCTCTGCACAACCATCTGAATCTTTGCTGAAGTCTCTTGCACTACTTCAGGTCCAACCAGATGTCGATCTCCTGACTCCTCCCAACACAATGGGGATCTACAGGGTCTTCCGTACAAAGCTTCAAAAGGTGCCATACCTATGCTCGAATGTAAACTGTTATTATAAGCAAATTCCACAAGAGATAGATGGCGCTCCCAATCACCTTAGCATTCTAAAACACAAACTCGAAGCATATCTTCCAACATCTGAATAGTCCTCTCGGACTGTCCATCCGTTTGCGGATGAAATGCCGAACTCAACTTCAACTGACTGCCAAAAGCCTGCTACAAACTCTGCCAAAACCTGGAAGTGAATCTCGGATCACGATCTGAGATAATCGACTTCGGAATCCCATGCAGCTTCACAATATTATCAATATATAGCCTGGCCAAGCTCCAAACGGACTGCTTCTTCTTCATGGCAAGGAAATGAGCACTCTTCGAAAATCTATCAACGATCACCCAAATGGAATCATTTCCTCTAGCCGATCTAGGCAATCCGGATACAAAGTCCATGGTCACTTGCTCCCACTTCCACTGAGGGATATCTAACCTCTGCATCAAGCCTGAAGGTCGCTGACATTCTGCCTTCACTTGCTGACAAATCAGACACTTCGCCACAACATCAGCCACATCTCGATTCATGCCAGTCCACCAGAAAGAACGCTTCAGATCCTTATACATCTTCCCACTGCCTGGATGAATAGAGAATTGAGATCTATGAGCCTCCTCCAAAATTTCCTTTCTCAGATCAACATTATTAGGGACACAAACACTAAGATTCAAGCGAATTACATCATCTTCATCTCTGGTAACTCCGCTCTTTCCAACCAACTCCTGCAACAACGGATCATCTTTCTGCAACGCAATGACTCGATCAAGAATAGAAGATCTCAAAGATAACTGTGCCATGAACAAGTTACACAATTTAGGTTCTAGAACAGCCAAAGAACTTGAAACGTCCTCAAGCATCTTCCAGTCTTGCCTCATCATTTGTCTTTTCCTGCTCAACGCATCTGCCACTACATTGGCCTTCCCTGGATGGTAAGACAGATCAAAATCATAGTCTTTCATGAATTCTATCCACCTCCGCTGCCTCAGATTCAACTCCTTCTGCGAGAACAAGTATTTGAGACTCTTGTGGTCTGAGAAGAGCTCAAATCTAACTCCATATAGATAGTGCCTCCAAATTTTCAAAGCATAGACCACAGCTGCTAACTCCAAGTCATGGGTCGGGTAGTTGCGCTCATGCTCCTTAAGTTGCCTAGAAGCATACGCCACAACTCGACCACCCTGCATCAGAACACAACCAAGCCCAATCTTCGAAGCATCTGTGTAGATAGAGAAAGAATCTACATCATTGGGCAAAACAAGCACTGGCGCTGAGGTCAGACGAGCCTTCAATTCCTGGAATGCCTTTTCACAAGCCTCGACCACTCAAACTTGACTCCTTTCCTTGTCAACCTCGTCAAAGTCGCCTGCAATAGAAGAAAATCCTTCGATGAATCTCCTATAGTAGCCAGCCAAACCGAGAAAACTCCTGATGTCAGCTGAAGATCTCGGTGTTTCCCAATCAAGAACAGCTTCCACCTTAGCTGGATCTACAGACACGCCTTCCCCGATATAACATGACCCAAGAAATGGACTTCTTTCATCCAGAAGTTGCACTTGCTGAATTTAGCATACAACTTATGCTCCCTCAGGACACTCAACACAATCTTCAGATGCTCACTATGAGTCTCTTCATCAGGCGAATAAATCAACACATCATCAATGAGACTACCACAAAAGAATCCAGATACTGCCGAAAAACTCTATTCATCAAATCCATGAAAACTGCTGGAGCATTTGTCAAGCCAAAGGGTAAGACAAGGAATTCATAATGGCCATATCTCGTCCTAAAAGCCGTCTTAGCAGAATCTTCCGGCTTAATTCGGAGTTGATGATAGCCAGAACGAAGATCAATCTTAGAGAATACAGAGGCTCCTCGCAACTGATCAAACAAGTCATCAATACGAGGTAAAGGGTACTTGTTTTTAATAGTTACCTGGTTGAGCTTACGGTAATCTATGCACAACCTCATCGATCCATCCTTCTTTTTCACAAAAAGAACAGGTGCTCCCCATGGCGAAACGCTCGGCCGGATGAAGCCTTTATCAAGTAATTCCTGTAGCTGCTTCCTCAATTCTGCCAATTCCGCTGGCGCCATGCGATAAGGTGCAATGGAAATAGGTGCTGTGCCGGGTACGAGCTCAATGCCAAACTCTAACTCCCTTGCAGGTGGCAAACCCAACAAATCTTCAGGAAAGACATCGCTGAAATCTCTGACCACCTCAATATTCTCGACAGATAGAACCTTCTTCGAATCCTCGGTCACAACCACACTAGCCAGAAAACCAAGGCAACCCTTTCTTAACATCCGAGTCCCCTTCAAAGCTGAAATCACAAACTTACCTGACATGACCTTGGGCAAAGGGTGAACAAACTCCTCCTTTCCAGGAATCTGGAAAACTATAAGCTTCTGCTGCCAATCCATCAAAGCATAATGCTCCTCAAGCCAATCAAAGCCCAAGATAGCATCATAATCCTTCATCTTCAGCAAATAGAAATTACCAGGCAAAACTTGCTCCTCAATGCACACAGAAAGCGACGAAAAACACTGCTCGGTCAAGATAGTTCCTGCTGGAGTATGAACAGAGAAGTCCAACTATTCCGGAACTAGACCATTCTCCTTTATCAAGACTTTGGCAATTCCTTCGGAAATAAAACTATGCGTGGCACCGGTATCAAACAAGACTCTAGCATGCATTCCCATAATTAAAATTGTACCTTCAGTGACGTGCTCTGCCAACTCTGCCTCGTCTCTAGCCAAGGCGAACACTCGAGCCGGAGCCCTCGGTCTCCCTGCTGCTCTCGGTGCCGGTCTCGCTGCTGCTGGTGCTGCTGCCGCTGCAGTCTGCTGCGCCATCTTCGGACAGTCTCTGATCTTGTAGTTCTTGTCACCACATCTCAAGCATCTCCCGGAAGTCACCCAACACACCTCGCCTCCATGACACTTCCCGCACTGGTTACATACTGGCTTCTCTGTAATCATACCTCCGACTGGAGTCGGTGCCGCTGCTCTCGCTAGAACCACTACTCTCTGTTAAAAAACTAGGGTCTTCTTCTTCTTATCCTGCCGCTGGAAAGCTGATGCTGGCCTCTTCAGAGAAGCTCTCTTCTCTTCAAGGTAAACCTCCATCTCTGCCTCCTGCATACAAGCTGCTGACAAAGCTTCCTCCATGGAACGATGTCCTAATGCCACTAGTCTCGTCCTCAGGGACGGCTTCAACCCCATGATAAATTTCTTTACCTTCCTCTGCTCATCTGCCACAATGTGAGGCGCATACTTGGACAGCTCCGCAAATCTTGCCTCATACTCAAGTACACTCATTGACCCCTGGGTCAACGTCAAAAACTCCTGCTCCATTCGGTCCTGCACGTGCTCTGGAATGTACTTCGCCTTGAACAAGCGGACTAATTCAGTCCATGCAACCTCCATAGCACCATCTTCAAACTGTGTGCGAAGTACAGAAGACCACCATACGTCGGCACACTCCTGAAAAAGAAGGTAAGTACAACTAAGATATATTCCAACCAATACCCATAAACTCCTTAAAATCTATTTTTACCTGCAACATATAAGTAGCTAAGGACACTCTCTCCTCTTCCGCACAACGAAGGGCATGAAAGATCTTCTCTGTCTCTCTAAGCCAACTCTCCGCAAGAATGGGATCACTCTCTCCCTTAAAGAAAGGCGGGGTCATCCCCCTGAATCTTTCCAACATAGGGACTCCTCCAAAAACTGCATCCTGAGCTGGTGCTCGTGCCTACAATCCAAAACATCCCTTAGATAACAACTCTTCAGTTACCACCTTGAATAATTCTTGTAGCTACCGACCTGAACCTGCACCTGCGCCTGCAATGCCAGCTGTAGTCTGAGCCTGAGTCTGCATCGCATGCACCAATCCTTGCATCAATGCTCCGTAGTCTACAGGTGGTGGTGGGGGTGGCAAAGGTACACCCGCCTGGTCTTGAGCCTGCTGTGCTGGAGTCTGCTGATCACCTGCTGACTCATCACCTCGAGCCGGGCCAGCTCCTCTACGTCCACGAGTCGCCATAGTCTGCAAAATAAGCATCCTATTTAATAACCTATCATTCTACACAACTTGGACTAATTCTTTATGCAGACTTGAAATATGAATACAATACTGATATTCTATTTATGTACATGTTCAACCTGGATCTCTCTGATACCAATCTCTGTAACGCCCCTCTTAGACCCAGTACAGTTACACAACTCACATTGGATCTAGTAGAGGTATTACAGTGGAACGAATCCAACAATTTCAATACAGGTTGAAATATACACAAATAACTATTCAATTCCAATGATAATTAACAGAACATGGAATTAAACACTTGCAATCAGCATTTATTCAAAAGCAAATCTAATGCATAAAAGATAACAATAGTCCAAGGTTTATTACATTCCAATGATCAGTTGCATAAAGGAAATTACATAAGATCCTCACATACAAGTGCCACTCTAAAACTCTCTAAGACAAGCTAAGTCTCCACGTCCTCACGCTCTGAGTCAGTTTGCACTAACTCCACCGTATCCTCTGGCTCTCCTGAAATGTTAGGCAAGTATGAGTCCACAAGACCCAGCAAATCACATGAAAGACAGTTCAAGATATTAACATTATATTAGTTTTAAAACATGGTAGTACATTAGCATTCCATTCATTGATATCATATACTTTTCTTAATATAGTTCTAAGTCCATTGGCAATCATTCATTTCATGGTGATTCTAACTATTAAGGAAATAAAAATGTTTCACATGTAGCATGGAATTACTTATTCATGAAATCTATTCGATGTTATGTGACCTACAACAATTCTCATGTATCAATTTCTCATTTATGCATGCACTATTCTTTTACACAACAATTTTCATGTAGTAATACTAAAACATTGACATGTAACATGAAATCCTTTGAACAAGTTCACATGTAGGAATGTAAGCATATAACATGTAGTATGTAGCATGTAGAACAGGTAGACATGTAACTTGTAGCATGTAACATGTAGCATGTATATATGTAACTTGTAGCATGTAGTCATTTTCATATAGTTGCCAGGACATAGCCCACACTAAATTAGAGATCAGTAGTCATTTAACATTCACTTATCACCTAGGCAATGCGGTGATGAAGTCATAGTATTTGCGCAAAACCGGGGAAAGTCCTACCCACCTTGACCAGTAGAACAAGTCTACCTCCAGGATTTCAATCCGTTGCCCACGGATTCATTTCTTTACATGTAAGTGAACCATTACCATAGGGGCATCTACGGTGTAGTTCCTTGTTGGAATCTCTAAGATAGCAATGTCTTATTGGCATCATTGTTATAATGCATACTTCATTTCATACTATTTAACATGTGTCAATGCAATATTTCAAAGTACAACACTTTTAGTTCTGAAATCCTATTTACTGTACAACAGATTTCTATCACGATACTAATATTCATTCTTGCATTTTCATGCATTTTTATTCAATTCTATGTGTAATATATTGTTCAGAAATTCATAACAGAACGTACACATGTCTGAAAATTCTGAAATTTTAATAGAAATTCGAAATCAGTAATTACAATACACATGCCAAATTTCATAATTTTCTGATTTCTGCAACTATTTTTCATGAAATTAACTTTATTAAATCAACTAACTAACATGGTTTAATATTGAGAAAAGCTCACAATTTTCACATGGAACAGAGATTACTGACATATCATATCTGTTGCAGTAATCTAAACATCAATCAACATGCTTTCTTTTACATCATTGTACTTATCTTATACATATTAAACCTTGATCATTGTCATGTAATTATGCATGTTCATCAATTCATATATATAACTTGCACACTATAGCAATAGACAGTCCATAACAATAACATACTCTAATATTACATGGCTGAAACGCATACATTCATAAATTATACATTTAAACCAATTCACTCAGATTTCTGGAAATATATGATTCTGTTAAACTTGATGTCAACTAGTATGACGTTTACTATGGTCGACGTCCACGTACGTTGTCGTTAAGTAATTATAGGCGGCGGCACATAGCGCCGTTAACACAAACCGACGGTGGCACATAGCACCGTTTACATATAGTAAGGACAGAAAATACATATATAATTCGGATGAACTAAATGGCAGTCGATATTGCCGTTTACATGTTATAGACGGCAATACCCTGGACGTCTAGTTCTAAGACAAAGAAAACACAGAAACCTGCATGCAATAATGACGTTTCTAACCCTTCCGTAGGTTGTTTACATGCTTTAAAAATATAGAAAAATGTTAAATACGTAGTATATCATATCCTAAACTAATCCCCCATGCAACTTGCCTCAATTCCTCCTAATGGAGCATCGAATTCGAGCTCGAAGAAGCCCGTCTCGCCAGGGAGACAGTTCTTTCCTCCGTCTTCAAGCAATCCGAAACCTCCTCCGATGAAGTTCCTCCGCCTGGATGAGCCTTTGGGCACAAAGTCCTATGTATCTCCTCGGTGTAGAAGCCTTCGAACCGCACGAACAAGTACCAGATCGCTCAGCAAATCCCTTCCTCGGCCCTCTTTCTCTCCTCCAGAACCAAAGCAAAAACCCCCTTTTCTTCCTGCGAGATCTTGTCTTATAAAGACCTCTCAAGCAAAGACCAAACCTAATCCTGACCCTCGGATCCAAACGCATCGGATCAGCTCATTAAAGCCTTCCCAAAACGGCCGATTTCCTTAATCCGGAACGGAAAGCTCAAAAACAGGCAAGTCAGTTTAACGTCAACATAGGTTGTCGTCTACCCCAAATATAAACGTCCATCGTTGATGTCATTTATAGTCTTGCCCATAATTAAATAATTCAGAAAAATATTAAACGTCAATACCTATCGTCGTTAACATCCCATAAACGGCATGCGATGTTGCCGCTTACAAGCTTTAACGTCAAATGATCTTGACGCCTAGTTCTACACAGAACAACATTCAATTTATGCAAAAATAAACACATAATGAACAAAATACATTCAAGGAAATTCTAGGGTACTACAGAAGACATCTCCCCAATCAGAAGCCTAGCCCAATGAGTGCTCTCTGCGCTCTGTTGCGCACAGAAAATTAGGGATATTGACGTCCACATCCATGGATGGCTATATTAGGGTTGGCTTCAGTCGATATGGACGCTGACATATCATGGGCGTCCATCCATGTTGACGCCAAGACACTCTTCTACCAAAACTTAAAAATCATGCAGAACCATGCTTAATCCACACATATATCCACCTGAAACCTATGTAGTATAGTGTATACACCACTACACCACGTAAACATCCAATATTTACTACTAATCCTACACATACATACATAGGTACATCAAGATAATAACACGTACATGAATATCTTCATACGCATACAATGTATATATATATATATATATATATATATATACATATATATACACACAACATGACTCAACATATAAAGAACTGTGTTTACACTACGTATATACATACAATGTATACGGTATAATATGTATATTACCACACCGTGCAATCCATAACATTTATACCTGGGCATACACATGCATACATAAGTATACCAAGGTGTTACATATGTAAGATTAGGTGCACAATTATCACATGCATAAAATAACATACATGCGTACATACACATATGCACTTCATATATTCGTACACAATATCCATGAAAGGGGTAATATAAGGTACACTTCAATATTTAGATGGTACTTGCATAATATTTGAATAGATGTCTTATACACAAAATTGGCCAATTAGTCATATTCACGATAATAATATACATCCACGCATATACACATGCAAAATTTATATCTATAATATGCGCCATTTTCATACACGCCATTTATGCAAGAACAAGTAAACATCATATACATAAAATAGAAGCGGGAAAAAAAGAAATTCGGGGCCTTACACATATGCTCATGAATGCTCATGAAATCTATGTGCAAATGCTTGTCATGAATGCATATATATCATGCTTGAAAGTTGTCTCATCACATGCACATCTTATGGGGGAGTAAGTTCAAGGTAGGTTGAGTGAAATACTTGAGAGAAACCCTTCATATTCATTATGTCATTACTTCTCAAAATCTTGTTCTTCATGTCACTCAATTCTATGCCTCAACACTGATTTTCTCAAGTATCTGTCGACAGGCACTATCACATCTATCGACAGACATGCTCTCCCAGAACCAAGCCTTTCAGGCCTGTGTGCATCTGTCGACAGGCACATTCTTGCTGTCGATAGATACACATTTTCTGTAAATTCTTCATCCTTCTTCATAATTTCTTCATGAGTATGTTCATATCATTGATGAAAGGGGAGAATTGGGTATAAATATTCATTATAACCTTTCATCCTCACATAGTATCTAAGACATATGGTTAATCACAATGATTTTGAAATAATATTTTGTGATTGAGTCTAGATTGTATCATCTAGAAAATATTGAACAAATCTAATGATTTTAACCTAACTCACTTGGATAACTCCCTTGTGGATAATCATGTTCCTATATGGATTGACAAGTAAGAAGGTTTTTGAACTTAATGTCTTTGCATTGGCCTTAGACCTTAATAAACCTTTTGAACTTCATTTTCCAACTTAAAAAAAAAGAGAAAAGCTACCTATTTCTAAAGTCAAAAAAAAAAAAAAAATGTGAATTGGGACAAAGGCAGAGCAATGATGAGTATCACTGAGTAACTGGGGACACGGGCATCACAAATGTCTGTCTTCGCGTCAAAAAGTCCTTTCATTATCTCTGCATAATGGTATGATAGTCACTCACACTGAGTAACTGGGGGTACGGGCATCTCAAATGTCTACCTTCACGTCAAAAGGTAAAAGTGATCCTAATTACCACTTAAATTGTTCAAATGTTAGAAATAGAGTGGAGCCTCCAAGATTTAAATCAAGGGCAATGGGTTGTCTATTGTCAATTGTTCATGTAGACATTGCCTTCATTTACCAACTGAACATCACCCACTACGGTATATGATTTTCTTCAATGGTTTAATTCAAAAGGGTTATATCATTTTCATATGTTTTTGAACGATGTATTCTAAATGCTATAACTTGAGATTCCCGGAGTATTATCTCTTAACCATTGTAGAATTTTTATGTGTCTTAATACTAGTGTTTATGACATTTTGTAGTGGGTATCAACCTATTCTCAACCTTGCAATCTCATTTGGACACTCATTCCCCACTCATATCTTTTCGCAATTCAGTTGAGAGATCAAGTAGCTCTTTGCTTCATTCTTTTACTTCTGTGCACTCATTATCTTTTTGAATGTTGTCAAAAGGGGGAGAAACATCAATTGTGCATAAATTGAAAATTTTGTCATCATCAAAAAGGGGGAGAAACATCAATTGTGCATAAATTGAAATTTTTGTCATCATCAAAAAGGGGGAGAAAGTTGGGTTCTCATATTGGAGAATGTTGGGTTACAATAAGTGCTTAAATGTTTTTGATGATGAGCAATACTAATTGATGTTATGTTTGTTTTTGATGATGAACATTTCATGAATAAGACAAAATTGATGTGTTATGAATGTGTGAAACATGATGAGAATGACAATTGGATGCAAATGAAACACATGTTTTATATGTTCATTATATCTCACTAATTATGTCTTTTAATGTAGGTGTGAATGTACACAAGACAAAGCCCAAAATCCAAGTGCAAAAGAACAAGACAAGTTGCTGAAATAGTGCACCTGTCAACAGATGATAGTGCATCTGTCAACAGATGAATAGTGCATCTGTCGATAGATGATTTTCGCCTGTCGACAGATCCACACAGAAATCTATTTCCAGAAAGCCTAGTCTTCTGGTTTTTGCAAACCTGTCAGCATCTGTCGACAGCAGCAAGTCGGCTGTCGACAGACGGAGTTTTGGGAAGATCTAATGGCCAGGATATGATCTATATTTGGGTGTTTCTTTTTAGCACGACTCTCTATGCTTGGACACCATTATATAAGGATCATATGAGGCTATTTTCGCAGCAAGGGAGCCTCCACACAAAAAACCCTAAGCCAAGAACAAGAAGAAGAAGGTTCCCCTATTTTCTGCTTCAACTCTTCATCCAACACAAGGAAGATCCATCTCACGAGCAGAGTTGAAGTTGGTTTGTCCGTCCTTCATGCTTCTCCATCAACTAATACCTGTCAAGACAAAGCTTGAAGTTCTTCTAGACGACCACCACGAGGAGTTCTTAATTTGGATTTGATCTTCAACTCAGAACTCTTCTTTTATTCTACCTTTCATATCTTTGTGTGTGTGGTAGTGGTTCAAGCGTTCCTTGTGCTTGATCTACATGTGGTTTGTTGTTTTGATTGTGTGTTTGCATCAGACAACGTGTGTGTGGTGTGTTGGTTAGATTAAGGCTAGAGGATCTGATCTTTTGTGGACTTGATCTAGCGTATGTGTGTGTGGTTGAGCCGGTGTGCTCGTGTGTGTTGTACTCAGTTCTTGAGTAGTGTGTCCTCACTGTGTGAGGGGTGGACATAGGAGTCACGTGGTGTGATCTCCGAACCACCTAAAAAATCCCTTGTGCACTGTGGTTTGATTTGTGGTTTGCATTGTGTTGCGCTAGATGCATGCATAGGGATTTTGTCTACACACTAACTGTTAATTTGTTCACACACATTACATCAGATCAGAGGGGTTTTAATTGAGTAGATCTTTTAATTTGAAGTAATTTTTAAAATTCCTAAGTTTCCGCTGCAAATCTATTCAACCCCCCCTTCTAGCTTTGCCATTACCGAACATCCGATCCTCTACAGCTGCCCGTCCACAGTCTCGCCTACTTGCTTGCCTACATCATACAACCCTAAGCTCTCCTGCAGTGCAACTCTAGGGACAAGGGAAGACCTTGCCTCTACAGTCAAACCTAGAAGTCTATAGGCTAGCTCGCTATACCCGAGGTAAGTAAATCCGCTAACAGGGCGCCCATACACTCTCAACCATGTGATCCGGCTCACATCCTCAAGGCTGGGGAGCATGTGCCCCCATGGAAATACGAAGGCGGTCGCCTCTGAATCCCACCTGCTACGTAGGGCCTGGGTGAGAGCGGGGTCCGGCCTCATCCTATCCATCCTGAGAATCTCCCCGACACCCATGTCCTCTAGTCTCTCTCTCTGAAAGGTGGGGAAGGCCAAATAGACTGCTAAGACCAAAAGCCATGAGACTCGGGCCGTCATTTCTCCCTACAAGCACAAGTTAGTTAAGAGTCAGTTAAAAATCTCTTCAAGTCTAGACTCTCGGCTGTAGTCGCGGCAGCCTGGTAGGTCGCGACCATATCGCGACGCCCCGATGTGTAGCAGTTTGGTCGCGCTGCCCCATTAAGTCGCGACCAGATCATGTCGGCATTTGCCGATGCGACAGGTTCGCTCCCTGCTGACCCGTCGCAAGAACTGGTGTCGCGACGGATCGGCCTGTCGTGTTCTCAGGTGTAGACCGGGTGGAGTTTCTCCTGTCTGGTGGCCTTCTCCTTGGGCATTGCGCCCTACATCTGCCCTCTGGGGGGTCTCCTCTACCTTTCCCATGCACTCATCATGGTTTTAAGGTGGATTACTTACCATTTTCATCGCGTCTTCCCGCACCTTCCTCGCCACCTCCACGTCTACGGCCGGGCCCCCCTCCTCCTCCTCCATCTCGATCTCGGGCGCCGTCTCTTCCACTGGAGGCGCCTCCGCACGCCGCCGGGAGCTCCTCCTTTCCACTTGCCTCTTCCTTCGGGAGGAACCCGCACCGTCATCGCTGCCTCCTTCCATCACTAAGCAAATGATTGAGTGAGTGAAAGGGTTTGAATGGGGTTTGAGAGGAGGAGAATGAGTGGTAGAGTAAGAAGATGAGAATGCTACAGAGGAAGGAGCCGCGGAGTTTAAGGAAGGATTTGAAAGCGCAAAAGGGGGGAGAAAGGGGCATTTGGTGTTTTGAACCCTCAGTTGAGGATGCGACGTAGGGGGGCGTCACGTTAATATCGTGTCGTGGGGATAGGTCGCGACCCTGTTGCACCCTCCCGCCAGGTCGCGACCTTAAGGCGACACGTCTTCTTATCGCGTCATCAATAGAATTTTGCGCAAATGGAACATAACCTACTTTTATTTATTCAAACTAATCAATATATTGTCTGATTGATCCCTACATTCAATCCAATGCAATTTCCTCCCCTAACTACCATCTGATACATCATGTCTATGTCAATCTCATCATTTCTCGAGCCCCCTATGCTGCTGGACGGATCTCCTTCAGTGATTCAAGGTACTCCTACATCACGTCTTCATCCTCCTCCACCTCTTCTTGGATGAGACCTGTAGCACACCCCTCCCAGTGGACGATGGCGCTATGCACGTCTTGCTCATCTTGATCATCGTCCATCTTCTGCACCTGAATAGGCGGGTAGTGCGAGAGCCGGGGGACCACCGTGCGTGCTGCGCCACATTGCAAGTAATAGCAGTCTGGGTTGTATTGGACCAACGTTTCATTGCCCAAGAGTCGAAGTGCCAGCCCAGGACGCTGCAGTAGGTGGATCATCCTGTTGTGAAGGAAGCATGGGCGCATGTCGAACTCCGCCATTGTCAGATTCTTAAGATGATCGTGCCAGCCCTTTATTCCTTTCACCTGTGCCATTTTGCACCATGTTTGTGGCGTCATGTAGAGGGGCACTCCAACAAAGGCAAGAGGATGATGTAGCACAGTCTTGCACTCGGTGGAAAGGGTACCCATGGCCCTAAACTGTATGTGCATGCCTATCCAAAGCTCAAGGGCGATGACGGAGCCATAGAAGGGGCCTCCAGTAGCTATAGAAGTATGTCCAACATAGAGGTAGCCAAGGACAACCTGACCTATGCTCATACCTTCCGAGATAGAAGAAATTATGCTTAGATTGGCAAAGGAGATGGCGCCGTCTTCAGCCAGGAAGAGAAGGACGCCATAGATGTAGATGGCAGCCGCCTTGGCGATGGCGAGATGGTTCCCAGTCTTGTGCTTGCATTGGGAGATAACCCACTGGGTGATGGGAAGGAGATGTACCTACGTCTAGCTGGTCATGGAGTGCAGGTCAGTCTTCTTAATGGTGATTTCCCCGAGGATGCTCCACGCATTGATGGGAGCTACTGTGTAGGAGAGAGCGAGCTCCTCCCCCCTCTGGTACCTTGAGAGATCCAACATGATCTCTAGCTCTTCTAGCAAGATGGTTGCCTCGAACCTGGGAAAGATAAATGTGTGAGTCTGGGGATGCTACATCTCTACCAGCGCCGTAATGCTATCCCATACGTGCACAACTTTATGGTACTGTTTGGCCAAGAGGAACACTGTGGACAACCCCCACTCTCGCAGGTGGTAGATGGACGAAAGCGGAAGCAAGTCTATCATGGATTTCAGCCATGGGACTTTGGAAAACCTTATTGACCTGGGAGAATCTGGTAGAAGAGAAAGGAGGTTGAGAACAAGAGAAGAGGTAAAGAAGAGAAGAGAGAAAAATTTAGAGAGAGAATCTACTTACATCAAGATTGGGGCACATGCATATATGCTCGGGCACGGAGGAGAGGCATTAGAGCTCAGCATGTGAATCTCGGGCGGCCTTGGGACCGGCATAAGGCGGGATGTCCTCTTGGAAAACAGAGTAAGTTCTCTTAATGGCTGCAGGGGAGAGAAAATCAAAGGAAATTTGAAGGAGAGAGGGAGCTGCGAGATTAGCACCCTAAGGAGCCCTATTTATAGAGTTCTAGGAGGGGGTAACCCATCTCAATCCCGTAACTAGGATTATGAGCGGTTTAAGAGTCCTATTAGTAGTCTAGTTGTCTTAAGATAAAGATAAACATAGATTTCCTGCGTTTTTTGGGGTTCTGTTAGCGTCGCGACGCCACAGTATGCCGCGTCTAGGTCGCGACATGGCGGGGAGTCGCGACTATGTCGCGACCCCCAGGTGCGTCTCCTCTATTATTTTCGGTGTTCCTTTTATGTCTATGATTAATTTGTTTCCTTGTTTGATTGTTTGTATGTATATATGTCATATTTTGTGCTTATTGCTTTGTTCCAAAAAATGAAAAAAAAAATAAAAAAAATGAACAGAAAATCAAAAGAGGGCATCGCAGGTAAGTCAGGTAATGAATTTCTACCCCTACTCCTCGCATTATTATATGGTGTTTTATTTATTATATCGCTTCAAGGACCGGCTGGTTCTCAATGTGCTCTGGGATTTGAGTTCCCCTTTACCAAAAATTGTGATAATCTAGGTGCACATTGTTAATTTCTAGATAGGTCGTTAAGTTAGGTATGTTCGGGGACGGTGGATTCAAGCCTACACTGCGGTTGCAGGTAGTCTCTTGACCTGTTCTTATTTGGCTTAACATTATTATCCTTGATCTATTTTCTATTTTCTATTTTCTCTTTTCTTTGCATTTGTTTTGATGATTTCTTTTCTTTAGCCCAGCATGCATCATATAGGATTTTGAGCTTCCACATCTCATCCCTGGCTAATGATGAGCCCTCGTTGAGTGTCCAACCATTCTTCATCTTCGAAACAAGAAATCCTATTCCATTCCGAATTGGAGGGTTTGTCTCTGAGTGAGTTGTTCTTGCTAGTATGTTAAGAATTCCCTTGTCTGGATTTCCTAATACAAATTCATCCTTGCTCCTTTGATCCGTTTTGGTTGCGAACCACTCCCAGGACAGAGTCATGAGTTACCTTCCTGGCACACACATGTCCCTCCAAAACGAAACTTGCAGACCAATCGGCTAGGGTACCTCTCAATCAAGGGGTTGATCGTCCTTTTCTTCTTCCCTCTTGTCCAGACTCGTACTTTTCTTTGCATTCTGCTCGAGGAGCTAACTCGAGGCTTTCACAAAGATTCTAATCGCTCATTGGTTAGATCAGGTGTCTTTCACCTTGACTCCCACTTTTCAGTCCACTAGGCGTCACTTCCGCTCCGTCATCACTTCATGACACCTCCGCTACATTTCTGCTTCGCTCCCCTGCAAAGTGGAAGCCAAGGAGGGGCAATCTGTAGACACCCGATTCCTACATATGAGTTGGACCATGTTTCTTGTTATCTTAGTGAGCCCCTAGTTGGTCACTCACCTTGAGCCCACCATTAGCCTTGCTTTGAGCCCATTAACAGCCCAATTTCCATGAATATCTGGTCCATTTTCTCTTACGAGAGCCCATGAGCATTAATTATTCATTATTCCCCAATATGGTTGGTTAAATATTTGAGAATAATCGATTTTCCTTAACGCGACGTATCGTGGCGCCCCGTTCATTGTCACGCCCCCTTTGGCCGTCGCGATAACCCATGCATATCCATGCACGTAGCTTTAGAGTCGCGACGCCTAAGACCATTGCGTCAAAGCTTGTCGCGTCCCCACGATACGTCGCGACTACAGCCGCACATGCAGGCTTCCGCAACCACCGCCACTTTATCCTCCTATGACTATATCCCTATTTCTGAGCAACTCCCCAACTCCCTAAGCGCAGTTTGAGCTCGTGGGACGCCCTAGGAACATCCTTAGGACTCTCCAAAACGTTTTCATTAGGATTTATCCCATTTGTTTGAGCATTATCTCTTTTGGGATAGATATTCTCTCTCTTTTCTTATGAAAGAAAGGCCTTTTCCTTAAAGGAGGGAAGCCCCATTTTTCATCCCGAAGGGCTGCCGAAATTTCCTCAGACTTGGACTTAACCTCGCACCCCTCCCATCTCCTCTCTTTTCCTCACATCTTCCACTTCAAAACTCGTTCTTTTGCACATCTATGGAGCTTGGATCGTGAGGAGGATGACTCCCGCCTTTCCTTGGAGCATCTGAAGCATCTAACCATGCCATTGCACGCCAGGGAGTCGCCCACATGGGGCTCTTTCTCTCTTCCTTCCTCTTTCTTCCTCTTCCTTCATGCATGTTGTTTTATTTCTAGATAGACTGCATTCTCCCTTCTTCCCACGTTTTTATACACCCTAGGGGTTTAAAAAGCCACCCCAGGTTCGTTCCCACCATGTTACTTCTTTCTCTTTTTTTGTTGGATGGATACTCCACTTAACAAGTTCTAATAGGGTTCTTTTCCCTTTTTTTGGTTGTTTTGGCAGGCACTCAAACAAGATCTCATGAGGAGCTCTTCAATGCAGAGAACGCGACGGACGAAGGTGACGCTACAAGAGACGCACCCTGTTAGGGCGACGCGGTATCAGCACCGCCACGACAGGATTTGACGTCCCGATATCAGGTCCGTCTTCTGTTCTCTCTTCCTTTTCCTGGTATACTTAGCCCTCTTTGTTCTTTCATTTGGCAACTATATTGGGTGGAGATCACATTCCTTTTCATGCTATTATAGTTAATACATGCATGTGTTTATTGGGGGGCGCACAATCCCCGTGATTACAATTGCTACTATAGAGATTCCTACAAGGAACTACACCATGGATGCCCCTATGGTAATGGTTCAACTATATGAAATGACTAAATGAATCTGCGGGCAACGGATTGAAATCCTGGAGGTAGACAAGTTCTACTGGTAAGGTGGGAAGGGCTTTCCCCGGTTTTGCGCAAATACCATGACTTCATCACCGCTTTGCCTAGGTGATAAGCGAATGACTATATGACAATGTGCTATATGATCTCTATAATAGTGCGGGCTATGTCTTGGCAACTAAATGTTAAATGAATACATGACTACACGCTACTTGCTATATGACTACATGCTACATGACTACATGACTACATGACTACATGCTACATGCTATATGACTACATGCTACATGTCTACATAGTACATGATTACATGCCATAGGAACTACAGGTCAATTGCTATATGTAATATTCATTGCATGTTTAAATGATCACTTGCTGCATGATGACTAATTGAGTGTTGAATAAGGTAGGTTAAAGAATTAATTGAATTTGTTTACATACTACATAACATTGGCTACATGATTTTGTTTAAATGCTTGTTTCATAAGTGGCATCCATATGCTACATGTCATGAAAAAGGTAAATACATGTATTAATGTGATCCATGTCAAATGATAAACATATCATTTTGTTTAGTACCAAGTGTAGGATTTTGTAAATTGTCCATGTGATAGTAATTATTTGATAATCATGTGTTAGTATCATGTATTAAATCGAAAACATGTCATGTGTTAAAGTTATGTGAAATCATAGAAAATGAAAGCATAAGTACCCATGTTTAGACCGTTGTTTTACATGTGTTAGTATAGTTTTGTTTAAAAGATTCCATGTTTAATCCTTATATTATAGCGTGAACATATAGGAGATTAAATGTTAAATTCTAGTTAGTTAGTAGAATGTTAAAATTGTTAGAAAGCATGTGTGATAAGTGTATGGTTTGTGATTTTTAAGTTGCTTGTTGAGTCTATTTTGTAGACTCACCCTTGCTTAACATTTTAGGAGATTTAGAAGTTGAGAACGTGGCAAGATCCAACAAGGAACGTGAAGATTAGATTGAAGACTTGTATTTCATTTGCTAGTAGGTAATGAAATGTATAATTAGAACTTTGGTATTATTGTAATTGGAAGATTGGGTATGTGGATGTTTATGATTATGTTATTTATTTCATGGACTATATAGACTGTGGTATGTGAATTTAAAAATGTTGATGGAATAAGAGTTATTAATTTCCGTTGCATTATTCATTTCTATTCGTGTATATCTCAGCTCATTGTATATTGTTGGGGTTTTCTCCCCTGTAGCGGCTTGCTCTCATTCGATGTGGGTTGGTAATACCGTACGGGGTAGAAGTGGGTCGTTACAGTCACGTCATTAACTGTGTTGCCTCGGGTGCTTCCGTGGGCCCAGTTGTGTCTCGGCATGTGCCCCACCTGTCGCGTCCTGGCCATGTCTAGACTACATGATACATGACTACCGTTACTTGGGACCCCCATCCTCGAGCACCTCCGAGGGAGGTATCGGGGCGACGAGCGTGCTCGAGTCGGCAGCCTAGTGTGGCGGACTTTGGAGTTGAGGGGAAAACGGTGGTTTGGACAGTGGCGTTGAGTCATTTGTAGAGCTCTCTTGGCTAGGTCTGGGACACCGAGGACGACCGGAGTTCTACTCGGTGCATGCTAGCCAGTCCTTTGTCTCACTGCCTCGCTCTACGTTGGAACCGGAGCCGCATAGGGAGGTTAGGCGTGAGGCCGTAACTTGGCCAGGCTGCGGTGTTTTGTGCGTTGGTGTGCTTCTATGGAGGCTCTGTCTCACCCTTCCGCGGGGGTAGAGGCAGGAGCTAGGCTAGTGAGCAGAGCGTGTGGACTGCGGGTCCCCTTCTTGGTTGCTAGCGGCGGGGGCTTGGTTGCTGTTGTTGTGACGACGCTTCCTTGCGATGTTTCCAAGTGTTATCCATTGCCCTAGCTTGCACGACGATTATAGCCTGGTTGTGCCTAGTTTCCCTGGGCGTCGTTGGTATGGCCTTGTGCTAACCTGTGCTTCTGGTGGTTTTCGCTCGGTGTTCTCTCAGTTTCGTAGTCCCATTCTTGGGTGCCAGTCCGTCGTGGCACCGGCGAGTGTGGTTTCCTGACCTCGCGGTGTATCCGTGGTCCGGGGTGGATCTGCTTGTAGGCCCTCGACCTTGTATAGGTTTGAGGTGGCCGTGCTTATGGTGAGACGTTGTTCTCACTTGGTTGTTGCGTGGCCTCGGCGGGTGTGCCGAGGGTTACTTCCGCTTTGTGCCTGACTCCGTTGGTTTCTGCGGGAGTCATATGAGTGTCACGACCTTGGTTGGTGGTCGTGGCATCATACTGTTCTACTCCTTTGCTTTGTAGTACCCTGCTATAGGTGTTCCTCGCTTTACAGCTTTCTAGGGTAGTTTCCTATTTTTGGAGTTCCTGCAACTCTGGCCGATGAGGGACTGGTAATCCCTACTGGGCCTTGTTCGCGCGGCTCACCCCCACCTACTTCCTTCAGGTAGGGGCTCATCATCGCGGGAGCTCAGTGTCGGACGGGTTTCCGGAGGCGGCTGTGGCGCCGTGTGTTGTCAGCAGCAGTGAGAACGAGTGTTGTGAGCTCTTGTACCTGAGTGAGTAGAGAGTTGTGCTTTGCAAGTCCTCGGGGTATGCCCCTTGAGGACTGCACCTTTCTTCTTGTACATGTGCTTTTGCTTGGGACATGTTTGTAGACACCCATTTCTGGCCCATAAGTCCAGCCAAATTCCTTGTCATATCATTGACGCCCCAAGTTGGCTCATCATCGCCTAGCTGGCTTTATTTGAACATGGTATTTTCATTAGTTCATCGCCCTGGCGGGTTCTTCCAGGTCACATCAATCAGTCTTCATCAGTATCTCATAGCTCTCTGAGTTAGGAGTTCAACGCTTCAAACCGCACGTCAATCCGATGCCTATGCAGGGAGATCAAATAGTTTAATTGAACGATATGCTGAAAGTTCATGAAGGCAACAATTACCCTGTCGTGTTCTACTTCAGAAGACGACACTATTCTTTTCGCGTTCATACCCTTATCGATTTGCCTTCAGCACCTGAATCGATCATCTTCAGAAGGCAACACCTCAATACGTCACATTCTCATTTGGCATTTTAATTCCCTGAAAAAATTGCCAGAAAATGCTTAAAAGTTTTCCTTCTATGGAAGGTGACGTGTCGAGGCGTTGCGACCTAGTAGCGACAAGGGGCTCGTCACATTGTAGTTTCCATGCAACGTACCCTTTCCTAACCCGACTTGGACCCTTGCTATTGATGAATAGCCTGACTTTTAGTTGGTCTAGAGGCATCCAAATCCTTCCAAATTCGGAGGAGACCCTCTTTAGAAGGTCCTTTCCGAGTTCTGATTCCCCTTGCCTAAGCTTACTCACCCAAATTCAGACCATGACCCATTATTCTCCTCCTAGCCCATTCAAGAATAATCAGATATAAATCTCTTCATAGAGCATAGTTTAGGGGAAGGCCAGTGTCTGCTTCTACCTCTCCTAGAGAGCTACGAGTTCTCAGAAGACCTCTCAGCCTCTAGACGACCAGGAAGTGCCCCCCAGGGCATTTTCTCTCGATCTACGCTTTCTTTCTTCTATCCTTCTTGATTTTCTCTCTTCATACATGCATGTTAGATCGTTTTCATTCGTAGATTTGCATTAGAACACCACACACACACCACTTTTAATCACCCAAAGGAGTTAAAACCCCGCCCTACGTGAGTTCCTCCCAATTAGTTCATGTTTACTCTTTGTTTTGGGATAAATTCTACACAAAACGAGTTTCTAATGGGTGTTTCATTGTTTTGATGTTCTTTGCAGGGTTGTAAAAGACAGTAGCAGCATGAGGCTCTTGCCCTGTGGCCAGCTGAGGATCAGGAAGAAGAGAATCCACAATCTTCATCTTCTGAAGCAGAAGGTGACGTTCATCTGGTCGCGATCTATATGAAGCGAAAGTCCGCGCATCGCGTTCAGAGAACCAGAAGGCGGCATGTAAGGCCCTCTAATTTTTCCGTCGCATTATTGTATTTATGTGTGTATGTTTGTACTTGTGTATGTATGTACATATTTACGTACGCATTAATTAGTATAATAACGTGTGCATGTGTTTATATTAAACATAAATAATGTATGTATTGCATGATAATGGTATGGATACGATACCATGTGTATATTGCATGTATATATGCATGGTATGCATGGTTTTTTGCATAATGTGGAGTTCTGGCCGAAGGCCCCTTGGCGTCAAACCCTGGCCGTTTAGGTGGTGTCAGCATCCAGACATGGACGCCAACACTTATCCTGGCATCCAGAGATGTGGACGCCAATTTCTCTGACCTGCATGCGCAGCAGAGCTGCAAGCTTCTGAAACAAGGTATGGCCACCATTGGGGGGATGTCCCCCAACGGCTCTGAGGGTGTCCTATCACCGTAGTGAGTGGGAGAGAGACTCCCCTTATTGTCTAAACCCGAATTGGTCTCTCCCACTCTTCCCTTCACCCTTGCAAGAGGAGAAAAAGAGAAGAAAAACCCTAGGAGGGAACTGTGAGAAAACCCCATCTTAGCACCCTCAAATCCGACCCCTTGGAGCTTGATCTGAAGATCTACTGCGACAAGAAGGAAGCGGGAGCAAAGGAGAAGGCTTCCCCATCCTCCCCTTGCTGTGGAGCTCATCCAAGAACACGGAGGAAGGTGACCTTGGAGGCCCTTCTGCAACTTTCTTGGGACTGCCCAAGGAGGTCTTCACCGAGCCCTAGATCCTTTGGAAGAATTTTTGAAAGGCAAGTGACCTATCCATGGTGTTCCCTTATGAGTCTAGGTCGATTTTATGATTTTTAAGCATTTTTCCTCGAGTCCTAGACCCTCCCATTCACCCAAGTTTCAGAGCTCGGGTCTGTGTTTTCTGCACAGACCTGATTCGACGGCAAGGTCCCTGGACGTCCAGATCATGCTTGACGTCCATCGACCATGCCGCTGACTCTGAGTCAGCGGCCAGAGACCGCCGCCAAGTTCCTCAGGACAGAATAGTGAGCTGTTCTGCCCCTCTTATACATTAATTTCGGTATGTTTTCCGCGATGAGGATACATGGTAATCCTATACTCTATGAATATAGTCAATTGTGGTGTGTGGATGAATGTGGTGTGTGTTGGTGGATGTGGGAAATATTGTATTCCATGAATTGTGAACATGACTTGTTAATGATCTTGTTAGATTATGTTTCATGATTAGGATTAGTATGAATGCCTTGGTTTTGGTTTGATCATGAAGATTAGTGTGTCAGTATGTGTGTTTGCAATTTTGGTAAATCATCCATGTTTGTGTAATTTGCTAATAAAATCCGGTTCGGTAAAATAAAAGCATGTAAGAATGGTTGTGATGATTTATCTATAGGTGTATGATTTAGGGTAATCCGGTATTCTCAAATCATGCATATATCAGTAACCTTTGTTTAAATAGTAAGTGGCAATTTGCATGATGTGTTAAACCCCATGTTAAATTAAATTGTGAATGGCATGCTAATTAGGTGTTTTATTTACTGTAAATTCCATGAAGCTCAGAAAAATCTGAACAATTGAGGGTATCATCTTGAACCCGAAAAAAGCATGTGGTTAAAATTTCAGGTCATTTGGATCAGTAAATAAAAAGTTATGTATTTTCATGTGAAATGTGATAATTCATGCATATGATCGTAATGTGATTAGTTATGGTCTAAAACCAACATGATTAGTGTGTTCACTGTGTTTTAAACTCTTGAAATTCTGTAGTACCATGTTAGGTAAAACAGAGATATTCATGTGAGTGAGAAAGTGAATGTGATGAAAAGTGTAAAGTGTAAAACCATGTGTAAAACGGTAAATGTGTAACTGTGCCAATGTGACATTGCTTTCGTAGAGGGCAGTGGAGCTGTATCAGGGAAAAGTCCCCCTGAGAAAGTTCATTGTGTTAAGTGACCCTAAGGGCATTAGGGGGAAATCCTGGAGGTGGACAAGTACCACTGGTTAGGGTGGAGACTTGTTCTCCCGGTCTGCACAGTCCAAGAGTCGCCATTGGAATGCCTAGATGGCGTCTATGTGTAATGTGATGTGTATATGTCCTTCTTTGGTGGTTTGGACTATGTGTCACGGCACCTAAAATGTCTAATGTGAAATGTTTAAAGTGTATGTGTCCATGTGTAAATGTGTAAGTGACAATGTGAATGTGTATGTGTAAAGTGAACCATGTGAAAGAGGGAATTTGTGTAAAGAAAATGTGAAACTCAAGATGTGAAAAATGTGTTATTGAAACCTATGTGAGACCAATCTGAAACCATGTGAATTCAGTAAATTCATGTTATTATCATCATGTTAAATGTGCAAAGATGTCTAGAATCCATGTTAGGGATAATTAGAGAACACGGGCACAAGATAGCATGAATGGTTGTTAACATGATATGTTTTATGCATCATTGTAGCTCTCATGCATAGGCTTTCAGCCATGAAACCATATGAAATCAGCAACCTAAAGCATGTGAAAAGGTCTATGTAGGTGTTTAAAAATATGAAAAATCCATGCTAGTTGTGTTCCCTTTCATGTATGTGAAATGTTCATGTTGATAGCTCTCATGTTTCAGCTCTTTATTAAAGTTTCATGAGTAAATTGAATCGAGATCATGTGATAGGTGAATTTCATTTTCTTTAGAAATCTGAAAGCATGATTCATGTATAAAATTGTAAAACGTTCATGATAGGTTGAGACTTGAATTGGCTAGCATGCTAGGTGTTGCAAATTGTAAATGTGCATGTAGAAACCATTAGGACTGGTAAGTGTATATCATGAGTAGTGTTGCTTGCTGAGTCCTTGGACTCACTCCTTGCTTCGGCGTACAGGTGTAGTTGGTGACGTGGCACCTTTGGAGGAGGCAGCAGAGACGGACTCTGAGAGCGGAGATTAGCTAGCGTTGGGAGTTTCTTTGAGATTGTGTATTTCATAAGTATGTAATGGAACATTGTATTAGAGTACTACGAAAAGAATGTAAAAGTGTGGACAATTGTATTTCCATTTCAGCAATTTAATTTATGTGAACTTTAGTTCCTTTTATGTTAATTGCGAACTGCATGTATGTTTAATATGGATGATGAATGAATGGAGACTGTTGTCTTTTACTTCCGCTACTCTGTTGTATATTCGCGTGTATCTCAACTGTTTGTATCGTTTGGGTAAATGTCCCACTGTGGCAGCGCTCGCTATACCGACGTGGGTTGGTACAACCGTACCGGTATCATGAGGGTCGTCACAGAGATTGGTATCAGAGCGACCGGTTGAGATTGCACATGAATATACCTAAGTCATCATCCCCATTGCATGCTAAGTATGTCCACATGTGTAGAAAACACTAATAGGAAATGAAAGATAGATAAGGAAATGGTTAGAGAACTTAGTAACCTAGCTCTAATGGTGGCTGAAATTTTATTACAGCCATGGCTTCCCGTGGACGACGTGGAGGTGTGTCAGCTCGCGACGACGAGTAGAGGCGTGAGGAGCGGGCGGCACAGCAGGCCCCGGCCCCACAAGGTCCTGTGCTTCCCCCACCACCGCCACTGGACTATGGAGTATTCATGCAAGGTCTGGTGCAAGCCATGCAGACGCAGGCCCACACCCAGGCAGCACTCCAGGCCCAGTTGGAGGCCCAGGTAGAATAATGAAACAACCTAGTAGTTTGCTATTTAAATTGCATGATATTGTGTTTACTGTATATTGTTATTGTTTAATGTAGCAGGCTCAGGCCCCAGCTCTGGACCACGGTGGCCCTTCGTTGTGCGGAAGAGGAGAGAGTGTCCTTAGCTACTTATATGTTGCAGGTAAAAATAGATTTTAAGGAGTTTATGGGTATTGGTTGGAATATATCTTAGTTGTACTTACCTTCTTTTTCAGGAGCGTGCCGACGTATGGTGGTCTTCTGTACTTCGCACACAGTTTGAAGATGGTGCTATGGAGGTTGCATGGACTGAATTCGTCTGCTTGTTCAAGGCGAAGTACATTCCAGAGCACGTGCAGGACCGCATGGAGTAGGAGTTTTTGACGTTGACCTAGGGGTCAATGAGTGTACTTGAGTATGAGGCAAGATTTGCGGAGCTGTCCAAGTATGCGCCTCACATTGTGGCAGATGAGCGGAGGAAGGTAAAGAAATTTATCATGGGGTTGAAGCCGTCCCTGAGGACGAGACTAGTGGCATTAGGACATCGTTCCATGGAGGAAGCTTTGTCAGCAGCTTGTATGCAGGAGGCAGAGATGGAGGTTTACCTTGAAGAGAAGAGAGCTTCTCTGAAGAGGCCAGCATCAGCTTTCCAGCGGCAGGATAAGAAGAAGAAGACCCCAGTTTTTCAGCAGAGAGCAGTGGTTCCAGCGAGAGCAGCGGCACCGACTCCAGGCGGAGGTATGATTACAGAGAAGCCAGTATGTAACCAGTGCGGGAAGCGTCATGGAGGCGAGGTGTGTTGGGTGACTTCCGGGAGATGCTTGAGATGTGGTGACAAGAACCACAAGATTAGAGACTGTCCGAAGATGGCGCAGCAGACTCCAGCGGCAGCAGCAGCGAGACCGGCACCAAGAGCAGCAGGGAGACCGAGGGCTCCGGCTCGAGTGTTCGCCTTGGCTAGAGACGAGGCAGAGTTAGCAGAGCACATCACTGAAGGTACAATTTTAATTATGGGAATGCATGCTAGAGTCTTGTTTGATACCGGTGCCACGCATAGTTTTATTTCCGAAGGATTTGCCAAAGTCTTGATAAAGGAGAATGGTCTAGTTCTGAAAAAGTTGGACGTTTCCTTGTCTGTTCATACTCCAGCAGGAACTATCTTGACCGAGCAGTGTTTTTCGTCGCTTTCTGTGTGCATTGAGGAGCAAGTTTTGCCTGGTAATTTCTATTTGCTGAAGATGAAGGATTATGATGCTATCTTGGGCTTTGATTGGCTTGAGGAGCATTATGCTTTGATGGATTGTCGGCGGAAGCTTATAGTTTTCCGGATTCCTGGAAAGGAGGAGTTTGTTCACCCTTTGCCCAAGGTCATGTCGGGTAAGTTTGTGATTTCAGCTTTTAAGGCGACTCGGATGTTAAGAAAGGGTTGCCCTGGTTTTCTGGCTAGTGTGGTTGTGACCGAGGATTCGAAGAAGGTTCTATCTGTCGAGAATATTGAGGTGGTCAGAGATTTCAGCGATGTCTTTCCTGAAGATTTGTTGGGTTTGCCACCTGCAAGGGAGTTAGAGTTTGGCATTGAGCTCATACCCGGCACAACACCTATTTCCATTGCACCTTATCGCATGGCGCCAGCGGAATTGGCAGAATTGAGGAAGCAGCTGCAGGAATTACTTGATAAAGGCTTCATCTGGCCGAGCGTTTCGCCATGGGGAGCACCTGTTCTTTTTGTGAAAAAGAAGGATGGATCGATGAGGTTGTGCATAGATTACCGTAAGCTCAACCAGGTAACTGTTAAAAACAAGTACCCTTTACCTCGTATTCATGACTTGTTTGATCAGTTGCGAGGAGCCTCTGTATTCTCTAAGATTGATCTTCGTTCTGGCTATCATCAAGTCCGAATTAAGCCGGAAGATTCTGCTAAGACGGCTTTTAGGACGAGATATGGCCATTATGAATTCCTTGTCTTACCCTTTGGCTTGACAAATGCTCCAGCAGTTTTCATGGATTTGATGAATAGAGTTTTTCGGCAGTATCTAGATTCTTTTGTGGTAGTCTTCATTGATGATGTGTTGATTTATTCGCCCGATGAAGAGACTCATAGTGAACATCTGAAGATTGTGTTGAGTGTCCTGAGGGAGCATAAGCTGTATGCTAAATTCAGCAAGTGCAACTTCTGGATGAAAGAAGTCCATTTCTTGGGTCATGTTATATCGGGAGAAGGCGTGTCTGTAGATCCAGCTAAGGTTGAAGCTGTTCTTGATTGGGAAACACCGAGATCTTCAGCTGACATCAGGAGTTTTCTCGGTTTGGCTGGCTACTATAGGAGATTCATCGAAGGATTTTCTTCTATTGCAGTGACTTTGACGAGGTTGACAAGGAAAGGAGTCAAGTTTGAGTGGTCGGAGGCTTGTGAAAAGGCATTCCAGGAATTGAAGGCTCGTCTGACCTCAGCGCCAGTGCTTGTTTTGCCCAATGATGTAGATTCTTTCTCTATCTACACAGATGCTTCGAAGATTGGGCTTGGTTGTGTTCTGATGCAGGGTGGTCGAGTTGTGGCGTATGCTTCTAGGCAACTTAAGGAGCATGAGCGCAACTACCCGACCCATGACTTGGAGTTAGCAGCTGTGGTCTATGCTTTGAAAATTTGGAGGCACTATCTATATGGAGTTAGATTTGAGCTCTTCTCAGACCACAAGAGTCTCAAATACTTGTTCTCGCAGAAGGAGTTGAATCTGAGGCAGCGGAGGTGGATAGAATTCATGAAAGACTATGATTTTGATTTGTCTTACCATCCAAGGAAGGCCAATGTAGTGGCAGATGCGTTGAGCAGGAAAAGACAAATGATGAGGCAAGACTGGAAGATGCTTGGGGACGTTTCAAGTTCTTTGGCTATTCTAGAACCTAAATTGTGTAACTTGTTCATGGCACAGTTGTCTTTGAGATCTTCTATTCTTGATCGAGTCATTGCGTTGCAGAAAGATGATCTGTTGTTGCAGGAGTTGGTTGGAAAGAGCGGAGTTACCAGAGATGAAGATGATGTAATTCGCTTGAATCTTAGGGTTTATGTCCCTAATAATGTTGATCTGAGAAAGGAAATTTTGGAGGAGGCTCATAGATCTCAATTCTCTATTCATCCAGGCAGTGGGAAGATGTATAAGGATCTGAAGCGTTCTTTCTGGTGGACTGGCATGAAGCGAGATGTGGTTGATGTTGTGGCGAAGTGTCTGATTTGTCAGCAAGTGAAGGCAGAACGTCAGTGACCTTCAGGCTTGATGCAGAGGTTAGATATCCCTCAGTGGAAGTGGGAGCAAGTGACCATGGACTTTGTATCCGGATTGCCTAAATCGGCTAGAGGAAATGATTCTATTTGGGTGATCGTTGATAGATTTTCGAAGAGTGCTCATTTCCTTGCCATGAAGAAGAAGCAGTCCGTTGAGAGCTTGGCCAGGCTGTATATTGATAATATTGTGAAGCTGCATGGGATTCCGAAGTCGATTATCTCAGATCGTGATCCGAGATTCACTTCCAAGTTTTGGCAGAGTTTGCAGCAGGCTTTTGGCAGTCAGTTGAAGTTGAGTTCGGCATTTCATCCGCAAACGGATGGACAGTCTAAGAGGAGTATTCAGACGTTGGAAGATATGCTTCGAGCTTGTGTTTTAGAATGGAAAGGTGATTGGGAGCGCCATCTATCTCTTGTGGAATTTACTTATAATAACATTTTCCATTCGAGCATAGGTATGGCACCTTTTGAAGCTTTGTATGGAAGACCCTGTAGATCCCCATTGTGTTGGGAGGAGTCAGGAGATCGACATCTAGTTGGACCTGAAATAGTGCAAGAGACTTCAGCAAAGATTCAGATGATTGTACAGAGAATAAAAGCGGCTCAGGATCGTCAAAAGAGTTATGCAGATGCAACAAGGAAGGATTTGGCATTCGAGGTTGGAGACCATGTTTGCCTTAAAGTTTCGCCAACCAGAGGTGTAGTAAGATTCAGAAAGAGGGGTAAGCTGAACCCGAGATTCATTGGACCCTTTGAAATTCTGAAGAAGATCGGGAGTGTGGCATACCAGTTAGCTTTGCCACCATCTTTAGCAGCGGTGCATCCAGTATTTCATGTATCCATGTTGAGGCGGTATGTTAGAGATCCGTCTCATGTGATCAGTTATGAACCGATTCAGTTGCAGCCAGATTTGTCTTATGCTGAGAAACCTGTGGAGAATCTGGACAGGAAGGTGCAAGAATTAAGATCAAAGTCCATTCCATTTGTGAAGGTTCTATGGAGGAACTTCTTACGTGAAGAGGCAACGTGGGAGCTTGAAGAAAGAATGAAGAAGCTTTATCCGTCCTTATTCTGTGAGTAACTTAACTCAATCTTCGAGGACGAAGATTATTTTAAGGGAGAGAGGATGTAGTACCCTAGAATTTCCTTGAATGTATTCTGTTCATTGTGTGTTTATTTCTGCATAAATTGAATGTTGTTCTGTGTAGAACTAGGCATCAAGATCATTTGACGTTAAAGCTTGTAAGCGGCAACATCGCATGCCGTTTATGGATGTTAACGACAATAGGTATTGACGTTTAATATTTTTCTGAATTATTTAATTATGGGCAAGACTATAAACGACATCAACGATGGACGTTTATATTTGGGGTAGACGACAACCTATGTTGACGTTAAACTGACTTGCCTGTTTTTGAGCTTTCCGTTCCGGATTAAGGAAATCGGCCATTTCGGGAAGGCTTTAATGAGCTGATCCGATGCATTTAGATCCGAGGGTTAGGATTAGGTTTGGTCTTTGCTTGAGAGGTCTTTATAAGACCAGATCTCGCAGGAAGAAAAGGGGGTTTTTGCTTTGGTTCTGGAGGAGAGAAAGAGGGCCGAGGAAGGGATTTGCTGAGTGATCTGGTACTTGTTCGTGCGGTTCGAAGGCTTCTACACCGAGGAGATACATAGGACTTCGTGCCCAAAGGCTCATCCAGGCGGAGGAACTTCATCGGAGGAGGTTTCGGATTGCTTGAAGACGGAGGAAAGAATTGTCTCCCTGGCGAGACGGGCTTCTTCGAGCTCGGATTCGACGCTCCATTAGGAGGAATTTAGGCAAGTTGCATGGGGGATTAGTTTAGGATATGATATACTACGTATTTAACATTTTTCTATATTTTTAAAGCATGTAAACAACCTACGTGAAGGGTTAGAAACGTTGTTATTGCATGCATGTTTCTGTGTTTTCTGTGTCTTAGAACTAGACGTCCAGGGTATTGCCGTCTATAACATGTAAACGGCAATATCGACTGCCGTTTAGTTCATCCAAATTATATATGTATTTTCTGTCCTTACTATATGTAAACGGCGCTATGTGCCGCCGTCGGTTTGTGTTAACGGCGCTATGTGCCGCCGCCTATAATTACTTAACGACAACGTACGTGGACGTCGACCATAGTAAACGTCATACTAGTTGACGTCAAGTTTAACATAATCATATATTTCCAGAAATCTGAGTGAATTGGTTTAAATGTATAATTTATGAATGCATGCGTTTCAGCCATGTAATATTAGAGTATGTTATTGTTATGGACTGTCTATTGCTATAGTGTGCAAGTTATATATATGAATTGATGAACATGCATAATTACATGACAATGATCAAGGTTTAATTTGTATAAGATAAGTACAATGATGTAAAAGAAAGCATGTTGATTGATGTTTAGATTACTGCAATAGATATGATATGTCAGTAATCCCTGTTCCATGTGAAAATTGTGAGCTTCTCTCAATATTAAACCATGTTAGTTAGTTGATTTAATAGAGTTAATTTCATGAAAAATAGTTGCAGAAATCAGAAAATTATGAAATTTGGCATGTGTATTGTAATTACTGATTTCGAATTTTTGTTAAAATTTTAGAATTTTCAGACATGTGTACGTTCTGTTATGAATTTCTGAACAATATATTACACATAGAATTGAATAAAAATGCATGAAAATGCAAGAATGAATATTAGTATCATGATAGAAATTTGTTGTACAGTAAATAGGATTTCAGAACTGAAAGTGTTGTACTTTGAAATATTGCATTGACACATGTTAAATAGTATGAAATGAAATGTCACTATCTCTTATACACATTAGTGTATGCATTATAACAATGATGCCAATAAGACATTGCTATCTTAGAGATTCCTACAAGGAACTACACCGTAGATGCCCCTATGGTAATGGTTTACCTACATGTAATGAAATGAATCCGTGGGCAACGGATTGAAATCCTGGAGGTAGACTTATTCTACTGGTCAAGGTGGGAAGGACTTTCCCCGGTTTTGCGCAAATACTATGACTTATCACCGCATTGCCTAGGTGATAAGTGAATGTTAAATGACTACTGATCTCTAATTTAGTGTGGGCTATGTCTTGGCAACTATATGAAAATGACTACATGCTACAAGTTACATATCTACATGCTACATGTTACATGCTACTAGTTACATATCTACATGCTACATGTTACATGCTACAAGTTACATGTCTACCTGTTCTACATGCTACATACTACATGTTATATGCTTACATTCCTACATGTGAACTTGTTCAAAGGATTTCATGTTACATGTCAATGTTTTAGTATTACTTCATGAAAATTGTTGTGTAAAAGAATAGTGCATGCATAAATGAGAAATTGATACATGAGAATTGTTGTAGGTCACATAACATCGAATAGATTTCATGAATAAGTAATTCCATGCTACATGTGAAACATTTTTATTTCCTTAATAGTTAGAATCACCATGAAATGAATGATTGCCAATGGACTTAGAACTATATTAAGAAAAGTATATGATATCAATGAATGGAATGCTAATGTACTACCATGTTTTCAAACTAATATAATGTTAATATCTTGAACTGTCTTTCATGTGATTTGCTGGGTCTTGTGGACTCATACTTGCCCAACATTTCAGGAGAGCTAGAGGATACGGTGGAGTTAGTGCAAACTGACTCAGAGCGTGAGGACGTGGAGACTTAGCTTGTCTTAGAGAGTTTTAGAGTGGCACTTGTATGTGAGGATCTTATGTAATTTCCTTTTTGCAACTGATCATTGGAATGTAATAAACCTTGGACTATTGTTATCTTTTATGCATTAGATTTGCTTTTGAATAAATGCTGATTGCAAGTGTTTAATTCCATGTTCTATTAATTATCATTGGAATTGAATAGTTATTTGTGTATATTTCAACCTGTATTGAAATTGTTGGATTCGTTCCACTGTAATACCTCTACTAGATCCAATGTGAGTTGGTGTAACTGTACTGGGTCTAAGAGGGGCGTTACATATACCCTCCATTATCCTACCACCTACCACATCCCTCGCTCCACCTATCTCCATGTTACCACCACTTGTCATAACCACTCCAACACCCATTATCTTACCACCACCTGGGTTGGATCACCCTTTCGTTGCCACCCTATCCTCCACCAGACAACCCGTCAACCAACCAACTACCCTTTGGAGTGGACGAGTTTTTCGTCGCCCGTATCCACCCATCTCGACGACCTCCACCAGCCAAAGCAATCCCCAACCGGTTCTGCAGCCACAGCCTCAACAGCAATCATATGATGAGGCGGTGATTGAGCCGTTACCCGGTACACACTATGATATCCTCAAGCATCTCGACTATGTGCCAGCCAAGATTTTCATACTGGAATTGATAAAGAGATCCAAGGAGCACCAAGAGGCATTGAGGAATTTTCTACAAAGGGTAGTGGTGAATGAGGACATGCTCGCCGACAAACTGCCGAGTGCACTAGCCATGGTGACTCGTGGGCCGGCCATCACCTTCGTCGAGAATGAACTAGCACCCGTAGAAGCCAGGAGGCTCCCGCTCTGTGTTACCCTAGTCATCAACCATGTGGCAGTAGGGGAAGCACTGGTCGACCCTGGGGCGTCAATAAATGTCTGCCCACTGAGTACTCTGAGAGCCTGTGATGTGTCAGAAAGGCTGCTTGTTAGACCCCGAATTTTATTCTTTTATATGGTGTGTTGGGTATTCACTTGTTGTGTGCATAGCATATGTAGCTCCTTGGGTCTATTATAAGTTTTATTCTTCTCTTGAGCATATGCATATATATATATATATTCAAGTTGCTTTCGGTTCGGAGCACAAGCTCTGTTCGGCGTTTCACCCCCAGACAGATGGACAGTCCGAGAGGACTATTCAGACGCTCGAGGATATGTTGAGAGCGTGTGTTCTGGATTGGAAGGATGATTGGAAGAGTCATCTACCACTTGTGGAGTTCGCATACCACAACAGCTTTCATGCGAGTATTGGTATGGCTCCTTTTGAGGCATTGTATGGAAGGTCGTGCAGATCTCCTTTATGATTGGAGGAGACTGGCGATAGGCAATTGATCGGTCCGGAGTTAGTTCAGGAGGCTTCGAATAAGATCCAGCTTATCAGGAAAAGGCTTGTTGCGGCACAGGATATGCAGAAGAGCTATGCCGACAACAGGAGGAAGGATTTGGAGTTCGAGGTGGGTGATCATGTCTTCTTAAAGATATCACCTACTCAAGGTGTTGTCAGATTTGGCAGGCATAGTAAGTTGAGCCCTAGATTCATTGGCCCATATGAGATTCTTAGACGTTTGGGCAGCGTGGCATATGAGCTAGCTTTACCCCAGCTTTAGCTAGTGTTCATCCCATTTTTTTTCCACGTCTCTATGCTCATGAAGTAGGTCCGAGATCCATCTCATGTGCTTAGTCATGAGCCAGTGTAGATTCAGCCAGATCTGTCGTATGTGGAGCAACCAGAATACTTGAATGATACTATGCATGTTATGCATGTACTATCTAAGTATTGAAGAATATCCTATACTACCTATTTCATGGATATTGTGCGTGAATATATGAAGTACATATGTGTATACATGTATGCATATATATGTACGTTATCCTACGCATGCGATATTTGCCTATCTAATTTTGTAAGGCCCTCGAATCGTCCTTTTATTTTGTCGTGTGTGTGAGTGGAATCGTGCTTGTGTGTAAATATCATGCATGCATATGTAGAGGGTGTAAGGCCCTCGAATTTTGTTGCTTTATCTATGTTGTGTGAATTCATGTATGTGAATGCATGTATGTAAATATCTACGTACATATTAGCTACTTATACTTATGTGCGCATGTGTATAATTACATTATAAATATTGTATGTTGCATTTGTGGTAGTGTGTACATCATATCATATACATATTGCATGTAAATATATACATCGTACGCATGGATTTTCTGCATGTTTTAAGCTCTGGCCGAAGAGCAGTTGGCGTCAACATGGTGGACATCCATGATAGTCAACGTCAACATCGTTGGATGTTAATACCTAAATGAACGGCCATGTATGTGGACGTTAATATCACTGAATCTCAGTGCGCTGCAGACCCCAAAATTCTGGAAGAAGCAAGCTCAGCCATTGGGGAGATGTCCCCAACGGCTATGAGCCCTTCACATCACCTTCTACGTGAGACAAGAGGTCTCCCTCCTATAAATAAACCCCTTTTGCAACCACAAGACCCTCTCTTGGCTCTTTGCAAGAAGAAGGAGAGAAACCCTAAGCCCTGTGAGAAAATTTGAACCTTGAGAGCTCAGATCTGGCGGATTGGAGCTTCATCCGGTGATCTACAGCAACTAGAAGCTAGCTCGGGCATAGGAGAAGGCTTCCCCGACCTCGGACTGGAAGCTACAACACCTCAGAAGACGGAGTGAAGGTGTTTTGGAGGCTTCTTGGGACTGCCCAAGGAGAGCTTCACCGCCTATTTTGATCCCCTTGGAGGTTTTTAGAGAGGCAAGTAAACCAAGACCTTGATCCCCCACATGTCCCCTTGAGTTTTAGTATTTTTGCGGATTTTTCCTCGAGTCCTGGAACCCCACATTCACCCATCTTTGGAGTTCAGTCTGTGTGTCTGCACATACAGGAACTTAATGTCAAGCTCTCTTGCCGTTAAGATCTCCACCTGGCGGCAAACAATGTTGCCGTTAACTCATGTGAACGGCCATACCATGTCGTCTAGTTCATCTAGACAGTATAGAGAACTGTTCTGCCATATATGATTATTTTCCCAGAATTTGACGCATGAGGATATAATGTAAATGTGATGTGTTATGTAATACAGATAATAGAATGAGTTTTGGAAGTAGGGTGAATTTTCTGTAAATAGTATAAATGGTTACATTTATAAATGCATATTAGATGAGACCTCGTTTGCGTTAAAAATGTTGTCCTCCTGATCCACGAGGAAATTTAATGCCCTAATTTGTCTGGACCATGTGTGTACCTGTCAGTCCATGCTCTGCAAAACATGGAATTTTTCCTTGACCATGGAAATTCTTTATGATTTTGCATCAGAAATAGAAATCATTTTTGAGGTTGTTTTAATTCCAGTAAATCGCATGATGTCTGATAAATTTAGGGAAAATTTCCATGATAAATGAATGTTAGATGCAGGTTAGTGGACTGTTAGATCTGACTTTGATGTTGTACTTGCATGATAAATTGAATTATGAGTGGCATGCTAATGAGTATTTTAATTTCTGCAAAAAAATTATGTAATTCAGAAAATTGTGAGAATTTGCATGAGTAATATGAACCCTGCAATCAGTGTGTGGACAAATTTTCGTGCGATTTAGATAATCGTATAGTATGTTGTGAAATTTCCAAGCGAAAATGAGTCCTTAAAGCATGCTATCATGATTTTGATTAATAACGTGTTTATCTAACCTGATTAGTGTACATTACCGAATGTTTAAACTCTTCTGGTAGTAGCATCTTGATTAGGTTAACTGAAGTTATGTATAATTGATCACTAGTGTATGTAAAGTGATTAAGTGACTTATGTAAAGTGTGTGCATAATGAGAGAAAAATGCGAATAAGTAAATGCGTAATAATTGGGCCAAGAATGACACTGCTACCCTAGAGGCCTCGAGAGCCGTACATAGAAAAGTCCCTATGGAAAGCTCTATGTGTAAAAAGTTTGTCCCACGGGCATTGGGGATAACCTGGAGGTGGACAAGTACCACTAGACAGGGTTGAGAGTGCTTGTCCAGGTCTGCGCAGTTACCAAGATTCACCACTACATTGCCTAGGTGGTGAGTATGTGATATGAGTTATGTGACATGAGTATGTGTTATGTGATGCGATGAGTTATGAGTATGAGACATTTGTTTGTGTCCTCTGTAGGTAGTTAGGACTATGTGTCATGGCACCTTAAATTATTGGAATATGAGTAAGTGCATAATGATATGCACAAAGTGACATGTGATGAGTACAAATGTCCTGATATGTGGTATGTGAAAATGGAAGAGTAAGTAATGTGAGGGTTATGTGAAAAGTTAAGTAAGGGAAAAATTAGTCGTAATAAGAATGTGCTTGCATGTGAAGACTTATTAATATGTTAATGCGATATGTTCACGAAATTTCATGTATTGGTTACCATCATTGCAATATCATGTTTAGCATCATTGCAATATCATGTTTAGCATCATGTCATGTAAATTATTTCCATTCATGTGATGGTGCATGTAAATAAACTTATTCGACTATGATTAGTCGTATAATACGAACAATAAGTATGAAAAGCTACCTAATGAATGAGATTGTGTGCGAATAAATCTAATTCCATGCAATTAAATTTAATTCATGTTAAAACAACAAGTAAAGTATGGTTAGGAATGTGAAAAACATAGGAGGAATTAGTTAGATTCCATGGTAGGTGTGATGAGTAAACCGTGTAGAGTTTCATGTTTAAATTGTTTAGATTTGCCAATCAACTTGACTATGTTCTAGACTTTACAATTCATGCTAAGAGCTATGAAACCATGCACATGAGGTTTATTTACATCAAAAACAGTAAGTGAAATGTGAACTTTCGTATGAAAAGTAGATGTGAAGAGTCAATAGTCATCATGTTAAGTTGTTCATTTCCTTATGTCAACTTCCATGTTCTAGTTCAAAATTTTCACCATGAAATGGATTGGTGCGTGAATGAATGTTTCATGTTACATGTTAGGTGTGGAGAGTATGCATAAGTGTATAACATTAGCACCAATGATTTAGAATGAATATGTGAATGAACAAAGCATGGTTAAATGATTTGGAAATGTGTTGATAGCTAAAAGTATGATCCATGTCTTTTCTTGTAATTTGAAAGATAGTGTGTATTCCCTAGTGTTTAATAGCTAAATGTGAATGTGGCATGTTTGAGATTAAGTCTTTGTTTTACTTGCTGAGTCTTTGGACTCACCCTTGCTTCGGCGTACAGGTGAGACATGTGTTACTACTTTGGAGGAAGGTGTAGCGAAGGTCGATCTATTGAAGGAGTTGCTCGTGAGGAGTAGATTTTAGTTGTACTTTTCTTTTTCTCAGCTTTACCAATATGTTGAATGGACAATTCTTTTCGACAATGTAATTCTATTATCATGAAACAATGTGGGTGTTGTCAACTTATTTTGCTATATAGACTGTGGAATATGTGATGGTGATGTACTAAAGTCGAATTGTTATTTCAAACTCCGCTGTAGTAAATTGCTATTCACGTACTTTTCAACCTATCGGCTAGTGTTGGGTACATGTCCCAATGTGACGACGCCCTTTATACCAATGGAGATTAGTATAATCGTACCGGTATGAAGAGTGTCGTTGCAGAGATGGTATCAGAGCCCGAGGTTGAAATTGCACAGGGATAGACCATCATCACCACCCTATTGCAAGGTCTTTATAGGAAATTGTCCATATATGTAGGAATTTATTAGTAACGAAAGGAGAAGTAGTTAAGGGAGTAGTCAGGATTTAGTAATCTAGATTCTAATTAGATTAATTATTTTGCAGGATATGGCGGGACGTGGTAGGCGTAGTGCTCAGTCTAGGAGGTATGAGCAGAACCGCAAAATATAGAAGTTCGTGAGAGGGCTCAAACCATGGGTGGAGGCTAGGCTTCTGGAGCTTGACTCCCGTACCTTGGACGAAACTCTTGACGTGGCGACTGAGCGAGAGATTAAGGTGGAAGCGTATCGGGGACAGAAGGAGGGACCACCAAAGCCATTCCAAAGGCTAGATAGGAAGATGAAGGAACTAATGGATGGTCAGAAATCAACTGTAGCATCAGGCAGCGGGAAGCCAGAGTGTATCCATTGTAGGAAGCGTCATGGTGGAAATGCATGTTGGAGAAAGGAAGGGAAGTGTCTTAGATGTGGCAGCAAGGATCATAGGCTTAAAGAGTTTCCGAACCTGAAGACGAAGTTCATTCCAAGGGACGCTTCATCAGTAACCATAAGGGAGCAAGGAATAGCTGGAGATGACCTCGGTGACGTCATTGCGGGTACTCGATTCGATCTTCGAGGATGAAGATCTTTTTCAAGAGGGGGAGAGTGTTAGACCCCGAATTTTATTCTTTTATATGGTGTGCTGGGTATTCACTTGTTGTGTGCATAGCATATGTAGCTCCTTGTGTCTACTATAAGTTTTATACTTCTCTTGAGCGTATGCATGTATATATATATATATATTCAAGTTGCTTTAGGTTCGGAGCTGAAGCTCTGTTCGGCGTTTCACCCCCAGACAGATGGACAGTCCGAGAGGACTATTCAGACGCTCGAGGAAATGTTGAGAGCGTGTGTTCTGGATTGGAAGGATGATTGGAAGCGTCATCTACCTCTTGTGGAGTTCGCATACCACAACAGCTTTCATGCGAGTATTGGTATGGCTCCTTTTGAGGCATTGTATGGAAGGCCGTGCAGATATCCTTTATGATGGGAGGAGACTGGCAATAGGCAGTTGATCGGTCCGGAGTTAGTTCAGGAGACTTCGGATAAGATCCAGCTTATCGGGAAAAGTCTTGTTGCAGCACAGGATAGGCAGAAGAGCTATGCCGACAATAGGAGGAAGGATTTGGAGTTCGAGGTGGGTGATCATGTCTTATTGAAGATATCACCTACTCGAGGTGTTGTCAGATTTGGCAGGCATAGTAAGTTGAGCCCTAGATTCATTGGCCCATATGAGATTCTTAGACGTTTGGGCAGCGTGGCATATGAGCTAGCTTTACCCCAGCTTTAGCTAGTGTTCATCCCATTTTTTTTCCACGTCTGTAAGACCCCGGATTTTTATTCTCCTTATATATCTGTATGTATATGAATGGTGTGTTGAGTATTAGCTTCTTGTGTGATTAGCGTGTGTAGTTCATTGTGCCTACTATAAATTTTATCCTTCTCTTGAGCATGAACATGTGTGAATATCCATAGATATATATATATATATATATATATATAGGTGTATATGAAAATTTATGTAGAAGTGAACAATTAGCTAATTAGAGGTGTATTATGAATACCAAGAATCTCTGACTTAGGATACTTGAGTAACACTATGCACGTGCTATCTAAATATTGAAGAATATCCTATACTACCTATTTTATGGAACCTTGTATGGAAGTGTATGAAGTACATATGTGTAAGTACGTATGTATGTTATCTTATATGTGTGACAATTGTATACTTAATTCTACATGCATAACACCTTGGTGTATTTGCGTATGCATATGTATATTTGGTTGTAAACGTTGTTATTGCATGGTTTAGTCAATGTGTACATTGTACTTCGTGCATTACATGTACGTAAAGAGTTCAAGCATAGTAGGTGTAATTAGTAGTCATATTGGGATTCTATACTCCTCATGAATAACATGCATGCATCTTTACGATGAGTAGGTGAGAATAGTCAATTGGATGAATTATGCATATAGCATATATATTAAGAAATCCTATACGTGTAATACTTAAGCAATGTTAGGTAAAGTTGTGTAAGTTAATCAAATTATCGGTGCGCAAATTGTACCCATCCATTTCAATCATAATGTACATAAATAGGCTACACCAGTGTACGTATACTATATATATGTCAGATCAAGTGTGTGCATGCGAGGACTATTTTATCGAATGGATTATCCCTAGATAACCTAAATCATATCACCTCCTAATGATTTGCGAAGCCCTCATAATTCTCGTCATTTAATTTGCCGTGTGTTGAGTCATACTTATGTAAAATATCACGTACGTACAAGTAGGTGTCTACGTACATTTTATCTTAGTATGTTTATGTATGCGTGTGTATGTATATAGATATTTATGTACATATTAATTAGTATAATTATGTGCATATGGTTGTATTAAATGTAGATAATTTATGTGATGAATGGTGATAGTATGTATACCCTACTATGTACATGCATTACATGCATAGTTTCTGCATAAATTAGGGTTCTGGCCAAAGGCCACCTTGGCGTCAACCTCTGGCCGCCGAGGTGTATTCAACGTCCAGACCTGGACGCCAAGCCTGACCCAGGCGTCCAGCGATGTGGACGTTAACCTCTCTGACCTGCATGCGCAGCAGAGCTGCTGTCTTCTGAAACAAGGCATGGCCACCCATTGGGGGATGTCCCCCAACGGATCTAAGGCTGTCTAATCAGCATGGTGAGTGGGTGAGGGGCTCTCCTACATCCTGAACCCGAAATTGGTTCTCCCCACTTCTCACTTCACCTTGTGAGAGGAGGAAAAGAAGAGAGAAAACCCTAGAGAGGGAACTGTGAGAAAACCCATCTTGGCACCCTCAAATCCGGCCCCCTTGGAGCTTGTTCTGGAGATCTACTGCAACAAGGAGGAAGCTGAAGCGAAGGAGAAGGCTTCCCCCATCGTCCCCTTGCTGTGGAACTCACCCAAGAACCCGGAGGAAGGAGATTTTGAAGGCCTTCTACAACTTTCTTGGGACTGCCCAAGGAGGTCTTCTTCGAGCCACAAATCCCTTGGAGGAATTTTAGAGAGGCAAGTGAGCTACCCATGATGTCCCCTTATGAGTCTAGGTTGTTTCTATGATTTTTACAGAATTTTATTCGAGTCCTAGACCCTCCAATTCACCCAAGATTGAGAGCTCGGTCTGTGTTTTCTGCACAGACCTGGCTTGACGGCAATGTCCATGGACGTCCAGTTCATGAACTCGACGTCCATCGACACTGCCGCTGACTCTGAGTCAGCGGCCAGAGACCGCCGTCTACTTCTTCTGGACAGAACAGTGAGCTGTTCTGTCCCTCTTATATGTTAATTTCGTTATGATTTCCGTGATAAGGATATACGGTATTCCTATACGCTATGTATGTGGTCATTTGTGGTGTGTGAATGAATGTGATGTGATGGTGAATGTGGGTTAATGGTGTCTTTTAAACTTATGAGCATGACTTGATGCAACTTTAGCATGTCCATGTTCCATGACTAGGATTAGTTGAATACCTTGATTTCGGTCTAATCATGAAGATTGTGGGTCAGCATGTGTGTTTGCAAAATTTAGGTAACTTATTCATGCTTGTGCCATTTGTTAATAAATCCGGTTCGATAAAATAGAAGTATGTAAAAATGATTCGTAGTGTTTAATCCATAGATGCATGAATTAGGGAAGTTTTGTACGCTAAATTCATGCATAGGTGGGTAGCTTATGTTTAAACAGCAAGTGGTAAATTGCATGATGTGTAAATTCCATGTTAATGTAAATTGTGAATAACATGCAAAAATAGGTGTTTGATTTTCTGTAAATCCTTGTCCATGATTTGAATTAGTGTGAACGATTTGGTTTTAGTCTAATCATGAAGGTCAGTGGGTCAGCATATGGGTTTGCAAATTTTAGTAATTTACCCATGCTTGTGAAATTTATAAATAAGCTCGGTTCGGTAAAAAAAAAAAAAAATGAAAGCATGTAAGCATGGGTGTGGTAATTGATCCATAGATGTATAAATTAGGGTAATTTTGTATCCTCAATTCCTGCATATTGCTAGTAGTGTGTAATTAAACAGCAAGTGACTAAAATTACAAGATGTGTTAACCCATGTTAACTTAAGTTGTTAATAGCATGCTAATTAGAGGTATTATTTTCTGTAAATTCTACATAGCTCAGAAAAATCTGAAAAATTAAGGGTATCATCATGAACCCGAAACTAGCATGTGGTTACAATTTTAGGTCATTTGGATCAGTAAATAAAAAGTTATGTATTTTCATGTGAAATGTGATAATTCGTACATATGATCGTAATGTGATTTGTTATGGTATAAAACCAACACGATTAGTGTGTTTGCTATGTGTTTAACTCTTGAGATTCTGTGGTACCATGTTAGGGAAAAACAGAAGTGTGATGTGAGTGAGAAAGTGAATGCAATGAGAAGAGTTATGTATAAAACCAGGAGTAAAACGGTAATGTCTAAAAGTGTAAAAGTTGTGCCTATGTGACACTGCTACCCTAGAGGCATCGAGAGCCGTATATAGAAAAGTCCCTATAGAAGGCTCCATGTGATATAAGTTTGTCCCAAAGGCATTGGGAAAATCCTGGAGGTGGACAAGTACCACTGGATAGGGTGGAGAGGGCTTCTCCCGGTCTGCGCAGTTACCAAGATTCACCGCTGTATTGCCTAGGTGGTGAGTATGTGTATGAGTTGTGTAAGTGTTGTGTCATGTGCTGTGTTATGAGTTGTGTTGAGAGCTGTGCTAAGGAATGGGCACGAGCTATGAGATATTGTTAGTGTCCTCTACTGGTGGTTAGGACTATGTGTCATGGCAAATTGTTTAAGTAATGAAAAATGAGTAAAATGTGAAATATGTGAATATGGCACGTGGTAAGTGCCCAAGATGCACGTGGTAAGTGCAATCGATGTGATATGTGATAAGTGAAAGTGAAAGAGAAAATGATGTGGAAATGAGTAAATTGTGTAAGTATGAACATGTGTACATGCTAAATGTGTAAAGGTGAACAATGTGAATGAGTGAGTATGAAATCATGTAAAACCGAAAACGTGAGAATGTGTTATTAGAAACCATGTGAAATCCGTAAACTCATGTTGTCATTATCATGCTTATGTGTGCATAAATGCCTAGAATCCATGTTAGGGATAATTAGTGAAAATGAGTGCAAGATAGCTTGATTACTTGTTCACATGATGTGTTTTATGTATTATTGTAGCTCTCATGTGTAGATTTATAGTCATTGAATCATGTGAAATCAGCAATCTAAAGCATGTGAAAAGAGTCGCGTATGTGTTTAAAACTATGTGAAATCCATGCTAGTTGTGTTTCTTTTCATGTATGTAAATTGTTCATGTTGATAGCTCTCATGTTTTAGCTCCTTAAAATATTAAAGTTCCCATGTAAAGTGACTAGAGACCATGTGATAGGTGAATTTCATTTTATAAATCTGAAAGCATAAGTTATGTATAAATTGTAGAACTTTCATGATAGGTAGAAAACTTGATTTGACTAGTAGGCTATGTGTTGTAAATTGTAAAAGTGCATGTAGAAACCACTAGGACTTGTATGTGTACATCGTGAGTAGTGTCGCTTGCTGAGTCTTTACTCACTCTTGCTTCGGCGTACAGGTTGACAGGTATCGTGCACTAGAAGGTAGCGTGGCGAGGATCATCATTAGAAGACTATTTTGTGGAGCTGTTATCAGTTGTACTTTTCTTTTGCACAAAAAGGATTAATGTAAGGACAATATTTTGGACATTGTAACTCTCTTTATTTTGTATTAATGTGGACATTGTCCTTCTATCTCGCTATTTAGATTATGGAATGTGTGTTGGTGACGGATTAAGAGTTGAGTTGTTTATTTTATTCCGCTGTACCTATTGCTATCCAGGTACATATCAACCTATCGACCAGTGTTGGGTAAATGTCCCACTGTGACGACGCCCTTTATACCGATGGGGATTGGTATAATCGTACCGGTATGAAGAGGGTCGTTACAGAGATTGGTATCAGAGCATAAGGTTGAGACTGTACATGGATAGGCCATCACCATCACAACATTGCAAAGTCTTCATAGAGAATTGTCCATATATATAGAATCTACCATTAATGGATAGAAGATAATAGAGAGAATAGTTAGAATATAGTAACCTAGGTTCTAATTGAGTTATTTAATTTGCAGACTATGGCTGGACGTGGTAGACGTGGTGCTCAGTCTCGGAGGTATGAGCAAAACCGTAAGCTGAAGAATTTTGTGAAAGGACTTAAGCCATCAGTGAGGACTAGACTTCTGGAACTCGATTCACGTACCTTAGGAGAACTTCTAGGTGTGACCACCCATCAAGAGAATGGAGCGGGATCTCTCCCAGAGGGGGAGGCAACTCCAAAGGAGAATATAATCAAGCCATTCCAAAGGCAAGATAAGAAGAAGGAGAAACTCTTGGGAAGTCAACAATCAACTGTGGCCTCAAGCATCGAGAAGCCCGAGTGTACCCAGTGCGGGAAGCGTCATGGCGGGAAAGCATGCTGGAGAAAGGAAGGAAGGTGTCTTAAATGTGGAAGCAAGGATCATCGGCTCAAAGACTGTCCGAACCTAAAGACAAAGTTTGCCCCACGAGGTGCTTCATCGACGGTAATAAAGGAGCAAGGAGTAACTGGTAATGACCGCGTCAACGTCGCCACAGGTACTCGATGCGATCTTCGAGGATGAAGATCTTTTTCTAGAGGGGGAGGGTGTAAGACCCCGAATTTTTATTCTCCTTATATATCTGTATGTATATGAATGGTGTGTTGAGTATTAGCTTCTTGTGTGCTTAGCGTGTGTAGTTCATTGTGCCTACTATAAATTTTATCCTTCTCTTGAGCATGAACATGTGTGAATATCCATAGATATATATATATATATATATATATATATATACGTAGGTGTATATGAAAATTTATGTAGAAGTGAACAATTAGCTAATTAGAGGTGTATTATGAATACCAAGAATCTCTGACTTAGGATACTTGAGTAACACTATGCACGTGCTATCTAAATATTGAAGAATATCCTATACTACCTATTTTATGGAACCTTGTATGGAAGTGTATGAAGTACATATGTGTAAGTACGTATGTATGTTATCTTATATGTGTGACAATTGTATACTTAATTCTACATGCATAACACCTTGGTGTATTTGCGTATGCATATGTATATTTGGTTGTAAACGTTGTTATTGCATGGTTTAGTCAATGTGTACATTGTACTTCGTGCATTACATGTACGTAAAGAGTTCAAGCATAGTAGGTGTAATTAGTAGTCATATTGGGATTCTATACTCCTCATGAATAACATGCATGCATCTTTACGATGAGTAGGTGAGAATAGTCAATTGGATGAATTATGCATATAGCATATATATTAAGAAATCCTATACGTGTAATACTTAAGCAATGTTAGGTAAAGTTGTGTAAGTTAATCAAATTATCGGTGCGCAAATTGTACCCATCCATTTCAATCATAATGTACATAAATAGGCTACACCAGTGTACGTATACTATATATATGTCAGATCAAGTGTGTGCATGCGAGGACTATTTTATCGAATGGATTATCCCTAGATAACCTAAATCATATCACCTCCTAATGATTTGCGAAGCCCTCATAATTCTCGTCATTTAATTTGTCGTGTGTTGAGTCATACTTATGTAAAATATCACGTACGTACAAGTAGGTGTCTACGTACATTTTATCTTAGTATGTTTATGTATGCGTGTGTATGTATATAGATATTTATGTACATATTAATTAGTATAATTATGTGCATATGGTTGTATTAAATGTAGATAATTTATGTGATGAATGGTGATAGTATGTATACCCTACTATGTACATGCATTACATGCATAGTTTCTGCATAAATTAGGGTTCTGGCCAAAGGCCACCTTGGCGTCAACCTCTGGCCGCCGAGGTGTATTCAACGTCCAGACCTGGACGCCAAGCCTGACCCAGGCGTCCAGCGATGTGGACGTAACCTCTCTGACCTGCATGCGCAGCAGAGCTGCTGTCTTCTGAAACAAGGCATGGCCACCCATTGGGGGATGTCCCCCAACGGATCTAAGGCTGTCTAATCAGCATGGTGAGTGGGTGAGGGGCTCTCCTACATCCTGAACCCGAAATTGGTTCTCCCCACTTCTCACTTCACCTTGTGAGAGGAGGAAAAGAAGAGAGAAAACCCTAGAGAGGGAACTGTGAGAAAACCCATCTTGGCACCCTCAAATCCGGCCCCCTTGGAGCTTGTTCTGGAGATCTACTGCAACAAGGAGGAAGCTGAAGCGAAGGAGAAGGCTTCCCCCATCGTCCCCTTGCTGTGGAACTCACCCAAGAACCCGGAGGAAGGAGATTTTGAAGGCCTTCTGCAACTTTCTTAGGACTGCCCAAGGAGGTCTTCTTCGAGCCACAAATCCCTTGGAGGAATTTTAGAGAGGCAAGTGAGCTACCCATGATGTCCCCTTATGAGTCTAGGTTGTTTCTATGATTTTTACGGAATTTTATTCGAGTCCTAGACCCTCCAATTCACCTAAGATTGAGAGCTCGGTCTATGTTTTCTACACAGACCTGGCTTGACAGCAATGTCCATGGACGTCCAGTTCATGAACTCGACGTCCATCGACACTGCCGCTGACTCTGAGTCAGCGGCCAGAGACCGCCGTCTACTTCTTCTGGACAGAACAGTGAGCTGTTATGTCCCTCTTATATGTTAATTTCGTTATGATTTCCGTGATAAGGATATACGGTATTCCTATACGCTATGTATGTGGTCATTTGTGGTGTGTGAATGAATGTGATGTGATGGTGAATGTGGGTTAATGGTGTCTTTTAAACTTATGAGCATGACTTGATGCAACTTTAGCATGTCCATGTTCCATGACTAGGATTAGTTGAATACCTTGATTTCGGTCTAATCATGAAGATTGTGGGTCAGCATGTGTGTTTGCAAAATTTAGGTAACTTATTCATGCTTGTGCCATTTGTTAATAAATCCGGTTCGATAAAATAGAAGTATGTAAAAATGATTCGTAGTGTTTAATCCATAGATGCATGAATTAGGGAAGTTTTGTACGCTAAATTCATGCATAGGTGGGTAGCTTATGTTTAAACAGCAAGTGGTAAATTGCATGATGTGTAAATTCCATGTTAATGTAAATTGTGAATAACATGTAAAAATAGGTGTTTGATTTTCTGTAAATCCTTGTCCATGATTTGAATTAGTGTGAACGATTTGGTTTTAGTCTAATCATGAAGGTCAGTGGGTCAGCATATGGGTTTGCAAATTTTAGTAATTTATCCATGCTTGTGAAATTTATAAATAAGCTCGGTTCGGTAAAAAAAAAAAAAAAATGAAAGCATGTAAGCATGGGTGTGGTAATTGATCCATAGATGTATAAATTAGGGTAATTTTGTATCCTCAATTCCTGCATATTGCTAGTAGTGTGTAATTAAACAGCAAGTGACTAAAATTACAAGATGTGTTAACCCATGTTAACTTAAGTTGTTAATAGCATGCTAATTAGACGTATTATTTTATGTAAATTCTACATAGCTCAGAAAAATCTGAAAATTAAGGGTATCATCATGAACCCGAAACTAGCATGTGGTTAAAATTTTAGGTCATTTGGATCAGTAAATAAAAAGTTATGTATTTTCATGTGAAATGTGATAATTCGTACATATGATCGTAATGTGATTTGTTATGGTATAAAACCAACACGATTAGTGTGTTTGCTATGTGTTTAACTCTTGAGATTCTGTGGTACCATGTTAGGGAAAAACAGAAGTGTTATGTGAGTGAGAAAGTGAATGCAATGAGAAGAGTTATGTATAAAACCAGGAGTAAAACGGTAATGTCTAAAAGTGTAAAAGTTGTGCCTATGTGACACTGCTACCCTAGAGGCATTGGGAGCTGTATATAGAAAAGTCCCTATAGAAGGCTCCATGTGATATAAGTTTGTCCCAAAGGCATTGGGAAAATCCTGGAGGTGGACAAGTACCACTGGATAGGGTGGAGAGGGCTTCTCCCAGTCTGCGCAGTTACCAAGATTCACCGCTGTATTGCCTAGGTGGTGAGTATGTGTATGAGTTGTGTAAGTGTTGTGTCATGTGCTGTGTTATGAGTTGTGTTGAGAGCTGTGCTAAGGAATGGGCACGAGCTATGAGATATTGTTAGTGTCCTCTACTGGTGGTTAGGACTATGTGTCATGGCAAATTGTTTAAGTAATGAAAAATGAGTAAAATGTGAAATATGTGAATATGGCACGTGGTAAGTGCCCAAGATGCACGTGGTAAGTGCAATCGATGTGATATGTGATAAGTGAAAGTGAAAGAGAAAATGATGTGGAAATGAGTAAATTGTGTAAGTATGAACATGTGTACATGCTAAATGTGTAAAGGTGAACAATGTGAATGAGTGAGTATGAAATCATGTAAAACCGAAAACGTGAGAATGTGTTATTAGAAACCATGTGAAATCCGTAAACTCATGTTGTCATTATCATGCTTATGTGTGCATAAATGCCTAGAATCCATGTTAGGGATAATTAGTGAAAATGAGTGCAAGATAGCTTGATTACTTGTTCACATGATGTGTTTTATGTATTATTGTAGCTCTCATGTGTAGATTTATAGTCATTGAATCATGTGAAATCAGCAATCTAAAGCATGTGAAAAGAGTCACATATGTGTTTAAAACTATGTGAAATCCATGCTAGTTGTGTTTCTTTTCATGTATGTAAATTGTTCATGTTGATAGCTCTCATGTTTTAGCTCCTTAAAATATTAAAGTTCCCATGTAAAGTGACTAGAGACCATGTGATAGGTGAATTTCATTTTATAAATCTGAAAGCATAAGTTATGTATAAATTGTAGAACTTTCATGATAGGTAGAAAACTTGATTTGACTAGTAGGCTATGTGTTGTAAATTGTAAAAGTGCATGTAGAAACCACTAGGACTTGTATGTGTACATCGTGAGTAGTGTCGCTTGCTGAGTCTTTGGACTCACTCTTGCTTCGGCGTACAGGTTGACAGGTATCGTGCACTAGAAGGTAGCGTGGCGAGGACCATCGTTAGAAGACTATTTTGTGGAGCTGTTATCAGTTGTACTTTTCTTTTGCACAAAAAGGATTAATGTAAGGACAATATTTTGGACATTGTAACTCTCTTTATTTTGTATTAATGTGGACATTGTCCTTCTATCTCGCTATTTAGATTATGGAACGTGTGTTGGTGACGGATTAAGAGTTGAGTTGTTTATTTTATTCCGCTGTACCCTATTGCTATCCAGGTACATATCAACCTATCGACCAGTGTTGGGTAAATGTCCCACTGTGACGACGCCCTTTATACCGATGGGGATTGGTATAATCGTACCGGTATGAAGAGGTTCGTTACAACGTCTCTATGCTCAGGAAGTAGGTCCGAGATCCATCTCATGTGCTTAGTCATGAGCCAGTGTAGATTCAGCCAGATCTGTCGTATGTGGAGCAACCAGAATACTTGAATGATACTATGCATGTTATGCATGTACTGTCTAAGTATTGAAGAATATCCTATACTACCTATTTCATGGATATTGTGTGTGAATATATGAAGTACATATGTGTATAAATGTATGCATATATATGTACGTTATCCTACACATGCGATATTTGCCTATCTAATTTTGTAAGGCCCTCGAATCGTCCTTTTATTTTGTCGTGTGTGTGAGTGGAATCGTGCTTGTGTGTAAATATCATGCATGCATATGTAGAGGGTGTAAGGCCCTCGAATTTTGTTGCTTTATCTATGTTGTGTGAATTCATGTATGTGAATGTATGTACGTAAATATCTACGTATGTATTAGCTAGTTATACTTATGTGCGCATGTGTATAATTAGATTATAAAAAATGTATGTTGCATTTGTTGTAGTGTGTACATCATATCATATACATATTGCATGTAAATATATACATCGTACGCATGGATTTTCTGCATGTTTTGAGCTCTGGCCGAAGAGCAGTTGGCGTCAACATGGTGGCCGTCCATGATAGTCAACGTCAACATCGTTGGACGTTAATACCTAAATGAACGGCCATGCATGTGGACGTTAATATCACTGAATCTCAGTGCGCTGCAGACCCCAAAATTCTGGAAGAAGCAAGCTCAGCCATTGGGGAGATGTCCCCAACGGCTCTGAGCCCTTCACATCACCTTCTGCGTGAGACAAGAGGTCTCCCTCCTATAAACAAACCCCATTTGCAACCACAAGACCCTCTCTTGGCTCTTTGCAAGAAGAAGGAGAGAAACCCTAAGCCCTGTGAGAAAACTTGAACCTTGAGAGCTCAGATCCGGCGGATTGGAGCTTCATCTGATGATCTACAGCAACTAAAAGCTAGCTCGGGCATAGGAGAAGGCTTCCCCGACCTCGGACTGGAAGCTACAACACCTCAGAAGACGGAGTGAAGGTGTTTTGGAGGATTCTTGGGACTGCCCAAGGAGAGCTTCACCGCCTATTTTGATCCCCTTGGAGGTTTTTAGAGAGGCAAGTAAACCTAGACCTTGATCCCCCACATGTCCCCTTGAGTTTTAGTAATTTTGCGGATTTTTCCTCGAGTCCTAGAATCCCACATTCACCCATCTTTGGAGTTCGGTCTGTGTGTCTGCACAGATAGGAACTTAACATCAAGCTCTCTTGCCGTTAAGATCTCCACCTGGCAGCAAACGATGTTGCCGTTAACTCGTGTGAACGGCCATACCTTGCCGTCTAGTTCATCTAGACAGAACAGAGAACTGTTCTGCCTTATATGATTATTTTCCCGGAATTTGACGCATGTGGATATAATGTAAAGGTGATGTGTTATGTATTACAGATAATAGAATGAGTTGTGGAAGTAGGGTGAATTTTTTGTAAATAGTATAAATGGTTACATTTATAAATGCATATTAAATAAGACCTCGTTTGCGTTAAAAATATTGTCTACCTGATCCACGAGGAAATTTAATGCCCTAATTTGTCTAGACCATGTGTTTACCTGTCAGTCCATGCTTTGCAAAACTAGTAATTTTTCCTTGACCATGGAAATTCTTTATGATTTTGCATCAGAAATAGAAATCATGTTTGAGGTTGTTTTAATTCCAGTAAATCACATGATGCCCGATAAATTTAGGGAAAATTTCCATGATGAAATGAATGTTAGATGCAGGTTAGTGGACTGTTAGATCTGACTTTGATGTTGTACTTGCATGATAAATTGAATTATGAGTGGCATGCTAATGAGTATTTTAATTTCTGCAAAAAAAAAATGTAATTCAGATAATTGTGAGAATTTGCATGAGTAATCTGAACCCTGCAATCAGTGTGTGGACAAATTTTCGTGCGATTTAGATAATCGTAGAGTATGTTGTGAAATTTCCATGCGAAAATGAGTCCTTAAAGCATGCTATCATGATTTTGATTAATAACGTGTTTATCCTACCTGATTAGTGTAAATTACCGAATGTTTAAACTCTGCTGGTAGTAGCATCTTGATTAGGTTAACTGAAGTTATGTATAATTGATCACTAGTGTATGTAAAGTGATTAAGTGACTTATGTAAAGTGTGTGCATAATGAGAGAAAAATGCGAATAAGTAAATGCGTAATAATTAGGCCAAGAATGACACTGCTACCCTAGAGGCCTCGAGAGTCGTACATAGAAAAGTTCCTATGGAAAGCTCTATGTGTAAAACGTTTGTCCCAAGGGCATTGGGGAAAACCTGGAGGTGGACAAGTACCACTAGACAAGGTGGAGAGTGCTTCTCCCGGTCTGCGCAGTTACCAAGATTCACCACTACATTGCCAAGGTGGTGAGTATGTGATATGAGTTATGTGACATGAGTATGTCTTATGAGATGCAATGAGTTATGAGTATGAGACATTTGTTTGTGTCCTCTATAGGTAGTTAGGACTATGTGTCATGGCACCTTAAATTATTGGAATATGAGTAAGTGCATGATGATATGCAAAAAGTGACATGTGATGAGTACAAATGACCTGATATACGGTATGTGAAAATGGAAGAGTATGTAATGTGAGGGTTATGTGAAAAGTTAAGGGAAAAATTAGTATTAATAAGAATGTGCTTGCATGTGAAGACTTATTAATATGTTAATGCGATATGTTCACGAAATTTCATGTATTGGTTACCATCATTGCAATATGATGTTTAGCATCATTGCAATATCATGTTTAGCATCATTTCAATATCATGTATAGCATCATGTCATGTAAATTATTTCCATTCATGTGATGGTGCATGTAAATAAACTTATTCGACCATGATTAGTCGTGTAATACGGACAATAAGTATGAAAAGCTACCTAATGAATGAGATTGTGTCCGAATAAATCTAATTCTATGCAATTAAATTTAATTCATGTTAAAACAGCAAGTAAAGTATGGTTAGGAATGTGAAAAACATAGGAGGAAATAGTTAGATTCCATGCTAGGTGTGATGAGTAAACCGTGTAGAGTTTCATGTTTAAATTGTTTAGATTTGCCAATCAACTTGACTATGTTCTAGACTTTACAATTCTTGCTAAGAGATATGAAACCATGCACATGAGGTTTATTTACATCAAAAACAGCAAGTGAAATGTGAACTTCAGTACGAAAAGTAGATGTGAAGAGTCAATAGTCATCATGTTAAGTTGTTCATTTCCTTATGTCAACTTCCATGTTCTAGTTCAAAAATTTCACCATGAAATGGATTGGTGCGTGGATGAATGTTTCATGTTACATGTTAGGTGTGGAGAGTATGCATAAGTGTATAACATTAGCACCAATGATTTAGAATGAATATGTGATAGAACAAAGCATGGTTAAATGTTTTGGAAATGTGTTGATAGCTAAAAGTATGATCCATGTCTTTTCTTGTAATTTGAAAGATAGTGTGTATTCCCTAGTGTTTAATAGCTAAATGTGAATGTGGCATGTTTGAGATTAAGTCTTTGTTTTACTTGCTGAGTCTTTGGACTCATCCTTGCTTCGGCGTACAGGTGAGACAGGTGATACTACTTTGGAGGAAGGCATAGCGAAGGTCGATCTATTGAAGGAGTAGCTCGTGAGGAGTAGAATTTAGTTGTACTTTTCTTTTCCTTAGCTTTACCAATATGTTGAATGGACAATTATTTTGGACAATGTAATTCTATTATCATGAAACAATGTGGGTGTTATCAACTTATTTTGCTATATAGACTGTGGAATATGTGATGGTGATGTACTAAAGTCGAATTGTTATTTCAAACTCCGCTGTAGTAAATTGCTATTCACGTACTTTTCAACCTATCGGCTAGTGTTGGGTACATGTCCCACTGTGACGACGCCCTTTATACCGATGGGGATTGGTATAATCGTACCGGTATGAAGAGGGTCGTTGCACTGCTAAAACCAACGCCAACCACCATTTCCGCGTATGATAACTCCAGAAGATCTTGCCATGGCTTGGTGACTGTACAAGCCGAACTGGGGCCGTTAGCTATCACTGTTGATTTTTATGTACTTGATATTGACCCCATGTTCAAGGCCATCCTAGGGCGTCCATGGTTAGAAGCACTGGGAGCCGTAACATCCACTGCACATCAATGCCTAAAGTTCCCCTTCCAAGGACGGATCATCAAGGTCAAAAGCATAGCCACTGCCCACACAGTCGATGCCATCAATGACACTCTCCTCCCAGCTATCTGGCCTGCCAACAAGCCCGTTGTCTCGATGCTGGACATCAACTACCCATGGGCTTATTCATTCCATTCCAAACAAGAGGCAAGTCCTGCACAGGTCAACGCAGTCAAGAGGAAGGAGCCACTAAACACTAAGGGGTGGTAGATCATGATGAAGCTGGGCTATGAAGAAGGAAAAGGCCTAGGGGCAGAACTGCAAAGCATCACCAAGCCTATTCGGACATCGTGATGAAAAGCCGATGGGGACTAGGCTACATGGAGAAGTCCAAGCTATGGTCAACTAGCACATCCACTCTCAAGGATGACTACCAACCGCTCACATGGACACTCTAGTGTCACTTTGTCAAAGGCCCTCCCAACCTAGGTATAACACTGTGGTGGTTGAGGCAGAACTGTCACAATATGATATACATGGCAGGAACTTCTCTAGGCACATGGCCCCGTTGCTTACATATAAGGCTCTGGAAGCACTCCACCCCGGAAAGAGAAGGAAGACAGGGGACCCAGAGGCTGAATGGTACCGTTGGTTTGATATAGAAGACATCACTATAGCCTTCAGTCATCTATTCTGGGAGGAAGAAAGAACATGGTCGCCAGCTACAGCCGAACTGGTAGATCCTCCCACATCCATCACATCCAAGAGGCAGTTAATGAGTGACACCACTGACGTGGGAGACCCAGACATCCCCTACGAGGAAGGGAAGACTGTAGACTAGCTCTGGACGGGTACCTGACTGGCCATCCATCCATCACTCCTGCGTTCTCTCATCCCCAATCTCATTCCTTCATCCCCTTCCTTACTCATTCGGTTGTCTCCCCAACTCCTGACAGCTGCGCACAACATCCTCACTCCTGATCTCCCATCTGCAGTCCTCTCTACCTTGCAATCTAATCCGAGTGATCACGAGATCACACTCTCGTGCTGCATGGTCTCCTCCGATCTCCAAAAAAAAATGCCAATCATCAAATGCACATTGAGGTCGAGGAGCCGGCATACCTCCTTCACCCTCCTGATCAGGGGCACCCCTCAACTGGGGCTTGCCCTCTCGCTCCTTCATTAGGAGACATCCTCTTCGAGGACACCATGTCCTCCCCTAGTCCTGTAGAGTCGTCTAGCCAGTTAGGATTGTCTAGGTTAGAAGCATCTAGTCTTAGTCTAGGAGAGTCTAGGGTAGAGAGTCACGTCAACCCAGCACCCGCCAAGTCCAAACGTTGCCCGAGGAAGCAACGGGGCAAGGCTATTCCCCGAAGATACCTTCAAGAGTTAGCTCGGTGATGCCAGGTGCTATTGCCAATAGAGAAGTTCACAAAGGACAAATTGGTGTTAGAAGAAGAGATTGAGCAAGATGGGGTGTTCGTAGACGACAAATTTGGTGTCTATGAAATCATGAATGATCGGAACCCGATCGATGAAGAGGATGGCGAAGTAGATGACACTGCCGAGATGTACGCGAGTGGCGTAAGAAGATTTGATGAACCTACAACGGCAGTGGATGAACCTACTAAGGAAGTCAATCTTGGAACAAACGAAGATCCCAAGATAGTGATTATTTCAGCGAACCTCCCTCCTGATGAAGAAGAGGAACTGGTGCAAATTATGAGGGAGTACAATGATACCTTTGCCTGGTCGTATGAAGACATGCCCGGCCTAGACCGCTCATTAGTGGAGCACCGACTTGTATTGAAAGAAGGGGCAAAGGCCATAAAGCAGAAACTCAGAAGGTTCCACCCACTTATGGCCCTGAAGATGAAGGATGAGGTAGATAAACTCCATAAGGCTAGATTCATTAGGGTAGTGCTTTACCCGAATTGGGTGCCGAATATAGTCCCAGTCATGAAGAAGGACGGAAAAGTCAGAATCTATATTGACTTTTGGGACTTAAATAAGGCATGTCCAAAAGATGACTTCCCGCTTCCTCACACTAATGTGCTAATTGATAACACTGCTGGGTATGAGACCCTCTCATTCATGGATGGATATTCAGGCTATAACCAAATCCGTCTAGCTCCTGAAGATCAAGAGAAAACATCCTTAACCACGCCCTGGGGAACATACTGTTACGTAGTCATGCCAATTGGGCTAAAGAATGCTGGGGCTACCTATCAAAGGGCGATGATGGCCATATTCCACGATATGACGCATGTCTATGTATAAGTGTATGTGGATGACATCTTGGTAAAGTCAAGAACTAGGGGAGAACACCCCGAGATCCTCGCGAAGGTGTTGCAAAGGTCAAGGGGGTATAAGGTGAGAATGAATTCGAAGAAGTGTGTGTTGGGGGTATCGTCAGGCATGTTTCTAGGCTTTATAGTTAGTAAGCGAGGGATTGAGATTGATTCAAATAAGGCTAGGGCTATAGCGGAAATGCCGCCTCCAAAGAACATTTCACAACTTAGAGGCTTGATTGGGCGTCTGCAGTTCATTAGAAGATTCATATCACAGCATTCACAAAGATGCCGCCCATTCTATGATCTCTTGAAAGGAGGGGCAAAGTTCGAATGGAATGACAAGTGCCGAGAAGCATTTGATGATTTGAAGAGGTATCTCATGAATCCCCTAGTTTTGCAACCTCCTGTACCCGGAAAACCACTAATCCTATATCTCTTAGTCATTGAGGACTCCCTAGGTGATGTCCTTGCGCAACATGATGAATCCGGAAAAGGAAGGGCAGCATACTATCTCTCTAGGCTTTTCAACACTGCAAAATCCAAATACACCACTGTGGACAAAACCTGTGATGCGCTCGTGTGGGTAATCCAAAAGCTCAAGCACTACTTTCTTGCCCACAAGGTCAAGCTGATCTTGAGGATGGATCCACTCAGATATCTTCTAGAAAAACCTGTCCTCTCTGATCAGCTTGCACGCTGGCAGAGCTTCCTTTCACAATTCGACATCTCTTTCATGGTCCAAAAGACCATCAAAGGGTATGCCATCGCCAAGCACCTTGCCTATTTGCCACTCCCTCATAGCGATTCCATCCGAGCGGAATTCCCTGACGAAGAGCTCTCAGTCATCTCCAAAGATCCCTTCTGGTCCCTCCATTTTGATGGTGTGCTCAACTCTCAGGGACGGGGCATTGGAGCCGTGTTTCTCACCCCGAAGGGTATTACCATCCCCATCACTTTTCAACTCACCTTTTCCACCACTAACAACATGTCCGAGTATGAGGCTCTCTTAGCTGGTCTTAAGCGCACTTATATCTTAGGTGCATCCCACCTCAGAATCATAGGAGACTCTCAGCTCGTTCTGCGGCAGGTGCTCTCAACTTACCGCACTCGTGACCCAAAGTTTAAACCATATCAAGATCTGGTCACGTTGTTGGTAAGGCAGTTCCACAAGCTTATCTATGTCTACACTCCTCGCTCATAAAATATCATGGCTGATGCCTTGGCGTCACTAGCTTCATCTCTATCCTTCCTCTTGAGTCGCTAGACCGAGACAATTGTCGTCCAACGACTCGATGTTCCATCTCCCCAAGATCCTTCGTTCAAGAATCTTAGGACAACCTTAGAAGAGAGGGCTAGGAAGAGAGAAGTGCAACAAGTCATGCTAGCTGAGCTTGAGGAAATCTTAGATGAAGAAGAACTTCCATGGTATTTTAAGATGGAGTAGTATTGTAAGGATGGGTCATATCCCGAAGGGGCAAATTCGGAGGATAGCAAGGCCATAAGAAGATCCGCCTTAAGGTACACAGTCGTCGGAGAAGTTTTGTACAGGCGGACTCTTAATGGAGTTCTTCTGAGATGTCTCAATGATGACGAAGCTTTGAAAGTGGTAGAAGGAGCCCATGCTAGTGAATGCGGAGGGCATGTCAACAGTCAGATGCTTGCTAAGAAGATCATTAGGCAGGGCTACTACTGGCCAACCCTAGAAGAAGACTGTGCCATCTATGTTTGCAGGTGTGTCAAATGCCAACTCCATGCTGATAAAATTCATGCTCCTCCATCTTCACTTTCATCCACTCTCCACACCTTGGCCATTCTCCATGTGGGCTTTTGATATTATTGGTCCCCTTGGTGATCCTAATGCTCAAACCAAACAAAAATCCTTCATCCTCACAGCAACTGAGTATTACACCAAGTGGGTAGAAGCAGAAGCGTTCGCAAAAATCAAAGCATCCACAGTGTGCCGCTTTATCATGAAGAATATCATTTCGCGGTTCGGAGTGCCAAGTAGCATCGTCACATATAATGGGCCACAACTCATCTCAAAAGAACTTCACGACCTCTGTAAGAAATACAACGTCACTCTGCATCATTCATCTCCATATTACCCATAAGGCAATGGCCAAGCTGAAGAAACTAATAAAACCCTTCTTAAAATCTTGAAGAAAACTTGTGAATCGCATAAATTCGCCGATTGGCCAGAAAAGCTAATAGAGGTTCTATGGGCCTATCGTACCTCCGTCCGTACTCCGACGAGGCAAACCCCGTATGCTCTCATCTATGGGATGGAGGCGGTAGTTTCATATGAGATCTTGATCCCTTTAATAAGAGTCCAACTTGATAAGGAACTTAATCTTCACGATCGTTGAGAGGCATTGCTTGTCCAATTGGAACTCTTAGATGAAAGGCGACTTATGGCGACCGATCATGTACTCTCATATCAAAGGTGAATCTCAAGGTCTTTTGAAAATAATGTAATTGAGCGAAAATTCCAAGAGGGTGATATGGTCTTGAAATGCATTTTTGTCAAACCTGGAGGTCCAAGGTCTAAATTGCAACCAAATTGGGAGGGTCCACACGTTGTGAAAGAAGTGTATCCGGGGAATGCCTACCGCCTAGTTAACGCTGAGGGCGTAGAGTTGTCACATCCGTGGAATGGGTTGTACCTTAAAAGATTATATCCCTAGATCTTTAGGTGTGAGGCCACAACACTTAGATTAGGGATAACCCCATGTTAAGAGTCCAAAGTCTCCTCCCCAATCATCAAGGATTGACCTAAGTTAGGACCAACACACGCACACAGCAAGCTTGGGCGACTGCACTTAGTAGGTGTTGTAGCTAGCTAGGCCCTACTCTAGTGATGCGACGGTCATTCTCTCCCAAATCGGTCGAAGTGTAGGGGTAAGGGTCGTTAGGGCGAGGTCGTCAACCTTAGGCACACCCTGATGAGAGGAAGTCTCAAACAGAGACGGTCAAATAGCAGAGGCAAAGGAACAAAGAAGCAAAAGAAAGGATAGAAAAATACATGATAGAATAGGGGCATGACAAAGAGTGGCAAAGTCCCAGCGGGACGCTTATGAGCCCGGTCGTACGCATGCCCTAGACAGTGCAAACACATAAGAAAGACCACAAAGTCCATACACAACAGACATAATCATTGAAGGGTATGTTGCGGGCAGAAGCCGAACCCCAACGTACTTAAACCTATATTAGACTTTCCTTAAATAGTCTTCCATTTCCCTCTATAAGATCGGGTCATCTCTTAGGTATGGCCTAACTAGCTGCACTATCAACTAGGGGCAGCCGCCTATGGCATGTCACCCCTAAATGCATGTCCTATCTTAGTAAAGCCTTCGGTGAAAAGGGGAAGCGACCAAGACTTCTAAACCAGTGCTTTGAACTGGTCTATGTGCTGTGGCCCAAAAGGGCGAGTACCTTCCGTCTCGAACATTTTATTTTAGGAAGGGCTAATGTTGGCCTTAGGCGTCTTTCAAAAACTCCAAAAAAATCAAATATTTCAAAACTCCAAAAAAATCAAATATTTCAAAACTATAAAAAAAATCAAATATTTCAAAACTCCAAAAAAATCAAATATTCCAAAAACTCCAAAAGAATCAAGTATTTCAAAACTCCAAAAAATGTTTTCAAAATCTCAAAGAACACTTTACTCATTCATGCATGTGATTTATTTATTTAAGTCTTTTCACCTATTTTAATAAGGCTTAGCCCCTTGACCATTTATCGAGATTGGTCACTTGTCATGCTTAAGGAAAGGGGCTAAGTCGAAGAACGGATCTAACTTGTCTTCATGGTTGTCCTAAGTATGCAGGTCGCAACAGAAGAAAGAAAGCGACACTCATATCTCACTCGTCACTGTCACACAATGACATAGATAACAAGATCCCATTCTATTCCATTCTATATATACATCATCATCATAACATGAACAAAAAAGGGGCAAAGTACAAGCCCTTAACCACTCTCTCCTGTACCCTGAAGCGGACGGGAAGGTGGAGGGGCCATCTCCCTCGGTCTGGTCGTGCTCCTCTCGGCCGCTCCCTCGCGCCGTCGTCCCTCCTCCTCGTTCCTCCGCCATCCAGAGGAACCTGTCAAGTAGTGCCCTTTCGATCCGCCGGGGATGCACTCCTGCTGGCTGACGAGCGACTGCGCCCGACCAGGGACAAGGCTCCCTCCAGTCCCCTTATCTCTAACCTCAGCAGCTCGTGGCGATGCTGCTCGCTCACTAGCTGCAAACGAAGCTCATCCACCTCCCGGTGCAGTCCCGTCGCCTCATCAGCTTGAAGGCGTAGGCGCAACTCCGCCATCTCTGCCTCTAGGGTGGTCGACCGCGCTAAGGCATCTCTCAACTCCGCCTCCTGCAAGTCAAACATTTGTCAATAAGGGAAATAAAGAGCATGGGCCAATTAATCAATAACTCACCCGCTCATGTAGCTGGGCCATGGCATCCTCTGCCCGGGTCACTACTGCTACCAACTGACCCTCCACCACGGAGCGGCCAGGCTCATCTCGAGAGTGAAGGATCGAGGAAAAGGTGTGGATAAGATCTAGAAGGGGGGGGGGATGAATAGATCTATGCCACTCTATGCGGAAGCTTAAGCAATTTAAAAATACTTTGAGAATCAGAGGCAATTTTAACAGTGAAAAACACAGATTTGATGAGATGTTAAGTGAGTTGATAAAATAGATGTGAAACCAGTTGATTATGTGAATATTAATCGATCCTATGCATGCATCTAACGGATAATAGAATCAAACCATGTGATTTCTACATCCACCCCTCACACCCAGTGAGGATTCACTAAACAACCTGGGTAACACACCCACTGGAGCCAGACAACTCCAACACCTGAGTTTACAACTCACACAACTCTAGAGTAAGACTACTCTAGATCCCTGAGCAAGACTGCTCAACAAACACTTGAGTTGGACGACTCAAACTGAACACAATGGCTCACAAACAACTTTGCTAGACACCAACACAAGACATAGATCTTCTAGCAGCAGATCATGTCGAACATGAGAACATTCATGAGAATTATGCAGAAGCATTTGCACAATCTCAAAATGTCTCAGAAGAACAAAAGTACATTGAAAATTGTATGAAAAGACTTTATTCTTCAATGTACTCCCTTGTAGAAGCTCAGATTGGGAAGAGGCTTGGATTCTTGAAGTCCCAAACGATGCTCTGCACTTTTAACTTGGGATCTTCCTTGAAATCTTCTCCAACGGATGCTCCTACTTGATCTGCTTCCTTGAGGCGCTTCAATTGCTTCTTCAAGGATCAAACTCCAATTCTCACACTTGAATTGATGAGAATTGGTCTTCAGAAGACACCAGGAGAGCAGAGGAGGGAGATGAACTCTTCTCGCCGCCAAAGGGAACTTTCTGGAGGCTCCAAGAGTTCGTTGGGTCTCTTGATGTGATGGATGGCCAATTGGGGGCTTTTTATACCCAAAAGATTCCAATGATACCCTTTAGGTACAAGGGCACATGATCCTAGGTTGATACACCATCGCCCTAGGATGACACGTGGCAATCATCCATCTTAAGTTGGAATCTTTCCGTAGTGTGTCGACCTGCCCTGGTGGTGGTGTCGACACACTGTCCCAAATCTGAAAACAGACTGTTCTGGGAACGAGGTCCAGTGTCGACCTGCCCTCATCCTGCGTCGACCTGCTGTCCCATTCTGCAAATAGACTGTTCTGGGAATTGATCCAGTGTCGACCTGCTCTGGTGGTAGTGTTGACCTGCTGTCCCAATTCTGAAAACTGGCTGTTCTGGGAACGAGGTCCAGTGTCGACCTGTCCTCATCCTGCGTCGACCTGGGTAGTCTAATTCCTGGAATTTGAAACTCGTGTCGACTTGCTTTTTGACTAGTGTCGACACAGTCTCAGCATTTCTTCAGCTTTTTGCCTTTGAGTCTGAGGTGTTGTGTCGACACCATTGTGGGGTGTGTCGACACCATCTTTGCAAAAAGTATTTGTACCTGAAAATAAAACACATATATCATTAGTAAAATATTCTATTATGAGTTCAAATGATAAGTGTGCTTTGAAACATGCTTTTTGAATATATATTTCAGGTGAAATGTGTTTATCATGTTTCAATTAGTTTGCATTCAAATCACATTTGTCATCATCAAAATAAGAGGGGAAATGATATGAAATTACACTCAACCCAACAATCTCTCCCTTTTTTATGATGGCAACATTAAATCCATATGACAAAGAGGTTTTGATGAGATGTGATTTTAAGCAATTTTTGGTTATTCAAAGTCCTTATTTTTCTTTTTATGTTCATGCTTGTCAAAGACCTTTAAATATAACTCAGTCACAATTGATGGTTGTACTTCACATGTACAATGTTACTTGAAGTAAGTTAGTTGCATAAAGAAGGTCAAGCAACTTGACAAGCATTCATACATTCACATTCACATAACAATTTTCAATCACATTGAAGACACAAATGAGAAATTCATTCAAGCTAAGCAAAAAACATTTCATTTCATTCAAGAGAAACATTACAATCTTTCCAAAAAGATTACAATCATTTCTTGTTCTCTTTCTTTCTTCTCCCCCTTTGACATCATCAAAAAAAAAAAAAACATTATGTAGAAGGTGGAGGAGGAATGGGAAGTAAGATTGTCTCAATGTCTGACAGTCTTTTCTCCATGAAAGTCAAGCTGGACTTGATTTGATCTTGAATGGTTGTGAGTTTTGTGTGCAAGTAATGTTCCATTCTGTCTGAGTTTTCTATCAAAGTAGCTTGAAGTCTGTCTAGATCAGCTGATATGGATTGTGAAGAGGAAGATGATCCAGATGACCAACCAGGCCTTTGCATGATTTTGAATTCCTTTGTCAAATCAGTGATCTGGCTGTCAATGTGTGCATTGAAATTCCTCATGCTCTCCAAATCATCCACGAAATGAGCAAAAGACAGTCTAGTGCTGGTGATCTCATGTAATGTCTGCTTGGTGTTGAAGACATCAGCTTGGGAATTTGCCAAAATTCCCTGAAGAATTGTCTCCAACTTTTGCTGGTGCTCCTTCAGCTGAACTGAAGCATCTGCCATTGTACTAATTAATCTATTGAATCTTTGAGCTGCATAGTCTGAGGCAGCTTTTTGCTCTATTAACTTGGCAGACACAGTGTTCTCCAATCTTTGAATCCTCAATTCAAAGGTTTCTGACATGGTTTGAATAGAGGTGTTCAAGGTTTCAAATTTATCATTTAAAAAGGAGAACAACTCTGGTGGAACAGAAGGTCCACCAGAGGATGTGGATGCTTGAAATGTAGGTTGAGGAGAGACATGTGGAATGTCAAATTCAGTGTGCATGGAGGGGGGTTGAAACTGAGGTGAGAGAGGGGCATGAAATGGAATATCACCTTCAGTTGAGACTTGAGGTTGATCCTCATTCATAGGAGGCTGATCCTCTTGACCTTGGGGCTGGTCCCCTTGAGCTTGAGGCTGTTCCTCTTGACCTTGGGGCTGGTCCCCTTGACCTTAAGGCTGTTCCTCTTGACCCTGGGGCTGGTCCCCTTGACCTTGAGGCTGTTCCTCTTGACCTTGAGGGGCCTCAACTACAACTGGCCCTCTCCAAACTTGATTGCCCTCCAGTCTGAATCCCATGAATTTCTGAATATTCTTGAAGCGATAAATGTTGGACTTAGGGATAGACTGGGATTTCTCATTTTCCAAAGGCACACCAAAGTGCTGGAACACTGAAGTCAGGTGTGCACATATGGAAGAGATCTCTTGAGGTCTTTCCTGGTTGTTTCAGATATAATTTGATACATTATTACATGGAGATTGATTTTGATGTCCTTTGCCATGCAATAGAGAATGAACCTTGTATATCTGTGAGTCTGTCTCTTCCACCACCTTGAGGGGTAATGATTGTGGTCAACATATGGTGGATGATCCTCAACACAGGGGGAAATGAATTTGTGTTGAATTTGGTGACAAAGGTTTGTTTGGGATGAGATTTATCAGCAGGAAGGTCTGTCATGATGGTATAAGCTTCATGAAGATCAAATTCGAAATTATGATAATCTGCCCCTTCATCTGGTACTTTGAAAATTGAGGCAGCTATGTCTGTGGGCAAGTCAATAGCAATTCCCTTAACCTTTGACTGAAACCCTTCATCTGTGCATTTCAAATTCTTGTAGAATTCTTGAACAAGTCTTGGATAGATGATTTGAAATTCAGAAATGAAGATTAACCAAGACTGAAAAGAGAAGAAGGTCTAAATTTCTGGAAAGGCATTTGCTAGCTGAATGTCTGTCAAATCCACTATTCTGAGCTTTAGGATTAGGTTTGCTGCACTGATGGACTTTGAGGGGTTGGTTTCTTGAGACGAAGATGATGATGACTCTATAGAATCACCAGAAGAGGAGCCCGGATTCTCAGGTCTAGAAACCCTACCTCTGCCCGAAGAAGAGGATCTACCTCTCTTGGCTGCTGGCTGAGATGCAGAGGAGGACCCTGGTTGCTCTGCAGGGTCATTGCGCCGTTTGGTTCTTCTTTCTAATTGAGGAACATCATCCTCTACCGGAACTGGCCTAGATGAGGCCTGAGATCTTGCTCCACGGCGAGGACCCATTTTTCTCACCATGGTTGCAAGGATGGAGTGGAATCGGGAGTGGATGAAGGAGAAAGGGGAGATGATTGAGAAGGGTATGTGATTGAGAGAGAAGGGTGTGGGATTTCTTGCCAGAAATGAGAGAAAAGCACCGTCGGGTCGACCTGATGCCTAAAGAGGGTTTGCAGTGGTGCAATACCCCACAGGAACAACAAGGGCTTAACCGGAACCCACGATTTAAAAAAGGTCTAGCAAGGGGTGCAGTGTCGACACTGGAAGACTGTAGTGTCGACCTGACCTAGGGTGTGTGTCGACACGGGATAGATGTGGTGTCGACCTGGCCTTTGAAGAAAAGTTGAATTTTTGTGAGAAGAAAGTTTGAGAATTTTTGGAACTTCTTTAAAATGATAATCAATGAGAGAAATAGTCATTTTAAGGATTTTTAAGAGGCTTAAAAATTCATTTGTTATATTTTGCAAAAATTCATCACAATTCAAGTTTTAAACAATTTCCAATAGGATATGAGCATTCAAAGACTTGAGTCAATGAAATGATGATTTGAGGGATATAATATATGTAACAATCAACTATAATCTACCATATTTCTCAACGTTAAAGAAATAAAGATATCCTCTAGACTGAATACAATTGTTTTGAAAATAAAACACAATCTTAAAGAACAACTTGATGATGAATGAAAATGATTCTTTCTAAACAAAACTCCATTAACACATATATTTTGTTTTTGTAACAGACTATCAAATGATATAAATCTTTTTCACTTAAGTGCTAGTGCTTTTTACACACCATAGTCCCTGGATACTTAAGATTTGTTCATTGTCAAGTCTCAAATGGGTAAATGATGACCTTTTGACATGAAAATATACGTTTTGTAGACGCCAATATTTTCAGTTACTCAGTCATCATCAAAAAGTATAGCACATTTTTTTCTGTATTTTGAATTTATTTTTGAATTTTTATCCCCTTTGAACAGAGATAACATTAGTGCCTCATGACATGCATGGCACTTCATTCATTGTGAAGGTGTGCAGTTTCTCAGCACAAATGTCATTGCTCTGTTGAATTTTCAAAATTTTAGAGTTTTGTAAGATAGAAATCAGTTTTATCCAACATCAGTTGCAAACAAAGAGATGTTTTAATTTCAAGACACAAGTTGTTTTCAATCTTGGAAGAATTCTGAGTTTCTGTGGGTTGAAAAATATAGTTGACAATTGATTAATAAAAATATGATAGATCACTCAAAGGATCATTTGGAGACTCTAGACATCTGAATGATGACATCATGCAGGAAATTGATGAAATGCAAGAAAAGTTATGAATTTTCAAAAGTCATGACTTGTGAATTTTCTAGCTCCCCCTGAGATGATGATTTCAATCATTTTCTATCAAAATAAAGATATGCAAGTTTTGAAATCAAGAAAGATAATTTTCTTTTAACAATAAAAGCTCCCCCTCACCAATTGCATATTCATTTCTTAGTACTTGGCGGAGTTATATACCCACGCATAGTGAAAGTGTCCAGACAAGTCTGACTTGTCCTTCTCCAAGTCACCATTTGATATACCAAGAAATTTCAACACAATAAGAGTTGAAGAATTTATTGTCCAAAAGAAATGGAAGTGGAATTGAGAGAGATATGGACAGTGTGACTGAAGGAAGCAAAGGGTTATGATATGAAAAGAACTCCCCCTTAGATAGTGCATAACACTCAACCCAAACCTAAAGAGAGATCAAGAATGTGGACATTTACAAAGACCAAGTTCTCTCCTCAAAGATGAAAATCTGTTTTCAGGAAGGGGTTTGGTGAAAATATCTGCAACTTGTTTTTCAGTTTCAATGAAATGGAGTTCAAAGGACTTCTTTGCAACCTCATCTCTCAAGAAGTGATGCCTAATCTCAATATGTTTGGTTCTGGAATGCTGAATGGGGTTTTTAGACAGATTTATTGCACTTGTATTATCACATAGGATGGGTACACAACCTAAGTCTTGGTTGTAATCGAGAAGTTGATGTTTCACCCAGAGAATCTGAGTTCCACATATACCTGCTACAACATATTCAGCCTCTGCAGTTGACAGTGCAACTGAATGTTGCTTCTTGGAAGCCCAAGAAATAAGGCACCCACCAAGGAATAAACACAAGCCACTTGTGCTTTTTCTATCTAATTTACACCCAGCATAGTCAGCATCACAATAGGCAATCAAATCTAGCTTGCAATTAGCAGGATACCAAATTCCTAAATCACATGTTCCAACAAGATATTTGAAAATTCTCTTAACAGCTAACATGTGACTTTCCTTAGGATTAGACTGAAATCTAGCACACAAGCACACACTAAACTGAATATCTGGTCTAGAAGTTGTAAGATAGAGTAGAGAGCCAATCATACCTCTGTAGGTCTTTGGGTCTACTGACTTATCATTTGAGTCTTCTTCTAGCTTAGCATTTATAGCAATAGGTGTGCTTGAATGCTTGAGGTTCTGAAAGTCAAACCTTTTGAGAAGTTCCTTGACATACTTGGCTTGACTGATGAACATCCCTTCAGATGTTTGGTTAACCTGCAATCCCAAGAAAAATGTTAATTCTCCCATTAAACTCATTTCAAATTCATTCTTCATTTGATTTGAAAATTCAGTGCATAGGCCTTTATTGGTTGAGCCAAATATTATGTCATCAACATAAATTTGGACCACAATTATTTGATTTTTGACTGTTTTTGTGAACAAAGTCTGATCAACATTTCCTCTAGAATATCCTTTTTCAAGTAAAAAGGTACTCAAACGGTCATACCAAGCTCTTGGAGCTTGCTTAAGACCATAGAGAGCCTTATTAAGCTTGAAAACATGGTTATGATGTTTTTCATTTTCAAATCCAGGAGGTTGTTCAACAAAAACATTTTCCTTAATATATCCATTTAAAAAAGCACTTTTGACATCCATTTGATAAACTTTGAATTCATGGAGGATGCAAAAGCAAGGAAAATTCTAACTGCTTCTAGTCTAGCTACAGGGGCATATGATTCTTCAAAATCAATTCCAAATTCTTGATTGTACCCCTTTGCAACTAGCCTAGCTTTATTTCTAATGACTTGACCATTTTCATTCAACTTATTTCTGAAAACCCATCTAGTGCCAATGATTGTTTGGTCACTAGGTCTAGGTACTAATTCTCATACTTGATTTCTTTCAAATTGATGAAGTTCATCATGCATGGCATTAATCCAATCAGAACTTGATAAGGCTTCATCAATTGACTTTGGTTCAATTTGGGAAATTAGAGCTAGTGGGTCTTCTTCAATATCATGCAGGAATGATGATCTAGTCCTAACTCTATCATGTACATTGCCAACCACATTGTCTAATGGGTGATCTCTTAAAAATCGATGTTCAGAAATTACCTGTTCAGAAGTACCCACTTCTGGGACAATATTACCTGACCACTTGGAGATGGTGTGTTCAGGTTCTCTTCAATGTTTTCAAACTCCTCAACAGTTGGTGAAGAGTCCACAATAAATTCATCCTCTTCAGTGTCTTGTCTTTCCCTGCAAGATTTAGAATTATTAGTTGAAAAGGAATTTTCATCAAAGATAACATGTGGAGATTCTTCAACAGTTTTAGTTTTAAGAATGTACACTTTGAAAGCCCTTGACACCTCAGAATAGCCAAGGAAGATGGCTTCCTGACTTTTAGCATCAAATTTGTCAAGGTTTTCTTTGTTATTGTTGTGTACAAAGCATTTGCACCCAAAAGTTTTAAAATAAGATACAGTTGGCTTTTTGTTTTTCAATAATTCATAGGGGTTTTTATGATTTTGGTCTGATCAAGCTCTATTTAGAATGTGATTGGCTGTGTTTACAGCTTCAGCCCAAAAGGATTTGGGCAAATTACTTCCTAAGAGCATGGATCTAGCCATTTCCACAAGAGTTCTATTCTTTCTTTCCACAACTCCATTTTGTTCTGGAGTTCTTGGTGAAGAAAACTTGTGGAATATTTGAAATTCAGCACATAAATCAGAAAAAGATGTGTTCTCAAATTCACCCCCATGATCAGTCAAAATATTTTTGATTTTATATGGATAAGTTGTTAAGACAGTGGTACAGAAGTTCTGAATTCAAGACAAGTATCACTTTTGTGGGACAGAAAAATAACCCAAGTAAATCTAGTAAAATCATCAATGATTACAAACCCATATCTTTTGCCACTTAGACTTAGAATTCTTGTAGGGCCAAAAAGGTCCATGTGAAGTAATTCTAGTGGCCTAGATGTGAGTACCTCATTGAAGTTTTTAAAAGATTTTCTTGTTTGTTTTCCTTTAGCACAGATCCCACAAACTTGATTTTCAACATTAGAGAAAGATTCAGGAAGACCCTTAACCAAATTCAATCTTAACAACTTATTCATTGTTCTGAAACTTGCATGGCCAAGTCTTTTGTGCCAAGTCCATGCAATTTCATCTTTATTTGCAACAAAGCAAAGATTTTCAGAAAAGTTTTTATTTAGGTTGATCATGTAGACATTGTTTTCCCTTTTTCCAAAGAATTTGATTTTATCAGTTGATGAGTCAATTATCTTACAGAAATCAGATTCAAACACAACTTTGTGACCTTTGTCACATAGTTGGCTGATACTGAGCAAATTATAATCAAGACCATCAACTAGTAAAACATTATCTACAGAGTTTGAGGAAGTTTGACCAACCTTACCAGATCCTATGATCTTTCTTTATTTTTACCTCCAAAAGTTACTGACCCTCCCTCCTTTTCAATCAGGAATGAGAATTTGGCTCTGTCTCCCGTCATGTGTCGTGAACACCCACTGTCAAGAAACCACACATTGGAGTTGGGTGCACGACCTTCCTGCAAAATAGATCAGTGGAGAGAAGATTTTGGTACCCAAACAGAGTTGGGACCATCAGAATGTTTGAACATTGTTAGTAAATCTTTTCTCACCCAAATTTGACTTGTTTTTTATTTTTGTTTTGTTTCATTGGTGTTTTCAGTCTTTTTCTGTTTGTTCTTTTCCTTAGGAATGAAAGCACCAATATTTTTGTTTTTAGTGGGAGGGGAGTTTTTCATTTGAGCATAGGAGTTCAGATGAGGAGATGGAATCCATGGATTTTGTTGGTACATCAAAAGGTTTGGATGAAAGAATTGAGGATGATACCAACAAGGGTTGTCATACCATTGGCTCCAAGGATTGGTCCAATCATCTTGAAATGCTGTCTTGGAGGTCCAAGGTTCTTTATAAATGATTTCCTTTGACTTTTTCTTGTTTTCAAATTTTTATTTGAATTTTTGATTGAGTTGTTTGTAGCTGTTGATGTTGAGCAGGTCGACCTCTCCATGACTGGTGTCGACACAGCAACCACAGAAGCCTTCTTCTTGTGGACTGGTGTCGACCTGTCAGGAGACTGTGTCGACCTGGTTGTCTTCTTTTGTTTTTGAGTTTTTGATTTGTTTTGTGTTTTGTTTGATGTTTTGTCTGATGTTTGCTTGATTTTGTGTTCTCAAGATTAGGACCTTTGACAAATTTAATTAATGGTGCTTTGCCCTTTTTCTCACCAGATTTGTCTTTCTTTGGTTTCTGTTTGTTGAATCCTAATCCATGAGAAGTTGTTGTCATGTTTGTTCCTAGCAGTGCCTCCAAGTTATCTTTACCTTTTGTGAAGGTTTGGATAACTTCATCCCTTTCTTTTAGCTGGTTTTGAAGAGTTTTAATTTCTTCAATCTTTTGTTGTTTTCTTGTTTTTCCATTTCCAGCTTTTCAGATAAGTCTTTGAATTCTTGGGTGGCCTTTTGAGAGGCAAGCTTTAGATCATCAATTAGGTTCATGAAATTTTCTTTTTCTTCATTTAATTTGTTATCTCATTTTCTAGCTCACAAATTCTGTTGTTTGAAGATTGGTTATGATAAAGGTTTTCAATTTTCTTTTTGATGTGTTTGTTTTCTTTTCTCATTTCAGAATATTTTTCAACTAGTTCAGCATAAACATCCTGCCAATCTTCAACAGTGAAATCTTCAAAAGAGGTGCTTACCTTTTCTTCAGAGTTGTTGGCCATGAAGCAGATTTCCTCACTCTCAGAGCTTGAGGATTTTTTGTCTTCTTCTTCTTCACTTGAATCTTCATCAGACCAAGTGGCTACCATGGCCTTTGGCTTCTTGAACTTCTGGAACTTCTTGTGCTTTTCTTTCTTGTTCTCAGGACACTCTCCCTTCATGTGTCCTGGCTTATTGCACCTGTAACAAATGACAGTTTGTCAGATTTTTTATTCTTGTTGAAATTAGAAGAGGAAGTGTTTCTTTTACCTGAGGAAAACTTCTTTTTCCCAGACATTTTTCCTTTTCTATATTTCAAGAATTTTCTGAATTGCCTGGTCATGAGGGCAATTTCATCCTCATTTGACTCAGACTCCTCAGAACTTGTCTTTTCCTGACTTTTGTCTTTATTACTTGAAGAGGCCTTAAGTGCCATTGGCTTGGTCTTAATTATGTGTTCTTCATTTCTTTTCAAATTGATTTCATATGTCATTAAGGATCCTATCAATTCATCCAAAGAAATTTTGGACAAATCTTTAGAATCTTCAATGACAGTGGCCTTTGTGTGCCAAATTGAAGAAAGTGAACGTAAGATTTTCCTTACCAAGTCTGCATCTGTGTAGTCCTTACCTAAGGCCTTCAGTCCATTGACAATAACCATGAACCTGGCAAACATTTCAGAAATTGTTTCATTAGACTTCATCATAAACAATTCATATTCTGAAACAAGAATATTTGCCTTAGTTTCCTTCACTTGTGATGTTCCCTCATAAAGTAATTCGAGTTTATCCCACATCTCTTTGGCAGATTTGCACATTGAGATTCTCGAATACTCTTTGGGATGAACAGCACATTGAATCATGTTCATGGCACTATAATTCAATGTGGCTTTTCTTATTTGTTCCCTAGTCCAGGTTTCTTCCTCTCCCTGGTTTTCATAGGGACCAACCTCAACCACTTTCCAGATTTCATAGTTCTGGGCTCTTAGAAACACTTGCATTCTATTTTTCCAGTATGAATAGTCCGTTCCATTAAAGAATGGTGGCCTATTTATGGAATGCCCCTCAGCTATGAAACCTTTGGAATCCATTGACTTAAAAAGGAAGCACAGAAGGAATACTCAGCAAGCAAGCAAACAATCAAGCAATCAGACACACAATACTCAAAAACTGCTCAGATCAAATGTAAACCCGCTCTGATACCAATTGAAGGATCGAGGAAAAGGTGTGGATAAGATCTAGAAGGGGGGGGGGATGAATAGATCTATGCCACTCTATGCGGAAGCTTAAGCAATTTAAAAATACTTTGAGAATCAGAGGCAATTTTAACAGTGAAAAACACAGATCTGATGAGATGTTAAGTGAGTTGATAAAATAGATGTGAAACCAGTTGATTAAGTGAATCTTAAGCGATCCTATGCAAGCATCTAACGGATAATAGAATCAAACCACAAATAGACAAGTGCACAGAGATTTTTAGGTGGTTCGGAAATCACCCATGTGATTCCTACATCCACCCCTCACACCCAGTGAGGATTCACTAAACAAATTGGGTAACACAACCACTGGAGCCAGACAACTCCAACACCTGAGTTTACAACTCACACAACTCTAGAGTAAGACTACTCTAGATCCCTGAGCAAGACAGCTCAACAAACACTTGAGTTCGACGACTCAAACTGAGCACAATGGCTCACAAACAACTTTGCTAGACACCAACACAAGACATAGATCTTCTAGCAGCAGATCATGTCGAACATGAGAACATTCATGAGAATTATGTAGAAGCACTTGCACAATCTCAAAATGTCTCAGAAAAACAAAAATACATTGAAAATTGTATGAAAAAACTTTGTTCTTCAGTGTACTCCCTTGTAGAAGCTCAGATTGGGAAGAGGCTTGGATTCTTGAAGTGCCAAACGATGCTCTGCACTTTTGAACTTGGGATCTTCCTTGAAATCTTCTCCAACAGATGCTCCTACTTGATCTGCTTCCTTGAGGCGCTTCAATTGCTTCTTCAAGGATCAAACTCCAATTCTCACACTTGAATTGATGAGAATTGGTCTTCAGAAGACACCAGGAGAGCAGAGGAGGGAGATGAACTCTTCTCGCCGCCAAAGGGAACTTTCTGGAGGCTCCAAGAGTTCGTTGGGTCTCTTGATGTGATGGATGGCCAATTGGGGGCTTTTTATACCCAAAAGATTCCAAAGATACCCTTTAGGTACAAGGGCACACGATCCTAGGTTGATACACCATCGCCCTAGGATGACACGTGGCAATCATCCATCTTAAGTTGGAATCTTTCCGTAGTGTGTCGACCTGCCCTGGTGGTGGTGTCGACACACTGTCCCAAATCTGAAAACAGGCTGTTCTGGGAACGAGGTCCAGTGTCGACTTGCCCTCATCCTGCATCGACCTGCTGTCCCATTCTGTAAATACACTGTTCTGGGAATTGATCCAGTGTCAACCTGCTCTGGTGGTAGTGTCGACCTGCTGTCCCAATTCTGAAAACAGGCTGTTCTGGGAACGAGGTCCAGTGTCGACCTGCCCTCATCCTGCGTCGACCTGGGTAGTCTAATTCCTGGAATTTGCAACTCGTGTCGACCTGCTTTTTGACTAGTGTGACACAGTCTCAGCATTTCTTCAGCTTTTTGCCTTTGAGTCTGAGGTGTTGTGTCGACACCATTGTGGGGTGTGTCGACACCATCTTTGCAAAAAGTACTTGTACCTGAAAATTAAACACATATATCATCAGTAAAATATTTTATTATGAGTTCAAATGATAAGTGTGCTTTGAAACATGCTTTTTGAATATATATTTCAGGTGAAATGTGTTTATCATGTTTCAATTAGTTTGCATTCAAATCACATTTGTCATCATCAAAATAAGAGGGGAAATGATATGAAATTACACTCAACCCAACAGAGAGGTGGAAGCACCCCCCACCATCTGCTGACCCCGCTCCAGCTCGACACGCTGCAAGGAAGAGCACAAGAGTCAGTCAATTAAAGTGAAGAATAGAAAGGACAGGAAATAGAACACTCACCAGCTCAGTCACAGTCCGCTGGAGGTCATCCCTCTGCCGGATCATGGAATGGAGGACACCCTCGAGGGAGGCAATCCGACCCTCGGGGTCAAGCTGCAAACACAAGTCAGGTTTGCCGAAGGCTTAACAATTGCAAATATTTAGAAGGGGCTAAGCTAGTAACACTCACCAGTCGTTGGGTCCCCCTGTACACCTGGGCCCCGTACCTCCGTGCATAGGCATGGAAGTAGTCCTCGTCGCTAGTGGCCTCAGAGGTCACCACTCGAACTTACTGCCTCCAATCCTCGAACTGCTCCCGGGCTCACTCCCTCCAATCAGTGACCTACTAGATGCCCCGGAAGCTGCGACCCGGCCTCTTGCACAGCCTCTACCAAGTCGAGAACTCCACTACCGCCTGGTAAAGCCCCAAAGTCCTCGCCACCAGCTACAGGTGTAGTGGCACGACCGTGTTGAAGGCGTGGAGCCAGATCTCCCTACCGAAGTAGGGGCGGCCCTGCTCCACCCACGGCTGGTCAGCGTCGTCCTCCCCAGCGTAGGGGGTCCACTCAACCTACACATCACATATAGAAAGCTCATTAGCAAATTGTCAGTGACAAATTAAGGAAGGGTTGTAAACAGTAGAAGTACTAACATGCCCAAAAGGGACAACATCCAACGCGTCCTGGTTGAGGGTCACCTGCAGGTGCAGGGACCGTTCATCGTGATGAAACTGCCAGTGCTGCAGGAGTGTTACGGTGCCCGGCCGCCTCAGTATTCCTCGGCCTAGTGAAGGGAGGTAGTAGTAGGCCCAAACCTGCAAAACAACATAGTCAGTAGCACGATCAGTCAATTAAAATAAGCACGAAAAGCAATAAAGGGTAAGGGTAGGAAGTATACCTGTAGAAATGGAAAGAACCCGGCTACCCCTGTCTCCCAGCCAAAGGTACCCAGGCTGTCAAAGAGGTAGGCTAGGAGGGCCGCACCCCATGCATAACTACCTACCTGGGCCAGGTCCTCCAGCAGCGGCAGGCACTGGCAGCTCACTGGGTCCCCTCTGGTCCTCAGGATGAGCTTCAAGATCACAAGGATCAGGAAGCGCCTCAAGTCTCAGTCCGCTGCGGCCCCCTTCCCCTCCGCCACCGCTGCTCTGGCGTCCGTCATCAATCGGGCCGTGTACTCCACCTGGCCCTCTCCGGTCTAATGGCGTGCGTCTACTACTCCCATGCTCACCTGCAGCCTCATCCTCGGCACGAGGGACGACCTCTCCCTCATCACCTCCAACCCCAGTAGCCTCTCTACCATCTCTTTATAGCATGTGCATGTCACCCTTGTCACCGCCTGGCCGTCAACCCTCAGGCCAGTGATCCGTGCCACGTCCTCTAGTGTGGGGATCATGTGACCCCACGAGAGAAGGAAGGCTTGGCACTCGGGGTCCCAGCACTCCTTCAGCGCCTAAATCAATGCCACATCGGGCGTAAGCTCCTCTAACCTAAGAAAGGGGCCGAACCCCATCTGCTCCAACTGTGTCCTCTGGAAGTCCGGCAATCCCTGATAGATCGCCCAGACAATGGCCCACCCCAGTCGAGACCGTAACTCGCTCTGCAAAACACTCACAAAAACATGAAGATCAGTCAAAATCCACAAAACAACACTCTGTTTAGATTGCGACAGGCCCCCTGTTGCCTTCTGAAGGTGACACAATGGGCGTCACGTTCATGCTTTTGAAGGCGACGGATCGACCCGTCGCCTTCTGAATGCGACAACCCCTATGTCGCATTCTCCCTGGTAATGCGATAGGAAGCCTGTCGCATTCACAGGGTGACCAGGGGCGGCCAATAGCTATTCCCCCGGTCATTCCACCTTGGGCCAAACGCCCTATTAGCACCTTGTTTCACCTGTTCCCCCATCAAAAACATCACATAGGCTAGGGTTTGAGTGGCCTACCTTCTTGGGGCCGGCCGCCTCCTCCTCGCCCGACACCTCCATGGGGTCTGCCTCCATTGGGAGGGATGGAGTTTCCTCCCCCATCACCGTAAGAGCTTCCTCTACCATCCGCTTCCTATTGACGGTGCGCTTGAGCCCCCTCGAGCGCCAACCGCCATCACCACTGGTAGGGCCTCCGTCGCCCTCCATTGCCTCGGCCACCGGAGAGGAGAAGTAGGGGAGAGGAGACAGAGGTTGGAAGCAGGATAAAGGAGGAAGATAAGAAGAAGAAGCCGCCGCCGTCGACCAGGGATCACCGGAGAAGGAGAGAGGAGGAGGGTTCCTCTGTCGCCGGAGAAGAAAGGGGAGAAAGAGAGAGAGAAGAGTGAAAGAGGGAAAGAGAAAGAGGTGTGTGGGGCCCCAAATTCAAACCACCTTGGCCCTGTGGTCGCGACCACAAGGCTGTCACATTCACTTTAGGTCGCAGCAGATGCCCTGTCGTGTGTAAATCTTGGTCGCAACGGTTGACTTGTTCCGTTCAGGTCGCGACGCTCACGCTATCGCCTTCTCAGTTTGTTCACCATACAAATTCACATTTTTATGCTAAATCTCAAATGCTTGCATCATATAAAAGCTGAAAATTGCCATAAAATCTCTGATGCATCACTCTGATGCCCCTATTACATCAAATCTCTCAAAAATCCCCCGAAAATACAATCATGTCTCTCTTGCAAGATCGCGGTCCCCACGTGGTTGGATCTCTCTATACTCCCTGAGGTATGCCAAAATCCTTTGCATTCTCATGATTCTTATTGCTAATTCGAGTTGTGTTTGCGCTTATGCTTTAAGATCTTCAATTGTTTTGGTGAATTCTAAATTTTATCCTGTTCTTTATTATTTTATCTTTAAAATCCAAAAAAATCAGAAAAACTCAAAAAAAATCAAAAAATCAGAAGATCAGAAAATAAAAAAGACGGCTCGTCAGGTGAGTTTAGGTAAGTATTTCTAACCTTTATCTCTGCATTACTATATGGTATCTACCCTACTATATCATCTCAAGGACCGACTGGTTCTCAGTGTGTTCTAAGATCTGAGTTCCCCTTCACCAAAAACAATGATGATCTAAGTGGGCACTGTTAATCGTTGGATAGGCCGTTAGATGGTATGGCTCGGAGACGATGGATTCTATCGCACGTCGGGGATGCGAAGTGTCTTGACCCTTGCTCATTTTGTCTAGCAATATTATCCTTGAGTATTTGTTATTTTCTCCTTTTCTTTCCATTTTATTTTATGATTTCTTTTCTTTTAGCCCAGCATGCATCATTTAGGATCATTGAGCTACATGCTTCATGATTAGTCAAAGCCAGCTTCGCGATGATGTTTCAACCAGATTTTCATTTCTCAGACAAGAATTTCATTCCAATCCGAATTTGAAAGTCTTCTTCGAGCTAGTTGCTTGGTCCAGTTTGCCAGTATGGTTCCTATTAAGGATTCCTCTCATCCTCATTCATTATATCAGTCATCCCTTTCCCTCTGATCCGCTCATTAGTTGTGAATCGCTCAAAGGCCAGAGTCGAATAGACCCGCCGGGCAACACCTATCCCCTAATGAACGAAACCTGCAAGCCAAGATGGCCAGGGTACCTCTTGATCAAGAGGTTGATCATTTCTTTTCTTTTGATCTTTATTCGTCCCTGAATTTGAACCATCCTTGCATTCTGTTCCCGCCATGTTCGAAGATCACTAGATAATTCTTGCTACTTATTCGTTCAGAATGGGTGTCTCTTAACCTTGATGCCCACTTTTCATCTCATTCTGCTTCATCCCACTACATCGTCATTTCATGCCATCTCCACTTCATTATCGCTCCACTCCCTTGCAAAGAAGGCATCATGGAGGGGCAATCTGTAGACACCCATTTCTGGCCCATAAGTCGAGCCAAATTCTTTGTCATATCATTGACGCCCCACGTTGGCTCATCATTGCCTAGCTGGCTTTATCCGATCATGGTATTTTCATTAGTTCATCGCCCTGGTGGGTTCTTCCTGGTCACATCAATCAGTCTTCATCAGTATCTCATAGGTCTCTGAGTTAGGAGTTCAACACTTCAAACCGCACGTCAATCCGATGCCCATGCAAGGAGATCAGACAATTTAATTGAACGATATGCTGAAAGTTCATGAAGGCGACAATTACCCTATCACGTTCTACTTCAGAAGACGACACTATTACTGTCGCATTCATACCCATATCAATTTGCCTTCAGCACCTGAATTGATTATCTTCAGAAGGCAACACCTCGATACGTCGCGTTCTCATTTGGCATTTTAATTCCCTGAAAAAATCGCCAGAAAATACTTAAAAGTTTTCCTTCTATGGAAGGCGACATGTCGAGGCGTCGCGACCTGGTAGCGACAAGGGGCTCGTCGCGTTCTGGTTTCCATGCAACGTACCCTTTCCAAACCCGACTTGGACCCTTGCTATTGATGAATAGTCTGACTTTTAGTTGGTCTAGAGACGTCCAAATCCTTCCAAATTTGGAGGAGACCCTCTTTAGAAGGACCTTTTCGAGTTCTGATTCCCTTTGCCCGAGCTTACTTACCCAAATTCAGACCATTTCCCATTATTCTCCTCCTAGCCCTTTCATGAATAATCAGGTATAAATCTCTTCATAGAGCATGGTTTACGGCAAGGTCGGTGTCTGCTTCTTCCTCTCCCAGAGAGCTACGAGTTCTCAGAAGACCTCTCAACCTCCAGACGACCAGGAAGTGCCCCCCAGGGCATTTTCTCTCCATCTACGCTTTCTTTCTTCTATCCTTCTTGATTTTCTCTCTTCATACATGCATGTTAGATCATTTTCTTTCGTAGATTTGCATTAGAACACCACACACACACCACTTTTAATCACCCAAAGGGGTTAAAACCCCACCCCACGTGAGTTCCTCCCAATTAGTTCATGTTTACTCTTTGTTTTGGGATTGATTCTACACAAAACGAATTTCTAATGGGTGTTTCTTTGTTTTGATGTTCTTTGCAGGGTTGTAAAAGACAGTAGCAGCACGAGGCTCTTGCCCCTTGGCCGGTTGAGGAGCAGGAAGAAGAGAATCCACAATCTTCATCTTCTGAAGCAGAAGACGATGTTCATCTGGTCGCGATCTACAGAAAGCGACAGTCTGTGCATCGCGTTCAGAGAATCAGAAGGCGGCACCTCCATCGTCGTGTTCAAGATAAGGCGACGGTGGGCCTGTCGCGTTCACTGGACTAGGTTCTTGATCTGCATCTTTCTTCCTTTTCCAAGGTAGTTAGCAGTCCCTTCATCTATACATCTTTTGCAACTGCTTTGGTGGCGATCATGGTCCTTTTTCTTTATTTTTTAATCATCATCTTTGGGGAGCAAATCCTGTGATTACAATGTTGTACAGACTTTTCTATATTGTATAGATTGTTATAGTTATTCGAATTCAGTACATATCACACTAGACTATTTCTTCTAACCCTTCCGGGTCTTCGAATCCGTAGATGGTTATGCAAACTTCGAGGCCCCTGGCGGGGGTCCAGGAGGTCCGGTCGTTACAGTTGGTATCACAGAGGGAGTCTACTGAGATTTGTAAGGAAGTAATAACTGTAGCTATCTCAAAGAAAGGTACTAGTACACTGCTGACATCGTCCAACTAGTGTTACACTTGTGTTTTCAATTGTTTTGCAGGTGTATGGCTTCCCTGCGAGTTTCGTGTGCGCGCTGCTGTGTGTTGCAGTTGTTGTTGCGTTACGTGCATGGCGAGTGTGGTCGCTGAGTGTGTTCGTGCCGTAATGGCATGGTTGGCGCTGGACTCACTGGGCGGGGTCTTCCTTGTGTGGAGGACAGTTGCAGGCAAGTCTAGGTGCAGTGCTCCTGGCCGTCTTCGGCGCATTTGGGTGTATGTGTGTCGCTGCAGCTGAGAGAGCCTGCGTGTGGTGTGGCCTTCACCGGTGTAAGGTTGTTGCCTATGGAACCGGTCGAAGTGTCTTTGCCTTGTTAGCTGTCCCCTGTTGTTGGGGTGTGTGCTATGTTGGTCTTCTGTGTGGTCTCCTATTTGTGCACTGTTGTGTACTGTGCTCTGCTTGGTCGGCGTTGTTGCTTGGGCTAAGCAGATGTTCTATGTGCCATGTTGCAATGCTGGTTAAGCGCTGCGACGCTTGCCTGTGGTTGTTGTCGGCCTGGTGCTGGCTGGTTATGAGCTCTGTTGAGGTGCTCCCAAAGTTCTTCTCTGTTGGTTCTGGCAGAAGTGAGGTTTCCCCATAACTGTGTTGTGCTTGTTTCTAGTTGCTGCTGCGTTGCCCTCTGAGTTGAGGTGCATCGCTTGGTTGCCTTGTGTTCTGGTAAGGTTTCCCAAAAACTATAAGGCCCGTGAAATTTCTTGGGTAATTGCTTGTGTGAATAATTCTATTGTGCGTAGTACTTATTTAAATGTATTGCATAAATTAGCGTTATGGCAATGTATACATTGTATATATGTAGATATCTATATGTGTGTAGTGTATATAGTTTTGCATGTTTTAAGTCTATTCTGTCAACCAGTTGGCGTCAACATCAATTGACGTTGACTGTGAATCGGCGGCAATATCGATGGACGCCTATTCTGAATCGACGACCAGATATGTTGACGTCAATATCCCAGATCAATTACGTTTTCAGATCCGGAAACATCTCCGGAAACTTAGCCTCTTGTTTTAGAAACCGACCCCAACGGCTCTATACCTTACCTAAACACATCTCCGACCCTTACCCTTATAAAAACACCCTCGTGGGCCGATCTGACTCCTTTTGACTCTTTGTCAAAAACCCTAATATTCTATGTGTGAAACCCCGACTTGGACCTCTGAAATCCGGCGACTGGCGACTTCATCCGGCGATCTACAACGACTGGAGAGGAGTCAATACATCCGAGAACGACTTCCCCACACTGGTGTGCTGAGGAGATCAACACAGAAACCGGGTGAAGGTGGATTTGAGGACTCTTTGGTTCAGGCCGGGGAGGGCTTATTCGACTCAAATCATCGATTGGGAAATTTTCTACAGGCAAGTACCCCATCCACATAATCCCTACATGTGTCTAGTAGGTCCTAGGAATTTTTACAGATTTTTCCCATGTCCTGGAACCCCCATTCACATAGTCTTTTGGGTGTGCAGTCTGTGTTTTTCACAGACAGGAACTTAACGGCGGGATCCCTTGCTGTTAAGATCCTGAGCTGACGGCACCCTATGTCGCCGTTAACATGAATAAACGGCCATACCTTGCCATTGAGTTCTTCAGGCAAGAGTAGTGGACTGTCTGCCTTTATAAGCTATTTTGTTTAGATTTTCTGCGCATGAGGATATATGGTAAATTTTATATGTTATGTAGTATGTGCAGTGGAGCATGTTGTGTAATTTCTGTTAAATTTCATTTAGTGTATTAATTATTGAAAATTTTGAAATACATGTTAAACCGGTTCTGAATATTGTAAATTATTGTTTATGTTATCCTTGCGGAAAATAAGTGTTAGAAATTTTATGTGGTGCTTAAATCGATGTCAGAGCATGATGTTAAAATTTGGAAATTTTCTGATGACTATGTAAATTTATATATTTTCTAAACTGAAATACAGTGAGCATGTTTTATTAGTGTAGAAATTCAGATAAATAACTTAAAAACAGTAAAATTCTTAGAAATTGACCTATGCTTAGAAATATCATTTTTCATGTATAGAATGAATTTTGAGTCCAAATGATGATATTCCATTTTAGTTTGACTATTTTAATCTGATGTAATACTACTGTTAGAATTTTCAGAAACTGTGTGTAACTCAGAAAAATGCGAAATTTGGTATGCATGATGTTTAACCTTTAATAGATTTTTGATTAAAATTTTGTAATGAAATGATGACAGTCACTATGTATTCCGGTTTCAAATGACCTATTGATGGATTAAAACATGTTAATGTGGTAGATATTAAAAATCTGAAATTTCAGCATGATTAGACTTATTTTGAAAATTTTAAATTCTGAAAACAGTAGTGCCATGCTAGGTAATACTGAAATATGTGAAAATGTGAACATAGTATAAATAAGATAAATTGTGCATTAAGTGTGTGTTAAAAGTTTGGAAAATGTGTAATTGTACCAATGGGTGACACTGCTACCTTAGGGGGCTGTGGAACTGTACTGTGGTAAAGTCCCCACGAGAAAGTTCAAAGTGTGTGATGTCCCACGGGCATTGGGATTAAATCCTGGAGGCGAACAAGTATCGCTGGTTAGGGTGGAGAGTACTTCTCCCGGTTCTGCGCAGTAACTAAGATTTATCACTGAAATGCCTAGGTGATAGATATGTGATGTGATTAGTGTGTGTCCTTCTAAAAGGTGGTTTTGGCTATGTGTCACGGCATTTAATAAATGTGAACTTGTGTTTAAGTGGAAGTGAATGTGTAATTTGTGAAATTGTGTAAGTGATCTTGTATTAGTATGAATTCTTGTGATAGCATGTAAGTTGATAACTTCTAAAATGATTATAATATGTACTTAACAAAACAGCAATCTTTTAAGAGTATAAATGTGTTATTCATGTGAAAATTCTTTTAGAATCCATGTTAGAATTATCTCTTATTTATGTGTACAAACTCCATGTTTAAAATGACTAATGTTTAGCTTGTAAGTGTGTGAATGTGGCTAAATGAGTTTAGTTTAATATATTGAAAAGTGTGTAGAAAGCATGTGATTGGCTTTAAGTTATTGAAATTTTTGCATAAGACAATTTCCATGTGTAACCTGTGTAGAAATTATGTTTAGGATTCGTACTTTAGTTAATTGTTAAATCCATGTTTATATGTTATTGTGTATGAAAATGTGAAGGTTATGTGATGCATGTATGTTTAGTGTGTTTGGTGTTACTTGTTGAGCTCTTTTGAACTCATTCTTGCTTCGGCGTACAGATGCAGAGATTATTACTTCATCCAAGGAGATCGTTAGGAGCAACTCGGAGTGGGAGTAGGAGACCTTGTTTAGATTCAGCATTGCATTTTCATTTTCATAAGTATGTATAAAGACTCTGCGTAGTCTTATGTGGACATTTTATTTATTTTACTTCTAAATTATGAAAAGTTTGGTTTGTTTTCTTCTATATGGACTGTGAATAGAATGTGGATGATGGAATAAGAGTTACTTTTCAGTCATATTCAATTCCGCTGTTATGTGAATGTATTTATGTATATTCCACCCTATTATATAATTGTTGGGTAAATGTCCCACTGTAGCGGCGCTCATTATATCGATGAGGGTTGGTATAACTGTACTGGTATAAGAAGGGTCGTCACAGAGATTGGTATCAGAGAAACAAGGCTGAAATTGTACATAAATATACACAGAGACCATCATCTTCATTATATGGTAAGTCTGTGTAGATTGTCCACATATGGATAGTTAGAAATTAGATAGCCTAGTTTCTAAATTGTGATTAAATTATTTTGCAGGATATGGCTTACGTGGTAGGCGTGGTGTTCCTGCTCGTGAGGGTGAGCAGAGCAAAGATGAGCCTAGGCATGAGGATCAGGGTGAGTAGTAGGCCCCAGCATGACAGGGTCCTGTGCTTCCCCCACCGCCACTAGTAGACTATGGAGTGTTCATGCAGGGTTTAGTGCAGGCCATGCAGACGCAGGCTCACACTCAGGCTGCACTCCAGGCTCAGCTGGAGGCTCAGGTTAGAATAATAAGATAAAGTAGTTTGTTTTATTAAATGCATGTTTGATATGTTGTATGTGTTGCTTATGATGCTTGTTGTAGCAGGCTCAAATGCAGCTCCCCGGGCTGACCATGGTGGACCCACCATCATGGAAAGGTTTAAGAGGATGTCGCCACCCTCTTTTAAGGGGGAGAGTGATCCGTTATTAGCTGAGAGCTGGATGAGGGAGATTGAGAAGATCTTCTGGGCTATTAGGTGCGCTGAGGATGACAAGGTCACTTTAGCCACCTATATGCTACAGGTATGTGTAAATTAATTTGGTGGTTAATTCTTTAAGTATAAATTATGTTGATTGGTCCTTATGGATGGTTTTGGAAAGAGCGAGCCGACGTGTGGTGGTCCTCGTTGTTGCGTACGCGGTTCGAGGATGGTGCTGTGGAAGTTGGTTGGGATGAGTTCTTGAGGCTATTCCGAGCCAAGTTTGTTCCGGAGCACATCCAGGACAAGATGGAGCAGGAATTCCTCTCGTTGACTCAAGGCTCCATGACCGTCCTAGAGTACGAGGCCAGGTTTGCAGAATTATCAAAGTATGCTCCTCATATAGTAGCTGATGAGCGCAGGAAGGCGAAGAAGTTCGTGATGTGGATGAGACCATCACTGAGGACGAGGTTGGTGACTTTTGATCATCGTACCCTTGAGGCAGCACTTAGCGCGGCGTGTCGGCAGGAGGGAGAGATGGAGCAGTATCTAGAGGAGAAGAAGGCTTCTCAGAAGAGGCCAGCAGCTCCATTTCGGAGGCAAGAGGAAAATAAGGTGACTTTTCAGTCACCGCAGCGTCCTGTGGCATCGGGAAGCATTCAGGTATCTTCTCAATGTTCCCCTAATGGTAATAAGGAGTGTCCTTATTGCGGGAGGGCACATGGTGGTACGGAATGTTGGAAGCTGGCGGGGAAATGCTTGAAGTGCGGGAGCAGCGAGCATAAGATCAAGGATTGTCCGAGGCTTCAGCAGGGAGTCCAGCGTGGACCAACCCCAGCAGCAGCACTAGCAGCAGCACCAGCGACGGGACGACCAGGGAGACCTCGAGCCCCAGCTTGAATGTTTGTGTTAGCTCGTGAGGATGCCGAGCAGGCGGATCACGTCACCGAAGGTACGGTTCTATTCATAGTTGTTCATGCTCAGGTTTTGTTCGATACGGGTGCTACCCACTCGTTCATTTCCGAGCGTTTTGCTAGGAAGTTGGCCTTAGAGTCAGGGATAGAGTCTGAGGATTTAGAAGACCCTTTGTCTGTGCACACACCTACTTGTACGGTATCGACTAGGAAGTGCATTCCGTCTTTACTAGTGTGCATTGAGGATAGAGTCCTAGAAGGGTGTTTCTTCTTTGCTAAAGATGAAGGACTACGATGCTATTCTTTGTCTGGATTGGCTAGAGGAGCACTATGCATTAGTAGATTGTCGTGGGAAGAAGATCATTTTTCGCATTCCTGGTGAAGATGAATTTTCTCATCCTTTGCCAAGAAACTTGGCAGGGAAGTTTGTCATCTCTGCCATGAGGGCGATGAGAATGGTAAACAAGGGTTGTGACGCTTTTCTTGCCAGTGTGGTATTAGTACCCAAGGCTGATGAGTCACTTACTCTTGTGGAGATTGATGTAGTGCGGGAGTTTCCAGATGTTTTTCCTGATGATTTATCTGGATTGCCACCGGCTAGAGAGATAGAGTTCACTTTAGAGTTACTTCCAGGTACCTCTCCTATCTCGAAGGCACCTTATCGGATGGCACCTGCAGAATTAGCAGAGCTAAGAAAGCAGTTGTAGGATTTGTTAGATAAGGGATTTATTTGCCCTAGCGTTTCCCCTTGGTGCGCACCTGTCTTATTCGTGAAGAAGAAGGATGGGTCACTTAGGTTATGCATCGATTATAGGAAGCTAAACAAAGTGACGGTGAAGAACAGGTATCCGTTACCTCGGATTGATGATTTGTTTGACCAGCTGCAAGATGCATCAGTCTTTTCTATGATTGATTTGCGGTCTGGTTATCATCAGTTGAGGATTAGGAGTGAGGATGTGTCCAAGACGGCTTTTAGAACCTGTTATGGACATTATGAGTTTTTGGTCCTTTCTTTTAGTCTAACCAAAGCCCCTGCAGCATTCATGGATCTCATGAACAGGGTGTTTAGACCGTATCTAGATAGTTTTGTGGTAGTTTTCAATGATGATGTGCTGGTCTACTCTCCGGATGAGGCCACACACCATCAGCATTTGAGGATAGTATTAGAGGTTCTTCGTGAGCACAAGCTGTATGCCAAATTCAGCAAGTGAGATTTTTGGTTGCGCGAGGTTCATTTCTTTGGGCATGTGATCTCCGGTGCTGGTGTAGCAGTGGATCCAGCGAAGGTCCAGGCTGTTATGGATATGGAGATTCCTAAGACTCCTTCGGAGATTCAGAGTTTTCTTGGTTTGGCGGGTTATTATCGGAGATTCATTGAGGGATTTTCATCCATCGCCGCACCATTGACTCAGCTAACTAGGAAGGGAGTAAAATTTGTCTGGTCTGAGGAGTGTGAGCGTAGTTTTCAATTATTGAAGACTAAACTCACATCGACTCTTGTGTTAGTTTTACTGAGTGGTGCAGAGGGTTTTGCTATCTACACGGATGCATCTCGGATTGGCCTTGGCTGTGTATTGATGCAGCAAGGAAGGGTAGTAGCGTATGCTTCTCGTCAATTGAAGGAACATGAGAGAAACTATCCGACTCATGATCTTGAGCTTGCGGCAGTGGTTCATGCACTGAAGATCTGGAGGCACTATCTTTATGGTGTCAGATTTGAGGTGTTCACTGACCACAAGAGCCTAAAGTATCTTTTCTCCCAAAAGGAATTAAACCTTAGGCAGAAAAGATGGTTTGAATTCCTGAAGGACTATGACCTTGATCTCCAGTATCATCCTGGAAAGGCGAATGTCGTAGCGGATGCCCTTAGTAGGAAGAGGTCGTCTCTCCAGAAAGATTGGAAGATGTTGGAGGATGCAGCGTGTGCGATGACTAAGTTAGAGCCATCATTGTGCCAGGATTTTGTAGCTCAGTTGTCCATTAGGTCTTAGGTGTTGGATGAGGTAATCGAGCAGCAGAAAGTTGACCCTAAACTCCAAGAGTTAGTGGCAAGGCGGGCATTTCTCGTGATGACGACGGTATGATTAGATTCCATCACCGTGTTTGTGTTCCCGACATCATGGATGTCCGTGAGCGTGTATTAGCCGAAGCTCATAGGTCTAGATTCTCTATTCATCTGGGTAACACTAAGATGTACCAAGATTTGAAGAGATCTTTTTGGTGGTCTGGCATGAAGAGAGATGTAGCAGAATTCGTGTCTAGATGTCTAGTTTGCCAGCAAGTGAAGGCCGAGCGGCAGCGACCATCTGGTCTTATGCAGAAGATGGAGATCCCAGTATGGAAGTGGGAAGCTGTCACTATCGATTTTGTTACGGGTTTACCTCGATCTAAACGAGGTAATGACTCGATTTGGGTAGAGGTAGATAGATTCTCGAAGACTGCGCATTTCTTGCCTATGAAGAAGAAGCAGTCAGTAGAGAGTTTAGCTAGATTGTATGTTAGTAGTATTATTAGATTGCATGGAGTACCGAAGTCGATCATTTCGGATCGAGACCCGAGATTTACTTCGAGATTATGGAAGGGTCTTCAAGATGCGTTAGGTTCGAAGTTGAAGCTCAGTTCAGCGTTTCATCCCAGACAGATGGACAGTCCGAGAGAACTATCCAGACGCTCGAGGATATGTTAAGGGTGTGTGTTCTGGATTGGAAGGATGATTGGGAATGCCATTTACCTTTAGTGGAGTTCGCATATAACAACAGTTTTCATGCGAGTATTGGTATGGCTCCATTTGAGGCTTTGTATGGTAGACCCTGTAAATCTCCTTTGTGTTGGGAGGAGACAAGCGATAGGCAGTTGATAGGTCCGGAGTTAGTTCAGGAGACTTCGGATAAGGTTCAATTGATTAGGAAGAGGCTTGTTGCGGCACAGGATAGGCAGAAGAGTTATGCCGACAACAAGAGGAAGGATTTAGAGTTTGCAGTAGGTGAGCATGTCTTTTTAATGATTTCGCCTACTTGTGGTGTAGTTAGAATTGGCAGGCATGATAAGTTAAGTCCTAGATTCATTGGCCCGTATGAGATTCTCAGACGATTGGGTAGCATGGCATACGAGCTAGCTTTACCCCCAGCGTTAGCTAGTGTTCATTCTGTTTTCCACGTTTCTATGCTCAGGATGTATGTCAGAGATCCATCTCACGTTATTAGTCACAAGCCAGTGGAGATCCAGCCAGATCTTTCTTATGTAGAGAAACCAGTAGCTATTCTTGACCGGAAGGTTCAGCATCTCCGGAACAAGAGCATTGCGTAGGTGAAAGTCTTATGGCGCAACTTCTCGCGAGAGGAAGCTACTTGGGAGCTTGAGGATGCAATGAAGAAAAAGTATCCTCAGCTGTTTAAATAGAGTTGGTCTAACTTCCAGGACGAAGTTTCTCTAAGGGGGAGAGGGTGTAAGGCCTGTGAAATTTCTTGGGTAATTGCTTGTGTGAATAATTCTATTGTGCGTAGTACTTATTTATATGTATTGCATGAATTAGTGTTATGACAATGTATACAGTGTATATATGTAGATATCTATATGTGTGTGGTGTACATAGTTCTGCATGTTTTAAGTCTGTTCCGTCAACTAGTTGGCGTCAACATCAGTTGACGTTGACTGTGAATCGGGGGCAATATCGATGGACACCTACTCTGAATCGACGACCAGATATGTTGACGTCAATATCCCAGATCAGTTACGTTTTCAGATCCGGAAACATCTCCTGAAACTCAGCCTCTTGTTTTAGAAACCGACCCCAACGGCTCTATACCTTACCTAAACACATCTCCGACCCTTACCCTTATAAAAACACCCTCGTAGGCCGATCTGACTCCTTTTGACTCTTTGTCAAAAACCCTAATATTCTATGTGCGAAACCCCGACTTGGACCTCTGAAATCCGGCGACTGGCGACTTCATCCGGCGATCTACAACGATTGGAGAGGAGTCAATACATCCGGGAACGACTTCCCCACATTGGTGTGCTGAGGAGATCACATAGAAACTAGGTGAAGGTGGATTTGAGGACTCTTTGGTTCAGGCCGAGGAGGGCTTCTTCGATCAAATCATCGATTGAGAAATTTCTACAGGCAAGTACCCCATCCACATAATCCCTACATGTGTCTAGTAGGTCCCAGGAATTTTTACAGATTTTCCCGTGTCCTGGAACCCCCATTCACATAGTCTTTTGGGTGTGGAGTCTGTGTTTTTCACAGACAGGAACTTAACGGCGGGATCCCTTTCCATTAAGATCCTCAGCTGACGGCACCCTATGTCGCCGTTAACATGAATAAACGGCCATACCTTGCCGTTGAGTTCTTCAGGCAAGAGCAGTGGACTATTTGCCTTTATAAGCTTTTTTTTTTATTATTTTCTGCGCTTGAGGATATATGGTAAATTTTATATGTTATGTAGTATGTGCAGTGGAGCATGTTGTGTAATTTCTGTGAAATTTCGTTAAGTGTATGAACTATAGAAAATTTTGAAATACATGTTAAACCGGTTCTGAATATTGTAAATTACTGTTTATGTTATTGTTGTGGAAATTAAGTGTTAGAAATTTTCTATGGTGCTTAAATCGATGTCAGAGCATGTTGTTAAAATTTGGAAATTTTCTGATGACTATGTAAATTTATATATTTTCTAAACTGAAATATAGTGAGCATGTTTTATTAGTGTAGAAATTCAGATAAAAAACTTAAAAATAGTAAAATTCTAAGAAATTGACCTATGCTTAGAAATGTCATTTTTCATGTATAGAATGAATTTTGAGTCCAAATGATGATATTCCATTTTAGTTTGACTATTTTAATCTGATTAATACTACTGTTAGAATTTTCAGAAACTGTATGTAACTCAAAAAAAAGCAAAATTTGTTATGCATGATGTTTAATCTGTAATAGATTTTTGGTTAAAATTTTGTAACGAAATGATGACAGTCACTATGTATTCTAGTTTCATGTGACCTATTGATGGACTAAAACATGTTAATGTGGTAGATATTAAAAATCTGAAATTTTCAGCATGATTAGACTTATTTTGAAAATTTTAAATTCTGAAAACAGTAGTGCCATGCTAGGTAATACTGAAATATGTGAAAATGTGAACATAGTATAAATAAGATAAATTGTGCATTAAGTGTGTGTTAAAAGTTTGGAAAATGTGTAATTGTGCCAATGGGTGACACTGCTACCTTAGAGGGTTGTGGAACTGTACTGTGGTAAAGTCCCCATGGGAAATTTCAAAGTGTGTGATGTCCCACAGGCATTGGGATTAAATCCTGGAGGCGAACAAGTATCGCTGGTTAGGGTGGAGAGTGCTTCTCCCGGTTCTACGCAGTAACTAAGATTTATCACTAAAATGCCTAGGTGATAGATATGTGATGTGATTAGTGTGTGTCCTTCTAAAAGGTGGGTAGGGCTATGTGTCACGGAATTTAATAAATGTGAACTTGTGTTTAAGTGGAAGTGAATGTGTAATTTGTGAAATTATGTAAGTGATCATGTATTAGTATGAATTCTTGTGATAGCATGTAAGTTGATAACTTCTTAAATGATTATAATATGTACTTAACAAACAACAAACTTTTAAGAGTATAAATGTGTTATTCATATGAAAATGCTTTTAGAATCCATGTTAGAATTATCTCTTATTTATGTGTACATACTCCATGTTTAAAATGACTAATGTTTAGCTTGTAAGTGTGTGAATGTGGCTAAATGCGTTTAATTTAATATATTGAAAAGTGCGTAGAAAGCATGTGATGGGCTTTAAGTTATTGAAAATTTTGCATAAGACAATTTCCATGTGTAGAAATTATGTTTAGGATTCTTACTTTAGTTAATTGTTAAATCCATGTTTATATGTTATTGTGTAGTATGAAAATGTAAAGGTTATGTGATGCATGTAAGTTTAGTGTGTTTGGTGTTACTTGTTGAGTTCTTTTGAACTCATTCTTGCTTCGACGTACAGGTGAGAGATTACTACTTCTTCCGAGGAGATCGTTAGGAGCGACTCGGAGCGGAGTAGGAGACCTTATTTAGATTCAGCATTGCTTTTCATTTTCATAAGTATGTATAAAGACTCTGCGTAGTCTTATGTGGACATTTTATTTATTTTACTTCTAAATTATGAAAAGTTTGGTTTGTTTTCTTCTATATGGATTGTGAATAGAATGTGGATGATGGAATAAGAGTTACTTTTCAGTCATGTTCAATCCGCTGTTATGTGAATGTATTTATGTATATTCCACCCTATTATATAATTGTTGGGTAAATGTCCCACTGTAGCGGCGCTCATTATATCGATGAGGGTTGGTATAACCGTACCGGTATAAGGAGGGTCGTTACAGAAACGTTGAGGGTTTCTTCCAAGACTCTTTCGTGCTTGTTTCTGCTGTTGCTGTGCTACCTCAAGATCTAAGGCGTGCTATTGTTTTGGCTGGTGCGTTCTGGTGGGTTTTCCCAAAACGGTGCCTTGGTGGTTCTGGTGAAGGTTCTTCCCAGGATCATCCTTTGTCGTTTCTGTCGGAGGTTCTTCCCAGGAGTGTTCTGTGTTCGCTTTGGGCCTCCGTTGTGTTGCGTCTATGGTTCGATGTGTGCCATTGGTTGAGCTGTGTTCTAGTGAGGTTCTCCCAGGAGGACTCTTCGCACTTTGGGTGGAGGTTCTCCCCAGAGCTGCTTTGTGTTGTTTTGGTCATTGCTGCTCTATCTCTCTTTGTAGAGATCAGCTGTCTTTGTTGCCGGTTGGACTGTCTGTGTTACAGTCTGCTTGGGCGTTTCCAGTCAAGGCATTGTACGCTTGGCCATGCGTCTGGCTATTGCGATGGCCAGGTTGCCTTGCTATTCGTTTTCGAGTTTCTCGACTGCACTTGTGGGACTTCGTGTGTCCCCGTGGTCTGGTGGTTTGTTTCATTTTTTGCGCCGTGCGTGCTCTCCCAGATGGTGGTGTGGTAAGTGCCGTGGGTGTTTGGCAGGCTGTGCTTCTTGTGGAAGTGCCAGTCTTGTGCTATGGTTTTATCCCCCTCTCGTTGGTGGAAGAGACTCATTGTGTATGTCTCCTTCCCTTGCTTTCCATTGGTTGCTCGGGGTGGCGATGCTCCACTGTGGTATTGTGTTGCCAGGGTGCACATCGTTGCGACCTTCTGGTGGAGTCATCTTCCCTTGAATTGTTTTTGGGTTGAGCTGGTTGCTCCCCTCATGCTGTCGTTTCCCTGTGGCACCGTGGGTCGGTGGACCTGTTCGTGCCGTTTGTTGTTGTGATGGTTTCTTGCTGCCTGTCTAAACAATTTGAGGCATTGGGTCCTTGTCGGTTTAGTGCGAGGTAGTCCCATTTTCTATTGGGTTGCTGTGTGAGGATTGTTCCGCTGTGCATTTCCGATTGGCTTGCTCGTGCAAGCATTGTTCCGGTGTATGCTCGATTGTGCCTCGGCTTGTGCCTTGGAGGTTTTTTGTGTCGTTGTTTGTTGTTTGGCCTCTCTATCAGTCGCGATGGAGGTGGTTCTTCTTGCTCTTGCGCGCCAGGGAGTCATTGTGGTTTTCACTCCCCATGTGGCAGAGTTGGTGCTCCGTGTTTTGTGTAGTTTTTGGAGCCGATGTGGTTGTTGCGCTCCCGAAGTTGTCGGCTTTCCGTGTGGGTCTCTGGTGGAGAGTCCCCTTCGGTGGCTCTGTATCGTCTCAGGCCATTGGTGCAGATGCATGTGCTACACCTTGAGGGTTTTTCGATGCTTCATATTTCTGTGCCTCAAGGGCTGGGGCCGGCGTGGCCTGTTGTGCCCTTTCAGGCTTGCGGTCCTTTACATGTGGCTTTTGGAGGGTCTCTGGTGAAGAGTCCTTCCCGTTAGTCTGTGGTGTTGTTTCGGCCACTGGTGCACCTGTGTTGCACTTTGCTTAGTTTTGGTGCTTGTGGTAGCACCGTGTGCTCGTGCTCGAGTGTTTTGGTTTTGTGCCGTCTGGAGCATTGGTGCATTGTGTTGTATCTTGGGTGGCTTCTGGTGCTTGTGATAGCACCACGTGTTGTGCCATGTGCCTGTTTGGAAGTTTCGTGCGTTGCTTCACAACTTCGGTCGGTGTTGGAGGCATTGAGCTTTCCGCCTCTGGGACACGTGTGCTAGCCTGAGCCTTGTGGTTGTACCGTTACCACTGTGGGGTGGCTGCTTTGCCTTGTCTAGGTGGCCCTATCGGTGGTACGTCAGGCTATGGTAATAGCATGTGTCTGGATTTCCCTCTCGCTTTCGGAGCAAGTGTGTTTGGTTGTAGTACCCTACTTCGGGCTGGGTCCCTCTGAGGTCAGCGTGTTGTTCTCGACCTCTGCGACTGTTTCGGTTCCCGTGTGATTGTGTGTCTTTTTGGTGGTTGGCACGTTGGTACCCGCACTGAACTCTGTGTGCGTATGGCATGTGTGCTACCAACCCTCATTGGTTCTCCGGTTATGTGTGGCGTTGGTGAGTCTGGAAGCCGATGGCGGAGTCTCCTGTCGGTTCGTTCGGTGACAGTGAGGCCTATTGGCTTGCTAGTACTCGACCAATTGATTTGTCGGCGTTGTGAGGTGCCAAGTTCTGACTTGACTTCAGACGTCTTCCGTGTTTCCGTCGTGGTGTGCCACATTGTGGAGTGTGTAACTCTCAGCTCTTGTGGCTCCGCATGCATTTGGTGTCCTTGTCGGACCACGAGGAGGTCTGGGTGAGACCTAGTGGTGATAGTGGACGTCGTTCTGTGTGTTGTGGATTCTCCGTGAGCATGATGTTGCTCTGGTTCTTGTCACTCGCGTGGCATCTCAGATGGGCTGGTGATCGGTGCTAGCTGCTGCTAGTAGCATGAGGCCATTTCCCTGAGACTTGTGGTTGGTTCTCAGTTGTTTCTCATGCTGCTGTCGGCAACTGCGTCCTCTGTCGGGTTTTGCTGGTGACAGAGTGGGTTGCTGATTGGTTGGTCCCAACAACGGGGTTTGTTGGTGGCTACAGTTGTGCGGTTTTCGGCTGGAGTTTTCTACTGTTTGGGCCGGATTTAGCGTCGCTCGGCACCTGTGGGGTTGTCGTTCCATTTGGGCGCCCCATGTGTGGCTGGAGTGAGCCGTTCGGTTTTCGATTGTGTGCTCCCCGTGTGCTTGGAGCCCGTTTTGCGAGCTGTTGGTTTTTCGGCTTCATGTGCCCGTGCGCATTTGGCAGTGCCGTTGTTGCCACGAGGAAGTCGTGTGGAGACTTAGTGGCTTATTCACGTTGGTCTTACGTTTACTCCTTCTGTTTCATTTCATGCCTCGGGATCTTTTAGGCTTGCCCCAATTTCAAGGACGAAATTGTTTTAAGCGGGGTAGAATGTAAGACCCGGCTTCCCGGCTTTCCGTCCGGTGTCCTGGATGACTGGCCACTAACACGTCCAGGCTGGGCGACGCGTTAGTGTCTAATCGTGGGTGCCCGATGCTACAGTAATCTTGTCGAGACGAGGGTGTGCGCCGCGTTCTTGTTGTGCCCGGCTTGCCTATTGAGTTCTTGTCGTGACCGGTCAACGGGTCGCGACAGCATTTGTCGTGTTCCGCTATTCGGTCGTCTGATGCTTGTCAGGGTGGCAGGTGTGCCAGTACGACCTATCCAGTGGTCGCGGCGTCCCTGGGGGGTGCATTCTAGTCACATCCCGTTGACCTGTCGCGTTAAGGTCCTTAACGAGAGGGGGCGGTCTGTCGCGTCTTGGGGGCCGAAGGCTAAAAGCCTTGGCAGTTTCCCTTTCCCCCTTCTCTCCTCTTTTTCCCTTCTTCCCTTCGGGGACTGGCGATCGGGGTGTGGTGGCGCTAGCGAGCACGCGGTGAAGCGGTGGAGCGGCGTTGTGGAGCGAGGAGGAGGTGTCGTGCCATCGTGAAGGCCCTCTTTGGGGTTCGTCCTTCGTAACCGGTAGGGATTTCTTGTGCCCTTTCCAATCTGGGTGGATCTGAAGCCCTCGGTGTTTTATAGCTAGCTTTACTACTTTCCCATGCTCCCCTCCCCCTTGTGGAATATTTGTAGCTCGTGGGCAGCCCTGGGATTGAGGATCCCGTCGGTCTGCCTCTCTGCTGATGTCGCGACGGCTCGGCGCGTCGCGACATCAGAAGAGGCATCGGCCCGGTCGGGTGCGACCTTATCGTGACGCGGTTGGCGGTCGCGATAAGGGTCACTGTCGTGACGTGCCTTCCGGTCGCGACAGGGTTGCTGTCGCCACCAGTTGCCCTGTCGCAACAGGGTGGCTGTCATGGTGCCCTTCCCCATCGCAATGGTGTCACGACGGCTTTGCGTGTTGTGACAGTAACTGTGTTGCCTCGGGTAACTGTGTTCCCTTCCGTGGGCCCGGTTCTGTGTTGGCATGTGCCCCAGGGTAGGCTTTGCCCTTAGGAGAAGGAAGGGAACGCGGAAGGTTACCTCCCTGCGTTCATTGACCGAATGTGACACCTTCGTGGCCGTGTCCTGGTAGTGGTGTTAGGTGGGTCGCATCTGGCTGATAATCGATTGACTAGAGGTCAATCAATTATTAACTGAGTCAAGGGTTCCCATGCTGGCGGGTGGTGTTCTGAGGCTCCGGCTTTTCCATACGCGTTTGGTTGGCCGACGGCCCTCTTGAGGGTCCGTGCGTGCCTCTCGCTTGCTGGGCTTGTCGTGTGTTACAAGCCAGCAGTTCAACGTGGTTTTGTTGTGCTGCCCCGCATGTTTGCCCGGTGCTCAGCCCCTGAGGGCTTGTCCCAGATCTGAGAGGTTGTTACCATTACCTGGGACCCCCATCCTCGAGCACCTCCGAGCGAGGTATCGGGGAGACGAGCGTGCTCGAGTCGATAGCCTAGTGTGGCAGACTCTGGTGTTGAGGGGAAAATGGTGGTTTGGACAGTGGCGTTGAGTCGTTTGTAGAGCTCTCTTGGCTTGGCCTGGTACACCGAGGACGACCAGAGTTCTACCCGGTGCATGCTAGCCAGTCCTTTGTCTCACTGCCTCGCTCTACGTTGGTTCCAAAGCCACGTAGGGAGGTCAGGCATGAGGCCGCAGCTTGGCTAGGCTGTGGTGTTGCGTGCGTTGGTGTGCTTCTGTGGAGGCTCTGTCTCACCCTTCCGCGTGGGTGGAGGCAGGAGCTAGGCTAGCGAGTTGAGCGTGTGGACTGCAGGTCGCCCTCTTGGCTGCTAGCGGCGGTGTCTTGGTTGTTGTTGTTGTGACGACGCTTCCTCGCGATGTTTCCAAGTGTTATCCGTTGCCCTAGCTTGTACGGCGGTTATATCCAGGTTGTGCCTAGTTTTCGTGGGCGTCGTAGGTCTGGCCTTGTGCGGACCTGTGCTTCTGGTGGTTTCCGCTCGGTGTTCTCTCAGTTCCGTAGTCCCGTTCTTGGGTGCCAGTCCGTGGTGGCACCGGCGAGTGTGGTTTCCCGACCTCGCGGTGTGTCCGGGGTCCGGGGTGGTTCTGCTTGTGGGACCTCGAACTTGTAGAGGTCTGAGGTAGTCGTGCTTGTGGAGAGATGTCGTTCTCACTTGGTTGTTGCATCGCTTGGGCAGGTGTGCTGAGGGTTGCTTCCGCTTTTTGCCCGACTCCGTTGGTTTCTGTTGGAGTCGTGTGTGTGTCACGACCTTGGTTGGTTGTCGTGGCGTCGTACTGTTCTATTCCCCTACTTTGTAGTACCGTGCTGTAGGTTTTCCTCGCTTCATAGCTTTCTAAGGTAGTTTCATTTTTCGGAGTTCCTGCTGCTCTGGCCGGTAAGGGACTGGTAATCCCTACTGGGCCTTGTTCGCAGGCTCAACCCCCCTACTTCCTTCAGCTAGGGTCTCGTCATCGCGGGAGCTTGGTGTCGGACGGGATTGCGGAGGCGGCTGTGGCACCTTGTGTTGTCAACAGTAGTGAGAGCGAGTGTTGTGAGCTCTTATACCTGAGTGAGTAGAGAGTTGTACTTTGCAAGTCCTCAGGATATGCCCCTTAAGGACTGCACCTTTCTTCTTATACCTGTGATTCTATTTGGGACATGTTGTACAGACTTTTGTATATTGTACAGATTTTTATAGTTATTCCAATTCAGTACATCTCTCACTAGACTATTTCTTCTAACCCTTCCGGATCTTTGGATCCATGGGTGGCGATGCGAACTTCAAGGCCCCTGGCTGGGGTCCGGGAGGTCAGGTCGTTACATCCCGTGCTTCTCCAAATCATCCAAATCAACTACCTTGTTTCCACAAATCTTGATCTTCACAGCCTGGAATCGCTCAAGTTGTTCTGCCGTGAGGAAGGCGGCGCTGTAACTACCCACAGTGTTGGAACTCCCAGAAGCGGCCATGGAAATTTGCAAGAGAGGGTTCTAAGGGATCATGGAAGGAAGAGGAACAAGACTGCTCAAGAAATTTGAGCGAGAAGAATCGAATCCTCAGAGAATTGGAAGAAGGGTTCTGGAGTCGATGAAGGGTTTTGTAAACTTTGGAGTGAGAGAGAGAGAGAATCGGTGAGGGATGAGTTCCCTTCGCAACAGAGAGACATAAAGTAATTTTCAAAAAGGCGGAGCAATTAATGCAGAAAACGACAAAATAGTCTATGACGATAGCACAAAAAGCAAATAGATTTACTTAAATAAAGCGGGGAGAGAATAGTATTATTCTGAAGTGGATTATTTTATTCCAGCTATAAATAGATAAATCTATTACAAATTGCACATGTCTAGTTCTCGTCTAAGAGACGTAAATCTCTCTTCAGGTAAGGCTTTTGTAAAGATATCCGCTAACTGATTTTGTGTATCTACAAATGAAATACTAATATTACCATTTGATACATGATCTTGAAGAAATGATATCTAACCTCAATATGCTTTATCCTCGAGTGCTGCACCAGATTTTTCCTGAGATTTATGGCACTTGTGTTGTCACATAATAATGGAATGGTCTTGATGTGTAATCCATAGTCTTCAAGCTATTGTTTGATCCAAAGGAGTTGAGTGCAACAGCTATTATCGGCTACATATTCAGCTTCAGCTGTTAATAGAGCTACTGAGTGTTGTTTGTTTGAAGACCATGAAATCGAGCATCCTATAAGAAATTGACAACAACCACTGGTGCTTTTTCTATCCACTTTGCATCCAGCATAGTCAGCATCCGAATATCCAATTAAACTAGTTTCACAGGTTTTAAGATACCATAGACCTAAATTATGAGTATGAGCTAGATATCTAAAGATTCTTTTTACTGAAATTAGATGAGATTCCTTAGGATCAGATTGATATCTTGCACACATAGATACACATAATAGAATATCAAGTGAACTTGCAGTTTAATAGAGTAGTGAACCAATCATACCTCTATAGATTTTCTAATCCACTTTCTTACCTTCTAGATCACTATCCAACCTAATTGATGTGCTCATGAGAGTAGATAGTGGTTTGGCATTCTCAAACCCAAACTTCTTCAACAGTTCCTTGGTGTATTTGATTTGGCTTATATGTGTTCCTTCTTTGCTTTGTTTAATTTGAAGTCCAAGGAAGTAGTTGAGTTCTCCCATCATGATCATTTCAAATTCTCCCTGCATTAGCTTTTCAAAATAATTACACAGAGATTCATCAGTGGATTCGAAGATAATGTCATCTACATAGATTTGTACAAGTAATATAGTTTTGGCATTTGATTTAATGAATAGTGTACTATCTACTTGACCTCTAATAAAATCATGATTTAATAAAAATGCACTAAGTCTTTCATACTAGGCTCTAGGTGCCTGTTTTAAACCATATAAAGGTTTATGTAGTTTGAAAACATGATTTGGAAAGTCTAAATCATCAAATCCAGGAGGCTATTCTACATAGACTTCCTCCTTTATAACACCATTCAAAAATGCTGATTTCACATTCATTTAAAAATGTTTTAAATCTAATGCAGATGCATAAGCAAGCAAAATTCAAATAGCCTCTAGTCTAGCAACTGGTGCATAGGTTTCATCGAAATCTATGCCTTCCTCTTGGGAATAGCCTTGAGCAACTAGTCTAGCCTTATTTCTAGTGATAACACCAGCTTCATCCAATTTGTTCCTGAACACCCATTTGGTGTCAATCACAGGATGATCTGATGGTCTAGGAATAAAGGACCAGACCTGATTTCTCTTGAACTGATTTAGTTCATCTTGCATGGCTAAAATCCAAGATTCATCAGATAGTGCTTCATTGACTGTCTTCGACTCTATTTGAGAGACAAATGCTAAGTAATCACAAGGAATGATATTACCTCTAGTTCTTACCCCAACTGATGGATCTCCAATGATGTTATCTTTTGGGTGATCCTTTTTGTATCTCCATTCCTTTGGAAGATCATCATGAATGATATCTTTTTATCACAGTTCTTCCAAGGGTGGATCATCATCATCTTTGATGGTTGCTTCCTTCAGTTTCTTGGAAAGGTTTTCTATATCTTCATCATCACTAACAATTTCCTTTCTCAAGGAAGGGTTAGATTCATCAAAGATAACATGTATGTTTTGTTTAATTAATAAACTTCTTTTGTTAAAAACTCTATATCCTTTGGGTTTAGAAGTATACCCCATAAAAATACCTTCATCTGATTTGGGATCCAACTGACCAATGTCTCTCTTACCATTGTTGTGAATGAAGCATGGGCATCCAAATGTTCTGAGATGGTTGATCTTAGGCTTCTTTTGCTTCAACAGTTCATATATTGTCTTCTTCAGAATGGGTCTGATCATGCATCTATTGATTATGTAGCAAGCTGTATTGATTGCTTCTGCCTGAAAATATATTGGAAGATTATACTCAGACAACATTGTTCTTGCCATATCTAGAAGAGTTCTATTCTTCCTCTCAGCTACTCCATTTTGCTGTGGTGTTCTTGGTGCTGAGAAGTTGTGTTCTAACCCCAGATCATCACAGAATTCTACAAACCTGTCATTCTGAAATTCTCCTCCATGATCTGATCGAATACTTATGATAATGAATTTCTTATCTTTTTGAACATACTTGCTAAACTTCACAAAGCTATCAAAGGTGTCATCTTTGTGCTCAAGAAATGATACCCATGTATATCTGGAATAATCATCAACTATAACAAATCCAAAATTCTTTCCTCCCAAACTTGTAGTTCTCATTGGTCCAAACAAGTCCATATGAAGCAGTTCTAGTGGTTTGGAGGTAGTGACTATTGTCTTGGATTTGAAGGAGGACTTTCCATGCTTTTCTTTTGCACATGGTTCACAGATGTTATCTAGTCTAGAATTCATCTTCGGTAGACCATCTACTAGATCATATTTGATGAGTTTTCTTATTCCGTCCAAGCTGGCATGAGCTAGTCTTCTATGCCATAGTTCAGCAATCTACTCTTTGCTAGCTACGAAACAAATGTCTTGACTCTTCAAATCTTCTAGGTGTAACACATATAGATTTTTCTCTCTACAGGCTTCAAAAATTGTTGTTCCATCCTTGATGATTAGGCATTTAGTTTCCTGAAATTTGATCTGATGATACTTGTCGCATAGCTAACTGATGCTGATTAAGTTATGCTTATGCCCTTAGATGCAGAGAACATCTTCTATCAGGATCTTGTCTTTGCTTCCATTAGATCCACAACCAGTCACTGATCCTTCACCATTATCTCCATAAGTTATTGTTCCTTCTTCATTTTTGATAGATAAGAATAGCCTTTTGTTGCCGGTCATATGCCTTAAGCACCCGCTGTCTAGGTACCACTTTGATGCTCTAAGGCTTCCCTGCAATAAATCAATAAAATTTAGGTACCCAAGTTCTTTTGGGTCCTGGTTGGTTAGCTTCTACAGAGTTTCTTTTCGGAATTCATTTTAGATGTTTGGTTGTACAGGTAACTTTTGTATGACCTAATTTGTTACAATGAGTGCAACAAGAAATATTATTTGTTGTTTTGCTTGGCTTATTGTTTTTATTAGTGTTTGATTTATAATTAGGATTTTGTTCACCTACAAATTTTGGCATTGGATAAATTTTAGGATGAATAACTATTTCTTCATTATCTGGTGAAGTATACCCGATTCCATACTTTTTCTTTCTTGATCTTCTTGCTTCTTTTAGTATTATGGAAGATCTTCCATTTGTAAATTTCTAAATTGTGGCTGTCAAATATTCATTATCTTTTGTTAGTGTATTAATTTCACTTTTAAATTTACTTATGGTTTATTGATTTTCTACATTTGATATCTTTTCATTTTTAATTTTTACATCTTCACATAGTAGTTCAGTTCTTCTTTTCAGTTCAAAAATTTGTTTTTCTAGTTGTTCAGTTTCTGATTTTAAATCTGAATTGGTTATTTCGAGGCATGCATAATTTTTCTTAACTAGTTTTAATTGTTTACAAATGTCTTTATATTTACTATATAATTCATTGAAAGCGTCTTCTAAGCTATCAGAATCAGACTCATTGTATGAAGTAAAAGAAGAGTCTGAGGTTACCTTGTCGTCGACATTAGCCATAAATGCCAAGTTGGCCTTTTCTTCTTCTTCTTCACTAGAGCTTGACTCACTGTCCGAGTCACTTTCATTGTTCTAAGCAACAGCCTTAGCTTTCTTCTTGTATTTCTTGAATCTCTTCACATTGTCCTTTTTCTTGAATTCAGCCTTCTTCAGTTTTGGACACTCAGCCTTGAGATGTCCCGGCTTCTTAGATTCATAACTTATCGGCTCAGATATTTTAACTTCTTTGCCTTCAGGTCTCTTGAAGTCTTTGCCTTTCTTGAAGTATCTTCTTCTTGACTGATATTTCTTTTTAGCTAAAATTCGTTGTAGTCGTCTAGAGGGAAAGGCTTTTTCATCTTCACTATTATCTTCGCTACTTTCTCTTTCTGATTCACCTTTAGATGTGTTCTCTGTAGCTTTGAGGGCATTGTTATGCTTTTTCTTGCTGGAGGATTCTCCCAGTCTTTCCAAGTTTATCTTATGAGCCATTAAAGACCCAATGAGTTTCTCGAGGGACATTCTCCTGAGATCATTAGCTTCCTCTAAGCCGGTTACCTTTGGAGTCCAAGAAGTTGGCAAAGATCATAATATTTTTCTTACCATGTCTCCTGTCTCATATGTTTTTCCTAACCCAGCTAGGCCATTTGTAATGTTTGTAAAGCAAATGTACATCTGGGAGATGGATTCTCCAGGTTGCATTTGGAACCTCTCATATTGAGCTACCAATATATCAATTCTTGTTTCTTTTACCTTGTCAGTTCCTTCATGAGTGAGCTTCAGCTTGTGCCAAATCTCTTTGGCTGACTTACATGCAGATATTCTGTTGAATTCTTTCTTGCTTAGAAAGAAGCACAGTATACTCTTGGCTTTGTTGTTTTGAGACAGTTTCTTCTTGTCATCATCTGTCCATTTGTCCTTGGAGTTGGTGACTTTTAGATCTATATCTTCTATTATTGTCCATAATTGAAAATCTAGTTCTTAAAGGAAGAACTCCATCCTCGTCTTCCAGTAGTTGTAGTCTTCACCATCGAATAGTGGAGGTCTTTTGACGGATTGTCCTTCTCCATGACCTTGGGCTACCATTTATCTTAGCTCTTCAGATCGTGAGATCTACTTACTCAAAGAGACTTGGCTCTGATACCACTTGTTGACCAGGTTGCAAGCCCAGGGGGGGGGGTGAATGGATTACTAAAAATTTCTTTTAGAATATTCCTGTAAATAAAAATGCTTTGACAGAAGACACTATGTTCGATGGTTAGAGTTAGTATAAAATGAAGACACAATAAGATCAATCAGACAGACATCAGGGCTTTTATTCTAGTTTAGATCTCCTATCACAAGGAGCCCTATGTCTAGTCCCCAAGCAATAACTTGGGATTTCACTAACCAAGGGTACAGTCCCCCTTAAGGACACTTACAGATCCAGCCGCAGCTGGCCTTCTCTTCTCTATACGAAGAGGCACTAAACCACCTGATGCAACATGTCTTCCTTCTTACCAAATTGAACAACCACCCACTCCATAGCAGGTCTTCTCTTCACAGACGAAGAGGAGCACTCAATAACAATTAAAGGAGATAATGGCCCCTAGAACAAGCTTATAGAGATTGCTTGATCTGAGGCACAATCTGAGAGACAGAAAGATTCATACAGAAGGAAGTTCTCTCAGATCTATAACAAGCTCTCAAAGACTAGAACAGGTTGCTATGGAGAGCTAAGAGCAGAAAACTATTTTTGAATGAAGGAAAGAGCTCTTCTATCTTTTTCTTCAAGATGTCAAGGTGTGTCTTCATGGAGTCACCAGTCTTCTATTTATCTTCTCTTGAAAGATTTACCCATTCAATTATCCATTGTCTCTAATCTTCAAGCACGTTAGATGTGTCTGGTCCGATGTAGGAATCAAGAAAACCTACAACCATTAAATGCTGGGATAGACACATACAGAGAGGAAGATTATCTGAATCTTGTTTTGCTTCTGTCAGATTGATAGGTCCAACGTTATAACGTATATGACCACCGGAAACCTGCACATAATAAATGCTGAAGCGTAGAGAACTTAAATGCATCTAAACTGTCAGTCAACGTTAGTAGTCGTGCTTTAGGAAGACATACCAAAGAGGAAGTTCCATTCTGTCATCCTTTAAAGTTCTACTTTACGTGACATGAATATGGTAGCATGAAGATATGTTGTGCAGAGATATTGTACAACACACAATGAATGTTTGAGTATATAGATACAACAAGGTTCACGGGAATATAAGAAAATCCACATTGATTTGAAATATATATATGAATATCATGACGGATAGAATATATTCAAGATTATTTGAAAAGATTATAATAATAATATCCATCAACTGTCTAAAGCATAATCATTGTAAAAGGGAAGTTGATGTTTAGAGACAGTCGATATTCAAACACAACCGATGTTCAAGAGAAGTCGTTAGTGTAATCGTTGTTAGAATGAAATCGATGTTAAGATAGAATCATAATCTATGTTGAGATGTAATCTATGTTGACATGAAGTCGATGTGAACATAATCCATGTAGTGAAATCGATGTTCTTTATGAAATCGTTGTTTAACTGAAATCGATGTTCTAAGTAAAGTCGTCGTTGTACTGAAATCGATGTTCAAATGAAATCGTTGTTGTTCTGAAATCGATGTTTGAATGAAGTCGATGTTCCAGATGAAATCGATGTTGAATTGAAATCGATGTTTTAAGTGAAGTCGATGTTCTACATGAAATCGATATTTAAGTGAAATCGATGTAGAAACGAAATTGATATTTGAATCGAAATTGATGTTCTAATATGAAGTCGATGTTCTAATATGAAGTCATTGTAGAACCGAAATCGATGTTTTAATATGGAGTCATTGTAGAACCGATCGATGTTTTAATATGAAGTCGATGATGAACTGAAATCGATGTTCTAATATGAAGTCGATACTTAAGTGAAATCGATGTCCTTTCTGAAATCGATGTTTTAACAAGGTAGTCGTTGTTTAAGTGAAATCGATGTAAAAACAGAATAGTAATTGATGTGAGCTTTAAATAGAAGTTGATGTATACTTAGACAAATCATATGCAATAGACTTCAAAGAACATGAGTGTAGATAACTTACTGAGTTTGTTTTATTTGACACCTGTTGACAAACCTTAGGAAACAATGTTAGTCCATAATTTCCAGAGTTTTGTTAATCATAAAAAAAAAAACATATAATAAATAACAAATTATATGGAGATGGGCTGATCATCAATAACCACCCAACGGAGTGGGTGTGAACCACCAGGGGCATGCCTTGAATCTACTTCCCGTGAGCAAGACAGTCCGAGCGAAGGTAGCCCAGTCCCAGTCATGTGTTTCGACCCTCACAACTACATTAGTTGCATGCCGGTCTATGTCCTTATCTCGGGCACATTTCGAAAAGGTGAGCCTTCATCCCCTCAGGAGATGATTATCAGGACGAGTTCCCAAGCATTGGTGGCAGTCACTTCCAAAGTGAGGATGGTAGCCATTACATTGCTTATTGGAGATGCTACCATTGATGCCCTCATCACTCCTTGCTCAGTTATATTGCATATGGCTGGTCAAAAGTAGGGGTTCTCTACAAATGTTGTGTTGTCTCACGCTGCTTCCAAGGCCGTCATGAAGTCAATGCTCCAAGGTCAGTCATGGAAACCTTTGGTCAAAGCTCTCAACACTATAACCATCACATCTTTACTAGAGCCTCCACTCAAGGGCCATGTGGTTGCACTGCCAAGCCCATCTGAGGCCTTTGCTGAGTTGAACCGCCATGCAAGGGGCAACAGACTGTGCCACTAGTTCCATCCAAAACTACATTCAAGTGGCAAGAAATCAAGCTGCCAAGAGCTTCTAAGTCTATTCCCAAAGCTCTTAATGCTCCGCTTCAGCCCAACCAGGGGCAAGTTGCTATGCCTCCAAGAACACTCAAGGTTTTTCCAAGAGTCCTTTGCAATTTTCCTCAGCTTGTTAGTCGGTTGGCCATGCTAGTGCCACCCATCATGCTCCTAAAAGCCCCCCCTCTTCAACTGTCAAGGGAGTTGGTCTTCATGTCTGGCTGTCAGGCCAAGATGTCAAATCTCAAGTTGCTGGTACCACACATCAAATTCCCATGGATCTGCACTCTCCACTTGTCAAGAGAAACCCTCTCAGTAAAGGAACCTATTTATGGCATTCTCCCATGGGTGTCTATAGAGGTTGGGCATGCAAATGATAACCAAAGGGCAAGTGCACTTGTGGCAGTCTTGACATTAGATGAGAGAGCCATGTGGCTGCAAAGAAGAGCGAGGCCATCTGCTGGTTGGTCTCGTTATTTGAGAAGACATGTCAGGATGAAACAGTCATATCTATCTATAAGAGCAAAGAAACAACGACATCACAAGAAGATGTCTGCAAAGAAGTAGAGGAGGCTGAAATTAAGATCGAGGCTTCAGAGGAAGCATGTTCACCTCAATACCTTGGCATCATCTAATCCTGAGCTATCCACACTACTCATTTTGGTTAATTTTATTCCAAGAGGAGATACTCGATCTCACAATCATGGGCTGTGGCCACATCCTTCCCCTTCCACTCCTCCAGGGTCTTTGGACCCTCACTTATCTCTTCCACCTGAGCCACCCAATCGCCCTCCAGGCTCTCAGGGTCTCTATCCACCCCTTCATCCATCCGAGTCACCTGTGTTGGGTTCACATTCTACAACATATAAGTCATAATTGCAACATGTTTTTTTGCTGATGATCAATGATGAACAAAGTAAACAAGTGAACAATGTGAGTTAAGTTTAGAATTGCAATGCAATAACTTGTCACAATGTGTTGATATGATATTAAGCTTTAAATGACTAGAATGTCTCACTAACTATGTTCATAATCTTAGGTGAGATGTTGAGCAAGAGTTGTACGAAGAACAAAGCCAAAATGATGAAGATTTATATGTAAAGCAAGCATCTGTCGACAGCAGGCAGTGTCCCTGTCGACAAGCAAACTCAAGCCAGAAGGCAAATCTGCAGAACAGATGAGCCTGTCGACAGCAACCCAGATGCCTGTCGACAGGAAGAGGTTTCCAGAACTATGAATTCTTCTGTCTGCCTGTGCCTGTCGACAGCACCCAGTCGCCTGTCGACAGCAACTGCCTTCCAGAAGCCTTGTATGTCCTGCTAGCTTGCGCCTGTCGACAGGAGCACCCAGTGCTGTCGACAGACGGGCAGAGTCCTCAAATACGGGAAGTCTTCAAGTTGCCATAGATGGTGTTTCCACAAACCACGATTCTCCATAAGTAAACACCTCTATTTAAGCATCCTTTTGAGGGCAATCACGAACACAAGCAGCCTCCAAGCAAGAACCCTAAAAGTCTCTCAAGAAGAGTCTTGCCCTGCTGCTCGCTTCTACCTGCTGCCCAGATTCAACAAGAGAAGTCCTCCGTGCAGCGGTGAAGTCTGAACGTCGTGGATTCGAGCCTCTCCATCAACTTCTAATCATCAAGACGAAGCTTGAAGCCTACTCAGACGTTCATGAGAAAGAGTTTTCAATTGGATTTGATTCTCAACTCTTAAACTCTTCTCTGTTTTACTATTGTCTATATGTGTGTGTGTGTGGTGTGTTTCAAGCAGTCCTTGTGCTTGATACACGCGTGTGTGTTGTTCTGATCGTGGCTATACATCAGAGAACACATGTGTGTGAGTTGTAGTTCCTGAACTAGCTCATAAGCAGATTGTTCTGCGTGTGTGTGTGGCCCGTGGATGTAGGATACACGAGTTGTGTACTCCAACCACATAAATCGTTGTGTCTCGTGGTTTGAACGTTTCTACGTTAGATGTTTGGTAGGCATGGCGCATTTACACACGTCCAATCATCTGTTTAATTTCTATCATCGAATCACACACATCCACACCAAGTTTAGTCCTTGCCATAACTTCTAGTTATTTGTGTTCTATCAAAAAGAAGGCAACAAGTGATTTTAACAGACAGTAATCTATTCAACCCCCCTTCTAGATTACCATATAGGGAATTCCGCTACACTTCAATTGGTATCAGAGCAAGGTTTCTCCGTTAACTGTCACTTTTACTTGATCTTACGATCAGGAGATCCTTGATCTTATGGATTCTAGTAAGGGGTATATGGCCGAGGGACATTCAGTCACTAGGCCACCCTTCTTTGATGGCTCTGACTATCCCTATTGGAAAAACCGCATGCAGGTGTTTCTACGAGCACAAAACTATGAATTGTGGAAGATAGTCAGAACAGGACCATATGAATTGCCTCAAGACGAAGATACATGGACCAAGGACCAGATTGCCAAAGGGACTCTCAATTGGAGCGCCCTCAATATGATGCAGTGCGCAGTCCATCCAAAAGAATACTCGAGGGTCTCCACATGCACTTCAGCTAAGGAGATGTGGGACAAGCTCGAGTTAATATATGAAGGTACGTCTGAGGTGAGAGAATCTAAAGTAAGCATGTTAGTCTCAGAATATGAAATGTTTAAGATGAATCATGATGAGACAATATCTGACATGTTTGCGAGATTCATGGTTCTGATAAATGGACTAAAAGGTCTTAAGAAGGAATACTCAGACAGTGAGTTGGTGAGGAAGATACTTCGGTCTCTTCCATCCTCCTGGAACACCAAAGTCACTGTCATTGAGGATTCTAAGAATCTTTCAACCATGAAGGTTGATGAGTTGATTGGTTCACTTATGACCTATGAGTTGAATGTGAAAAGGAAGGAAACTGAAGAGAACCCAAGGAAGTCCATTGCCTTGAAAGCTTCCAAGAAAGTCTCTTCAGATTCAAAAGAAGTACTCAACAGGAAGGTATTGAGTCTGAATCCTCCAGTGATAGTGAGAATGACGAGATGGCCATGCTCACTAGACAATTTAAGAAGTTTCTCAAATTCAAGAAAAGAGGTTCAGGAAACTCAAAACCGTTCCAAAAGAGTACGAACAGATTTGATTCTATTAACAAAAAATCGGATGTGGTTTGTTATGAGTGCAAGAAGCAGGGACACATGAGAGGAGAATGTCCCGAGCTAAAGAAGAAATTGAAGAAAGATAAATTCACGTTCAAGAAAGCCAAAGCAATGTTGGCTTCATGGAGTGATGAAGATGAGGACAGTCAGGGCACCTCGGAAGATGAAGAGATTCAGTGTCTCATGGCAAAGAGTGACGATTCAACCGAGGTAAACTCTTCCTTTGAGAATTTTTCTATTGATGAATGGGAAGAGGCTTATACTGTGCTATTTGAAAAGTTTTGTGAATTTAAATCTGAAAACAAGGCACTCAAAAAGAAAATGAATTTCCTTGTTCATGAATCAAACAACAATGAAGAAATTGAGTCTCTGAACAAGGTAATTGAATTGATGAAAATGATGAACAAACCCACATGGATGAGTTGGATAGCATGAAACTTAAGTTTCAAGAAGTTCAAAAGGAAAGAGATGAACTAATAAACTGTCTTGAAATTCTTAAAAGTGAGCATGCTAATCTACAAAAGAAATTTGAGAAAGCTGAAACAGAACTAGCAGGTAAATCAAAAGATCTATCAAATTTTGTAAAGAGCAAACAGAACTTGGATGCAATCTTAGGTTCAAATGTGTTTGTTGCAAGACATGGGATTGGATTTCAAAATCCAAAGCCAAAGGTAATTGGCAAAAATCTGATGACTGATTTCACAGATCTAACCCCATGCTCTAGCAAACCAAACCCTTCAAAGAAAAGGAAAAATCAAAACAAGGGTAAAAAACAGGAACCTAAAGTCACCAAATTTGTTCCTAGTCAACATGAGAAACTTGCTAAAAGCTCTAAACAGAGCCGTCCTCAAGAAAAACAGCAAGTCCCTAAAGCTAGACTTACAAGGGAACAAAAAGGTAAGATGCCTATGGATGCCTCCAAAAATGTCAAATCCAATGTTGTTCTTAAATCATCATCATGCAATATCTGTAAAAAAATGGACATAATGAAAAGCAGTGCTGGAATAACCCAAATCATATGAAAATCAAACAAGTTTGGATTCCTAAGCATCTCTTATTTTGCATGAATGATACAATGGGACCCAAAGTAATTTGGGTACCAAAACCTCTTGTCTGATCCACATGTGCAGGAATGCCTAGCAGCTCACAATCAAAACAAATGGTACCTGGACAGTGGCTGCTCGAGGCATATGACGGGCGACAAAGCTAAATTCAGTTTGCTCGTGGAAAAAGACGGAGGTCAAGTGATATTCGGAGGTAACAACAAAGGCCAGATCATCGGCTCAGGTAAAGTCGGTAAGTTTGCCTCTAATTCAATAGACAATGTGCTACTAGTTGATGGCCTTCATCACAATTTGCTCAGCATAAGTCAATTGTGTGATAAAGGTCATAAAATTGTTTTTGAATCCAATTCTTGCCACATTCTGGATAAGGAAACAGGGAGCCTAAAATTTTCTGAAAAAGGATGAACAACATCTATTTGGTAGACTTAGATGATCCAGAAAATAACGATTTGTGTCTTGTAGCAAACAAACAGGATGAGCTTACATTGTGGCATCGTAGGCTCGGTCATGCCAGTTACAATGTTCTGCACAAGATAATGAGGCTTAAGTTGGTAAGTGGCCTTCCTGAAATATCCTTTAACAAAAATGAAAATTTCTGTGATGCGTGTGCACAGGGAAAACAAACCCGAAAATCCTTCAAATCAAAGGCACCGGTAAGTACTTCCAAAGCCTATGAACTCTTGCACATGGACTTATTTGGACCTACAAGAACACTCAGTCTCAATGGCAAGCGTTATGGCTTTGTCATTGTGGATGATTTCTCTAGGTTCACTTGGGTAAAATTCCTTGCTCACAAGAATGAAGCAGTAAATGTTTTTGAAGATTTCTTCAACAAGATTGAGCATGGAAGTGTCCATAGAATCTGCTCAATCCGCACTGATCACGGGGGAGAATTTGACAATAATTCCTTCTCCGAATTTTGCAGGAACCAAGGTATAGACCATCAGTTTTCCTCCCCAAGAACTCCCGAGCAAAATGGAGTTGTGGAGAGAAAAAATAGAACCTTGGTGGAAATGGCTCGTACGCTTCTGGTCGAGAATCAATTAGCACGCACTTTTTGGGCAGAAGCAGTAAACACATCATGTTACATTCTCAACCGAGCCATGGTAAGACCAGTATTCAAGAAAACTCCTTACGAACTTCTGAAAGGTAAGAAACCCACCATTGGGTACTTTAAAGTTTTTGGTTCCAAGGTGTTTATTCATAACAATGACAAAAATGACTTGGACAAGTTTGAAGCCAAAAGCGATCAAGGTATTTTTCTTGGATACTCTGAACATTCTAGAGCTTATAGAGTGTTCAATCTAAAAACCAGAAAGGTGGAAGAAACTCCACACGTTGTTTTTGATGAATCTCAAATCACAACTAATAATTCTACTCCTTACAGGTTTGATGAAACATCTGATGAAACAACTCTTGAGGATCTACAAAGCAAAACAAATGCAATCTCTAAGTCAGTTCCTAAAGCTAAACGTGGATATCTTCGCAGGTACGATGATGAAGATGATAGTCATCTACTTAAAACTCAGGAAGAGATACCTGCACAAGACCCACAACAAGAGGATGAACCCCAACAAACTCCTCCAGCAACCCCTCCTCCGGAACATCATCCTCAAATACAAGATCAACCAGGTCCTTCAACAATCACCAATGTGAGGTACTCTAAAGCTCATCCACTTGAGAATGTCATAGGTGACATAAATGATTCAGTTCAAACTAGGTCACAAGTTAATCAAATAGTTGAACAGGATCATTTAGCCTTTGTCTCTCAAGTGGAGCCTAAAAATGTTGAAGAAGCATTAAAAGAAAGTTCATGGATTGATGCTATGCATGAGGAGCTAGGTCAATTTCAAAGAAATAATGTCTGGAGTTTGGTTCCTAAAACCCCTGAAATTTCTGTTATAGGAACAAGATGGGTCTTTAGGAATAAACTTAATGAAGAAGGTAAAGTGGTGAGAAACAAGGCAAGACTGGTTGCAAAGGGCTACAATCAGGAATTTGGTGTGGACTTTGAAGAATCCTTTGCACCAGTAGCTAGGTTAGAAGCAGTTAGGATCTTGCTAGCATTTGCATGTTCTAACAAGTTCAAACTATATCAAATGGATGTTAAGACTGCTTTCTTAAATGGCTACATCAAAGAGGAAGTCTACGTTTCTCAACCACCCGGCTTTGAGGATCATGATAAACCAAACCATGTATTTAAATTGCACAAAGCTCTCTATGGTTTGAAACAGGCACCCCGAGCTTGGTACGACAGGCTGAGCACCTTCTTGGTAAGTAAAAAATACTCAAGAGGTAAGGTGGACCAAACTCTTTTTACAAGGAAAGTTCACAATCACATAATTGTTGTTCAAGTTTATGTGGACGATATTATTTTTGGTTCCACTAATCCCACACTGTGTGAAGAATTCTCACAACACATGCACAGTGAATTTGAGATGAGCTTAATGGGGGAGCTTCAATTTTTTCTTGGTTTGCAGGTCAAGCAGCTAGAAGATGGATTCTTTATAAGCCAAGAAAAATATGTAAAAGAACTGCTCCAAAGGTTTCAGTTCACACAAGCCAAGCCCGCCTCAACACCGATGAGCACAAGCATTAAGCTAGAAACTGATGAGAAAGGTAACCCGGTAGATGCCAAACAATTTCGAGGTATGATTGGCTCACTCCTTTATCTTACTGCAAGTAGACCGGACATACAATTCAGTGTTTGCCTTTGTGCTAGATACCAATCTAGTCCAAAGGAAAGTCATCTAATTGCAGTCAAGAGAATCTTCAGGTATCTCTCAGGTACGCATGCCTTGGGTCTTTGGTATCCAGCAGGTAGTAGTTTTGAGTTGATTTCCTATTCTGATGCAGACTACGCTGGTTGTAAAATAGATAGGAAAAGCACTAGTGGCTATTGTCAAATGCTTGGTGGTTGTATGGTTTCGTGGGCATCCAAGAAGCAACACTCGGTTGCACTCTCCACTGCAGAAGCAGAATATGTTGCTGCAGGGAGTTGTGCAACACAAGTGTTGTGGATAAAAAGTCAGTTGTGTGATTACAACATTGATATTGGATGCACACCTATCCTGTGTGACAACACTAGTGCAATCAATCTATCAAAGAACCCCATTCAACATTCTAGGACGAAACACATAGAAATTCGTCATCATTTCTTGAGAGATGAAGTGGCCAATAGATCCTTCGAAATCAGTTTCATACCCACGGAGAAACAGTTGGCAGACATCTTTACCAAACCTCTAGCTGAAGATAGATTCACCACATTACGAAGAGAGATGGGGTTGTGCAAATTACAATGAAACTTAACTCCAATATTAAGTATTTGCTCCTTGTGTCCATTATCTATGCGGTATATCAAATGGTGATGTGTGGAAGAACAAGTCATGCTTGTTTGGAAACTCTCATTATGCGTGAGAAACATTCTCCGCCAAGTATCCATGGTTATGTGACATACAAGGGACATGTACTGTATATTTGGACTTAGTTTCTTTATAACTTGCTTATTCACACTCTCTTTAAATTTCAGATACATATAATTGGTTTGTCTCTCTACATGCTTTGTGTTATTGAGTGCGCGGTCATTGTCTGCAAATATGTCTTCATGAACTTGAGTCCTTTGTTACAAATGTCACACTTTATGGGGGAGCAACTTAAGTTTCTATGAATTCAAAATGTGGAGGGAATCATTCAAACTTTGTCTCTCTCAATTCCCTCACATTAGTTGTTCACGTCTGCTCTTCATTCTTCCACTAAAACTGATCTGACCAAGTCCCTGTCGACAGGCTAAAAAGGCTCTGTCGACAGCTAAGCCCAGACAGAACACTGGTTCATCTGTCTATGTCCCCCTGTCGACAGGCCCTCCTTTCCTGTCGACAGGTGCTCTGATATATGACTGCTTATGATCATTCTTCACCCAGTTTGTGAGCTTCTTCCTGATTAATAACTAAGGTGTCTATAAGATGTAAAAGTATGATTGACCATACTACATACACATGATAGTTAAGCTATTTCCTATTTCCCTATGATTTTTACATACTATTCATGTAGAGTTTAGGCTACATCATCTAGAAAACATCTCACAACTCTAAGGGACATCCACCTTACTCCTTTATAGTAATACTCAGTGAGCCAACATAGTCTCAATATAGTTCATAAGTCTTTTGGTCATGAAAGTGAATATCTAGTATTTATTGGTAATCATATCACCACCTTGATTTTTGTCATTACGACAATACTTGGAGAAAAGCTACCTATTTCCACACAAAAAAAACAAACAAAAAAAAAATTAAAAAGAAAATCAAATAACAAATAATGACAATCACCGTGAAGTTTGGGATGAATATAGAGCAATGTTGGGTTATGCTAAGTAACCGGGGAGATGGGCATCACAACTGTCTGCCCTCGCGTCAAAAGGACAACTCATCAACTCTATACAACGGTATGTTGGAAAGTTCCACCAATTGACTGGGGGTATGGGCACGGGTAATGTCTATCCTCACTTCAAAAGTGTGACGTCTTCTTAAGTACCATTTCCTCCCATTGTACTTCCAAATTAAATCCTTGGGAATAGTGCGAAGCCTCCACTGAGTCATACTTTCAAAGGTCATTGGTCTTGTGATTGTCTTGACATTTAGATATCATTTCATGCATCATTTGTCTATTCTCAAAATGGGGATTGTGTTGTCTTACAGTGTATTTATACAATAACGGGTAAGCGTGCAATGTTCTTCATTTAAGTGGGTGCTTTCTTAATGCTTTAACCTTAAATTCCTTGGATATTATGTTAAAACCATTGGAGAATTGGTATGGTTTTTTATATCCTTGTATATGGTAGGTTAACATACTTGATTCATCTCTTATTCACCTTAATTTATCACCTGGAAGAAATTGCTCACAGCTCAAGTTCCAAAAATCACAAACTGGCCATTTTCTACAAGTGCCTGTCGACAGGCACCAGGGACCCTGTCGACAGCCGGCGGCAGATGTGTTTTTGGGAAGTCCAACGGGCTAATCCAAAACCGGATTTGGTGGGATCCGACTCTTCATCTATCCTCACCCCTTCTATAAGAGGACCCCACACCCCTTTCCCTCTTTCTTCACTTCCAAAAACCCTTCCTTCCCTCTCTCTCTTCAAATCCCTTCTCCAGGGCACCAGGAACGCACCTCTGCCTCCCTGGTGTTTTCTCCTCTGGTTCCGTCATCTTCTTTCTACCACAAGTCTCCAACTCAAGCAGCTCGAGATCATGGCCCCTCCTGCCAAGAAGATGGCCTCTCGTCGCCGTCCTCGCTCTCCTCGCGCCGGACAAGGTTCCAGGGACTCTCCGGAGCGTCGGTCAAAGCATCGAGAGGATCGTCTGCCAGAGCTGTTCATCCCTCAAAATCTCCAATTCAAAGTCACCAATGCCACTTTCACGAAGGTCACGCAGCCTCGCTACGTTGACTTCATCTCCCTCCAGGACCTATTTCCCGGTCTTTTGCCTCTCTTTGACACACAGGGTTGGTCCCCTTTCTGTTATAGTCACAAGAAATACTCCGCCTCTGCTGTCACGGAGTTCTACCGTAATCTTCGGGAGACTACTACAGGTGATCTCTATACCCGTGTCAAGGGAAATTCCTTTCGCATTTCCCCAAATCTATTTTCAGTCTCCCTGCAAATCCCAAACACCGGGGTAGACATCCTTGCTCATCACCCTACTCCAGAGGAATATCATGCCCTCATCACTTCCAGGCCTTACGACCCCACGGACCGTAAGCCAATGAATGCTAACTCCTTTCCTCCGCTTCATCGTCTCATCCACCACATTTTTACCACTCTCATTGTCCCGAAGGATGGAAGTAGGGAACTCGTTACATCTATTCACAAGTCCCTCCTTCATAAGTTTTTACGCTGTGAACAAATCAATCTACCTCAACTCATGTGCTCCGTCCTTCGACTATGCCTTGGCAATGCAAAGCGGTCCATGCCTTACGCATGTCAGCTCACCTCCCTCTTCCTGTTTCTTGGCATTCTTATTCCAGAAGGGAGATGACCAATTTGCCGGGACGTAGCTCCTACGATCTGACTGCTGCAGAGCGGATGGGCTACAAGTTTGTGGATGGCGTAGTCACAAGGGATCTTAAGGGAAAGGGTCAAGCTGTCCCAGTGGATGAAGAAGAAGCTGATGCGGCAGCTGACGAAGATGTTGCTGAAAATGAAGACGACGAAGAAGCATCCCTCTCCGAGCCACAAGACGCTCTGGGAGAAGAAGAAAGTCAACCTATGGATGATATTGCCACTGAGCCCTCTATCCGTGAACTCTTGGCTCAGCTGCAAGTGCATATGACCACTGGTTTTGCAACTATCAATGCACGCTTGGACAAGGTTGATAACAGCTTGGAAGCATTGGCCGATAATCAAGTCCGGATCACTCACCGGCTCAACAGGCTGACTCCTCAGGCCCCAACACCACCGGGTCCTGATGATGATTCTAGAGTCTAGGTGTCCCGGGTCTTGTATTCAGTCTTATGTTGTTTTTCTACGTTGATGGTCATGCAATGTCTTTCCCTTTTTCAAGTTCTGTTCAACCAATGTTCTGTATGCCTCAATGATATATCAATGAAAGAACTTGTCTTTTTGCCTACTACCTTGGTCTGTGGTGTATGCTTTTTAGATATTGCCAAAAGGGGGAGAAAACTCAATTGTGCAACTTGCTTACACTTGCTTAATTGGTTAATTTTGTCATCATCAAAAAGGGGGAGAATGTTGGGTTCACATTCTATAACATATAAGTCACAATTGCAACATGTTTTTTGCTGATGATCAATGATGAACAAAGTAAACAAGTGAACAATGTGAGTTAAGTTTAGAATTGCAATGCAATAACTTGTCACAATGTGTTGATATGATATTAAGCTTTAAATGACTAGAATGTCTCACTAACTATGTTCATAATCTTAGGTGAGATGTTGAGCAAGAGTTATACGAAGAACAAAGCCAAAATGATGAAGATTTATATGTAAAGCAAGCATCTGTCGACAGCAGGCAGTGTCCCTGTCGACATGCAAACTCAAGCTAGAAGGCAAACCTGCAGAACAGATGAGCCTGTCGACAGCAACCCAGATGCCTGTCGACAGGAAGAGGTTTCCAAAACTATGAATTCTTCTGTCTGCCTGTGCCTGTCGACAGCACCCAGTCGCCTGTCGACAGCAACTGCCTTCCAGAAGCCTTGTATGTCCTGCTAGCTTGCGCCTGTCGACAGGAGCACCCAGTGCTATCGACAGATGGACAGAGTCCTCAAATACGGGAAGTCTTCAAGTTGCCATAGATGGTGTTTCCACAAACCACGATTCTCCATAAGTAAACACCTCTATTTAAGCATCCTTTTGAGGGCAATCACGAACACAAGCAGCCTCCAAGCAAGAACCCTAAAAGTCTCTCAAGAAGAGTCTTGCCCTACTGCTCTGCTTCTACCTGCTGCCCAGATTCAACAAGAGAAGTCCTCCGTGCAGCGGTGAAGTCTGAACGTCGTGGATTCGAGCCTCTCCATCAACTTCTAATCATCAAGACGAAGCTTGAAGCCTACTCAGACGTTCATGAGAAAGAGTTTTCAATTGGATTTGATTCTCAACTCTTAAACTCTTCTCTGTTTTACTATTGTCTATACGTGTGTGTGTGTGTGGTGTGTTTCAAGCAGTCCTTGTGCTTGATACACGCGTGTGTGTTGTTCTGATCGTGGCTATACATCAGAGAACACGTGTGTGTGAGTTGTAGTTCCTGAACTAGCTCATAAGCAGATTGTTCTGCGTGTGTGTGTGGCCCGTGGATGTAGGATACACGAGTTGTGTACTCCGAACCATGTAAATTGTTGTGTCTCGTAGTTTGAACGTTTCTACGTTAGATGTTTGGTAGGCACGGCGCATTTACACACGTCCAATCATCTGTTTAATTTCTATCATCGAATCACACACATCCACACCAAGTTTAGTCCTTGCCATAACTTCTAGTTATTTGTGTTCTATCAAAAAGAAGGCAACAAGTGATTTTAATAGACAGTAATCTATTCAACCCCCCCTTCTAGATTACCATATAGGGAATTCCGCTACACTTCAACCTGACCTTCTTCCTGGTGCTCAAGATTCCCCTCTTCCTTTTCCCTCTGATCCATCCAACCACTCTCCGGGCTCTCAGGGTCTCTATCCACCCTTTCATCCATTCGAGTCACCAGACCTTCTTCCTGGTGCTCAGAATTCCCCTCTTCCTTTTCCCCGTGATCCACACAACCACCCTCTGGGTTCTCATGGTCTATTTCTACCTCTTCATCCATTTGAGTCACCTAACCTTTTTCCTGTTGCTCAGGATTCCCCTCTTCCTCTTCCACCCGAGCCGCCTAACTGTAGGCTGGGTCCACATCCTCTAGGGATGTCTGATCTTGGTCCCGATTCCCCTCCTTCCACTTCCCCTTTCTGATCCTCTAGATCCTCCACCCTCTATTCTGCAATTCATTCCTCTAACCCCTCCTGATCTCGGGCCTGACCCGATTCCTTCTTCACTACCTACTCAGGGTCCTGACCCTTTCTCTCACTGTTTCCAAGGTTTCAGTCCTTACTAGCATTTTCCTCACTTCTTTGTAAATCATTTTTGTTTGAGGGTTCTTATCTCTCATCTTCTTGTAGAGTCTTGTCTCCATCTTGTTTTTGTATTGAGCTGACTCCAATTCTTGCCACCTCTACTTTTCATTGTTTCCTGCAAATGAGCTAATTAAAGTCAACTAAATTCAAAGTTAAAGACTAAGGTAGGTCGTTCTTTCAATAAAGGGGTCACATTGTGCACCAAATAACCATGCAAATATTTGTTTTAACACAAAGAAAAACATCAAAGAGATTCATCTCAGTTCACAACAAGGGTGTTGGAGTCAGTCTTAGATTTATTTTACTTCTGCAGCACTCAGGCTAGAGATTACTTATTGCCAGGAGTCCGACATCCCTTCCCCTGTCATTAATGGTCACTTTAAGCAAGGATCATCACACACTCACATGGCAACCTTAGTCGGTTCCTCTAGCAAAGCACCGTTGCTACTTAGGCCATACCTAGGAGGTGCAAAAGCTATTCTCTTCTTTACTCGGTCGAAGTGTGGGGGCAAAAAAAGGACTATTTGGGCAAGGCGACCAACCTAAGCACATCTCGATGAGATGAAATCTCAAATAGGGACGGTCAATCAAGCTTGCAAAAGAAAAGCAAAATAAAAAGAGAAGAAGAACAAATGAAAGAAAATTGAGGAATAGGGGCATGGCAAAGAGTGGCAGTACATTTTTCCATGGGACGCCTTTGAGCCCAGTCGTACGCATGCCCCAAGCAAGAAACAAGCAAGAAATAAAATAAAATATATATGAAATGACCGAAAGTCCCTACACAATAGACCGAATCTCTAAGGGGTGTGCCGTGGAAGGAAGCTAAACCTAAATTTTCCTTTAAAAACCTACACTAGATTTATCCCTAAACTTTCTTCTCTTTCTCCCTATAAGGCTGGGTTTTTTCCCCAGTATGGCCTTTGTAGCGGTAGCGCAAGCCAGGGGCAACCATCTACAGGACGCCACCATCTTAATGCACATCCGACCTTTTCAATGGTCTTTAATGAAAGGGGAATGAATGAGGACCCTAGCCAGTTGTTTGATCTTACTTCAATGCTGCAGTAGCAAGGGTGAAGACCTTCTGTCTCACGTGTCTTTTTTAGGAAGGCTTAACATCGGCTTTAGGCATTATTCAAAATTCAAAACAAAAAAGATATTGTCAAAAAAATTCAAAAAAAACATATTGTCCAAAAAATTCCACAAAAAAAGATATTGTCTAAAAAATCTCAAAAAATCAAATATTACCAAAAATCCCCAAAAAAATAAAATATTACCAAAAATCCAAAAAATACAAATAATTTCAAAACTACACAAAATTAGATATTTTCAAACTTAAAAAAAAATGATGAGCAGATCTGATCAACCACTCATAGTGTGGAAGTACTTTGGCTGTCTAGCATTGTTCACTAAAATCTCACAATTTCTTCATTGCTTTTGTCTGAGTGTTGCTCACATCATCTTTACGATTTGTCTCTCCTTCTCAATCCCACCCATGATTTCAATTTCAAGCTTATTATCCCACCAAGTCCTTCCAAAGTCCCAAACATATTCTCCCTTATCTCAATGGCTCCATGAGAGGACTCTCTATGTGTGAACTTGGCGGTTCTTCAGTGCTTTGTTTCAATTATGTGTGTGACTGAGTTGTGTATGCTTATTGTTGTTAGCTTGTTTAGTGCTTTGTTTATTGCTTCATTTACACAAAAAAATACAAAAAAAAAATAAAAAAATAAGCAAAACCCAAAAAAATGGCGAGTTCTGCACTCCACAGGTAAGTTCAGGTAAGTATCCCTATCCCTTCTCCATTGTATTACTATATGTTAGCCTACTTATTATATCGCTTCAAGGACCGATTGGTTCTCATTGTGTTCTGGGATCTGAGTTCCCCTTCAATAAAAATAGTGATGATCTAGGTGCGTATTGTTAATTGCTGGGTAGGCCATTAAGTTGGATGAGTCTGGGGATGATGGACTTTGTCTTGCACAGAGGTTGCAGGAAGATTCTCAACCCATTCTTGTCCGATTTAGCAATATTATCCTTCATATATTTTCTATTTTCTCCCTTTTTTGCATATTGATTTTATGATTTCTTTTCTTTTAGCCCAACATGCATCATGTAGGTCTTTGAGCTATCATGACTCATTCCATGGCTAATAGTGAGTTCTTGTTGAGTGCCCAACTGTTCTTCATATTCAGAACAAAAAATCTTATTCCAATCCGAATTAGAAAGTTTGTCTCCGAGCGAGTTGCTCTTGCTAGTTTGTTAAGAATTTCCCTGTCTGAATTCTCTATTACTTGTAGGCCAATCGGATAGGGTACCTTTCAATTGAGGGGTTGATCGCCATTTTTCTCTCCCTTTTATTCAGACATGTTTTTCTTGCATTCGGCTCTAGCAGCTAACTCAGGGCTTTCAGAAAGATTCCAATTGCTTGTTGGTTAGATCAGGTGTCTCTTTACCTTGGATCCCATCTTTTTAGTCCACTCCACTTCATCTCCACTTCATCGTCATTTCATCACACCTCCGCTCCACTTCCGCTACACTCCCTTGCAAAGTGGAAGCCAAGGAGGAGCAATCTGTAGACACCCGATTATGGCCCATAAGTCGAACCACATTTCTTGTTCTCTTAATGAGCTCAAAGTTGGCCACTCACCACGACCCCATTTATTAGCCATGCTTTGATCCCATTAAAGCCCATTTCCTAGCCTATCTCGTCCAATTATCATTTCAGAGTACTTGTGCTTAAATAATAAATTATTTTCCTAAAATAATTGATTAGAATAAAAAAATAATCGATTATCCTTAACGTGACGGGTCGTGGCGCCGTGTTAGCTCTTGTTGTGGCCCCTTTTGCTGTCGCGACATCCCATGCATATCTGTTCATGTGCCTTCATGGTCGTGACCACTTTGGTTGTCGCAACAATCCTTGTCGCATCCCTACGACCCGTCGCTACATGCTCTGCATGTGCTGGCCTCCGCAACCACCTCCACTTTATCCTCCTTTAGGCTTATCATCATCCAAACAACCACCACAACCCCCCAGCTGCGGTTTGAGGGTCCATCTCTCCTTGGAACCTAATCTACATGGCTTTTGATCATTTTCATGGGTCATTATCACTTATCGATGGGATTTTCTCTCTCCACTCTATACAAGTGACCCTTCCCTTTCAGAGGAAGGAGAGAGCCCATTTTGCCACGAAGTGCTGCCTAACTCTCCAGAACCTCCCCTAAGCTTGTGGCTCTACCATTTCCTCTCTATTCTCTTCATCAAGCCATGACCTCTTCTTCAAATATGGAGCTTGGTGATTGAGGAGGCGGCTTCCCTACTCATCCAAGGCTGATTCATGACCAAGGACTTCACCCCACGGCCAGGGAGTTGCCCCATTGGGGCTCTTTCTTTCTTCCCTCTTCTCATTTTCTTTATGCATGCTATTAATTTCCTTTTAGATAGGGACATCTCTCTTCCTTTCCCACATTTTTATACAACCCAAGGGGTTTAAAAAACACCCCCAGGTTCGTTCCCTCCATGCTCTTCCCTTTTCATTTCATTTTGAATAGATACTTCACTTAAATATGGTCTAACAGGGTTTCTTTTGTTGTTTTCATTGTTTTGGCAGGCATTTAAGCAAGGATAGACAAGGAGCTCTTGCTCTCTAGCTGGCTGGAGGGTAGGAAGAAGGTCCCCCCATCATTCTCCCACACTGTAGAGAACGCGTCGGCCACCTGCGTCGTGAAAATGAGAACGCGCTCTGTCAGGGCATCACGACAGAGATAGTATCGCGACGGGGAGACCCGTCGCGACCCTAGTAAGTGTCCGCTTCTCTATCCTTTTCCTAGCACGTTAGCCTCATTCTTTGTTTATATTTAAGGCAACTTGTTAGGTGGCGATCACATCCTTAAATCCATGCTTTAAATATTTAAAACATGTTGTGTGTTTCGAGGGGCGCACATCCCCGTGATTACAACAATGTCCCAAAACATGGTTAAATGTCCACTACTGGTAGTAGGTCCTCGAGTTTTGTGTATGACTTTTCATGTATATGGGTGTTATTTATAATATGTAATGTTGTTGATGTGTTGTGGAATTAGTATGTGAAGCGGTGAAATTGAGAAATGATTTGAATTGACATGATAATTTGTGAAAATGAGATGGTGTTCTAAGGAAAATGTGATAGAGAGTGATGATGTTAATAAAGGATCAGTAGATTTCATAAAATTAGTGGTATGATGATAATAGTTAAGGTGTAAGGAAAGGCACTAATGGAGATATGCCAGTGTACCAGTTTTATTGCAAAAAAGTAATGTTGTTTGAAAGTTAGTAGTTTTGGAAAATAGAAGAGATTACAGTAGAGATATATAAGATATTTACAAATTATGATAGTAAAAGCAGGAAAGTAGGTCGGATGGTAAGGTGATCAGAATTTTGAAGGATACTAATGAGTGCATGATCAAAATTGATTTTAGAGAATGTACAATTGATCAAAGAAGTAATAGTTTATGGCAACAGGTTCGAAGATGATGTGGTTATTAGAAGAGGTAATAGTGTTAGGAAGATTTGCATAAAGGATGCTAAAAGTATGTGCAGATATGAGTAGTCGATTATGAAGAGAGAAGGTGAAGAGGAGTATTAGGTTGAGTTTTTTAAGAATTATGAGGATAGGTTGGTTAGCAAGTAAAATGGTAATTTGTAATGATCTAGAAGAAGGATTTGTTAGAAATTGTATTAAAGATATGGTTAGTGATATTTAGCAGTTGAGCCCAGTGTATGATAATGAAGGGTAAAGTATGTATTAAGATAAGTGAATGAAGCCAGAATTTGAGTTAGAGCCACATTGAAATAGAAAGAATTAAAGACAAAAGAAAGGCGTGGAGCTGGCAGAATACCTAAGAAGAAATCAGATTTAATGAGAGTGCATAGCAGAAGCATGGTGTATTCATAACCCACAGGTCCTAGGATCTATCAGGATTGCAGTGTTGAAGCTTTAATTAGTTGAAATGGAACTTAAAGATTTTGCAAAAGTAATTAAAAAGGCAGTGGTTACCAGGAAATTTTGAGTTTAAAGTAGTGCAAATAGATGGAAAATTTGAGAAAGCATGATTCTAGATTGGTGTATCAATTATTGTGAATACACAAAGTAAGGAAACAATTTAAAATAGATAATGATTGTGGAGTGAGAATTGTACAGAATGATGGTAAGTATTTCAATTAAATCGGTCAGTAAATGAATGTTGAAAATATTATCAAAATAGAATAGTGAAGAACAAGGCAAAAATGCAGACATGAAGCCATGATAACAAACAATAGAGATGTGCAAGTAATTGCTAAAATGTAAAATAGATTGGTATAGAGATGTAGAGAATTCAGATACAATGTTTTGATTTTTTTCAAAGAAATTGTCAGTTTAAGATATGTGTAGAGTCAAGGAGTTATCCCAGTTAATATTGGAAAGCAGATAGTAAAATGGCAGAGGGAAACCAGCTTGGAGGAATAATGGATTTATAAAAATGAGTTAATGCAGCAGAATATTCAAGAGCAGAGGTTTACTATCAATGGTTTTCAGTAGGCAGAACGACATAGAAAAATATTGCGAAAACAGCTGGGAAAATGTGGAAGCTGGTTGAGTCCAATGAGATAAAGCACTTATGGCAAGGTAGAATTGCTTGGGTTGAGATGAGCAGTTAACAGTAAGATGTGGCAAGAAAACAGAGCAAACAAAGGAATGAGCAGAATGGATCAACTATAACAGAATGATTTGAAAAACAAGTGCAGAAGAAGCGTATCCTTATTTTTTTGAATTCGAATTTATTTTCAGTTATTTATTTAATTGTGTAAAGCACTTTATTCCAAGTTTCGTCTAAATATCGAGGACGACATTTCTTTTTATGTGATAGGAATGTAGCATCATGGGTGTTTGGATCCGAGTTTAATGGTTTTAGTGTGGTGTGTTGGGGCAATGTGTGGCCATTGGGCCTTGGATGTGGCCTTCGTGCGTTGTGTGGGTATCATGGGTCAGAGCTTTAGGCCCATAGAACCCACTAGTTCTCTATGTGAGAACATGACTGGGGTGTATGTCCCCAGCCTGCGTCACATTCTCTGCATCGATGTTTTTAGTTGTTTGGCTGCATGAGTGACGGTGGACACGCCGGGTTTCTGAATGCATCGGGTAGGTACATCGTGTTCTTAACACGACTATCACCTACGTCACATTCTCGTTTTTGATTCTTTTAGGAGCTGTTTGCAATCAGTGTAACAAAATTAGATTTAATAATTAGAGTGGTTTACCCTCTCTAATACCAATTGTAGGATTAGATATTCGGTAATGGTAAAATCTAGAAGGGGGGGTTGAATAGATTTGCAGCAGAAACTTAAGCAATTTAAAAATTACTTCGAATTAAAATATCTATTCAAATAACAACCCCATTGATCTTATGTGATTGAGTACACAAAGTGTGTGAGATAGTTGATCAAACAGATTGTGTGATCTAGTGTGTGATTAGAATGTGTAGTGAAATCCCTATGCATGCATCTAGCGTAATGACACAAGGCAAACCACAAAGCACACAAAATTTTTAGGTGGTTCAGAGATCACATCCAGTGACTCCTACGTCCACCCCTCAGACAGTGATGCACACACTACTCAAAGATGAGTACAACACACACACGAGCTCTCTAGCTCAGTCCACACACACAAGCTAGAAGAGCTACTCTGTAGAGATTAAACACTCAAGCTAAGGTAAGATCTGTACACACATGTACACAATAACAAACACTTGGTCTGCACTGCATATACACAACACATAATTATGATCTGTGCACAAACCCACACAGAATGCATCACGCACACTATGATATGTACAGAACAATTGTACAGATCACACGGCACACACTTCTATAGAATCCACATACTGATCTCGATTCAGTACACACACACACACACATATATGTGAAATGAAAATGGAATAAGTGTGAGTGAAGGAAGAAATATCTCTTCTATTAATGATCTGATCATCACAATCACAGATCCACATTGTTTCTTCCTTGATATTGCTACTGCTTGATCTAGATTTAAATTTCGATGAAGTTGCTGAGCAATTTGGGTTGAGGAAGCATATGCAATCTACTCTGGACTCTCTTCTTGTTCTCCTTTGCTTCTGCTGCTGCATGGATTCCTCTTCTTCTTCTTTACCATCTTCTTCTGTTGAGCCTTCATGGCGCATTTGGCCTCTAATCGATCTCCTCAGATGAAATCCTGTGGTCTACAACTTCTAGAGCTCGAGCAGAGTACTAGAGAAGTCCTCATTGTCCGCCACTGCCTTTCTTGGACTTGTATGGGCTCTATCTTCGAAAAGGGGCAAGAGGCACATTTTAATAGGTGTGTCCTTATCCTTACACAGTGTGGGAATCCATGTGTACATGAAAAGGACACACCTAAGTAAGAGCACATATTGCTCACGTGTTGGCGTTGAGACTGTGATTGTCGATAGACGCACATTAGCTATCAACAACTACTATTGCAAGTCTTCTATCCAGAACCAAATTCTTGGACACTTAGCTGGGTTGTCGACAGATGCATCCTGCTTGTCGACAACTACTGCAGAACTTGGTCTTTCTAGAAGTTTGGTGTTGAAGACTTTCACTAGTTGTCAACAGGTGACTTTTGCTTGTTGACAGCTGCTGCTTGAATCAGTCAATCCAGAAGTGATTTTGTCAAGGTCTATTCTTATCTTTCGATAGACGATCCCTGTGTTAGGTGGCATGCTGCGAGGCAGGTGTGCGCGCCAGCGTCTTACCTTGGGGTAACTTGGGAGCGAGGGTGAAACGGAGGCCGGGTTGACCAAGTCATGCCTAGGTCCGGGTGTGGACCTACCTGTGGGTGTTGTTGAGTTGTCCTATAGGGGGACAGTACCCTGAGTTTATCAGGAAGGATGGTATCCTTACACAACAACTCAAGTTTTGGCATAACGGCAATGCCTGAGATCCTTTATTTATGGTATTAGAGTAGGTCGCGGGTTCGATTCCCGGGGGTGTCGTGAGGGGGGAGATTGTTGGGCGGCATGCTGCGAGGTAGGTGCGCGCGCCAGCGCCTCACCCTTGGGCAACTTGGGAATGAGGGTGCAGCGGAGGCCGGGTTGGCCAAGTCATGCCTAGATCCGGGAGTGGACCTGCCTGCAAGTGTTGCTGAGCTGTCCTGTAGGGGGACAAAACCCTATTGTTTATAAGGAAGGATGGTATCCTTACATAACAACTCGAGTTTTGGCATAACAGAAATGTCTGAGATCCTTTATTCCCTCCAACTTGTCATCATATGGTGCTCAAGGTCCCCATTGTCCTATTCCTCCTAGAGATGATAATACTTAGAATTGTAATGGGAGAACATTTTTTTTTAGAAACAGATTAGGTAGAAGGAACTAAGGTCAATTAATCAGTCTTTGGAATGCATATGTAAGCTCTGTGTCTATCAACTGTAATGATTGAACATCTTTTGAATGAAAACAACTTGTATTTCTTCTGTGGTGTTGCATATGTCCATTGTGCCTCACTATCATCTCTATCTTTTTCAATGTTGTCAAAAAGGGGGAGAACTATGATCATATTTTTGTCATCATCAAAAATGGGGAGAATGTTGAATTATGGTTGTGTGAACCTTCAGAACCATTGCTTTTATATGTTTTTGATGATGACATAACTCTTGTGAAAATGCCATGTCGATTGATCATAGGTGTTTATAGATGTCAAGTCACTGCACTGATGTGTCGACATATGCCACTCACATGTCGACACACAACTCTGGACATTGAGTCATTGTTTCTATCTTTTAAAGAATATCTTACTTTGATTCATGAACCTCTAATGATGAAATTTAAGTTGAAGGTTTTGATTGCCGGAGAACATATGATACAAGAAAGCACACACAAGATAAAACTCAATATGATATACAAGAGATCACAGAATTCATGCTGTCGTTGTCGGCAACTTTGAAGCTATCTGTCGACAACTTAATGGTACCATGAGACTACAGCTTCTGGATGGACGAATTTAAGCAGTGGATGTTGATAACTAGGATGCGTTGTCGACAACCAGTGGAAGTTTTCAACTCCAAGCTTCCGGAAAAACCAAAGTCAGTAGTAGCTGTCGACAACTAGAATGTGACTATCGATAACCCAGCCAAGCACTTGTGAAGTTGGTTCTGGATGGAGGATTTACTGCAGTGGCTATCAACAACCGCTCTGCATCTGTCGACAATCGCAGGTTAAATGCCAACACGTGAGATGCATGTTATCTTATTTAGGGCGTCCTTTCCTCGTACACACGAATTCCCATGTACGTGTGAGAATAAGCACACTCCTATAAAGCGTATCCATGACCCCTTTTCAGAGTAAGGAGCCAATACACACTTTCCAAGGGATCTGCAACAATTAGAGGAAGGCTCCCTAGTGCTCTGGATTCCTCGTCATTAGAGCTCCAGAATCTACTCCAGAATTCTTCAAATCGAAGTCAAAAGATCTAGATCAAGAACTTGGAGAATTCAACATTAACATCTGTTCATCTTTGTGTTTGAATTTTCCTTATGCACTTCAATTCTGTCATCTTAAGTGTGTGAATTGTTGAATTGAGCAATCATTGTGCTGGATTCACATTTGTGTGGTTTGATCTGAGACATTGAAAGTTTCAGATCATGTGTGTTTTGTTGTGTGTGTGTTAAACTTGCTACATAAGCAATTTGGTGTGTGTGTATGGACGGTGGATGTAGGATACACAAGTTGTGTAATCTGAACCACCTTAAATGCTTGTGTCTTGTGGTATGAACTACTCCATCATTAGATGATTGATAGGCACGATCAACTATTCTCACATCTATCATATTGCTAGTTTTGAATTCACACTCTGCACACACAATTGGGCTTAATTTCAATCTGTGCACACATCAATTCTCCATATCAATTAATTTCTAATTTAAGTATTCTCTATTTCTAAATTGGAGGTAATCTATTCAACCCCCCCTTCAAGATTCCCTTAATATATAATTCCGCAGTTCTTCACCCTAGGTGTTGACAAACACTATTGTATCCAGAGACTTGACTCTTCTATCTAGTCTTTGATTTTGGCTTGGGTTTTTGTACTCTGTGACTTCAACATATTCCATCTTGGAAATGCTTTTAGTCAAGGTATGTCTTGGCTATGCACACAGAGATTATCAAAGTTAATGAATCATCTTTGAAGGTCATTTAAGTGATGGAATTCAAACATGTGTCAAGACACTCACGGTATGTGTCGACACTATGACTTTGACTCTCCAAAAGTTGACTGTCCAGACTTTGACTATCCAAGAGTCGATTGGCTAGGATCCAACTCTCAGAGAGTTGACCCATGACTATGACTTTCATAGAGTCGATGTAACATCCCTCCTTGCCCTTGGTCAGTGTGATGGAACGCCTCATCCAAGCCTGTTAAACCGATAACAGACTTGACCCGAGTCCGTCTGCCGTGAACGGGCCAGAGCCTCGCAAGGGATATCACACAACAGTCCATGAACACACAAAGGAACACACCATTCCATATATATATTTCACAAAATTACATAGCCATATTTCCACAAAACTGAAAGAAAGTACAAGAGCCTGGGGCATACCCCGGGGTACAACTGGAAGAAGTAAACAACTAACTACACTACACTGCTGGAGGTGCTGACCCAGCACCGCTATGACACGGCTCCGAACTAGACGACGACCGAGAAACGTCCTCCTTGCCCTCACTTGTTGGGGTAGGGGTGAGCCTCGCTAGTCACTGGCTCAGTAGGGAACTCCCCCAACGCCGAGCAAACCAAAAACATAGGTATGAAAGCAGTAAACTATACTAACAGTTTATAGAACACCTAAGCAGGATATTAAAGTTGTAAATATACTCACCGTTTGCCGACTACGTAAAACAACTATATTAAATAAACAGAAAACCCAAACAGGTGTACGATCTAAAGTAGAGACCGCCACACGTGAGCCACGTAAACTGGTTCGCGACATCAGTAACTGACTCAGATAAACACACAAAAGTCTACCTCTCAGTCTCGCAGCTACGAACGAAAGGTCCAGCTGCCGCACCACGTGAAAAGGTCAAGCAACTGTGGAGACCAACTAAACACCACCACCTGTGGACCACACGGTCGCAGGCCCATGCCTGGCACCTCTAGAGACCCTGGCCTGGGCCCTCTAGAGTGAGGTACTAGAAAAGGACTAGCTGGGAACCAGTGTCGACAACTGGTGTCCGTGCCCCCAACTAAGAGCGCGCTAAAAGTGACCAAAAGACAAGTACAACAGTCACTGTCCCACTATCGTCTTTCCCTCAGCTGGACGTACAACTCAAGCAAAGGAGTGAGGGTGTCCAGGTCAGATGACACAGACCTCGACGGTACAGCACAAGTACCGGGACAAAGCCCCGAGCTAACAGCCTGACTCACAGAGAACTTGGGGCACACACCTGGAGAGGTAACCACGGTAGGCGTCGTACTACTTGCCACATACACAAAACCACGTTCACGTCACACACAAACCACGTGAACTCTTGCGTAAACCGCGTGCACTAATAGTCCACTACACGTGAATATCACGTAAACACATGAAGAACCAGCTAACTGCATACCCAGTACGCTAATCTCAGAAACCACGTGCACTAGGTTCACCACAAATACCAATGCACCACTTGATATTGTTAAATATTCAATATAACAACATTTAAATAAAATCATGCTGACGGCAACATCGACTGCTGTTGATGGGATGTAGACGGCAAGATCATGGTCGTCTATCTCCCAGCTGAAGAACCTGCCGTCAATCGATATTGACGCCAAGCTCCTCAGCTATCACCTCTCACAGAAACCCTAGGTCGATTCCTCAGGTATTCTCGGCCCTAAAATCAATGGAAAAACACGAGGAAACACTTCCTCTAACATGCACGCGTCTCAATCAAACCGAAACTAGAAGTTTCACTCGTTAAATTGCTCAAACCATCCATTGTCCCCACATGGAGTACCTTTACCCAAAAACATAATTAACATGCAGATTCATGCGTTCCAGATGCATTATCACAACAAAAGGAATTAAAAGGGATCATTCCCTACGTTAAGATGCACTTAAACCTCCTAAATCCTCCCGATTCGTACCAAACCCTCCGCGAGCTCCTACGGAGATTATACCTCGCTCCGACGTTTCCTTGCCCGATTTGTCACCACCTCACGTTCCACGATCCTCCAACTAGCCTTCTGTAACCATTGGAAGCAGTGGGGAAACAAGGGCATGAAAATAGGGCGAGGGACAAGGAGAACGGAGTGAGGGAACTGCCCTCGGGTAGACCTATATCCTGCAAGTCGCACAGGTTGGCGTCAACCCTATTGTCGTTTAGGGAACCGCCACCATAAACGTCCACAAAGCCCGCCGTTAAGTCCTTAAAGTTGACGTCACCTTCGATGGACGACAAACCAGTCAACGACCACACCTGGCCGTCAACCCCTAATCAACTGCAGCAGGTCCTATCTTGTTTCAGGACCAAACATGTGCGCACCACACATCCAAACCACATTGGCCTCACGATGGCCACCACAACCATTACACACATGATCCATAAGGATTCGAAAAACACGCGACGTTACATTATTATCATCTAAAAAGAAAATTTCGACCTCGAAATTCATAGCACAATTCAAACATAAACAACTTAAATATGCACATTTTTACAAGTACTATCATCTAAAAAGAAATACAAAACCTTATTCAAACAGATAGGGATACCCCTTAGCCATCTCCTCGGCTAATTCTCAGGTATCCTCACCACCCAACCTATTTTTCCATCGCACTTTAACTAGCTCGATTTCTTTATTTCTCAACTTCTTTGTTTTTCGATCAGTGATCTGCATCGGATATTGTGGCATGGTCATATCCGGCCTCAGGTCACCACCTTGGTAACTAATTATTTGAGCTGGATCTTTAATGCACTTCTTTAACATAGAAACATGGAAAATATCATGAACATCCGCAAAATGAGTTGGAAAATTTAGTCTATAAGTTGTTTCCCCAATTCTTTCTAACACCTGAAAAGGTCCTACATATCTCGGGTTCAATTTTTCGATCTCGCCAAACCTCATAATACCTTTACTAGGGGAAACTCTTAGAAAAACCAAGTCTCCCACTTCAAACTGAAGTGGTCTCCTCCGATTATCAGCATAACTCTTTTGTCTGCTTTGAGCTGCTTGCAATTTTTCTTTAATAAGTTTTACCATTTCTGTGGTTTGCTAAATCAATTCAAGACCCATCATTTGTCTTTCTCCCACTTCATGCCAATTTAATAGGGTTCTACATGGTCTTCCATATAGAGCTTCATATGGTGCCATTCCAAGACTGGTATGGTAACTATTATTATAGGCAAACTCAACCATACCCAAATGATGCTCCCAATTATTTCCCCAAACTAAACAGCAAGCTCGCAACATATCTTCAATTGTCTGGATAGTCCTCTCTGTCTGACCATCCGTCTGGGGGTGATAAGCGGAGCTATATCTTAATTCAGTACCAATTACCTTTTGCAAACTTCTCCAAAACCCAGAAGTAAATTTTGGATCCCTATCAAACACAATAGTTTTCGGAATACCATGCAGTGGAACAATTCTATTATCATAAACCTTTGCTAATTTGTCCACTGTCCAAGACATACTTACTGCCACTAATATGCACACCTTGGTCAATCTATCAACAAATACCCATATTCCATTATGCCCAGAACTCGATCTTGGTAAGCTTGCCACAAAGTCCATGGCGAATGGGCAACGGTTGCAATAGACCTCTAGGCTTCTGATGTTCTACTTTAATTTGCTGACATACAGCACATCTTGAAACAAACTCAGCTATTTCCTTTTTCATGAGGCCACCAGAAATGTTTCTTTAAATCCTGGTACATTTTAGTACTACCTGGATGGATAGTGTACCTGGATTTATGAGCCTCTTCTAATACTCACTGCTTAACCTCCCTGTCTGCTGGAACAAACAACCTGCCTCTGAGCCTAACCACACAATTATCATCAATGGTAACTCCTTCCATTTTCACAATTTCGATCAAATTTGCATCTGCTTTCTGAGCTTCCATAATCTGCCAATACAAGGACGGCTCTACAGCACTACTGGCTAGTACAGCCCGCCGTTGACTGCTTGGCACATACAAGGAATTCTCTGTTATCTCCTCATACAATTTCCATTCCTTGATCATCATTTGACTTATATATGCCTTTCTACTCAAGGAATCAACTACCACATTGGCCTTACCCGGATGATAAACCAAACTGAAGTCATAATCTTTCAAATACTCCACCGACCTACGCTGACAGAGATTTAAATCTTTCTGCGAGAAGATATACTTCAAGCTTTTATGATCTATAAAGATCTCAAATCTCTCGCCATACAGATAATGCCTCCACATTTTCAAAGCAAACACAACTGCTGCTAATTCTAAATCATGGGTGGGATAATTTTCTTCTGCCGGCTTCAACTGCCTGGACGCATAGGCTATCACTCTACCATGCTGCATAAGCACCACACCAAGTCCTTTCCTTGAAGCATCTGTATATATCACAAAACCACCATTTCCTGCCGGTAATGCCAATATAGGTGCTGTTGTAAGTCTTTTCTTCAATTCCATAAAGCTTTTCTGGCATTCACCGGACCACACAAATGGCACACCCTTCCTGGTTAATATGGTCATGGGTGCCGCAATCTTAGAAAAATCTTGTAAGAAGCGCCTATAATAACTTGCCAACCCCAAAAAGCTTCTAATCTCAGTGATTGTCTTAGGCACTTCCCATTTCATCACTGCTTCCACTTTATTCAGGTCCACTGCCACTCCTTTAGCTGAGATGACATGACCCAGAAACTGAATTTCTTTCAGCCAAAATTCACACTTACTAAATTTGGCAAACAACTGGTTATCCCTTAACAACTGCAGGGTAAACCTCAAATGAGATGCATGCTCCTCTTTGGATGCTGAATAAATTAGAATATCATCTATAAAGAACACAATGAATTGGTCCAAATACGGATGAAAAATTATATTCATCAGATCCATAAAACCTACAGGAGCATTGGTCAGCCCAAATGGCATAACCACATATTCATAGTGACCATATCTGATTCTGAATGTTGTTTTATCTATATCCTCCTCTTTAATTCTCAACTAATGGTACCCGGACCTCAAATCAATTTTAGAAAATTCCTTTGCTGATTGTAATTGATTAAACAGATCATCTATTCTTGGTAATGGGTACTTATTTTTAATGGTCACATCATTCAATTTCCTATAATCAATACACATACGAAAATTTCCATCTTTCTTTTTCACAAATAACACTAGTGCTCCCCACGGGGAATGACTTGGTCTAATGAACCCTTTCTGTAACAGCTCTTCTAATTGCTTTTTCAATTCTTTAAGTTCTGCTGGTGCCATCCGATGTGGTGCTTTAGAGATCGGCATGGTACCTGGCAGCAACTCAATGGTAAAGTCCACCTCTCTATGTGGAGCTAAACCAGGCAAATCTTCCGGAAAGATATCAGTGAGTTCCCTAACCACGGGAACTACCTCCACTGACCGACTAGCGTCTACTGTACTAACTGAGGCTAAATAAGCCACACACCCTGCATTTATAAGCTTTCTAGCTCTTATTGCAGAAATTATAAACTTAGAAGTACAGAAAGGCATACCTTGATACTCAAACACTGAACCATTAGGATGGCAGAACCTGATCCTCTTTTTTCTGAAATCCAACATTTCTCCATAAGCCTCAAGCCAGTCCATTCCCAAGATAATATCATAGTCAGTCAACTGCAAAGCATATAACCTACCCGGCATCTGATTTCCTTCAATCACGACAGGAGCTTCATCTACATAGCTCAAAGTGAGCATCAACTCACCTGAGGGAACTTCCACTACCAACTCACATGATTCCTCTTTCAAAGGATGAACCATACAATCCATGAATTCTTCCGAAATAAAATAATGAGAGGCACCTGAATCAAATAAAACTCTTGCTGAATAATCATAAATGGGTATAGTACCTTCGATCATATTTGATGCCTCCGCTTGGGCTCGGGTGATAGCCATAACCCGGCCCCTTCCCCGCTGCTGCGGTACTCCTCTGCCACGACCTGCCTGTGGCTGATGAAACTGCTGCAACTACTGCTACTGCTGCACACCTCTTCCATATCCATACTCTCTCGGATAGGGGCAATTACGGATCAAATGCCCCGGCTGATTAAAGTTATAACATCTATACCCTGGTGGAATAATGGGATGTCTGGCAGTACTCTGCTGTGACTCCTCCACCTCTGGCCTACTACGACCCTGCTGAAATTGCTGTCGACCTCCCCATCGTCTTCCTTTACCTTTAAATGCTTGCTTCAATTTCTGGCCCCACTTACCAAAACATGATGGAGAAGGTCCTGCTGGTGCTTTACCCTTACTCACACCCACTAACTGTTGCGGTAGCCAAAAACTACCTGAATATGACTCGCCCATCTGATGAGTCCTAATAGACCTTTCCAATGTAGCTGCCCTTTGAGTTGCTTCTTCCACTGACTTAAACATGTGTGGCACTATTGCATTCTGCAATTCTACCCTTAAACCCCAAATAAAATACTCAATCATCATATTATTATTCGATACTACATAAGGCGCGTATCGGCTAAGTGTCATAAACCTTATCTGATATTCTAAAACTGATGAGTTACCTTGCTAGAGTGTCCGGAACTGCTCTCTCTTCACTTGCTGCACTTGAATTAGAAAGAATGTATCGTTAAATACATTAAGAAACTCCAGCCAAGTGATAGTCTCTTCTATCCTGCCTGCGAAGGTGGTCTGCATCTTCAATCGCCACCATTCTAGTGCAAAACCCCTCAACTGATAAGCAGCTAGCACAACTCTATCTGCTGCCGGGCACCTCATGGTCGTAAAGACCCTCTCAATCTCATGAACCCAGTGTTCCACTGTATCTGGATTCGGCACTCCTGAATAAGTAGGCGGCTGCAATCTCAGAAACTTCTCAACTTGCATCACTGGTTCCTCTGATACTAGCACTGGCGGTGGTGGTGGCAAGGGTGCTACAAAAGGCACCTCCACTCCTGGCGGTGGCGGAACTGGAGCTGTAGGTACAGTCTCTCCGTCCCCAGGTGGTATGGCAACCGGTGGTACCAGCGCCTGCTAACCCATCCTCATTCGAATATCGGTAAGACTCTCCCAGATCCTCTCTATTATACGCTGAGTGTTCTCCTCTGGATCATCTCCTCCACCACCCCAATCTCTTCTATCTGCCATTTCAAACTTCTACATAAACAAAACACCAAACAAAAATAAAACAACATATCATTACAAACCAAGGTCACTACCAGCAGTGTACTACTACCGAAATAAGGCTATGTAACCTTCTAGTTCCCTTATATTAACACGGACCTTGCTCTCATACCAAGTATGATGGAACGCCTCATCCAAGCCTGTTAAACCGATAACAGACATGACCCTAGTCTGTCTCCCGCGAACGGGCCGGAGCCTCGCAAGGGATATCACACAACAGTCCGTGAAAACACAAAGGAACACACCATTCCATATATATATTTCACAAATTTACATAGCCATATTTCCACAAAATTGAAAGAAAGTACAAGAGCCTGGGGCATACCCCGAGGTACAACTGGAAGAAGTAAACAACTAACTACACTACACTGCTAGAGGTGCTGACCCTGCACCGCTATGACGCAGCTCCGAACTAGACGATGACCAAGAAACGTCCTCCTCGCCCTCACGTTTGGGGGTAGGGGTGAGCCTCGGTAGTCACTTGCTCAGTAGGGAACTCCCCCAACACCGAGCAAACCAAAAACATAGGTATGAAAGCAGTAAACTATACTAACAGTTTATAGAACAACTAAGCAACATATTAAAGCTGTAAATATACTCACCATTTGCCGACTACGTAAAACAACTATATTAAATAAACGACAAACCCAAAAAGGTGTATGATCTAATGTAGAGACCGCCACACGCGAGCCACGTAAACTGGTTCGCGACACCAGTAACTGACTCGGACAAACACACACAGGTTTACCTCTCAGTCTCGCAGCCACGAACGAAAGGTCCAACTGCCGCTCCATGTGAAAAGGTCAAGCAACTGTGGAGACCAACTAAACACCACCACCTGCAGACCACACGGTCGCAGGCCCATGCCTGGCACCTCTAGAGACCCTGGCCTGGGCCCTCTAGAGTGAGGCACTGGAAAAGGACTAGCTGGGGACTAGTGTCGACAACTGTTGTCCGTGCCCCCAACTAAGAGCGCGCTACAAGTGACCAAAAGACAAGTACAACAGTCACTGTCCCACTGTCGTCTTTCCCTCAGCCGGACGTACAACTCAAGCAAAGGAGTGAGGGTGTCCAGGTCAGATGACACAGACCTCGACAGTACATCACAAGTACCGGGACAAAGCCCCGAGCTAACATCATGGCTCATTGAGAACCTGGGGCACCCAACTGGAGAGGTAACCACGGTAGGCATCGTACTACTTGCCACGTACACAAAACCACGTGCACATCACACACAAACCACGTGAACTCTCGCGTAAACCGCGTGCACTAATAGTCCACTACACGTGAATATCACGTAAACACATGAAGAACCAGCTAACTGCATACCCAGTAGGCTAATCTCAAAAACCACGTGCACTAGGTGCACCACAAATACCAATGCACCACTTGATATTGTTAAATATTCAATATAACAACATTTAAATAAAAGCATGCTAACGGCAACATCGACTGCCGTTGATGGGATGTAGACGGCAAGATCATTGGTCGTCTATCTCCTAACTGAAGAACCTGGCGTCAATCGATATTGATGCCAAGCTCCTCAGATATCACCTCTCACAGAAACCCTAGGCCGATTCCTCAAGTATTCTCGGCCCTAAAATCAATGGAAAAACACGAGGAAACACTTCCTCTAACATGCATGCGTCTCAATCAAACTGAAACTACAAGTTTCACTCGTTAAATTGCTCAAACCATCCATTGTCCCCACATGGAGTACCTTTACCCAAAAACATAATTAACATGCAGATTCATGCGTTCCAGATGCATTATCACAACAGAAGGAATTAAAAGGGATCATTCCCTACCTCAAGACGCACTTAAACCTCCTAAATCCTCCTGATTCATACCAAACCCTCCGCGAGCTCCTACGGAGATTACACCTCGCTCCGGCGTTTCCTTGCCCGATTCGTCACCACCTCACGTTCCACGATCCTCCAACTAGCCTTCTGCAACCATTGGAAGCAGTGGGGAAACAAGGGCATTAAAATAGGGCGAGGGACAAGGAGAACGGAGTGAGGGAACTGCCCTCGGGTAGACCTATATTCTGTAGGTCGCACAGGTTGTGGTCAACCCTATTGCCGTTTAGGGAACCGCCACCATAAATGTCTACAAAGCCCGCCGTTATGTTCTTAAAGTTGACGTCACCTTCGATGGACGCCAAACCAGTCAACGACCACACCTTGCCATCAACCCCTAATCAACTGCAGCAGGTCCTATCTTGTTTCAGGACCAAACCTACGCGCACCACACATCCAAACCACATTGGCCTCATGATGGCCACCACAACCATTACACACATGATCCATAAGGATCCAAAAAACAGGCGACGTTACAGTCAGTCCCTTCAGTTGGAGGTAGCGACACTTGGGTTGTCGCCTTATGAAGGCAATAATGTGGTCGTCGCGTTCTGGTTGGGAACGCGACGGGCATGCTGTCGCATTCACCCTCTGACCGCTGCATGCACTTTTGACATCTTGCTGTCTGAACAGTTGAGACAGGTGTCGACCCCTGACACTGGAATGGCGACAGGGCAGATGTCGTGTTCTGGTGTCAGCTCTGCGAAATCAACACGTGGCATTTCTGCTGGTCAGTTTGATCTTGACCATGGGATAGCGACAAGATGGGTGTCGCGTTCACTTCATTGAACACGACAGGCAAGTCGACGCGTTCTCATCGGCAAGGCTTAAAACCTCCCAGATAATAGAACACCCTTCTCTTCGCCCTCTCAGCTGTTTTCCCTTTTTGCTCCGGCACTGTAAGGGTGTTCCCTCCGTGGGAGCTTAGAAGGGAGGCTTGTGGCTTGATTTGGTAAGTGTCTTTGGTGCTTTGCAGGGATGTGTTTGGTTTGCTCTGTGCATGATTGGTGTTTTCTCCCTCTCACTATTCCCCTTTCTTCTTATATGGTGCATGCTCCTCTCCATCGGCTCATAGAGGAGGTCGAGCTCAACTTGTGGATGGCGGCTTTTGGAGCGTTGGAGCTCGGAGGTGGAGGGGTGCTAGCCTATGAGAAGGCCCCTTTGGGGTGGTTCTTCAATTGGAGGTAGGGACCCCTCACCCTCCACCTAGTTCTAGCATGCTAGGATCGAAACCCTCCTTCCTCCAAGCCTAGAATCATGCTAGGTGGTGCATGTATTTATGTGGTTTCTGTACATTGGTTGCTTTGTGGTGTTTGTTTCATGCTTCAGTTGAGGAGATCATGTGAGGGTACTATGTTTGCATGTTAGTTGAATGAGTGTAGTTTGACTTTCCATGCATGCTTGGGGTTTCTTGAGAGTGGTTTGAACCGGTATAGCCTGATCATTTTGCCATGCATGTTCTCCTCCCCATGGTTTGGTTGTATCGGTGGAGTTTGGCCTGAAGGGGGGTGTCCATGGGTGTGCAAAACCTGTGGTCGCGATGCGGTTGGTGTCGCAACCCATGTCGCGATGCGGTCGGTGTCGCGACCCAGGTCGCGACACCCCGACACGTCGCCTTCAGTGCCTAGAAAGCGACGCCCACCCTGTTGCGTTCTGGTTGCGACAGGGTGGCTGTCATCTTCTATTCTAGTGTTTACACTGTTGTGGGTTGGGGTCACAGGCTGTTACCTGAATCCCTTTGGTCGCGACAAGATCCTTGTCACGACATGGTTGCGACTGGTTCTGTGTCACCTTCCTGGCCTAGGTTGCGACAGGTCGAGCGTCGCCTTCAGGTGTAGACAACTGGTGCATCACCTTCTCAGTCTGTGAGGGGACTTGGCAACCTGTAGTTCGGATTTTTCTGCTTCCGCTGCGACTCGGTTTTCTTGGCACCGGTGCTGTTCCTAGTGCAGTGCTACTCTAGTCTCTTCGCCCGGTGCTAGGTACTTGAGGGATTGTCCACGAGACAGCTTATTACCGTTATCTGGGACCCCCATCCCTGCACGTCTATTAGAGGGAGTTTTCCAGGCGGTGGGCGTGCTCAAGTCACTGACTTGGAGCGGAGGGGAAAACGGTGGGGATAACGGCGTAGAGTCATTTGTAGAGATCTCTTAGCTGGGTCTGGGTCATCGAGGTAGTTGTGGCGCTCTTTCGGTGCGGACCAGCTAGTCCTTTCTCACTGCCTCACTCTACGTGGTTCTGGAACCATTTAGAGGGGTCAGGCGTGGGACCGTAGTCCGTCCAGTCTATGGAGTTGTGTTTACTTTAGTTTCTCGTCTCACTCCAACTGGAGGTGCTAGACATGGACCGTTGGTCGAGGGTAGGGCACGTGGCGCACCTAACCGGCTGACTAGTGTAGCGTTCTATAGCTAGTGTGTTTGTCCAGGCAGTGTTTAGTTGTCTATGTTATAGCATTGGGTTTCTTCTGGTGTCGTGTTTTACACGGGTTTTCCGATCCCGACGTGTAGCCTAAACCAATGACCGTGTAGTTTCTTTCACGCTTCTGCACTTGACTCTATTTAGTAGAATAGAATTTACTACTTTATTTAATTATTGCATTTAGTTCTATTTCTAGTGTTAGAACCAGTGGGAGATTGGTAGTCCCTACTGGGCTTCTTCGTGAATCTCATGCCCTCTTCTGTAGGTGAGACTTCATAGCAGTTCCCTCCGTGGAGGACTAAGGAGACGGGGCCGTAGTAGATGGCGTCCTAAGTGAGCAGTGTTCCCCAGCTTGTGTACTTCACCCTCGGGGTATGGCCCTAAGGGACATGTTCATTCCCTTTTATTTTAGCACTTGTACTTTATTTACTTTGGGACTGTATTAGACTGTTACTCAGTGTTGGACTCTTTTCCTTCACCTGTCATACATTTTAGTGCGTTTGTTGTTATTTATATCTATTACATATCTTGTTAGACCGATCCGTCAGCCTTTCCGGGTCTCCGAACCCGTGGGCGGCGGTGCCGATGTTCGGATTCTTTGGGGGAGCCGAGGGTCTGGCCATCGGGGCCGTTATAGTGGTATCAGAGCTCGGGGTCTATCAGGACTTGTAATGGAAATAAATAATAATGTAAAGTCCCTTAGGAAGCACAAGTAACACTGCTAGCCGCCAAAGTATTATCTGCTGACCTATTATTGTGGCTGTTTTGCAAAACATGCCTCCACGCACTCGCAGGCAGGCTCGTGAGCTGGCGAAGCATCAGGAGTTTGAGTCTGACGGATTGGTTGCAGCCGAGCACGTGCCGATTGATGCTCAGCCGCGACAGTTCGGGCAGCCTGGGGACCTGTGGCTGCAGGGTGTTCCGTTTCCACAGGGATGGCCGTAGCAGCAGCAGCAGTAGCAGTGGTTTCTGCCCCCGCCGCCGTCGGCCGTCATGGAGCAGTGGTGGAGAGCTATGTTCCACGGTCCTTGGATGTACCTGCAGTACCCATAGTACCAACCATATCAGCAGATGCCGGTAGGAGGTCAGCAGTTCGCAGAGATGGCAGCGGAGGAGCAGCCACCACCGACCCCGCAGGCAGCACTAGTTCAGCCAGAGGTATCACCAGTGGTACAGCAGTGGACTCCAGTTGGGGCGGCAGCACCTGAGGACCGCACGACGCTTCGGGAGAGGTTTCTTCGTCTTCGACCTACGACGTTTTGTGGTGACCGTGATCCGGACAGTGTAAAAAGTTGGGTCCATGAGCTCGAGCGCACCTTCGAGACCATGGACTATGCAGAGCTGGATCAGGCCAGGTTGGTAGTATATCAGCTGAAGGGGTCTACCCACGAGTGGTGGAGGGCAGTGAGGCAGACCAATTTTCAGGGCAGGAGGCTAAACCAGATCACTTGGTAGGAGTTCCTAGTGGCCTTTCACGGCAAGTTCCTCCTCGACTACGCTTGCCGTGAGAGGAGGGACCAGTTCCACGAGTTGGTGCAGGGAGACTCGACCATAGCACAGTACCACCAGAGGTTTGTGCATCTACTTCGACAGGTCCCCCACGTGGCTGCCAGTGAGCAAGCTCATACCGAGTGGTTCATTAGCGGGCTATGCTCGGAGTTGAGGTGGGCCATGGCTGGTCACCTCTATGACTCCTTGACGGTAGTAGTGGCGAGAGTGACCGCCTTGGAGCTGGAGTGTCGATTTCAGCCGCAGTAGAGTGGAGGCTCAGGGAGGTCTTCTCCGTACCAGTGCACCTCGGGCAGTCGAGGGAGTGCTTCCTCTTCTTCTTCTTCGGGGACAGGCGGTGCTGGCCTGACCTCGAAGTTAAAGAAGTTATTCACTTGTGGAGACAGGCATCAGTATAGGCAGCCACAGCAGTAGCGTGTCAGTCGGAGCAGCCAGTGGAGCAGTCCGTACAGCAGGGAGCAGAGCAGGGTCAGCAGGGCATGGGTTGTTTCGACTGTGGGCAACCGGGTCACTACAAGTGAGAGTGTCCGTTGGTGAGGCAGCAGCAGCAATAGGCACCTCAGGCGTAGTTTCCTCCACCCCAGTCGGCGCAGCGCCAGCAGCAGCACCCGGGTTAGTTCTAGCAGCCTCAGCTAGGACGTTGACGCGGTCGGGTGGTGAACATCACTAGAGAGGAGGCAGAGGCCTCTAACCTGGTCGTCGGTACGGTTCCTATCCTTGGTAGGGCTGCTAGAGTTTTCATTGATCCGGGTGCCACGCACTGTTTTGCTTCTGAGGAGTTCTTTACTACTTTGTCTGAGTTTGCTTCGGAGCGGGCCTATGACCTAGTTATTGAGCTACCGATGGGTGACTTTGTGTGTACTCTGGGCTACCTAGAGGGTGTCGCCATCGAGGTATAGGGCCACCAACTATCAGCCAGACTGTTTGCCTTGCAGCTCCATGACTTTGATGCCATTCTTGGCATGGACTTGTTAAAGGTACACTCTGCACTAGTGGATTGTCAGCGGAAGACCGTGAGGTTTGAGCTACCTGGAGAACCTGTGCTTTGCTTCTGAGGTACCCGGTCTACCCGCCCACCCTTTGTCTCGTTTTGTAGAGCTCAACATATTATCTGAGACGTTGGTGTTGCTTTCTTGTCTTCTGTGTGTGTCTCAGATTCTGGTGAGATATCTGTTTCAGATGTGTCTATTGTCTGTGAGTTTGCCGACGTGTTTCCAGAGGATCTACCTAGCATTCCGCCAGAGCGGGAGGTGGATTTCTCCATTGAGTTGCTTTCGGGGACGATGCCTGCATCCAAGGCACCGTACTAGATGGCGTCGGCGGAGCTGCGGGAGTTGAAGCGCCAACTAGAGGAGTTGCCTACGTTGGGCTTCATTCGTCCTAGTCGTTCGCCATGGGGAGCGCCTATTTTGTTTGTGAGAAAAAAAGATCGCAGCTTCAGGATGTGTATTGATTATCGGAAGCTGAATCAGTGACCGTGAAGAACAAGTACCCTTTGCCTAGGATCGATGACTTGTTCGACCAATTGCAGTTAGCTTCAGTGTTCTCCAAGATCGACTTGAGGTCAGGCTACTACCAGTTGCGGATCCGTGAGTCAGACATCGCTTGATCAGCTTTTCGTACCTACTATGGCCACTTCAAGTTTATCGTGATGCCTTTTAGGCTCACGAATGCACCTGCAGCTTTCATGGAGCTGATGCACAACATGTTTTGAGAGTACTTGGACAGGCTCATGGCGGTGTTCGTCGACAACATCCTGGTGTACTCAACGATGACAAAGGATCACGAGTTTCACTTGAGACTGGTGTTGCAGGCTTTGAGGAGTCACCAACTTTACGCCAAATTCAGCAAGTGCGAATTTTGGCTAAAGGAGGTGCACTTCTTCGGTCACATTGTTTCTGGTGCAGGTGTGGAGGTTGATCCCGCCAAGGTTGAGGCCGTGGTTTCTTAGAGCCAGCCCACTACAGTTGCAAAGGTGCACAGTTTTCTGGGGCTGGCAGGCCACTACAGGAGGTTCGTGCAGGACTTCTCCAGAGTTGCAGAGCCTTTGATTCGGTTGACAAGGCGGGAGACTAGGTTTGTGTGGACAGCAGAGTGCGAGCGCAGTTTTCAAGAGCTAAAGAGCTGACTGACTTCATCTCTGATCATTGTTGTACCATCTGACAGCGGTGGCTTTGTTGTCTACATAGACATGTCAGGCACTGGTTTGGGTGCTGTGTTGATGCAGCACGGTCGAGTAGTTGCTTATGCTTCTTGTCAGTTGAAGAAGCGTGAGCAACACTACCCGACACACGACCTGGAGCTTGCAGCGGTTGTGGAGGCACTACATGTATGGCGAGGTGTTCGAGGATTTCATAGATCACCGGAGCTTACAATACGTCTTCACCCAGACAGATCTGAACTTCAGGCAGTCAAGGTGGGTCGAGTACTTGAAGGACTACGACTTTACCCATTTCTATCACCCGGGAAAGGCTAATGTCGTAGCAGACGCTTTGAGTAGGAGAACCCACTTGAGTTCTTTGTTGGTTAGACATTGGAGACTCCTGGAGGATGCCACTTAGGGTGTGTTCACGCTGTCGAGCCTCAGGGAGAGGGCAGTGTTGGCCAGCATGACAATTCGCCCTATGTTATATCAGCAGGTGATCGAGGCACAGAGTGCAGACACAGACTTGGCAGAAGTGTTGCAGTTGCCTGAGGAGGTTTTGGACGAGGATAACGAGATTCAGATCCAAGATAGACTCTATGTTTCAGAGGACGTCAGGGAGGAGGTACTGGTTGAGGCGCACCGGTCGCGATACTCTATTCATCCTGGCTCCACCAAGATGTACTACGACTTAAGGGTGCTTTTTTGGTGGCCTAGGATGAAGAGAGATATCACTGAGTTTGTTTCGCGCTGCCTTACCTATTAGTAGGTGAAGGCAGAGCACCAACATCTTAGTGGTGAGTTGCAGTTGCTTTCCATTCCCATGTTGAAGTGGGAACACGTCACCATGAAATTTGTTTCTAGCTTACCTCGCACTTCGTAGGGTCACGACAGTGTTTGTGTCATCGTCGACAGGCTAAAGAAGACATCACGCTTCCTACCGATCAGAGCAGCATGGTCAGTGGATAGACTTGCACGGTTGTTTATGGACAGAGTGGTGCCTTTGTACAGAACCCCGGTCTCTATTGTCTTAGATAGAGATCCAAGGTTCACTTTTCATTTCTGGCACAGCTTTCAGCGGGCACTTGGCACCGAGTTGAGGTTGAGTTCAGCCTACCACCCACAGACAGACGGGAAGTTAAAGAGGACCATACAGACCCTCGAGGACTTGTTGAGAGCCTGTTTGCTAGACTAGGGCGGAATGTGGGAGTCACACCTTCCCATGGTGGAGTTTTCATATAATAATAGCTTTCACTCCAGCATCGGGATGGCGCCCTACGAGGCCCTGTATGGTCGACCGTGCAGGACACCATTGCACTGGCACGAGGTTGGCGAGAGGCAGTTGCTGGGTACAGAGTTGGTGCAGCAGTGCACGGACACCGTGAGGCTGATCAGACAGAGGTTGCAAAAGCCCAGAGCAGACAGAAGAGCTACACCGACGTCCGCAGGAGGCCACTTCAGTTCGAGGCAGGCGACAGTGTGTTTCTTCGGATCTCGCCCACCAAGGGCGTTCTCAGGTTTGGGAAGAGGGGCAAGCTCAGCCCGACGTTTGTTGGCCCCATTCCCATCCTGGAGTGGGTTGGTGAGGTTGCTTACAGGTTGGCTCTTTCATCTGAATTGGCAGGTGTTCACGACGTCTTCCACGTCTCGCAGTTGAGGAAGTACATGCCAGATCCGTCGCACGTACTCGACTACTCGCAGCTAGAGGTAGCTTCAGACCTGTCCGTACCAGAGTTCCCCGTCAGCGTCGCAGACTGCAGGGTGCAAAAACTTTGCAGGAGGTATATCCCGCTCGTCAAGGTGGTTTTGGAGAACCGCGTTGGTGGCGAGGCCACTTGGGAGCGCGAGGGCGAGATGCAGGAGCACTTTCCTTACTTGTTCGAGTGACAGGTACGTTACTTAACTTGTTTTGCCCTAGTTTCACCCTTAATTTCGAGGACGAAATTGTTTTTTTGTTGGTTAGATTGTAACATCCCTCCTTGCCCTTGGTCAGTCTCTTCTGTTGGAGGTAGCGACACTTGGGCTATCGCCTTATGGAAGCGACAGTGTGGTCGTCGCATTCTGGTTGGGAACGTGACGGGCATGCTGTCGCGTTCACCCTCTGACCGCTTCATGCACTTTTGTCATCTTGCTATTTGGACAGTTGAGACAAGTGTCGACCCCTGAGACTGGAAAGGTGACAAGGCAGACGTCGCGTTCTGGTGTCAGCTCTGTGAAGTCGACGCATGGCGTTTCCACTGGTCAGTTTGATCTTGACCATAGGATAGCGACGAGATGGGTGTCGCGTTCACTTCATTGAACATGACAGGCAAGTCGTCGCATTCTCATCGCCAAGGATTAAAACCTCCTAGATGACACAACACCCTTCTCTTCACCCTCTCAATTGTTTTCCCCTTTTGCTCGGTCGCTGTGAGGGTGTTCCCTCCATGAGAGCTTGGAAGGGAGGCTTGTTGCTTGATTTGGTAAGTGTCTTGGGTGCTTTGCAGGGATGTGCTTGGTTTGCTCTATGCATGATTGGTGTTTTCTCCCTCTCACTGTTCCCCTTTCTTCTTGTATGGTGCATGCTCCTCTCCATCGGCTCATGGAGGAGGTCGAGCTCGACTCGTGGATGGCGGCTTTTGGAGCGTTGGATCTCGGAGGTGGAGGGGTGCTAGCCTACGAGAAGGCCTCTCTGGGGTGGTTCTTCATTTGGAGGTAGGGACCCCTTGCCTCCACCTAGTTCTAGCATGCTAGGACCCAAACCCTCCTTCCTCCAAGCCTAGAATCATGCTAGGTGGTGCATGTATTTATGTGGTTTCTGTACATTGGTTGCTTTGTAGTGTTTGTTTCATGCTTGATTTGAGGAGAGCATGTGAGGGTACTATGTTTGCATGTGAGTTGAATGAGTGTAGTTTGACTTTCCATGCATGCTTAGGGTTTCTTGATGGTGGTTTGAACCTGTATAACTTGTTCATTTTGCCATGCATGTTCCCCTCCCCATGGTTTGGTTGTATGGGTGGAGTTTGGCCTGAAGGGGGGTGTCCATGGGTGTGCAAAACCTGTGGTCGCAACACGGTTGGTGTCGCGACCCAGGTGTAGACACCCATTTCTGGCCCATAAGTCGAGCAAAATCCCTTGTCGTATCATTGACGCCCCACGTTGGCTCATCATCGTCAAGCTGGCTTTCTCCGATCATGACATCATTCCCATTAGTTCATCGCCCTGGACGACTCTTCCTGGTCAAATCAATCTCTTCCCACTAAAAGCTCTCTGAGTATAAGTCCGATATTTCATCCTGAAGGCTGTGCATGGCTATTGGACATTTTAGGGTCAAAATGCAGAAAAATACCAGAAGACGACAGGCCATGTGTCGCTTTCTTGAAAACGACATACCCCATGTCGCCTTGATAATTCCACATTTTAAATCCATCAGAAAATCGAAAATAACTCAAGTTAGCATTCCATATGAGGAAGGCGACATGTCGAGCCGGCGCCTTCAGGAAGGCGACAAGATGGCTGTCGCATTTTGGGCCTTAAACAGGAAACTCAATCCGAGGCTAATTTGGACCCATGCTATTGATGGTAATTGCTTCTTTTGGACGTCCAAATCAAGTCCAAATCCTCTCAAATTCGGAGCAGGCCTTCCCATCATGTTCCTTTCCGAGTTCCAATAGCCCTTGCACAGCTATACCTGCCCAGAGTCGGACTCTTGCCCATTATTCCTCTCAGACCTGAGTTGGGACTAATCACCCATAAGTACCTCGTCTCTGCATCTTTTAGGGCAAGGCCGAATTCATTAGTTCGCAGAGCAAGAGAGCTTCCTCTTCCACGAAGAGAGTTTCTTCTCTAGACGACCTAGAAGAGCCCTCCAGGGCGTTTTCCCAGCGGCTATCCAATTCTCTCTCCCTTTTCTTCTTTATTTCATCAATTTCATGCATGCATAGTTCGTTTTTTCTTCTAGTTTAGCATTAGAACACGACACACACACCCATCTTTGGTACCCCCAGGGGTTAAAAACCCCCATCCTGTGAGTTCCCCCCATAATAGTTCATGTACATGCACTTTTCATTGAATAGATCTATTGCACACGAATTCTAATGGGTTTTCCTTGTATTTAAATCATCTTGGCAGGTGTTTGATGGTTAGAACGAAGTGAGCCTCCTGTCCCTTGGCCGGCTGAGGAGCAGGAAGATGAGAATCCACATCTCTGTCCCTCTGAAGAGAAGGCGACAAGACCACTGTCGCGTTCAAGAAGGCGCCTTAGCCTCTGTCGCGTTCAGGAAAAAGGAAAGCGACACCGCATCTGTCGCTTTGTCAGGTACTCCTTCTACTTCACCTTTCTTTTCCAAGGTAGTCAGCCCTCCACGTCTACATCTACGAGGCGATTACTCTGGTGGCGATCACGGTATTTTCCTAATCTCTACACCTTCACAATCTATGTCAAAAGGGGATACAAATCCCGTGATTACACCTTTTGGCGATCACGGTGGGACCACTTGTGCCCATTACGCTCGTTTTTCCTTTCCCTGCCGTCCTTGTCATCTAACGGGTGTTGTGTTGTCAGTTTCTCTTTGTTTAGTTCTTTTCTTTTTAAGTTTGTTAGTGCTTTGCTGGTCTGTGTGAGAAGGCGACATCCGGCACGTCGCCATCGAGGTAGCGACGTGTTCTGCGTCGCGATCAGGTTAGTATACAATTTACCTTGACCATTTTTTTCTGCGACCTGTGTTCTATGAAGATGGCGACACGGCCTGTGTCTCAATTAGGAAGGCGACTGGACCATCGTCGCTGTCAGGTACGCAGTCTGTCTGTACACCTGTTTCCTTTGGTTGAGTATTGTTCGAGCCTGTGAAGAAAGCGACGGGGCTGTTGTCGCTACACAGAAGGCGACGGGGTGCAAGTCGCATTCAGGTCAGTACCCTGGTCCATTGACTTTTCTTGCAAATTTGGGTTTGCTTTCACATACTCCATCTAGATTTCATCACATCATGCCTTTTCCATGTTCTTGAGAGATTGCCAGTCTTGTATTTTATAGGATTGATTGAGTTTTCGTGCATAATTAGGATTTAATCACTTTTTGTCCACTGCGAGAAGGAAAGTGATGGGCCTTTTGTCGCGATCTTGGTCGCAACATCATTCTTGTCGCCTTCTTCCTCTGAGGGTGATTAGTCCTAATTCTCGTTGTGTTAGCACTAGGATTAGACTTTTACATGCACTCCGGTGCACATAGGAGTTGCATACATCTTTCCATGTTCGTAGCATAGGTTTCCTCCTCAGCGACGTTTGCTCTCTCGGCCACATACTCCTTGTGTCCGACTGGAGCACTTGCTCGAGGGCCTTCGTAAGTCCCCGCTGACCGTGGATTCCCACACGGTCGCCGGGCTGGTTGTACCCGCCGCCACCTAGGATCGAGTCTAGATTCATTTGGTAAGGTAGAGAGAACCCTAGTCCTACCCGAAGTTGGAAGCCTTCTTCCATTTAGGAAACCCTTCCTCATTTGGAGAGAACTTTCTAAAAGTCAAAATCACTAAAAGGCAAACCTGAACCAAATAAAAGAAACCATCATCATTGCCAACTGCTTGCTTTGGGTGAGATGTTTTCTCTTTCCTTTTGTCTGCATAGGATTGTTTGTTTAGGAAATAAAGAGTCTGTCTAGGTTAGGGCATCCCTCTCGAAGTTTGGAAAGGTTCTTCCCATCTCTCTTTCCGAGCATGGAGACTTTCTTGAACCCAATCTACAATAATGAGAATCCCGACACTGCCCTCCAGAATTCCCGGGATTACGAAGAGTCCCTCCCCCATGATCTCTTTGACGAGGTGACCCGACCTTGGGTCGCTACCGTCCATACCTCTGAGGGTCGTCGTCACGACGAGGGCAGCCCGTCTCGGAACACCCAGTCGGACGATCAAGCCACTCAGCTCCTGCGTCTAATTCCACAGCTTGATCAGTCTCAAATTCAAACTCTTATAACGGCTCTCAAAGGAAAGGCCGCCTCCTCACCCTCACCCAGAGCGGGCGCATCACGCCCTACAGCAGCTACCTCTGGCCCCCACGTCTCCATGGGACAAGCCGATAACACCCCCATCCGGCCGCGGACTATCCGATTAACGCCCTTCGAGTCTGAGCACTACATTCCCCGTGAGTCGAGGCCCCGGTCTCCACCTTATCAGCCGTGCTACTCTCCCCACCGTCCCGAGCCTCGCGCCAGGCCTACCTCTCATGCCTCATCTATGTATGCGCAGCCATCCGCCGCACCGGACATGATGTCCGAGTGGGCGTCCATCAAGAAGGAGCTCCAAGAGCTCCGCAAGCAAGTTGACCCTAGGCAGCACCACGATGTGCACATGCCTAATTTCAATGGTCTGTGGGTCCCCTCTCCATCCGAGCTGCCAAAGTACCGAAAATACAATGTCTCAGGCAATCCATATATCCACATCAAGGACTTCATCTATGAGTCTGCGCCTTACCAGCATGACCGCCGTCTTATGGCATATCTCTTCCGCCGGTCGCTGGACGGGCACGCTCTGGATTGGTTCTATTCCCTGTTACCCGAGGACGCTGAAGACTTCGCTGTGGTGAAGGCTAAGTTCCTCGAGCAATTCCAAGATAGAGTCGGCCCTGAATATTCACTCACAGATCTCATGGCCAAAAAGATGAAGCCTGATGAGGATTTCGCCATATACGCCGATAGGTGGAGGCAAATGGCCACTAGAGTTCCGGGGTACCTTCCAGAAGGGGAGAAGGTGAAGATCATCATTGCTAATGCCACACCCGCTTTTAGAAACATTCTGGCGATGAATGACATCACCACCATGCATCAACTCTACAGCCGGGCCCGGTTCATCTAGACCCAGCTCAAAGACTCCCCGATCCACTCCATGTTCGAACCCCAGAAGCCTAGGTTCCAAAGAAAGCCTCAGGGTCCAGTTACCGAGGGCGTCTAGGTGAACGAGCAAGTGAGCGCGTTCAACCCTGTCGGTCAGAGCCAAAACCGCCAACCATACAATGCCCAGGGTCAGAACCCTACCCAGCCACCCCAGGGGCAGCAACAACGCCAATACAATCAAGTGCCACCTCCTGATGGCTCTCAACAAAGGTGTCCTATGGGCCCTAGGAGAGCTCACTATCCACCGTTGCCGCCGACATATTCTTGGCCTTGCTCTCCACAGACGCCATTAGGCTCCCTCCTGAGAGACCTCTGAACCCAAGTGTAGACCAAACCCGATACTGTGTCTTCCATAGGCAGCCTGGCCATACCATCGATCAGTGCTTCACATTTAAGGACTTGGTGTATGACTTGCATGAGCAGAAAAGGTTAGACAAGACAACCCTCCGACAGGTGATCGGAGACATCAAAGAAAGGCAGAGACAACAACAACAGCAAAGGCAGCAGCGCCAACCACCCCCTCCACAACAACAACAGCAGCAACATCAGCAGCCACTGCAAGACCTCGGGATCGTCCACAACCCCTTACCTAACCATCCACCAGCTCCGAACCCACTACCACCACAGCAACCTGCCCAGGTAAACCCCATCGTCCACCACCCTCCTCCGCAAGAAAACTGGACGTACGATGATGAGCTGGACGTTCAGCAGATGATGGCCATTAACCAGTATCCTATTCAATCCCAAACAATACAATCAGCCTACATGGCTCCCCAATCAGTCCCTCCTATAGTTTCCATGGCCAACGCCGTCATACTGCCCGCCAATTCAACATATGCGCCAGTCGCTAGTTCACCCATCATCTTACCCTTCACTCCGCCTGTCTCCATCCCTTTACCCCCTATCATACCTGCTCCCTCATCCATCATCCTACCACCACCTGGGCTGGACCAACCCTTCGCCGCAACATTATCCTCTGCTAGACAGCCACCCACCAATCCGACCACCCTACTAAGCGGGCGAGTTTTTCGCCGCCCGTACCCACCTATCTCCACCACCACCACGTCCACAAACCCCCAGCAGGTCCTGCAGCCGCCACAGCAACAGCAAGCACAAGATGAGGGGTTGATTGAGCCACTACCCGGGACCCACTATGACATCCTCAAGCACCTGGACCACGTGCCAGCCAAGATCTCCATTCTGGAGTTGATAAAGAGGTCTAAAGAGCACCAGGAAGCCTTGAGGAATTTCCTGCAGAAGGTGGTAGTAAATGAAGACATGATGGCAGACAAGCTACCTAGTGCCCTGGCCATGGTGACTAGCGGGCCGGCAATCACATTTGCAGAAAGCGAATTAGCACCCCCAGAAGCCAGGAGGCTCCCCCTCTGTGTCACTCTAATCATCAACCATATAGCAGTGGGAGCGGCACTGGTCGATACGGGGGCATCCATAAATGTCTACCCGCTAAGCACCCTGAGAGCCTGTGATTTATCAGAAGGCATGCTAAGGCCGACACCCACCACCATTGCCGCATATGACAATTCCAGAAGATCCTGCCACGGCATGGTGACTGTGCAAGCCAGACTGGGACCCCTCGCCGTCACAGTGGACTTCTACGTCCTAGATATCGATCCCATGTTCAAGGCAATCCTGGGACATCCGTGGTTAGAGTCACTAGGGGCTGTGCCATCTACTGCACATCAATGCTTAAAGTTCCCATTCCAAGGGGGAATTATCAAAGTCAAGAGCATAGCCACCGCCCACTCTGTAGATGCTCTCCACGATACCCACCTCCCAGCTGTGTGGCCAGCTAATAAACCCATCGTCTCGGTGCTAGACATCAACTACCTCTAGAGCTACACATTCCAGTCCCAACGAGAGGTCAACCTAGCCCAGGTCAATGCGGTAAAAAGAAAAGAGCCACTAAGCACAAAGGGGTGGCAAATTATGATGAAGTTGGGGTATGAAGAAGGCAAGGGCCTAGGGGCAGAGCTACAAGGTATAGTCAAACCCATCCCCGACATCGTCATGAAAAGCCGATGGGGCTTAGGATATAGGGAGAAATCCAAACCATGGTCATCCAGCACATCCACTCTCAAGGCCGACCGAGAGCCACTCATCTGGACACTCTGGTGTCACTTCATCAGGGGGCCTACCCAACCTGGATACAACACCATGGTAGTCGAGGCAGAACTCTCACAGCACGAGGTGCATGGCCGTAACTTCTCCCGGCACATGGCCCCATTGCTGACCTATAGAGCCCTAGAAGCCCTCCGTCCGACCAGGAGGAGAAAGATCAAAGACCCAGAGGCTGAGTGGTATAGATGGTTCGACATAGAAGACATCACCATCGCCTTCAGCCGACTGTTCTGGGAAGAGGAGAGAACCTGGCCGCCAGCTGCGGAAGAATTGCTAGATCCACCTGCTGCTATCACATCCAAAAGGCAGCTCATGAGCGATGCCTCAGACATAGGAGAGCCGGACATCCCCTACGAGGAGGGGAACACTGTTGATGAACTCTGGAGAGGCACCTGCTTAGCCATCCACCCGTCCCTCCTATAGTCCCTTCATCCCATTCTGGTCCCATCCTCTCCTCCTTTGTTGATCCAGTTGACTCCCTAGCTCCTCACGGCGGCGCACAGCCTCCTCACACCCCAGCTCCCACCGGTTGTCTTCTCCGCTCTTCAAGTTGATCCAAGTGACCATGAGGTCACCCTCTCCTCTTGCATGCTCTCCTCCGATCTTCAAAAAAAACATTCGCTTTCAAATGCACGTTGAGGTCGAGGAGCCGACATACGTCCTGCACTCTGCTGATCAGGGGCACCCCTCGACTGAGGGTCCCCCTCCTGCTCCTTCATTAGGAGCCATTCTCTTCGAGGACACCATGTCCTCCCCCAGTCCTGTAGAGTCGTCTAGTTCAGGAGAGTCTAGGGTAGGTGAGTCTAGAGTAGATAGGCCTAGGATGGAGAGTCTGGTTAGCCCGCCATCCGCCAGTTCCAAGCACCGTCCTAGGAAGTAGCGGGGAAAAGCTATTCCCCAGCGATACCTTCAAGAGCTAGCTCGGCGGTGTCAAGCGCTACTGTTGGTAGAGGAGTTCACGCGAGAAGCACTGGTATTCGAAGAGGTGTTTGAGCAGGACGGGGTGTTCATAGACGATGGGTTTGTTGTCTACGAAATAATGAATGATGAGGACCCAATCGATGAAGAGGATAGCGAAGTAGATGACGCTGCCGAAAAATATGCCAGTGGAGTGAGGAGGTTCGACGAGCCTACAACGGCAGTGAATGAATCTACTAAGGAAGTCAACCTCGGAACAGAAGAAGATCCCAGGATTGTGATTATCTCAACAAATCTCCCTCCTGATGAAGAAGAGGAACTGGTGCAAATCCTAAGGGAGTACCAGGACTCATTCGCCTGGTCTTATGAGGACATGCCTGGCCTAGACCCCTCTCTAGTGGAGCACCGACTAGTACTGAAAGAAGGGGCAAAGGCAATCAAGCAGAAACTCCGAAGGTTCACCCACTCACAGCCCTCATCTGGACGAAGTAGATAAACTCCATAAGGCTAGATTCATCAGGGTAGTGCTTTATCCGAACTGGGTGGCCAATATAGTCCCTGTCATGAAGAAAGACGGCAAAGTCAGAATCTGCATCGACTTCAGGGATTTGAATAAGGCATGTCCAAAGGACGACTTCCCGCTTCCTCATCTTGATGTGCTAATCGACAACACTGCTGGGTATGAGACCCTCTCATTCATGGATGGGTACTCAGGCTACAACCAGATCCATCTCGCTCCTGAAGATCAAGAAAAAACATCCTTCACCACGCCCTGGGGAACATACTGTTACGTAGTCATGCCATTTGGGCTGAAGAATGCTGGTGCTACCTACCAGAGGGCGATGATGGCCATATTCCACAATATGATCCATGTCTATGTTGAGGTCTATGTGGATGACATCTTGGTAAAGTCAAAGACCAGGAGAGAACACCCCGAGATCCTAGCTAAGGTGCTGCAGAGAGCTAGGGAGTATCAGCTGAAGATGAATCCAAAGAAGTGTGTGTTCTGGGTATCATCAGGAAAGCTGCTAGGCTTCATAGTCAGTAAGCGGGGCATTGAGATCGATCCGAACAAGGCCAAGGCAATAGCAGAGATGCCTCCTCCAAAGAATATCGCATAATTAAGAGGGCTAATCGGACGTTTGCAATTCATCCGAAGATTTATCTCCCAGCATTCGCAAAGATGTCGCCCATTCTATGATCTCTTGAAAGGAGGGGCAAAATTCGAATGGAATGACAAATGCCAAGCAGCCTTTGATGAGCTGAAGAGCTATCTCATGAATCCCCCAGTCTTACAGCCTCCTGTACCCGGAAAGTCGCTAATCCTATATCTCTCAGTCATTGAGGACTCCCTAGGAGCTGTCCTGGCACAACATGACGAGTCTGGGAAAGAAAGGGCAGCATACTACCTCTCTAGGCTCTTCAACCCCGCCGAATCCAAGCTCACCACCGCGGACAAAACTTGTGCCGCACTCGTGTGGGTAGTCCAAAAGCTCAAGCACTACTTCTTAGCCCACGAGGTCAAGCTGATCTCAAGGATGGATCCACTCCGTTATCTTCTTGAAAAGCCCGTCCTTTCTGATCGGCTGGCACGCTGGCAGAGTTTTCTCTCCCAGTTTGACATATCCTTTGTGGTCCAAAAGGCCGTCAAGGGGTATGCCATTGCCGAGCATCTAGCCCATCTCCCGCTCCCTCACAGCGACTCTCTCCGAGAGGGATTCCCCGATGAGGAACTCTCAGTCATAATCAAAGACCCCTTCTGGTCCCTTCATTTCGATGGTGCGCTCAACTCTCAGGGACGGGGCATTGGAGCCGTGCTGCTTACCCCGGAAGGTATCACCATCCCCTTTGCATACCAACTCACCTTCCCCGCTACCAACAATATGTCAGAGTATGAGGCTCTCCTTGCTGGTCTAAGCATGCTTATCTGCTGGGGGCATCACACCTCAGAATTATAGGAGACTCTCAGCTCGTCCTGCGGTAGGTGCTCTCAACCTACCGCACTCGTGACCCAAAGCTCAAGCCATATCAAGACCTGGTCACGTTGTTGGCAAGGCAGTTCCGTAAGCTTATCTATATCCACACTCCTCGTTCTCAAAATATCCTGGCTGACACGCTGGCGTCGCTAGCCTCATCTCTATCCTTCCCTCTAAGTCGCCGGACTGAGACAATCATCGTCCAGCGTCTCGATGTCCCATCCATCCAAGACCCTGGTTTAGCGACCTTAGGGCAACCTTAGAAGAAAAGGCTAGGAAGAAAGGAGCGCAACAAGTTATGTTAACTGAGCTCGAGGAGATCTTGAATGAAGAAGAACTGCCATGGTATTTTGAGATAGAACAGTACTGCAGGGATGGAACATATCCTGAAGGGGCAAGCGCAGAGGACCGCAGGGCCATCAGAAGAGCCGCCTTAAGGTACACAGTTGTTGGAGAAGTTCTGTACAGGCGAGCCCTTAATGGAGTCCTTTTAAGGTGCCTTACCGATGACGAAGCTTGGAAGGTGGTGGAAGGGGCCCATGCTAGCGAATGCGGCGGGCACGTCAACAGTCAGATGCTAGCAAAGAAGATCATTAGGCAGGGCTATTACTGGCCAACCCTAGAAGAAGACTGTACCATCTACGTCCGTAGGTGTGTTAAGTGTCAACTCCATGCCGATAAGATCCATGCCCCTTCCTCCTCACTACACCCACTCTCTACACCATGGCCATTCTCCATGTGGGCTTTCGACATTGTCGGTCCTCTTGGTGATTCTAATGCTCAAACTAAACAAAAGTCATTTATCCTAACTGTGACTGAGTATTACACCAAGTGGGCGGAAGCTGAAGCCTTCACAGAAATGAAAGCATCCACGGTGTGCCGCTTCATCATGAGAAACATCATCTCGCGGTTCGGAGTGCCAAGCAGCATCGTCACGGACAATGGGCCACAATTCATCGCACAAGAACCTCTATAAGAAATACAACATCACGCTGCATCATTCATCACCGTATTACCCACAAGGCAATGGCCAAGCTGAAGCAACTAACAAAACCCTTCTTAAAATCCTAAAGAAAACCTGTGAGTCGCATAGATTTGCCGACTGGCCAGAGAAGCTGATAGAGGCTCTATGGGCCTACTGCACCTCCGTCCACACTCCCACGGGACAAACCCCGTACGCTCTCACCTACGGGATGGAGGCGGTAGTTCCATATGAGATCCTAATTCCTTCACTAAGAGTCCAACTAGATAAGGAACTTAATCTTGATGAACGTCGAGAGGCGTTACTAGTCCAATTGGAACTCTTAGATGAAAGGCGGCTTATGGCAGCCGACCATGTGCTTTCCTACCAAAGGCGAATCTCAAGGTCTTTTCAAAAGAAGGTAATTGAACGAAAATTCCAAGAGGGTGATATGGTCTTGAAATGCATCTTTATCAAACCCGGAGGTCCTAGGTCCAAACTGTAACCCAACTGGGAGGGTCCGTACGTTGTGAGGGAGGTCTACCCTGGAAATGCATATTGCTTAATCAATGCTGAGGGCGTCGAGTTATTACATCCGTGGAACGGGTTGTACCTCAAACGCTTCTATCCTTAGGCCTATAGGTATGAGGCCACAACACCTAGATCGGGAGTAGCCCCATGTCGGGAGTCTAAGATACCTCTCCAATCGCCAAGGCCTGCTCTAAGTTAGATTAACACACACGCACACGGCAATCCCGGATAACTACACTTGGAAGATGCTGCAATTATGGAGGCTCTACTCCAGCGATGCGTCGGTCATTCTCTCCTAATCGGTCGAAGTGTAGGGGCAAAGGGGGGTCGTAAGGGTGAGGTCGTCAACCTGCAGCATACCCCGACGAGAGGAAGTCTCAAACAGAGACGGTCAAAATAACAAAGGGGTAAAAGAAGCAAAGAAATGAAAAGAAAAGACAATCCATAATACAATAGAGGCATGACAAAGAGTGACAAAGTCCCCGCGGGACACTAATGAGCCCGGTCGTACGCATGCCCCAAAGCAAGGCAAGTCCATAAAAAAAGACCATAAAGTCCCTCCACAACAGAACCAATCTCCGAATGGTATGCTGTAGGAAGTAGCCGAACCCAACATCCCTATACCCACACAAGACTTTCCTTAAATAATCTTTTGTTTCTCCCTATAAGGCTGAGTCACCTCTTGGGTGGGGATTAATTAATCGCAGCGTCAAGCAAGGGCAAGTTTTCCGAGGCGTTGTCACCCCTTATGCACGTCCTGACTTAGAAAGCCCTGTGGCGACAACCGGAGGTGATCAAGATTCCTAACTAGCGGTTCGAATCGGTCAAAGTGTTGTGGCCCGAATATGCGAGTACCTTCCGTCTCGCGTGTCTTATTTTAGGAAGGGCCAATACCGGCTTTAGGCGCTAACCAAAACCCCAAAAAAAAAAAAATCAAATATTTCCAAAACTCCCAAAAAAATCAGATATTTTCAAAAGCAAAAAAAAATCAAATATTTCCAAAACCCAAAAAATCAGATATTGCCAAAACCCAAAAAAATTAGATATTTCCAAAACTCCAAAAAAATCAGATATTTTCAAAACCCCAAAAAAATCAAATATTTCCAAAAACTCCAAAAAAATCAAATATTTCCAAAACCCTAAAAATCAAATATTCCAAAAATCTCAAAAAACGTTAAATGATTACAGGCCGTTTGCATACATGTATTTCATTTGTTTATTCGCATTTTTTTGCCTATTTAATAAGGCTTAGCCCCTTGACAAATTATCAAGGTCGCTCACTCGTCGCTTTTTTTAAGGCAAGGGGCTAAGCCTAAGAACAGATCTGACTTGTTTCGTGGTTGTCTAAGTGTGCAGGACGGAAAAGAAAGCGGCACTCATATCTCACTCGTCACTCTCACTCAGTCACAAACCATAAAAACACAAGAGTTCCATTTCATTCCATTCTATTCATATCATGTACAAAAGAAAAGAGCAAAAAAGTACAAACCCTCAGCCGCTCTCCCCCGTACCCTCAGGCGGGCGGGGAGACGGAGGGGCCATCACCCTAGGGCTTGTCTCACTACCCTCTGGCGCTCTCTCACGTCGCCGCGCCTCCTCCTCGTTCCTCCGCCGACCGGAGGAACCTGTCAAGTAATGCCCTGCGGATCCGCTCGGGATACTGCTCTTGCTGGCCATCGACCGGCTGCGTCCGACCAAGGCGAGGGCCCTCTCTAGCCCCCTCATCTCGGATCGTAGCATGTCGCCGGGATGCCGCTCCTCTCCAAGCTTGGTGCGGAGGTTCCCAGCCTCTGCGCGCAGTCGTGCCGCCTCCTCCACCTCCTGGCGCCAACGCGTCGCCTCCGCCGCCTCCTGCTGCCAGCGGGCCGCCGCCTCCGCCTCCTGGTGCCACCGTGCCACCTCCGCTGCCTTGGGGCGTAGGCGCAGCTCCGCCATCTCCGTCTCCAGCGTCGTCGTCCGTGCCAGGGCGGTCCTTAGCTCCTGCTCCTGTAATATCAGAGAACTTGTTAGAAATCACGAAAGGAGCAAAAGTCTAGGGGCATCTAAGTAAGAACCCTACCCGCTCCCGTAACTGGCCGACGGAGTCCTCCGCTCGGGTCACCGCCGCGGCTAGCTGCCCCTCCAGCACGGAACGGCTAGGGTCCTCTCGAGAAGAGGAGGCGCCGCCCACCATCCATCGGGCCCCGTCTAGCTCTGCCCGCTGCAAAAGAAAACAACGAGGGTCAGTCAACCAACACTAGAAGCAGAAGGGTAAAAGCACAAAGTAGAAACTCAACAGCTGGTCCACCACTGCCTGGAGGTCGTCGCGCTGCTGGATGGTGGAGTGGAGGATGCCCTCAAGCGAGGTGATCCGCCCCTCAGGGTCAAGCTGCAAACACAAGTCAAGTCAGTCGCACAATCAAATCAGGAATCCAGAAGAAGACTGAAAGCAGTAAAGACTCACCGGTCGTCGGGTCCCCTTGTACACCTGGGCCCCGTACTTCCGGGCGTATGCCCGAAAGTAGTCCTCATCGCTGGTGGCCTCGAAGACCACCTCCGTCCCTTGTCGCTCCCAGTCGTCCAGCTGCTCTCGGACCCGGATCGTCCAGTCCGTGACCTGCTGGATCCCACGGAAGCTCCGACCTGGCCTCTCCCAAGATCGCTGTCGGGACGGGAACTCCACCGCCGCCTGGTGGAGTCCCAGAGTACGCGCCACCAGCCGGTGGTGGAGCAGAACCACCGTGTTGAAGCAATGCAGGCAAATGTCCCTACCAAAGTAGGGACGGCCTCGCTCCACCCACGGCTGGGCGGCGTCACTCTCCCCGACATAGGGGGTCCACTGTACCTGCACACCCAAAAGCCAAAACTCCGTCAGTCAACCATCAAATAGGCAAAGTAAAGAGGGCAAGGTTAGAAGCACTTACATGTCCAAAAGGAGTAGTGTCCAGCGCATCGTGAATCATGGTCACCTGGCGCCGCAGGGACCGCTCATCTCCGCAAAACCGCCAGTGCTGTAAGAGCGGTACAGCGCTGCGTCGCCTCGCCACCCCGCGGCCTAGGGAGGGGAGGTGGTCGTAAGCCCACACCTGCAAGAGCAACACAAGTCAGTACCGCAGTCAATAAACAAGCAGGAAAAGCAGCAAAGGGCAAGGGTAGAAACGTACCTATAGAAGTGGGAAGAAGCCCACGACACCCGTCTCCCTGCTAGAGGTGCCCAGACTGTCGAAGAGGTGGGCCAGGAGGGCCGCACCCCACGCGTAGTTGCTCACGCTGGATAGATCCTCCAGTAGGGGCATGCAACGGCAGCCCACCGGGTCCCCTTTGGTCCCCAAGATCAGCTTCCCAATCACCAGCGTCAGGAACCGTCGTAAGTCTCTGTCAGCTGCCTCTCCCTCCTCCTCCGCCATCGCCGCTCTGACGTCATCTGTCATTCGCTCCATGTGCTCCGCCTGTCCCTCGCCCGTCTGGCGGCGTGCACTCGCCACCCCCAGGCTGGCCTGCAGCACCGTCCGCTACACTAGCGAGGACCTCTCTCCCCTCACCTCCAGTCCCAGTAGCCTCTCCACCGGCTCCTGATAGCTGGTATAGGTGGTCCCAGTCACCTCCTGGCCATCCACGCGCAGGCCGGTGATCCGCACTACGTCTTCCAACGTAGGGACCATGTGTCCCCACGGGAAGAGGAAGGCGTGGCACCCTAGGCCCCACCTCTCCTTTAGCGCCTGGATGAGTGCCACATCCGGCGCTAACTCCTCCAATCTCAAGAATGGCCCGAAGCCCATCCCCTCCAGTCGGCGTACCTAGAAGTCCGGAAGGCCGTCATAGATCGCCTGGATCACTGCCCATCCGAGCCAGGACCGCAACTCAGTCTGCAAGGCAAACACCAGAAGGGGTCGGAAATCAGAAAAAAGGGCCAAAACACTCTCTGCCCTGTTAAAGATACAAGGGACCTGTCGCCTTCTGAAGACGACAGACCCCCTGTCGCTTTAAGCCCTCATTGCGACAGGCCCCCTGTCGCCTTCTATAAGGCGACATGGGGGCTGTCGCCTTCTGTCTGGTAATACGACAGGGGGCCTGTCGCATTATCAGAGCCGACCCAAAATGGAAATCCTCCCGTTTTCCGGCCGTCCCACGGGGTGAATCGCCCTACACACATGTTCTATACCCTCCCCCACACCCACATTCAAGGTTTAAGGCTCCGAAAACCTACCTTTTTGGGCCCAACCAGCTCATCATCGTCTCCCACCGCCGGCGTGACTTCTTCCTCCATAGGGACGACCGGGGGAGGATCTTGGGCCGCCGTCGACGTCCCTTCACCCGCTTGCCTCTGTCGGATCATCCTCTTCCGACGTTTACCGCCGTCCTCACCTCCTTGGTCTCCATCGCCTTTCATCGCCGTTTGCCGGAAAGAAGAGAAAGGAAAGAAGATGAAGAAAGGGAAGGGGGAGGCGCCGCCGGCCGGGGCTCTCCGGAGGAAGAGAGGAAGAAATGGGGGGGCCTCGGTTTGGCTCTCCGGAGGAGAGAAAGGAGAAAGGAGAGACAGAGAGAGAGAAGAAAAGAGGGAAGAGGGAGAGGCGCGTATCGGTTTTCAAAACCGCCTCGGGGGCTGTGAAGGCGACACAGGCCCCGTTGCCTTCTGATATGAGCATTGCGACACAGGTTCTGTCGCCTTTACTTTAGTCATGGCGACACAGTATCTGTCGTCTTCAAGGTAGAGACATACCCTATGTCGATTTCTTTAGCCAGTGCATCAAAACGCCAAAAATTCAATTCTCATTGCAGAAAATCAATCCTTACATCAAATAAAAGCCATCAACTCAAAAGTCTCACTCCCACTTCATCAAACTCAACTCATCAGGTCCCATCAAAGCGTCAAAAGTACAATCACATCTCTCTCTCCGGCTCGCGGTCTGCTAGTGGCCGAAGCTTCTCGCGTTCCCGGAGGTACGCCTGGTACGTCTCCCGGTCCTCGTCAAGTCTCGGTGGGAGCGTGTGCATGGCACACGCCCTCCACAGAGCTAGTGCGCTCCGCACAGCCTGCTCATTCTTCGGGGTCCCCAAGCGCCGTCTCTTCACAAGAGGAAGGTGTGATGGTGGCAGTACTCTCGTTCTTGGCTTTCCGATCTGCAAGTAGCACTGCTGCGGGTTGTAGAGAACGGTTGCCATGTTTCCTATCAGCTGCAAGTCCAAGCCGCATCCGAGTGGTAGCTGGATCTCCGCTCCGCGCAGCGCCGCTATATCCAAAGCAAAGTGCTCCACCGGCAGGGTGCTGAAGTAGAGGCGCCACGCACCCCTCGTCTTCTTGTCGGCCATCCTGCATAAAACTTTGTCCGAAAATTTGGCCGCGCCGCCAATGAAGTTCAATGGATGGCACCCGAAGATCCGACAGTCGGTGGTGGGGTTATGAACAGGTCTAAACATTATCCTCACACCCAACCAACACTCTAGAAGGATCATAGAGCCATAAAGGAAACCACCCGTGGAAGCTGAAGTGAGACCCGAATAGAGGTAGGCCAAGACCGCATGTGAAAGAGAAAGTCCCCGCCATACCCCACTAATCGTACTAAGGCTCGCATGATCTATAAGGTGATCCCCGGACGGGAAGAGGAGTACACCACATAGGCATATGGCCACAGCCTTTGCAATTTCCCGATGGTCCGTATTCTTATTCTTGCATTGGGATATGACCCACTTAGACAATGGAACCATGTGTATGGATTGTGGGCTAATCATGGTATGGATATCCTCCGGGTCGGTCATAAACTCCCCTAGGATGAGCTTTGGGTTAATGGGTTCGACGGTATAGCTTACGTTGTGCTCGTCCCCCGGTTTAGTTTTAGGGAGAGCTAGAAAGGCCTCGACCTCCTCTAGAAGGACGGTCGCCTCGAACTTGGGAAAAATGAAGGTATGAGTTTGTGGGTGCCATAACTCTATCAAAGCCGTGATGCTATGCCAATTGAAAGAAATTTTATAGTAATTATGGGCCGCTATCAATACTCCACCCAATCCCCACTCTCTCAAGAATCTAATGACAAACATGGGTAAGGACTTGATCATTGGGGTGATCCAAGTGAGCATAGAATAGCGGCGGGACCCCGGGAAGAGCTAGAAGAGGAGAAGAAAAAGGCAAAAAAGAGAGGGGAAGATCAAGAACACCAAAATTAAAAGACAAATTCGGAGTTCAAAATTCATGAAAATTGAAAACACCAAAACTCACCTCTCTCACTTCCTCGCTCCGGCTCAAGTGATTGGGGATGTCCGTCACCCTCAGGAGCACTTCATACGCCGTCCGAGCACGCTTCGGACCTTCATAATCCATCTCCCCGTCCATGGAAGCAAGAAGAGCTCTCCTCATAGCCATAGAAGCTTGCAAAGCTTGAAGAAAGGAAGAGAGAAGAGAGAACTCCGAATTTGGCCTCTCATCCCATTTATTTATAGAGCTATAATACTCCTATTCCTGCTAGGAAAGGGTAGGGGAGACCCATTAGGAGTAGGACCTTGAGTGGGAGGCATTAGGAATCCAAGTAGGGGTCAAAACCAAATCATATGCTGAAGGCTTTTGAGCTCGGGCTGAGGAAACTGAGAATGCGACATATCGACCTGTCGCCTTCAAGGTGGCAACAGGTCTTTTTGTCGCCTTCTTCAGTTAAGCATCGCGACAAGCCCTATGTCGCCTTCTGATCAGTCTGTGCTGTCTTGCTTACTTCTTTGTGACTGTTCAGGATATTTGCACATATGCTTTGATGTCATTGTTTGGTGCATTGTATCATGTCTATTTTTTTGCTTTGATTATTGAAAATCCATAAAAATTAGAAAATCAGGAAAATTCATAAAAATCTAGAAAATCCAGAAAATCAAAAGACGTCCATCAGGTAAGTCAGGTAAGTATCTCTAACCCTAATCCCTTCGCATTACTATGTGATATCTACGCTATTATATCAGCTCAAGGACCGGCTGGTTCCCAGTGTGTTCCAGGATCTGAGTTCCCCTTCATCAAAAACGAGGATGATCTAAGTGTGCACTGCTAATCGCTGGATAGGCCGTTGGGTGATATGACTCGGGGACGACGGATTCTATCGCACGTCGGGGATGCGAAGTGTCTTGACCCTTGCTTATATTGTCTAGCAATATTATCCTTGAATATTTGTTATTTTCTCTCTTTCTTTGCATTCACTTTTATGATTTCCTTTTTCTTTATCCCAGCATGCATCATGTTGGAATTTGAGCTTCATGAATCATGATTTGTCAAAGTCAGCTTCTCAATGATGTCTCAACCCAAATCCTCATTTATCGACAAGAATTCCACTCCGAATTTGAAAGTTTTCCTCGAGCTTGTGCTCGGTCCAGTTTACCAGTTATGGTTCCTATGAAGGATTCCTCTCATCCCCATTCATTATAATAGTCATCCCTTTATCCCCGATCCGCTTATTAGTCGTGACCCGCTCGAAGGCCAGAGTCGAATCGACCCGCCGAGCAGCACCTATCCCCTAATGAACGAAACCTGCACGCTAAAGATAGCCAGGGTACCTCCTGAATCAGGAGGTTGATCATTCTTTTCCTTGATTTTCATTCGTCCCAGTAGGAACCATCCTCGCACTCTGTTCCCAGCCATGTTCAAAGTTAGCCGGATAATTCTCGCTGCTTGTTCGTCCAAAATGGGTGTCTCCTTACCTTGATGCTCGCTTTTCAGCTCATTCCGCTTCATTCCGCTACATCGCCGTTTCACGTCGCTTTCGCTCCATCACCGCTCCACTCCTTTGCAAAGCAGGCATCAAGGAGGGGCAATCTGTAGACACCCATTTCTGGCCCATAAGTCGAGCAAAATCCCTTGTCGTATCATTGACGCCCCACGTTGGCTCATTATCGTCAAGCTGGCTTTCTCCGATTATGACATCATTCCCATTAGTTCATCGCCCTGGAGGACTCTTCCTGGTCAAATCAATCTCTTCCCACTAAAAGCTCTCTGAGTATAAGTCCGATGTTTCATCCTGAAGGTTGTGCATGGCTATTGGACATTTTATGGTCAAAATGCAGAAAAATACCAGAAGACGACAGGCCATGTGTCGCTTCCTTGAAAACGACATACCCCATGTCGCCGTGATAATTCCACATTTTAAATCCCTCAGAAAATCGAAAATAACTCAAGTCAGCATTCCATATGAGGAAGGCGACATGTTGAGCCGGCGCCTTCAGGAAGGCGACATGATGGCTGTCACATTCTGGGCCTTAAACAGGAAACTCAATCCGAGGCTAATTTGGACCCATGCTATTGATGGTAATTGCTTCTTTTGGACGTCCAAATCCTCTCAAATTCGGAGCAGGCCTTCCCAACATGTTCCTTTCCGAGTTCCAATGGCCCTTGCACAGCTATACTTGCCCAGAGTCAGACTCTTGCCCATTATTCCTCTCAGACCCGAGTTGGGAATAATCACCCATAAGTACCTCGTCTCTACATCTTTTAGGGCAAGGCCGGATTTATTAGTTCGGAGAGCAAGAGAGCTTCCTCTTCCCCGAAGAGAGTTTCTTCTCTAGACGACTCAGAAGAGCCCTGCAGGGCATTTTCCCAGCGGCTATCCAATTCTCTCTCCCTTTTCTTCTTTATTTCATCAATTTCATGCATGCATAGTTCGTTTTTTCTTCTAGTTTAGCATTAGAACACGACACACACACCCATCTTTGGTACCCCCAGGGGTTAAAAACCCCAATCCTTTGAGTTCTCCCCATAATAGTTCATGTACATGCACTTTTCATTGAATAGATCTATTGCACATGAATTCTAATGGGTTTTCCTTGTGTTTAAATCATCTTGGCAGGTGTTTGAAGGTTAGAATGAAGTGAGGCTCCTGTCCCTTGGCCGGCTGAGGAGCAAGATGACTAGAATCCACATCTCTGTCCCTCTGAAGAGAAGGCGACAAGACCACTGTCGCGTTCAAGAAGGCGCCTTAGCCTCTGTCGCGTTCAGGAAAAAGGAAAGCGACACCGCATCTGTCGCTTTGTCAGGTACTCCTTTTACTTCACCTTTCTTTTCCAAGGTAGTCAGCCCTCCACGTCTACATCTACGAGGTGATTACTCTGGTGGCGATCACGGTATTTTCCTAATCTCTACACCTTCACAATCTATTTCAAAAGGGGATACAAATCCCGTGATTACACCAGATCGCGACACCCCTGACACGTCGCCTTCAATGCCTAGGAAGTGACGCCCACCTTATCGTATTCTCGTCGCGACAGGGTGGCTGTGACGGCCCTCATTATACCGGTACGGTTATACCAACCCACGTCGGTATAGCGAGAGTCCTCACAGTGGGACATTTACCCAACGATACATACAGCTGAGATACACACGAATATACAACAGAGTAGCGGAAGTAAAAGACAACTGTCTCCATTCATTCATCATCCACATTTAACATACATGAAGTTTGCAATTAACAATAAGGAACTAAAAGTTCACATAATTTAAATTGCTGAAATAAAAATACATAATTTCCACACTTATACATCCTTTTCATGATATTTCTAATACAATGTTCAAATTACATACTATGGAATGCACAAGTCACAAAGAAACTCCAAAGACTAGCTAATCTCCGCGCTCGGAGTCCGTCTCCACTGTCTCCTCCAAAGGTGCCACGTCACCAACTACACCTGTATGCCGAAGCAAGGAGTGAGTCCAAAGACTCAGCAAGAAACACTACCCATAACATACACGTATAAGTCATAGCGGTTTCTACATGCACATTTAAAATTTACAACACACGGCATGCTAGTCACTTTAAAGTTTCAACCTATCATGAAAGTTTTACAATTTTATACATGGATCATGCTTTCAGATTTCTAAGAATAAAATTTACCTATCACATGCTCTCTATTCAATTTACTCATGAAACTTTGTCTTTAAAGAACCAGGACATGAGAGCTACCAACATGAACATTGTGCATACATGAAAAGAAAACACGACTAGCATGGATCTTACATGTTTTTAAACACATACATAAACGTTTTCACATGCTTTAAGTTACTGATTTCACATGGTTTCATGGCTGAAAACCTATACATGAGAGCTACAATATTGCGTAAAACATATCATGTGAACAACCCATCATGCTATCTTGTACTCGTGTTCACCAATTATCCCTAATATGGATTCTAGGCATCTTTGCACATATAAACATGATGATAATAACATGAATTTACTGATTCACATGATTTCAGATTTGTCTCACATGGGTTTCAATATCATAACCTCTCATTTAGAATTTCACATTTTCTTTACACAAGTTTCCTCTTTCACATAGTTGCACTTTACACATACACATTTCACATTTGTTCACTTACACATTTACACATGAACACATACATATTACACATTACACATTACACATTACACATTTTAGGTGTCGTGACACATAGTCCAAACAACCAAAGAAGGACATATACACATCACATTACACATAGACACCATCTAGGCATTCCAATGGCGACTCTTGGACTGTGCAGAGCGGGAGAACAAGTCTCCACCCTAACCAGTGGTACTTGTCCACCTCCAGGATTTCCCCCTAATGCCCTTAGGGTCACTTACCCATTGAACTTTCTCAGGGGGACTTTTCCCTAATACAACTCCACTGCCCTCTACGGAAGCAGTGTCACATTGGCACAGTTACACATTTACACATTTTACCGATTTACACATGGTTTTACACATAGCACTTTTCATCTCATTCACTTTCTCACTCACATGCACATCTCTGATTTTCCTAACATGGCACTACAGATTTCAGGAGCTTAACACATAGTAATTTCACCATTCAAGTTAGGTTTAAGCAATATCTAATCACATTACGATAACATTAATAGATTTCTATATTTCACATGGAAAATACGTAACTCCCTATATACTTGTCCAAATGACCTGAAATGTTAACCACATGCTGTTTTCGGGTTCTAGATCATACACTCAAATTTTCAGATTTTTCTGAGCTAACTAGAATTTACAGAAAATCAAATACCTATTTTGCATGTCATTCGCAATTTAAGTTAACATGGAGTTTAACACATCATGCAATTTTGCCACTTACTGTTTGAACAGAGGCTACTAATATATGCATGATTTGAGAATACAAAATTACCCTAAATCATACATCTATAGATCAATCATCACAATCTTTCTTGCATGTCTTTTTATTTACCGAACCAAATTTATTAGCAACTCATGCAAGCATGGACAAATTATCAAAATTGAGAATACATATACTGATCTACTAATCTTCATGCTCTGACAAAACTAAGGCATTCAGGCTAATCCTAATCATGAAACATGGATTGGCAAGATTTTCAACAATTCATGCTTACACATTCACGACATAAAATTTCCTACATTCACCATCACACATCACACTCATCCACACACCACAATTGACAATATACATAGAGTATAGGGTTACCATATATCCTCATCACGGAAACCATACCGAAAATAGTTGTATAGGAAGGGTAGAACAGGTCACTGTTCTGTCCAGAGGAACTTGGCGGCAGTCTCTGGCCGCTGACTCAGGGTCAGCGGCATGGTCGACGGACGCCAAGCATGATATCGGCGTCCATTGACCTTGCTGTCAATGTAGGTCTGTGCAGAAACACAGACCCGACCTCTCAAGATTGGGTGAATGTGAGGGTCTAGGACTCGAGGGAAAATGTACAAAAATTGTAAAACCGACCTAGACTCATACGGGGACATCATGGTTAGGTCACTTGCCTTTAGAAAAATGCACCAAGGGATCTAGGGCTCGGTGAAGCTCTCCTTGGGCTATCCCAAGAAGTTCTTAGAATGCTTGACTCCGGGTTCCTAAGCGAGCTCTAGGGCCTTCCAAGGTCGGGGAGGCCTTCCTCGTCGACCCAGCAACCTCCTTGAAGCAGCAGGTCTCCCGAACAATCTTCAGGTTTAGGGATTTTTGGGTTCCAAAGTGGGGTTTTCCTCAGTTTTTTTCTAGGGTTTTCTTCTCTCTTTTTCTCCTCTTACAAGGGTGAAGAGAGGGGTGGGAAAGGTAGCTCCGGGTTCAGACTTAAGGAGAAGCCTTTCTCCCACTCTTAGGGTGACTTGACAGCCCTCAGAGCCGTTGGGGACAGCCCCCCAATGGCTGGCTTTCTTGTTTCAGAAGTTTGCAGCTCTGGTGCGCATGCAGGCCAGAGAGATTGGCGTCCATATCGTTGGACGCCAGGATTAGTGTTGGCGTCCATGTCTAGACGCTGACACCACCTCAATGGCTAGGGGTTGACGCCAAGATGGCCTTCGGCCATAAGTCTAAATATGCAGAAATCCATGCATATCATGCTTATATACATGCAATATGTATATGGTAGTGTATCCATACTATCACCATTCAATACATGCATTATTTACATCTAACATAAACATATGCACACGTAATTATACTAATCAATACGTACGTAAATATGTATATACATACACAAGCACAAATACACACACACAAATACAAATAATGCAACGGAAATTTGAGGGCCTTACACCCTCTCCCCCTTAAAGAAACTTCGTCCTCGAAGTTAGAACGACACTACTCAAACAAAAGGGGATACTTCTTCTTCATCGCATCCTCAAGCTCCCAAGTAGCCTCTTCGTGTGAGAAGTTCTGCCATAGAACTTTCACAGACGCAATACTCTTGTTCCGGAGATGTTGAACCTTCCGGTCAAGAATGGATACCGGTTGTTCGACATACGAAAGATCTGGCTGGATCTCCACTGGCTCATGACTAATCACATGAGACGGATCTCGGACATACTTCCTGAGCATAGATACGTGGAATACAGGGTGAACGCTAGCCAAAGCTGGGGGTAAAGCTAGCTCATACGCCACGCTGCCCAAACGTCTGAGAATCTCATATGGGCCAATGAATCTGGGGCTTAGCTTGCTATGCCTGCCAAATCTGATAACACTTCGAGTAGGCGATATCTTCAAGAAGACATGATCGCCAACCTCGAACTCCAAATCCTTTGTCCTGTTGTCGGCATAACTCTTCTGCCTATCCTGTGCCACAACAAGCCTTTTCCTGATAAGCTGGATCTTATCCGAAGTTTCCTGAACTAACTCCAGTCCGATCAATTGCCTATCACCAGTCTCCTCCCAACATAAAGGAGACCTGCAGGGCCTACCATACAACGCCTCGAATGGAGCCATACTAATACTAGCATGAAAGCTGTTGTTATATGCGAACTCCAGAAGAGGTAAATGACGCTCCCAATCATCCTTCCAATCTAGAACACACGCTCTCAGCATATCCTTTAGTGTCTGGATAGTCCTCTCGGACTGTCCATCAGTCTGAGGATGAAACGTCGAACTGAGCTTAAGCTCCGAACCTAACACATCCTGAAGACCCTTCCACAATCTCGAAGTAAATCTCGGATCTCGATCCGAAATGATCGACTTCGGCACACCATGCAATCTAATAATACCGCTAACATACAATCTAGCTAAACTCTCTACTGACTACTTCTTCTTCATAGGCAAGAAATGAGCAGTCTTCGAGAATCTATCTACAACTACCCAAATCGAGTCATTGCCCCTTCTAGATCGAGGCAAACCCGAAACGAAGTCCATAGTGACAGCTTCCCACTTCCACACTGGGATATCCATCCTCTGCATAAGATCGGATGGTCGCTGCCGCTCGGCTTTCACTTGCTGACATACTAGACATCTAGACACATAATCCGCAACATCCTTCTTCATGCCGGACCACCAAAATGATCTCTTCAGGTCTTGATACATCTTAGTGTTACCCGGATGAATAGAGAATCGCGTTCTATGAGCCTCCGCTAACACATGCTCACGGACATCTACCACATCAGGGACACAAACACGGTGTTGAAATCTAATCACACCGTCCTCATCACGGGCAATGCCCGCCTTACCCACTAACTCTAACAATCTAGGGTCGGCTTTCTGCTGCTCAATCACCTCATCCAAGACTGAGGATCTAAGGGATAGCTGAGCTACAAAAGCCTGACACAACGATGGCTCTAACACGGTCATAGAGCACGCTGCATCCTCCAACATCTTCCAATCCTGCTGGAGCGAAGACCTCTTTCTACTAAGAGCATCCGCTACGACGTTCGCCTTTCCAGGATGATACTGAAGGTCGAAGTCATAGTCCTTCAAAACTCAATCCATCTTCTCTGCCATAGGTTTAATTCCTTTTGGGAGAAAAGATACTTCAAGCTCTTGTGGTCGGTAAACACCTCAAATCTGACACCATAAAGATAGTGCCTCCAGATCTTTAGTGCATGAACCACAGCTGCGATCTCCAAATCATGAGTCGGATAGTTCCTCTCATGCTCCTTTAATTGACGAGAAGCATAAGCCACTACCCTGTCTTGCTGCATTAGCACACAGCCTAAACCAATCTGAGATGCATCCGTATAAATGGCAAAACCTTCTGGACCACTAGGCAATACCAATACCGGAGCAGAAGTAAGCTTAGCCTTCAATAGCTGAAAGCTACGCTCACATGCCTCAGACCATACGAACTTCTCACCTTTCCTGGTCAGCTTTGTCAAAGGGGCGGCGATGGATGAGAAACCCTCAATGAATCGCCGATAATAACCAGCTAACCCAATGAAACTACGAATCTCCGAAGGAGTCTGGGGAATCTCCCAATCCATAACTGCTTGGACCTTTGCTGGATCAACTGCAACACCAGCGCCGGAGATCACATGCCCGAGAAAGTGAACCTCGCGCAACCAGAACTCGCACTTGCTGAACTTCGCATACAGCTTGTGCTCACGGAGAACCTCTAAGACTAACCTCAAATGCTGACGATGTGTGGCCTCATCCGGAGAATAGACCAACACGTCATCAATAAACACAACAACAAAGCTATCTAAATACGGACTAAACACCCGGTTCATGAGATCCATGAATGCTGCAGGGGCGTTGGTTAATCCGAAAGGAAGGACCAAGAACTCATAATGTCCATAACGGGATCTAAATGCCGTCTTGGACACATCCTCACTCCTAATCCTCAACTGATGATAACCAGATCGCAAGTCAATCTTAGAGAAGATTGATGCATCCTGCAACTGGTCAAACAGATCATCAATCCGAGGTAAGGGGTACCTGTTCTTCACAGTCACTTGGTTTAGCTTTCTATAATCAATGCACAACCTAAGTGACCCGTCTTTCTTCTTGACGAACAATATAGGTGCGCCCCAAGGGGAAACACTAGGGCGAATGAATCCCTTATCGAGCAATTCTTGTAATTGCTTCCTCAACTCGGCTAATTCTGTAGGGGCCATCCGATATGGGGCCTTCGAGATAGGAGAGGTGCCTGGAAGCAACTCTATAGTGAACTCTATCTCCCTATCCGGTGGCAATCCAGACAAGTCATCGGGAAAGACATCTGGAAATTCTTGCACCACATCGATCTCCGCAAGAGTCAGTGACGAACCAGTTTCGGGTACCAACATAACGCTGGCAAGAAATGCGTCACAACCCTTGTTCACCATGCGCGTCGCCTTCATGGCAGAGATGACTAACTTTCCCGCTAAGTTCTTTGGCAAGGGATGAGAAAACTCGTCCTCACCAGGAATGCGGAAAACAATCTTCTTCCTACGACAATCCACTAATGCATAGTGCTCCTCTAGCCAATCCAGACCAAGAATAGCATCATAGTCCTTCATCATTAGCAAGAAGAAACACCCATCTAGGATTCTATCCTCAATGCACACAGGTAACGACGGAATGCACTTCCTAGTCGATACCATACCCTCAGGGGTGTGCACAGACAAAGGTGAAGGATCGAAAAGAATGTGTGGAAAAGATCTAGAAGGGGGGGGATGAATAGATCTTAGCCACTTTTGCGGAAGCTTAAGCAATTTGAAAACTATTTAGAATCAGAGGCAATGTTATCAGTGAAAAACTACAGATCTGATTAAATTTGAGTGAGTTGAAAATGTTGCCCAGCTAGCTAGCCCAGAGGGGGGGGTGAATGGGTTATTAAAACTTCGATCTCTGATTAAAACCTGTTTACTGAAAGGATTGCACAACTTAATAACAAGGTTAGAGTTAGAGCAAACAAGACAACAATCACACAAAACACATCCACAAGACACAAGGATTTTATCCTGGTTCGGAACTCCTCTCCACAGGAGACCTACGTCCAGTCCCTGAGCAATACCTCAGGATTTTACTATCAAGGGTACAATCCCCCTTAAGGATCCTTACACCCAGCCTCAACTGGTCTTCCTTCAGCCTGAAGGGAACAACAACCACCCTGGATACCACCAGGTCTTCCTTCGTCCAGAAGGGAACAACAACCACCCTGGATACCACCAGGTCTTCCTTCGTCCAGAAGGGAACAACAACCACCCTGGATACCACCAGGTCTTCCTTCGTCCAGAAGGGAACACAAACTAATCAGAAAAAGGGTGTGAAAACAGGCTTCAGATTCTAGCTTGACCAGCTACAACCTGAAGCTCCTAAGCCCCCGAGAGAGAAAGAGATTTAACAAGGTTTTTCTCTCCAAGGACCACACAGGCTCTTACAAATGAGAAGATTCCTTTTGAGCACAGAGAGCTAAGAGCTTAGAACAAGGTTTGGAGTGGAGGCTTCGCTCTTCTTCAAAGTTCTAAAGATCGTGTAAGATGGATTTCTTTCTTCTTCTTCTAAAATCAAGCGATGTTGCTCTGCTCGTCTTTTCCGTCTTGAGTCTTCTATTTAAACTGCTGATTCAAATTCGAACGTTGAAGTGTCCGTTGTCTCTTATCCTTGTGTACGTTAGACTGGTCACTGAGGAAGCTTCTGATCGTCAGTCTTTTATCCTGGTGTACACGCCAAAGAGATGTCATAGAACTTTGTATCTTGTGTCCAACGTTGTCCAGATGAGTCTTGTCAGATATCTGTAAGCATATCATCAATAAATAGAAGACAGCTAGGACTGCTGTCTATTGTTAGTTGAGATGGAACAGATATTGCAGTATATAGCAAAGCTCCTTTCTGTCCCAAAAAGTACGTAGACAGAGTAGCATAGAAATGGAAGATATTGTCTGCATGCATGGGAGATACGATCGGAGAGCATTTAATGCATAGCAGTCAACGGACAAGATATGACTTTGACTTTTCAACGCTATTAAAAAGCATTATACTGATGCATCAAGAAATTCGATAAAAAGAATCTTGCTGACTTCATAACTTATGAAATCGTTATGAATTATAGCAAGTCGTTATGAACTGTAAAGAAATCGTTGTGATAACTTATGAAGCCGTTACAACAGGCAAGTCGTTGCGAGTTCTAAAGAAATCGTTGCAAGAAATCGTTATGACTATCAAGTTATAAAGAAATCGTTATGATAACTTATGAAGCCGTTACAACAGGCAAGTCGTTGCGAGTTCTAAAGAAATCGTTGCAAGAAATCGTTATGACTATCAAGTTATAAAGAAATCGTTATGATAACTTATGAAGCCGTTACAACAGGCAAGTCGTTGCGAGTTCTAAAGAAATCGTTGCAAGAAATCGTTATGACTATCAAGTTATAAAGAAATCGTTACGGCTAGAGAGTCGTTGCGAGTTCCAAAGAAATCGTTACGGGATCTAAAGAAATCGTTACGGCTAGAGAGTCGTTGCGAGTTCTAAAGAAATCGTTACGAGGTCTAAAGAAATCGTTACGGCTAGAGAGTCGTTGCGAGTTCTAAAGAAATCGTTACGAGGTCTAAAGAAATCGTTACGGCTAGAGAGTCGTTGCGAGTTCTAAAGAAATCGTTACGAGGTCTAAAGAAATCGTTACGGCTAGAGAGTCGTTGCGAGTTCTAAAGAAATCGTTACGGTAACGATTTGATTTGAGTTTTCCGGTCAAAGAGGAAATCGTTCTGCTTATCAAAGAAGTCGATACAAAGACTTGGATAGAATTGATGAGACTTACCAGATTGTCTTGAACTTTCATTTTTCTTTTATTTCCTGTACTTAATGCTCAAGTAATCCATTAGTGTTATTTTGTTAATCATCAAAATTAATATATAAATAAATGGAAATATTTATTATGGGGACAGTTTGGTCATCAATCTCCCCCTTTTTGATGATGACAAAATATACTAAACGTCATACAAAAAATGAAATGTTTTTCAGATGTGCGTTAGTTGTCTCCCCCATTTTGTCATTAGGCAAAAAGATAAGCTGTGAGACAAAGAAGAGAGAAAGATTTATATTAAGATGGAGAAAGATAATACAGAGGAGATAACAAGGAGGCATGCTGTGAGATAACAGCCCATGCCTTGATCTCAAGATCCTCAAAAAGTTGTAGAAAAACGCCAGAAGCAACTGAGAAGGAGGGTCCCATGGAAGGGATGTTCCTCTGAATGTAGAGTTGCCTTTGCTGCTCTAAGAATTCTCCATACTGGGTTTTGTCCAAAATGAATCTGTAGTAAGTACTCTTGCCAAAACTGGCCCTATGGAGAAATCTGTCCAAGGAAATTGGATAGTGAATCTTTTGATTTAACAGATCCTGCTTTAAGGCATAGAAAGCAGAATATCTAGATGCCCATACAGCATAGAGCTCTGGTATGGGTGCGATGGAATTTAGATCCATAAAGGCTTCTGCAGAAAGAGCAGGCTTCCTCTGACTAACTAGATCTTGATTGATAGCTTCCAATTGCTGATAAGAGGCCCGATAGAGAAGCTCCCATTCTGATGAGGTGAGTCTTTCACACTCAGAAATGAGTGGAGCTAAGGTCTGAGAAGACATGCGGCCAGAGTGATATTCTCTGAAGATGAACCGCAAAAAGGAAGGAGATCGGCCCTGCTTGGCTGACATCCGGCCCAGCTGCCTTGCAAACATATCTAGTGCATGAGATCCAGCATCTGAATTAAACACTAAAGAGTGCAGCTTCGGCAGAAGAACTGGAAAATCAACCTTGAAGGAGACAAAGTCTACTTTAAGAGAAGGTTGAGAGGGGTTTCTGATTTCAGCACAGTAATCTGCGAATTGAACTGGCAAAACTGAACTTCTGGAATTTTGTTCAAGTAACAGAAGTCACTGTACAGCTGAAAGGCTCTGGCAATGCGAATTTCCTTCAAAATGAAGGATCCCCAAGAGTTCTTGTGCTGGAAGATAAACCACTCAGAGAAGGTGAGTGGGTGAGCTCTGAGAGAGAGGGATTCGGCCCTTGCAGTCAGGTATTTTGCATACTGAGCTTTATTTCCTTTGATACCGGCCCACTGATCTTCAGTCTTGAACTCAGTGCCCTCAAGGATTTTGGATTTGAAAGCTTGAGATATCTGAGTAAAAGGAAGAACAATGTCCAGGTGTTCGGATAGGTTGAGAAAAGGAATACCATAAATGGTAGAAAGAATGCATTTCTGGAGGTATTCTTTGTAGATAGGTCTTCTCTTAGGATCAAGGGTAAGAGAGTACCATAAAGGAGGGTAGAGAGGAGCAGAAGGAGTGCTTAGAGAGGAAGAGGTTTTTCTCTTTTTCAAGGCAGGACTTGGAGGGTCAGTCCTGTGAATGTGAGAGGCTGTGGAAAGAATGGTGAGGAGGGTGTTCCTTTCAAAATTGTCTGGAACATTGGTGTCAAAGATACCAAGAGGCAGAGGTTTAACTGGAGGAAAGATAACAGAATTAGGAGGAGTAGGAGGATAGAAAAAATGTTTAGGATTAAAGGAAGAGGTTGGTTGAAGATGAGATGTTTGAATTTTAATAGGTGAAGGTTGAGGAGTTAATGAGGATGAAGCTGAGATGAGAGCTGGAGTAGGTGAGAAGGAGGGTTGAGAGGAAGTAGAGGATGAGGAAGGTTGGGTGCGAGGCATGGGATGTTTTATGGTTGGTGGAGCAGGAGGTGCTGTAGGAGGAGATGAAGGTGTGGAGAGGGTTGGAGTGGCAAGAGAGGAAGTATCAGGGGCCTTGGAGACTGACACAGGCTCTTTCCCTTTGGCCTGACTCTCTCTGACTGCTGAAGAGGGTCCTGAAGACCCTGAGGCTGCCACTGGTCCGGGTGACCTTACAACTGATGGCCCTGATGGCCCTGACCCTTGAACTGGCGACCTGTTGGCCGAGAGACTTCTGCTGGAGGCCCTGGTGGCCTAGGAACTTCAGCTGGACTGCTCTGAGTAGGTGCTGGAGGGACACCACTAGACCTGGAAAGACTAGCCAGCAAATTCTTCATATCGGACATTTCTTTATTGAAATACCTCATTGCATTTCTTATTGAGGATACGTCTGAGGAGGTTGAAACTTGATTTGAAACAATTCCTTGTATGCCAGACTGAACTGATGCCAAGATTTCTCCTTGGGCTTTTAACAAGGCCATAACATGCTTCAACTTTACTTTTCTATGGCCCTTCCTTGACCTCCTGTGAACAACTCTTTTCTGCTTACCTTGCTGAGAGACAGGCTCCTCAAGATTTATAGTTGCACTTGGGCCTTCACTAACATCAACCAAGGCTGGAGCAGGAATTTCCTGAGTAGGTGCAGCTTTCTCAGAAAAAGCTTCATTCTCTGGCTTTTCAATCTCAGCATGCTCCCCCTGAATGGGAGCAGGGACTTCAATACTTTCTTGCTCCCCCTGAGCAGGAGCTTCTTCCAAGACAACATCTTGTTGAGTACCTGCTTGTACCTCAACATCTGCAAGTAATTCAGACTGAACTTCAGTATGGCCTGCTGCCATAACTTCTTCATCAGGTCCACCTGCCTTAGAAGAGACTGAGATGGAGGGAATGGAGTCCAATACCTCTCTTAAAATAGAGGCGACAAAGGTGGTGGGCAAGGAATCTGCCACACCAGCTGCACCCTCTTCCAATTGAGCTTCGGATTGGCATCCCACAGCTGACTCAACTGGTTCTTGCTCTGCTTGGCTTGCTGCTGCTTGCTCTACTTCTACTGCTTCTGGAATATCTGCAATAACTGCTTCTCCTTCAGCCACAGAGGATTTTGACCAAACTCCTTCTTGCACTGAAAAACCACTTTTCTTCAGGTTTCTGGACCTTATAGACTGGCCCATCTTTTCAGCTACTGCACCTGACAAATCTACTCCAAAGTGCTTGAAAATCTTGGTCAGTAGATGAGCATACGGAAGGGAAACATTCAACTTGCTCTTTGTTTCCCATAACTGAGCATGTGCAAACATCATTCGCTCAATCATCACTGCGGCCAGGTTTATCTCTTTGTTCTGGATTGCCCAGAACATTATGTCCGAATCTGCCCTAGTACATGAAGAAAAGGTAGCACTACGAGGTACTAAGATTTGGCAGACTATAAAGTGAAGCAATCTGTTGAATGCGGACATCTGATTTATATCAAGCTTCCCATCCTTTAACTTAAATCCTGGACCGATAATCCCGAGACCTTTGACTTCATCATTCACAGAGTGAATGCCACTAAATCCAGAGGTCTTCACTCCAAACAAATCACGCAAAAGCTCATGGGTTATTCTGATTTGGATGCCCTTGACAGAGGAAACAAGGGACCCATCTGCTTCCGACTTCAGACAAATGTAGAATGCCTTTACCAAGTCCGGGTAGCTTACCTCACTGAAGGTGACCACATCCATCCACTGCAATCTTCTTAGAGTATCAACTAGCCTGGCCAAGCCATTCTTCTCAAGATTCTGAACATCCACTGCCTTATTTCCGCAAATCTTCGTCTTCACAAACGTAAATCTTTCTTGCTCCCTTGGGGATAAATACTCAGCACTGTAGCCCCCAACACTTCCGGAGATCAACGGAGCGGCCATGGGTGCAGAGAAGAAAAGATTCTGGAAGGGAGGATGATGGAAGGGACGGAAGTTCTCGAAGGAATTCTTCGCGGGAAGAGAAGAAGGCTTCGAAAGTTGCAGAGAGTCGATCCCAAAATCGTTAGGGCATCAGCTTTGGGTGAACAGATAGAGAATAAAAAGGGTAAAGGTGGAAGACGAATCGATCTCAAAGCGATTTGGGTAAAATAATATTACTTTATTGAAAGGAGGAGCGCCAAAAGGCGGCAAAGGTAGAAAGCGACAAAAAGGTTTGACAAGTCAAACAACTTTCTACACAGAAGCGGTCAAAGCATATAGATAACTGAGTTTTGCTTAACTTTAACGGAGAGAGAACTTTCATTTAATCTGAAAAATTTATATGTCAATAAAATCACAGAAATTCTTTCACAAATTGCACATCCCTAGTTCCCTTCTAAGAGATGTAAATCTCTCTTCAGGTAGGGCTTTTGTGAAGATATCTGCCAATTGACCATTTGTATCTATAAACGAAATTTCTAAATTACCACTAGCTACATGGTCTCGAATAAAATGATATCTTACCTCAATGTGCTTCGTCCTTGAGTGTTGAACTGGATTTTTGGTGAGGTTGATGGCACTTGTATTATCACACAATAGAGGAATTGATTTGATGTGAATGCCGAAATCTTCAAGTTGTTGCTTTATCCAAAGAAGTTGTGTACAGCAACTTCCAGCAGCAACATATTCCGCCTCAGCTGTTGATAGAGCTACTGAATTTTGTTTCTTGGATGTCCATGATATTAGGCATCCTGCAAGAAACTGACAACATCCACTGGTGCTCTTTCTATCTACTTTGCAACCAGCATAATCAGCATCTGAATATCCTATTAGATTTATCTCACAAGATCTAGGATACCAGAGACCTAAGTCATGAGTTCTAGCTAAATATCTAAATATTCTTTTTACAGAAATTAAGTGAGACTCTTAGGGTCTGCCTGATATCTAGCACACATGCATACACTGAACAAAATGTCTGGTCTACTGGCAGTTAAGTAAAGTAATGATCCTATCATACCTCGATAATTCTTTTGATCTACCCTTTTACCTTTTGGATCACTGTCCATTCTGGTTGATGTGCTCATTGGAGTTGATAATGGCTTTGCATCTTCAAATCCAAATTTCTTCAACAGCTCTTTGGTGTACTTTGCTTGACAGATATGAGTGCCATCCTTCCCTTGCTTGATTTGCAATCCAAGGAAGTAGCTTAACTCCCCCATCAAGCTCATTTCGAATTCTCCCTGCATAAGCTTTTCAAAGTACTTGCAAAGAGATTCATCAGTAGATCCAAAATAATATCATCTACATAGATTTGTACAAGAAGTATATGTTTACCTTAGATTTTATAAATAATGTACTATCTACTTTACCTCTAGTGAAACCATGATTTAATAAGAAAGTACTGAGCCTTTCATACCAGGCTCTAGGAGCTTGCTTTAAGCCATATAAAGCCTTATGTAGTTTAAATACATGATTTGGAAATTCAGTGTCGTCAAAACCTGGAGGTTGTTCAACATAAACTTCCTCCTTGATGAAACCATTTAAAAAGGCTGATTTGACATCCATTTGAAAAAGTTTTAAATCAAGTGCAGATGCATAAGCAAGTAAAATCCTAATGGCCTCAAGTCTAGCTACAGGTGCATAAGTTTCATCGAAATCTATGCCTTCCTCTTGGGAGTAGCCTTGAGCCACCAATCTGGCTTTGTTCCTTAAGATTATTCCAGACTCATCCAGTTTATTTCTGAACACCCACTTGGTGCCAATGACTGAATGATTGGATGGTCTAGGAACAAGTGACCATACTTGGTTTCTCTTGAACTGATTTAGTTCATCTTGCATGGCTAATATCCAAGATTCATCAGATAAAGCTTCATTGACTGTCTTAGGCTCTACTTGAGAAACAAATGCTAAATAGTCGCATGGAATTACATTACCTCTAGTTCTTACCCCTACAGATGGATCACCAATGATGTTTTCAGGAGGGTGATCTTTCTGATATCTCCATTCCTTTGGAAGATCTTCATGTTGGATTTCTGTTTGCTGCAGTTCTTCCAGAGTTGGATCCTCTTTGTCCTTAATTGAAGTATTCTTTAATTTTTCGGACAAGTCATCTGCATCATCAATGTCACTAATTTCTTCCTTTTTCAAGGAAGGGTTAGATTCATCAAAAATAACATGTACTGATTGTTCAATCAATAAGGAACGTTTATTGAAAACTCTATAACCTTTGGGTTTAGAAGAGTACCCCATGAAGATGCCTTCATCTGATTTGGCATCCAACTTACCAATGTCCCTTTTTCCATTGTTATGGATGAAGCAAGGACATCCAAATATTCTGAAATGGCTAATCTTTGGCTTCTTTCTTTGTAGAGTTCATAAGACGTCTTTTTCAGAATTGGCCTGATCATCACTCTATTTATGATATAACATGCAGTGTTGATAGCTTCGGCCCAGAAGTATCTTGGCAGATCATATTCTGACAACATGGTTCTTGCCATATCCAAAAGAGTTCTGTTTTTCCTCTCAGCTATTCCATTCTGTTGAGGTGTCCTTGGAGCTGAGAAGTTGTGCTCAATTCCTTGATCATCACAGAACTTCGTAAACTTTTCATTCTGAAACTCACCACCATGATCTGATCGAATAGAGACAATTGAGAATTTCTGATCTTTCTGAACTTTCTTACTGAAGCTGACAAAATTTTCAAATGTGTCATCTTTGTGCTCTAAAAAGGATACCCAAGTGAATCTTGAATAATCATCAACTATTACAAATCCAAAATTCTTTCCTCCCAAACTGGTAGTTCTCATTGGCCCAAATAAATCCATGTGAAGTAGTTCTAAGGGCTTTGAGGAGGTTACTACAGTCTTTGATTTGAAGGAGCTCTTGGTGTGCTTTCCTCTTGCACAAGGTCTGCAAACGCTATCCAATCTGAAATTTACCTTTGGCAGTCCTTCAACTAGTTTTCTCTTTCTGAGCTTGTTCAACCCATCCAAGCTGCAGTGGCCCAATCTTCTGTGCCACAGCTCAGTTGATTGATCTTTACTAGCTGCCAAACATACATCTTGATCCTTGAGTTTCTCGAGATATAGAACATACAAATTTCTTTCTCTGTAGGCTTCAAATATGACTGCACCATCCTTTAAGATACTGCATTTTGATTCTTGAAACTGAATTTGATGGCCTTTGTCACACAACTGGCTGATGCTGATGAGATTGTGCTTTAACCCTTTGACCAGCATTACATCTTCTATAACTGATTTTCCTTTGATGTTCACAGATCCGCTTCCTATCACAGTCCCTTTTCCATTGTCTCCATAGGTGACTGTACCTTCTTCAGCTTGGAGATCAACAAATATCTTCTTGTTGCCTGACATATGCCTTGAGCACCCACTATCCAAATACCATTTGGATGCTCGAGGGTTAACCTGAAATGAGAACATCAAGCTTTAGGTACCCAAATTCTTTTGGGTCCTGATTGGTTAGTATCATCAACTTTACCTTTTAATATCCATTTTTTATGTCTTGTTGGACATGTAATTTTAATATGTCCTAACTTGTTGCAGTGACTGCAGCAGGATAACTTAGTCACTTTTTCTATATATTTGAAATCAGCTTTGTATGCTATATCTTGTTCGGGTACAAATTTTGGTGTTGGATATGTTTTAGGGTATATTATGGTTTCTTCATTGTCTGGGGGTATATATCCTAATCCATTTTTCTTTTTACCCGATCTCCTAGCACCTTTTAATATTAAAGAGTTTTTACCGTTGGTGAATTTCTCTAGTGTGCTTGATAGATTATCATTTTCTTTATTTAGTCTTTCTATTTCTATTTTAAATTCACCTAAGTCTTCTTGTTTTTCTAGAAGATTTATTTTCTTATTTTTCTCTTTTAAATCTTCACATAATAATTCATTTCTTCTTTTATGTTCAGTAATTTGTTTTTCAAGTTCTTCATTTTCTGTTCTTAGGTCTGAATTTGTATTTTCTAGACAGATTATATTTTTCTTACTAGTTTTAAGTAATTTGCATACTTCTTTGTATTTATCGTAGAGTTCATTAAATGCACTTTCCAAATTATCCGAATCTGAGTCATTACAGGAATCGAAAGAGGAATCAGATGTTACCTTATCCTCGGTATTTGCCATAAGAGCCAGGTTGGCTTCTTCTTCTTCACTGCTGGAGCTTGACTCACTGTCTGAGTCGCTGCTGTTGTCCCATGCAGCTGCCATGGCTTTCTTCTTGAATCTTCTGAACTTCTTGGAGCTGTCCTTCTTCTTGTGATCATTTTTCTTTTGCATTGGACAGTCTGCCTTGATATGTCCAGGTTTCTTGCATTCATAGCAAAGTGGCTCATTCCTCTTCTGATCTTTTCCATCTGGTCTCTTGAGATCTTTGTTTTTCTTGAAGTACCTCCTACCAGACTGAAACTTCTTCTTCTTTGCCAAGATTCTCTGCAATCTTCTTGAGAGCATGGCTTCTTCATCATCACTATCTTTGCTGTCTTCACTGTTATCTAAGGATTCTTCTGATGAGTCCCCATTAGCTTTAAGCGCATTTGACTGCTTCTTTCTACTGGAGGATTCTCCTAGTCTTTCCATGTTTATTTCATGGGCCATGAGAGACCCGATGAGTTTTTCTACTGACATTTTCTTAAGATCATTAGCTTCTTCGATAGCTGTGACCTTTGCCGTCCATGAAGATGGCAAGGATCTGAGAATCTTCCTTACCATATCTGCATTCTCATATGACTTTCCTAGACTTGCTAGGCCATTAGTGATGTCAGTAAATCTACTAAACATTTGGGTAATAGACTCACCTGTTTGCATTTGAAATCTTTCATACTGAGTGACAAGAATGTCGATTCTTGTTTCCTTTACTTTGTCTGTACCTTCATATGTAATCCTTAACTTTTCCCACATTTCCATGGAGGATTTGCATGCTGAAACTCTGTTGAACTCCTTCTTGCTTAGAGCACAACATAGAATGCTCTTAGCTTTACAGTTCAAGGAGATTTTCTTTCTATCTTCATCTGTCCATTGTGCTTTCTCATTTGTGACGACCAGATCACCTTCTTCCACTATTGACCAGATTTGATAATCGTGGCCTTGTAGAAAGTATTCCATCCTGGTCTTCCAATACGTATAATCTTCACCATCGAACAAGGGAGGCCTGTTGACTGACTGACCTTCGAAGTTACTTTGGGCTGCCATTGATCTTTGCTCTTCAGATCGTTGGATCTTCTTCTTTGTCGAAGAGACTTGCTCTGATACCACTTGTTGCCCAGCTAGCTAGCCCAGAGGGGGGGGTGAATGGGTTATTAAAACTTCGATCTCTGATTAAAACCTGTTTACTGAAAGGATTGCACAACTTAATAACAAGGTTAGAGTTAGAGCAAACAAGACAACAATCACACAAAACACATCCACAAGACACAAGGATTTTATCCTGGTTCGGAACTCCTCTCCACAGGAGACCTACGTCCAGTCCCTGAGCAATACCTCAGGATTTTACTATCAAGGGTACAATCCCCCTTAAGGATCCTTACACCCAGCCTCAACTGGTCTTCCTTCAGCCTGAAGGGAACAACAACCACCCTGGATACCACCAGGTCTTCCTTCGTCCAGAAGGGAACAACAACCACCCTGGATACCACCAGGTCTTCCTTCGTCCAGAAGGGAACAACAACCACCCTGGATACCACCAGGTCTTCCTTCGTCCAGAAGGGAACACAAACTAATCAGAAAAAGGGTGTGAAAACAGGCTTCAGATTCTAGCTTGACCAGCTACAACCTGAAGCTCCTAAGCCCCCGAGAGAGAAAGAGATTTAACAAGGTTTTTCTCTCCAAGGACCACACAGGCTCTTACAAATGAGAAGATTCCTTTTGAGCACAGAGAGCTAAGAGCTTAGAACAAGGTTTGGAGTGGAGGCTTCGCTCTTCTTCAAAGTTCTAAAGATCGTGTAAGATGGATTTCTTTCTTCTTCTTCTAAAATCAAGCGATGTTGCTCTGCTCGTCTTTTCCGTCTTGAGTCTTCTATTTAAACTGCTGATTCAAATTCGAACGTTGAAGTGTCCGTTGTCTCTTATCCTTGTGTACGTTAGACTGGTCACTGAGGAAGCTTCTGATCGTCAGTCTTTTATCCTGGTGTACACGCCAAAGAGATGTCATAGAACTTTGTATCTTGTGTCCAACGTTGTCCAGATGAGTCTTGTCAGATATCTGTAAGCATATCATCAATAAATAGAAGACAGCTAGGACTGCTGTCTATTGTTAGTTGAGATGGAACAGATATTGCAGTATATAGCAAAGCTCCTTTCTGTCCCAAAAAGTACGTAGACAGAGTAGCATAGAAATGGAAGATATTGTCTGCATGCATGGGAGATACGATCGGAGAGCATTTAATGCATAGCAGTCAACGGACAAGATATGACTTTGACTTTTCAACGCTATTAAAAAGCATTATACTGATGCATCAAGAAATTCGATAAAAAGAATCTTGCTGACTTCATAACTTATGAAATCGTTATGAATTATAGCAAGTCGTTATGAACTGTAAAGAAATCGTTGTGATAACTTATGAAGCCGTTACAACAGGCAAGTCGTTGCGAGTTCTAAAGAAATCGTTGCAAGAAATCGTTATGACTATCAAGTTATAAAGAAATCGTTATGATAACTTATGAAGCCGTTACAACAGGCAAGTCGTTGCGAGTTCTAAAGAAATCGTTGCAAGAAATCGTTATGACTATCAAGTTATAAAGAAATCGTTATGATAACTTATGAAGCCGTTACAACAGGCAAGTCGTTGCGAGTTCTAAAGAAATCGTTGCAAGAAATCGTTATGACTATCAAGTTATAAAGAAATCGTTACGGCTAGAGAGTCGTTGCGAGTTCCAAAGAAATCGTTACGGGATCTAAAGAAATCGTTACGGCTAGAGAGTCGTTGCGAGTTCTAAAGAAATCGTTACGAGGTCTAAAGAAATCGTTACGGCTAGAGAGTCGTTGCGAGTTCTAAAGAAATCGTTACGAGGTCTAAAGAAATCGTTACGGCTAGAGAGTCGTTGCGAGTTCTAAAGAAATCGTTACGAGGTCTAAAGAAATCGTTACGGCTAGAGAGTCGTTGCGAGTTCTAAAGAAATCGTTACGGTAACGATTTGATTTGAGTTTTTCGGTCAAAGAGGAAATCGTTTTGCTTATCAAAGAAGTCGATACAAAGACTTGGATAGAATTGATGAGACTTACCAGATTGTCTTGAACTTTCATTTTTCTTTTATTTCCTGTACTTAATGCTCAAGTAATCCATTAGTGTTATTTTGTTAATCATCAAAATTAATATATAAATAAATGGAAATATTTATTATGGGGACAGTTTGGTCATCAGAAAAACTTAGATGTGAAGCAAGTTGATTAAGTGAATTAAAAGCGAATCCTATGCAAGCATCTAGCGGATGAATCAATCAAACCACAGAAGACAAATGCACAAGGATTTTTAGGTGGTTCGGAAATCACCCAAGTGATTCGTACATCCACCCCTCACAACCCGTGAGGCTTCACTAACACAACTGGGCTACACACCCAAAGGAGCCTAACAACTCCAACACTTCAGAGCATACAACTCACACAACCTCTAGAGCAAGACTACTCTAGAAACACAGAGCAAGACTGCTCAAACCAACCCTGAGCTTACAACTCAAACTGAGCTCGACGGCTCACAACACCCTGAGCACAATGCTCACACTAAAACTGCTAGACACCAACTTAAGACTAAGATCCTCTAGCAACAGATCTAGTCGAAGTTTGAGAACTCTAAAGAGAGTTATGCAGAACACTTGCATAATCTCAAAAGATATCTCAGAAGAACAGAAGAAAAGGTAAATTGAATTGAAATGCTTCGTTCTTCAGTGTACTCCCTTGTAGAAGCTTGAATTGGGAAGGAACTTGTGAAGCTTGAAGTCCAAGTCGATGCTCTGCAATCTGAGAAATTGGATCTTCCTCGAATTCTTCACCCAAGAAATCTTCTACAGGATCTGCCTCCTTGGAATGCTTCAGAGAAGTCTTCAGGAATCAAATTCCAATTCCCACACCTTGAATTGGTGGGAATTGGTCTTCTGGAAGCACTTGGAGAGCAGGGGAAGGAGACACGAGCTCTTCTTGGCCGCCAGGAGCTTCTTGGAGGCTCTGAGAGAGTTGGGTCCTTCTCACTTGTGAAGGCTGGCCGAAAAGACACTTTATATCCTTAGGATTCCAAAGATACCCTTTTGGGGTACAAGGGCACGCTTTCCTAGGAAGATTCTGATCGCCCTAGAGGGACACGTGGCAGCCATCAACCTTTAGGATGAAAAGTTTCCGTAGTGTGTCGACCTGCCCTGGTGGTAGTGTCGACACACTGTCCAGAATATGTAGAAGGCTGTTCTGGGAAGAGGGTCCCGTGTCGACCTGCTCTAAGAGTGTGTCGACCTGCTATCCCAAATCTGCAAACTAGCTGTTCTGGGAACTGGGTCTAGTGTCGACCTGCTCTGAGAGTGTGTCGACCTGCTGACCCAATTCTTCAAACTGGCTGTTCTGGAAACGGGATCTAGTGTCGACCTGCTCTGAGAGTGTGTCGACCTGGGTAGGCTTGATTTCTGAAAAACTGCCACTCGTGTCGACACACTCTTGACATGTGTCGACACAGTCTCAACATTTTACACATTTTGCCTTTGAATATGTGTTGATGTGTCGACACCATTGATGGGTGTGTCGACTCATCTTTTGCATAAAAATGTTTGTACCTGAAAAATGAACACATATATCATTAGTTAAATGATTTGTCATGACATAAATGATAAATGTGGTTTGAAAAATACTTTTTGAACATGAATTTCAGGTATGATGTTTTTGACATGTTTCAATTAAATTGCTTTAAGAACACTTCTTGTCATCATCAAAATAGGAGGGAAATGATATGAATTTGCATTCAACCCAACAATCTCCCCCTTTTTGATGATGGCAACATTAAATCCATATTTCAATGTGGTTTTGATGAAGTGTGATTTTAAGCAATTTTTGATTGTTTAAATTTTGTTTTCCTTTTTGTTCATACTTGTCAAGGACCTTTTGATGTTGTTCAGTAACAGTTGATGATGTGTTTGTGAGATACAGTGTTACTTGAAATTAGAAATTTTGTGCACACAAGTCAAACAATTGGACAAGTATTCAAACACAAAGACAAGGATTTGCATTCAGAATCACAATACTTTGCATTGAAGCCAAAACAACCATTTCATTTCATTCAAAAGATCATTACATCAAAATATTACATTCAAGTCATTCATTCTTCTCCCCCTTTGCCATTATCAAAATAAATGTACATTAGGTAGAAGATGGAGGAGGAGGAGGAATTGGAGCAAGAAGAAGTTCAATGTCTGACAGTCTTTTCTCCATGAAGTTCAGGCTAGACTTGATTTGATCTTGAATGGTTATCATTTTTGTGCTCAAAAAGTGTTCCATTCGATCTGAATTTTCTAGCAAGTGGCCTGAAGTCTGGTTAGATCAGCTGCACTGTGTTGTGAGGAAGATGATGAGCCAGCTGACCAACCAGGTCTCTGCATTATCTTGAACTCCTTGGTCAAATCTGTAAGCTGCCTGTCAATGTGCTCATTGAAGTTCCTCATACTTTCTAAATCATCCACAAAATGAGCAAATGACAATCTGGTGCTGGAAATCTCATGTAATGTTTGGTTGGTGTTGAAGACATCTGCTTGGGAATTTGCCAAAATTCCCTGAAGAACTTTCTCCAACTTGTCCTGATGCTCTTTTAGCTCAATATAGGAATCTCCCAGAGTGCCTATAAGTCTGTTAAATCTCTGAGCTGCATAATCTGAAGCTGCCTTCTGCTCAATAAATTTTGCTGATACTGTGTTCTCTAGTCTTTGAACTCTCAATTCAAATTGGTCTGACATTGTTTGAATGGTGGAGTTCAATGTATCAAATTTGGCATTGAGGAAAGAGAACAATTCTGGTGGAATTGAGGACCCACCAGAAGAAGTGGAAGATTGGAATGTAGAGGGGAAATGTGGAGGTTCAAAAGTATGTGGCAAGGAAGAGGAAGGATCATCCTGAGGTGGAATAGGGGTTTCAAGCTGAATGCCACCTTCAGGAGGGATATGAGGCTGGTCCTCATCCATTAGAGGCTGATCCTCTGGCAAGTGAACTTGTTCCTCTTGAACTTGAGGCTGGCCCTCATGAGGTGGAGGCTGATCCTCCTGATTTTGGTCTCCTTGAGCTGGAGGTGGTCCTCTTGTGCTTGGGGCTGATCCCCTTGAACCTGAGGCTGGTCCTCCTGAGCTTGAGGGGCCTCAACCACAATTGGTCCTCTTCTAATTTGATTTCCTCCAATCTAAATCCCATAAACTTCTGGATATTCTTAAAAGTGTAGATGTTTGACTTGGGAATGGATTGGGATTTTTCATTTTCCAATGGCACACCAAAGTGCTTGAACACTGAGGTCAGATGTGCTCCATAAGGTAGTGATCTCTTTAGGTCTGTCCTTGTTGTTTCAGCTATGATTTGATAGAGAATCACATGGAGGTTGATCTTGATGTCTTTCACCATGCAATAGAGGATGAACCTCTGAATGTCTGTCAACCTATCCCTCCCACCACCTTGAGGGGTAATTATGGTGGTCAAAATGTGGTGGATGACCCTTAACACAGGTGGAAAGGTATTTGCATTGAACCTGGTTACATAGGTCTGTTTGGGATCTGATTCATCTGCAGGAAGGCCTGTCAAGATGGAGTATGCTTCATGTAAATCAAATTCAAACTCATGGTAGTCTGCCCCTTCATCTGGTACTTTGAAAATGGAGGCAGCTACTGCAGTAGGCATGTCTATGGCTATTCCCTTGACTTTGGATTCATACCCTTCGTCTGTGCAAGTGAGGTTCTTGTAGAACTCTCTAACTAGTCTTGGATAGCAGACTTGAAATTCAGAAATAAAGGGTATCCAAGATTGAAAGGAAAAGTAGGTTTGAATTTCAGGAAGGGAGTCTGCTAGTTGGATGTCTGAAAGGTCTAGTATTCTTGGCTTCAAAATCAACTTGGCTGCACTTACGGATTCTGAGGGAATATCCTCTTGAGACTCAGAAGAAGAAGAGGAAGATGATTCCTCAGGATGGTCAGAGGAATCGCCCGAAATCTCTGGTCTAGGGTTTGAAACATTACCACCTCTGCCTGAAGTGGAGGTCCTGCCACGCTTGGAAGCCCTCAGAGGTGCAGAAGAAGAGGCAGGATCATTTCTCCTCTTTGTTCTTCTTTCCATCTGTTCAACCTGGAACCTGTGCCGGAACTGGCCTTGAAGAGGCCGCTGATCTTGCGCCACGGCGGGGACCCAACTTGCGGACCATGGTGCAAGAGGAGTGGAATTAGGAGAGGAAATGGAAGAATGGAGAGATGATGGAAGGGGGATGAGAGCTAGAGAGAAATTTGAGAGGAATTCTTGCCGGAAAGGAGTGGAAATGAGGCCGTCGGGTCGACCTGACGCCCAAAAAGAGATGCAGTGGTACACTGCCCCGCAGGAACAACAAGGGTTTAAGGTGAACCCGAAAGGTTTGAAAAGGGTCTGGCAAGAAGGCAGTGTCGACACATGAGGAAGGGTGTGTCGACCTGACTGGGGTGTGTGTCGACACGAGAGAGGATTGTGTCGACACAGCCTTTGAGAGAAGTTTGAATCTTTGAGAGGAAATTTTTGAAAAATTTGGGGACATCTTTATAATGATAAATAATGAGAGGAATTATCATTTCAAGGATTTTTAAGAGGCCTAAAAATTCATTTGTTGTAATTTGCAAAAATTCATCACCGTTCAAGTGTTTCAAACAATTTCCAACAGGATATTAGCATTCCAAGACTTGAATCAACAAAATGATAAATTGAGGGATATAATGTATCTAACAATCAATCAAAAACTACCATATTTCTCAATTTTCAAGAATTAAAGATGTCATCTAGACTAAATACAGTTGTGTTGAAAGTAAAACACAAACTTAAAGAACAACTTGATGAAGGAGGAAGATGATTCTTTCTAAACAAATCTCCAATAACTTTCATATTTTTGTTCTTTTAACAAACTATCAAATGATATAAATCTCTTTCACTCAAGTACTAGTGCTTTTTACACACCATAGTCCCTGGATACTTAAGATTTAATCATTGTCAAGTCTCAAAGGGGTAAATGATGACCTTTTGACATGAAAATATACTTTTGGTAGACGCCAATATTTCCAGTTACTCAGTCATCATCAAAAAGCATAGCACATAATTGCTTAAATTTTGAAGTTATTTTCAATTTGGATCCCCTTTGAACAGAGTTAGCAATAATGCCTCATGACATACATAGCACTTCATTCATTGTGAAGGTGTGCAGTTTCTCAGCACAGATGCCATTGCTCTGTTGGATTTTACAAGATTTTGGAGAGTTTGTGAGATAGAATTCAAATACATCCAGTCATCAGTTGCAAACAAGGAAATGTTTTAAGTTCAAGGCACAAATTGTCATTTAGTTTAGGAAGAGATCTGAAGTTCTGTGGATTGAGAGACATAGTTGTAAGTTGATTAAAAAATATATAATATATCACTCAAGGTTCATTTTGTGACTCTAGACTTTAGAATGAGGACATCATGCAAGGAATTGATGAAATGCAAGAAGGGTTTTGAAATTTGCAAAAAGATGACTTGTGAATTTTCTAGCTCCCCCTGAGATGATGATTTCATTTTTCATCAAAATAAAGATATGCATTTTTGAAATCAGAAAGAGATTTTCTTCTTGGACAACAAGAACTTCTCCTCACCAATTGCATATTCATTTCTTGGTACTTGGCGGAGATAAGCTCTCACGCATAGTGAAAGTGTCCAGACAAGCATAACCTGTCCTTCTCCAAGTCACCATTTGATATACCAAGAGATTTCAATACAATAAGAGTTGAAGAATTTATTGCCAAAAGGAAATGGAAGTGAAAACTGTGCAAGTTTTGAAATCAGAAAAGAAATTCTCTTTGAACAATAAAAGCTCCCCCTCAACTATTGCATATTAACTTCTTAGTACTTGGCGGAGATATGTTCTCACGCATAGTGAAAGTGTCCAGACAAGCATAACCTGTCCTTCTCCAAGTCACTATTTGATATACCAAGAAGTTTCAACACAATCAGAAGTGGAGAATTTATTGTAAAAAAAAATGAATTGAAAGTGAGAGAGATATGAGCAATGTAGCTTGAGGAAGCAAGGAGTTATGAAATGCAAGGAACTCCCCCTTAGACAATGCATAGCACTCAACCCAAACCTTAAGAGAGATCAAGAAGGTGGACATTTACAAAGACCAAGTTCTCTCCTTAATGATGAAAATCTGTTTTCAGGAAGGGGTTTAGTGAATATGTCTGCAATTTGTTTTTCAGTTTCAATAAAAAGGAGTTCAAAAGATTTCTTTGCAACCTCATCTCTCAAGAAATGATGCCTAATTTCAATGTGTTTTGTTCTGGAGTGCTGAATGGGGTTTTTAGACAAATTTATGGCACTAGTGTTATCACATAGGATGGGTACACACCCTAAATCTTGGTTGTAATCAAGAAGTTGATGTTTCACCCAGAGGATCTGAGTTCCACATCTACCTGCAGCAACATATTCAGCCTCTGCTGTTGACAGAGCAACTGAATGTTGCTTCTTAGAAGCCCAAGAAATAAGGCACCCACCTAGAAATACACACAAGCCACTTGTGCTTTTTCTATCTAACTTACACCCAGCATAATCAGCATCACAATAGGCAAACAATTCTAACTTGCAACCAGCAGGATACCAAATTCCTAAGTCACATGTTCCAACAAGATATTTAAAAATTCTTTTCACAGCAAGCATATGACTTTCTTTAGGATTAGATTGGAATCTAGCACATAAGCACACACAAAACTGAATATCAGGTCTAGAAGTAGTAAGGTAGAGCAGAGAGCCAATCATACCTCTGTAGGTCTTTGGATCAACTGACTTACCAGATGGGTCTTCTTCTAGCTTAACATTTATTGCAATGGGTGTGCTTGAGTGTTTAAGGTTCTGAAAGTCAAACCTTTTCAGTAGCTCCTTGACATATTTGGTTTGACTAATGAAGATTCCTTCAGTTGTTTGGTTCACCTGCAATCCCAAAAAGAATGTTAAATCTCCCATTAAGCTCATTTCAAATTCATTCTTCATTTGATTTGAAAATTCAGTGCAAAGGCCTTTATTAGTTGATCCAAATATTATGTCATCAACATAAATTTGGACAACAATTATTTGATTTTTTACTGTTTTTGTGAACAATGTTTGATCAACATTACCTCTGGAATATCCTTTCTCAAGTAAAAAGGAACTCAAACGATCATACCAAGCTCTTGGAGCTTGTTTAAGACCATAGAGTGCCTTATTAAGCTTGAAAACATGGTTAGGATATTTTTCATTTTCAAATCCAGGAGGTTGTTCAACAAAAACATTTTCCTTTATATATCCATTTAGAAATGCACTTTTGACATCCATTTGAAAGACTTTGAATTTCATGGAGGATGCAAAAGCAAGGAAAATTCTCACAGCTTCTAGTCTAGCTACAGGGGCATAAGATTCTTCAAAGTCAATTCCAAATTCTTGGTTATACCCCTTTGCAACTAGCCTAGCTTTGTTTCTTATTACTTGACCAGCTTCATTCAATTTATTTCTGAAAACCCATCTAGTGCCAATCACAGTTTGGTCACTAGGTCTAGGCACTAATTCCCACACTTGATTTCTTTCAAATTGATGAAGTTCATCATGCATAGCATTAATCCAATCAGAACTGGATAAGGCTTCATCAATTGACTTGGGTTCAATTTGGGAAATTAGAGCTAGTGAGTCTTCTTCAATGTTTTGCAAGAAGGATGATCTGGTCCTAACTCTATCATTTAAGTTGCCAACTACACTGTCTAATGGGTGATCTCTTAGAAAACGAGGTTCAGAAATTACCTGTTGAGAAGTGCCCTCTTCTGGAGCAATATTACCTGAACCACTTGAAGATGGTGAGTTGTTGTTCAGGTTCTCTTCAATGTTGTTAATCTCCTCAACGGTTGGTGAAGAATCCACAATGAGGTCATCCTCTTCATTGTCTTGTTTTTCCCTGCAAGATTTAGAATCATTAGTGGAAAAGGAATTTTCATCAAAAATAACATGTGGTGATTCTTCAACAGTTTTGGTTTTCAATATGTACACTTTGAAAGCCCTTGACACTTCTGAATAGCCAAGGAAGATAGCTTCCTGACTCTTAGCATCAAACTTGTCAAGGTTTTCTTTGTTGTTATTGTGTACAAAACACTTGCACCCAAAAGTTTTGAAGTAAGCAACAGTTGGCTTTTTGTTTTTCAACAATTCATAGGGGGTTTTTCTGATCTTTGGTCTGACCAAGGCTCTGTTTAGGATGTGATTGGCTGTGTTAACAGCTTCAGCCCAGAAGGATTTGGGCAGATTACTCCCTAAGAGCATGGATCTAGCCATTTCCACAAGAGTTCTATTCTTTCTTTCCACAACTCCATTTTGTTCTGGAGTTCTAGGTGAAGAAAACTTGTGAAATATTTGCAATTCAGCACATAGATCAGAAAAGGATGTGTTATCAAATTCACCCCCATGATCAGTTAAAATGTTTTTAATTTTAAATGGATAAGTTGTTAAGATAGTGGTACAGAAATTCCTGAATTCAAGGCATGCATCACTTTTGTGGGATAGAAAAATAACCCAGGTAAATCTAGTAAAGTCATCAATGATTACAAACCCATATCTCTTGCCACTTAGGCTTAGAACTCTTGTTGGCCCAAAGAGGTCCATGTGAAGAAGTTCTAGTGGCTTAGATGTGAGTACTTCATTGAAGGCTTTAAAGGATTTCCTAGTTTGTTTTCCTTTAGCACAGATCCCACAAATTTGACCTTCAACACTAGAAAAAGATTCAGGAAGACCTTTAACCAGATTCAATCTTAACAACTTATTCAAAGTTTTGAAACTTGCATGGCCAAGTCTTTTGTGCCAAGTCCATGCAATTTCATCTTTATTTGCAACAAAACAAAGATTTTCAGAAAAGTTTTTATTAAGGTTGATCATGTAAACATTGTTTTCTCTTTTTCCACAGAATTTGATTTTGTCAGTTGATGAATCAATTATTTTGCAAAAATCAGATTCAAACACAACTTTGTGACCTTTGTCACATAGTTGGCTAATACTGAGCAAGTTATAATCAAGTCCATCAACTAACAAAACATTATCTACTGAGTTTGAAGAGGTTTGACCAACCTTACCAGATCCAATGATCTTTCCTTTATTTTTACCTCCAAAGGTGACTGACCCTCCCTCCTTTTCAATTAGACAGGAAAATTTGGCTCTATCTCCAGTCATGTGTCGTGAACACCCACTATCAAGAAACCAAACATTGGTGTTGGGTGCACGACCTTCCTGCACAAAGATCAATGGAGAGAAGATTTTGGTACCCAAACAGAGTTGGGACCATCAGTATGATTTAGCACAGATATCAAATCCTTTCTCACCCAAATTTGATTTGTTTTAGATTTTGTTTTGTTACTTTGGTGTTTTCAGCCTTTTTCTGTTTGTTCTTTCTTTTAGGAATGAAAGCACCAAGATCTTTGTTTTTGGTTGGAGGAGAGTTTTTCACTTGAAAATTTGAGTTCAGAGGAGGAGGTGGAATCCATGGATTGTGTTGGTACATCCAGAAATTTGGATAAGAGTATTGAGGATAATACCAACAGGATTTTCATACCATTGGTTCCAAGGATTAATCCAATCTTCTTGAAGTGTTGTCTTGGAGGTCCAAGGTTTTTCATGGATTATTTCTTTTCCCTTTTTCTTATTTTTCAGATTTTTATTTGAATTTTTGGTTGAGTTGTTTTTGGTTTTTGGTGTTGAGCAGGTCGACCTGTCAGGGGACTGTGTCGACCTGATAGTCTTCTTTTGTTTTTGGGTTTTTGATTTGTTTTGAGTTTTGTTTGGGTTTTGTTTGCTGTTCGTTGAATTTCAGTGTTTTCCAGATTAGGACCCTTGACAAAATTAATTAGTGGTGCTTTTCCCTTTTTCTCACCAGATTTGTCTTTTTGGGGTTTTTTCTTGTTGAATCCTAATCCATGAGATGTGGTTGTCATGTTGGATCCTAGCAATGCCTCTAGGTTATCTTGGCCTTTTGTGAAGGTTTGGATAACCTCCTCCCTTTCCTTTAGCTGGTTTTTAAGAACTTCAATTTCTTCAATTTTCTGTTGTTTTTCTTGTTTTTCAATTTCCAGCTTTTCATTTAAGTTTCTGAATTCTTGGGAGGCCTTTTGAGAGGCAAGTTTCAGTTCATCAATTAGGTTTAGGAGATTCTCTTTTTCTTCAAGCAAGTCTGTTACTTCAGATTCCAGTTCACAGATTCTATTGTTTGAAGATTGATTATGGTAGAGATTTTCAATTTTCTTTTTGATGTGTTTATTTTCTTTTCTCATTTCAGAATATCTTTCAACTAATTCTGCATACACATCCTGCCAATCTTCAACACTATAATCTTCAAAGGAAGTATTTACCTTTCCATCTGTGCTGTTGGCCATGAAGCAAACTTCCTCACTCTCTGAGCTTGAGGACTTCTTCTCTTCTTCTTCCTCACTTGTGTCTTCATCAGACCAAGTGGCTACCATGGCCTTTGGCTTCTTATATTTTGGAATCTCTTGTGCTTTTCCTTTTTGTTCTCAGGACACTCTCCCTTCATGTGTCCTGGCTTGTTGCACCTGTAACAGATAACATTCTCATCAGGTTTATGATTCTTATTGAAATTGGAAGAGGAAATATTCTTCTTACCTGAGGGAAATTTCTTTTTCCCAGTCATTTTCCTTTCCTATATTTCAAAAATTTCCTGAATTGTCTGGTCATGAGGGCAATCTCATCCTCATTCGACTCAGATTCTTCAGAACTTGTTTTATCCTGATTTTTATCTTTGTTGCTTGAAGAGGCTTTGAGTGCCATAGGCTTGGTCTTAATGATGTGTTCTTCATTTCTTTTTAAGTTTATTTCATATGTCATTAAAGATCCAATCAATTCATCCAAAGAAATTTTGGACAAATCTTTTGAATCTTCAATAACAGTGGCCTTGGTATGCCAAACTGAAGAAAGTGAACGCAAAATTTTTCTTACCAAGTCTGCATCAGTATACTCCTTACCCAAAGCCTTGAGTCCATTGACTATCACCATGAATCTGGCAAACATTTCAGAAATAGATTCATTAGATTTCATCATGAAAAGTTCATATTCTGAAACTAAAATATTTGCCTTGGTCTCCTTGACCTGAGATGTTCCCTCATAGAGTAATTCGAGTTTATCCCACATCTCTTTGGCAGATTTGCACATAGAGATTCTCGAATACTCCTTGGGATGGACAGCACACTGAATCATGTTCATGGCACTATAATTCAGTGTAGCTTTCCTTATCTGTTCCCTTGTCCAGGTATCTTCTTCTCCCTGGTTCTCATAGGGACCCACCTCAACTACTTTCCAGATCTCATAGTTCTGGGCCCTCAGAAATACTTGCATTCTGTTTTTCCAATAAGAATAGTCCAAACCATTAAAGAATGGTGGCCTATTTATGGAATGGCCCTCAGCTATGAAACCCTTTGAGTCCATGACACTTAAGTAAATGCACAGAGAAAGAGTTAAACAACCAAGCAAACAAACAACAAACAATCAAACACTCAATACTCAGAAGCAAAAACTGCTCAGTTCAAATCAGATCGATGTAAACCCGCTCTGATACCAATTGAAGGATCGAAATGAATGTGTGGAAAAGATCTAGAAGGGGGGGGATGAATAGATCTTAGCCACTTTTGCGGAAGCTTAAGCAATTTGAAAACTATTTAGAATCAGAGGCAATGTTATCAGTGAAAAACTACAGATCTGATTAAATTTGAGTGAGTTGAAAAACTTAGATGTGAAGCAAGTTGATTAAGTGAATTAAAAACGAATCCTATGCAAGCATCTAGCGGATGAATCAATCAAACCACAGAAGACAAATGCACAAGGATTTTTAGGTGGTTCGGAAATCACCCAAGTGATTCCTACATCCACCCCTCACAACCCGTGAGGCTTCACTAACACAACTGGGCTACACACCCAAAGGAGCCTAACAACTCCAACACTTCAGAGCATACAACTCACACAACCTCTAGAGCAAGACTACTCTAGAAACACAGAGCAAGACTGCTCAAACCAACCCTGAGCTTACAACTCAAACTGAGCTCGACGGCTCACAACACCCTGAGCACAATGCTCACACTGAAACTGCTAGACACCAACTTAAGACTAAGATCCTCTAGCAACAGATCTAGTCGAAGTTTGAGAACTCTAAAGAGAGTTATGCAGAAGCACTTGCATAATCTCAAAAGATATCTCAGAAGAACAAAAGAAAAGGTAAATTGAATTGAAATGCTTCGTTCTTCAGTGTACTCCCTTGTAGAAGCTTGAATTGGGAAGGAACTTGTGAAGCTTGAAGTCCAAGTCGATGCTCTGCAATCTGAGAAATTGGATCTTCCTCGAATTCTTCACCCAAGAAATCTTCTACAGGATCTGCCTCCTTGGAATGCTTCAGAGAAGTCTTCAGGAATCAAATTCCAATTCCCACACCTTGAATTGGTGGGAATTGGTCTTCTGGAAGCACTTGGAGAGCAGGGGAAGGAGACACGAGCTCTTCTTGGCCGCCAGGAGCTTCTTGGAGGCTCTGAGAGAGTTGGGTCCTTCTCCCTTGTGAAGGCTGGCCGAAAAGACACTTTATATCCTTAGGATTCCAAAGATACCCTTTTGGGGTACAAGGGCACGCTTTCCTAGGAAGATTCTGATCGCCCTAGAGGGACACGTGGCAGCCATCAACATTTAGGATGAAAAGTTTCCGTAGTGTGTCGACCTGCCCTGGTGGTAGTGTCGACACACTGTCCAGAATATGTAGAAGGCTGTTCTGGGAAGAGGGTCCCGTGTCGACCTGCTTTAAGAGTGTGTCGACCTGCTATCCCAAATCTGCAAACTAGCTGTTCTGGGAACTGGGTCTAGTGTCGACCTACTCTGAGAGTGTGTCGACCTGCTGACCCAATTCTTCAAACTGGCTGTTCTGCAAATGGGATCTAGTGTCGACCTGCTCTGAGAGTGTGTCGACCTGGGTAGGCTTGATTTCTGAAAAACTGCCACTCGTGTCGACACACTCTTGACATGTGTCGACACAGTCTCAACATTCTTACACATTTTGCCTTTGAATATGTGTTGATGTGTCGACACCATTGATGGGTGTGTCGACTCATCTTTTGCATAAAAATGTTTGTACCTGAAAAATGAACACATATATCATTAGTTAAATGATTTGTCATGACATAAATGATAAATGTGGTTTGAAAAATACTTTTTGAACATGAATTTCAGGTATGATGTTTTTGACATGTTTCAATTAAATTGCTTTAAGAACACTTCTTGTCATCATCAAAATAGGAGGGAAATGATATGAATTTGCATTCAACCCAACAAAAGGGACCTCTAAATCCTCAGACTCTACGCCTGACTGTAGGGCTAACTGCCTAGCGAACCGCTCGGAAATGAACGAGTGAGTAGCACTCGTATCAAACAAAACCCGAGGGTGTACACTGAAAAGCAAAACCGTACCTTCAATGACATGCTCCGCCTGCTCGGCGTCCTCGCGTGCCAAAGCAAACACTCGAGCTGGGGCTCGAGGCCTTCCTGGTCTTCCTGTGGCTGGTGCGGCTGCCGCTACTGCTGGTGTTGGCGCTCCACGCTGAGCTCCTTGCTGAAGTCTTGGGCAATCTTTAATCTTGTGGTCGCTGCTCCCACACTTCAAGCATCTACCCGCTACCAACCAACACTCGGAACCACCGTGTGTCTTCCCGCAGTGGGGACACTCTTTCTTCACACCAGGGGAACGTACAGAAGGTACCTGAGAGTTGATGACTGTCATTGGTTTCTGCGGTGTCTGGTACACCGTCTTCTTCTTATCCTGTCGCTGGAATGTCGCTGCCGGCCTCTTCTGCGAAGCCTTCTTCTCCACCAGATATTGTTCCATTTCTCCCTCCTGCCTGCAGGCAGCACTGAGGGCCTCGTCCAGCGTGCGGTGGTTGAACACCACGAGTCTCGTCTGTAGTGATGGCTTGAGTCCCATCACGAACTTCTTGGTCTTCCTGCGCTCATCCTCTACGATATGCGGTGCATATTTAGAAAGTTCAGAAAACCTTGCCTCGTATTCCAGCACGGTCATGGAGCCTTGCGTCAGGGAGAGAAATTCCTACTCCATTTTGTCTTGGATATGCTCTGGGACGAACTTGGCTCGAAAGAGCCTTACGAACGCGTCCCATGTCACGTCTACTGCTCCATCCTCAAAGCGTGTACTTAGTAGGGAGGACCACCATACATCCGCTCTCTCCTGCAATACACCTTCATAAATATCAACTAACAATTCTAACTTAAGCAGAACACACAAACATACAAAATTAAAAGTCTACCTGTAGCATGTAGGTGGCTAGTGTTACATTATCCTCATCAGGGAACCTGATGGCTCGGAAGGTTTTCTCTGTCTTCCTCAACCAGCTTTCTGCCATTAATGGATCACTCTCCCCCTTAAAAGAGGGTGGGGTCATCCTCTTAAATCGCTCCATGATGGATGGTCCACCATGGTCCAGAGCTGGTGCCTGAGCCTGCTACATTAAACAATAACAATACACAATAAACACAATATCATGCAATTTAAATAGCAAACTACTAGTTGTTTAATTATTCTACCTGGGCCTCCAACTGGGCCTGGAGTGCTGCCTGGGTATGAGCCTGCGTCTGCATGGCTTGCACCAGACCTTGCATGAATACTCCGTAGTCCACAGGCGGCGGTGGGGGATGTACAGGGCCTCGTGGTGCTGGGGCCTGTTGCTCCGCCTGCTCATCACGTCGCGGCTCGTCCTCACGGGCCGACGCTCCACCACGCCTACCTCTCGAAGCCATGGCTGTAATAAAATTTCAGCCACCATTAGAGCTAGGTTACTAAGTTTTCTAACAATTTTCTTATCTACCTTTCACTTCTCATTAGTGTTTTCTACACATGTGGACATACTTAGCATGCAATGGGGATGATGACTTAGGTATATTCATGTGCAATCTCAACCGGTTGCTCTGATAACAATTTCTGTGATGGCCCTCATTATACCGGTACGGTTATACCAACCCACGTTGGTATAGCGAGAGTCCTCACAGTGGGACATTTACCCAACGATACATACAGCTGAGATACACGCGAATATACAACAGAGTAGCGGAAGTAAAAGACAACTGTCTCCATTCATTCATCATCCACATTTAACATACATGAAGTTTGCAATTAACAATAAGGAACTAAAAGTTCACATAATTTAAATTGCTGAAATAAAAATACATAATGCCCACACTTATACATCCTTTTCATGATATTTCTAATATAATGTTCAAATTACATACTATGGAATGCACAAGTCACAAAGAAACTCCAAAGACTAGCTAATCTCCGCACTCGGAGTCCGTCTCCACTGTCTCCTCCAAAGGTGCCACGTCACCAACTACACCTGTACGCCGAAGCAAGGAGTGAGTCCAAAGACTCAGCAAGAAACACTACCCATAACATACATGTATAAGTCATAGCGGTTTCTACATGCACATTTAAAATTTACAACACACGGCATGCTAGTCACTTTAAAGTTTCAACCTATCATGAAAGATTTACAATTTTATACATGGATCATGCTTTCAGATTTCTAAGAATAAAATTTACCTATCACATGCTCTCTATTCAATTTACTCATAAAACTTTGTCTTTAAAGAACCAGGACATGAGAGCTACCAACATGAACATTATGCATACATGAAAAGAAAACACGACTAGCATGGATCTTACATGTTTTTAAACACATACATAAACGTTTTCACATGCTTTAAGTTGCTGATTTCACATGGTTTCACGGCTGAAAACCTATACATGAGAGCTACAATATTGCGTAAAACATATCCTGTGAACAACCCATCATGCTATCTTGTACCCGTGTTCACCAATTATCCCTAACATGGATTCTAGGCATCTTTGCACATATAAACATGATGATAATAACATGAATTTACTGATTCACATGATTTCAGATTTGTCTCACATGGGTTTCAATATCATAACCTCTCATTTAGAATTTCACATTTTCTTTACACAAGTTTCCTCTTTCACGTAGTTGCACTTTACACATACACATTTGTTCACTTACACATTTACACATGAACACATACATATTACACATTTTAGGTGCCGTGACACATAGTCCAAACCACCAAAGAAGGACATATACACATCACATTACACATAGACGCCATCTAGGCATTCCAATGGCGACTTTTGGACTGCGCAGACCGGGAGAACAAGTCTCCACCCTAACCAGTGGTACTTGTCCACCTCCAGGATTTCCCCCTAATGCCTTTAGGGTCACTTACACATTGAACTTTCTCAAGGGGACTTTTCCCTGATACAGCTCCACTGCCCTCTACGGAAGCAGTGTCACATTGGCACAGTTACACATTTACACATTTTACCGATTTACACATGGTTTTACACATAGCACTTTTCATCTCATTCACTTTCTCACTCACATGCACATCTCTGTTTTTCCTAACATGGCACTATAGATTTCAGGAGCTTAACATACAGTAATTTCACCATTCAAGTTAGGTTTAAGCAATATCTAATCACATTACGATAACATTCATAGATTTCTATATTTCACATGGAAAATACATAACTCCCTATATACTTGTCCAAATGACCTGAAATTTTAACCACATGCTATTATCGGGTTCTAGATCATACACTCAAATGTTCAGATTTTTATGAGCTAACTAGAATTTACAGAAAATCAAATACATATTTTGCATGTCATTCGCAATTTAAGTTAACATGGAGTTTAACACATCATGCAATTTTGCCACTTACTGTTTGAACAGAGGCTACTAATATATGCATGATTTGAGAATACAAAATTACCCTAAATCATACATCTATAGATCAATCATCACAATCTTTTTTGCATGTCTTTTTAATTACCGAACCAAATTTATTAGCAACTCATGCAAGCATGGACAAATTATCAAAATTGAGAATACATATACTGATCTACTAATCTTCATGCTCTGACAAAACTAAGGCATTCAGGCTAATCCTAATCATGAAACATGGATTGGCAAGATTTTCAACAATTCATGCTTACACATTCACGGTATAAAATTTCCCACATTCACCATCACACATCACACTCATCCACACACCACAATTCACAATATACATAGAGTATAGGGTTACCATATATCCTCATCACGGAAACCATACCGAAAATAGTTGTATAGGAAGGGCAGAACAGGTCACTGTTCTGTCCAGAGGAACTTGGCGGCAGTCTCTGGCCGCTGACTCAGGGTCAGCGGCATGGTCGACGGACGCCAAGCATGATATCGGCGTCCATTGACCTTGCCGTCAATGTAGGTCTGTGCAGAAACACAGACCCAACCTCTCAAGATTGGGTGAATGTGAGGGTCTAGGACTCGAGGGAAAATGTAAAAAAATTGTAAAACCGACCTAGACTCATACGGGGACATCATGGTTAGGTCACTTGCCTTTAGAAAAATGCACCAAGGGATATAGGGCTCGGTTAAGCTCTCCTTGGGCTGTCCCAAGAAGTTCTTAGAATTCTTGACTCCGGGTTCCTGAGCGAGCTCCAGGGCCTTCCAAGGTCGGGGAGGCCTTCCTCGTCGACCCAGCAACCTCCTTGAAGCAGCAGGTCTCCGGAACAATCTTCAGGTTTAGGGATTTTTGGGTTCCAAAGTGGGGTTTTCCTCAGTTTTTTTCTAGGGTTTTCTTCTCTCTTTTTCTCCTCTTGCAAGGGTGAAGAGAGGGGTGGGAAAGGTATCTCCGGGTTCAGACTTAAGGAGAAGCCTTTCTCCCACTCTTAGGGTGACTTGACAGCCCTCAGAGCCATTGGGGACAGCCCCCCAATGGCTGGCTTTCTTGTTTCAGAAGTTTGCAGCTCTGCTGCGCATGCAGGCCAGAGAGATTGGCGTCCATATCGCTGGATGCCAGGATTAGTGTTGGTGTCCATGTCTGGACGCTGACACCACCTCAACGGCCAGGGGTTGACGCCAAGATGGCATTCGGCCAGAAGTCTAAATATGTAGAAATCCATGCATACCATGCTTATATACATGCAATATGTATATGGTAGTGTATCCATACTATCACCATTCAATACATGTATTATTTACATCTAACATAAACATATGCACACGTAATTATACTAATCAATACGTACGTAAATATGTATATACATACACAAGCACAAATACAAATAATGCGACGGAAATTCGAGGGCCTTACAGTGGCTATCATCTTCTGTTCTAGTGTTTGGACTGTTGTGGGTTGGGGTCTTAGGCTGTTACCTGGATCCCTCTGGTCGCGACAAGATCCCTGTCGCGACATGGTTGCGACTGGTTCTGTGTCGCCTTCCTGACCCAGGTTGCGGCACGTCGAGCGTCGTCTTCAGGTGGTGACAACTTGTGCGTCGCCTTCTCAGTCCGAGAGGGGAATTTTCAACCTGTAGTTTGGAGTTTTCTGCTTCCGCTGCGACTCGGTTTTCTTGGCACTATGCTGTTCATAGTGCAGTGCTACTCTAGTCTCTTCGCCTGGTGATAGGCACTTGAGGGCTTGTCTGCGAGATAGGTTATTACCGTTATCTGGGACCCCCATCACCGCACGTCTGTTAGAGGGAGTTCTCCGGGCGGTGGGCGTGCTCAAGTCACTGACTTGGAGAAGAGGGGAAAAGTATGGGGACATCGACGTAGAGTCGTTTGTAGAGCTCTCTCAGCTGTGTTTCGGTCGCCGATGTAGTTGTTGCACTCTTTCGTTGCGGACCAGTTAGTCCTTTCTCACTACCTCACTCTACGTGGTTCCCGAACCATTTAGAGGGGTCAGGCATGGGACCATAGTCCGGCCAGACTACGGCATTGTGTTTTCTTTAGTTCCACATCTCACTCTGACGGGAGGTGCTAGGCATGGACCGTTGGTCGAGGGTAGGGCGCATGGCACATCTGACCGGCTGACTAGTGTAGCGTTCTGTAGCTAGTGTGTTTGTCCAGGCAGTGTTTAGTTATCTGTGTTACAGCCTTGGGTTTCTTCTGGTGCCGTGTCTTACATGGGTTTTCAAGTCCCGACGTGTAGCCTAGAACGATGACTGTGTAGTTTCTTTCACGCATCTGCACTTGATTCTGTTTAGTAGAATAGAATTTATTGCTTTATTTAGTTATTTCATTTAGTTCTATTTCTGCTGCTAGAACCAGTGGGAGATTGGTAGTCCCTATTTGGCTTCTTCATGAAGCTCATGCCCTCTTCTACAGGTTAGACTTCACAGCAGTTCCCTCTGTGGCAGATTGAGGAGATAGGGCCGTAGTAGATGGCATCCCCAATGAGCAGTGTTCCCCAGCTTGTGTACTTCACCCTCGGGGTATGCCCCTAAGGGACATGTTCTTTCCCTTTTATTTCAGCACTTGTACTTTAATTACTTTGGGACTATACTAGCTTGTTACTCAGTGTTGGACTCTTTTCCTTCACCTGTCGTACATTTTAGTGCATTTTTTGTTATTTATCTCTATTACATATCTTGTTAGACCGATCCGTTAGCCCTTCTGGGTCTCCAGACCCATGGGAGGCGGTGCCGATGTTTGGATTCTTGGTGGGAGCCGAGGGTCCATGTGTCGGGGCCGTTACAGTCGACTCATGACTCAGACTTGGACATCCAAAATTCATTTCAACAAGTTTTTCAAGGTGGTCAGTCTGTTTATGAAGTGCAATCATTAATCAAATGATATTGAAAATGAAGGCACTTGAGTTCATCACAACAAAATGATAATATGATATCGACAAGATGAACAATATTACTATTTCATCAACAACATAAACCATGATTATTTCATCAACAAGTTATCATCAAAATATATCAACTCAATCATTATCAAAACAATGAGTATTGGTTATTCACATAACCATAACTCAACATGTTGTGGTTTATGTGTTTGACAGTTGTATTTGTATACAATTGTGTTAGGGGTTATGTGATAACCCATGATGAGCAATCGTGTTATATTGTGGTTTATGAATGAAAGGTTTAAGCGTGTGTTATGTGTGTAGCATTGCTTCTGTGGTTTGCCGCGTTTGGTGGTTTGGCTCTTACTCTAGAATACCTCTTCATTCAGGCACCACAGGTTCTCTATGAGTAAGGCACGTTTGTGTTTGGGGTTTGTCTTGGTACTATGTGTATCGTAGAGGTCTGTGTCATCTTCCTAGACACCCTCACTTATGTGTTTGTTGAGTAGCCAATTCAGTTGAGGAAAAGACGATAGTGAAGCAACGACTTGTGGTGTGCAAGTGTGTTCTATTCAGTACCTTATAGCATGCTCGTGGTTGGGGGACGAACACCAGTAGATGTACTAGTCCCCAGCTAGTCCTGTGTTTCCACTTGCCTCACTCTGCGGACTCTGGAACCTATAGAGGTGTGTCAGGCATGGGTGTGCAGCCTGTGTGGCTTGCAATGTGGTGTTGGTTGGTCTCCAAAGTTTTTTGACTTACGCAGTGTGTGGTGGAGCCACAGTTGGACCTTTCGTCTATGGCTACGAGAATGAGATGTGTTTTTCGTGTTGGTTTGTCCGGGTTGGATACTAGCATCAAGAACTAGTAGTCGTGACCCATGTGGTAGCATCACTCTTTTCGACTCAACTTGTGGTTCTTATGGTTAAATCCGTGGTGTGTTTTTGGTACAGTTGGTTTTGTCGTTTCTGTAAGTTCTCTTAATAGTGTATCATTAATATTTATTGAGTTAAAGGTTCCTAGATAGTATTGCACTTTTGGTTAACCATGCAGTTGTGGTGATGTCTGGTAGTTATTTATGTTTAATATTAGTTAATTGTTTACTTGTGGGAAGCATGATGTTCATTTATGTTCATAAGAAAGCATGTTCAGGTTCCATCTTCCGTTATGTTTCCTTTAATTGTAAATGTGAGTTGACCGGTGGTTTGGTATTAGTTAGTGATTTCTTTTGCTGCACATGGTTGATAATTGTGTTGGTTTCAGGAGTTTCCCTACTGAACTTGTTATTGAACCACTCTTGTATATTATCCTTTTATTTTGGTGTTAACAAAACTCATGCTTATCATAATTGTCCTTAATATATTTGAATATAATTATTTATCTAATGAATATTGTATTTTCCATCACTTCATAAAGATTTACAATAAGTTTCAACTTCATCATGCATGTTTTGTTCATGTTCAGTCGAAGCTGGCTTTGTCATATCCGAAGCTACACTTCGTCATATACAAAGTTACACTTTGTCATACATGGCTTTGATCGTGACCAGTCGAAGTCCAACTTTGTCAAATACGAAGCTAACTTCGTCATATCTAAAGCTATATACGAAGTTCACTTCGACTGAATGTGTGCTTTAGCTTCAACCGACAACATTATTTTCTGTACATCCGATGTTACATTTTGTCATATACGAAGCAAACTTCGTCATATCCGAAACTATATACTAAGTTCACTTCGACCGACTGCATATTTCAGCTTTGACCAACAATGTTATTTTTTGTACATTCGAAGTTACACTTCATCATATCTAAAGTTAACTTCGTCATATCCGAAGTTTCACTTCGACCGACTGTGCTGTTTTCCATTCTATGCGAAGTTACACTTCGTCATATCTAATGTTAACTTCGCCATATTCGATGTTTAACTTCGACCGACTACATTGTTTTGATTAATACAATTGCTTAATTAATGAGTGCATAACTATTTGCATAAATAATCTTCAAATGCACTATAATAATATCACAGAAGAATATATTTTATAAACATTGTTTGGATGGTGCATAAATATGCTCTTCTGCCTGCTCTATATTTTTCGAAGTCCACATCGACTACTATGTATCTTCTGACTCCGACTCCTAAAAAGTCGATGTATGATACATACTCTGACTTCTCTACAGTAGAAGTCTTTATAGTCGGTCTCACATCGATTATTGTTATTTTGTTGATCTTACTCCGGCTCCTCTAAAGTTGATGTATGATATCGACTGTTGAACAACTAGAGACATACTTCGACTCCTTGAAAGTCAAATTAAGGTATCAACTTCTGTTATCAACGTACTTGTTTTCTATAATGACTGTTGTTACATTTGCAGTGATTAATGTATTATTATTATTCTTGTTATCTTTCTAATCCTTATGGAATCATTTAATGAACAAGATTAACACATGATCCACACTGTGATATTCTCTATGTTATCTGAATGATAATCTCTCTAATGAGCATTGTACTTCTCTATTCTTCTTTTGTTTAATATTTCCTATCATACATATTTCTGAAGTTCATATTCAGAGTATGTTTTCAAGACAGCTACAAGTCTTATAAAGTCATCTATAAGCATCCTTAAGAATTTCAGGTTTCTAGATTTTAAGGAAAAGCTCCTTTGCAGATGTACTGCACGCTAAGCAGGTATCCATTACTCTTTAAACGCTCACCTAACTCACTGTTCAAAGGACAAACTTTTTCCCTGGAACTGATAGATATCTATTATAAACGACTTGTCTCTTACTTTCTATTATTATTATATATCTCACAAGTCGAACCTTAAGATAGATAAAAGACTTTGCATGGTATGGTGCTTGCAGATATCCAGGGAAGCTATCTAAATAGAACCATGCAACTACCTCTATTGCCTGGAAGCCGTTGAGACTCAAAGACTCAAAGATCCAAAGATCTGATATGGATCTCTCAAGAAGTCTAAAGTCTCGAGACTCAACGTTCAAATTCAAATGGGAAGTTGAAGACTCTGATGATTATATAAGGAGCAGAAGTTTGAAAGACGAGGTAGAGAGGCATGAAAGAGACGCACAAGCACATAAAGGGAAGTGAGGAGACATAGACCTATGTGAGTGCATACAACTACAAGAAAGAAAAGTCTCCACACTCACAGAAAAGAGAAGAGCTCACAAGCTCTCAAGAGAGCCATCTATTCATGCTGCGACTTTCAAGCTCTCTTGCATTCAGAAGCTTTTGGGTGGTGTTTAGCTATTCTAGATATTTTCTCAGTCCACCCTTTAGTCAGAAATAGTTCAAATCTTCCACTCTTATGTGTATATCTTTTTCTGATCTTTTGTGTTTGCTCATTCTCTGAGTAGACACACTATGTTCATTTCAGTGTAGAAACCAACAGGGTGTTTGATCCCTATAGTTCCCCTTTTGTAGAATGGAGGGCCTACTGCAGTAGGAGGTTGTAATACCCCTCAATGAAGTGAAGACTTGCTGGGGGGCAAGTGGGTGTAATACTGCTCAGTGGAGAGAAGGCCAAGTGTTCTTGGCAGTTAGTGGAAATCTCGAGGGGTGCTTGGGGACTGGATGTAGGACTCCTATTTGATAGAAGGTCCAAATTAGGTTAAATTATTTGTGCACTTTGTGTGATTGTTTCTGCCAAGTCTTCACTTATTTCACAGACACCACACTATGTACTAACGATACTATCTAGTGTTATCTTATCTTTAGATAAATTTTTAAAGTGCAAAAAGTCCTATTCACCACCCTCTAAAACATCTAAAGCTCCATCTCGATTCAACAAGTGGTATGAATTCCAAGTTCTCGCAATCGTTTGATACAAACAAGTGGTATCAGAGTGAGGTCTTCTCAAAAGATTCGAAAGATTTGAGAGAGATGGCAGCAGAAGCTCACAACCATGAAACAGTCTATAACAAGACCACCATTCTTTGATGGTGAAGATTACTAATATTGGAAGATGTGAATGGAATGCTTCATTCGAGGCACAAACTTTGATCTGTGGCAGGTAATAGAACAAGGTGAACATACTATACTTGCTGATGGTACTTCTGCATTATCAATAGCTGATAAACGAAATATGTCCCTAAACTATAAAGCTAAAAACTATCTATGTTGCACATTATCTAACAAAGAATTTAATAGGTTATCTGCAAGTAGAACTTGTAACATCGTGACCTTTCGGATCGTAGTTTAATGAGTTTGGTGGCCAATGTGAGGCCTATTAGTAGTGTTTGTGCGGGGTTAAGGGTCAGAAAATTCGAGCCCAACATGCCTCTAGTTCTCTTTTTGATAACGCAACCAACATAGGCGTCACATTTTGAAGAAAACGTGACCACCTGCTACGTCGCGATTTCGTTGTCACTTTTCATTAGCGCAGCTGCATGGCACTGCGTGGCGCATGCATGAATGTCGTGGCTTGAACGCGAAGATGGGGTACGTTGCGTTTTGAATGCGACGGCCCGATAAGTTGCGATTTAGTCTGTTAGTGTGTTTTGCTCGAGCCTTGGCTAAATAGTGCAGGAAACACTGTTCGGCCGAAGGAGGGGCTATTGCGGGGATTTTCGAGCGATTTGAAGGCTGTGGCAAGCAGTTTGGCGTGCTCCCATAGCGAGGAGGTTGTTTGGAGCATGGGAAATGCCAGGACAATGTGCTTCTTTGTGTTCTTCATGTGTTAGGGGTATTATTCTCATTTTGGATTGCTTGGATCAGGGTTGAGGCATTTAATGCATGGAAATGGTTATAGTGGATAGCAAGCAAGTGTAGGTATTTATTTGAATGCATACATGTGTTTTTTATACTACAACATGGTAGTTTGTGAGGTTTCTAGAGGTGAAGGTCGGGTTGGGGACTTTGGCTGAAAAGGCGACAGACCCAGTCATCATGTTTTGAACGTGACGACATGCCCAATCGCAATTCAATTTTTGAAGGCGACGGTTTGCCTCATCACTATTTGGGTTTTAAATAGCGACGTCTATGTACGTCGCATTTTAAAAGCAGCCACCTGATCCTTGTCTTGGTTTTCTAGTGCAATGTGTTGCTTCCTGCCATGTGACTGTGCAACTATTACTTTATGTATTTTAAATATCTAAGCGGTGCATTGACATGTGACGAGGTTATGAATGTCGGGTTTGCATAGTTTGTGCATACATGGCGAGTTGGGTAGTACGACGCCTTCCGTGGTTACCTCTCGAGTCAGATACCCCAGGTTCCTTGTGAGCTAGGCACATGGTGCTCGGGGTTTGTCCCAGTACAATGTGTACCTTCGAGGTCTGTGTCATCTTTCTGGACACCCTCACTCTTGTGTTTGAGTTGTACGTCCGGCTGAGGGAAAGACGGCAATGGGATAGCGATTTGTGTGAGTTTGTGTTTGGTCACTTGTAGCATGCTCGTGGTTGGGGGTACGGACCCCAGTAGATGTACTGGGCCCCAGATAGCCCTAGTTTCACAGTGTCTTACTTTAGGGAGCTCCGGGCAGAGTCCCTAAAGGTGCTTGGCATGGGCCTGCAGTGGTGTGGCCTCCAAGTGTGGTGTTGGTTAGTCTCCACTTTTTGTTGGCCCTGTTGTGGTGGAGTGGCAGCTGGACCTTACATCCATGGCTGCGAGACTGAGAGGTATCTCGTGTGCTTTGTCCGGATCAGTTGCTGGTGTCGCAAACTAGTCTTCATGGCCCGAGTGTGGCGTTACCCTTCTTTAGCTCGTACATTCGAGCGAGGTTTGCCATTTATTTATTGATGGTTTAGCCATGTTATATTAGCTTTAGAGTTGTTCATTTAATTACAACTATAGCACCATATGTAGGTAGTTTTATTTATTGTTTAATATGGTTCTTTAGTACAGCTTCTCGTGAGTTTGGTGTTGTTTCAACTTTTGAGGGAGTTTCCCTGTAGTGTAGTGATCGTTCGGACTGAGGTTTATCAGTTCTGGTGGTCAGTGTGTGGCCTTTGGCTTGTGTTTGGAGTGTTCTACAGGTTGTTTGGGCATTGTGGGCCAAAAAATCGGGCCCAGGGTGCCCACTGGTTCTCTATCTATGAATGTGATGGGGGTGAACATCGCGTTCTAAACACGACGCTTCATGATGCCGCTATTTGGGCTTATTTTGCTACATGCCCGCTGCGTGGTGCGCGCAGGGCAGCCGGTTGGCATCAACGGTGAGAAGGCGATGACCAACACTATCACATTCTTGTCATGACAGCTAGGTGTGTCGCATTCTTAACTCTGTAGGGTTAAGAACTTAGCTCAGCCAAATAGAGCTCAGAAAGCTTTGCTCGACTAGGAGAGGGTTTTTGCAGGTGGTTCTTGGGTGATTTGAGGTTTTGGAGTTGGTTTCGGCGTGCTCTCGTTGCAAGGACGTGGTATGGAGTGGGGGAAATGCCGAACCGTTGTTGTTCTTCGTGTACTTCGCATAAGTAGGAAGATTCCACCTTGTTTCTCATTGTAGATAGTATGTTTAGCATGTTTAATCCATGGAATGAGTTTTAGATGTTAGATGGCATGCTAGTATAACTGTTAGACTGTTTATAAATGCTCTATATAGATGTTTGCATGGCTTGTGTGGGGTATCCAGAGATGGAACCCTGAAATTGGGGCTCTGTCTGTGACAGGAAACGGCCCAGGGTGTCGCATTCAGAATGCGACAGCCCGACCCATCGCGTTCTTTTTCAGAACGCACCGTATCGAAGCGTCGCGTTCTGAAGGCGACAGAGCACCCCATCGCCTTTTGGCTTCCGAAAGCTATAAGCTTGTGCATGGTTTCATGATTATCGTTTGGTTTTATTTCTTATTCGTAATGTTAATAAACGGTGCGTTGGCACATGCCGAGGTTGAGGAATGCCGTGTTTGCTTGGTTTGTGAGTACGTGGCTAGTATTACAACGCCTACCATGGTTACCTCTCTAGTCGAGTACCCCAGGTTTTGTGTGAGCCAGACACGTTAGTGCTCGGGGTTTGTCCTGGACTCTGTGTACCATTGAGGTCTGTGTCGTCTTCCTGGACACCATTACTCTTGTGTAGAATTGTACATCCGGCTGAGGGAAAGACGACAGAGGGACAACGACTTGTGAGAGTTTGTGTTTAGTTGCTTGTACTGCGCTGGTGGTTGGGGGCACGAACACTAGTAGACATACTGGGCCCCAGCTAGTCCTGTTTTCCCAGTGCTTAACTTTAGGGAGCTCGGGCCGGAGTCCTTAAAGGTGCCAGGCATGGGCCTGTGGTGGTGTGGTCCGTAGGTGTGGTGTTCGTTGGTCTCCATAGTTTCTTGACCTTGTTGTGGTAGAGCGGCAGCTGGACCTTTTGTTCATGGCTGCGAGACTGAGAGGTAGTTATGTGTAGTTTATCTGGGTTAGTTGCTGGTGTTGCAAACCAGTCTTCATGACCCGAGTGTGGCGTTACCCTACACTAGCCCGTACACTTGAATGAGGTTTTCCGTTTATTTATTAAGGGTTGATTTCTGTTAATAGTTTGAGATTTTAGTTATTTACAGTTTCTAAATCATGGGTAGGTAGCACTATAAATTGCCTAGTATAGCTTCTTGCTCTTTTACTTTGTGAGTTTGGTTTTGTATGGCTTTCGAGGGTGTTTCCCTATTGAGCCAGTGACTTGTGAGGCTCACTCCTACCTTTCAGGTGAGGGAGAGCAAAAGGCTTCCCGTCCCTCGTCTAGTTCGGAGCCGCACTGTAGCGGAGTTGGGCCTGCACCTCCAGCAGTGTAATCTTTACTTTCTGTTCACCTCAGGGTATGCCCCATGTTGTTGTACTATATATTTGACTCTAGTTAAGGACTGGCTATGTATATTTCATGTAAATATTTGTGAGATGTGGAATCTTATATAAATTTGAGGTGTTTCTTTTATATTGCCACAGACATGTGAATGATATCCCTTGTGAATGATATCGCGGGAGGCAGAGTCGGGTCAAGCTCGTTATTAGGTTAATGAGTTTGAACGAAGAGGACCGCTACATTCCCTACTAAGCTAGTGAATTGTGAGGCTCACTCCTTCTCCTTTCAGGTGAAGGAGAGCAGGAGGGTTCTCGTCCCTCTTCCAGTTCGGAGCCGCATCGCAGCGGAGTTGGGCCTGCACCACCAGTAATGCGATTGTACTTTCTATTTGACCTTGGGGCATGCCCTAGGTTGCTGTACTTTGTTTATTGACTTTAGTTCAGAATTGGCTATGTATATTTCATGTAAATATGTGTGAGATGTGAAATCTTATATATGTTTAGTGTGTTCTTTTTTATCTCCATGGACATGTGCGTTGATATCCCTTGCGAGGCATTGGCCAGTTCGTGGGAGACGGAGGGTCAAGCCCATTATTAGGTTAACGGGTCTGAACGACAAGGACCATCACAGTTGGTATTAGAGCAAGGTCCGTGTGAATATAACGGAACATGAGAATTACATAGCCTTGTCTCTACTTTAGTCCACTACTGGTAGTTGGCCCTGGTTTTGTATTGATTTGTTTGTGTGTTATGTGGTTGGAATGATGTATGTGCAAGATCAAAAATGACCAATAGAAAGATTGGGGAGGTGGTAGAGATGAGCCAAGAGGAGTCTACACATCAGCTAGTAGAGAGGTTATGGGAGAGTATCACAGAGATTCGGACACGGTTAGACCAACAGGCACCAGTCCAGCCAGCAGATGTGGCACCACAAGTTGTTGAGGAGGTAGTACCAATACCAGTGGCACCACCCCCACCACCACCAGGAGTCAAGGTACCACCTATTGTACATGTACCCCCAGTTGTACCAGCACGTCCAGCCAGTGTAGAGGAAGTCACAGTTCTAGTAGAGAGATTTTTACGGTTGCAGCCACCTATGTATTCAAGAGGCTCGAATCCGAATATGGTAGAGCAGTGGGTACACGAAATAGAGAGTGTTTTTGTCACTATGAGGTGTCTGCAGACCGATAGGGTGATTTTGGCTACGTACCAGTTGTGTGGATTTGCACAGGAATGGTGGAGGCTAAAGATGCAGATGCTATTCGTAGGCAAGATGGAAGACACTATTACGTCGCCAGAGTTTTTGGGACTATTCAATGATACATTTTTTCCAATCCAGATTCAGCAGGCGAAGAGGGAGCAGTTCAGGACATTGCAGCAGAGGAACTAGTAAGTATTAGAGTATCAGATGAGGTTTATGGCACTAAACAGATATGCACCATATCTGGTTACCGATAATGCTATGATGGTGGAGTACTTCATCCGAGGATTGCGACCGTAGTTGCAGGATGCGGTAATTCCAATTATGTGTAGGATGATGGAGGAAGCAGCCCAGAGAGCAGCTATTCTAGAAAGGACTGTGCAGGCTAGGCAGTCAGGAGAGACAAGTAGCTTCTAACTTCAACAATGTTCCCTAGGTATTAGCAAGAAGGGTTGCGGAATTCCCAATATGGTAATCTAGAAGGGGGGTTGATTAGATTACTGTCTCTTAAAAACTATTATCACGTTCTTTTTCTTAAAGCACAGATTAACAAGACAGTATCAAGATCTAAACTATGTGTAGATGATGTAGAAACCTATCTAGCGTGTGAATATGCAACGTGTCTATCAAACATCTATCGTAGAAACGATCAAACCACGAGACACGCAGATTTACGTGGTTCGGAGTACACAACAGTGTATCCTACGTCCACGGCACACACACACACACAGAATAAACTACTTATGAGCGAGTTCGGTGACTACAACTCACACACACACGTGTTTTCTGATGTGCACCCATGATCAGAACAACACACACACGTGATCTCAAGCACAAGAGACGCTTGAATCACACAAACACACACACGATTGATAAGAATTGTGAAACAGGAAGAGTTCAAACTATAGGAGTAAATCCTGATGTGGAACTCTTCTGAGAAGTCTGGATGGAGTTCAAACTTCGACTTGACTGCTTTGGATTGATGGAGAAGGTTGAATCCACGACGATCTATCTTCAGTACTGCAGGATCAACAGATCTTTCGGTCTCTGCACTGCAGACTTGAAGCAGAGCAGCAGCAACTCTTTTCTCTTGGACTTGGCTTTAGGGTTTTTGGTTGTGGCTGCTTCTGTACGAGATTCTCTTCAAAAGGATGCTTATATAGTTGTGTTTTCATGTGGAGAGTCGTGGGACTTGAAAACACAATCTTGGATATGAAGGAAGGTTTCCGTATTTGAAGATACTCTGCGTCTGTCGACAGGTGCTGAGTGTCTGTCGACAGATTGCAATAGATTTGCAATAGACAGACTTCAGGTTGCTCTGGCCTGTGGCATCTGTCGACAGGCGACACATATCTGTCGACAGGCAGAGTCATTTTGCCAAAACACATAACTTAGCATTTCTGTTTGTGACATCTGTCGACAGGTTTCTGAGCATCTGTCGACAGGTGCTCTCAGTACTTTTCTATCTGATCACAACTGTGGCATCTGTCGACATATGCCCTTGGGTCTGTCGACAGGTACATGTATACACTGTACTTGTGATCATTTTCTCATGATTTGAGAAGGCTTGGTTATATGCACTTGTACCTACATGATAAAACATGTATAGTTAGGTATAATGAAGACATAGATAACCAAATATTGTATCATGTTAATTGACATGTATGAAACCTCAATTCAACTCATTCATTATTAAAAATATTGTTTGATTATCATTTATCATTTAGAATGTGAATTCACTTAGTTTCCAGAATATGAACCCAACATTCTCCCCATTTTTGATGATGAGAAAATTATTCAATTAATGCTCATGAAATTGAGGTTTCTTCTCCCCCTTTTGACAACATCAAAAGTAAAGACAACAATCACATTTGTAGATTTGCACAGAACATGTGATTTCATTCATAGGAAAGTGAAGCATTCACATGACAAAAGTGTGACTGAAGTAACATGAAGTGAAGGAGAAAATACATGAAAATACATGAAATAACATAAGAGAGAAACGACATTGCTCAGACTGAAATGAAAATACAGGACATGACCCACTCCTAGACATCAAGTCTATCTAAGCAGCATCATCTTCAGGAGCTTGATGAGGGACATGACGCTCTGTGGCAAGTCTGTCAATGCGTGTGTCCAAGGTATCCATTCTTGCATTCACCTCTCAAAGCCATGTGTCATCTGGACTTGTAGCTACGCTATCAAGTCCCTAATGGAGGGCTGAGCAGCTACATCAACACCAGCATCTCCCGGAGCATCTAGTGGCTCTGACTAGGAGTCTTCATCACCGTCTTCAGCATCTTCTTCATCATCAGCTTGATCGTCATCTCCAATGGGGTCTTCATCCTCGGCAGCAGTAGGTGCCTTGCCGTTGAGTTCTCGGGTGACTACCCCATCCACTAGCTTGTATCTCATGCGTAAGGCGGCAGTGATATCAAAACTATTGCGGGAGTTGAGTGAGACACACTCACTTTCTGGAATGGGAATGTCAATAAACTTCAAAAGAGAAGTAATTTGGCAAGCGAAGGGCATGGATCTCCTGGGTTGGTAGAAGCACTTGGTGATCAAGCGAAGCATCAGTAGAGGAAGATTGATGGGTTCACAATTAAGGAAGAAGGTAAACAATGATTTGTGAACATTGGTGACGAGTTCACGACTGCCATGCTTCGGCGCAATGCAAGTGGTGAAGATTTGGTGAATCATGCGGTTGAGGGGAGGGAAAGTGTTGGCATTGAGCTTAGCAATCTCCTTGGTTGTATCATAGGGTTGAAGAGTAAGAAGGGGATAGTAGACAGAGGCGTCTGGATGATGATCAATAATATCCGCCCCGGTGTTCGGAATCTGGAGGGCAGTGCTAAAAAGGTTAGCAGTGAGTTTAAAGGGAGTGCCCTTCACAGAGGTGTAGAACACCTCATCGGAGGAAGCGAGGTTGTTGAAGAACTCAGTTACGGCAGTGGGAGAGTATGCCGTATGAGCGTAGAGAAAGACTGTCCAACCCTGGGTATCGAACAGGGGTTCGAGGTTGGGAAAGAGATCGGCCAAGGAGTGGAAATCCACATAACGTGGAGGAACAAACTTTGTGAATGTACTGTCAACCCGTTTGAGATGGAGACGGGGAGGTACGACCAACTCTGGAAGGTGATCATCCCGGTGTTTGGTCCGGCGTTCATCGTGAGCCCTAGATCCTTCGCCGGGCGAGGAGGAGGCGGGACGACAACGTGAGACCAACTTCTTTGCCTTGGGAGCCATGGATGGGATGAGGCAAAGATGGAGGAATAGGAAGGAGGTCTGGAGAAGGAGAGGAGCAAGGGTATGAAGCCAGGGGGATGGAGGTAGGGTTTCCCGTCCAGAAGGGGAAGGAGGTGTTTGAGAGAGGAAGAAGAGAAGATTGGGGTGGTGTTGGAGGTGGAAGGGCCGGAGATGCCTATATAAGGAAGTGAGGGGAAGTTTAAAAGGCAATGGCCCACCAAATCAGCCCCAAACGGCGTGCCCGTTGGACTTCCAAACAGGGCAGTCGCCGTCTGTCGACAGACAGAATTTTATCTGTCGACAGATGCTTTCAGAATGTCATCTTGTTGGATTTTTGTGTGTAATTTGAAAGTGAACTCTTGAGCAGTGGTTTTTAACTGATTACCTAAGGTGAATAGATGAAGAATACATATATAAGAACCTATCATATACATGTAGATGAAAAGCCACTTCAACTATCTTAATGGTTCAAACATAATACTGAATTAGTCTGAAGTTGAAGCATGAAGAAAACAGTCACTTATATGAAAAGGAAACACTTTTACTCTTCTCTTTGTTAATTAGAGTGTAGGACAACACAATCCTCATAGTTGAGGTTCAAATGATCAAGGAGAGAAATATCTAAATGCCAAGACATTCAAAAACAGCAATGACCCATGGGAATTAGCACTCAGTGGAGGCTTCACACTATTTCAACTTTTCTTTATTTGCCATTCTTTAATGCAAAGGGAAAAAGAGGTAATTAAGAGAACTTCACACCTTTGAACATGAGGGTAGACATTATACGTGCCCGTACCCCCAGTTACTCAGTGAAAGTGTCCATCATACCGTTGTACAGAGTTGATGAATTAGCCTTTTGACGCGAGGGCAAACATTTGTGATGCCCACTCCCCGGTTACTTAGCAAGAACTCATCATTGCTCTGCATTTTTCCAAATTTAATTCATTTTAATCTAATGGAATGAAATTGTTTAGAAATAGGTAGCTTTTCTCCAAGTATTGTTTTAATAACCCAAGATCAATATAGTGATTGATTATCCATCAATTGTAGACATTAAACTCAGTGATCATAATACCTTTCAAAAGAGAATCATGTTTGCCTACATGTAAATTATGAAGAAGAGTTAGGTGTTAAGTTTTTGAAAATAGTGAAATGTTTCCAGAATGATGGAACCTAGACTCAACTTGAGTATTATGTAAAAATCACAAGATTGTTGAAAATTGCTTTAATATCTTATGCACATGATGTGATCATATATGTTATTAACACCATATAAACACCTTAGACTTTTAAAGAAACCAGCTCAAAGAGTTTTGGATTGAATAGGCTTGAATGCCAAGTAGAAATGTGTCTGTCGACAGCAAAGTTGAGCTTGTCGACAGGTACACTCAGACAGATAAATGGGTGTTCAGCTAGTTGAGAGTACTGTGTTATCTGTCGACAAGCCAAGTTGTGTTGTCGACAGCTACACACAGACAGATTGTAGGCTGTGCGGGGAGGACAAAACCTGTGAAATCTGTCGACAGATGCATGGTCGACTGTTGACAGATGCACACAGAGTTCAGAACCTGTGGTCTGTGGATGCCTATCTGTCGACAGGAAAGGAAGGAGTTGTCGACAGATCCTTGTTGAAGGTCAGTTTAGAGAAAGAAGGGAATGTGAAAAGATCATCCCATGTGAAGGAGTTAATGAACAGCAAGGAGAAATGATTTCCTTCACAATAACACCCATCTTTTGAACTAGCTCCCCCATAATGTGTGCTCATGAGAAGACTCAAAAATTAAGCTATGCAACTCAATTCAAGCAAGATATGCACACATGTATTCAGCAGACCATTCATGGAATTGAGACTGTTTTTGGTATTTTTCAATTTATGATTTTTTTTTTGTTTGTTTTTCAGAGTAATTTGGCTAATGAAAAGAAACTTACCCCTTTATCCAACATGGATGTCCCTTCATGGGCTCCAACTACGGTACTTGGCGGAGAATATTTTCTCACGCATAATGAAGGTTTCCAAACAAGCCGAACTTGTTTTTCCACAAATCACCATTTGATATACCCCATAGTGTTGCTTACAAGGAACATTCATCAAGGACTTGGGATTTGTGTTACTGAATTTTACATAAGCCTAATTCTCTTCTAAGGGATGTGAACCTATCCTCAGCCAATGGTTTTGTAAAGATATCAGCTAGTTGTTGTTCTGTTGGTATGAAGCTAATTTCCAAATTTCTATTGGCTACCTCATCTCTCAAGAAGTGATGACGAATTTCTATGTGTTTTGTCCTAGAGTGTTGAATGGGATTTTTTGATAAATTGATTGCACTAGTGTTGTCACATAGGATTGGTGTGCATCCAAGGTCAATGTCGTAGTCACACAACTGACTTTTTATCCACAACACTTGTGTTGCACAACTCCCTGCAGCAACATATTCTGCCTCTGCAGTGGAGAGTGCAACCGAATGTTGCTTCTTGGATGCCCACGAAACCATGCAACCACCAAGCATCTGGCAATAGCCACTAGTGCTCTTCCTGTCAATTTTACATCCAGCATAGTCAGCATCAGAATATGAGATTAAGTTAAAGCTACTTCCTGCTGGATACCAAAGACCCATGTCATGTGTACCTGAGAGATACCTGAATATTCTCTTAACTGCAATTAGGTGGCTTTCCTTTGGACTAGATTGATATCTAGCACAGAGGCAAACACTGAATTGTATGTCAGGTCTACTTGCAGTAAGATAGAGGAGTGAGCCGATCATACCTCGGAAGTGTTTAGCATCTACCGGTTTACCTTTCTCATCACTTTCTAGCTTAATGCTTGTGCTCATCGGTGTTGAGGCAGGTTTTGTAGTTTCAAACTGAAATCTCTTGAGAAGCTCTTTGACATATTTTTCTTGGTTTATGAAGAAGCCATCTTCCATTTGCTTGACCTGCAGACCAAGAAAAATTTGGAGCTCCCCCATTAAACTCATCTCAAATTCACTGTGCATATGATGTGAGAATTCTTCACACAGTGAGGGGTTAGTAGAACCAAAGATTATGTCGTCCACATACACTTGAACAACAATGATGTGTGTGCGAACTTTCTTTGTAAAGAGAGTTTGGTCTACCTTACCTCGTGAGTAGTTTTTGCTTACCAGAAATTGGCTTAGCCTGTCGTACCAAGCTCGGGGTGCCTGTTTCAAACCATAGAGAGCCTTGTGCAATTTATATACATGGTTTGGTTTGTCATGAAGTTCAAAGCCAGGTGGTTGAGAGACATAAACTTCCTCTTTGATGTAGCCATTTAAGAAAGCAGTTTTAACATCCATTTGATATAGTTTGAACTTGTTTGAACATGCATAAGCTAACAAGATTCTGACTGCTTCTAGTCTAGCTACAGGTGCAAAAGATTCTTCAAAATCCACACCAAATTCCTGATTATAACCCTTTGCAACCAGTCTAGCCTTGTTTCTCACCACCTTTCCCTCTTCATTTAGTTTATTCCTAAAGACCCATCTTGTCCAATTACAGAAATTTCGGGGGTTCTAGGAACTAAACTCCAGACATTGTTTCTTTGAAATTGGCCTAGCTCCTCATGCATAGCATCAATCCATGAATTTTCGTTCAAGGCTTCTTCAACATTTTTAGGCTCCACTTGAGAGACAAAGGCTAAATGATCCTGTTCAACTATTTGATGAACTTGAGACCTAGTTTGAACTGAATCATTTATGTTACCTATGACATTCTCAAGTGGATGTGCTTTAGAGTACCTCACATTTGTGATTGTTGAAGGACCGGGTTGATCTTGCACTTCAGAAGACTGTTCTGGAGGAGGGGTGGCTGGAGGACTTTCATGTTGTAGTTCATCCTCGTGTTGTGGATCTTGTGCAGGTACTTCATCTTCATTTCTGAACAGAAGTCCGTCATCTTCATCATTGTACCTGCGTAGATAGCCACTGTTTATTTTTGGAACTGACTTAGAGATTGTATTTGGTTTTCTTTGCAGTTCTTCATGTGTTGTATCTTCAGTGTCATCTTGAAACCTGTAAGGATTAGGACTGTTAGATTTGGTTTGAGATTCATCAAATACAACATGTGGAGTTTCTTCCACTTTTCTGGTTTTAAGATTAAACACTCTATAAGCTCTAGAGTGTTCTGAGTATCCAAGAAAAATACCTTTGTCGCTTTTGGCTTCAAATTTGTCCAATCAGTTTTATCATTGTTATGTATGAACACCTTTGAACCAAAAACTCTGAAGTATCCAAGGGATGGTTTCTTACCTTTCAGAAGCTCATAGGGAGTTTTCTTGAATACCGGTCTTACCATGGCTCGATTAAGAATGTAGCATGACGTGTTTACCGCTTCTGCCCAAAAGGTTCTGGCAAGTTGATTTTCGACCAGAAGCGTACGAGCCATCTCCACCAAGGTTCTATTTTTCCTCTCCACAACCCCATTTTGTTCTGGAGTTCTTGGGGAGGAGAACAAGTGTTCTATTCCTTGGTTCCTGCAGAAATCAGTGAAGGAGTTGTTGTCAAATTCTCCCCGTGATCAGTGCGGATGGAGCATATCTTGTGGACATTTCCATGCTCAATTTTATTGAAGAATTCTTCAAAAACATTAAGTGCATCATTCTTATGAGCCAGAAATTTCACCCAAGTGAACCTAGAAAAGTCATCTACAATGACAAAGCCATACCTTTTGCCATTGAGACTCAGTGTTCTAGTAGGTCCAAAAAGGTCCATGTGCAACAGTTCATAAGCTTTGGAAGTACTTACCGGTGCTTTCGATTTGAAGGATTTTGGGTCTGTTTTCCCTGTGCACATGCATCACAGAAATTTTCATTTTTATTGAATGGGATTTCAGGAAGTCCACTTACAAGTTTGAGCCTCATAATCTTGTGCAAAACATTGTAACTCGCATGTCCAAGCCTACGATGCCACAATGTAAGCTCATCCTGTTTATTTGCTACAAGACATAAATCATTATTTTCTGGATCATCTAAATCAACCATGTAGATGTTATTCATTCTTTTTCCAGAAAATTTGAGACTTCCTGTTTCCTTATCAAGGATTTGACATGAATTTGATTCAAAAACAATTTTATGGCCCTTATCACACAATTGACTTATGCTAAGCAGATTGTGATGAAGACCATCAACTAATAGTACATTATCTATTGAGTTGGAGGCAAACTTACCTACCTTACCTGAGCCGATGATCTGGCCTTTGTTGTTACCTCCAAAGACAACGTGACCTCCGTCTTTTTCCACGAGCAAACTGAATTTTTCTTTATCGCCCGTCATATGCCTCGAGCAGCCACTATCCAGGTACCATTTGTTTTGATTGTGAGCTGCTAGGCATTCCTGCACATGTGGATTAGACAAGAGGTTTTGGTACCCAAATTACTTTGGGTGCCGTTTTATCATTCATGCCAAACAGTAAATGCTTTGGAATCCAAATTTGTTTGAGTTTCTATTTTATTGGATTGTTCCAGCATTGTTTTTCATTGTGCCCAATCTTTTTACAGATTTTACATGATGATGGCTTATGAACAACAGTGGGCTTTGGATTCTTAGGAGCATGCATAGGCATCTTACCCTTTTGTTGCCTAGTGAACTTAGCTTTAGGGACTTGCTGTTTTTCCTTGGGACATCCCTGTTTGGGGTTAGTAGCAAACTCCTTAAGCTTAGTTGGAACAAATTTGGTAGCCTTAGGTTCCTGGTTTTTACCCTTGGATTGATTTTTCCTTTTCTTTGAGGGATTTTGATTGCTAGAACTTGGGGTAGGATCAATGAAATCAGTCAACAGATTTTTGCCAATTTCCTTTGGCTTATGATTTTGAAACCCAATCCCATGTCTAGCAACAAACACATTGGATCCTAAGATTGCATCTAGATTCTGTTTGCTCTTGACAAAACTAGATAGATCCTTTGATTTGCCTTTTAACTCCTTTCAGCTTTTTCCAATTTCTCTTTTAGATTAGCATGCTCACTGTTTAGAGTTTCAAGAGAGTTCATTAGATCATCTTTCTCTTTTTGAACTTCTTGAAGCTTAATTTTCATGCTATCCATCTCTTCACTGTGTGTTTGTTCATCTATTTTCATCATGTCAATTACCTTATTCAGAGATTCAATTTCATCATTATTATCAGTTTCATGAACAAGGGAATTAACTCTCTTCTTGAGTGCTTTATTTTCTGATTTGAATTGACAGAATTTTTCAAAAAGGACAGTGTAAGCTTCTGCCCATTCAGTAGTAGAAAAATATTCAAAGGAAGAGTTTACCTCAGAGGAGTCATCACTCCTTGCCATAAGACAGTGAATCTCTTCATCTCCTGAGGTAGCTTGACTTTTTTCGTCATCGTCTTCATCACTCCATGTAGCCATCATTGCTTTGGCTTTCTTGAAAATGAACTTGTCCTTTTTCAGTTTCTTCTTGAGCTCGGGGCACTCTCCTCTCATGTGTCCCTGCTTCTTGCACTCATAGCACACAACATCAGATTTTTTATTGGATGAATCAAACCTGTTGGTGCCTTTTTGGAAAGGTTTGGAGTTTCCTGAACCTCTTCTCTTGAATTTAAGGAACTTCTTAAACTGTCTAGTGAGCATGGCCATCTCGTCATTCTCACTATCAGTAGAGGTTTCAGACTCAGAACCTTCCTGTTGGGCACTCTTTTTGGAACCTGAAGATACTTTGTTGGAAGCCTTCAAGGCAATAGACTTCCTTGGATTCTCTTCAGTTTCTTTTCTTTTTACATTTAGTTCATAAGTCATGAGAGATCCAATCAATTCATCCACTTTCATTGTTGAAAGATTCTTGGAATCCTCGATGACAGTGACTTTGGTGTTCCAAGAGGATGGAAGAGACCGAAGTATCTTCCTCACCAAATCACTCTCTGAGTATTCCTTCTTAAGACCTTTCAATCCATTTATAAGTACCATGAATCTAGCAAACATGTCAGAAATTGTCTCATCATGGTTCATCTTAAACATTTCATATTCTGAGACTAGCATGCTTACCTTGGATTCTCTCACCTCAGACGTACCTTCATATATCAACTCGAGCTTGTCCCACATCTCCTTTGCTGAGGTGCATGTGGAGACTCTCGAGTACTCCTTTGGGTGGACCGCACACTGCATCATGTTGAGGGCGCTCCAGTTGAGTGTCCCTTTGGCAATCTGGTCCTTGGTCCATGTATCTTCATCTTGAGGCAATCCATATGGTCCTGTTCTGACTATCTTCCACAATTCAAAGTTTTGTGCTCGTAGAAACACCTGCATGCGGTTTTTCCAATAGGGATAGTCAGTGCCATCAAAGAAGGGTGGCCTGGTCACAGAGTGTCCCTCGGCCATATACCCCTTGGTAGATTCATTTGACCGTGAATCTCCTGATCGTAAGATCAAATAGATAAAGCAATAAATCGGAGAAACCACGGCTCTGATACCAATTGAAGGGTTGCGGAATTCCCAATATGGTAATCTAGAAGGGGGGTTGAATAGATTACTGTCTCTTAAAAACTATTATCACGTTCTTTTTCTTAAAGCACAGATTAACAAGACAGTATCAAGATCTAAACTATGTGTAGATGATGTAGAAACCTATCTAGCGTGTGAATATGCAACGTGTCTATCAAACATCTATCGTAGAAACGATCAAACCACGAGACACGCAGATTTACGTGGTTCGGAGTACACAACAGTGTATCCTACGTCCACGGCACACACACACACAGAATAAACTGCTTATGAGCGAGTTCGGTGACTAAACTCACACACACGTGTTTTCTGATGTGCACCCACGATCAGAACAACACACACACGTGATCTCAAGCACAAGAGACGCTTGAATCACACAAACACACACACGATTGATAAGAATTGTGAAACAGGAAGAGTTCAAGTATAGGAGTAAATCCTGATGTGGAACTCTTCTGAGAAGTCTGGATGGAGTTCAAACTTCGACTTGACTGCTTTGGATTGATGGAGAAGGTTGAATCCACGACGATCTATCTTCAGTACTGCAGGATCAAAATCTTTCGGTCTCTGCACTGCAGACTTGAAGCAGAGCAGCAGCAACTCTTTTCTCTTGGACTTGGCTTTAGGGTTTTTGGTTGTGGCTGCTTCTGTACGAGATTCTCTTCAAAAGGATGCTTATATAGTTGTGTTTTCATGTGGAGAGTCGTGGGACTTGAAAACACAATCTTGGATATGAAGGAAGGTTTCCGTATTTGAAGATCCTCTGCGTCTGTCGACAGGTGCTGTGTGTCTGTCGACAATTGCAACAGATTTGCAATAGACAGACTTCAGGTTGCTCTGGCCTGTGGCATCTGTCGACAGGCGACACCTATCTGTCGACAGGCATAGTCATTTTGCCAAAACACAGAACTCTGGCATTTCTGTCTGTGACATCTGTCGACAGGTTTCTGAGCATCTGTCGACAGGTGCTCTCAGTACATTTCTGTCTGATCACAACTGTGGCATCTGTCGACATATGCCTTTGGGTCTGTCGACAGGTACATGTATACACTGTACTTGTGATCATTTTCTCATGATTTGAGAAGGCTTGGTTATATGCACTTGTACCTACATGATAAAACATGTATAGTTAGGTATAATGAAGACATAGATAACCAAATATTGTATCATGTTAATTGACATGTATGAAACCTCAATTCAACTCATTCATCATTAAAAACATTGTTTGATTATCATTTATCATTTAGAATGTGAATTCACTTAGTTTCCAGAATATGAACCCAACATAGCAAGGGCAAAGCACCTTTAGGGGCATCATCACCATCAGGGTTCACCAAGTGGGGCTCCAAATTGAAGAAGATGTTCAGAGGACAAGGCGGTGGTAGACAACAGGGTTTTCAGCAGAGTTTCCAGCAAGGGCGAGGCTTTAAACTAGTGCCAGAGGTGGAGGAGTCACAGCAGAGCATAGCTAGGCAACCTACAGTTCCTCCAGAGTATAGGTGTTATAATTGTGATCAATCAGGGCACTTAATTAGAAATTGTCCATATCCTAGAAGGCATAGTTATGGCAGAGGGGCACCACAATAGCAGTAGTCTTTCCAGCAGCCACCAGCAGAGCAAGGTAGCGGTCCACCTTTCTAGAGGGGACGAGGATGGGTCATGGCCATCACCAGAGCATAGGCGGAGGCATCCAATCTGATTGAAGGTATATTACCTCTCTTTGAATTTTCTGTAAGAGTATTGATTGATTCGGGTGCATCACATTCTTTCATTTCCGAGGATTTCACGGATAGCATGGTCCACCCTTTAGAGGAAAGGTAGTGTGAGCTAGTTGTGGAGGTTCCTTTAGGTGGTTTCATGCTTACTTCTTATTTAGATGAGGTCCCAGTAGTGATATGGAGGAAACAGTTGCCAGCTAAATTGTATGCATTACAATTAAATGAATATGATGTGATTTTGGGTATGGACTAGTTAGAAGCTTATGGAGCAGTGGTGGACTGTAGAAAGAAGACAATTAGATTTTGTCAACCCAGTGGAGTTGTGTTTGAATTCCAAGGTATGTCGTTCTATACTCCTAAGTTTATTATTTCTGCACTTAGGGCTAGGAGATTGATTAATGCGGGTTGTGTAGCATATCTAGCTTCAGTCAGTTTAGTTGATTCCCCGAAGTCTATAAACAAGGTACCAGTGGTTAAGGAGTTTGTACATGTGTTCCCAAAGGAGTTTCTAGAGTTGCTACCACATAGAGAGGTGGACTTTACAGTGGAATTGCAGTCGGGCAGTATGCCAATTTCAAAAGCACCCTATAGGATGGCACCAGCTTAGTTGAAGGAATTGAAAAAGTAGTTGCAAGAATTGTTAGAGAAAGGATTCATCAGACCCAGGCAATCACCATGCGGAGCACGAGTATTGTTTGTCAGAAAGAAGGATGGCAGCCTCAGAATGTGTAAAGATTACAGTCAGTTGAACTAGAGTAACATCAAGAACAAGTATCCACTTCCTAGAATTGATGGTTTTTTTGATAAGTTACAATCAGCCAAGGTGTTTTCTAAAATTAACTTAAGATTAGGGTATCACCAGCTAAGGACCAGAGAAGTGGACATAGATAAAATAGCTTTTAGAATAAGATATGGGCACTATGAGTTTGTGGTTATGCCATTTGAATTGACAAATGCACCGACAGCTTTCATAAACTTGATGAATAGAATATTTCACCCATATTTGGATCAGTTCATTGTACTATTCATAGATGACATACTGGTGTACTCAGCATCAGAGGATGAGCATGCAACACATTTGAGGATTACTTTGCAGACTTTACGAGATCATTAGTTGTATGATAAATTCAGCAAATGTGAATTCTGGTTACGAGAGATATAGTTCTTGGGTCATGTGATTTTAGGAGAAGGTGTAGTAATAGATCCAGCTAAGTTGAAGCTGTTATGAAGTGGGAAGAGCCAAAAACACTATCTGAAATCAGAAGTTTTCTTGGTTTGGCAAGATACTACAAGCGGTTCATCCAGGATTTCTCGAAGATTGCAACACCTATGACAAGGTTAACTAGGAAAGGAATGCCCTTTTTGTGGTCACCAAATTGTCGACAGAGTTTTATGGAATTGAAGAAGAGAGTTACCACAACACCCATATTAGAGATACCATCAGGCAGTGGAGGTGTTATGTTGTCTACAGATGCTTCAAGGAGAGGACTTGGAGCGGTACTAATGCAACATGGAAAGGTGGTGGCATATGCGAATAGACAGCTAGCGTGACATGAAGTTGTGGAGACATTATTTGTATGGAGAGAGGCTTGAAATCTTCATAGATCACAAGAGCTTAAAGTACATTTTCTCACAGAAAGACTTGAATCTCAGGCAGCATAGATAGATGGAGTACTTGAAAGATTATGATTTCAGTTTAGCATATCACCCAGGTAAGGCTAATATTGTAACACTCCGAAAATTCAGTAATTAGAAAATTAGAAATAAATCGAAAATGATAAATTCAATATTTGTGAAATAGCAAAAATGCACGTGCCATTATCGTACATGCAAAACCCCATTAGAAATTTTCAGAAAAACCATAGTTCAACTCTAAATAATACTCCCTAATGACCCACAGAGAAATTTGGGCAAAGGAAAATCGGATGGTCCATGTTTAAGGCATTTTGTGACTGAGTATCGTAATTACGGAATAAGTCGGGAAATCATTATCACACATACTTAGATGAGTCAGAAAATTAAATAAAAATCATAGATGAACTTCAAATAATATTCTCTAGTGATCCATTGAGAAATTTGGGTCAATAAAAGTCATTTTGGGTGTATTTAAGAGTTATTGTGGCTTATTATCATAGTTAGGAAATAAGTTGAAAAATCCATTATCATGTGTATAAAATGAGATCATAACTAAATTAAAAATTTATGGTTGACTCCAAACAATATGTGGGGATAGTCCATAAAATAAATTGAACCAATGGATAACTTATGATGCATGAACAAATTCAAGTATGAAAATAGAAAATAAATAATTTTCATATTATTGGAATGGTAGAACATACGTTCCACTATCGTACGTGAGAAACACATCAAGAAATTCCATATAAGTTATAAATCAACCCCAAACATTATTCCTAAATGTTCCACGAAGAAATTTGTGCAACGAAAAATTTGATTGGCCAAGTGTATGTCACAATGTGACTAAATATCCAAATTAGAAAACAATGTCAGAAAACCGTTAACGCGAAAATATAACACAACTATAAATTAAATAAATATGTTGGAGAGACTTCTAACATCATATATTTATGAACCATTATCAAAATCGAGCCAATGGATCACTTTTAGCCCAAAAATAAAAATGGAGCAAGAAAATACCCAAAACTTGGTACCTGTAAATATGGGGTAATTAGGAAGGGTAAATTAGGGTTTGAAAGTGTGCTATTAGCCAAGCATAGCAAGCCAAATCGTGGCCAACCATGCTTAGCACTTTCTTTGGGTGTGGCTACTTCATTTGGGAGGAGAAATCCCAGACTCAGCTGATCCTGTAGGCCACCTTTCCTAGTGTTATTAGGGCTTGGATTAAACCGTAAAACTATGAGAAATTATCAAAAAAAATTTGAGGAAGGTTTAGCATTGAGTTGCGGTCATGAGGAGCATGTTTGGGGCGCTACAAGAGAGGAGAACGGCTGAGGAAACCGTGGTTCTTCCTCAACTTCGCTCTGCACCGACCTGGGTTGTTGTGTCTCTTACATCCATCTAAAGGTAGGTGATCTCAGGTGAAGAGTAAATGAAACCTATACCCCCTTGTATTTCTGCATGTCTAGTCTCATATGCACTTGTTTTGCTTAATTTTCATGGTGTGTACGTCGAGTTCTAAGTATTTTCCCTAAGTCGCGCAGGTTTAGGGATTTTTAAATTCTCCATGTTTTTCACATGATTAGAGACCGAATTAGGTCCAACCAAAGTTATAAAAGTTCTTCTATTAGTTGTCCTCATCATCTTTTGTGTTGAGAGTTTTGTCCAAATGTCATTATATTTCATGTTATAGGCCTGACAAGAAGGTTGTAATGAAGTCACATATGTTTAGGACTTTTTACGTTCTTCATAGGTTTCATGTGAATCGAGACGAAATTAGATCTAACCCATAACATAAATGTTCTTCTACCAGTTGTCATAGTCATCTTTGTTGTTGAGAGTTTTGTCTCACTGTCAATATATTTCAAGTTATAGGTCTGACATGAAGGTTGCAACGAAGTCACATATGTTTAGGATGTTTTACGTTCATCAGAGGCTTTACGTGAATCGAGAAAGAATTAGTTCCAACATAAAACATGAAAGTTGTTATACAGGCTATGCTCGTCATCTTTTATGTTGAGAATTTTGTCTAAATGTCAGTAGATAGCGAGATATAGGTGTTATAAGAGGATCCCTACTTGTTCGTGCGTTTTTAGTTTGGGCTTTCAATCGCGACCAGGACAGACGAGGACTTTATTGGAAGAACTTTTATCTTGTGGGTTAGATCTGATTCGGTCTCTAATTGTGTGCAACATAGGAAGAACGTGAGAAAGCCCTAAACATACGTGATTTCATTGCGACTTGCATGTCAGGCCCGTAACCTGAGATCTACTGACATTTAGACAAAACTCTCAACATAAAACATGTCGAGGACATCCATTGGAAGAACTTGTATGTTGTGGGTTATATCTGATTCGGTCTCTAATCGCGTGCACCATAGGAAGAACGTAAGAAAGCCCTAAACATATGTGACTTCATTGCGACTTATATGTCAGACTCGTAACTTGAGATATAATGGCATTGAGACAAAACTCTCAACATAAACACATGTCTAATACATCTAGTAGAAGAACATTCATGTTGGTGGTTTGTCTAATTCGATCTCGAATCCCATGTAAAACATGAAAACATAAAAGTCATGTGCAACCCAAAATGCAGTATCATGAAATGACTCTCTTACCACACTTATAACTCTCTAACTGATGACATTTAGACAAAATGTTCGACATGAAAGATGATCGGGACTACTAGTGTAAGAACTTTGATGTGGGGGTTTGATCCTAGTCGGTCTCGAATCTCATGCAAACCATGAAGAACATAAAAAGCCCTAACTGTGCGTGACTTCGGGAAAACGACTAGAACTCTACGTATACTCGATGAAATTTAGACAAATCAAGGGAAAATGAACCTAGTCATGCAGCTCAACACTGTGGTAATGGTTTTATTTAATCTTTGCCTGAGAACACCTACCTTTGAATGCTAAGAACTCCCTGCAGGTTTCTGGGTCGATGCAGAGCGAGGTTAAGGAAGACCACGTTTTCCCCAGCCGTTCTTCTCTCCTCCAGCGCCCTAGGCTTGCTGCTCACAACCCAAACATGTTGCTAAACTTTCCCTAAACATTTTTTGTGGAGTTCTTATAGATTTAGGGTTCTATTGCATGTCCTAATGGAACTTGGAAAGGGGCCTGCGGGTTTAGCATGACACCTTCCAAAATTTTAGATTCTCTCACCCAAAGGAGGTAGCAACACCATGGGAAGGTTTCATGCATGGTTGGCCACGATTTGGCTTGCCATGCTTGGCTAATGACACACTTTTAAACCCTAATTTACCCTTCCTAAATGCCCCTTATTTACATGCACGAATTTTAGGGCATTTCTTGTTCCAATTTTTATCCTTGGGCCAAATGTGTTCCATTGGCCCAATCTTTTTAATGGTTCATTAATAAATGTTGTTGTAAGTCTCTCCAATATGTTTATTTAATTTATGGTTTGGTTATTTTTCTGTGTTAATAATTTTCCGACTTAGTTTTCTAATTCGGGTAACTTGGTCACGTGTGATGTACACTCGACCAATCAGATTTTTCGTTGCACGAATTCCTTCGTGGAACACTTAGGGATAATATTTGGTGTTGGTTTATAATTTTTATGAAATTTTCCATTGTGTTTTCTCACGTACATTAGTGGTACGTAAGTTCTATCATTCCGATAATATAAAAGTTATTTATTTACTATTTTCATACTTGAATTTGTTCATGGGTCATAAGTTGTCCATTGATCCAATTTCTTTTATGGACTATCCCCACATATCATTTGGAGTCAACCATAAATTTTTAATTTAGTTATGATCTCATTTTATACACATGATAATGGATTTTCCAACTTATTTCCTAATTACGATAATAAGTCACAATAACTCTTAAATATATCCCAAATGACTTTTATTGACCCAAATTTCTTGATGGATCATTAGAGGATATTATTTGAAGTCCATTTATGATTTTTTTTAAATTTTTTGACTCCTCTAAGTATGTGTGATAATGATTTCCTGACTTATTCCTTGATTACGATACTCAGTCGCAAAACGCCTTAAACTTTGACCATCCGATTATCCTTTACACGAATTTCTCCATGGGTCATTATGGAGTATTATTTAGAGTTGAACTATGGTTTTTTCTGAAATTTTCTAATGGGTTTTTGCATGTACGATAATGGCACGTGCGTTTTTGCTATTTCATAAATATTGAATTTATCATCTTCGATTTATTTCTAATTTCTAAATTACTGAATTTTCGGGGTGTTACATACTCCCCCACTTAAAAGAATTTGGTCTCCAAATTCACTTGTGTTTACGAGTGGGATTTATAGAGAATCTAATTGTGAATTACTCATAATATAATGATTGATTGATGATTTAACTTCAGGGTCAATAAAAAGTGAGTTGAAAAGAATACCTCTCTCATACCTCCTTCCTTGGTTTGTTCTGCCATTTATTCCCTGAGCTTGATTTCTCCTTTGGGCAATCCTTAACCTTGTGGTCTTCGCTACCACAACGGAAACATTTGTCCTGAAATTTCCAGCACTCCTCGGACCGATGATTTATTTTGTTGCAATGCTGGCATCTTTCTGTAGGAGATGGAACTAGTTTCTTATTGCACTTCTTTCTCTTGTGCGATCTGTTACTATTGTTGTGCCGTTTCTCTCTGGCTATAGGTTTGGAGTTCATGTGGTTGTAATTTGTTCTATCTTATTAGTTTGGCCAACTCATTTGTCATCCATAGACCTTTCCTTTCCATTTGTATCTCCCTTAGCCATTATTAGGGCATCCTTTAATAGTTGAGCAGCCTGTCGTAGTGCTTTGGTTAATCTTTGGACAGATCTCTGTCCGTCCATAGATGGTATAGGTTTATCCTCCATTGCTGTTTATTTAAGTTCTTTCAAAAATAAATTATCACATGGTCAGACTTCTTTACTCCTTGGTAATACCTTGTAATCTTACAACTTTTAGTCACTAAATAAGATTTTGGACTTAGCCCATGTTTCTACCCAATCTCAGTAGGTACGTATAGAGTTCTTGACACAAGCTGAGGGTTCTAATGACACTTATCATTCCTGATTGCCTTGGACTTAGGGAAAGCCCAGGCTCTGATACGAACTGTCACGCCCCGATATTTAGCAGCAGAATAAATACCGAGAGACGTGAACGATACAAATAGACGTATCACAGTTGAATAGTGCATAGTCACAATTGAACATAAGAACACATTTGAGACTATAATATGGCCACCAAAAGTATACTTTATTCCATTTCATTCAACTAGTCACAACCTTACATAAGAAGAACCGACCAAAAGGGTTCATTATTCAAATGAAAATGTTTCACTAATACTTAGACTATTCAAATATCTATTCCTAATACTTCATCTTCTCAACGTCGGGTGCTCATCACTCTTGCCCTGCCCCATCAGATTCCACTGGTTCCTCATTACTACCTGAAAAGGACAGGATGATAGGGTGAGCGAACTAGCTCAGTAGGATTTACATCTCAATATTGTGCGGACACTAATATACATGATTAACATTTTAAATAGGGATATGCATATGAACATGATGACAATGCAAGCTTTTCTAACAAGTGAAATAGTTGAATAGAACGGATATCATATCAGATCAAATGTCGAGTTGCATATACAATGGATAAATATTTCAAGAGTAGAATCATATCAAAATGAATTGGCCATATTCACACAGATATCATGTATTCACATGAACAGACGTATCATATCAAACATATCATATCATATCAAATGAAGGCACATTCACAAAAATCTTGCGTATTTGTTGTGCTATGCCAAGCACCAAAAGTCCATACTCCTGCGGTTAATAAGTACGTTGGGGCGCTCCTCCCCAGGACCAGACAGGGCCCCTATTGCACAGGCATTGGTCAAATGGACCGAAGTCCCATATTGTGCCAAACAAACATATTCATATTATGGCCACAGAGTTTCAATGACAAGCTCATAGTAACATGGACATGATCATTCATAGGGTCAAGGTATGACAATAGCTCAAGAGATCAATTAGGCAGTATAACGACGTATCTTATGTTTCATAATTCATTGATGTCTTGACATGTGGATGACTAATGACAGATCGTACGCAGAACATGTGCTCTCTATCTCCAGGATACTTCATGGTACAACCAGCTCGCTCTCTACATGGGAATCCATAGAGAACGGAGACTTACGAAGGTCTTAAGGAAAAGATTGCTAGTCTGCCGATTTGGAATGACCGGCAGAGAGCTCCCAATTCCCCAAGAAAGGTGTGTCTATTCGTGCAAATGTGTAAGTGACGTGTCACAGATCTTTCCTAAACATGTATGCAATTTATGAACAATTAATTAAAACATCGGAAATCATATAATTAAGGAAAACTCACATGCAAATCAGGATGGAAACTAACACGTCCATGCGAACATGTATTCATCCACATATTCATATCAAATTCTTATCATTTCAATTGTATAACAAGCGAGATCACAAGATAATAGTCAATGAACATAAATCACACTACACATTAGAATCGTATTCATATCATTGTCGTTTATCATTTGGTTGGTTGCTTTTAGGTCTATGCACACAATGTAACTCTAAACAACATGCTAACAGACCAAGAAAACTAACATGCTAACTGACTGACTAAAAAGTACAGTCTCGGGTCAGTCTGTGAATCCCGTCCAACACAGAGGACTATTTTCACAACATGGTGTACAGGTAAATGGGTCAAACAGTGCAGAAAATGGAATCGCGTCGGCCTACATGGCCGCATTTTTAATTGAATCGCATCGGGTCATCCCGACACGTTCATGAATATTCATTAAATACCAATCGAGCGGGAAAAATGGCCTGAATCGCGTCGGTGCATCCCGTCGCGATTCAGACTTGCACAGACTCCCAGGCGGCGCGCAGTCTCACGCGGCCGTTGACCGGTCAGTGTGAGAATCGCATCGTACCTCGTGCACGCCTTTTATTGAATCGCGTCGGACCAGGCTGACATGATACCAGGCGCTGGAATCGCGTCTCCTGAACCAGACACAGTTCAAACCTCAAACCGAAAACACTGTAATCAAGGTGTGATATTTATGCAATGCCTAGATCTCTCTATATACTGATACTTAGACAAACTGCTCAACATAAATTATGTCTAGGACATTTATTGGAAGAACTTTTATGTTGTGGGTTAGATCTGATTCGGTCCGTAATCATGTGCAACACAGGAAGAAAGTGAGAAAGCCCTAAACATACGTGACTTCATTGCGACTTACATGTCAGGCCCGTAACATGAGATCTACTGACAGTTAGACAAAATGCTCAACATAACACATGTCGAGGACATCTATTGGAAGAATGTTTATGTTGTGGGTTATATCTGATTCGGTCTCTAGTTGCTTGTAATAGAGGAATAACGTAAGGAAGCCCTAAACATATGTGACTTCATTGCGACTTACATGTCAGGCCTGTAACTTGAGATCTAATGGCATTGAGACAAAACTCCCAACATAAAACATGTCTAAGACATCTAGTAGAAGAACATTCTTGTTGGGGGTTTGTCTAATTTGGTCTCGAATTCCATGCAAAACATGAAAATGTAAAAGTCTAGTGCAACCCAAAAATTGAGTATCATGCAGCAACTCTCTTACCACATTTATAAATCTCTAACTAATGACATTTAGACAAAATGCTCAACATAAAAGATGATAGGGACTACTAGTAGAAGAATGTTAATGTTGGGGTTTTGATCCAAGTCAGTCTTGAATCTCATGCAAAACATGAATAATGTAAAAAGCCCTAACTATGCGCGACTTCGGGAAAATGACTAGAACTCGATGTATACTCCATGAAATTTAGGAAAATCAAGTGCAAATGAACCTAGTCATGCAGATCTACACTGTGGTAATGGTTTTATTTAATCTTTGCCTGAGAACACCTACCTTTGAATACTAAGAACTCCCTGCAGGTTTCTGGGTCGATGCAGAGCGAGGTTGAGGAAGACCACGTTTTCCCCAGCCGTTCTTCTCTCCTCCAGCGCCCTAGGCTTGCTGCTCACGACCCAAACTTGTTGCTAAACCTTCCCTAAACTTTTTGTGATGAGTTCTTATATATATAGGGTTCGATTGCATGTCCTAATGGAACTTGGAAGGGGGCCTGCGGGTTTAGCATGACACCTTCCAAAATTTGAGATTCTCTCACCCAAAAGAGGTAGCAACACCATGGGAAGGTGTCATGCATGGTTGTCCATGATTTGGCTTGCCATGCATGGCTATTGACACACTTTTAAACCCTAATTTACCCTTCCTAAATACCCCTTATTTACATGCACGAATTTTTGGGCATTTCTTGTTCCAATTTTTATCCTGGTCCAAATGTGCTCCATTGGCCCAATCTTGTTAATGGGTCATTAATACATGATGTTGGAAGTCTCTCCAATATGTTTATTTAATTTATGGTTTGGTTATTTTTCCGTGTTAACAATTTTCAGACTTAGTTTCCTAATTCGAATAACTTGGTCACGTGTGATGTACACTTGACCAATCAGATTTTGCGTTGCACGAATTCCTTCGTGGAACGCTTAGGAATAATATTTGGGGTTGGTTTATAATTTTTACAGAATTTTCCGATGTGTTTTCTCACGTACATTAGTGGTACGTAAGTTCTATCATTCCGATAATATGGAAGTTATTTATTTACTATTTTCATACTTGAATTTGTTCATGGGTCATAAGTTGTCCACTGATCCAATTTATTTTATGGACTATCCCCACATATCATTTGGAGTCAACCATAAATTTTTAATTTAGTTATGATCTCATTTTATACACATGATAATGGATTTTCCAACTTATTTCCTAATTACGATAATAAGTCACAATAACTCTTAAATATACCCCAAATGACTTTTATTGACCCAAATTTCTTGATGGATCATTAGATGATATTATTTTAAGTCCATTTATGATTTTTATTTAATTTTCTAACTTCTCTAAGTATGTGTGATAATGATTTCCCGACTTATTCCTTGATTACGATACTCAGTTGCAAAACACCTTAAACTTGGACCATCCGATTTTCCTTTTTACGAATTTCTCCATGGGTCATTAGGGAGTATTATTTAGAGTTGAACTATGGTTTTTTCTGAAATTTTCTAATGGGTTTTTGCATGTACGATAATGGCACGTGCGTTTTTGCTATTTCACAAATATTGAATTTATCATTTTCGATTTATTTCTAATTTCCAAATTACTGAATTTTTGGGGTTTTACATTCTTTGTGAGATTCAGGTTCTTCGTAATGGCAGGGACACTTCCTTTGAGATTTCATCTGATTTAAATGCTTTGGGGCTTTGTAAAGCATGATATGGTAGTGTGTGATGGTGTGGATTTCATTATAGGGGTTTAAATGTTAGCTTAGGTATGGTTTGGAATGGTTTCATGAATGAAGGAGAGGTTCGGCCTGTTTGCCTGAATAGGCGACAGGTCGAGCCGTCACGTTTTGATGAGAACATGACGAGCTAGTCCATCGCGTCTCTCTTCCGATTGATGACTGGGTATCGATTGTTGTGAACGTGTCGCATGAGTACATCACGTTCATGCAATCGATTGGTTGTGAGCCGACGCTTTGGGTCATTGCGCTTCTGGTGTTCCAATTGGCATATATCGATTGATGTAAATGCAACAGTGTGGGCCGTCGTGATTTACACTTCGACTATCGATGTTTGCATCGATTAGTATGAAGATGACGTATCAGGCTGTCGCGTTCCTATCACGACCTAGGGCTCTGTCGTGTTGCACTTTGAATCGTGTCTTGATAGGTTGTAGTGTTTTGAAAGGCGATCACTGTGTCTAACATGTTTCACGACCGAAATGTGTGTTATGTGTGATGTTTGGGCAGTGATGGTTCTGTGTGGACCTTGCCTTGGTTGTTTAGTGATGATATGAGTTAGTTAAGTTGTTTTATTCGTCTCGTGGAATAATAACCTTACATCGCTTGTCATACTCCAGTGGTTGTTTGCAATCTAACCTCGAGTTTGTTGAGGGGGAGGTGCAGGTATTGGCTTCAAAATAAAATATCCTCATGCCTGATATAGAGTTGAACAAGGAGGCCCCGGGGAATAATGACTATGGAGTTAGAACGAGGTCTAAAGCGAAAGCTGTTGGGTCTAGAGAAGGGTATCAGTCCTCATGAATTGCTCTATGCTTATTTGGAATATTAGGGGGGTTTCTAATGCTACCTCCAGGAATAGTTTAAAGAATAAAGTTAAGAAGCACAATCCTCTAATTGTGGGTATTTCTGAACCTATGATGCCTTTTAGTAAAGCTCCGACCCTGGGTAAATCTCTGCGTATGGATAGTTGCACTGGTAATATGGATGATGAGTCGAAATCTAGGTGTTCTAAAGGACGCAGGATGTTGTCCAAGTTGTTGCTTCTACCCCCAGTTCATTTCTCTTGTGTGTAATGCTGGCACCTCCTCAATGTTCTACATCTTTGTTATGTATGAATACTGTAACCCGGTGGTGAGAAGGAATTTGTTTAGTGATCTCCTCCTTTTTGCTCAATCCTTTCATAATGTTCCCTGGCTGGTTACGGGGAACTTTTACTGCATATCTCAACATTCTGAAAAGCTAGGTGGTATTCTTGCAAGTTGCCGTTCTATGCTTGATTTTAATGATTTTATTATGGCTGCTGGTCTATTTGATGTTGGTTATATTGGGTCTCTCTATACATGGTCTAATAACCGAACTGGGAGCACGTCGGTGAGGGCTAGGTTGGACAAGGCCATGTTTAACAGTTCTTGGCAGGATAATATGCCTGGAACTATTGTCCGTCATCTTCCACGTGGGGTTTCTGATCACTCTTCGTTGCTGGTTCGCCAGAATATTGTTGCTAAGCTTCCTAGCCGGTTTATCTTTCAGGATATTTGGGCCTCTCATGATTCCTTTATGTCTGTGGTTTCTAGTGCTTGGCAAGGGGTGGAGCAGAAGCATTATTCCTTTGATACACTATTATGTCGCCTTAGGGCGGTTAAATAGGCTTTATGTGCCTGGAATAAGGAGGTCTTCGGTAATTTGTAGGAGTCCATCAATGCTTCTGAGTCTACCATTTTTCAGACTAAACAAGAGTTTGATTCTAACCCTTCTGAAGTGAATAGGATTGTCATGTCGGCTTCTCACGCTCATCTCCGCCAAGCTCTACTCAATGAATAAAAGATGTGGTGTCAAAAGGCTAGGATGGAATGGCTACAGAATGGGGATAGGAATACAACTTTCTATCAAGCATTAGTCAAGAATAATAGAAGGAAGCATTATATTCACAGACCTAAAATAGATGGATCAGATCAATTGTGTGAGGACCAGGACAAATTGAAAGAAGCTGCATCCTCTTTCTTTGAAGCTCTACTGACTAGCGATCAAACCTTGGTGAATGAAGATCTCCTCAAGGTAATCCCTTCCCTTATTTCCGAAGACCATGACTCCTCCCTATGTTCTATCCCTTGTAGTGATGAGATCAAAGCGGCGGTGAAGGTTATGAATGGGAACAGAGCCCCTGGACCTGATGGTTTCCCGGGGTCGTTTTACTCTATTTACTGGGATATAGTTGGCGAGGACGTTGTGCATGCAGTGCAAGACTTCTTCAAAAGTTATCCTTTGCCTCATGGGGCTACTTCTTCTATTATTGCCTTGATTCCTAAAATCAAAGATCCTTGGAGTTTTGGGGATTTCAGACCTCTTAGCCTTTGTAACTTCTGTTTCAAGATTATTTCTAGGATCTTCAGTGATCGCATGACACCGTTACTGCCTATCATTCTTTCTGAGGAGCACGGAGCTTTTGTCAAAGGTCGTACAATTATTGAGAATGTATCTATATCTCGACACATGATGAAGGAAATCTGCAGGAAGGTTCGTGGGAATAATGTTATCTTTAAGCTGGATATAATGAAGGCCTATGATAGGGTGGAGTGGAATTTTCTTTTTGCAGTGCTTTGGAGTTTTGGCTTCTCTTCTCGCTTTGTGTCCTATGTGGGTATGCTGGTCAGTAATTGTTGGTTCTCTACTCTTTTCAATGGGTAGTAGGTGGGTTATTTCAAATCATCCAGAGGTATTAGACAGGGGGATCCCCTGGCTCTTGCTCTTTTCATTATCACGGAGGAGGCCCTTAGTAGGGGACTACGCATGCTCTTATCTACTAGAGCCCTTATTTCTTTCAGGGGTCCCCGGGGTTGTCTTTCTATTTCCCATCTTCTTTATGTTGATGACACACTTATCTTCCTCAATAGCCAAACTAGCACTATTAGGAAGCTTCTGCATTTTTCGAAGGTGTATGAGGACTCTTCTGGGTAGAAAGTCAATGCATCTAATAGTTGTTTCATCATCTCTCCGAAGACCACATGTAACGACCCTCTTTATATTGGTACGGTTCCACCAACCCACGCCGATTTAAAAAGCATCGCCACAGTGGGACATTTACCCAACACTAGTACGATAGGCTGAAACATACACAAATATATGTATATCACATGACAACGGAATTTAAAGAACTGAAAAGAAATCTTATTCCATCATCCACATTCTATTCACAGTCCGTATAGAAGAAAAGAGAACTAACTTTTCATATCTGAAATAAAATAAATACATTGTCCACATGAGACTACGCAGAGTCTTTATTACATACTATGAAGTAAGGTAAAGTACAATGCTAAATCCACAACAAGATCTCCTACTCCCGCTCCGAGTCGCTCCTAACGATCTCCTCGGAAGAAGTAGAAACGTCTACACCTGTACGCCGAAGCAAGAATGAGTTCAAAAGAACCCAACAAGTAAAACCAACCACACTAAACATACATGTATCAAGTAATCTCCATATCCTTATGCTACACCAATAACACATAATGCATGGATTTGACAATTTATTCAAATAGAGACCTAAGCATAATTTCTACGCATATTACACATGGAATTCCGTTTTTATACAAAATAACCTAAGCCTATCACATGCTTTCTACACACTTTCAATATGCTAAACTGATTTCATTCAACCATTCATATGCTAAATGTTGATCATTTTACACATAATTTTACACATATCATAACGACTAATTTAACATGAATTCTAAAATAAATTCTCACATAGATAACACATTTACATTAGTGAAAAGCTCGCTGTTTTACTACTATTATGTCACATTCACAAGAAATTTATCCTTTTTGCATGTTTTCATAAGAGTTTCATGAACACATATTCACTTACACAGGTTCACAATTTATACATTTCTTTTCACTTTAACACATTTTCACTTTTTCTTAATGTCGTGACACATAGCCCAAACCACTTTAGAAGGACACACACTAATCACATACATATCTATCTCCTAGGCATTCCAGTGATAAATCTTAGTTACTGCGCAGAACCGGGAGAACACTCTCCACCCTAACCAGCGATACTTGTTCGCCTCCAGGATTTAATCCCAATGCCCATGGGACATCACACACTTTGAACTTTCCCGTGGGGACTTTACCACAGTACAGTTCCACAGCCCTCTAAGGTAGCAGTGTCACCCATTGGCACATTTACACATTTTCTCAAGTTTCAACACACTTCTAAATACACAATTCTTACACATTCATCTCATGTTCGCACATTTACATTCTTCAGTATTACCTAGCATGGTACTACTGTCTTCAGTATTAATCAATTTTTACAACAATTCTAATCATACTGAAATTTACAGAATTAAACACTAATCATATTAACATGCATTATTTATTAATATCTAACATAAAACAATTATATATATATATATATATCTATTGTCATCAGTTCAGTACAGAAATTTAACCAGAAATCTATCACATTTTACCCATCATGCATACCAAGATTTACATTTTTCTGAATCACGCATAATTTCTGAAAATTCTAACAGTGATGTTATCAAATGTAAAAACAGTCAAACTGACATAAATTTTCATTGTTCGGACCCACAACTTAATATATACATGAATACTGATAGTACTAATTATATGTCAATTTATAGGAATTTAACAAATTTCGCACGAATTATTAACTTTTCTACATTGAGTGGACATATTCACTATTTTTCGGTTTAGAAATTTTAATAAACTATACAGATATATAAATTTCACAATTTTTTTTATATCATGCATTAGACCTCATAAACAGTGTACAAAAATTTCATGACAGTTAAATTCAATACATATTTCACAAACAAGATTTTTCAAGATTAAAATTCTATCGGTAGCACATTCAAGGAATTCTAATAATTAGGGCAAATTATAAAATTTCAGAATACCTCACAGTACACCCAAACATGTATATTTACATATTATATAAAATTTACCATATATCCTCATGCGGAAAAATCTCAAAAATTAGCTTATAGAAGGGCAGACCTGCACACTGTTGCAGTCTGAAGAACTTGACGGCATGGGGTAGCCGTCTATAGGTTAACGGCAATATATGATGCCGCCAACGCATGATATTAGCGGCAAGGGATCCTGCCGTTAATATCCTGTCTGCATGAACACAGACTGAATCGCTAACAAATCACTTGAATGGGGGGTTCCAGGACACGAGAAAATCCGTAAAATTCCTGGGACATACTAGACACATGTAGGGTTGATGTGAGTGGGGTACTTGCCCCTTGTAAAATCCACAAGTGACGATTCAAGCCAGAGAAGCCCTCCTCGGATTGTGCCAAAGAACCTTCAAATCCCTCCTTATTCGGGTTCTCTGTTGATCTTCACTGCACACCAGCGTGGGGAAGTCGTTCCCGGATGTTCAGAGTTGTCACCAGTCGATGCAGATCACCGGATGAAGCCTCCCGAAGTCGGATCTCTCAGATTCAAGTTGGGAGGTTCTCACAGAAAAGCTAGGTTTTTGACCCAAGAGTCAAAAGGATGGATCTGGCCGGAAACTGGGTAATATAAAGGGTTGGGGGCCAGACATGCTAAAGGGGTAAGTCTTAGAGCCGTTGGGAACGATTTCTAAAACAAATAGCGAAATTTTCGGAGGTGTTTCCGGATCTGGAAACGTAACTGGTCTGGGATATTGGCGTCCATATCTATGGTTGCCTATCCAAAGTGGGCGTCCATCGATATTGCCGCCTAATCCTAGTCAACGTCAGCCGATGTTGACGCCGACTGGCCGACAAAATTTCACTTAAAATATGCAGAATTTATAACACCACACACCTAAACATATATATATATATACTTGTATACAATATGCATATTACAATAACACTAATTCATACAATTTGTATAAATAAATACTATGCACAATAATCTATACATCACTAGTATACTCTTATATGTATACATATATACTTAAGCAAGCAAGATAAAAATCAAGGGCCTTACACCCTCTCCCCCTTAAAGAAACTTCGTCCTCGAAGTTAGACTGACACTACTCAAACAACTGAGGATACTTCTTTTTCATTGCATCCTCAAGCTCCCAAGTAGCCTTCTCTCGCGAGAAGTTACGCCATAAGACCATTACTGATGCAATGCTCTTGTTCCGGAGATGTTGAACCTTCCGATCAAGAATAGCTACTGGTTGCTCTACATAAGAAAGATCTGGCTAGATCTCCACTGGCTCATGGCTAATAACATAAGACGGATCTCTGACATACTTCTTGAGCATAGATACGTGAAAAACAGGATGAACGCTAGCCAATGCTGGAGGTAAAGCTAGCTCATATGCCACGTTGCCCAATCGTCGGAGAATCTCATACGGGCCAATGAATCTAGGGCTCAACTTACTATGCCGCCAAATCTAACTACACCACGCATAGGCGAAATCTTCAAAAAGACATGCTCACCTACCTCGAATTCCAAATCCTTCCTCCTGTTGTCGGCATAACTCTTCTGTCTATCCTGTGCCGCAACAAGTCTCTTCCTAATAAGCTGGACCTTATCCGAAGTCTCCTGAACTAACTCCGGACCGATCAACTGCCTATCACCGGTCTCCTCCCAACACAAAGGAGATCTGCAAGGCCTACCATACAAAGCCTCAAATGGAGCCATGCCAATGCTGCATGAAAGCTGTTGTTATATGCGAACTCCACTAGAGGTAAATGGCGCTCCCAATCATCCTTCCAATCCAGCACACAAGCCCTCAACATATCCTCAAGTGTCTGGATAGTCCTCTCGGACTGTCCATCTGTCTGGGGATGAAATGCCGAACTGAGCTTCAGCTCCGAACCTAACGCATCCTGAAGACCCTTCCATAGCCTTGAAGTAAATCTCGGATCTCGATCCAAAATGATAGACTTCGGTACCCCATGCAATCTAATAATACTACTAACATACAGTCTAGCTAAACTCTCTACTGACTGCTTCTTCTTCATAGGCAAGAAATGCGCAGTCTTCGAGAATCGATCTACCACTACCCAAATCGAGTCATTACCTCGTCTAGATCGAGGCAAACCCGTAACAAAATCCATAGTGACAGCTTCCCACTTCCAAACTGGGATCTCCATCTTCTGCATAAGACCAGATGGTCGCTGTCGCTCGGCCTTCACTTGCTGGCATACTAGACATCTAGACACAAACTCAGCTACATCCTTCTTCATGCCAGACCACCAAAACGATCTCTTTAAATCCTGGTACATCTTAGTGTTACCCGGATGAATAGAGAACCTAGATCTATGAGCTTCTGCTAAAACATGCTCACGAATATCTACAATGTCTGGAACACAGACACGATGATGGAATCTAATCACACCATCCTCATCACGAGCAATACCCGCTTTGCCCACTAACTCTTGGAGTCTAGGGTCGGCTTTCTGATGCTCGATCACCTCATCCAACACCGATGACCTAATGGACAGCTGAGCCACAAAAGCTCGGCACAATGATGGCTCCAACTCGGTCATCGCACACGCTGCATCCTCCAACATCTTCCAGTCCTGCTGGAGAGACGACCTCTTTCTACTAAGGGCATCTGCTACGACATTCGCCTTTCCAGGATGATACTGGAGGTCGAAGTCATAGTCCTTCAGGAACTCAATCCATCTTCTCTGCCTAAGGTTTAATTCCTTTTGGGAGAAAAGATACTTTAGGCTCTTGTGATCAGTGAACACCTCAAATCTGACACCATAAAGATAGTGCCTCCAGATTTTCAGTGCATGAACCACTGCCGCAAGCTCAAGATCATGAGTCGGATAGTTTCGCTCATGCTCCTTCAATTGCCTCGAAGCATATGCTACCACCCTTCCTTGCTGCATCAACACACAGCCAAGGCCAATCCGAGATGCATCCGTGTAGATAGCAAAATCCTCTACACCGCTCGGTAGAACTAACACAGGAGCCGATGTGAGTTTAGTCTTCAATAATTGAAAACTACTCTCACACTCCTCGGACCAGACAAACTTCACTCCCTTCCTGGTCAGCTGAGTCAATGGGCGGCGATGGATGAAAATCCCTCAATAAAACGCCGATAATAACCCGCCAAACCAAGAAAACTCCGAATCTCCGAAGAAGTCTTGGGACTCTCCCAATCCATAACAGCTTGGACTTTCGCTGGATCCACTGCTACACCAGCACCGGAGATAACATGCCCAAGGAAATGACCTCGCGCATCCAAAAATCGCACTTGCTGAATTTTGCATACAGCTTGTGCTCACGGAGAACCTCTAACACTATCCTCAAATGCTGACGATGTGTGGCCTCATCCGGAGAGTAGACCAGCACGTCATCAATGAAGACTACAACAAAACTATCTAGATGGTCTAAACACCCTGTTCATGAGATCCATGAACGCTGCAGGGGCGTTGGTTAGACCAAACGGAAGGACCAAAAACTCATAATGTCCATAACGGGTTCTAAATGCCGTCTTGGACACATCCTCACTCCTAATCCTCAACTGATGATAGCCAGAACGTAAATCAATCTTAGAAAAGACCGATGCATTCTGCAGCTGGTCAAACAAATCATCAATCGAGGTAAGGGATACATGTTCTTCACCGTCACTTGGTTTAGCTTTCTATAATCAATGCATAACCGAAGTGACCCATCCTTCTTCTTCACGAATAAGACAGGTGCGCCCCAAGGGGAAACGCTAGGGCGAATAAATCCCTTATCTAACAAATCCTGCAACTGCCTCCTTAACTCAGCTAATTCCGCAGGTGCCATCCGATAAGGTGCCTTCGAGATAGGAGAGATGCCTGGAAGCAACTCTAGAGTGAACTCTATCTCTCTAGCCGGTGGTAATCCAGATAAATCATCAGAAAAGACATCTGGAAAATCTTGCACTACATCTATCTCTGCAAGAGTAAGTGACTCATCAGCCTTGGGTATTAAAACCACGCTGGCAAGAAAAGCGTCACAACCCTTGTTCACCATTCTCATTGCCCTCATGGCCGAGATGACAAACTTTCCCGCTAAGTTCCTCGGCAAAGGATGAGAAAATTCATCCTCACCAGGAATGCGGAAAACAATCTTCTTCCCACGACAATCTACCAATGCATAGTGCTCCTCTAGCCAATCCAGACCAAGAATAGCATCATAGTCCTTCATCTTAAGCAAGAAGAAACACCCTTCTAAGACTCTATCCTCAATGCACACCGGTAAAGACGGAATACACTTCCTAGTCGATACCGTACCCGCAGGTGTATGCACAGACAAAGGGACTTCTAAATCCTCAGACTCTAACCCTGACTCTAAAGCTAACTGCCTAGCAAAACGCTCGGAAATGAACGAGTGAGTAGCACCCGTATCGAACAAAACCCGAGCATGCACACCTAAGAACAAAACCGTACCTTCGGTGACATGATCTGCCTGCTCGGCGTCCTCACGAGCTAAGCAAACACTCGAGCTGGGGCTCGAGGTCTCCTGGTCGTCCTGTCGCTGGCGCTGCTGCTGCTGCTACTGGGGCTGGTCCACGCTGGGCTCCCTGCTGAAGCCTGGACAATCCTTGATCTTATGGTCGCTGCTCCCGCATTTCAAGCACTTCCCTGCTACAGCCAACACTCCGTACCGCCATGTGCCCTTCCGCAATGAGGACACTCCTTCTTACCACTAGGGGAACGTTGAGAAGATACCTGACCACTGCCTGATGCCACAGGACGCTGTGGTGACTGGAAAGTCGCCTTCTTCCTCTCCTGTCTCTGGAGAGAAGCTGCTGGCCTCTTTTGAGAAGCCTTCTTCTCCTCCAGATACTGCTCCATCTCTCCCTCCTGCCGACACGCCGCGCTGAGCGCCTGCTCGAGAGTACGATGGTCAAAAGCCACCAACCTCGTCCTCAGCGATAGTTTCAGACCCCATCACGAATTTCTTCGCCTTCCTGCGCTCATCAGCTACAATATGAGGGGCGTAATTTGATAGCTCGGCAAACCTGGCCTCGTACTCCAGCACAGTCATGGAGCCTTGAGTTAACGAGAGGAACTCCTGCTCCATCTTGTCCTGGATGTGCTCCGGAACAAACTTGGCTCGGAAAAGCCTCACGAACTCATCCCAACCAACCTCTACAGCACCATCCTCGAACCGAGTACGTAACAACGAGGACCACCACACGTCGGCTCGCTCCTGCCAAAACCATCCATGAGAACTAACCAACATAATCTATACTTAAAGTAATAACCACTAGATTAAATTACTCATACCTGCAGCATATAGGTGGCTACAGTGACTTTATCGTCCTCAGCGCACCTAATGGCCCGGAAGATCTTCTCAATCTCCCTCATCCAGCTCTCAGCTAATAACGGATCGCTCTCCCCCTTAAAAGAGAGTGGCGACATCCTCTTGAACCTTTCTATGATGGAGGGTCCACCATGATCAGCCTGGGGAGCTGGTACCTGAGCCTGCTAAACAAGCAACATAATTAACACATATAACATAACAATCATGCATTTAATAATACATACTACTTTATCTTATTATTCTAACCTGAGCCTCCAACTGAGCCTGGAGTGCAGCCTGAGTGTGGGCCTACGTTTGCATGGCCTGCACCAAACCCTGCATGAACACTCCATAGTCTACTGGTGGCGGTGGGGGAAGTACAGGACCCTGGGGTGCAGGGGCTTGCTGCTCACCCTGATCCTCTCGCCTAGGCTCATCTCTCCTCTACTCGCCATCACGAGCAGGAACACCACACCTACCACGTGAAGCCATATCCTGCAAAACGAATTTATCACAATTTAGAACTAGACTATCTAATTTCTAACTAATTACTTATCTATGTAGACAATTACACAGACTTAGTATACAATGAAGATGATGGTATATGCATATTTATGTACAATTTCAGCCTGGGGCTCTGATACCAATCTCTGTAACGACCCTCTTTATATCGATACGGTTCCACCAACCCACGTCGATATAAAAAGCATCGCCACAGTGGGACATTTACCCAACACTAGTACGATAGGCTGAAACATACACAAATATATGTATATCACATGACAGCGGAATTTAAAGAACTAAAAAGAAATCTTATTCCATCATCCACATTCTATTCACAGTCCGTATAGAAGAAAAGAGAACTAACTTTTCATAACTGAAATAAAATAAATACATTGTCCACATGAGACTACGCAGAGTCTTTATTACATACTATGAAGTAAGGTAAAGTACAATGCTAAATCCACAACAAGATCTCCTACTCCCGCTCCGAGTCGCTCCTAACGATCTCCTCGGAAGAAGTAGAAACGTCTACACCTGTACGCCGAAGCAAGAATGAGTTCAAAAGAACCCAACAAGTAACACCAACCACACTAAACATACATGTATCAAGTAATCTCCATATCCTTATGCTACACCAATAACACATAATGCATGGATTTGACAATTTATTCAAATAGAGACCTAAGCATAATTTCTACGCATATTACACAAGGAATTCCGTTTTTATACAAAATAACCTAATCCTATCACATGCTTTCTACACACTTTCAATATGCTAAACTGATTTCATTCAACCATTCATATGCTAAATGTTGATCATTTTACACATAATTTTACACATATCATAACGACTAATTTAACATGAATTCTAAAATAAATTCTCACATAGATAACACATTTACATTAGTGAAAAGCTCGCTGTTTTACTACTATTATGTCACATTCACAAGAAATTTATCCTTTTTGCATGTTTTCATAAGATTTCATGAACACATATTCACTTACACAGGTTCACAATTTATACATTCTTTTCACTTAACACATTTTCACTTTTTCTTAATGCCGTGACACATAGCCCAAACCACTTTAGAAGGACACACACTAATACATCACATATCTATCACCTAGGCATTCCAGTGATAAATCTTAGTTACTACGCAGAACCGGGAGAAGCACTCTCCACCCTAACCAGCGATACTTGTTCGCCTCCAGGATTTAATCCCAATGCCCATGGGACATCACACACTTTCAACTTTCCCGTGGGGACTTTACCACAGTACAGTTCCACAGCCCTCTAAGGTAGCAGTGTCACCCATTGGCACATTTATACATTTTCTCAAGTTTCAACACACTTTAAATACACAATTCTTACACATTCATCTCATGTTCGCACATTTACATTCTTCAGTATTACCTAGCATGGTACTACTGTCTTCAGTATTAATCAAGTTTTACAACAATTCTAATCATGCTGAAATTTACAGAATTAAACACTAATCATATTAACATGCATTATTTGTTAATATCTAACATAAAACAATTATATATATCTATTGTCATCAGTTCAGTACAGAAATTTAACCAGAAATCTATCATATTCTAACCATCATGCATACCAAGATTTACATTTTTCTGAATCACGTATAATTTCTGAAAATTCTAACAGTGATGTTATCAAATGTAAAAATAGTCAAACTGACATAAATTTTCATTGTTCGGACCCACAACTTAATATATACATGAATACTGACAGTACTAATTATATGTCAATTTATAGGAATTTAACAAATTTTGCACGAATTATTAACTTTTCTACATTGAGTGGACATATTCACTATTTTTCGGTTTAGAAATTTTAATAAACTATACAGATATTATAAATTTCTCAAAATTTTTTTATATCATGCATTAGACCTCATAAACAGTGTATCGAAATTTCATGACAGTTAAATTCAATACATATTTCACAAACAAGATTTTTCAATATTAAAATTCTATCGGTAGCATATTCAAGGAATTCTAATAATTAGGGCAAATTATAAAATTTCACAATACCTCACAGTACACCCAAACATGTATATTTACATATTATATAAAATTTACCGTATATCCTCATGCGGAAAAATCTCAAAAATTAGCTTATAGAAGGGCAGACCTGCACACTGTTGCAGTCTGAAGAACTTGACGGCATGGGGTAGCCGTCTATAGGTTAACGGCAATATATGATGCCGCCAACGCATGATATTAGCAGCAAGGGATCCTGCCGTTAATATCCTGTCTGCATGAACACAAACTGAATCGCTAACAAATCACTTGAATGGGGGGTTCCAGGACATGAGAAAATCCGTAAAATTCCTGGGACATACTAGACACATATGTGGGTTGATGTGAGTGGGGTACTTGCCTCTTGTAAAATCCACAAGTGACGATTCAAGCCGGAGAAGCCCTCCTCGGCCTGTGCCAAAGAGCCTTCAAATCCCTCCTTATTCGGGTTCTCTGTTGATCTTCACTGCACACCAGCGTGGGGAAGTCGTTCCCGGATGTTCAGAGTTGTCACCAGTCGATGCAGATCACCGGATGAAGCCTCCCGAAGTCGGATCTCTCAGATTCAAGTTGGGAGGTTCGCACAGAAAAGCTAGGTTTTTGACCCAAGAGTCAAAAGGATGGATCTGGCCGGAAACTGGGTAATATAAAGGGTTGGGGGCCAGACATGCTAAAGGGGTAAGTCTTAGAGCCGTTGGGAACGGTTTCTAAAACAAATAGTGAAATTTCTGGAGGCGTTTCCGGATCTAGAAACGTAACTGGTCTGGGATATTGGCGTCCATATCTATGGTCGCCTATCCAAAGTGGGCGTCCATCAATATTGCCGCCTAATCCTAGTCAACGTCAGCCGATGTTGACGCCGACTGGCCGACAAAATTTCACTTAAAATATGCAGAATTTATAACACCACACACCTAAACATATATATATATATATATATATATATATATATACTTGTATACAATATGCATATTACAATAACACTAATTCATACAATTTGTATAAATAAATACTATGCACAATAATCTATACATCAATAGTATACTCTTATATGTATACATATATACTTAAGCAAGAAAGATAAAAATCAAGGGCCTTACACCACAGCTGCCAACGTCATTCGAATCAAAGTGCTGACTAGATTTAGAAGATAGGAGGGTGCGTTATCCTACCTGGGTGTTCCCCTTACTGCTGGCTGCATGTTAGTATCCAATTACAAACATATCCTTGACAAAGTAAATAATTTTTTGGCCTCTTGGTCGTCTAACTTGCTTTCTCATGTTGGTCGGGTTATCCTCATCAACTCCGTTCTTTGCTCTATCCCTATCTATGTTGCTTGTACTTCTTGCTTGGCTAAGTCTATTTTACAGTACATTGAGCGTTCTTGTGCTTCCTTTTTCTGGAATGGGGTGGATGGGCAAAGGCGTAGACATTGGATTGCTTGGGATCGGATATCCATGCCAAAGCAGGAAGGTGGTTTGGGGGGTAGAATCATGTGGCATGTTCAAATTTCTCTTATGGCTAAGCTTATCGGGAATGCTATGCATGGTCAGTCGTTGTGGTCCAGATATGCTAGAAGCAGATTTGTCAGGTCTCCATTTTCTGAGGTCACCAGGGTGTTTCCTTTTGGTATTTCTAAAGAAGTCTTTAATGTGGCCTATAATCTTATCATGCATAATAGTAAATGGGTACTGGGAGATGGCAAAGATATTGATATCCTGAGACACAAGTTGGTTGGCAGTGCTCCGCTCATTTCTTTTCTTCCTACTCTATCTCAACATCCTTTTTCCTCTGTCAAAGATGTGGCGGTCCATCTTGACCATCCTCTCAAAAGTCATGCTATTATTAGGCGGGTGATGGGGAATATCAACATGTCTGATACTCCTGATACATGTGTTTGGACATGTAATGCTAATGGCATCTTTTCTACCAGTTCTGCCTTCCAGGCTATCAGGCCGCACGGGATTCATCGTCCTACCCTAATTAAAATTTGGCATCATGCTTTTAATCCCAGGGCTTCTATGTTTGGCTGGAGGATCTTGCACCATGCTGTGCCTACTGATGACTGACTTTCTGATTGTGGCGTTCAACTTGCTTCTTTATATTCATGTTGCACGAGCCCTTCGGTTGAACACCTTGATCGCCTCTTCCTTAAAGGGGAGTTGGCTGCTGCGCTCTGGTGCTGGGCAAGTCCCCTTTTTGAGGCTCAGGTCATGGGTCCCCATATCACAACTACCATATGGAAGATTATGTTTTCGTCCAACTGCCATACTGCCTCTGGTTTTATTTCCACTTATGTTGTTCTTCTTAAGCTGTGGGAGATTTGGAAATTCAGATGTGCTAAGCATTTTGATTCAAGAACCAAATCAGTAAAGAGCATTATTTCAGACATCAGATCTACCGCCAATGTGGCAGTCCAAGGGATGATCTTTAAAAAGGAATGTTCATTTGTTCTTCAGCAGTTTGGCTTCAAGCCCACAGTTAAACTGAAAGTGCCTAAGCTTGTGAGGTGGATACCTCCTCAGTATGGTTTCAATCTGAACGTGGATGGTGCATGCAAAGGTAATACCGGCCCTTGTGGCGGTGGTGGTTTTATTCGCGATTCGAACGGGGATATTCATTCTGGCTTCACTTTCTTATATGGCCAAGGTAACAACATGATTGCCGAGGTTCGCACGCTTTGTGATGGATTGAGGTTGGCAGAGCATCATCGTCTCTCTACATCTACTGTCAACTCTGATTCTCTTGTGTTGGTTCAATCTTTCTATTCTGATAAGTGCCCTTCGTGGACGTGTTCATGGTGGTGGAGAATTGCAAGGTCATTCTTACACAAGTTAAACATTAAAGTAGTTCATGCCTACCGGGAGGCTAATAGAGTGGAAGACTCCCTAGCCTCGTTTGCCTGTGAAAGGGGCGATAGTTCAGTGTGTACCTACTAATCCCTTCCATCTGTATGTAAAGGCCCAGTTATGTTAGATAAAACTTGTCTTCCCTCTATTAGGTTAGTCTAGTTGCTTGTTTCTCTAGAGGTATGCCCCGTAGATCCATGTATCTATTTCATTGTGTTATTAATAAAATCTTTTGGGTGCCGCATACAGCCAGGGAAGTGAGAACACTATCTTCTGCTGGGAGATAGTGAACTTAGCTGGTTTGTTTTCCTGGTACTCTTTCTCCAAAAAAAAAAATTTGGTTTATTGTTAACAAAGCATGTCTTAAGATATGTAGATTACATTATGTTCATGTTAAACCTATTTAGTGATGCAAACTATGTTATTGTGTTAATGTTAGTGGCTTAGGTGTATAAGTGTTATTTGTTGCTATGGAGGTCATGAAATGACCAATGACTAGGCATGTTTAGAATGTGGATTATTGTGGTGTATATGTATATAGGTTTATGAATGTGTTAAGTATTCGGGTGGCTTGTGTGTTGCCGAGTTTGGTTGTGCGGCGGCTATTCCGGAATGCCTCTCCAGTCAAGTGTCCCAGGTTCTGTGTGAGCCAGGCACATCATGGTTTGTTGTGCTCAGGGTTTGTCCTGGTACTGTGTGTACTGTAGAGGTCTGTGTCGTCTTCCTGGACACCCTCATTCCTATGTTTGAGTTGTATGTCCGGCTGAGGGAAAGACGACAGGGGTAGAACGACTTGTGTGAGTGTTTGTGTTCGATCGTTTGTAGCGCACTCGTGGTTGGGGGTACAAACACCAGTGGACGTACTGGGCCCTAGCTAGTCCGGTGTTTCTAGTGCCTCACTTTAGAAAGCTCCGGCCAGAGTCTCTAAAGGTGCCAAGCTTGGGCCTGCAGTTGTGTGTGGTCTGCAGGTGTGGTGTTAGCTGGTCTCCACTGTTCTTTGGCTTCACAGTGTGGTTGTGGAGCAACAAATGGACCGTTCATCCTTGACTGCAAGACTGAAAGGTGGTTTTCGTATTGTGTTGTCCGGGTTGAATATTAGCATCATGAACCAGTAGTCTGCACCCGTGTGGTGGCATCTTTCCTTCCGACTCGAGCTTTACAACGGTTGTGATTTAGTTGTGGTACCTTGTGGTTTCAGGTACATGTACCCTTTGTGGGTTGCTGGTTGTTCTGGCACGTTGTGTGCCAGTGTTTCAGGTTGTGTGGTCGAGCTGTGCTTCATGGAGGGCGTGTTGTGTGACCCTCCAGTTGTGGTGTTTTTACCCTTTAGTGGGTAGTCCTCCAGTGTGGTGTTGTCGTGGATTGTGATGGACTAATTTCATCGTGGTTAGTGTTGTTACCCTTTGTTGGGGTTGGCCTATGTGGCCTGTGCTTTACTCGTGAATTACTCTGAGGGACTGACTCCTTGTAGTCAGTCTCGTTATCGCTTGTTAGTGGTTGGCTTAAACGGTTTGTGACGTGGTGGTTTCAGTTGCTGTGGTGGACTAGTGCCTTTGTACAAGTCTTGTTAGTTCTTTTAGTTTATATGAGTTATTTTAGATGGTGTGTTTATATTTAATGCAGTTTATTTATGTTAATTGCTAGCACGTTCTACTTCAGTAGTTCTCGTGGTAGTTGTGCCAGTGAGACCCTTTGGAGTTGAGGTTTGGGTTCTTGCGTTGTGGTTTGTTGTTGTATTTTTGAGAGGTCTCTACTGAGCCTGTGAGTTGTTGAGGCTCACTCCCTTATAGTTCCTTTCTGGTGTTAGCTGTGTGTTTGGTGTGCGGCAGCATTGTGGCAGAGTTGTACGACTAGCAATTGACTCGTAGTTGTAAATGTGTGAGCTTTGCTCCCTCAAGGTATGCCCTAGGTAGATGTACTTTTCGCTTGGACATGTAATAATGTATTGGGACAATGTAATTTGTGATAAATGAGTGTAAATGCATGTACTTTCTTACATATTACGCTCTTGTGGTTGTCTTTTATATTTTTTCTGGACACTTGTGTGAGATATCCCATGTGAGACTTCGGTCTGATCACGGGAGGCAGACTTGGATATGGAACCTTATTGGGCATAAATATCCAGGGTCATTACAGTTGTTATCAGAGTATGGTCCAGTGAAAATATGAAAGAACATCAAGATTACAATGTCCCAAAACATGGTTTAATGTTCACTGCTGGTAGTAAGTCTACAGTTTTATGTGTTTTTGGTGTGTAAGTTGCATGTATGTCTTTGTGAGGTTGGCAACTATTGGTGGTTTTCTGAGAATTAGTTTGGTTAATAGTGGGAGTTGAGAACGAATTGGTATGTCCAGCCGTGGTATTCAGTAAAGGTAGAGTGTTTTATGAAAGAATTATGAGTTAGTGTGATGAAGGTGTTTTATGTAAAGTAGTGGTTTAGCAGAGGCAGGTATTTGGTAGTGGAAGTGTATATGTGTAAACAGAATTTTCTATGAAAATAATAGTATGATAGAGTTATAGCGGAAATAATGTGGTAGAGTGGACCAGGGTTAGATTAGTGATTGTCGGATATACAGATTGAGAAATTTAGTAAAGATAATTGATATGGTTGAAATTTGTGTCAGTAAGTATTGAGAAACAGTTTAGATACTGGTGAGATTAATGATGTGGAAGATTTTAAATGATTGCGTGATTCAGATCAGCTTCAAATGAGGTATTAGTAAACAGAGGAGCAGTGACCTGTGGCAGTGGGATGTGATTAGAATGTTTGTCAGTATTAGAGAGATTCGCTCGAGATTATGAGAAGTATAGGAATGAGAAAGAGTGAATGAAAAAGGTTGTTGAGATGGAATGGATTTCTGAGTGATGAGTAAGTAGATGGTAGTATTGAATGGCAGGTTGATGATGTTAGCAGAAATAATTGCTATATGTTGTGGTATTGTAGTGAGATTTTTTGCAGAAGTGTTCAGTATATTGTAACAATTGCGGTAAGATAGTTGTACAAGATCAAGTATTGGGAGTCAATGTTGTTTTGAGTAAGATTCAAAGATTTAGCAAGTCAATGTTGTTTTGGGATTAAAATTGTCAATCAAAAGAGTAGAATAAAAGGAGATAGAAGAAGGTTGGTTCAAAAAGAGAGGAATAATGAATGTTAGTGTTAGCAGATAAGAAATTGTAAAGGAAGAAATATGTTAATGGTAATTGAATCATGCTTCAGATAGAATTTACAAGTGGAATACAGGATTGTCAGTGTTAGTAACAGGGTTATGACAATAATGGTTTCAGTGAATAAGAATGGAAATGTGGCAATAGAGTACAGTAAGAGTAGATGTTGAGATTGTAAAGCAGTAGTATGGAACAGAAGAATTAGGAAGGGTAGATCACGGTATTTAAAGGAAATGGGTATCTAGATTTGAGATTCTGGTAGTGTTCTAGTAAAAGGTAGTTATGTATTAATAAGAGTTATAATGTGAATCAGAAAGTTAGAATGGTATAATGAGATTAGCTAGATGAAGGATTTTAAGGCCAGTTAATAGCTAAAGTAACAGAGCATGTGCAGAGTTAAATGAACAGTATATTTACCTAATGAGATAGTACAATGTCACAGCAATATGAATGAGTTATTTTGAAGAGTTATAGATTCAATTTGACTAGTCAGTTGGCTTGTAATTTTCAGTGAACAAAGAAGAACAGAGTATGTTAGCAGTGGTATGACAAAGAAAACAGTTTGAGGGTTCTAATATTTCTTTCCGGTGGTAATTGATTGAGTAAGATGGTTTTTTCCAAGTGAATAATGTCATATTTGGGTTTAGATAAAGTCAAAATGATAATGGAAAGAATTAAAAGTGATAATGAGAATAAAATTTGTAGAGTACTTGACAAGTATTTGAGGTAATCATTGTGCGTAGAAGAAAGGTAATTAGTAGTATGAATACACAAAATAATTGAAAAAGCATAGTTCCAGAGTACTGTGTTCGGTATTGATAGTAAATAGAGCAAGAAAGCAAACGAAATCAGATAATGAATAACAGATCAAGGAAGAAAGTATGTTTGTGTAAGCAATCATTAATAAGCAGAGTAAGGCAGTCAGTGAGTGCAGATATGAAGGAACAGTGGGGAATGTGCAAGTAATTGTTGAAGCGAGGAATCAATTGGTATAAAGATGTAGTAGATAATTAGTATGACGGAATAGTCAGAGGCAGTGGTTTATGATAAAGATTTTCAGTAAGCAAAATGGCACAGAAAGGGATGTTACAAACACAACCAGGAAAATGTGGCAATAGGTTGAGTCCAAGGAGATCCAGTGATAGAATAGAATTACTTCAGTTGTAGAGTAAAAGAAAGGGTTGAATAAATTAGTAAGGGCAGAAAAGCTGAGAAATGAATTAAAGAGAAAATAGAGCAGAATGAGAAAGAAAATACATAGCACAGATCAGTTAGAGAAGAATGATTTCAAAGGCAAGTGTAGAGAAAGTGTATCCTTTTTGGTCGTGAATGACCGTATTCCCTATTTTAGGTGATAGTCAGGGTTGATGTGATTTCTTTTTTAATGTCGAGGTCGACATTTCTTTTTAGGTGAGAGTAATGTAATGTCGTGGTCGTTCGGATATGGGTTTAGTGGTTCTGGTGTGGTCCTCATGACCAATGTGGGGTCATAGAGCCTTGTTTGTGGCCTTTGTGTCTTGTGTGGGTGTTGTGGGTCAAAATTTCAGACCCATATGACCCGCAGGTTTTCTGGTGAAGAAGGCAATGGGGTATGTCTGTAGATGGATTGTTTAGGGACGACGGTCATCCAACTGGTACTTCCGCCCGGAGGAGATGTGATCGTGTAATGCCTCGATGTGGAGATGATGGGTTCTTCACTCCTCCTCCTTCGGCCGACCAATAGATGAGGGCTCCACGGTGTAGCTTCAACTTTCTTGTAAACGAAACAAGGACAGAAGACCCATTAGAGTAAAGACTATGGTAGCATGTGCTCACATATATGTAAAACACACAATTGGGGGCGTATGCATCTTACTGGTTGGAGGCTTGAGAAGGAAGACGGCCAAATGTTATGACTGCCTTCCCTCCCACTTTTATTTTTCTTGAAGAAAACCCCTTTCAAAATGGGTGGAGAGAAATGATCTATGTGCGTATGTGCATGAGAGTGATAAGCATGCAGGTGTGTATATGACAGAAATTTAAAGGAGTAAAGAGAAAGAGGAAACAAGAGCCTCCTGTTTAGTGGGCGCAGTGACCGTGGGTTTCTCCAAGATAGTGCATTTCTCTAAGACTCCGATGTCGGCGTGCCGTGAAGGTGATGAGCCGTCAGTGCTGCTGTGAAAAGGACTGTGCGATGGCAATGGCAAAAGATGCTGCTACTGGAGAAAAGTCACAGACGATGGTGTGTGTGATGACTGCCCGAGGACCATGGGGGTCGGGTGATGCGCCAGGTGTGTCGTGCTAGGCTGCTGCGACTGCCGCGATGGAAATCAGTCTCCTATTCCTGATGTAATGGAGGCGGGGTCCTTATGACCTCGTCGCATGCATCACTCTCCTTAAGAGATGGGGGAGTGGTTGCCGTGTGTGCAAGTGTTGGTGTGCATGGTGTGGTGAGGACGTGGGAGATGGAGGCTGTTTGCATGGGATAGGTGGCGGGGTTTGACTTCTGTGTGGAGGTGTGCCATGTGCTCGTGTTGGAGTTGAGCGAGGATGGTGAAAACATGGGTGGAAGAAGGAAGTGAGGTTTTAATGGGTTATGAGTGTATTTATCATGGAAGTTGGAATTTTTTCATTGGTTGGATAATGGTGTTAGCATGGGAAGCCATGTGGGTTTTAAATGTGTGGAGTTTTATGTGAGTTTTTGTAACACCCCAAAATTATATTTATTGAAAATTTAGATAAATGTGATGATTTTCGTTGACAAACACAATCATTTACATGGGATATAATTATCTTTATTTCAGGAATTATCTTTATATTAATAAAATTGTTACAGTGTTGTATTCTAAGGTGCGCACTCCGACAGGACGTCACCAAAATTCCTAACGAATTTGTAATTTGAAAACACCATAAATTCCAGAAAAAATTGCTAATATTAGAAATGTAAATATCCAGAATTATTGACGTGCAGATATCAAGATTAAGTCGACACAATGATTTTCTGGGCAATTTTTACTGGGTGAAAAAATAATTCTAAAAATTAAACTAAAATCACCATAATTTGTACCTTCCAATTAGCTTATGTTTGAAACCTCAACTTAATTGGATATCATTTGGATACAAAAGTATAGGGATAATTAGACTAGTTGAATTATCTCCTATTTACGTCAACTATTTTTTTTTATAATTGCTTACGTAGATTTGGCTACGCAAGGCTTATCTCACCTGGGGTAAATGGTCTACACATAGATTACTATGTGTGTGTGGGATAAAACCCCATGGTAAAATGTGGCTTTGCGAGAGGAAAGATGGGTTTTATAGTTACACATGTATGGCTATGTGACATACATGCATGGAACCGGGAGTTTATATAAACTCTCTCTTAACCCTTCGTATGGGCTTTTACCCACTTGCTCTGCTGAAGCTGCTGCTGCCTTGCCGTAGTTGTTGTTGCTACTTTTACTGTAGCTGTTGCTATTACTCCTCCTGCTGTAGCTACCCTTGCTGCTACTCCATCTATTGCAGCTACCGAGGCTACCACTTCAACAAGACTTCTTCTTCCTCCTGCTGCTGGTTCCTTCATTGAGGGGAGGAGAAGGACCTTCATCCTCCCTAAGTCAAGTAGGATTCTCTCCTTCTTCTCTTCTTCTTGTCTCCTTCTCTTGTTAAGAACTTCATGTTTAAGTGGTTTACCACGTTCATACTTAAACTTGGGTTCTGTAAACATCCTTAGATTTGCTTTTCTTATCCATTGTAATCATGTTTTAGCTAATGATCATGTCATATCCAAGCATAATGTGAAGAACTTCCTACTAGATGCAAGGAAAAACTTCTTAGAAGTGTTGTTTATACAGTAATCATCATTTCATAAGTTTCATGCCACCCATGTGTAAAGCTTGTACTCCTATTGTTCTATTTCTTTCCTTCATATAAGTGGTGTTTAGAAATGTAAGTAAGATCCATTAGATGTTGATAATCATGCTTAGAATCATAGGAACACTTGGTACAGTTTCCTGAGGTAGTATTACACCATTTCTGGAAGTTTAACCTGCAACTGTCGATAGTTAGAACCCATCTGTCGACAGGTATCATGCTTCCAGAACCTAGAAATGCAGAAATACAGACTTCATCGTCGACAGATGGCCTTCATCTGTCGACAACCACCTTTGGCCTGTCGACAGACAGTAACAAGGTTCCAGAAATCTGGTTCTGGATGGTCAGTAGCTGTTGACAACCACTCTTTGACTGTCGACATACACATGTCTATGGTGTTTAACCAGATTTGTTTCATGTCCAACTAAAGGTGACACACTTTGGTATTAACACAACAAGTTGTTCCCCTCATTTTCTTGAATTCCAACTACATTAACACTGAGAAGAACCATTCAATTTTCATCCACATCCAATTATGGAATGTTCTTGAACACCCCCAAGTATAATTGATTCCTACATAGCTACAACCTTCTGAAGTCATTGGCATTGACTCCCAACCCTTTGCTACTAGTGATATCTTGAGTACATGTGTACCACACTTGAATATTTTACAAAAATGATTTATGATGACAATTTTGGGTCTTTGGACTCAATTAAGATATATGCCTGTGCAAGTGGGGCAGATCCAGTCCCGGGAGGAGCACCTGAATTCATTTAATGGCCGTACAGAACGATAATGGATCTCTTGGATGTTTGGGATTGCATCATACTTGCTTGATTGGTCATCATCTTATTTTATCATGAGTTGAATATGTACATCAACCAGAATGTGAGTATTATCCTGAATTCTTTTCTATGCAAATTTAGCTCAGTACTCTTGTTATCTAATTGACATGGTTATGCAATCATCCTTGATGTTCAACAGTGCTACCAAATAAGTTTCTTGCCCAATTCTTTGATTATCTTAATCTTTTTTATTAGAAAATCGAATCCTACTAGGCTCGTTAGCTCATTAAATCTTACTTTTTTAGGTGAACATGATGAGCCTAGCTCTTAAGGGGGTGTGCTGAGTGGGTCAACTAGTCGACGAAGTTCCTTAGATTACCTTCCTAGTATTGTTGTTAGAAGAATGGAAATGTTATTTTGTTTTCTTTTTCTTACTCCACTTGTGGATTATTACGAGGAGTACTATGTAATTAAAGCTTCCACAATAATGACGATAGATGTATAAAAATATAAGCTCTATTTTTTAAGTCTTTTTTCTGTCATTTCTGATAAATAGACATTTATTAGGACGTGACAGATTTTTTTAGCTTGGGTTGTGTTTTATTGTTTTCTTTTGTTTTTTTAAATATTTTATGTCGGTACATTTTAGGTTTGATGGGTTGTTTATTGATTTATATAGTTTTAAGTGGGGTAGATTATGTAGATTTAGGTTGTGGTATGGTTTGTTTATTTAGGTGGGTATGTTTACGTAGGATATGGTTTATTATCATCATTTTGTTATGTGGGTATGGTTGGTTGTTTATGGTTAGTGGTGAGGTTGAGGTTTTATTAATTTATGTGGGTTTGATTTTTAATTATTTTTAGTTGTTGAGTTTAAATTAGAATTATGTGGGTCAATTTTTAAGTGCGGGTGGGCTTAATTCTGGTTAGAGTTTAAGAATTTGGTATTGGTTTTTAGTTGAACGGATTTTACATGAGTATGTTTTTTTTATTATTGTTTGAGTTATTAATGTGGGTTTGGTTATGGTTATGTGATTTTTAATTATTTCACATTTTACATTTTAAGTGGGGTTTTAGTTAGTTTATTTGTGTGAGTTTTATGGATTTTATGTGCGAGTTATAATTTAATTGTTGTTTTTATAGATTTAAATTGTTGTGCTCTTTAATTAATAAATTTTTTTATGGGCTTGGTTATCGTTGTTTAAGTGGTAGTGATGGATTTTATTTTATGTGGGTTTTACAGATTATGTGAATTTTATTTATTTAAATTTTAAGTTGAGTTTAAGTGGATTTTAGGATGGTATCGAGCACACACGCAAGAGATAGCTAGAAGGTGGCAGAAATGGCAAGCACACCAGCACTACGGGCTAGGCAAGAGGTAACAATAAAAGAGGCTACCGCCAGGGAATGTGTAGGCAATATACGATTGTGTCGTCAAAAGATCTTGATGTCATTGAATTCTGCAACTCAAAATGACAGGTGACCAGCCTCTTGTCATCATAAATGGAGCAATGACAACTGGGCCCACCGACAAGAGCACGAGCTACCCTGGAGATCTTAATGGAGATAACTATGCGCCTACCGAATAATGGGCCTAATGGTCTAAGAAATTAGCTCTGCGAGGATGGTCATAAAATTTGTGTCTACAAATGCCCCTCTGAGACATCTGATCTTGCAAGGGAATGGAGTGGACTGATAGATTGGCATCTCGGAAAAGAGAAGAGATGCAAAGATGGAGATTCTAAAACTTCGGAGGAAGTCTCAGAAGGTGAACATCCCTGAGGATGAGGAGAACTCTCAAGTTAGGTCCCTTGTCTAGACCTGAGCCAAGCAAGTTGTCTGAAAGACAAGGAAGGAAAAAGAAGGTGAGTCTTACGTTTTAACATAACCGCAGCCCCAGAGGCCCTCCAGTCACTACCACGAGACTTCGACACACTCTGGGACACCGTCCAGTCGAAGGGGTTATGCCATGATGGGTCGACTAAGTAAAAAGGAACATTTTGGGATCTGGGTGAATAGACAATTTGTTGGATCAGGATAGACTTGAGGATTTCAGTTGATTGATCTTAGTTGAAGAATGGACTAGCAGAACACATTTCTAGCCACCAGGATAACTTTAAAGCACGGGGCAGGGGAAAATCCGCCATCCTTAGTTAGTAAGGTTAGCAGAGAAAATGACATGATGCATGTAGGGTTTGCCCTATCTAAATGCAAGTTAGTAAACCAGAGAAATTATTAAAGGCCAATCAAATAACTGGGAGATCACAAACCCATCCCGATTTTTTGTGAAGGGGAACTTTGGGTTCATGGTCGCCAAGTTATTAGCCTCTGATGAAGTTAAACTCTAGGTTAGACATACCTGAACAAGATAGTCAGGAATCAACTACCTGCGGACCTTGTGCGAATGGTTCAATGAAGTGCCACTTTGGTCGATCCCTTTCTCGACCATTTTTTTGGGTGATGCACCTTCTCCTTAGCTTTTGGACGTTTCTTTGTTGATATAACACTTAAGGAAAAAGTGATAAGTGAAGCTCTGACTTCAGCCCTTGCCTAAGAATGACATACCTTTCTTGAAGCAAGGTTAAGGGACTAAGTTTTATTAACAAAGTAAAAGGAAAAGGAAATATCTACAAGCAAAGCAAAATATTAACTTGGCAACAAATATGTACATACGATGTTAAATCATAAATGATATTTTTTTGTTTTTTAAAGAAAGTAAATGCATAAGGGAAAACATGAAAACACTTCTTTTTTTTTTTTGGGGTCAACACCTGGCAACTATCTTTATAGCAATGAAAGGAGCATGAGGCTGGTGAAGTAATGGAAATTGGCCTAGAAGAAACATGGAGATTCTTCATGGAAATAACTCTGCCCCTTGTGAACAAATCAACATATAGTGTGATTTTAAAAGAGAGTGATCATTCTTGACATAAACTTATCTCTCGGACACCTCTCGAGTTTGGAATTCTCAAGGGAGAAATGAAGAAATGAGGGGATAAACTTCTCAAGAGGATCAAGAAAACTCCTAAATTGATGAGCTGTAAGATAGTCTTGACAAAATGCCCCTTCAAGTGATTTCAGACATTGAATTTTTGACTTGTTTTCCTCCAAACTTTTGCAAGCTGCTAATTGGATGAAGGAACCTAGCCATGTGTGGTTTAGTGGGGTAAAGGTGAGGTGTTTCGTGGACTTTAAGTTATTTGGATTTTAAGTTGAGTTTAAGTTGATTTAGGATGGTACCGAGCACACACATAGGAGATAGCTAGAAGGTGGTAGAATTGGCAAGCACACAAGCACAGCAGGCTAGGCAAGATCTTGACGATAGTGAATTGTGCACCTCAAAATGACAGGTGACCAACCTCTTATCATCATAAATGGAGCAATGACAATAGGGCCCGCCGACGAGGGCACGAGCTACCTTGGAGATCTTAATGGAGATAACACTGTGACTACCAAATAATCGGCTTAACGGGCTAAGAAATGAGCTCTACGAGGGTTGTCGCATTTAAGGTGTTCTAAATGCGACATTTTCCTATGTCACAGTTTTGATTGATCATTTAATACTCTATTTCGGGCCAGACATAGTAGAGGTGGCTCTGTCCGACAAAGGGGGGGAGGTTTTGCAGCATTTCTGGCATTTTTGGCTTCCAGGTGGCTGGTTCGGTGCTGGCCCTACACGAGGAGGGCATCCGGAGCGTGGATACGCTGGTAGTGTGACGTTCTTCGTGAGATTCAAGTTCTTCGTAATGGTACGGAGACTTCCCTTGGGGTTTCATTTGATTTAAATGCTTTGGAGCTTTGTAAAGCATGCTATGGTAGTGTGTGATGGTGTGGATTTCATTGTATAGGTTTAAATGTTAGCTTAGATATGGTTTGGAATGCTTTCATGAAGGAAGGAGGGGTTCAGACTATCTGCCTGAATAGGCGACAACTCGAGCCGTCGCATTTTGATGAGAACGCGATGGGCTGGTCTGTCGCATCTCTCGTCCAATTGATGACTGGGTATCGATTGGTGTGAACACGTCGCATGAGTACGTCGTGTTCATCCAATTGATTGGTCATGAGGCAAAACTTTGGGTCGTCGCGCTTCTGGTATTCTGATTGGCGTATATCGATTGGTGTAAACGTGACAGTGTAGGCCGTCGTGATTTACACTTCGACTATCAGTGTTTGTATCGATTGGTGTGAAGCTGATGTATCGGGCCGTCGCATTCCTGTCGCGACCTGGGGCTCTATCGCGTTACACTTTGAATCGCATCTGGATAGGTCGTCGCGTTTTGAAACGTGACCATTGTGTCTAACGTGTTTCACAACTGAGTTGTGTGTTATGTGTGTTTTTTGGGCAGTGATGGCCCTGTGTGGACCTAGCCTTGGTTGTTTAGTGATGATATGAGTTAGTTAAGTTGGTTTACTATTAACAGAGCATGTCCTAAGATAAGTAGATTAGATTATGGTTATGTTAATCCTATTTAGTGATGCTAACTTTGTTATTGTGTTAATGTTAGTGGCTTAGGTGTATAAGTGGTATGTGTTGCTATGGAGGTCATGAAATGACCAATGACCAAGCATGTTTAGAATGTGGATTATCATGGTGTATATGTATATAGGTTTATAAATGTCTTAAGTATTCAGATGGCTTGTGTGTTGCCGAGTTTGGTAGTCTGCCGCCGATTCCAGAATGCCTCTCCAGTACTGTGTGTACCGTAGAGGTCTATGTCATCTTCCTGGACATCCTCACACCTGTGTTTGGGTTGTACGTTCGGCTGAGGGAAAGACGATAAAGGGACAACGACTTGTGTGAGTGTTTATGTTCGGTCATTTGTAGCACGCTTGTGGTTAGGTGTACGGACAGCAATGGACATACTGGGCCCCAGCTAGTCCTTTGTTTCTAGTGCCTCACTTTAGAGAGCTCCGGCCAGAGTCCTTAAAGGTGCCAGACATGGGCCTGCAGTTGTGTGTGGTCTGCAGGTGTGGTGTTGGATGTTCTCCAATGTTCTTTGGCTTTACATTGTGGTCGTGGAGCGGCAGTTGTACCCTTCATCCTTGACTGCGAGACTGAGAGGTGGTTCTCGTGTTATGTTGTCCGGGTTAGATACTGGTGTCATGAACCATTAGTCTGCACTTGTATGGTGGCGTCGTTCCTTCCAACTCGAGCTTTAAAGCTATTGTGATTTGGTTGTGGTACCTTGTGGTTTCAGGTACCTGTACCCTTTGTGGGTTGCTGGTTGTTGTTGCATGTTGTGTGTCAGTGTTTTAGGCTGTGTGGTGGAGCTGTGCTCCGTGGAGGGCGTGTTGTGTAACCCTCCACTTGTGGTGTTTTTACCCTTTAGTGCGTAGTCCTCCAGTGTGTTGTTGTCGTGGGCTATGGTGGACTGATTTCTTCATGGTTAGTCCTATTACCCATTGTTGGGGTTTGGCCTATGTGGCTTGTGCTTTAGTCATGAATTATTATGAGGGACTGACTCCTTGTAGTCAGTCTTGTTACCACTTATTAGTGGTTGGCTTGAACGGTTTATGACGTGGTTGTTTCAATTGTTGTGGTGGACTAGTGCCTCTATACTAGTCTTGTTAGTTCTTTTAGTTTATGTGAGCTATTTTAGCTGGTGTGTTTATATTTAATGGAGTTTATTTATGTTAATTGCTAGCACGTTCTACTTCAATAGTTCTCATGGTTACTCCTGTTACCCATTGTTGGGGGTTGGCCTATGTGGCTTGTGCTTTAGTCATGAATTATTATGAGGGACTGACTCCTTGTAGTCAGTCTTGTTACCACTTATTAGTGGTTGGCTTGAACGGCTTATGACGTGGTGGTTTCAATTGTTGTGGTGGACTAGTGCCTCTATACTAGTCTTTTTAGTTCTTTTAGTTTATGTGAGCTATTTTAGCTGGTGTGTTTATATTTAATGGAGTTTATTTATGTTAATTGCTAGCACGTTCTACTTCAATAGTTCTCTTGGTAGTTATGCCAGTGAGACCCTTTGGGGTTGAGGTCTGGGTTCCTGCATTGTGGTTTGTTGTAGTTTTTTGGGAGGTCTCTACTGAGCTTTTGACTTGTTCAGGCTTACTCCCTTATACCTCTTTTCAAGTGTTAGCCATGAGTTTGGTGTGCGGCGGAGTTGTGGCAGACTTGTGCCACCAGCAATTGAGTCGTAACTGTATTTGTGTGAGCTTTGCTCCCTCCGAGTATGCCCCAGGTAGCTGTACTTTTTTTTTTTTTTTACCAAAGCCTCCCATGGTTCAGCAGCCAGCAGAGTGCACCCCCTCCTAGCAGGAGAAGATGTTCCCACCCCACCAGGCGAACCATCGAAGGTTAATTTTTATTTCATAAAATAATGAGAACAAGATACACCTGACTTCAATGAAACAACACCAGAGTAGGATAACCAATAACCAGCCGCCCTCTAACTAAGGAAAACGAAAACTAGGCAGCCCGGCTTTATCAACAACAATAGCACCCCTAGAACTGACAGGAAGACAACTAAAGTTTGGAAAAATGAAACTGTCTTCTTGAGAGCAAGCATGATTAACCAATGAATCTGCAACCTGATTTCCTTCCCGGTAAGTATGCTGGATTTTAAGGTGTAAAAAATGAAGCATGTGCTGGATCCCTCTCCACCAAGGGAAGATCGACCAGTGAGGGCATCGACCTTTAGCAATAGCCTGAACCATGAGCACTGAGTCGGAGTAAAGAATGGAGATGGTAAGGCGCCTTTCCAAAGCCAGCCGAAGACCATCATGAATAGCACGAGCCTCAGCCAAGAGACTAGAACTCGTACCATAGTAGAAGGCAAAGCCAAATATAAATCGACCCTGGCTGTCCCGAAAACAGCCACCACCACCACATAAACTTGGGTTGCCTTTGGAGGCCCCATCAACATTCAGACAAAGGTGGATAGCCGGAGGAGTCCATTTGACCATAAAAGGAATCTTGACATTGATACAAGGTTTGATATTGAACATAAGGAGGGTTGCAGCCTGGTTAGGAGAGATGGGGCGAGAGAACTTCAGACTACCATTGATCTTGTGAAGATTAGTTAAGATGGCGCTCTTAACATCCTCAATAGTCCGAAGAGATCCTTCCATACGAGCAGTGCATCTATATTTCTAGATTTCCCACAACATAAGGATAGAGATGACCAGACCGAAGAAGTGATACGCAGAACTCATGTTAGAAGAGTCGATAATGCTCCAACACCTGGAAGTAATTAGAGGTGACCAGACAATATTATTATGCATTAAAGGGGCCACCCACCTCCATAATTCCTGAGCCAAATCGCTGGATATGAAAAGATGATCCAAAGTTTCCACATCGTGATTTTCACAACAAACACACTTAGAAGCTACAGTAATACCACACTCCATGATTCGGGAGTCCACCGGGATTGCCCTGTGAAGGAGCTTCCATACAAACATAGCAGAACGGGGAGGAATTCTATAGTGCCATATTTTATTCAGACTACTACGTCTAACTCCCGGTGCAGAAGCAAAGTAATAAGCCGATTTGACAGAGAAATCATCATTGGCATTACCCTCCCAAATGAACTTGTCCGGCTGAGAAGAAAGAAGAGATTTTACGTGAAAGGGAGTGACACTTAGCTGATCCCACACATCATGATTTTCTTCCATAGCCATATCTCTCACAGACATAAATGGGCACTGCTGGTCATAAACCCTCCAGTTCCTCATTTCTTGCAAAAGAGAACCGTTGCCTATCCATTTATCCTTAAAGAAATCCACAGAAGAGCCATCACCCTCCACCCACCTTGTATGAGCCAAGACCATCTCCTTAGCTTGGAAGAAAACCTGCTTGGAGACCCCAGAAGGGAAGGGGGAATTAACATCCCGTAAGTGACAATTATTCAGAAATCTCTTCTTGGCATAAAGCCACCATAGCGAAGTGCCATGGGCAATGTTCCAAATTTGTTTGGCAGCCATGGCCACCTGAAGAGTTTGTAAGTTTCTGAAATTAAGCCCTCCTTCAGAAACCGGCTTTTGCAAATTGCTCCAAGAAACCCAATGGCGTCGTTGAGTGCCATCCGCCCCCCTCCAGAAAAAATTGGCGCATATCTAATTTATTTGCTTACAGATGGACTTCGGAATAGACATGGAGCTGGCCAGATAAAATGGGATACTCTGCAAGACCGATCTGATGAGAACAGCCCGACCAGCTTGAGTGAGAATATTCGCCCTCCAACCAGCCAGCTTGCGCGTTACTTTATCAACCAGAAATTTGAAATCTTGCACTTTAAGCCTCCCAGATTTTAGAGGAATACCAAGATAAGTCATACTACCATTATGACTTCTATAACCAGTAAGAGACGAAATTCTAGAAACCAGTAAATGAGGCACCTTGGAAGAAGTTTGGAAACAACTTTTGCTAGGATTAACTTTTTGTCCAGAACTACTCTCATAAGCCTTGAGAAAATAAAGTAAGCTCTTGATGTTTCTAATACCAGCATTCATAAAGATGAGGGTATCATCAGCGTATAAAAGGTGTGAAACATTCAACCCACCTCTCGAACCGCTGAAATAGTGAAGCATACCATTATTAAAAAGATTGGTCAGACCTCTGCTGAGCACTTTCGAGGCAATGATAAAAAGAATAGGAGCAAGTGGGTCTCCCTTGCGAATACCCCTAGTAGACTTGAAAAAACCTCCCAGTGATCCATTAAAATTGATAGAGGACCAGCAATTAGATAAAATCATACCGATATAGGAAGTGAACCTGTTGGAAAACCCAAACTTTTTCATGACCTGCAATATGAAGTCCCATTCCATCCGATCATAAGCTTTGGCCATGTCCAGCTTCAACATAATATTGTGACCTCTGACTTTCCTATCAATTTCCTTCAAGATATGCCTTGCCAGAGAAACATTGTCAAGAATAGATCTACCTTTAACAAAAGCACTTTGTTCATTAGAAATGATCTTAGGTAGAATAGGAGTAAGCCTCTCACAAAACACCCTGGTAATAATCTTGTACACAAAATTGTACAGACTGATCGGCCTGAAGTCACTGAAAGAAGTAGGCTCATCAACTTTCGGAACAAGCATGATAATAGAAGAGGATAGACCCCGGGGCAAACCATGACCAGCAAAAAATCCCTGAACCGCTGCCAACACATCTGAAACAATAATAGACCAGCAGTGAGTAAAGAAAAGGCCAGAAAAACCATCAGGGCCAAGCGCACTATTCCCATTCATAGAGAAAACACTCCCCTTCACCTCCTCCTCTGTGGGATCAGCACATAACAAGGCGTTTTGAGCTGGGGTGATAAGCTCGGGAATGGAACTTAAAAGACTATCCTGCACAACATGTTCTTCAGAAGTTAGAAGATGTTGAAAAAAATTAACAACTTCATTTCTCAACACTTCCTGATCCGTACACCATTGGTGGCTTCCACCAATTTTTAGCCTGTGAATAAAACCTTTTCTCCTGTTACATTTGATTGTATTATGATAGAAAGAGGTGATTCTTTCGCCATTATCCAGCCAGTCCACTCTAGATTTCTGTTTCCAGAAGGTTTCTTCTCTATTTAACGCCATACTAAGAGAGTGATTTGCAGCCGCCAGGTCACACCTGTTCTCTTCCGAAGGAAAGGAGTCGAATGCAGATTGGGATCTCTCCACATCTTCCATTACCACAGTAACCATCTGAGTGACATTACCAAATACATTTTTGTTCCAATATTTGAGGGCATCCTTCACAGCCTTAAGTTTCATTTGGAGGCAGATGAGAGGGTTATAATGGACTAGAGCCTCAATCATCCACGTATTTTCCACCACAGCCATGAAAGAATCAATGGAAGTCCACATGTTTTGAAATATGAAACGACTAGGCCCACGAATATTAGGAAAAGTAGAAATATGCAGGGGACAGTGGTCTGAGGGACCATGCCGAAGATGGGTTACCATAAAATCTGGCCAAAGATCATTCCATTTATCATTCACCATAATACGATCCAGCCGGGCACGGATATTAGCAGAGCCAGTTCTATTGTTATTCCAGGTGAAGGATGAGCCAACAAAACAAGCATCGAAAAGGCCAACAGCAGCAATAAAAGCATTAAAATCAATGATCCCATTAATGTTACCAAAAGAACCACCTATCTTTTCCGACGGATTAGCAATGCAGTTGAAGTCACCACCAATTAACCACGGGACTTCCTCCGATGAAGCAAATAGCTGGAGATCAGCAAACATGTTGCGCCGACAGACAAAGTCACATGAGGCATAAATGCAAGTGATGAAACAGGAATAACCATTCGTAGAAGAAAGCCCCAGAGTGATATATTGATCAGAAGAATCTACCACGTTAAGGGGGAGAGCAGGGTCCCAGAAGACCCAAATTTTAGAATCATGATTCTTGTTACCAGCATATTTATCTAACTTCAACTTAACCGAAATATTTGAAGCTTTACTCAGATGTTGTTTTGGTTCCATAATAGCCACTATAGATGGACGAAACTGAGACACTAGCTTTTGAAGACTCCTGCTGGAAGACGTATTTCCGATTCCTCTAATATTCTAGAAAATAGCAGAATTCATTGTATCAAAGGATCTTTACCTCTCTCCTCCGAGCGAGCCCGAGCTCTAGTGATAACCCGATCTTTTCTAAACTTTCCGATTTCTTCCATAACAACTTTGCTAGATGGCATAAGATGATTATCCATGCAAGCCAACGTAACCGTATCCATGCCGGCGCCACGCCCATGCAAATAATTCATTTCATCATTATCCAGACCAGTATTATCTTGACGTGAGCAACCTTCCAACTCTTCCTCAGTTATGCTAGTTCGCTGCGTTTCTTCCTGTAGAGTATTCTCTTCATTTATGACCCCAGCCGAAGAAGAAACCTCCCGAGGAACAACATGCATGGGATGGGATTGCTTAGGCACCATATGTAATCCTGGATCAAAATCTCTGGAGTTCCCGTGCACCTCCCACGCTAAACAAAAGTCTTGTGGCTGTTCCAGAGCCCTATGCTCAGTACACGTAACATGTAATAATTTATTGGGACAATGTAATTTGTTGTAAATGACTGTAAATGCATGTACTTTCTTGCATATTATGCTCTTGTGGTTGCCTTTTATATTCTTTCTGGACAGTTGTGTGAGATATCCCTTGCGAGACTTCGGTCCGACCACAGGAGGTGGACTTAGATATGGAGCCTTATTGAAAATAAATATCCAGGGTCACTACATAACCTCATTAGTATCAGTCAATTATGTGATAAAGGTCACTTAGTGAAATCTCATAATGACAAATGTATCATATTAAAGGATGGGAAAGTAGTTTTTGAAGCTGAAAGAGTAAAAAATTTGTATGCCTTACAACTGGAAGAGCTGACAGAAGTCAACTTGTGCCTTGCAACTATAAAGAGTGAAGGGATTGATTTTCGCATAGAATATAACTTCTCCTCACCAAGAACACCTCAACAAAATGGAGTAGCAGAAAGAAAGAACAAAACACTGCTGGACATGGCCAGAACAATGCTTATAGAATATAATCTACCAAGATACTTCTGGGTAGAAACAATCAACACAGCCTGCTATATTATCAATAGGTGCATGATCAGACCAATCTTAAAGAAGACACCTTATGAGCTGTGCAAGGAGAAAAAGACAAACGTCAGTCACCTTTGACCTTTTGGTTGTAAGTGTGTCATTTTGAACATTGGTAAAGATAATCTAGGAAAATTAGATGTTTTTTTTTATTATTATTATAGGTCCTCAGGTTCTTTGTCTAGGAGAGTGCACCCTCCCCCATAGAGGGAAAATGTTCTCACTCCACCAGAGAGGACCTAGGCCTGGGAATTATATAATGAATAGAAAAGTACAATAGGACAAGCCGGTCACAGTAATCTAACATGAAAAAGACCGGTTTTATCCAAGACTAAAGGGCCTTTACATATATGAGGGATACTACTAGACCCCCAAAACACCTTGTTTTCCTTGGACAAACAACCGACGTTAGCTAAAGCATCCGCCACTTGATTAGCCTTCCGATAAACATGGCCAACTAAAAGGTTCTTCTGTTGAATCATAGTATGAGCTTCTCGCCACCAATGATAAGCTTGCCACGAAGGACATCTGCCAGATTTGAGGGAGCTAACCAAAGCTAAAGAGTCAGAATTAACCATGGCAATTCGAAACCCAAGGAACTCTGCCAGACGGAGACCATCGCAAAGAGCTCTAGCTTATGCAATTAAGCTGTTCCCTGAACCATAATAGTGAGCAAAGGCCACCAACACAACACCCCTCTTATCTCGGATGCATCCTCCTCCCCAACAATCACCTGGATTTCCCTTGCTAGAACCATCCACATTCAAACAATAGTCAATAATAGGTGGGATCCAACGTATGAGCTTGAACTGCTTGGTTGAACATTTTGGAGAGAAACCAAATGTCTGTAAAAGCTGCAACTCATGAGGTTATGGCGCCACTTTAAACAGAAAATTAGCAAGAGAATGAGCAACCATAAATTTAATGATGTTGATTGCTGCTCTAGCCGAAGGCTTCTTGTCATCAAATCTCAACCCACATCTCCCCTTCCAAATCTCCCAGAGCATGAGAATAAGACAATGAATAGAAACAAACCCCAATGGAGTAGAAGTGTTAGTAACTGTAAGAAAGCTCCATACTCTCATAGTAATGTGACTGTGGAGGTGAACCTTAGAACTGGTGAGCGGTAAGAACCAGTTCGCCATTTATGAAAAGGTGATTGTAATCCTCATTGTTGGGAGACCTACAATAAGAGCAACGAGATACTATGTGAATTCCACTTTCTGTAATTCTTTGGTCCACAAGGACTGCTCTGTTAAGAATCTTCCAACAAAACAATGAGGCTCTTTTATAGAAACTGTTATGCCAAATTGTATTCAGAGCATATCTCTTTATACCCACAGAATGAACTAGGTTGTAGGTTGTCTTCACAGAAAAGTTGTCATCCTTAGAAGGCCGCCAAACACATTAATCATTCTCTTCCTTCAGCACAACCCCCTGAAGGATGCCACTAGGGAGAAGGGGTCTTATAGGGTGATCAGGATTGGAGATAACCTCCTTAAGAGCAATACTGTCCCCTTCATAAGGTGAACTCAGCAGGTCTGCCAGAGGCGTATCCCCAAGCCAAACATCCGATAAAAATGTCGATATCCTTGCCATTGCTATGAATCCATCTAGTATTATCATGAACTACTTTCAAAGCAGTAGTCTGGATTTTAGAAGACATACCCATGAAGGCAAACTTCATGCTAGAAATATAACGTTTCCTAGCATACAATGCCCAGAAGGAGGAACCATGGTAAATGTTCCAAATGGACTTCACAGCTAATGCAAGTTGCACCTATTGAATACTGTGAACCCCCAAGCCTCCCTCATCCGTGGGTCACTGAATAGTAGAACATGCTACCCAGTGACGATGGCTCATACCATCGGAGTTATTCTAGAAAAATGCAGCACAAGTTTTGTCAATATAATTCAGAATACTTATCGGAATAGATGAAGAAGCAGCCATGTAAACCGGTAAGGATGCTAGCACCGAATTGATCAGAGTAACTCTCCCAGCCTGGGAGATAAGTCTGGGCTTCCAGGATGCAAGTTTACCATTAATTTTCTGAATAAGCGGTGAGAAGTCTGAAGCAAGAACTCTGCCAGGACGCAGCGGAACACCGAGGTAAAGTAGAGGACCCCTTTGCCTTTTGAAACCAGTCCCCACATTAATTCTATTGACCGCTTGAGAAGAAGCTTTTTTCGATATCATGAAGCTACTCTTTGCTGAGTTGATGTGCTGTCCCGAGGAGGATGAATATCTGTTGAGGAAACCAATCAATCATTTCACATTATGGATCCCCCCATTAAGATAGATAAGGGTATCATCAGCATACAAAAGGTGGGAGATCGGCGGGCAAGCTCTTGGGCCAGAATAAGGGTGGAGACAACTCTTATGGACCTGGTCTTTGATTCCTCTACTAAAAGCCTCTTCCATGATGATGAAGAGGGCTGGGGTAGTGGGATCACCTTGTCTAAGGCCCCGAGTGGAATGAAAATAGCCAGTTGGTGATCCATTAAAGAGAACATAAAACCAACAGTTACTAATCAACATACCAATGAAGGAAATGAATATGTGGGAGAAACCAAACTTTTTCGGCACCGCAAAGAGAAAATCCCACTCTAGATTGTCATAAGCGTTTTTTATGTCCAACTTCAACAACACATTGTGACCTCTAACCTTTCTACCAATTGTCTTGCAAGGGATATGCTATCAAGGATAAACCTGCCTTTGACAAATGCCCCTGGTTCCTCAGAAATAATATGAGGAAGAATATTGATGAGTCTATCGCAAATAATTCTAGAGACAATGTTGTAGCAGAAATTACACAAGCTAACCGGTCTATAATCCCCAAAAGATATTGGGTTATCAATCTTAGGAACCAAAGCAATCAATGTAGAGGTCACCCCTCTAGGCATAGGAAAACCATGAAAGAAACTTACCACCACATCCACAACCTCTTGTTGAATAATGTCCCAGCAAGAAGTGAAAAAATGGCCAGTGAAGCCATCAGGGCCTTGGGCACTATTAGCTTTCAAACTCCAGACCACTGCTTTAATGTCATCCTTAGTGGGAATAGCATTGAGAATACAATTTTGATCATTTGTAACCAACGTGGGAATGACATGGAGAAGGGATTCATCAATAGCATGGTCAGAGGATTGAAGAAGAGACTCAAAAAACCTGACCGCCTCTAGCTTAAGAACCTCCTGGTCCTCAGTCCAGGAGCCCGCCACCTGAAGTCTATGGATAGAATTATGCCTCCTATTCCCCTTAACGACAGCATGATAAAACGCGGTGTTCTTATCACCATTATCCAACCATTGGATGTGTGCTTTTTGAGCCCAGAACAGTTCCACACAGTTGATGGCTTCCCTTAAATTTGCATTAGTTGCACCCAAAGCAGAACGATTTGCCGGAGAAGGATCATCATCAAACGCCTCTTGCATACCCTTGGCCTGCTCTTCATGAAAGATCAGATTATTATTAATGTTGCCAAAAGTAACCTTATTATAGGTGCGTAAAGTAGTTTTGACCGCCTTAAGCTTCATGTGAATATCAACAAAGGGATTATAATGCCATCCAATTGGAGCTTCCCAAGCAGCTTTAACCGTGTCCTTAAATGACTCATGAGAACACCACATGGAAAGAAAAGTAAACCTGGTAGGGGGACGAGTTGCTGGAAGGAGAGTGAGCATAAGAGGGGGATGATCTGAGGGGCCTCTTGGATGATGTCTAACCTAGAGGCTAGGATATGAATCACCACAGGACGAGTTACAGAGGAATCTATCCAACCTAGCCCTGACAGACAAAGTCCCAGCACGGTTGTTTGACCAAGTGAATTTCGAACCAACATAACCCACGTCCATAAGAGATGCACCAGATAAAAATGCATTAAAGTCCAGCATGCCATGTAAGTTGACAAAACTGCCACCTTGCTTCTCCGAAGGGAGGGAAACATAATTAAAATCACCCCCTACTAACCAAGGAACATCCACTGTATTGGAAAAACCAGAAGCTCACCGAACAACAGGCACCTTCTATCTGCGTGGCAGCTTGCATAAACTACTGTTATTAAGAAAGAAACCCTGTTATCTTTAACCGTAGCCATAGTGATATGCTGATCAGATGATTCACCAGCTGAAAGGGAAAGTTCCCCCAAAAAATCCAAAGTTTACCATTATTACCACTATTACCAATAACTGAATCCATACGAAGATATGAGCGTATAGAATCCGCTCTCTCCAAAGAAACCATTGGTTCTATAATAGCCAGAAAATCCACATTGTTCCTATTAACCAGTCTTCTTAGCGAACGCCTAGAGGCCAGGTTCACTATACCCCTAATATTCCAGTATAAAATAGAAGGGATCATGAGGACGAGTAACCAGAAGAATAGCCCACAGCTGCCTTCGCCTTTGAGCAAGTTCGGGCGCCCACTTTCTCACCCTGACCCTCCTCCTTTTGTTTATCCATAACAGGCATGAAAATATTCTCCGTACTAGGCAGAGAAGCCACCTTTTAAATAATAGAATCTATAGGCTTGGAATTGGAAATAGCTGAATTAAGTAAGACTGCTTCTTCTCCAGCGGGAGGCCCTTCCAGGCATCTCCCCGGCTAGCGGCGCCCCATCAGAGCAGGATCCAACATGAGAACCTTGAAGCCTAACCACTATGGACTTATCATGCAAACCATGCAACGTGGGTTGTAAACCTGCCTCCATATCCTGAGCTAACTACAGATTAGTGGCCATAACCTATTCCGAAGGTTCGTCAGAGCCCGACCTTACCTCCAAAGAAACACCATGAAAACCATGCAACATGTTCTAAATGTGATTAGAATTTCCCCGGACACCTGATGGAGACGTATCTACCTCTGGAGGACCAGGAATAGATAACACCGGTGGAGGGTCTAGCATCACCAAAGGGAGATTTCTAACCACCAACACCTCCACATTTTGATCCAGTGTAGGAGCAAAATGACTAGATGAGAGATCCTTCTGACGCCATGTTTTTTTTTACAGCAGCCATATCACCTATCTTCTTTTGAGATTCCTATTGAGTACCTTGAGAACTCTGATCTATTGCACTCCTATTGCACTCTGATTCTATATGCCCCAGCTTCTGACAGAAACCACAGATAGCCGGCACGCTGTAGTAATTAATTTTCTGCAAGAATCCATCTCTCCCACATCCAATCCATATTCTATCAGGTCTAGCTTTTGCGATATCAAGTTCAACACAGACAAAGGCCTCCTGGGTTTGAGTAAGAGCCTGAGTAGGCTCATGAATTCTTAGAACTTGTCCAAGGTTTTCTGCGATAGATTTTAAAAAGTCCTACAAGTAGTAGTTAACCGGAAGCATAGGAAAGCCCACCCAGATTGGCATTACAGTAGGATCAGCATTAAAATCAAAATTTGCCTCCCACATAAAAAATCTGAATAACAATCCTTTAATATATAAGCTCTTCCTCAATATAACCTTCAGATAATCCTCCTCTTCCTCAAACCAAAGGAGAAGGTGACGTTGATTCAAAGCACTCACAATAAAATCATCGTTAAGACCCAGTCTTTGAGATAAGCAACTCTTAAAAACCGGACAAGAGATCCTTCCATAAGCACACCTCACGATAACCGCCAGCTTAAGAGGAACAATAGATCTACCAACCTCTTCCCGTGAGAAAAAGACTGTCGGTTCTCCAGCATCGGTAAAACCAGGAGGTTTTACACCTATGTTTACTAGAGGAGGCGGTTTGGTTTTTGCAATGATCTAAGCATAGGAACGCCGCCCCGCCAAAGGAACACCCGTTGCCAAGCCCTGTGTCCCCACCTTTTGATGGAGATGCCATGACTCCATGACGCCCCGAACAAGGAAAAGACACCGCTGGCACAAGGCCGGCGGCCAACCCTGAGCAAACGCCTATCAAGCAAAAAACCCAGAGCCTCTCTCTCTACAACCTAGAGAGAGAAACTGACTCTACTCTAGGAAAAGTAGATGCTAAAAGTGTAACGACCCTCTCATATCGGTACGGTTCCACCAACCCACGTCGATATAAAAGGTATCACTACAGTGGGACATTTACCCAACACTAGTACGATAGGCTGAAACATACACAAATATATTATATCTCATGACAACGGAATTTAAGGAACTGAAAAGAAATTTTATTCCATCATCCACATTCTATCCACAGTACGTATAGAAGGAAAGAGAGCCAACTATTCATAACTGAAATATATCAAATACATTGTCCACATGAGACTACGCAAAGTCTTTATTACATACTATGAAATAATGAAAAAGTACAATGCTAACTCCACAACACTCTCTCCTACTCTTGCTCCGAGTCGCTCCTAACGATCTCCTCGGAAGAAGTAGAAACTTCTGCACCTGTACGCCGAAGCAAGAATGAGTTCAAAAGAACTCAACAAGTAACACCAGCACACTAAACATACATGCATCAAGTAATATACATACTCTTAAGCTACATCATTTACACATAATGCATGGAAGTGACAATTTCTCAAATAAAAGTCTATTCATGATTTCTACACATTTTTCACAGAGGATTCGGTTTTTATATACAATAAGCAAATCCTATCTCATGCTTTCTACACTTTTCACTACGCTAAACTGATTTCATTCATGAGCCACATGTTGGTCATTTTACACAATATTTACACATTTCATAACAATTAATTTAACATGAATTCTAAGGCAATTGTACACATAGATAACATATTCATATTAGTGAAAAGCTCGCTGTTTTACTACTATCATGTCACATTCGTAAGAAACTTATCATTTTGCATGCTTTCATAAGAATTTTATGAACACATATTCACTTACACAGGTTCACAATTTACACATTTTCACTTTCACTTAAACACAATTTCACTTTCACTTAATGCCGTGACACATAGCCCAAACCACTTTAGAAGGACACACACTGATGACATCACATATCAATCACCTAGGCATTCCAATGATCAATCTTAGTTACTGCGGAGAACCGGGAGAAGCACTCTCCACCCTAACCAGCGATACTTGTTCGCCTCCAGGATTTAATCACAATGCCCATGGGACATCACACACTTTGAACTTTCCCGTGGGGACTTTACCACAGTACAGTTCCACAGCCCTCTAAGGTAGCAGTGTCACACATTGGCACATTAAGACCTTTTCTTAAATTCAACACATTCTAAACACAAAATAATCACACATTCATCTCACGTTCACACATTTACTTTCTTCAGTGTTACCTAGCATGGTACTACTGGTTTCAGTATTAATCATATTTTACCACAATCCTAATCATGCTGAAATTTTTTGCATAATTAAACATTTATCATATTAGCATGTATTAACCATTAATACTTAACATAAAACAAGTTTATATAGCTACTGCCATATGTTCAGTACAGAAATTTAACCAGAAATTCATCACAGTTTAACTATCATGCATACCGAAATTTGCATTCTCCTGAGTTGCACATATTTTCTGAAAATTCTAACAGTGATGATATCAACTGTAAAAATAGTCAAACTGATAAAATTTTTCATTATTCGGATTCACAATTTCTTTCATACATGAATACTGACAGTACAAATTTTATCACAAATTTTAGGAATTTAACTAGTTTCGCAAGAATTCTTAGCCTTTATGCATTGAATAGACATGTTAACTATTTTTCAGTCCAGAAAATTTAATAAACTATACAGATATTATAAATTGCTCAAATTTTTATATCATGTATCCGATCTTATGAGCAATGTACAGAAAACTTATGACAGTTAATTTCTACACATATTTCATAAACGACATTTTCCAAGATTAACATTTTATTGGTAACACATTCCAAAAATTCTAATAATTAGTGAACATTACAAAAATGCACAAAACTCACAGTACACCCAAACATATATATTTACATATTATATAAAATTTTACCGTATATCCTCATGCGGAAAAACTCGAAAATTAGTTCATATAAGGACAGACTTGCTCACTGTTGCAGTCTGAAGAACTCGACGGCAAGGGGGGTGGCCGTCTATAGGTTAACAGCATTAGATGATGCCGCCAACACATAATATTAGCGGCAATTGATCTTGCCGTTAATATCCTGTCTGCAGAACACAGACTGAAAGCCAATAAATCACTTGAAAAGGGGGTTCCAGGACACGAGAAAAATATGAGAAAATCCTGGGACATACTAGTCACATGTAGGGTTAATGTGTATGGGGTACTTGCCTTCTGTAAAATCTACCGACGACGATTTAAGCCGGAGAAGCCCTCCTCGTCCTGTGCCAAAGAGCCTCCAAATCCCTCCTTCTTCGGATCTTCTGTTGATCTTCACAGCACACCAGCGTGGGGAGTCGTTCCCGGATGTTCAAGGTCGTCACCAGTTGATGTAGATCGTCAGACGAAGCCTCCCGAAGCCGGATCTTTCAGATTCAAGTGAGGGTTTTTGCACAGAAAGGAGAGGTTTTTGACTCAAGAGCCAAAGGGATGGATCTGGCCGAAAACTGAATATTATAAAGGGTTGGGGTCGGATAGGTTACTGGGGCAAGTCTCAGAGCCGTTGGGAAGGGTTTCCTAATCAAGAGGCTCAATTTCCGGAGGCGTTTCCGGATCAGAAAACGTAACAGATCTGGGATATTGGCGTCCATATCCATGGTCGCCTATCCAAAAATTGGCGTCCATCGATATTGCCGCCTACCTCTGGTCAGCGTCAGCCGATGTGAACGCCGACTGGCCGACAAAACTCATTTTAATTATGCAGAATTTATAATACTACACACTAAAATATATATATACATATATACTTAAATACACTATGTACATTTCAATAATATTCATTAATACAATTTGTATACATAAATACTTATACATAATAACCTATACATCAATAGTGTACACTTATACGCACATACATATATTTAAACAAACAAGGTGAAAATCAAGGGCCTTACAAAAAGTGATGAAAGTTTTCTATTAGGATCTATTTCAAAACCTAGAGGATATAAAGGAGATCTGCAAGGCCTACCATATAAAGCCTCAAATGGAGCCATGCCAATGCTCGCATGAAAACTGTTGTTATATGCAAACTCCACTAGAGGTAAATGGCGCTCCCAATCATCCTTCCAATCCAGCACACAAGCCCTCAACATATCCTCAAGCGTCTGGATAGTCCTCTCGGACTGTCCATCTGTCTAGGGATGAAATGCTGAACTGAGCTTCAGCTCCGAACCTAACGCATCCTGAAGACCCTTCCATAGCCTCGAAGTAAATCTCGGATCTCGATCCGAAATAATAGACTTCGGCACTCCATGCAATCTAATAATACTACTAACATACAGTCTAGCTAAACTCTCTACTGACTGCTTCTTCTTCATAGGCAAGAAATGCGCAGTCTTCAAGAATCCATCTACTACTACCCAAATCGAGTCATTACCTCGTCTAGACCGAGGCAAACCCGTAACAAAATCCATAGTGACAGCTTCCCACTTCCAAACTGGGATCTCCATCTTCTGCATAAGATCAGATGGTCGCTGCCGCTCGGCCTTCACTTGCTGGCATACTAGACATCTAGAAACAAACTGGGCTACATCCTTCTTCATGTCAGACCACCAAAACAATCTCTTTAAATCTTGGTACATCTTAGTGTTACCCGGATGAATAGAGAAACTAGATCTATGAGCTTTTGCTAAAACATGCTCACGAACATCTACAACATCTGGAACACAGATACGATGATGGAATCTAATCACACCATCCTCATCACGAGCTATCCCCGCTTTACCCACTAACTCTTGGAGTCTAGGGTCGGCTTTCTGATGCTCTATCACTTCATCTAATACTGATGACCTAATGGACAGCTGAGCTACAAAAGCTCGGCATAATGATGGCTCCAATTCGGTCATCGAGCACGCTGCATCCTCCAACATCTTCCAGTCCTGCTGGAGAGACTACCTCTTTCTACTAAGGGCATCTGCTACGACATTCGCCTTTCCAAGATGATACTGGAGATCGAAGTCATAGTCCTTCAGGAATTCAATCCATCTTCTCTGTCTAATGTTTAATTCTTTTTGAGAGAAAAGATACTTTAGGCTCTTGTGATCAGTGAACACCTCAAATCGGACACCATAAAGATAGTGTCTCCAGATCTTCAGTGCATGAACCACTGCCGCAAGCTCAAGATCATGAGTTGGATAGTTTCGCTCATGCTCCTTCAATTGTCTCAAAGAATATGCTACTACCCTTCCTTGCTGCATCAACACACAGCCAAGACCAATCCGAGATGCATCCGTGTAGATAGCAAAACCCTCTACACCGCTCGGTAGAACTAACACAGGGGCCGATGTGAGTTTAGTCTTCAATAATTGAAAACTACTCTCACACTCCTCGGACCAGACAAACTTCACTCCCTTCCTGGTCAGCTGAGTCAATGGAGCGCCGATGGATGAAAATCCCTCAATAAAATGCCGATAGTAACCCGCCAAACCAAGAAAACTCCGAATCTCCAAAGGAGTCTTGGGACTCTCCCAATCCATAAGAGACTGGACTTTCGCTGGGTCCACTGCTATACCAGCACCAGAGATAACATGCCCAAGGAAATGAACCTCGCGCATCCAAAAATTGCACTTGCTGAATTTTGCATACAGCTTGTGCTTACGGAGAACCTCTAACACTGTCCTCAAATGCTGACGATGTGCGGCCTCATCTGGAGAGTAGACCAGCACGTCATCAATGAAGACTACAACAAAACTATCTAGATAGGGTCTAAACACACTGTTCATGAGATCCATGAATGCTGCAGGGGCGTTGGTTAGACCAAACGGAAGGACCAAAAACTCATAATGTCCATAACGAGTTTTAAATGCCGTCTTGGACACATCCTCACTCCTAATCCTCAACTGATGATAGCCAGAACGCAAATCAATCTTTGAAAAGACCGATGCATTCTGTAGCTGGTCAAACAAATCATCAATCCGAGGTAAGGGATACATGTTCTTTACCGTCACCTAGTTTAGCTTTCTATAATCAATGCATAACTGAAGTGACCCATCCTTCTTCTTTACAAATAAGACAGGTGCGCCCCAAGGGGAAACGCTAGGGCGAATAAATCCCTTATCTAACAAATCCTGCAACTGCTTCCTTAACTCAGCTAATTCTGCAGGTGCCATCCGATAAGGTGCCTTCGAGATAGGAGAGATGCCTGGAAGCAACTCTAGAGTGAACTCTATCTCTCTAGCTGGTGGCAATCTAGATAAATCATCAGGAAAGACATCTGGATACTCCTGCACTACATCTATCTCGACAAGAGTAAGTGACTCATCAGCCTTGGGTATTAAAACCACACTGGCAAGAAATGCGTCACAACCCTTGTTCACCATTCTCATTGCCCTCATGGCCGAGATGACAAACTTTCCCGCTAAGTTCCTCGGCAAAGGATGAGAAAATTCATCCTCACCAGGAATGCGGAAAACAATCTTCTTCCCACGACAATCTACCAAAGCATAGTGCTCCTCTAGCCAATCCAGACCAAGAATAGCATCATAGTCCTTCATCTTAAGCAAGAAGAAACACCCTTCTAGGACTCTATCCTCAATGCACACCGGTAAAGACGGAATACACTTCCTAGTCGATACCGTACCCGCAGGTGTATGCACAGACAGAGGGACTTCTAAATCCTCGGACTCTAACCCTGACTCTAAAGATAACTGCCTAGCAAAACGCTCGGAAATGAACGAGTGAGTAGCACCCGTATCGAACAAAACCCGAGCATGCACACCTAAGAACAAATCTGTACCTTCGGTGACATGATCCGCCTGCTCGGTGTCCTCACGAGCTAACGCAAACACTCGAGCTAGGGCTCGAGGTCTCCCTGGTCGTCCTGTCGCTGGCGCTGCTGCTGCTGCTACTGGGGCTGGCCCCCGCTGGGCTCCCTACTGAAGCCTCGGACAATCCTTAATCTTATGATCATTGCTCCCGCACTTTAAGCACTTTCCTGCTACCAGCCAACATTCCAAACCGCCATGTGCCCTCCCGCAATGAGGACACTCCTTCTTACCACTAGGGGAACGTTGAGAGGATACCTGACCACTGCCTGATGCCACAGGACGTTGCGGTGACTGGAAAGTCACCTTTTTCCTCTCCTGCCTCTGGAAAGGAACAGCTGGCCTCTTCTAAGAAGCCTTCTTCTCCTCCAGATACTGCTCCATCTCCCCCTCCTGCCGACACGCCGCGCTGAGCGCCTGCTCGAGAGTACGATGGTCGAAAGCCACCAATCTCGTCCTCAATGATGGTTTCAGACCCATCACGAATTTCTTCGCCTTCCTGCGCTCATCAGCTACAATATGAGGGGCGTACTTTGATAGCTCGGCAAACCTGGCCTCGTACTCCAGCACCGTCATGGAGCCCTGAGTCAACGAGAGGAACTCCTGCTCCATCTTGTCCTGGATGTGCTCCGGAACAAACTTGGCTCGGAAAAGCCTCACGAACTCATCCCATCCGACTTCCATGGCACCATCCTCGAACCGGGTACGTAACAACGAGGACCACCATACATCGGCTCGCTCCTGCCAAAATCATCCATGAGAACTAACCAACCTAATTTATACTTAAAGTAATAACCAATAGCTTAGATTACACATACCTGTAGCATATAGGTGGCTAAAGTGACCTTGTCGTCTTCAGCGCACCTAATGGCCCGAAAGATCTTCTCAATCTCCCTCATCCAGTTCTCAGCTAATAATGGATCGCTCTCTTCCTTAAAAGAAGGTGGCGACATCCTCTTGAACCTTTCCATGATGGAGGGTCCACCATGGTCAGCCTGGGGAACTGGTACCTGAGCCTGCTACAACAAGCAACAAAATTAACATATATAACATAACAATCATGCATTTAAAATACAGACTACTTTATCTTATTATTCTAACCTGAGCCTCCAACTGGGCCTGGAGTGCAGCTTGAGTGTGGGCCTGCGTTTGCATGGCCTGCACCAAACCCTGCATGAAAACTCCATAGTCTACTGGTGGCGGTGGAGGAAGTACAGGACCCTGGGGTGCAGGGGCCTGCTGCTCACCCTGATCCTCACGCCGAGACTCATCTCTCCTCTGCTCGCCATCACGAGCAGGAACACCACACCTACCACGCGAAGCCATATCTTGTAAAACAGATTAATCACCATTTAGAACTAAACTATCTAAATTCTAACTAATTACTTATCTATGTGGACAATCTACACTGACTTAGTATACAATGAAGATGATGGTATATGTATATTTATGTACAATTTCAGCCTGATTGCTCTGATACCAATCTCTGTAACGACCCTCTCATATCGGTACGGTTCCACCAACCCACGTCGATATAAAAGGTATCACTACAGTGGGACATTTACCCAACACTAGTACGATAGGCTGAAACATACACAAATATATTATATCTCATGACAGCGGAATTTAAAGAACTGAAAAGAAATTTTATTCCATCATCCACATTCTATCCACAGTCCGTATAGAAGGAGAGAGAGCCAACTATTCATAACTGAAATACATCAAATACGTTGTCCACATGAGACTACGCAGAGTCTTTATTACATACTATGAAATAATGAAAAAGTACAATGCTAACTCCACAACACTCTCTCCTACTCTCGCTCCGAGTCGCTCCTAACGATCTCCTCGGAAGAAGTAGAAATGTCTGCACCTGTACGCCGAAGCAAGAATGAGTTCAAAAGAACTCAACAAGTAACACCAGCACACTAAACATACATGCATCAAGTAATATCCATACTCTTAAGCTACATCATTTACACATAATGCATGGAAGTGACAATTTCTCAAATAAAAGTCTATTCATGATTTCTACACATTTTTCACAGAGGATTCGGTTTTTATATACAATAAGAAAATCCTATCTCATGCTTTCCACACTTTTCACTATGCTAAACTGATTTCATTCATAAGCCACATGTTGGTCATTTTACACAATATTTACACATTTCATAACAATTAATTTAACATGAATTCTAAGGCAATTGTACACATAGATAACATATTCATATTAGTGAAAAGCTCGCTGTTTTACTACTATCATGTCACATTTATAAGAAACTTATCATTTTGCATGCTTTCATAAGAATTTTATGAACACATATTCACTTACACAGGTTCACAATTTACACATTTTCACTTTCACTTAAACACAATTTCACTTTCACTTAATGCCGTGACACATAGCCCAAACCACTTTAGAAGGACACACACTGATCACATAACATATCAATCACCTAGGCATTCCAGTGATCAATCTTAGTTACTGCGCAGAACCGGGAGAAGCACTCTCCACCCTAACCAGCGATACTTGTTGGCCTCCAGGATTTAATTCCAATGCCCATGGGACATCACACACTTTGAACTTTCCCGTGGGGACTTTACCACAGTACAGTTCCACAGCCCTCTAAGGTAGCAGTGTCACACATTGGCACATTAAGACCTTTTCTTAAATTCAACACATTCTAAACACAAAATAATCACACATTCATCTCACGTTCACACATTTACTTTCTTCAGTGTTACCTAGCATGGTACTACTGGTTTCAGTATTAATCATATTTTTACCACAATCCTAATCATGCTGAAATTTTTTGCATAATTAAACATTTATCATATTAGCATGTATTAACCATTAATACGTATCATAAAACAAGTTTATATAGCTACTATCATATGTTCAGTACAGAAATTTAACCAGAAATTCATCACAGTTTAACTATCATGCATACCAAAATTTGCATTTTCCTGAGTTACACATATTTTCTGAAAATTCTAACAGTGATGATATCAACTGTAAAAATAGTCAAACTGATACAATTTTTCATTATTCGGATTCACAATTTATTTCATACATGAATACTGACAGTACAAATTTTATCACAAATTTCAGGAATTTAAATAGTTTTGCAAGAATTCTTAGCCTTTATTCATTGAATAGACATGTTAACTATTTTTCAGTCCAGAAAATTTAATAAACTGTACAGATATTATAAATTGCTCAAATTTATATATCATGTATCTGATCTTATGAGCAATGTACAGAAAATTTATGACAGTTAATTTCTACACATATTTCATAAACGACATTTTCCAAGATTAACATTCTATTGGTAACACATTCTAAAAATTCTAATAATTAGTGAACATTAAAAAAATGCACAAAACTCACAGTACACCCAAACATATATATTTACATATTATATAAAATTTTACCGTATATCCTCATGCAGAAAAACACGAAAATTAGTTCATATAAGGACAGACTTGCTCATTGTTACAGTCTGAAGAACTCGACGGCAAGGGGGGTGGCCGTCTATAGGTTAACGGCATTAGATGATGCCGCCAACACATAATATTAGCGGCAATTGATCTTGCCATTAATATCATGTCTGCAGAACACAGACTGAAAGCCAATAAATCACTTGAAAAGGGGGTTCCAGGACACGAGAAAAATCTGAGAAAATCCTGGGACATACTAGTCACATGTAGGGTTAATGTGTATGGGGTACTTGCCTTCTGTAAAATCTACCGATGATGATTTAAGCCGGAGAAGCCCTCCTCGGCCTGTGCCAAAGAGCCTCCAAATCCCTCCTTCTTCGGATCTTCTGTTGATCTTCACAGCACACCAGCGTGGGGAGTCGTTCCCGGATGTTCAAGGTCGTCACCAGTTGATGTAGATCGTCAGACGAAGCCTCCCGAAGCCGGATCTTTCAGATTCAAGTGAGGGATTTTGCACAGAAAGGAGAGGTTTTTGACTCAAGAGCCAAAGGGATGGATCTGGCCGAAAGCTGAATATTATAAAGGGTTGGGGTCGGATAGGTTACTAGGGCAAGTCTCAGAGCCGTTGGGAAGGGTTTCCTAATCAAGAGGCTCAATTTCCGGAGGCGTTTCCGGATCAGAAAACGTAACAGATCTGGGATATTGGCGTCCATATCCATGGTCGCCTATCCAAAAATTGGCGTCCATCGATATTGCCGCCTACCTCTGGTCAGCGTCAGCCGATGTGGACGCCGACTGGCCGACAAAACTCATTTTAATTATGCAGAATTTATAATACTACACACTAAAATATATATATACATATATACTTAAATACACTATGTACATTTCAATAATATTCATTAATACAATTTGTATACATAATAACCTATACATCAATAGTGTACACTTATACGCACATACATATATTTAAACAAACAAGGTGAAAATCAAGGGCCTTACAAAAAGTGATGAAAGTTTTCTATTAGGATCTATTTCAAAACCTAGAGGATATAAAATGTTTAACAGAAAAACTTTAACCATTGAACAATCAGTTCATGTCTTATTTGATAAAACTAACCTTTCTATTAAGAAAATAGAAGAAGAAGAAGATATTGTTGAAGAATTGTGTAGGGATCTGGAACAAGCTTCTCTTGAAGAAAAGGGTGAAGACAAGGAAGAACCTCCAATAGAAGAACTACAACAACAGGAAGAAGCACATGAAGAACTTCCTAGAGAATTGAGGTATTGTAGAGATCATCCAAAGAAAAATATCATAGTTGATCCTCATCATAGGGTAAGAACTAAAGGTATGTGACGCCCCGACATTTAGTAGCAAAAATAAATATCGAGAGCGTGAGCGATACAAGTATGAGTATCACAATTGAGTAATTCAGAACGACAACTAAGCATAAAAAAATGATTGAGACAATAATTCTGCCAACCCAATAATTCTTTATTTCATTTCCATCAAATCTAACTTAAAACCTTACATAATCAGAGCCAATAACAGGGCCCACTATTATCATTCCAATACATATGACTCAAGAAAATTAAAACTAACTATTACAGACTCTTTTAATTCTAATCATGTTGGCTGATGGCTATATAGATAGGTATATATGAGAAGCTCATCACCCTTCCCCAGTCCCATCATGTTCAATCTCCTCATAGTCGTCTCCTGAAATGTTATGGAAAGTCGGTGTGAGCGCACTAACGCCCAATAGGATTTACATCTCATGGTACGGACATGCTTTACATAATTAACATGTTAACAGGTAAGATACTAACATACAATACTAATGATAATAACGATAGGGACAATTTCAAGTTATAACAGGTACGAGAATGGTTCAGTAAACAAATCCAACGACAATTCTCATGTGAGACGGAACGATTAACAATGAGATGGATGATAGTATGATCATTTATCAGATAGAAGGGATTCAATAATCTATAGCATGTACAATGGATATCTCAAGTTGAATTCCTTAGAAATCCAGTGGACAATGACATATTGGATTCAATAACGATGACATGTATAATAGACTTGGCCATTTCACATATAACAATTCAATCAGTCAATCAATCATTCAATCATTCAATAACAGTGTGGAAATTACCCAGATCAATCTTGCTTTCAATTAGGTGATTTCTAGACTCCTCAATGGATCATATACTCTCGCGATTATAAGTATTTCTGGTACTCCTCCTAGGACTAGACTGGGCCCTTATTTGCATAGGCATAGTTATGAACCGAAGTTCCAATAATTTCAGGTAATTCCAAACATTCATTTATGGCTAATATGATTTTCAAGCAATGGACAATTAAGAACTAAAGATCATGTTAATGATTATAAGTAACAAGGCAAGTGGACATGATCCGGAGTAAATTTCGGCCGCATAATGGCTAAATTACCTTAGTTCAATCTTTACATTTAATGGCTTGGTTTCAATGTGTCAAATCACTCTCACGAGAAGTAGATAAGAACAGAGGTGCATTCTATCTTCTGGGTACTTTAATGGTACAACCAACTCGGTCCCCATGAGGGAATCCACGGAGTACGGAGAATTACAGAGGACTTAGAGAAAAGGTCAGTAGTCTGCCTCTACGGAATGACCGACCGAGAGTTTTCAATTCCCCAAGAGAGGGTTGCCTATATGTGCAACGTGTCGTGTAGAACGTGTCTCAATCCACAATCCATCGGTGAAAAATGAGACAGAAAGCAATTAATATGGACGTATGTCATGGTATACAATTCAGTCTATCACATGATTTCTACATTTTTAACATGTAACAATTTCAATTATAAACAAGCTGGAGTATGCACATAGCTCATAGCAATCACATGGTAGATGGAATCAAACAATCATTAAGAACACTTAGAATAGAGATTCATGTTCTTATAGCTTCCATGTAGGTTGACAACTTTTAGGCTTTGACTGACTAAATGACATGGTATAGCAATAGGACATGCATATGGTTGACTATACAACTCAATAAAATTGTCTCAGGCTGGTCTTTAAATCGCAATGGGTTTAGTCGTCGCACTTAAGAAGACCGTACATGGTGCAGAGATACAAGCTTTCTGTGAAACAACAAATAGCAACGGACATGTCCGTCGCCTTCATGCCGCGACAGGACGATATGTTTCGATGGCTTTTAAAACTCGACGGCCTTGTCAGTTGCCTTCTTAACACAACAAGCCACTCGTCGCTACAACCCTAAATCACGAAGGTTCGACACGTACGTTCATGAGATGTTTTCAAAATTCCAATATAAAAATTGTCCGAAACACATGAGCGGGAAACTGGTCAAATCGCGACGGCATGTTCCGTCGCGTTCAAGACCAGCATTGAAACCTATAGGACACATAATTTTATGTGTCAGAACGGTGAGGCCAACAAGTAAATGTGATGGAATGTTCTGTCACCTTTTATAGAAGCGCGACAGTCTTGTACGTCGGGTTCATGCAGTGATGAACGTGACGACTGGAGTGGTCGCGTTCATGTAACTTGCCCAAAACCGTATAAAACAATGAAGTTCCTCATGATTAACCTATAACTCAAAATACAGAGGTCTTTGGATAAAACTTTGAACATGAAAAGTGTCGAGGACCACGAGTAGAAGAGAACTACAGTTATGGTTTGACCCAATTTGGCCGCAGTTTGCATGAAACATAGTAAGAACACATAAAGCCTTAATCATGCGCGACTCTTGGAAAACGCTTAACACGACTAACATGGTTCATAAAAATTGGGGAAAACACATGCGTATGAAACTAGACTCGATGTTCATTCCATTGGTATGTGGTACGTTTAGATTAAGCCCAAGAACACCTACCTTTTAGTGGTTCTAAGATGTGTTTATTTCAGGTCGAAGTAGAGAAAGGTTGGAGAAGAAGCTTGGCTCTTGGTCGTCCTCCTCCTTTTCTGGTGCCCTAGCTCACCTCTTCACGACCCTAGCAAGATGATAACCCTTACCAAAGAGTCTTATGATGATTATTTATAGAATTAGGGTTGTTTCAAGTCCTAATGTGACTAGGAAAGGTGGGTTGCGGTTCTAGCATGGCGCCTTCCAAGTTTTTGGGATTCTCTTCCCAATTAGAGTAGTAATGCTATTAGGCAACATCCTAACATGGTTGGGTACAAATTTGGTTGCTAAGTATGGCTAATTACCTTTGCTTTAGCCCTAATTTTGCCCTTTCCTATTTTCTTCCAAATTATGGTTACGAATTTTTGGGATTTAATGTCATTGGGTTTTGCTCTCTAGTCCAATAATAGTTGTTTGGCCCAATAAAAATGAATAGTGATTTCTCATCTTGGAAGTCTAACTAATATTTTATTTCATTTTTATTTGAACATCTTTATTGATTTACTATTTTCGTTAATTTTTAATCGATTAAATTTCTGGGGTGTTACAAGGTATTTCAATTCCTTGTGATTGCACTACATTTGTATCTCAGATTGAGCCTAGGACAATCGATGATGCACTAGCACATGGATCTTGGATCCTGGCTATGCAAGAGGAACTTAACTAGTTCCAATGTAGCCAAGTTTGGACTCTTGTACCTAGACCTTCTAATCATCTTGTTATTGGCACCAGATGGGTCTTCAGAAACAAAATGGATGAATCAGGGGTGATCACCAGAAACAAGGCCAGATAGGTAGCTCTGGGTTATTTCCAAGAGGAAGGCATTGACTTTGATGAAACATATGCCCTAGTTGCTAGATTAAAGGCAATTAGAATTCTATTAGCATATGCATGTTCTTTAAATATCAATTTATATCAAATGGATGTAAAGAGTGCTTTTCTTAATGGTTTTATAGAAGAAGAAGTTTATGTTGAGAACTACTAGATTTTGAAGATACTAAATATCCAAATCATGTTTTTCATTTAAAGAAGGTAGTATATGGTTTGAAACAAGCTCCAAGAGCTTGATATGAAAGACTAAGTGCTTATCTTCTATCACATGATTTTACAAGGGGTAAAGTAGATAGCACTAAATTTATTAAGAAATTTTTAGAAGGGATCTTGATTGTACAAATATATGTTAATGATATTATTTTTGGTTCTACAAATGAATCACTTTGCAAATTCCTTGAAAATCTCATGCAAAGTGAGTTTGAAATGAGCACGATGGATGAACTTAATTATTTTCTTGGCTTGCAAATCAAGTAGAACAAGGAAGGTACTCACATTTGTCAAATCAAGTATATTTCAGATTTGCTTTCAAAGTATGGTTTTGACAAGTGTAAGCCATTAGGAACACCTATGAGCTCAGGAATAAAGTTAGATAGTGATCCAATTGGCAAGAAAGTAAATCAAAAGATCTATAGAGGTATGATTGGGTCATTACTCTATCTCACAGCTAGTAGACCAGACATAATGTTTAGTGTATATTTGTGTGCTAGATTTCAGGCTGATCCAAAAGAATCTCGTATTAATACTGTTAAAATAATTTTTAGATATTTTATTAATACAAGACAAATGGGTTTATGGTATCCCAGATGTTCTGAATTCAAATTGCTTGGATATATTGATGCTGACTATGCTGAATGCAAAATAGACAAAAAAAGCACCAGTGGTACTTGTCAATTTCTTGTAGGATGCTTAATCTCTTGGTCTTCCAGAAAACAAAACTCAATAGGATTGTCCACAACAGAGGTAGAATACATTGCAGTTGGAAGTTGTTGCACCCAATTGCTATGGATCAAACATCAACTGGAAGATTATGGTAAAAAATTATATGAAATTCCAATGTTGTGTAACACAAGTGCAATCAACCAGACCAAAAATCCTATCCAACACTCAAGAACCAAACACATTGAGGACAGACATCATTTCATCGGGGATCATGTAAGTAATGGTGATATTTTACTTGAATTTGTTGCTACAGATAATCAATTAACTGATATTCTTACTAAACCTCATCCTGAAGATAGGTTTACTTCAATTAAAAGAGAAATAGGAATGTGCATCCCAGAATAATTTAATGCTTATTACTATTATTTGATTAACTATTTTTTATTAAAAGAATTACATGTTGATGGTATGCTAGAAGCATCCACTCTAGGGGAGCAACAGGAAGGTCAGGTTGAGGGGGAGCCTCAAATTTTCTCAAGGAGGACATCCTTGAAGAGAAAGTAGTCACAGATGTGTTTAAATTCTTAATTGCTCTTTAACAGTACTACTAACAAATTTCTTGCAACTATCTTTTTATAAACAAATGCAAGGAGTTTTCCTAAAGACCTCCCAACAGAATAGCAAGTGGAAATACAACAGTAGATGTCAACAGATTCAAGACTGTGTCAACACACAAATAGGACAAGTCGACACACTATGAACACCTGTCGACAGATTCAAGACTGTGTTGACACACATGGATGAAAGGTCGACACACCAATGAACAACTGCCAAATTGGTCAACAGATCAGAAGAACCCTTGAAGATCTGACAAGCATCGACTGAGGGGGAGCCTCACATCAAGGTGGAGCAACTAAAATGGGAGATGATAATTTATGACAAATATTGTTGAACCTCTCTCACTCAACTCACAGCCAATTTGGGTTAGAAGTCTGTCCAACTAAATGTGAGAATGCAAATGATAAGATTCTTCCTTTTTGGCTATTGACAAAAATGAGAAGAGTATTATATGTAGGGAGAGTATTGTATGTATGAATTTTCTACTTAATGTTTATTTTTTAATGATAATGTTAAAAAACTCTCATGAGTTTTGTCATCACCAAAAATGGGGAGATTGTTGAACCACTCTTTTATATTATCCTTTTATTTTTGTATTAACAAAACTCAAGCTTATCATAATTGTCATAATATCTTTCAATATCAATCTTTATCTCATGAATATTGTATTTTCCATAGCTTCATAAAGATTTACACTAAGTTTTGTAGGATCGAATAGTCGGTGATGGCAGAATCTAGAAGGGGCGGTTGAAAAGATTTGCAGTAAAAACTTAAGTAATTAAAAATTACGTCTAAATTAAGAGTTCTATCCAATTAAAACCCCACAGATCTGATACACTATGTGTGATTAAAGTGTGTGAAACATTTAATCAAATAGTGTGTGTGTGAACAAATTAACAAGTAGTGTGTAAGCGAAATCCCTATACATGCATCTAGCGCAAAAAAATAGATCAAACCACTGATCAAACCACAGTGCACAAGGGATTTTTAGGTGGTTTGGAAATCACCTCCAGTGACTCCTACGTCCACCACTCACATAGTGAGGCCACACTACTCAAAACTTAGTACAACACACGCACAGTTGAGCTCGACGGCTCAAACCACACACACACTTGAGCACGATAGCTCAAATCACACACACACTTGACCACGACGGCTGAGAAACACACACACGCTAGAATAGATCCATAGGGGATCATATCCTCTACCTTTGATCTAATCCACAAACACACAAACACTTGATCTGTATAGAAATGTTGTACATATCACATCACACACACATTCAAGTGAATTCTAAATGAACAATCCAATAGACATGTGAAATAGGTGTGAATTGGATGTTCTTCGACTGAAATGACTGCTAGGAGCTCGAGCTTGTATGATCTTGAGGAGATCTGATGGCGCTCTTTTGAGATTGCTCTTCTCTGCTTCAAATCTAGATCTTCTGGAAATTCCCAATCAGATGAGCACCTTCTAGGAAGCTCCCGCAATTACTTTGTTGTTGCTGCTAGTTGATGCTTTCTTCACAGTAGCATCATCTACTCCATCTTCGTCATCATCTTCTTCGTCTTCTTTCTCTTCTTCTTCTTCTTCTGCTCTGCTCCTTTTCTCCTGGCGGCGCTCTCTTTCCTCTTTCTGGGCTCTCACTTTTATGGTACTTCTCTTTTTCTGGCCACACCTGCTGGATGCCTTTGTCACAAAGGACAAGGCCATATTTATAGCCCTTATCATGTGACCTAGGACTTGGGAATGTATGAGTACCAAGTACCTCAAGTAAGACACGTGCTAGTCACATGATATCCTGCACAGATAGCATCTTTAAATATTCAGGAGGAAAAGGCAAACAATATTAAGTTGATTAATAAAGCAATCTATCTTATGACAATCTATCTTAAACATGAGGTAACCAATGTTTAAGTGATTGGGAATCCATGTTATGACAATCTATCTTAAACATGAGGTAATCGATGTCTAACGTGAAGCAATCGATGTCTAAGTTGATTAGCAATCAATGTTAAAACAATCGATGTTTAAACATGAAACAATCGATGTCTAACATGAAGTAATCGATGTCTAACATTAAACAATCGATGTTTAAGTTGATTGTCAATCGATGCTTAAACATGAGGTAATCGATTAGATGGACTTCGACAGTCCATGAGTCAGACTCTGACTGTTCAAAAGTCGATTGTCCAGACTTCGAATGTCAGAGATTTGACTCATGACTCCGACTTTCATAAAGTCAATAGTCCAAACTTCAACTGTCCAAGACTTGGACAAAATGTGAACATCCGAAGTTCTGTCTAGCATGATTTCAAGGTGGCCAGTCTGTCTATGATATGCAACCAATTATTAGAGGATATGCAATATGAAAGCACGTGGGTTCATCACAAGACAATGATATTATAATAACAATAATGTGAACAGTGAGTATGTCATCATCAAAACAAATCAGAACAATCATCATCAAAACAGGGATTATGGTTATTTACATAACCATAACTCAACATCCTCCTCCTTTTTGATGATGACAAAACATTCTAAACAATCTCAATCAATTGAAATTTCTCCCTCTTTTTGACAACAACTAAAATACAATCTCTCCCCCTTAATCAAGGACAAGTATAGCCACTCTGATGGCAAAATCACTCTCCCCCTGTGATGGTAGCAATGGTGTAAATGGAAAGTTGAGAGCACACATGTGTTATACCAAAGAGCAACAATAGGTAGAGATCAAAGTATGAGTGACATGAAAGCAAGGGAAGGAATTGAAAGATGAATGTATCAGAAATGATCAGAATCAATGAGATCTTAGATATTAAAATATGAGAGATAGATTATTGTGTCTTATGATTGTGCAAGAAAGTTTAATAACAAAGACACATTCAGTCACAACATATGTCAAGGTTTTAATAACGTGAATACTTTTAAAAATATGAAGCAAATGTGATGAAAGTGACCTATATGAGTTGACAATAGTGTTTATCACATGAGTTTAGTAGCTAAACATTTAACACAATGTATAATAATAACTCTAAACTCAATTACCATGAACTTCATCTAGGTCAATGCACATGTTGTTCTTTTTATACTTTGAATTTTGCTTTCTGTCATTTTTGTGAGAGAGAATACAATAATAAATTGGTTAAATTACACATTTCAGTGCAAGAGGTCACATTTACTCAATGTAATACCCCCTGATTACTTAGTGGTGTAACCTTCATTATCTTATACAGAGTTGAAAATATTTGTTATCACCTTTTGACGCGAGCCAAACACTTGGTTGGTGAAATGAGCTCGGTTACTCAGTCATGAAATGAAGTTTTCATTGCTCTGTTTGTTTTCTTTGTACTTTCTGTTTGATTTTTTTCAAGAACATATTTACATTAAGTAGAATAGGCATAATCATGAGTAAAGAAAGATTATTCTTAACATGTCTTAGAGATAAAGCTTCAAAATAGACACATGTTAAACACTAAAGCTACTCATGTGCCTACAAATGTTTTGCAACTCAGTTTAAATGAGTTCAGTATTAAAAATTGACATAAACTTGTTATTAGATTGTATCTTTAAGACTAAACTAAATGCACAATTATTTTAGTCTTTATGTTTGATATCTCTCATATAGAAATATCATAAACACTTATTTATCCTGATAAAGACTTGAATAAAATGTATGGCATGTCAAGGAGATATAATTAGGAGATGAATAGAAATTGATTTTCAAGCATGAGTTTGAGTGGATGTTATCATGATGATTTAAGAAAGAATCAGCTCCCCCTCAATTTGTGAATTTGAAAAAAAATAGATGAAGATGTGTCGACATAAGATGCTTAGTGTGTCGACACAAGATCAAGAAAAACTCAATCAATAATAGCTAGTGTTGACACAATTCCGAAAGAGTGTCGACCTGGTTATGAACAAAAATAGCTATTGTCGACAAAAGATCAATTGTGTGTTGACACACTTATGATTAGAAACAACTGGTGTCGACACATGTTCAAATGTCTGTCGACACAAGAGCATCAAAACTCTACTAGAAAGTAGCAGTGAACAACTAGTGTTGACACATGTCAAAAGTGTGTCGACCTGGCTTTGATCAAAGTCACTTTTTCTGAGTTTTTCAAATTCCAACAAGTTTTGACTTTTATTGATGTAATGGCGTGATCGTTCGGATCCATGTTTTAGCGGTTCTGGTGTGGTGCTCTTGGCCAGTGTCTGGTCATTGAGCCTTTCTTGTGGTCTCTGTGCGTTGTGTGGGCGATTTTCACTTCCAGGTGGTTCGTGCGGCGCAGTTTCCAAGTGAGAAGGGTGTCTGGAGCGTGGGTGTGCTAGTGGTGTGGTGTTCTTCGTGTTTTGCTGGCTCTCCGAGTTGGTAGTGAGACTTTCTCATTTATTTTATGTTATTTAATTGGTTTCAAGATTTTAAATCATGATAGAATAGCATGTGGTAGTTTAGCTTCCATTTTATAAGCTTATGTATGAATAGTATGGTGTGTGGAATGGGTTTCTGGAGGAGGAAGTAGGGTTCAGTCACCTGCCTGAGAAGGTGACGGACTGAACCGTCATGTTTTGGTTTTGAACGCGACGCCTTGGGCTGTCACATTCATGTGTTCTGATTGGGTTGGACCGACTGGTCTGAATGTGACCACTTGACCCGTCGTGTTCTTGTTGAACACGTCGGTGTGGTCTGTCATAGTTCTGTGTACAGTTTAATGTGGTCTTTGTCGCGATGTATCGTCCCATCGCGATTTGTGCTTTAGCTGTCGATGTTGACTGTTTGGCCTGAAGGTGACGTATCGGGCCGTCAGGTTATGGTCGTGACACTGGGCCTTGTCGTGTTAGGCTTTGAATCGTGTCTGGGCAGGTCGTCGCATTCTTATAGGCGACGCCTGTGTCCATCGCGTTCCATATTCTGAGATGTGTTTGTAGTGGTGGGGCTATGATGGTCCAATGTAGACCTAGCCTTGGCTATTTAAGGTTGTTTTAAGTTTTTCTAAGATGGTTTATGTTAGTAAAACATGTTATAGGTTTAATGGTTTGGATCATGATTAGTTAGTGAAGTTAGTTAGTTATGTTATTATGTTAATTATGTGGTTAATGTGATTTGTGGTTTAGTGTTTCTATGGAAGTCATGAGATGACCAATGACAGGCAAGATTATTATGTGTTTATGTGGTTCATGTGTATATAGGTGTATGGCTACTTGGAGGTCACATGGTGACCCGTGACGTGCTAATTAAGGTATAGGTACCGTGGTATATGTTTTACAATTATGTTAAATGACCGGTATGGTTTGTGTGTTTGCCGAGTTTGGTGGTCTGACGCCTATTCCAAAATGCCTCTCCAGTCTGGTACCCCAGGTTCTTTGTGAGCGAGGCACGTTGTGTTCGGGGCATGTCTCAGTACGGTGTGTACCATAGAGGTATGTGTCGTCGTCCTAAACACTCTCACTCCTGTGTTTGAGTTGTATGCCCGGCAGAGGGAAAGACGATAGTGGGCAACAACTCATGTTTGTGGGTGTGCGGTCGCTTGTAGCGCACTCGTGGTTGGGGGTACGGACACCAGTAGACATACTGGTACCCAACCAGTGTTGTGTTTCCAATTCCTCACTTTAGATAGCTCAGGCCAGAGTCTCTAAAGGTGCCAGGCATGAGCCTGCAGTTGTGTGGTCGGCAGGTGTGGTGTTGGTTAGTCTCCACTGTTCTTTAGCTTTACTGTGTGGTTGTGGAGCGGCAGTTGGATCTTTCATCCATGATTGCGAGACTAAGAGGTAGTTCTTGTGCTGTGTTGTCCGGGTTGGATACTGGCATCATGAACCAGTAGTCTATTCCCGTGTAGTGGCGTTGCTCTTTCCGACTCATGCTTTGGAAGTGGTTTTGACTTGTGAATGGTAATTCACCGATTGTGGTTTGACTCGCTATTGTGTGTTGTGTTGGCGGCACCATTGTGTTGCGATTTTGTGGTGGTACCTCATGGTGGTAGGTACTTGTACCCTTCGTGGGTAACCGTTTGCCGTGGTATGCTATGTACCTGCCTTTTCAGGTGTTGAGGTGGAGCTATGCTCCATGGAGGTCGTGTAGTAGGACCTTCCACTTGTTGTGTTGTACCCTTTTGAGGGTAGTGTTTTTGGGTGTTCGTTGTTTTAGGGTATAGTGGACTAGCTCCTTGTTGGAAGTCCTGTTACCCTTGTGTTTGTGGTTCGCTTGTGAGGCTTGTAGCCTAGGCATTGCTATTCTTATTCTGGATTGGTGTTTCTTTACTAGTCCTGTTGGTTTCTTTAGTTTCTGTAGACTGTGTTAGATAGTGAGCTGTATTTAATTATAGTTTAATTATGTTTAATGCGACTATGTTGTGATTTGGATATTGGTGTTGCCAGTGAGACCCTTTGTGTGATGGACCACATCGTTCAAACCCGTTAACCTAATAACGAGCCCGACACGACTCCACCTCCCGCGATCGAGCGGAAGCTTCGCAAGGGATATCATTCACACATGTCCATAAAAATATAAAGCAAACAACTAAAATATATATTAGATATCATCTCACAAATATTTACATGATTTTACATAGCCAGTTTCTCAATTGTAACCATAAACCAGTACAACAGAAAATCAGGGGCATACCCCGAGGTGTACAAAGAAAGGGAGTTACACTGCTGGTGGTGGCACAAACCCTGCCCTGCTATGGTGCGGCTCGGAACTAGAAGACGGACGGGAAGCCTCCTGCTCTCCCTCACCTGAAAGGAGTAGGGGCGGTTAGCCTCGCAAGCCACTGGCTTAGTAGGGAAACTCCCCCAGAAATCGAGCAAACCCACAACAGAAGTAACTAAAGCAGGAAACTATGCTAGCAATTTATAAAACTATCTAAGCAGGTTATTCAAGTTGTAAACCTACTTACCGCTTGACGACCTCAGAACCAACTTTAATAAATAAACGGCAAAGCCCACACAAGCGTACAAGCTAAGTAGGAAAATGCCACAATCGGGCCGCATAGCCTAGCTCGCGACACCAGCAACCGACCCGGACAAACATGTTGGGTTCACATTCTAAATAATAAATACAACATGTTTTTTGATGATGAACAATGATGAACAATGTAAACAAATGTGAACAATGTGAATTGAGTTTAATGCATGAGATCATCATACAAATGACTTGTCACAATAACTTGGTACAATGCTTGATTATATATATTCATAATATCTCACTAACTATGTTTACTAATGTAGGAGATATACTATGCAAGACATGTGCCAACAACAAGTATGAAAGATCAAGAAAAGTCAAAAGACAGTGTACCTGTCGACAACCATCAAGACCCTGTCAACAGATACCAATAGTCAACAACATACATGTTCTGGAAAACAAGCCCTGTCGACAGCAACAAAGCCTCCTGTCGACAGAAGCATACAGTCAGAAAATCACAGTTCTGGAAAACATGTGCCTATCGACAGCACCAAGGCACCTGTCGACAGATGCACACAGTGAGAGCTTCAACAGAACTTCCAGACTTCTGGAACTTGGCACACTGTTGATCCCTGTCGACAGCAGGTGTATGACCTGTCGACAGACGTACAGAAGCTTCATATACGGGAAGTTTGAAAGTTACCAAACTTGGTGTTTCCTTCTACCACGTCTCTCCATATGTGAACACAAATATATAAACATCATTTTGAAGCAAATCTCATACACAAGCAGCCTCCAAGCAAGAACCCTAAAGAGTTCTCAAGAGAAGTCTTGTTCTGCTACTCTGCTTCAACCTACCACCCAGAACCAAGAAGAGAAGTCTCTCCAGCGGAAGGTGAAGCCTGAACGTCGTGGATTCAAGTGTCTCCATCAACTTGTGATCATCAAGACGAAGCTCGAAGTCCAGCCAGACGTTTACCAGAAGAGTTTACAAATTTGGATTTGTTCTTCAACTCTCAAACTCTTCTCTGTTTCTACTTTTTCATATCTGTGTGTGTGTGTTGTGTTTCAAGCAGTCCTTGTGCTTGATACACATGTGTGGGTGTTGATCTGATCGTGGTTGCACATTAGATAACACGTGTGTGTGAGTTGTAGTTTGTGAACTAGCTCATAAGCAGATTGTTCTGCGTGTGTGTGTGGCCCGTGGATGTAGGATACACGAGTTGTGTACTCCGAACCACGTAAATCTGTGTGTCTCGTGGTTTGAACACTTTTACGCTAGATGTTTGGTAGGCACGACGTCTATACACACGTATTGTAGTTTGCTATCTATCTGTCATCAAGTCACACACATCCACACATAGCGTAGAGTTTAATATTGTTTTGATAATCTGTGTTTTAAAGAAAAGAAGGTGATAAACATTTTTAATCGATAGTAATCTATTCAACCCCCCTTATAGATTACCATATAGGGAATTCCGCAACCCTTCAATTGGTATCAGAGCCGAGTTTCTTCGATTTATTGCTTTACTTATTTGATCTTATGATCAGGAGATTCACAGTCTAATGGAGTTTAACAAGGGGTATATGGCCGAGGGACACACAGTGACCAGGCCACCCTTCTTTGATGGCACTAACTATCCGTATTGGAAAAATCGAATGCAGGTGTTTCTACGAGCACAAAATTTCAAACTATGGAAAATAGTCAGAAAAGGAGCATACGAATTACCTCAGGACGAGGATACCTGGACTAAGAACCAGATCGCCAAGGGGACACTCAACTGGAGCACCCTCAACATGATGCAGTGCGCAGTCCACCCAAAGAAGTACTCAAGAGTCTCCACATGCACCTCAGCAAAGGAGATGTGGGACAAGCTTGAGCTGATCTATGGAGGTACGTCTGAGGTAAGAGAATCAAAGGTAAGCATGTTGGTTTTAGAATATGAAATGTTCAAAATGAATAATGATGAAACCATCTCTGACATGTTTGCTAGATTTATGATAATTATAAATAATTGAAAGGTCTTAAAAAGGAATACTCAGAGAGTGACTTGGTGAGGAAGATACTTCGGTCTCTTCCATCCTCATGGAACACCAAAGCCACTGTCATTGAGGATTCCAAAGACCTCTCAAAAATGAAAGTAGATGAATTGATTGGTTCTCTGATGACTTATGAACTGAATGTCAAAAGAAAGGAAACTGAAGAAAATCCTAGGAAGTCACTTTCATTGAAGGCTTCCAGGAAGAGTTCTTCAGCTTCCAAAAAGGAAATAATTCAGGAAAGTGATGTGACTGAATCGTCTAGTGAGAGTGAAAATGACGAAATGGCTATGCTCACTAGACAATTCAAAAAATTCTTGAAATACAAGAGGAGTGGTACACGTAACTCTAAACCTTTCCAAAAGAAAGACTTTGCTAATAAACTTGATACTAACAAAAAGTTTGAGATTGTCTGTTATGAGTGCAAGAAGAAAGGGCACATGAGAGGAGAGTGCCCCGTGTTGCCCTATTGACGAGCCCAGAGGGGGGTGAATGGGTCTTTTTAAATTTAATCTAGGAGATAACCTGTAACCAAAAATAATCACACAAACGATCTTCGAACTACGTTAGTTACAGTTAGTTTAAATAACAATCATGTAATGAAGACAATCACACAACACAAGGATTATCCTGGTTCGGACTTCCTTTCCTTAGGAGTCCTACGTCCAGTCCCTGAGCAACAACTCAGGATTTCACTAACTAGGGAACAGTCCCCCTAAGGACGCTACAACACCCAGCTCAACTGGTCTTCCTTCACACTCGAAGGGAACAACACCCTGGATGCCACCAGGTCTTCCTTTACAACTGAAGGGAGCAACACCCTGGATACCACCAGGTCTTCCTTCACACCCGAAGGGAACATCACAGAGAAGAATAAATGACTTTCACGCCCCTAGATCCAGCTTTTGATAAGTGAGGATCTGAAGCAACTACAGCTGAGAGCGAAGAGATTATGAACAATTCACACTCTCAGAACTGTACAGGCTCTCTCAAGATTTTCACAAAACTAGTGGAGAGCAAGAGAGCAAAAAGCTAAACGGAGTGAAGGATCTTGGCTCTCGATTTTCTTCAGAAGAATTTGAAAATAGTCTCTGGATCGATAATTCTTCTATTCTTCTGTCTTGTATATATATCTTCAATTTGAAATCTAGTCGTTGAAGAGACCGTTGTCTCTCTTTTGAGTAGTCGTTAGACTGAATGACATCTGGAGTCTTGGAAGCTTCCTGTCACAGTCTTTTGATCACTTGAGCACGCAAAGAGATGAGATCTTCACAGATATCCGTTGGCTTCTATTTGTCTAACGTTGTACCATGAAGCTACATCAAAGGTCTGCACAGATGTCAAACTCAAACAGCAGACAGATAGGCTGTCTCTGATATCAGTCAACGTCAGTAGCAATAGTCAAGAAAATAGTAATGCCAACTGGCTTAAGTCTAAAGGACGTTATCAGAGTAAGCACGATAAAGGATGATATAGTCTGCATGCATGCAGAGATACGTTCAGATCTCATAAATGCAAAAGCGTCAGAGAGATGTCTACGTGGATTTTGACTGGTCAATGCTTTAAGATGAATAAGATATCAAGATATGAAATTGAAGACTGTATGACTTATGAAATCGTTATGAGTTATAGCAAATCGTTCTATAACAGAGGATATAAGAAATCGTTATGAATCATGGCAAGTCATTTTGATTCTGAAGAAATCGATGTGAAACACTTAACAAATCGTTATGAAATGCAAGTCGTTATGACAATACAGAAATCGTTATGAAACTCTAACAAATCGTTGCACAAAGCAAGTCGTTATGACACTTATCGAGTCGTTATAAGCTCTGAAGAAATCGTTGCGCAAAGCAAGTCGTTATGAATCCTAAAGAAATCGTTATGGCTAGCAAGTCGTTACGAGTTTCGAAGAATCGTTACGAGAACTAAAGAAATCGTTATGGCTAGCAAGTCGTTACGAGTTTCAAGGAATCGTTACGAGAACTAAAGAAATCGTTATGGCTAGCAAGTCGTTACGAGTTTCAAAGGAATCGTTACGAGAACTAAAGAAATCGTTGCGGCTAGCAAGTCGTTACGAGTTTCAAAGAAATCGTTGTGATAACTTATGAAGTCGTTACAACAAGTAAGTCGTTGCGAGTTCTAAAGAAATCGTTATGATACTTATGAAGTCGTTACAACAAGCAAGTCGTTGCGAGTTCTAAAGAATCGTTATGATAACTTATGAAGTCGTTACAACAAGCAAGTCGTTGCGAGTTCTAAAGAAATCGTTATGATAACTTATGAAGTCGTTACAACAAGCAAGTCGTTGCGAGTTCTAAAGAAATCGTTATGATAACTTATGAAGTCGTTACAACAAGCAAGTCGTTGCGAGTTCTAAAGAAATCGTTATGATAACTTATGAAGTCGTTACAACAAGCAAGTCGTTGCGAGTTCTAAAGAAATCGTTATGATAACTTATGAAGTCGTTATGACATCGACTTGTTTGAAACAACATGACTTTTCAGTCTTATAAGAAAATCGTTATGAACTTCAACAGAAATCGATATGGACTTAGAGAAATCTCATGTTGAAAAGATTAAAGCTTCAGAGTAGTAATGCATACCTTTATTGGCTTGTTTGACTTCGGTATTTTTCCTGTACTTAAGACTTATGAAATATTCAGCAGATATAATTGATAAATTTTTGTTTGGTTTTGTTAGTAATCAAAATATGTATATATATACAATTAATTAAAATTGCATGGGGACAGACTGATCATCAATCTCCCCCTTTTTGGTGATGACAAAACTGAACAATAAGCATGGAAAAAATATCTGAATTTTTTGTACTTTTCTCCCCTTTTTGTCATTAAGCAAAAGAAAACTTTGACAAAGAAAGAAGAGAGAAAGAGAAAGAGAGAATACACAGAGGGTCATGGCATTTATTGCGGAGGTACAGGTAAATAGAAGGCAGGAGACAACAGAGAGGCAAAATGGGAGATGGTTTCCCATGCCTGAACTTCCTGCTCTTCAAAAGATTTTTAAAAGCTCCAAAAGACACAGAGTAAGATGGTCCCATGGTGGGAGCCATCCGTTTGAGATGAAGATCTAAATGCCTATAGAGAAGATCAGCATAGGCATCTTTGTCCATGTTCATCTTGAGAAACCGAGAAGTGCCAAAGCTGGCACAGGAGAGGAACTGGTCCATGGTGACAGGGTAGTGATTGTGGTTAGCTCTGAGAGCTTGGTGCAAAGCCACATACACTTTGTATCTTTCTTCCCAGACCTTGAAGGGGTCATCAACAAGATTGATGGAGTTCATATCTAGGAAAGTGGGGAGAAATAGCTGGTTTGCCTTCCCTGGCCTGAGCTTCATTGAGTGCTGACAACTGCTGAGCTGACAAGGGGTAGAACTTGGACCAATCAGAGGATGTGAGCCTTTCACATTCAGACAAGATAGGGGAGAGAACTTCAGCCTTGACATGGCCCTGGTGATATTCCCTGAATAGGAATCTAGAAAAGGAAACCAGGTATCCTTTCTGCACTTTAATTCTGCCCAAAACCCTGGCATAACGCTCAAAGATGATGGATCCTACAGAGGATTCCATAACTAGAAAGTGAATTTGAGGCAGGGCTATCTCCTCAGGTATTTGAAGTGTAGCAAAATCTACCTGAATATCTGAAGAGTGAGCTAGAACTGGAGACAAAGCTGAAATGGCCTTCCTGAACTGACAGAGCTGAACTTCTGGAAGTTTATGAATATATCTGTAGTTGTTGAAGAGCATGAAATGCCTGATCATCTTTATTTCCGATTGAATGAAGGGTGCCCAGAGTTCTTGGTGGTACATCCTGAACCATCAGAGAGAGTCAAGGAGTGGTCCCTTGGAGGAAATCTGGCAGATTTGGCAAGAGTGAACTTCTTGAGAAGATCCTTGTGACCTTTGCCCCACTGCTCTTCAGATTTGGAGTGAGCAAGAGAGAAAATTTGGATTTTTCGGTTTTTGAAAGAGAAGTATAGGGGAAAATGGTGTGCAGATGATCTGTAAGGTTTTGAAAAGGAAGGTTGATGATGGTGGCATAAGCAACTTTAGAAAGGTATTCCCTATACAGTGGGTTATGTTGGTTGTCCACTGTGAGAGAAAACCACAAAGGAGGGTATTTGGGTTCAGAGGAAGAGGAAGAGGTAGAAGTAAGTTTCCTCTTCTTGGAGGCAGGAATAGAAGGATCTGCCTTGTGTATATGGTCTCCCACTTTCAACACAGACCTGAGGATCCCTTCCTCAAATTCATCCTTAATCTTTGCAATAAAGGGAGAACTGAGTTGAGCATGTTCAGGTATGATAGTGATGAAAGATGGTGGAGGAGTAGGATGAAGAAAAGAATGTGAAGTAGTGTGAAGATCATCAGTGGGTCCAAGGGAGGGACCGGAGGAGGATGATGCTCCAGCTGAGGATCCAGGAGGGGCCTCAAATGTAGGAGAAGGAGAAGGAATGGTGGACTGAAATGGGGTAGGAGATGAAATTGGTCTAGATTGAGGCTTCTTGAATGTTTGAGGAGCAGGAGGTGCTGTAGGAGCTGATGGTGGAGTTGGAGGAATAGGTGTGTGAGAGGGGGAAGAGGGAGCTGGGGGCTTGGGTGCCAAGATCTCTTCTGCCTCTATCTGCACAGACTCACTCTCCAATGGTCTGGATTCTTGCTCAGATGGCCCTGTTGGCCCTGCATCCTGAACAGCTGGCCCTGTTGGCCCTACATCCTGATCAGCTGGCCCTGTTGGCCCTACCTCTTCTGATGCTGCTGCTGCTCCTGGTGCTGCTTCTGGTGAAGCTGCTGCTTCTTGAGGAGGAGGAGCGTGAGCTCCAACTGCCTTGATAATATCTGAGAGCATGCCTTTCATGCTGCTCATTTCCTGGTTGAACCATTTCATAGCATTCCTGATTTGGGCCAACTCTTTGTTAGCCGAAGCTTGACTCAGAAATATAGAGTTGACATCTGACTGGAGAGAACATAGTAGTTCACCTTGAACATTCAGCCTTTCAATTACTGGCTTCAATTGTATGACAATTTTCTTCTTAGCCTGCCTCTGAAATGGAGAATCAGCCAGGAGAGGAACTCCAGAGGCAACCTCTTTTCCTTTCTTCTTACTTTTATTTTCTGGAGGAGGGAGATCATCATCTGAGCTCGAAGAGCTTGCAGTCGCCCCTTCTCTGTCATCCAAATTTGAAAAATCTCTATGCTCTTCAACCTTATCAACATCTGGAGTTGCGTCTTCAGGACCTTCTTTTGATAGCTCCCCCTCAATAGGAGCATTTTCTTCATCTGATACTTGCTCCCCCTGACTGGGAGCAGATTCCAGCACAGAGTCACCTTGGGCAGCTTGGTGCTCTACCTCGACTGGAACATCTTCCATTTGTTCATCAATGTGGCCTGATGCCACAGTCTCTTTGGCAACACTGCTACTTGTTTCTGGAGCACTGGAAATAAGAGGAATGGAATCTATGATGTCTGCCAGAATCGATGCAACTACAATTGAGGGATGTGGGTCCTCAACAGGAATAATGTCCTCTGGGAGGAGATCCTCAATTCGCCTTTCTGCAAAGGTTTGAACTGGTTCTTCTGGAAATCCTGAAGCTTCTACAGACGCCCTTTCTTCTTCTACTGCACTTTCAGACTGAACTTCTGCAATGGAGGGTCCTGAAGATTCTGCTGCTTCAACTGCTGGAGCTAAAATTGACTCCACTGGCAATTCTGGAGCCATATTTGCTGATCCCATCTCCGGATGAACAACTGAGGTGTCGATAATGATGGCCTCGCCTTCGGCCACTGAAGCCTTGAACCAGACACCATTTTCCACAGAGAAGCCACTCTTCTTCAGGTTCCTGGACCTGATTGCTTGGCCCATTTTCTCTACAACTGCCCCTAGAGAGATCAACACCGAAGTGTTTGAAGATCTTGGTGAGTAGGTGGGCATAAGGCAGGGACACATTTAACTTACTCTTGGTGTCCCAAATCTGATCTCTTGCAAACTTCATTCTTTCCATTATCACTGCGGCCATATTTATCTCCTTATTCTGAATGGCCCAGTACATCATGTCCGAATCGGCCTTTGTGCAAGATGAAAACGTTGCACTTCTGGGAACTAGGATTTGACAGACAATAAAATGGAGAAGACGATTGAAGGTGGATAGTTGATTTATGTCGATCTTGCCGTCTCTCAGCTTGAATCCTGGCCCGATAATTCCCAGACCATTCACTTGGGCATCCTCAGAGTGAACCCCACTAAATCCGGAAGTCTTTACATTGAACAAAACTTTCAGCAACTCAGGGTCTATTCTGATCAATGTTCCCTTTACTGAAGAAACTAGAGACCCATCTTCCTCTGTTCTCATACACACAAAAAAGGCTTTTACCAAGTCCGGATAACTGACCTCTGAAAAGGTGGAAATTTTTGTCCACTGCATCTGATTGATCAAATCTACCATGTTGCTCATTCCACTCTTCCGCAGATTAGCTACATCTACTTCTTTGTTGCCACAGAGCTTCGTCTTCACAAAGGTAAACCTCTCCTGCTCCTCAGGAGTGAGGAACTCGGCGCTGTAGCCACCCAAACTGCTGGCGATGATAGGAGCGGCCATAGATTCAGGTGGGAAAGACAACGGAGGGTGGAGACGGAAGGTGAAGAGAAAGAATCCTCAAGAAATTTTGCGGGAAGTAGGAGGAAGATTCAAATTTGCAGAGGATTGAGATGGAGTTGTTAGGGCATCGGCTCGAGCGGCAGGATAAAAGAGGGGGAAAAGGTAGACGATGAGGCACGAATCGTTTGTCATCGATTTTATGAATAAATTAATGCTACGTGGAAAGTGAGGCGCCAAGCGGCGGAGAAAACGACAAGAGGTTTTGACTATTCAACTGGACTTCAATGAGAGAGAGTTTACTACAATACAATTTGAATTTCTCTTGCTTATCAAGGAGGGAAAAATTACTTTAATTCTAAAAATTAATGTGCCACTTGTAAGCAAACTTTTATCACAAATTGCACATGCCTAATTCCCTTCTAAGAGATGTAAATCTCTCTTCAGGTAAGGCTTTTGTGAAAATGTCTGCTAATTGGCCATTTGTATCAATAAAAGATATTTCAATATTTCCATTTGCAACATGATCACGAATAAAATGATATCTAACCTCAATATGTTTGGTCCTTGAGTGCTGAACTGGATTCTTGGTGAGATTAATGGCACTGGTGTTGTCACATAGCAACAGGATCGATTTGATATTTAATCCAAAGTCCTCAAGCTGTTGCTTTATCCATAAGAGTTGTGTGCAGCAACTTCCAGCAGCCACGTACTCAGCTTCAGCTGTAGAGAGTGCTACTGAATTTTGTTTCTTTGAGGACCAAGATATCAAACACCCTGCAAGGAACTGGCAACAACCACTGGTGCTCTTTCTATCTAATTTACATCCAGCATAGTCAGCATCAGAGTAACCTACTAGGCTAATTTCACATTGTTTTGGATACCATAGACCTAAGTCATGAGATCCTGCTAGATATCTAAATATTCTTTTCACAGAAATTAAATGTGATTCTTTAGGATCTGCCTGATATCGAGCACACATGCATACACTAAATAGAATATCAGGTCTACTAGCTGTTAAATAAAGGAGTGAACCTATCATACCTCTGTAGATCTTTTGATCTACTTTCTTACCATCTTTGTCACTGTCCATTCTTGTTGATGTACTCATTGGTGTCGATAGTGGCTTGGTATTTTCGAATCCGAATTTCTTCAATAGTTCTTTTGTGTACTTAGCTTGACTGATGTGAGTTCCTTCCTTTCCTTGTTTGATTTGAAGTCCAGGAAATAGTTGAGTTCTCCCATCATACTCATTTCAAATTCTCCCTGCATTAACTTTTCAAAATACTTGCAAAGAGACTCATCAGTAGAACCAAAAATGATATCATCTACATAGATTTGAACCAATAGGATGTGTTTGACTTTTGACTTTATAAAAAGTGTACTATCTACCTGACCTCTGCTGAAACCATGATTTAGAAGGAAAGAGCTAAGCCTTTCATACCAGGCTCTAGGTGCTTGCTTTAAACCATATAATGCCTTGTGAAGTTTGAAAACATGATTAGGAAATTCTGTGTCATCAAAGCCCGGAGGTTGTTCCACATAAACTTCCTCTTTTATGAAACCATTTAAGAAAGCGGATTTAACATCCATTTGAAATAGTGTCAAGTTCAAAGCAGATGCATATGCAAGTAATATTCTAATGGCCTCAAGTCTAGCTACAGGTGCATAGGTTTCATCGAAATCTATGCCTTCCTCTTGAGAATAGCCTTGAGCTACCAACCTGGCCTTGTTTCTTAAGATTGCACCAGTTTCATCCAGTTTATTTCTGAACACCCATTTGGTGCCAATGACTGGATGGTCTGATGGTCTAGGAACAAGGGACCATACTTGGTTTCTCTTGAATTGATTTAATTCATCTTGCATGGCTACTATCCAAGATTCATCAGAGAGAGCTTCATTGACTGTCCTAGGCTCTATCTGAGAAACAAAGGCTAAATAATCACAAGGAATAACATTACCTCTTGTTCTTACCCCAATGGATGGATCACCAATGATATTTTCAAGTGGGTGATCTTTCTTGTATCTCCACTCCTTTGGAAGGTTTTCATGAGTAACTTCTTCTTGTTGTAATTCTTCCAGAGGTGGATCATCCTTGTCCTCAATTGATGCATCTTTTAGTTTCTTGGATAGTTCTTCTGCATCATCATCGTCACTATCTACTTCCTTTCTCAAGGAAGGGTTAGTTTCATCAAAAATAATGTGCACAGATTGTTCAATCAACAAGGTACGTTTATTAAATACTCTATAGCCTTTAGGTTTAGACGTATACCCATGAAGATGCCTTCATCTGATTTGGCATCCAACTTACCGATGTCCCTTTTTCCATTGTTGTGAATGAAGCAAGGGCACCCAAAGGTTCTGAAGTGGTTGATCTGAGGCTTCTTCCCTTTGAATAGTTCATATGCAGTCTTCTTCAGGATTGGCCTGATCATTACACGGTTGATAATATAGCTTGCTGTATTGACTGCTTCAGCCCAAAAGTATCTAGGCAGATCATATTCTGAGAGCATAGTTCTTGCCATGTCCAATAGGGTTCTGTTCTTCCTCTCAGCGATGCCATTCTGTTGAGGTGTCCTTGGTGCTGAGAAATTGTGCTCAATTCCCTGATCATCACAAAATCTAGAAAATTTCTCATTTTGAAATTCACCACCATGATCTGATCTGATAGACACAATGCTGAACTTCTGATCTTTCTGAACTTTCTTACTGAAGCTGACGAAACTTTCAAAGGTATCATCTTTATGCTCTAGGAATGATACCCATGTAAATCTTGAGTAGTCATCAACTATGACAAATCCAAAATTCTTTCCTCCAAGACTGGTAGTCCTCATTGGCCCAAATAGATCCATATGAAGGAGCTCCAAGGGTTTTGAGGTGGTCACCACCGTCTTTGACTTGAAGGAGACCTTGGTGTGCTTACCCTTAGCACAAGGTTTACATACACTTTCCAACTTTGTACTGACCTTAGGTAGACCTTGCACAAGATTCTTCTTTAGCAATTTTCTCATGCCATCTATGCTGCAGTGTCCAAGTCGTCTGTGCCATAATTCTGTGGATTTATTTTTATTTGCTGCCAGGCAAACATTTTGAACCTTAGTTCTTCAAGATAGAGCACATACAAATTGTTTTCTCTATTAGCTTCAAAGATGACTGTTCCATCCTTCAGTATACTGCACTTTGACTCTTGAAACTTGATCTGATGGCCTCTGTCGCACAGCTGGCTAATGCTGATGAGATTGTGCTTCAATCCCTTGACTAGTAGCACATCTTCTATGACTGTTTTTCCTTTGTTTTTCACAGAGCCACTGCCTATTACGATTCCTTTCCCATTATCTCCATAGGTAACTGTTCCATCTTCAGCTTGGGATGAGAGAACAACTTCTGGTTTCCTGACATGTGTCTTGAGCACCCACTATCCAAATACCATTTGGATGCTCGAGGGTTATCCTGAAATAAAAACATCAAGCTTTAGGTACCCAAATTCTTTTGGGTCCTGATTGGTTAGTATCATTAACTTTATCTTTTAATATCCATTTTTTATGTATTGTTGGGCATGTAGTTATAATATGTCCTAACTTATTGCAGTGACTATAGCAAGATAACTTGGTCACTTTTTCTATGTATTTAAAATCAACTTTGTATGCTATATCTTGTTCGGGTACAAATTTTGGTGTTGGATATGTTTTAGGGTAGACCTTGGTTTCTTCATTATCTGAGGGTGTATATCCTAACCCATTTTTCTTCTTACCTGCTCTCCTAGCACCTTTTAATATTAGAGAGTTTTTACCATTAGTAAATTTTTTCTAGTGTGCTTGATAGTTTATCATTTTCTTCATTTAAGTTTTCAATTTCTTTCCTTAATTCATCAGTACTTTCCTGTTTTTCTAGTTTAGTTATTTGTCATTTTTAACTTTTAGGTCTTCACATAACAGTTCATTTCTTCGTTTAAGTTCAATTATTTGACTTTCTAATTGTTCATTTTCTGATTTTAGATCTGAGTTTGTATTTTCTATAGACTATGTTTTTCTTACTTACTTTTAATAGTTTAGTTACTTCTTTATATTTTTCATAAAGTTCATTGAAAGCCTCTTCTAAACTATCGGAGTCTGAACCATTGCATGAATCAAAAGATGAGTCAAAAGTTACCTTTTCTTCAGTGTTTGCCATGAAAGCCAAGTGGGCTTTTTCTTCATCACTGCAGGAGCTCGACTCACTATCTGAGTCGCTGCTGTTTTCCCATGCTGCTGCCATTGCTTTCTTTTTGAACTTTCTAAACTTCTTGGAACTGTCCTTCTTCCTGAACTCTGACTTCTTTAACTTAGGACACTCAGTCTTAATGTGTCTGGCTTCTTACATTCGTAGCAAATGGGTTCTCCTTTCTTCACTTCCTTTCCATCTGTTTCTTGAAATCCTTATTCCTTTTGAAATACTTTCTACCAGATTGAGATTTCTTCTTTTTAGCCAAGATTCGTTGTAACCTTCTGGATAACATAGCTTCCTCATTTTCGCTGTCTGCATTACTTTCGCTTTCAGCTGAGCTTGCTTCTGGTGAATCTTCTTCAGCTTTTAAGGCGTTGGAGTGCTTCTTTCTGCTAGAGGACTCTCCTAGCCTTTCCATATTGATTTCATGGGCCATGAGGGACCCAATGAGCTTTTCTACAGACATTCTCTTCAGATCATTAGCTTCTTCTATTGCTGTGACTTTTGGAGTCCATGAGGACGGTAAGGATCTAAGTATCTTTCTTACCATATCTCCCATTTCATAGACTTTCCCAGACTAGCCAGTCCATTTGTGATGTCAGTGAACCGGCTGAACATTTGAGTTATGGACTCACTTGATTGCATCTGAAATCTTTCATATTGAGTGACAAGAATATCAATTCTTGTTTCCTTCACTTTGTCTGTGCCTTCATAAGTAATCCTGAGCTTTTCCCACATTTCCATTGATGATTTGCAAGCTGAAACTCTGTTGAATTCCTTCTTACTTAGAGCACAGCATAGGATACTCTTTGCTTTGCAATTCAGGGAAATCTTCTTCCTTTCATCATCTGTCCATTGTGCTTTCTCATTTGTGACTAACAGATCACCTTCTTCTACTATGGACCAAATTTGATAGTCATGTCCTTGTAAAAAGTATTCCATTCTGGTCTTCCACTAAGGGTAATCTTCACCATCGAAGAGAGGGGGTCGGTTGACGGACTGACCTTCAAAATTACCTTGGGCTGCCATGGATCTTTACTCTTCAGATCGTTGGATCCTTTCTTTGTCGAAGAGACTCGCTCTGATACCACTTGTTGCCCTGTTGACAAGCCCAGAGGGGGGTGAATGGGTCTTTTTAAATTTAATCTAGGACATACTTGTAACCAAAAATAATCACACAAACGATCTTTGAACTACGTTAGTTACAGTTAGTTTAAATAACAATCATGCAATGAAGACAATCACACAACACAAGGATTATCCTGGTTGGACTTCCTTTCCTTAGGAGTCCTACGTCCAGTCCCTGAGCAACAACTCAGGATTTCACTAACTAGGGAACAGTCCCCCTAAGGACGCTACAACACCCAGCTCAGCTGGTCTTCCTTCACACTCAAAGGGAACAACACCCTGGATGCCACCAGGTCTTCCTTTACAACAGAAGGGAGCAACACCCTGGATACCACCAGGTCTTCCTTCACACCCGAAGGGAACATCACAGAGAAGAATAAATGACTTTCACGCCCCTAGATCCAACTTTTGATAAGTGAGGATCTGAAGCAACTACAGCTGAGAGCGAAGAGATTATGAACAATTCACACTCTTAGAACTGTACAGGCTCTCTCAAGATTTTCACAAAACTAGTGGAGAGCAAGAGAGCAAAAAGCTAAACGGAGTGAAGGATCTTGGCTCTCGATTTTCTTCAGAAGAATTTGAAAATAGTCTCTGGATGGATAATTCTTCTATTCTTCTGTCTTGTATATATATCTTCAATTTGAAATCTAGTCGTTGAAGAGACCGTTGTCTCGCTTTTGAGTAGTCGTTAGATTGAATGACATCTGGAGTCTTGGAAGCTTCCTGTCACAGTCTTTTGATCACTTGAGCAAGCAAAGAGATGAGATCTTCACAGATATCTGTTGGCTTCTATTTGTCTAACGTTGTACTATGAAGCTACATCAAAGGTCTACACAGATGTCAAACTCAAACAGCAGACAGATAGGCTGTCTCTGATATCAGTCAACGTCAGTAGCAATAGTCAAGAAGATAGTAATGCCAACTGGCTTAAGTCTAAAGGACGTTATCAGAGTAAGCACGATAAAGGATGATATAGTCTGCATGCATGCAGACATACGTTCAGATCTCATAAATGCAAAAGCGTCAGAGAGATGTCTACATGGATTTTGACTGGTCAATGCTTTAAGATGAATAAGATATCAAGATATGAAATTGAAGACTGTATGACTTATGAAATCGTTATGAGTTATAGCAAATTGTTCTATAACAGAGGATATAAGAAATCGTTATGAATCATGGCAAGTCATTTTGATTCTGAAGAAATCGATGTGAAACACTTAACAAATCGTTATGAAATGCAAGTCGTTATGACAATAAAGAAATCGTTATGAAACTCTTAACAAATCGTTGCACAAAGCAAGTCGTTATGAACACTTATCAAGTCGTTATAAGCTCTGAAGAAATCGTTGCGCAAAGCAAGTCGTTATGAATCCTAAAGAAATTGTTATGGCTAGCAAGTCGTTACGAGTTTCGAAGGAATCTTTATGAGAACTAAGTAAATCATTATGGCTAGCAAGTCGTTACGAGTTTCAATGAATCGTTACGAGAACTAAAGAAATCGTTATGGCTAGCAAGTCGTTACGAGTTTTAAAGGAATCGTTACGAGAACTAAAGAAATTGTTGCGGCTACCAAGTCGTTATGAATTTCAAAGAAATCGTTGTAATAACTTATGAAGTCGTTACAACAAGTAAGTCGTTGCGAGTTCTAAAGAAATCGTTATGATAACTTATGAAGTCGTTACAACAAGCAAGTCGTTGCGAGTTCTAAAGAAATCGTTATGATAACTTATGAAGTCGTTACAACAAGCAAGTCGTTGCGAGTTCTAAAGAAATCGTTATGATAACTTATGAAGTCGTTACAACAAGCAAGTCGTTGTGAGTTCTAAAGAAATCGTTATGATAACTTATGAAGTCGTTACAACAAGCAAGTCGTTGCGAGTTCTAAAGAAATCGTTATGATAACTTATGAAGTCGTTATGACATCGACTTGTTTGAAACAACATGACTTTTCAGTCTTATAAGAAAATCGTTATGAACTTCAACAGAAATCGATATGGACTTAGAGAAATCTCATGTTGAAAAGATTAAAGCTTCAGAGTAGTAATGCATACCTTTATTGGCTTGTTTGACTTCGGTATTTTTCCTGTACTTAAGACTTATGAGATATTCAGCAGATATAATTGATAAATTCTTGTTTGATTTTGTTAATCATCAAAATATGTATATATATATACAATTAATTAAAATTGCATGGGGACAAACTGATCATCACCCCGAGCTCAAAAAGAAGCTGAAGAAGGACAAATTCACTTTCAAGAAGGCCAAGGCAATGGTGGCCACTTGGAGTGATGAAGATGAAGACGAGAACGGTCAAGCTACCTCTGGAGATGACGAAGTCCACTATCTCATGGCAAGAAGTGATGACTCAAATGAGGTAAATTCTTCCTTTGAGAACTATTCAGTTGATGAATGGGAAGAAGCTTATACTGTCATATTTGAAAAGTTCTGTGAATTTAAGTCTAAAAACAAAGCACTCAAGAAGAAAATCACTTCCCTTGTTCATGAAACTAGCAATAATGAAGAAATTGAATCCTTGAATAAGGTGATTGAAATGATGAAGCTTGATGAACAAACACACAGTGAAGAAATGGATAGCATGAAACTTAAACTTCAAGAAGTTCAAAAGGAAAGAGATGATCTAATGAACTCTCTTGAAAATCTTCAAAGTGAGCATGAAAAGCTAATGGAGAAATTGGAAAAAGCTGAAAAAGACATAAAAGGTAAGTCTACAGATTTATCTAGTTTTGTCAAAAGTAAACAGAATCTGGATGCAATTTTAGGTTCAAATGTTTTTGTTGCAAGACATGGGATTGGGTTTCAAAATGCAAGGCCAAAGGAAATTGGCAAAAATCTGTTAACAGATTTCATTGATTCCAGCACAAGTTCAAGTAAACAAACCCCTTCAAAGAATAAGAAAAATCCTTCAAAGGGTAAGAAACAAGAACCTAAAATGATCAAGTTTGTTACTAGTCAATCTAAGGAATTTGCAGCAAGCCCAAGACAGGACAAACAACGACCTCCTAAAGCTAAACTAACAAGGCCACAAAAGGGTAAAATGCCTATGCATGCTCCTAAAAAGGTAAAGCCCACTGTTGTTCAAAAATCATCATCATGTAAAATATGTAAAAAGGTTGGGCACAATGAAAAACAATGCTGGAATAACCCAAACCAAATGAAAATCAAACAAGTTTGGATTCCTAAGCACTTGTTATTTGGCATGAATGATACCATGGGACCCAAAGTAATTTGGGTACCAAAACCTCTTGTCTGATCCACATGTGCAGGAATGCCTAGCAGTCCACAATCAAAACAAATGGTACTTAGACAGTGGCTGCTCGAGGCACATGACGGGCGATAAAGGAAAATTATGTATGCTCATGGAAAAAGACGGAGGTCAAGTCATTTTCGGAGGTAACCACAAAGGCCAAATCATCGGCTCAGGTAAGGTTGGTAAGTTTGCTTCTAACTCAATAGACAATTTACTTCTTGTGGATGGCCTTCATCACAATTTGCTTAGCATAAGTCAATTGTGTGATAAGGGTCATAAAATTGTCTTTGAGTCTAATTCATGTCAAATTCCTGATAAGGAAACAGGAAGTGTGAAGTATTCTGGAAAAGGATAAATAACATCTATATGGTCGACTTAGAAAAATGATAAATAACATCTATATGGTCGACTTAGAAAAAGGATAAATAACATCTATAAAGTCATCTCGGGGCACTCTCCTCTCATGTGCCCTTGCTTCTTGCACTCATAACAGACAATCTCAGACTTTTTGTTAGTATCAAATTTATTAGCAAAGTCTTTCTTTTGGAAAGGTTTAGAGTTACCTGTACCTCTCCTGTTGTATTTCAGGAATTTTTTGAATTGTCTAGTGAGCATAGCCATTTCTTCATTTTCACTCTCACTAGACGATTCAGTCACATCACTTTCCTAAATTATTTCCGTTTTGGAAGCTGAAGAACTCTTCCTGGAAGCCTTCAAAGCAAGTGACTTCCTAGGATTTTCTTCAGTTTCCTTTCTTTTGACATTCAGTTCATAAGTCATCAGAGAACCAATCAATTCATCTACTTTCATTTTTGAGAGGTCTTTGGAATCCTCAATGACAGTGGCTTTGGTGTTCCATGAGGATGTAGTCTGATCATCTAAGTCGACCATATAGATGTTATTTATCTTTTTTCCAGAAAGCTTCAGACTTCCTGTTTCCTTATCAAGAATTTGACATGAATCAGACTCAAAGACAATTTTATGACCCTTATCACACAATTGACTTATGCTAAGTAAATTGTGATGAAGGCCATCCACAAGAAGTACATTGTCTATTGAGTTAGAAGCAAACTTACCAACTTCACCTGAGCCGATGATTTGGCCTTTGTGGTTGCCTCCGAAAATGACATGACCTCCGTCTTTTTCCACGAGCATACAGAATTTTCCTTTGTCGCCCGTCATGTGCCTCGAGCAGCCACTGTCCAAGTACCATTTGTTTTGATTGTGGGCTGCTAGGCATTCCTGCGCATGTGGATCAGACAAGAGGTTTTGGTACCCAAATTACTTTAGGTCCCATGGTATCATTCATGCCAAATAAAAAGTGCTTAGGAATCCAAACTTCTTTGATTTTCATTTGGTTTGGGCTATTCCAGCATTGTTTTTCATTGTGCCCAACCTTTTTACATATTTTACATGAAGATGATTTTTGAACAACAGTGGGCTTTACCTTTTTAGGAGCATGCATAGGCATTTTACCCTTTTGTTGCCTTGTTAGTTTAGCTTTAGGAGGTTGTTGTTTGTCCTGTCTTGGGCCTGTTGCAAATTCCTTAGATTGACTAGGAACAAACTTGATCATTTTAGGTTCTTGTTTCTTACCCTTTGAAGGATTTTTCATATTCTCTGAAGGGGTTTGTTTACTTGAACTTGGGCTGGAATCAATGAAATTTGTTAACAGATTTTTGCCAATTTCCTTTGGCCTTGCATTTTGAAACACAATCCCATGTCTTGCAACAAAAACATTTGAACCTAAAATTGCATCCTGTTTACTTTTGACAAAACTAGATAAATCGTTAGACTTACCTTTTATGTCTTTTTCAGCTTTTTCCAATTTCTCCTTTAGCTTTTCATGCTCACTTTGATGATTTTAAAGAGAGTTCATTAAATCATCTTTTTCCTTTTGAACTTCTTGAAGTTTAAGTTTCATGCTATCCATTTCTTCACTGTGCGTTTGTTCATCAAGCTTCATCATTTCAATCACCTTATTCAAGGATTCAATTTCTTCATTATTGCTAGTTTCATGAACAAGGGAAGTGATTTTCTTCTTGAGTGCTTTGTTTTCAGACTTAAATTCACATAACTTTTCAAATAAGACAGTATAAGCTTTTTCCCATTCATCAACTGAATAGCTTTCAACGGAAGAATTTACCTCATTTGAGTCACCACTTCTTGCCATGAGACAGTGGACTTCGTCATCTCCGGAGGTAGCTTGACCGTTCTCGTCTTCATCTTCATCACATCAAGTGGCCACCATTGCCTTGGCCTTCTTGAAATTGAATTTGTCCTTCTTCAGCTTCTTTTTGAGCTCGTGGCACTCTCCTCTCATGTGCCCTTGCTTACACTCATAACAGACAATCTCAGACTTTTTGTTAGTATCAAATTTATTAGCAAAGTCCTTCTTTTGGAAAGGTTTAGTGTTACCTGTACCTCTCCTCTTGTATTTCGGGAATTTTTTGAATTGTCTAGTGAGCATAGCCATTTCTTCATTTTCACTCTCACTAGACGATTCAGTCACATCACTTTCCTGAATTATTTCCTTTTTGGAAGCTGAAGAACTCTTCCTGGAAGCCTTCAAAGCAAGTGACTTCCTTGGATTTTCTTCAGTTTCCTTTCTTTTGACATTCAGTTCATAAGTCATTAGAGAACCAATCAATTCATCTACTTTCATTTTTGAGATGTCTTTGGAATCCTCACTGACAGTGGCTTTGGTGTTCCATGAGGATGGAAGAGACCGAAGTATCTTCCTCAATAAGTCACTCTCTGAGTATTCCTTTTTAAGACCTTTCAATCCATTTATAATTTCATGAATATAACAAACATGTCAGAGATGGTTTCATCATTATTCATTTTGAACATTTCATATTCTGAAACCAACATACTTACCTTTGATTCTCTTACCTCAGACATACCTTCATAGATCAGCTCAAGCTTGTCCCACATCTCCTTTGCTGAGGTGCATGTGGAGACTCTTGAGTACTCCTTTAGGTGGACTGCGCACTGCATCATGTTAAGGGAACTCCAGTTGAGTGTCCCCTTGGCGATCTGGTCCATAGTCCAGGTATCCTCGTCCTGAGGCAATTCGTATGCTCCTTTTCTGACTATTTTCCATAGTTTGAAATTTTGTGCTCGTAGAAACACCTGCATTCGATTTTTCTAATACGTATAGTCAGTGCAATCAAAGAAGGGTGGCCTGGTCACTGAGTGTCCCTCGGCCATATACCCCTTGTTAGACTCCATTAGACCGAGAATCTCCTGATCGAAAGATCAAATAAGTAAAGCAATAAATCGGAGAAACTCGGCTCTGATACCAATTGAAGGGTTGCAAAATTCCCTATATGGTAATCTAGAAGGGGGGTTGAATAGATTACTGTCAATTAAAAATGATTATCACCTTCTTTTCTTTAAAACACATATTATCAAAACAATATTAAACTCTAAGCTATGTGTGGATGTGTGTGACTTGATGACAGATAGATAGCAAACTATAATACGTGTGTATAGACGCCGTGCCTACCAAACATCTAGCGTAAAACCGTCCAAACCACGAGACACGTAGATTTACGTGGTTCGGAGTACACAACTCGTGTATCCTACATCCACGGGCCACACACACACGCAGAACAATCTGCTTATGAGCTAGTTCACAAACTACAACTCATACACACGTGTTATCTGATGTGCAACCACGATCAGATCAACACCCATACATGTGTATCAAGCACAAGGACTGCTTGAAACACAACACACAAATACAGATATGAAAAAGTAGAAACAGAGAAGAGTTTGAGAGTTGAAGAACAAATCCAAATTTGTAAACTCTTCTGGTAAACATCTAGCTGGACTTCAAGCTTCATCTTGATGATCACTAATTGATGGAGACACTTGAATCCACGACGTTCAGGCTTCACCTTCCGCTGGAGAGACTTCTCTTCTTGGTTCTGGGCGGTAGGTTGAAGCAGAGCAGCAGAACAAGACTTCTCTTGAGAACTCTTTAGGGTTCTTGTTTGGAGGCTGCTTGTGTACGAGATTTGCTTCACAAGGATGTTTATATATTGGTGTTTACATATGGAGAGACGTGGTAGAAGGAAACACCAAGTTTGGTAACTTTCAAACTTCCCGAATATGAAGCTTTTGTACATCTGTCGACAGGTCATACACCTGTTGTCGACAGGGATCAACAGTGTGCCAAGTTCCAGAAGTCTGGAAGTTCTGTTGAAGCTCTCACTGTGTGCATCTGTCGACAGGTGCCTTGGTGCTGTCGACAGGCACATGTTTTCAGAAACTGTGATTTTCTGACTATATGCTTCTATCGACAGGAGGCTTTGTTGCTGTCGACAGGGCTTGTTTTCCAGAACATGTATGTTGCTGACTGTTGGTATCTGTCGACAGGGTCTTGATGGCTGTCGACAGGTACACTGTCTTTTGACTTTTCTTGATCTTTCATACTTGTTGTTGGCACGTCTTGCAAAGTATATCTCCTACATTAGTAAACATAGTTAGTGAGATATTATGAACATATATAATCAAGCATTGTACCAAGTTATTGTGACAAGTCATTTGTATGAAGATCTCATGCATTAAACTCAATTCACATTGTTCACATTTGTTTACATTGTTCATCATTGTTCATCATCAAAAAAACATGTTGTATTTATTATTTAGAATGTGAACCAAACACAAAATGGTAAAATGCCTATGCATGCTCCTAAAAAGGTAAAGCCTACTGTTGTTCAAAAATCATCATCATGCAAAATATGTAAAAAGGTTGGGCACAATGAAAAACAATGTTGGAATAGCCCAAACCAAATGAAAATCAAACAAGTTTGGATTTCTAAGCACTTGTTATTTGGCATGAATGATACCATGGGACCCAAAGTAATTTGAGTACGAAAACCTCTTGTCTGATCCACATGTGCAGGAATGCCTAGCAGCCCACAATCAAAACAAATGGTACTTGGATAGTGGCTGCTCGAGGCACATGACGGGCGACAAAGGAAAATTCTGTATGCTCGTGGAAAAAGACGGAGGTCAAGTCATTTTCGGAGGCAACCACAAAGGCAAAATCATCGGCTCAAGTAAGGTTGGTAAGTTTGCTTCTAACTCAATAGACAATGTACTTCTTGTGGATGGCCTTCATCACAATTTGCTTAGCATAAGTCAATTGTGTGATAAGGGTCATAAAATTGTCTTTGAGTCTTATTTATGTCAAATTCTTGATAAGGAAACAGGAAGTCTGAAGTTTTCTGTAAAAAGGATAAATAACATCTATATGGTTCACTTGGGTAAAATTTTTGGCTCACAAGAATGAAGCAAGGAAAGTATTTGAAGAATTTTTCAATAAAGTTGAGCATGGAAATGTCAACAAAATATGCTCCATCTGCACTGATCACGGGCTCCTTCTCTAATTTTTGCAGGAACCAAGGAATAGAACATTTATTCTCCTCCCTAAGAACTCGAGAACAAAATGGGGTTGTGGAGAGGAAGAATAGAACCTTGGTAGAGATGGCTCGCACGCTTCTGGTCGAGAATCAACTAGCAAAAACCTTTTGGGCAGAAGCGGTAAACACATCATGCTACATTCTTAACAGAGCCATGGTAAGACCGGTATTCAAGAAAACTCCCTACGAACTTCTGAAAGGTAAGAAACCCACCATTGGGTACTTTAGAGTTTTTGGTTCAAAAGTGTTCATACATAACAATGATAAAAATGATTTGGACAAGTTTGAAGCCAAGAGCAATCAAGGTATTTTTCTTGAATACTCAGAATACTCTAGAGCCTATAGGGTGTTTAATCTGAAAACTAGAACAGTGGAAGAAACTCCACATGTTGTATTTGATGAATTTCAAACCAAGCCTAACAGTTCTAAACATTATAGGTTTGCAGATGAAACTGAAGATACAACACATGGAGAACTACAAATAAAACCAAATGCAATCTCTAAAACAACTCTCAAAACTAAAAGTGGATATCTTCGCAGGTACGATGATGAAGATGACAGACATCTGATCAGAAATGAAGAAGAAGTACCTGCACAAGATCCACAACAACAAGATCAACCTCAAGCTGAAAGTCCTCCAGCCACCCCTCCTCCAGAACAACCTCCTCAAATGCAAGATCAACCCGGACCTTCAATAGTCACTAATGTGAGGTATTCTAAAGCTCATCCACTTGAGAATGTCATAGGTGACATAAATGACTCAGTTCAAACTAGGTCTCAGGTTAATCAAATAGTTGAACAGGATCATTTAGCTTTTGGATCTCAAGTGGAACCTAAAAATGTTGAAGAAGCATTAAAATAAAACTCTTGGATTGATGCTATGCATGAGGAGCTTGGGCAATTTCAACGAAATAATGTCTGGAGTTTAGTTCCTAGAACCCCTGAAATTTCTGTAATTGGGACAAGATGGGTTTTTAGGAACAAACTCAATGAAGAGGGTAAAGTGGTGAGAAACAAGGCTAGATTGGTTGCAAAGGGATATGATCAAGAGTTTGGTGTGGACTTTGAAGAATCCTTTGCACCTGTAGCTAGGCTAGAAGCAGTTAGAATCTTGTTAGCATATGCATGCTCAAACAAGATTAAATTGTTTCAAATGGATGTCAAAACTACCTTCTTGAATGGCTACATAAAAGAGGAAGTCTATGTCTCTCAACCACCTGGCTTTGAGGATCATCATAAATCAAACCATGTATTTAAATTGCACAAAACTCTTTATGGTTTGAAACAGGCACCCCGAGCTTGGTACGACAGACTAAGTACATTTCTGGTAAGCAAAAACTACTCAAGAGGTAAGGTGGACCAAACACTCTTTACAAAGAAAGTCCACAATCATATCATAGTTGTTCAAGTTTATGTGGATGACATTATATTTGGTTCCACTAACCGTTCACTGTGTGAAGAATTCTCACAACACATGCACAGTGAATTTGAGATGAGCTTACTGGGGAGCTTCAATTTTTTCTTGGTTTGCAGGTTAAGCAGTTAGAAGACAGATTCTTCATCAACCAAGAGAAATATGTAAAAGAACTGCTCAAAAGATTTCAGTTCGAACAAGCCAAGCCTGCCTCAACACCAATGAGCACAAGCATTAAGCTAGAAAATGATGAGAAAGGTAAATCGGTAGATGCCAAACAATTCTGAGGTATGATTGGCTCACTCCTTTATGTTGGGTTGAGTGTAATTTCATATCATTTCCCCTCCTATTTTGATGATGACAAATGTGATTTGAATGCAAATTAATTGAAACATGATAAACACATTTCACCTGAATTACATATTCAAAAAGCATGTTTCAAAACACACATATCATTTGTACTCATAATAAAACATCTTACTAATGATATATGTGTTTAATTTTCAGGTACAAATATCTTCTGCAATGATGGTGTCGACACACCCTTCAATGGTGTTGACACATCACCTAAGTCTCAAAGGCAAAAAGCTGAAGAAATGCTGAGACTGTGTCGACACAAGTCAAAGAGTGTGTCGACACGAGTTGCAGATTCCAGGAATTAGTCTACCCAGGTCAACGCAGGAACAGAGCAGGTCGACACTGGACTCATTTCCCAGAACAGCCTATTTGCAGAATTGGGACAGCAGGTCGACGCAGGACCAGAGCAGGTCGACACTGGACTCAGTTCCCAGAACAGCCTGTTTGCAGAATTGGGACAGCAGGTTGACACAGCATCAGAGCAGGTCGACACTGGACCTCGTTCCCAGAACAGCCTGTTTTCAATTTGGGACAGTGTGTCGACACCACCACCAGGGCAGGTCGACACACTACGGAAAGATTGCAACTTAAATTGGATGTTTGCCACGTATCAGCCTAGGGCGATGGTGTATCAACCTAGGATCATGTGCCCTTGTACCTAAAGGGTATCTTTGGAATCTCTGGGGTATAAAAGGCCCCCAATTGGCCATCCATCGTGAGAGAGACCCCAACGAACTCTCCAAGCCTCCAGAAAAGTTCCCCTTGGCGGCGAGAAGAGTTCATCTCCCTCCTCTGCTCTCCTGGTGTCTTCTGAAGACCAATTCTCATCAATTCGATTGTGAGAACTGGAATTTGATCCTTGAAGAAGAATTGAAGCGCCTCAAGGAAGCAGATCAAGAAGGAGCATTCGTTGGAGAAGATTTCAAGGAAGATCCCCAAGTTCAAAAGTACAGAGCATCGCTTGGGACTTCAAGATTTCAAGCCTCTTCCCAAACTGAGCTTCTACAAGGGAGTACACTGAAGAACAAAGTCTTTTCATACAATTCTAAATGTATTTTTGTTCTTCTGAGACATCTTGAGATTGTGCAAGTGCTTCTGCATAATTCTCATGAATGTTCTCATGTTCGACATGATCTGCTGCTAGAAGATCTATGTCTTGTGTTGGTGTCTAGCAAGTCATTTGTGAGCCGTTGTGCTCAGTTTGAGTTGTCGAACTCAAGTGGTTGTTGAGCAGTCTTGCTCAGGGATCTAGAGTAGTCTGCTCTAGAGGTGTGTGAGTTGTAAACTCAGGTGTTGGAGTTGTCTGGCTCCAGTGGGTGTGTTACCCATGTTGTTTAGTGAATCCTCACTGGGTGTGAGGGGTGGATATAGGAATCACATGGGTGATTTCCGAACCACCTAAAAATCAATGTGCACTTGTCTATGTGTGGTTTGATTCCATTATCCGTTAGATGCTTGCATAGGATCTTGTAAGATTCAATTAATCAACTGGTTTCACATCTATTTTATCAACTCACTTAACATCTCATCAGATCTGTGTTTTTTCACTGTTAAAATTGCCTATGATTCTCAAAGTAATTTTAAATTGCTTAAGCTTCCGCATAGAGTGGCATAGATCTATTCATCCCCCCCTTCTAGATCTTATCCACACCTTTTCCTCGATCCTTCAATTGGTATCAGAGCGGGTTTAACTTGATCTGAGCAGTTGTTGAGTATTGTGTGTCTGATTGCTTGCTTGTTTGCTAAATATTCTTCTGTGCTTTCTTCTTAAGTCAATGGACTCCAAAGGTTTCATAGCTGAGGGGCATTCCATAAATAGGCCACCATTCTTTAATGGAACGGACTATTCATACTGGAAAAATAGAATGCAAGTCTTTCTAAGAGCCCAGAACTATGAAATTTGGAAAGTGGTTGAGGTTGGTCCCTATGAAAACCAGGGAGAGGAAGAAACCTGGACTAGGGAACAAATAAGAAAAGCCACATTGAATTATAGTGCCATGAACATGATTCAATGTGCTGTTCATCCCAAAGAGTATTCGAGAATCTCAATGTGCAAATCTGCCAAAGAGATGTGGGATAAACTCGAATTACTTTATGAGGGACATCACAAGTGAAGGAAACTAAGGCAAATATTCTTGTTTCAGAATATGAATTGTTTATGATGAAGTCTAATGAAACAATTTCTGAAATGTTTGCCAGGTTCATGGTTATTGTCAATGGACTCAAGGCCTTAGGTAAGGACTACACAGATGCAGACTTGGTAAGGAAAATCTTACGTTCACTCTCTTCTATTTGGCACACAAAGGCCACTGTCATTGAAGATTCTAAAGATTTGTCCAAATTTCTTTGGATGAATTGATAGGATCCTTAATGACATATGAAATCAATTTGAAAAGAAATGAAGAACATATAATTAAGACCAAGCCAATGGCACTTAAGGCCTCTTCAAGTAACAAAGACAAAAGTCAAGAAAAGACAAGTTCTGAGGAGTCTGAGTCAAATGAGGATGAAATTGCCCTCATGACCAGGCAATTCAGAAAATTCTTGAAATATAGAAAAGGAAAAATGTCTGGGAAAAAGAAGTTTTCCTCAGGTAAAAGAAACACTTCCTCTTCTAATTTCAACAAGAATCAAAAATCTGACGAAACTGTCATTTGTTACAGGTGTAATAAGCCAGGACACATGAAGGGAGAGTGTCCTGAGAACAAGAAAGAAAAGCACAAGAAGTTCCAGAAGTTCAAGAAGCCAAAGGCCATGGTAGCCACTTGGTCTGATGAAGATTCAAGTGAAGAAGAAGAAGACAAAAAATCCTCAAGCTCTGAGAGTGAGGAAATCTGCTTCATGGCCAACAATTCTGGAGAAAAGGTAAACACCTCTTTTGAAGATTTCACTGTTGAAGATTGGCAGGATGTTTATTCTGAATTAGTTGAAAAATATTCTGAAATGAGAAAAGAAAATAAATATCTCAAAAAGAAAATTGAAAACCTTTATCATAACCAATCTTCAAACAACAAACTTGTGAGCTAGAAAATGAATAACAGAATTAAATGAAGAAAAAGAAAATCTCATGAATCTAATTGATGATCTGAAGCTTGCCTCTCAAAAGGCCACCCAAGAATTCAAAGACTTATCTGAAAAGCTGGACATGGAAAAACAAGAAAAACAACAAAAGATTGAAGAAATTAAAATTCTTCAAAACCAGCTAAAAGAAAGGGATGAAGTTATCCAAACCTTCACAAAAGGTAAAGATAACTTGGAGGCACTGCTTGGAACAAACATGACAACAACTTCTCATGGATTAGGATTCAACAAACAAAAACCAAAGAAAGACAAATCTGGTGAGAAAAAGGGCAAAGCACCATTAATTAAATTTGTCAAAGGTCCTAATCTTGAGAACACAGAAATCAAGCAAACATCAGACAAAACATCAAACAAAACACAAAACAAATCAAAAACTCAAAAACAAAAGAAGACAACCAGGTCGACACAGTCTTCTGACAGGTCGACACCAGTCCACAAGAAGAAGACTTTGTGGTTGCTGTGTCGACACCAGTCATGGAGAGGTCGACCTGCTCAACATCAAAAGCTTCAAACAACTCAATCAAAAACTCAAATAAAAATTTGAAAAACAAGAAAAAGTCAAAGGAAATCATTTGTAAAGAACCTTGGACCTCCAAGAAAGCATTTCAAGATGAATGGACCAATCCTTGGAGCCAATGGTATGACAACCCCTGTTGGTATCATCCTCAATTCTTCTATCCAAACCTTATGATGTACCAACAAAATCCATGGTTTCCATCTCCTCATCTGAATTCTATGCTCAAATGAAAAACTCCCCTCCCACTAAAAACAAAAATGTTGGTGCTTTCATTCCTAAGAAAAGAACAAACAGAAAAAGACTGAAAACACCAATGTAACAAAACAAAAATCAAAAACAGGTCAAATTTGGGTGAGAAAAGATTTACTGACAATGTTCAAACATTCTGATGGTCCCAACTCTGTTTGGGTACCAAAATCTTCTCTCCACTGATCTATTTTGCAGGAAGGTCGTGCACCCAACACCAATGTGTGGTTTCTTGACAGTGGGTGTTCACGACACATGACGGGAGACAGAGCCAAATTCTCATTCCTGATTGAAAAGGAGGGAGGGTCAGTAACCTTTGGAGGTAAAAATAAAGGAAAGATCATAGGATCTGGTAAGGTTGGTCAAACTTCCTCAAACTCTGTAGATAATGTTTTACTAGTTGATGGTCTTGATTATAATTGCTCAGTATCAGCCAACTATGTGACAAAGGTCACAAAGTTGTGTTTGAATCTGATTTCTGTAAGATAATTGACTCATCAACTGATAAAATCAATTTTTTGGAAAAAGGGAAAACAATGTCTACATGATCAACCTAAATAAAAACTTTTCTGAAAATCTTTGCTTTGTTGCAAATAAAGATGAAATTGCATGGACTTGGCACAAAAGACTTGGCCATGCAAGTTTCAGAACAATGAATAAGTTGTTAAGATTGAATTTGGTTAAGGGGCTTCCTGAATCCTTCTCTAATGTTGAAAATCAAGTCTGTGGGATCTGTTCTAAAGGAAAACAAACAAGAAAATCCTTTAAAAACTTCAATGAGGTACTCACATCTAGGCCACTAGAATTACTTCACATGGACCTTTTTGGCCCTACAAGAATTCTAAGTCTAAGTGGCAAAAGATATGGGTTTGTAATCATTGATGATTTTACTAGATTTACTTGGGTTATTTTTCTGTCCCACAAAAGTGATACTTGTCTTGAATTCAGGAATTTCTGTACCACTGTCTTAACCACTTATCCATATAAAATCAAAAATATTTTGACTGATCATGGGGGTGAATTTGAGAACACATCCTTTTCTGATTTTTTGCTGAATTTCAAATATTCCACAAGTTTTCTTCACCAAGAACTCCAGAACAAAATGGAGTTGTGGAAAGAAAGAACAGAACTCTTGTGGAAATGGCTAGAACCATGCTACTTGAGAGTAACTTGCCCAAATCCTTCTGGGCTGAAGCTGTGAACACAGCCAATCACATACTCAATAGAGCATTGGTCAGACCAAAAATCAAGAAAACCCCCTATGAATTATTGAAAAACAAAAAGCCAATTATTTCCTATTTTAAAATCTTTGGGTGCAAATGTTATGTACACAACAATAACAAAGAAAACCTTGACAAATTTGATGCTAAAAGTCAGGAAGCCATCTTCCTTGGCTATTCTGAAGTGTCAAGGGCTTTCAAAGTGTACATTCTTAAAACTAAAACTGTTGAAGAATCTCCACATGTTATCTTTGATGAAAATTCCTTTTCAACTGATAATTCTAAATCTTGCAGGGAAAGACAAGACACTGAAGAGGATGAATTTGTTGTGGACTCTTCACCAACCGTTGAGGAGTTTGCAAACATTGAAGAGAACCTGAACACCCCATCTTCAAGTGGTTCAGGTAATATTGTCCCAGAAGTGGGTACTTCTCAACAGGTAATTTCTGAACATAGATTTTTGAAAGATTACCCATTAGACAATGTGGTTGGCAATGTAAATGATAGAGTTAGGACTAGATCTTCATTCTTGCATGATATTGAAGAAGACCCACTAGCTCTAATTTTCCAAATTGAACCAAAGTCAATTGATGAAACCTTGTCAAGTTCAGATTGGATTAATGCCATGCATGATGAACTTCATCAATTTGAAAGAAATCAAGTATGGGAATTAGTACCTAGACCTAGTGACCAAACAGTCATTGGCACTAGATGGGTTTTCACAAATAAGTTGAATGAAAATGGTCAAGTCATTATAAATAAAGCTAGGCTAGTTGCAAAGGGGTACAATCAAGAATTTGGAATTGATTTTGAAGAATCATATGCCCCTATAGCTAGACTAGAAGCAGTTAGAATTTTCCTTGCTTTTGCATCCTCCATGAATTTCAAAGTTTATCAAATCGATGTCAAAAGTGCATTTTTAAATGGTTATATAAAGGAAAATGTTTTTGTTGAACAACCTCCTGGATTTGAAAATGAAAAACATCATAACCATGTTTTCAAGCTTAATAAGGCTCTCTATGGTCTTAAGCAAGCTCCAAGAGCTTGGTATGACCGTTTGAGTACCTTTTTACTTGAAAAAGGATATTCTAGAGGAAATGTTGATCAGACTTTGTTCACAAAAACAGTCAAAAATCAAATAATTGTAGTCCAAATTTATGTTGATGACATAATATTTGGCTCAACCAATAAAGCCTATGCACTGAATTTTCAACTCAAATGAAGAATGAATTTGAAATGAGTTTAATGGGAGATTTAACATTTTTCTTGGGACTGCAGGTTAACCAAACATCTGAAGGGATCTTCATCAGTCAAGCCAAGTATGTCAAGGAACTTCTCAAAAGGTTTGACTTTCAGAACCTCAAGCATTCAAGCACACCTATTGCTATAAATGCTAAGCTAGAAGAAGACTCAAATGGTAAGTCAGTAGACCCAAAGACCTACAGAGGTATGATTGGCTCTCTACTCTATCTTACAACTTCTAGACCAGATATTCAGTTTAGTGTGTGTTTGTGTGCTAGATTTCAGTCTAATCCTAAGGAAAGTCACATGTTAGCTGTTAAAAGAATTTTCAAATATCTTGTTGGAACATGTGATTTAGGAATTTGGTATCCTGCTAATTGCAAGCTAGATTTGATTGCCTATTGTGATGCTGACTATGCTGGGTGTAAATTAGATAGAAAAAGCACAAGTGGCTTGTGTTTATTCCTAGGTGGGTGCCTTATTTCTTGGGCTTCCAAGAAGCAACATTCAGTTGCACTGTCAACTGCAGAGGCTGAATATGTTGCAGCAGGTAGATGTGGAACTCAGATTCTCTGGGTGAAGCATCAACTTCTCGATTACAACCAAAATTTAGGTTGTGTACCCATCCTATGTGATAATACAAGTGCAATAAATCTGTCTAAAAACCCCATTCAACATTCTAGAACCAAGCATATTGAGATTAGGCATCACTTCTTGAGAGATGAGGTTGCAAAGAAGTCCTTTGAACTCCATTTCATTGAAACTGAAAAACAAGTTGCTGACATCTTCACCAAACCCCTTCCTGAAAACAGATTTTCATCTTTAAGGAGAGAACTTGGTCTTTGTAAATATCCACATACATGATCTCTCTTTAGGTTTGGGTTGAGTGTTATGCACTGTCTAAGGGGGAGTTCTTTTCATATCATAACCCTTTGATTCCTTCAGTCACACTGTCCATATCTCTCTCAATTCCACTTCCTTTTTTTTTCTTTGGACAATAAAGTCTTCAACTCTCATTGTGTTGAACTTCTTGGTATATCAAATGGTGATTTGAAGACGGACAAGTTATGCTTGTCTGGACACTTTCACTATGCGAGAGTATATGTCTCCGCCATGTACCAAGAAATGAAAATGCAATTATTGAGGGGGAGCTTTTATTGTTTAAAGAGAATCTCTCTTGATTTCAAAAACTTGCATATCTTTACTTTGATAGGAAATGATTGAAATCATCATCTCAGGGGGAGCTAGAAAATTCACAAATCTTGACTTTTGCAAAATTCATAACTTTTCTTGCATTTCATCAATTTCCTGCATGATGTCATCATTCAGATATCCACAGTCTCCAAATGATCCTTTGAGTGATCTATCATATTTTTTACTAATCAACTGTCAACTATATTTTTCAACCCACAGAAATTCAGAACTCTTCCAAGATTGAAAACAACTTGTGTCCTGAAATTAAAACAACTCTTTGTTTGCAACTGATGTTGGATAAAATTGATTTCTATCTTACAAAACTCTCAAAATTTTGATAATTCCACAGAGCAATGACATTTGTGCTGAGAAACTGCACACCTTCACAATGAATGAAGTGACATGCATGTCATGAGGTACTAATGTTATCTCTGTTCAAAGGGGATATAAAAAAAAATTCAAAAAAAAATTCAAAATACAGCAAAAATGTGCTATACTTTTTGATAATGACTGAGTAACTGGAAATATTGGTGTCTACAAAACGTATATTTTCATGTCAAAAGGTCATTATTTACCCCTTTGAGACTAGACAATGCATAAATCCTAAGTATCAGGGACTATGGTGTGTAAAAAGCACTAGTACTTGAGTGAAAAAGATTTATATCATTTGATAGTCTATTACAAAAACAAAATATGTGTGTTAATGGAGTTTTGTTTAGAAAGAATCATTTTCATTATCATCAAGTTGTTCCCTAAGATTATGTTTTATTTTCAGAACAAGTGCATTCAATCTAAGGATATCTTTATTTCTTTAACATTGAGAAATATGGTAGCTTATAGTTGATTGTTAGATATATTATATCCCTCAAATCATCATTTCAATGACTCAAATCTTTGAATGCTCATATCCTATTGGAAATTATTTAAAACTTGAATTGTGATGAATTTCTTGCAAAATATAGCAAATGAATTTTTAAGTCTCTTAAAAATTCTTGAAATGACTATTTCTCTCATTGACTATCATTCTAAAGAAGTCCAAAGATTCTAAAAAAATTCTCTCAAAAGAATTCAATTTTTCTTCTAAGGCCGTGTCGACACCATCCTATCTCGTGTCGACACACTCCCTAGATCAGGTCGACACTACCATCTTCCAGTGTCGACACTGCACCCCTTGCCAGAATCTTTTAAACCGTGGGTTCCAGTTTAGCGGATGTTGTTCCTGCGGGGTATTGCACCACTACAAACCCTTTTTAGGCATCAGGTCGACCCGACGGTCGCTTTCTTCTCATTTCCGGCAAGAAATTCCACAAATCTCAATCTCAATCACATCCCTTTCTCAATCATCTCTCTTCTCCTTCATCAACTCTCAATTCCACTCCATCCTTGCAATCATGGTGAGAAAAATGGGGCCTCGCCGTGGAGCAAGATATCAGGCCTCATCTAGGCCACTTCGGGCAGAGGATGATGTTCCCCAATTTGAAAGGAGATCCAAAAGGAGCAACGACCCTGCAGAGCAACCAGGGTCCTCCTCTGCACCTCAGCCAACTGCCAAGGGAGGTAGACCCTCTTCTTCGAGCAGAGGTAGGGTTTCTAGTCCTCAGAATCCGGGCTCCTCTTCTGGAGATTCTACAGAGTCATCTTCGTCTGAGTCTTCCAAGTCTCAAGACACCACTAGTGAAGCCAAGCTCATTCTAAAGCCCAGGATAGTGGATTTATAAGATATTCAGCTAGGAAACACATTTCCAGAAATTCAGACCTACTTCTCTTTTCAGTATTGGTTGCTATTCATTTATGAATTTCAAACCATCTATCCAAGACTTGTTAGGGAATTCTACAAGAACTTGAAATGCACAGATGAAGGGTATCAATCAAAGGTTAAGGGAATAGTTATTGACATGCCAACAGAAAAAGCTGCCTCAATTTTCAAAGTGTCAGATGAAGGGGCAGATTATCATAACTTCAAATTTGATCTTCATGAAGCCTATACCATCATGACAGGCCTACCTGCTGATGCATCTGATCCCAAACAAACCCATGTTACCAGATTCAACACAAATTCCTTTCCCCCTGTGTTGAGGATTATCCACCACATGTTGACCACAATCATTACCCCTCAAGGTGGTGGAAGGGACAGGCTAACAGATATACAGAGGTTCATTCTTTATTGCATGGTAAAAGACATCAAAATCAACCTCCATGTAATAATGTATCAAATCATATCTGAAACAACCAGGAAAGACCTCAAGAGATCTCTTCCATATGCTGCACATCTTACCTCAGTGTTCCAGCACTTTGGTGTGCCTTTAGATAATGAGAAATTCCAGTCAATCCCTAAATCCAACATCTACAGCTTTAAGAATATTCAGAAATTCATGGGATTTAGACTGGAGGGCAATCAAGTTAGGAGAGGGCCAGTTGTGGTTGAGGCCCCTCAAGCTCAAGAGGAACAACCTCAAGATCAAGGGGACCAGCCCCAAGCTCAAGAGGAACAGCCTCCAGCTGAAGGGGACCAGCCCCAAGGTCAAGAGGATTAGCCTCCTTTGAATGAGGAACAGCCTCAAGTTTCAACTGAAGGTGACATTCCATTTCATGCCCCACTCTCACCTCAGTTTCAACATTTCTCTCCACAACCCACTTTTCAAACATCCACATCCTCTGGTGGACCTTCTATTCCACCAGAGTTGTTCTCCTTTTTAAATGACAAATTTGACACCCTGAACTCCTCCATTCAAACCATGTCAGAAACCTTTGAGTTGAGGATTCAGAGATTGGAGAACACTGTGTCTGCCAAGTTCATAGAGCAAAAAGCTGCCTCAGACTATGCAGCTCAAAGATTCAACAGATTAATTGGTACATTGGCAGATGCCTCATTACAGCTGAAGGAGCACCAGCAAAAGTTGGAGGCAGTTCTTCAGGGAATTTTGGCAAATTCCCAAGCTGATGTTTTCAACACCAAGCAGACATTACATGAGATCACAAGTACTAGACTGTCTTTTGCTCATTTTGTGGATGATTTGGAGAGCATGAGGAACTTCAATGCACACATTGATACACAGATCTCTGACTTGACAAAGGAATTCAAAATCATGCAAAGGCCTGGTTGGTCAGCTGGATCATCTTCCTCTTCACAACCCATTGCAGCTGATCTAGCAAGAATTCAAGCTACCTTGATAGAAAATTCAGACAAAATGGAACATTACTTGCACACAAAACTCACAACCATTCAAGATCAAATCAAGTCCAGCTTGACTTTCATGGAGAAAAGATTGTCAGACATTGAGACAATCTTAGTTCCTCCTCCTCCTCCACCTTCTACATAATATTTTTTTTTGATGATGTCAAAGGGGGAGAAGAAAGAAAGAGAAAGAAATGATTGTAATCTTTTTGGAAAGATTGTAATGTTTCTCTTGAATGAAATGAAATGCTTTTTCTTAGCTTGAATGAATTTCTCATTTGTGTCTTCAATGTGATTGAAAAATTGTTATGTGAATGTGAATGTATGAAAGCTTGTCAAGTTGCTTGACCTTCTTTATGCAACTAACTTACTTCAAGTAACCTTGTACTTGTGAAGTGCAACCATCAATTGTTACTGAGTTTTGTTTAAAGGTCTTTGACAAGCATGAACATGAACAAAAATAAGGACTTTTCATAACAAAAAAATTGCTTAAAATCACATCTCATCAAAACCTCATTGTCATATGAATTTAATGTTGTCATCATCAAAAAGGGGGAGATTGTTGGGTTGAGTGTAATTTCATATCATTTCCCCTCCTATTTTGATGATGACAAATGTGATTTGAATGCAAATTAATTGAAACATGATAAACACATTTCACCTGAATTACATATTCAAATAGCATGTTTCAGAACACACTTATCATTTGTACTCATAATAAAACATCTTACTAATTATATATGTGTTTAATTTTCAGGTACAAATATCTTCTGCAATGATGGTGTCGACACACACTTCAATGGTGTCGACACATCACCTAAGTCTCAAAGGCAAAAGGCTGAAGAAATGCTGAGACTGTGTCGACACAAGTCAAAGAGTGTGTCGACACAAGTTGCAGATTCCAGGAATTAGTCTACCCAGGTCGACGCAGGACTAGAGCAGGTCGACACTGGACTCAGTTCCCAGAACAGCCTGTTTGCAGAATTGGGACAGCAGGTCGACGTAGGACCAGAGCAGGTCGACACTGGACTCAATTCCTAGAACAGCCTGTTTGCAGAATTGGGACAGCAGGTCGACACAGCATCAGAGCAGGTTGACACTGGACCTCGTTCCCAGAACAGCCTGATTTCAATTTGGGACAGTGTGTCACCACCACCAGGGCAGGTCGACACACTACGGAAAGATTGCAACTTAAATTGGATGTTTGCCACGTGTCAACCTAGGGCGATGGTGTATCAACCTAGGATCGTGTGCCCTTGTACCTAAAGGGTATCTTTGGAATCTTTTGGGTATAAAAGGCCCCCAATTGGCCATCCGTCGTGAGAGAGCCCCCAACGAACTCTCCAAGCCTCCAGAAAAGTTCCCCTTGGCGGCGAGAAGAGTTCATCTCCCTCCTCTGCTCTCCTGGTGTCTTCTGAAGACCAATTCTCATCAATTCGATTGTGAGAATTGGAATTTGATCCTTGAAGAAGCAATTGAAGTGCCTCAAGGAAGCAGATCAAGTAGGAGCATTCGTTGGAGAAGATTTCAAGGAAGATCCCCAAGTTCAAAAGTACAGAGCATCGCTTGGGACTTCAAGATTTCAAGCCTCTTCCCAATCTGAGCTTCTACAAGGGAGTACACTGAAGAACAAAGTCTTTTCATACAATTCTAAATGTATTTTTATTCTTCTGAGACATCTTGAGATTGTGCAAGTGCTTCTGCATAATTCTCATGAATGTTCTCATGTTCGACATGATCTGCTGCTAGAAGATCTATGTCTTGTGTTGGTGTCTAGCAAGTCATTTGTGAGCCGTTGCGCTCAGTTTGAGTTGTCGAACTCAAGTGGTTGTTGAACAGTCTTGCTCAGGGATCTAGAGTAGTCTTGCTCTAGAGGTGTGTGAGTTGTAAACTCAAGTGGTGGAATTGTCTGGCTCCAGTGGGTGTGTTACCCAAGTTGTTTAGTGAATCCTCACTGGGTGTGAGGGGTGGATGTAGGAATCACATGTGTGATTCCCGAACCACCTAAAAATCTCTGTGCACTTGTCTATGTGTGGTTTGATTCCATTATCCGTTAGATGCTTGCATAGGATCTTGTAAGATTTAATTAATCAACTGGTTTCACATCTATTTTATCAACTCACTTAACATCTCATCAGATCTGTGTTTTTTCACTGTTAAAATTGCCTCTGATTCTCAAAGTAATTTTAAATTGCTTAAGCTTCAGCATAGAGTGGCATAGATCTATTCATCCCCCCCCCCTTCTAGATCTTATCCACACCTTTTCCTCGATCCTTCACTTTATCTTACTGCAAGTAGACCGTACATACAATGCAGTGTGTGTCTTTGTGCTAGATACCAATCTAGTCCAAAGGAAAGCCATTTAATTACAGTCAAGAGAATTTTCAGATATCTCTCAGGTACGTATGAATTGGGCCTTTGGTATCTAGCAGGTAGTAGTTTTGAGTTGATTTCTTATTCTGATGCAGACTACGCTGGATGTAAAATTGACAGGAAAAGCACTAGTGGCTATTGCCAAATGCTTGGTGATTGCATGGTTTCGTGGGCATCCAAGAAGCAACACTTAGTAGCACTCTCCACTGTAGAGGTAGAATATGTTGCTGCAGGGAGTTGTGCGACACAAGTATTGTGGATAAAGAGTCAACTGTGTGTCTATAACATCGATATTGGATGCACACCTATGCTATGTGACAACACTAGTGCAATCAATCTATCAAAGAATCCCATTCAACACTCTAGAACAAAACACATAGAGAATCGTCATCATTTCTTGAGAGATGGGGTAGCCAATAAAACTTTGGAAATTAGCTTCATACCCACTGAAAAACAATTGGCTGACATCTTTACCAAACCTCTGGCAGAAGATAGATTCACCACATTGAGAAGAGAATTGGGTTTGTGCAAATTGCAATGAAACTTAACACAAATGTTAAGCATATGTCCCTTGTGTGCCCTAACTATGAGGTATATCAAATGGTGATGTGTGGAAGAACAAGTTATGCTTGTTTGGAAACTCTCATTATGCGTGAGAAAATATTCTCCGCCAAGTATCCATAGTCATGTGGCATGAAAGGGGCATGTACTCTACATATGGAATTAGTTTCTTTACAATAATGCCCATTCAAAATTCTCTTTGAAAATCTGAAAACACTTGATGGTCTGTCTTACTACATGCTTGGTGTGCTTATTTGATTGGTCTATATGTGCAAATTTGTCTTCATGAACTTGAGTATCTTTGTACAAAATAGCACACATTATGGGGGAGCAAGTTAAGGTTAGATGAATGCTAATGTGAAGGACATCACTCAAATTTTGTCTATCTCAATTCCCTCACAACCTTTGATCAATTTTGTCTTTCATTCTATTCTTAAACTGCCTCTGTACAGGCATCTGTCGACAGCCTACAAGCACCCTGTCGACAGATCAGGCCAGACAGAACACTCTTTCTGTACACTGTCTACATCTGTCGACAGGTCCACTTTCCTCTGTCGACAAATATGTACAGTCTTTGTCTTCCAGAACCCTTAATCTTCTATCTGTGTGATCATGTCGACAGGCCATTTCTCTCTGTCGACAGACACACTGAAAGTTGGAAATTCAAGCCCATTTCTTCACACATTCAGTGAGCAGCTTCATGTTTAACAAATAAGGTGTCTATAAGGTGTTAATGCATGTTTGACCACACCATGTACAAATGATATTTAAGCTATTCTTTATACCACTATGATTTTCACATACCACTTATGTTTGGGTTTAGGTTCTATCATTTTGGAAACATTTCACAACTCTAAAGGCTATACACCTCACTCCTCTAAATAATTTCTTTGTAGGCAAACATAGTTCGCAATTTACTTGATCAGTCTTTTGGTCATGGAACTGTATGTCTAATATTGATAGCTAATCATATAAACTACTTGATCTTGAGCTTTTAAAGCAATACTTGGAGAACAACTACCTATTTCTGAAAAAATAGCATTCACATAAGAAAAATAAAAATCAACTTCAAATTGGGATAAATATAGAGCAATGTTGTATTTTGCTGAGTAACCGGGGTGATGGGCATCACAAATGTCTGCCCTCGCGTCAAAAGGCTCACTCATCAACTCTGTACAACGGTATGCTAGACACTTCCACTGAGTAACTGGGGGTATGGGCACTTGTAATGTCTATCCTCACGTCAAAAGGTGTGAAGTCCTCTTATGTACCACTTTTTCCCATTGCCTTTCTGAATTGCAAATAAAGAAAAATGAAATAGTGTGAAGCCTCCACTGAGTCATAATTGGTTTTATGATTGTCTTGACATATAGATATTCATTTCATGCAACATTTGCCTATCAACAAAATGGGGATTGTGTTGTCTTACACTGCATTTATACAACGAAGGGTGAGAGTGCATTGTTCTACATTTTAGTAGGTGTTTTCTTAATGCTCTAACTTAAAATTCCTTGGGTATTATGTTAAAATCATTAAGGAAAATGAATTGGCTTTTTATATCTTTGTATATGGTTGGTTAAAATATGGGTTCACCTCTTATACAGTTTAAATAAACAATTAGGAACCACTGCTCCAAAGTTCCAATTCACAAAACCCACCAAAACAACAAACTGGCCATTTACTGTATGTCCCTGTCGACAGGCATCAGGGGCCCTGTCGACAGCCAGCGGCCAGACATCGTCTGGAAGCCCAACAGGCAAGGGTTTAAGGCCGGATTTTGTGGGACCCAACCTTTCAAATTCTGAGCGCCCTACACAGCCAGCTGATGAAGATGCTTAGCTAGTTTATGTGTCTAGGATTGACTCCAGTCTTGTTATCTTAGTTTCATTTGAATCATATTCTGTTTTATGTAATGTTGCTTTCAAATGGTCATCATGCCATGTCTTTCCCTTTACATGTAATTTCTCCTATTAGCACCTCATGTACTGTGTATGCCTTGTGGAAAATCAATGCAAATCCTTGTTCTGTGCATAATACATGTGTCTCTGGTGTGTGCTTTTGGATGTTGTCAAAAGGGGGAGAAAACTCAATTGTGCACTTACTTAATTGATTAATTTTGTCATCATCAAAAAGGGGGAGAATGTTGGGTTCACATTCTAAATAATAAATACAACATGTTTTTTGATGATGAACAATGATGAACAATGTAAACAAATGTGGACAATATGAATTGAGTTTAATGCATGAGATCTTCATACAAATGACTTGTCCCAATAACTTGGTACAATGCTTGATTATAAATGTTCATAGTATCTCACTAACTATGTTTACTAATGTAGGAGATATACTATGCAAGACATGTGCCAACAACAAGTGTGAAAGATCAAGAAAAGTCAAAAGACAGTGTACCTGTCGACAGCCATCAAGACCCTGTCGACAGATACCAACAGTCAGCAACATACATGTTCTAGAAAACAAGCCCTGTCGACAGCAACAAAGCCTCCTGTCGACAGAAGCATACAATTAGAAAATCACAGTTCTGGAAAACATGTGCATGTCGACAGCACCAAGGCACCTGTCGACAGATGCACATAGTGAGAGCTTCAACAGAACTTCCAGACTTCTGGAACTTGGCACACTATTGATCCCTGTTGACAGCAGGTGTATAACCTGTCGACAGACGTACAGAAGCTTCATATACGGGAAGTTTGAAAGTTACCAAACTTGGTGTTTCCTTCTACCATGTCTCTCAATATGTAAACACCAATATATAAACATCCTTTTGAAGCAAATCTCGTACACAAGCAGCCTATAAGCAAGAACCCTAAAGACTTCTCAAGAGAAGTCTTGTTCTACTGCTCTGCTACAACCTACTGCCCAGAACAAAGAAGAGAAGTCTCTCCAACGGAAGGTGAAGCCTGAACGTCGTGGATTCAAGTGTCTCCATCAACTTGTGATCATCAAGACGAAGCTTGAAGTCCAGCCAGACGTTTACCAGAAGAGTTTACAAATTTGGATTTGTTCTTCAACTCTCAAACTCTTCTTTGTTTCTACTTTTTCATATCTGTGTGTGTGTGTGTGTTGTGTTTCAAGCAGTCCTTGTGCTTGATACACATTTGTGGGTGTTGATCTGATCGTGGTTGCACTTCAGATAACACGTGTGTGTGAGTTGTAGTTTGTGAACTAGCTCATAAGCATATTTTTTTGCATGTGTGTGTGGCCCGTGGATGTAGGATACACGAGTTGTGTACTCCGAACCACGTAAATCTGCGTGTCTCGTGGTTTGAATGCTTTTACGCTAGATGTTTGGTAGGCACGACAGCTATACACATGTATTGTAGTTTGCTATCTTTCTGTCATCAAGTCACACACATCCACACATAACTTAGAGTTTAATATTGTTTTGATAATCTGTGTTTTAAAGAAAAGAAGGTGATAAACATTTTTAATCGACAGTAATCTATTCAATCCCCCTTCTAGATTACCATATAGGGAATTCTGCAACCCTTCAAAACACACAAGTCTAACTCTCAATCTCGCAGCCACGGACGTAGGGTCAAGCTGTCGCTCCACCAAACCAACTCAAAGAATTGTGGAGACCAACAAAACCACCACACCTGCGAACCACACTGCCGCAGGACCATGCATTGCGCCTTTTGAGACTCTAGCCCGAGCCCTCTAAAGTGAGGCATTGGAAACTAGGACTAGTCGGGGCCCAGTACGTCAACTGGTGTCTGTAACCCCCCAGCCACGAGCGCGCTACAGGCGACAAACACAAACTCTCTAGTCGTTGTCCCACCGTTTTCTTTCCCTCAGCTAGACGACAACTCTCCACATGAGCGAGGGTGTCTAGGAAGACGACAAGACCACGACGGTACCACCATACCGAGACAAGCCCCAAACACTCACATGTGCCTAGCTCACACAGAACCTGGGGCTCCCAACTGAAGAGGTAACCACGGGAGGCGTAACACTACTCGCCACGTACACAAAACCACGTGCACACCATACGAACCATGTGAAACCCCACGTGAACTGTGTGAATACCACATAAACCACACACAACATGCTCCTCGAGCGCTACAGGTGCCCATGCACCGCCTTACATCGCCATGCACACAATTCACGATAATTGAATAAGCCACACTAGCATGCACACACACAAAACCACTCCTCGGCTGCTAACGCAATGGGGTATCAAGCCGCCTTAATATCGCGACAGCCTGATATGGCACGTTCAAAACCCTTAATGCGACAGATAGGCGTGTTGCGACCTGGTCACGATGGATGGGTCTGTCGCCTTCACAGGCGCAACCCTAATCTGAAAACCCTCTTCTGGATCACCCCCAAAACCCCTACAAACTTGTGTTTCCATCCATTTTACATGCTTTAATGTATGCCCTAGCATGATATCTATTGTTTGGAAAGCAAATAACGCGTTAACCATGCCACACACACAATTCACGAATCAAAACACGTGGGTTCTCCCTACCTCCGCAAAAACACACGAAGCACAAGATCCACTCGGCGTTTCCCCCGCTCTACAAAGTGTCCTCGCGGCGAGAACACGCTAGGAACACCTCCAAAACGACGGATCGCCCTTCTCCTCGGCAAAAACCCCCTTCCCTCGCCAAGCAGAGCTTGCAAAATCTCTGTTCAGCCAAGACTTACTAAAAAACACAGTTCGGTTATGATCGCGACGCAGACTACCGGCTCGACCTGATCACGACATAGCTACCCGTCGCCTTCACACTGTCGACGTCAGCATGCCCGCCCCGCGCGCGCCAAGCGGTGCATATGCAGACGACGAAACAAAGAAACGGTTCCATGAACGTGACACCCTGGACCATCGCGTTCAGAACGCGATGCCCTCCTCTGTCGTGTTCATAAACAGAAAACAAACAGGCAAATTGGGCCCAACCTGCCAGCCCACGACGCCCTAAAACCTGTGTAAGCACCTGCTACACACGACATTGGCCACACACTGGCCCTAAAAGATTACTCAAACAAGTATGGATACGTCTTCATCATTTCCTCCGCTAATTCCCAAGTATCCTCACCGCCCTGCCTGTTTTCCCATCTGACTTTCACTAAATCAATATCTTTATTTCTGAGCCTTTGGGTTCTATGACCTATAATCTGTACTAGATATTCTGGCATGGTCATGTCTGGCTTTACGTCATCCCTCTAATAGCTAACCACCTGAGACGGATCTTTAGTATATTTTCTGATTATAGAAACATGAAATACATCATGGGCATCTGTAAAGTCTACTGGCAGATCTAACCTGTTAGCTATCTCACCCAGTCTTTCTTTTATCGGAAATGGCCCAACATACCTCGATTGTTGAATCTAAGTATGCCTTTAGTAGGAGAAACTTTCAGAAATACATAATCTCCAACTTCAAATTGCAAAGGCCTGTGCCTGGTGTCTGCATAACTTTTCTGACGACTCTGCACTGTCAGAAGCTTTTCTTTGATGAATTTAAGTGTTTCTGCACATTGCCTGACCAACTCTGGACCCATAACCTGTCTCTCTCCTACTTCATGCCAATTAAGCGGTGTCCTACACGGTCTTCCACATAATGCCTCATAAGTTGCCATTCCAATGCTTGCTTGATAACTGTTATTGTATGCAAATTCAACCATACTCAAACGACACTCCCAAATACCACCCCAAACCAAGCAACAAGCTCTTAACATGTCTTCTATTGTTTGGATGGTCCTCTCCGTCTATCCATCTGTCTGTGGATGATATGCTGAACTGTATCTCAACTCAGTACCAATCACCCTCTGCAAACTCCTCCAAAAACCAGATGTAAACTTGGGATCCCAATCTGAGACAATGGTGGTTGGAATTCCAAGCAATGGTACAATTCTTTCAATATATAATTTGGCTAGCCTGTCCATTGTCCATGACATACTGACTGGCAACAATCTGCAAACTTTAGTCAATCTGTCGACAAAGACCCAAATGCCATTATGACATGCTGATCTGGGCAAACCAACTATGAAATCCATAGCTATATCATCCCACTTCCATTGTGGAATGGGCAATGGCTGCAATAGCCCTCCTGGCCTCTGATGCTCTGCTTTTACTTGCGGACAAATGGCGCACCTTGCTATAAATTCTGCAATTTCTCTATTTGTATTTAGCCACCAGAAGTGCCTCTTCATATCCTAATACATTTTTGTACTGCCTGGATGAATGGTATATCTTGATCTGTGGGCTTCTTCTAGCACTTTCTGTCTAATCTCTGCATCAGCTAGCACATATAATCGGCCTTTCAGCTTTACTATACTATCATTATCCAGTGTCACCTCATCCATCCTTACAATATCTATCTTCTAAGCTTCAACTATCTGCCAGTAAAGAGAAGGCTCTACTGTACTGCTTTCTAAAATTGCTCTTCGTTGACTGTTCGGCACATACAACGAACTTTCTACCACATCTTCATATAATTTCCATTCCCTGATCATATGTTAATTCATAACAGCTTTTCTGCTCAAGGCATCTGGTACCACATTTGCTTTGCTTGGATGGTACCCTAAACTGAAATCATAATCTTTCAAATACTCCATCCATCTGCGCTGCCTTAAATTCAAATCTTTCTGAGAAAAGATATATTTTAAACTTTTGTGATCAGCATATATTTCAAATCTTTCTTCATATAAGTAATGCCGCCAAATCTTCAAAGCAAATACAACTACTGCCAGTTCTAAATCATGAGTCGGATAATTCTCTTCATGTTTCTTTAACTGGGTGGAAGCATATGCGATCACTTTACCATGCTGCATCAGTACTGCCCCTAGTCCTCTCCTGGATGCATCTATATATAATACGAAACCACCACCGCCTGATGGAATCTCCAATATTGGTGCTCTGGTAAGCCTCTTTTTCAGTTCAGCAAAACTATGCCTGCACTCAGAAGACCATACAAAAGGCACTCCCTTCCTCGTCAACTTAGTCATCGGGGCTGCTATCTTGGAAAAATCTTGAATAATCCTTCTGTAATACACTGCAAGACCAAGAAAGCTTCTAATTTCTGACACTATTCTCGGCTCTTCCCATTTCAATACTGCTTCCACTTTTTCTGAATCCAGTGCAACTCCTTCTCCTGATATGACATGCCCCAAAAATTGAATCTCCTTCAGCCAAAATTCACAGTTACTGAACTTGGCGTACAACTGATGCTCCCTCAATGTTTGCAATGTGATCCTTAAATGAGTTGCATACTCCTCCTCTAATGCTGAATATATCATAATATCATCAATAAAAACAACAATGAACTGGTCTAGATACAGGTGAAATATTCTATTCATCAAATTCATAAAAGCTGCTGGCACATTTGTCAATCCAAATGGCATCACCACAAATTCATAATGCCCATATCTAGTTCTGAAAGCTAACTTTTCAATATCTTCTTCCTTAATCATCAACTGATGATAACCTGCTCTTCAATCAATCTTGGAGAACACCTTTGCTGACTGGAGCTGATCAAATAAATCATCTATTCTTGGGAGTGGATATTTATTCTTGATGGTGACTTTATTCAGCTGTCGATAATCAATACACATCCTCAAACTACCATCTTTCTTTTTAACAAAAAACCCTGGTGCACCCCATGGCTAATGACTAGGTCTGATGAAACCCTTTTCCAACAACTCCTGCAATTGCTTCTTTAACTCTCTCAATTCCGCTGGTGCCATTCTATACGGTGCTTTTGATATCGGCATGCTACCTGGCTGCAATTCAATAGTGAAATCTACCTCTCGGTGAGGTGCCAACCATGGTAAATCTTCTGGAAATACATCTGGAAATTCTCTAACCAATGGCACTGAGTCTACAGACTTATTGGACTCAACCAAACTCACATAAGCAAGATACACTATGCATCCAGCATTAATTAACCTTCTAGCCCTAAGCGCAGAAATAATAAACTTAGGAGAATAGAAGGGCATACCTTGAAATTCAAATGCTACCCCGTCTGGTCTACAGAATCTGACCCTTTTCTTTCTACAATCTACCAGTGCACCATAAGCCTCTAGTGCACCATAAGCCTCTAACCAATCCATTCCCAAAATCAAATCATATTCTTTCAACGACAAAGCATATAGCCTTGTTGGCAACTGATTTCCATGGATCATTATTGGAACTTCATCTAAATAACAGGAGGTAAGCACAAAACCACCAGAAGGAACCTCAACAACCAACTCACACTGCCTCTCTTTTAAGGGATGAACCATACTATCCAAGAAATCTTTGAAAATAAATGAGTGAGAAGCACCTGGATCAATTAATACTCTAGCTGAGAAATCAAAGAGCGGTAATATACCTTCCATAAGATTTGATGCCTCCGCCTGCGCCCTGGTGATCGCCATCACTTAGCCTCGACCTCCTCTCTGGTATTGGGTTCCTCTGCCTCTTTCTACTGGTGGCTGATATGGTTGCTGTTGCTGCTGGGTCCCTCTACCATAACCATACCCTCGAGACGGGCAATTCCTAGCTAGATGCCCTGACTTACCACAAGGGTAACACCTAAAATCTGGAAAAGCCACTGGCTGACCTGCGGTACTCTACTGAGACTCCTCTGGTGCTGGTCTGAACCCTCGGCCCTACTGGAAACTGAAGCGCGCGACATTGTTGGCTATGCCCTCTCGTTGTTCAAAGTTCATTGCACAGGTCAAAACGCTCGCCTTCTCTAAACTGTCTCTCAAACTGAAAATTGCAAAGATGAACTAGCATAGTGGTAAGAGCAGGTCATTTCCACAGGAAAGCTGAATAGAATCTGACTTAAAATACTTTGATTTGAAAACACTTTTTACCAAAATAACATTGTAATAGAATCACTTCTATGAACAACACCAATCTAAAATCACTACGAACTATAAGATGAAGAACAAAATGGGAACATGATGTAATAAACTCTAGATTAAGAAACCATAAAAGACATTAAACTGTAACGCCAAAACTTTGGATCTGATCCCCTTATCAATGTCGAATTATCTATTAATGCTCAACCATTAAAGCAAGAACAGAGGGATTAAACAAATGCAATGGATCGAATTCTAAACACAACAGAATTGGAATTTGCAACACACTAGATCTATCTGTTCTAAGTACAGAGGAAATGAAAATTAAAGACAAACAACACCGCAGAATCGATCTCTCCACACCAACCTCACAGCTCCCACAGTAGCCGAACTCCCAGAATATGAACTCCCAGAGTACAAACATCAGAAGTAAAATTCAGAAGAAATGTTCCAATCTCTCGGGTACCCAGAACAAGCCAAAGATGGATTCCCTGGGTTGCTCTGGACCCTTCTCCCCAATGCAAAGAAATGAAAAATAGATGTTGTCAAGCAAGAACAAAGCCACAAACCCGGACCCCAAAACCCTCTAATCTCCGGAAGAACGGGAAAAGCTAACATCCCACATTAATCAAACTAACCAACCCTTACATGCTCTGCTGAATGAAAGAATTCAGAAAACACAAATGACATTGGATTGAACTATCTAAACACAGAAAAAATATAGAGAATTAAACTAATGTACTGGATTGAATCATCTATGCACGGGAGAAAATGGAAAACAAAAAGCTCACAAACGTCAATTAATCTCTCTCAGCCCCCCAACCATCTCACAAATCTCCATGGAAGAGGGGAAGACAAAGCCGATCTCCCCTCAACAACAGAAGCAAACCTCCACAGAACTGATCTCCGGAAGAAATAGGAAAGCACTAAAAACTCAGAAAAATCAAACTAGCCATCATCCGCACACAGAAGAACAGTAACAACTAAAAAAAACCCAAAATTTATTGAACTGGCGAAGCCTTCTCCCTCCTCTGTAATTGAATTAGAAGAAAGAATAGAAAACAAATTAAAATTCCATAACAATCGAACTCACAACCATTAAGAACACTCCACTGCACTCACAGGAAAAGAAAAGTACAGGAAAGTAAAATGGCATAAGAATAATTCCGAAATCTCTACTGGCGAAGCTTTAAGAACTATGGAAGAACAATGGAAGGGACTGGCCCAGCCCTCCGAACTGTGGAAGAAAAGTGGAAAAGTAAAACAAAATTCCTAAAAACTCGAACTAATGCTTGCTCTGCTGAAAGGAAAGCTACAGAAAGAAATTACAATTCCACACAAATCGAACTGGCTCTGGAAGAATAGAAAACTGGAAATTCCTAAAAAAACGAACTCGAGTCTAACTCCTCGAACCCCCCAAACTCTCATAGCTCTGCTGAAAAGAAGAAAATACAGAAATAAATGACAGATAAAACTCCCTAAAATTATCGAACCCCTCCTTGAAGAGGACCTTAGGGTCCTTTTATAGGCCTCAGGGCCTTTGCTTCCCGCCTCTAAATCTCCAAGCTCTGCAGCTCTACACCAAGATTGCCACGCCAGCATCTCCTCAGCGCCAACGCCAGCCTCACGCGCAGGGCCTCCATCCGCCGCACACCCACAGCAACAGCCTGCATGATTGCGCAAGCCTCTGCATAGCACTGCCTTCATCACACTACTTCCCAGCAACCCACACCATATGGCCACACCCTAGCCCAACCGTGCACACACCAGCCTTCAAACCGCCATCCGCCAAACCGCCTTCGCACAGTAGCCCATCCGCGAACGCACAGATCTGGGCACCGACCGCACCAACCCGGGCTCCCAGATCTGGCCTTGCCAGCATGCGCCCCTCCTCACATCTCCTTCACATGCTTCTGCTGCCCCAGCCTTTAGGCACCATTGCCCATCGGCCAGCCCCTGGTCCAGCACACACAGCCAGCCACCTCAGCTGCACACCAGCCGCAACGCACACAGCCGCCCGTATGCCTGGCCAGCTCCATCTCTCTTGGCCGCTTCAACTTCCCCAGCTCCAACTGAATGCCACCTTCGCACCAAAGCTCCACCATCCAGCTGCTTCTAGCAGCTTCCACACACCACAAGAGCTACGAAGGAAAGAAAGGTAAAGAAGGGTTTAATGGGGGTATGTGGCTGGATTTGGTGAGATGAGAGAAAATGGATTTTAAAGGGGGGGGGGTATGTGGCTTGATGTTTTTACGAGGGGTGTTTATTTAAAAGTTTTTTTTATATTTATTTATTGGGATTGAGGTGATTTATCTATTTATTAAACTAAAGTTTATCTATTAGAAAAGAATATTTACAAAAGTATTTTAACAAAATTTATTTTTTTACAAATGTCTTTTATTTTTCAAAGAAAACTTGTGAAAAGAAAACTGAATATGATTAGTCAATTTTGAAAAAGAAATAGTAAATTATTGAATGAAAATTTAACAAGTGCATTCTACCCGAATATCACCTAATATGTTCAAGAACTTATTTATAGATGAAATGATAATTAAAATCAAACGACAAATTATTTATAGATAAAAACTGTCTAAACTTAACTAGATGTATGAAATTTAATGCTAAAAATTTTGTCATTATCACTCCCCCCTACTTGAATATTGCTAGTCCCTTAGCAATAAAAATTTTTCAAAATGTAGGACTAGAAGATGTAATGTCTCATGCTAAACAGTCATCATGTAAAAGATTAATGTGGGTACATGTCTTTCCTAATTATAAGGGTTTATGGCAAGAAATTAGTGCACAGATGATAGCTCACTTAAGAGTTCACATCAGCCCTCATGAAGCTTCCCTGCCTCAGCTAGTAATTGAGATTAGATTAATTCGAGGGAGAAGAAAAGAATTGTGGAATAAGATCTTTGCTCAGTCAGATTGGGTTGTTTCTCTTAGTTCCATTCTGCCCAACTTCCTTGAGGATTATTTGTCTGAGTTGAGGACTTTCCCCCCTTTATTTGCACTTTGTGCACTCAGGATTTTTCTTTCTTTTTCATCCATAATGCTGCACAACCCATCACTTATCAAGAGTAGCGAGTCCAACTTTACTCAGATCCAGGGCATTTTTCATGGATATATATATTTTTTTGCTTTTGATTTTGCTTTTCTTTTCTTTTCCTCTTAAAAGAAGGATGGACAGTCAGGTTCTTTGATCACATGCCTTCACTTCCTTCACAATTCACTTAAGGGGAGGGGAGAAAACCAATCGCCTCTCCCTCTTACTAGCTTTAACAGATTTGCTACATTCGGGTTCAGCTAGTCTAAGTGGATGTGTAGTGTGTGTATGAAAACTTCTTGCCATAAATCCTTACATAAGGTAGACAAGAAGTACATGTAATCCTTTACTAGAGGCTACCTAACATAGATACTTGAAAGGGAATGTGACAACTACAAAAATTTAATGGTTAAAGATCAGACACACAGTCTGGGTTGCGCAATGCCACGTAATTTTTATTCAAAGATGAAACATTGTGAAATTTTTATTTGCATATGTGCAAGATAAGAAAGAAAATGAAGCATTAGATAGGATGGAGACTATGAATGCATGCTTTATTCTACCTCTCCCCCCTACTTATTTACAGGAAAAGAAAGTAAGATAGAAAATTACCTGATAAAGGAAATTTGTACACATGGGTTGCCTCCCAAGAGCTCTAAGTTTATCGTCTTCAACCGGATGCAATTAGGCTCCATTTGGATCAGCTAGCTTGGTAGAATCCATTTTTAAAGAAGATGGGTTTTCAAAGAAATGTTTTAACCTCTGCCCATTAACTGTGAATGATTGTCCAATTTTAGGGTCAAGAATGATGACAGCAGCATTGTCATAAGCTTTGACAACAGTGTAAGGACCATCCCATCGGGACTTCAATTTTCCCGAAAACAAACGAAGCCTAGAATTGAATAGCCAGACCTTATCATGCACTTGAAAAAATTTTCTATGAATGTGTTTATCATGGAATGCTTTGACTTTAGCTTTATAGATCTTTGGCTTTTGCTTTGTCTTATTCTCTCGCTTAAACCATAGAGCACAGGGTTGGTCTACTGCTTTTTTCACACAAGATTCTTCCAAGGAGTCTACCACTAGACAACTCTCTCCTTGATCATGGTGCCCAGATGCCTTAAAAATATTGATACTAACCCGCTCATCCCAAAATGATATATCCATCATCCCGGTAGCACAATTAATGTTAGCTCTAGTTGTGGCCAAAAAAGGTCTACCAAGGATGATGGTGGACTGAGTTAAATCTTGAGGAGTGTTCATGTCCAGAATGATGAAATCCACAGGGAAGTAACAATCATTGATTTTCACAATAACGTCCTCAACTAAGCCTTTAGGAGTGGTGATAGAACGATCGGCTAGTTGAAGGACAACAGAAGTGGGTTTCAATTCTCCTAATTTGAATTTCTTGAAAATAGCAAAAGGTAGGAGATTGACATTGGCTCCCAAATCCACAAGGCTGCTCTCAAAAGTGACTCCACCAATGGTGCAAGGAATTAGTGGAGTGCCTGGATCTTTGAGTTTTTTAGGTAGTTGATTTAAGATAATGGCACTCACAGTTTCTGGAAGAATGATTGTTTCAGTTTTATTTCTCATTTCACATTTTGGAGTGCACATTTCTTTTAAGAATTTGGCATAAGCAGGCACATGCTTAATGGCATCAAGGAGAGGAATGTTGATGTGAACTTGTTTAAACAGTTCCAAGAGTTCTTCATTACCAGTTGATTTGTTTTTGGATTTTGGTTTTAAAGCTTCAGGAAAAGGAACTCTTGGAATGTAACAACTTGGGTCTTCATTTATTTTGATTTTGTCTAGAGGTTCTTCAGTCATTTTTTCTTTTTCCTTGGATTTTTCTTTCTCAACATTTTCTTCAACCTGTTCTTCAATTTCTTTTTCATTTTCATTTTCTTTATCCTCATTCAATGTTGACATGTGTGGGTGAGGATTCATTCTGATTTTTCCACTTCTTAATGTTGACACAGTTTTCACATTTTCCACTTGGGGGCCCCTAGCTTGGGCAGGAGGATGGTCCTGTTGTATCAGTTGATTCTAACTTTGTGGTGTTGGAATATTTTGGACAAAAGCTTGTTGTGGGTTTGGTGGTGGAGGTACATTTGGTTGAGCAGGTGGTCTGTACCCCTGGGCTTGATAGTATTGCTGGTTCTGGTAAAATCCGGGAGGGTTATTCCTTGGGTTTGCTGCAGCTTGACTTGGCAATTGCCCGAACTCCCTCCTATGACATACATCAGCAATCTGGGACTCTATCCTTGTCAAATTTTATTGAAAATTTTGATTTTGAATTTGATATTGATTTTGTTGTTCTCGCACAGTTTGACATAGAGTCGCCATCATGTTTTGGAGTCGATTCATCTTATCGTCCCAATTGGGCTGAGGAGGTGGTGGTTGATATGAAGGTTGCTGAAAATGAGCAAATTGATTGGAGTTTTGATTTTCTTGGACTTGCGGAGGTTTGGAATAAGAAGATTGGCCAAATCCCAGATTTTGATTGGGATAGGATTGACCGTACATGGATTGCTTAAAGGCAGGTTGAGAAACTTGTTCTGATTGATTTTTTCAAGAAAAATTTGGGTGGTTTCTCCAACCAGGGTTGTATGTGTTAGAATATGGATCATGAGAGGGTTTGTGAAAACCTTGGGCGGCTTGGACTTGTTCTTGAATGAAAGGGGGTAATTGGGTAGTAGTGGGACAAGCATTGGTAGAGTGGGCTGGGCTAGCACACATAGCGCAAGTTTCAGGTGGTTGAGAAAATTTGGGTGTGGCTTGCCCAGTCAAAGATAGTAATTGATCAAATTTTTGTTCCAACTTCTGCTCCAATCTCTGATCAAGTCTGGCTAATAGGTCTTCTACCCTAGAATCTGATTCTCCTCTCTCTCTCAATTCATACATCCCTGCCTTCTTTATAGGTCCTAGTGGTCTCTCATAAGAGTGGAGTGAGGCATGATTGATAGAATTCTCACTCAATGTTTCAAACAGATTATATGTCTCATCCTCGCTCTTAATCATGAATGCTCCTCCACATGAGGCATCAACCATCTGCCTATTTGATTCAGTCAGTCCTTCATAAAAAGCTTGGACTATTTGCCACCTCGACAGACCATGATGGGGACATTTTCTAAGCAACTCCTTCAATCTCTCCCACGATTCATGCATTAACTCTCCCGGGTGTTGGGAGAATCCAGTTATTGCTCTTCTCATTGTATTGGTGCGGCCAATGGGGTAAAATTTCTTCAAAAACTCCTGCTGCATTTTTGGCCATGTTGTAATTGTTCTCCCTATTGTTCCTAACCAATATTTGGCCTTGTCTTTCAAAGAGAATGGAAATAGGGTCAATCTCAAGGCATTTTCAGTGAAGTTTTGGATCCTTACAGTTGAACAAATCTCTAGGAACTCATCTATATGCCTATAAGGGTCTTCATTGGGATTGTCATAAAAAGATGGCAACATCTGAATGGTTCCTGGCTTGATCTCAAAATGATTTTCCGGAATTTCCGGTCTGATGCAAGTAGCAAGTTGATAGTTAGAAGGAATAAAATACTCCTTCATCTGTCTGGGTGCGACCTCCTCTACATTTCTAGCAACTTGGTTCTGGTTTTGGTTGGCCATCCTATGAACGAATCTTTCAATCTCGTCTATAGGTTGATCCAAATCTAAGTTCTTGGACCATCTACCAAGCATGCACAGATGAAAAATCCCTCTATTTATGATTTTAAAATTTTTAGATTTTTATTGATTTTTGAATTTTTATGAACAAACACAAACAAGCAAACACTTTCAAAATAAATTAACCTAAACACTAAGTGTTCCTTGGACCTATGTTATTTTTCTCAAAATCGGATTTATGCTTGCTTAAGTCCAATTCTAACGCTTCTTGTACCGGCCAGGTAAGAGGTGGAGTAGAGGGAGGCCCCCCTTGCTTTCGCAAGGACCCAATTAAATAACCTCTAACTCACTTAAGCATAAGCTTTTTAACCTCTAATCCTAGACACCAGACTTAAAGAGAAGTTTTGAATTTGAGAAAGGATAAATCTAATTATGAACCCTAAGGCCACGTCTACTGGTTTTTATTAAAAGTTTGGACAAATGCAAAAATGTGAATTTTTTTTTGTGATTTTTGGGCAAAGAAAAGGGTGATGAAATCCCTCACCTTATCTTTATGATTTCTAATGGGTGATGCCCTTAAGCAGTCCCTTTTACAAATATGAAATGCAACAAACAAGTTCAAACAATGGTTTTCTAATGCTAAGTCTAATACATGATACAAGCAATAGAAGTGATACCTTTTCCCCGCACTCTTCAATGCAAGAAAAGAAATGGAATTAAAATGACAACTAAAATGATTAATGTCCTAAAACAAGTGATTCTACTCTTAATAAGATGAAATTTTTATTTACAAACAAACGGCTAACATGAAAGAGCGATTTGGAAACTTTTTAGATTTTAGAATTTTTTTATTTTTATTTGATTTTTGAACTAAATGAAATGAAAATTAACTAAGAAAATATAAAATGATACTATAAACTAATGTCAAACCACTCAAACCACAAAAGTCCAATTATTACATGCCAACTAGAAAGAAATCTTTGTACATGCACAGAGAGTACATGAAATCCTCACTACAAGCTTCACTCACACTCTTTCTATCTAAATTTCTGAATTAAAAGCAATTGTGAAAAGAATTCAGCAAGCTCTCCTCCAATGGGCTTCAAATGTCAAGCCCAATCTCCATGTTCCTCCTTATGTGCAAATCTAAAATGAAAGCCCAATAACAAGTCAATAGAAAGCTCAAAGCAACTGAAATCAAATGAAAGCAACGGCGCCAAGATGAAGCGCACGGCATTGTTGACTGTGCCCTCTCGTTGTTCAAAGTTCATTGCACAGGTCAAAATGCTCGCCTTCTCTAAACTGTCTCTCAAACTGAAAATTGCAAAGATGAACTAGCATAGTGGTGAGAGCAGGTCATTTCCACAGGGAAGCTAAATAGAATCTGACTTAAACTACTTTGATTTGAAAACACTTTTTACCAAAATAACATTGTAATAGAATCACTTCTATGAACAACACCAATCTAAAAACACTACGAAGTATAAGATGAAGAACAAAATGGGAACATGTTGTAATAAACTCTAGATTATGAAACCATAAAAGACATTAAACTATAACGCCAAAACTCTGGATCTGATCCCCTTATCAGTGTCGAGTTATCTATCAATGCTCAACCATTAAAGCAAGAACAGAGGGATTAAACAAATGCAATGGATCGAATTCTAAACACAACAGAATTGGAATTTGCAACACACTAGATCTATCTGTTCTAAGTATAGAGGAAATGAAAATTAAAGACAAACAACACCACTGAATCGATCTCTCCACACCAACCTCACAGCTCCCACATTAGCCGAACTCCCAGAATATGAACTTCGAGATTCCAAACATCAGAAGTAAAATTCAGAAGAAATGTTCCAATCTCTTGGGTACCTAGAACAAGCCAAAGATGGATTCCCTGGGTTGCTATGGACCCTTCGCCCAAACGCAAAGAAATGAAAAATAGATGTTGTCAAGCAAGAACAAAGCCACTAACCCGGACCCCAAAACCCTCTGATCTCTGGAAGAACAGGAAAAGCTAAAATCCCACATTAATCAAACTATCCAACCCTTACATGCTCTGCTGAATGAAAGAATTCAGAAAACACAAATGGCATTAGATTGAACTATCGAAACACAGAAAAAATATAGAGAATTAAACTAATGTACTAGATTGAATCATCTATGCACAGGAGAGAATGGAAAACAAAAAGCTCACAGACGTCAATTGATCTCTCTCATCCCCCCAACCATCTCACAAATCTCCACAGAAGAGGGGAAGACAAAGCCAATCTCCCCTCAATAACAGAAGCAAACCTCCATAGAACTGATCTCTGGAAGAAATAGGAAAGCACTAAAAACTCAGAAAAATCAAACCAGCCATCATCCACACACAGAAGAACAGCAACAACTAAAAAAAACCCAAAAATTGCCGAACTGGCGAAGCCGTCTCCCTCCTCTGCAATTGAAATAGAAGAAAGAACAGAAAACAAATTAAAATTCCACAAAAATCGAACTCAACCATCAAGAACACTCCACCGCTCTCACAGGAAAAGAAAAGTACAGGAAAGTAAAATGGCATAAGAATAATTCCTAAATCTCTACTGGCGAAGCTTTAAGAACTATGGAAGAACAATGGAAGGGACTGGCCCAGCCCTCCGAACTGTGGAAGAAAAGCATAAAAGTAAAACAAAATTCCTAATAACTCGAACTAATGCTTGCTCTGCTGAAAGGAAAGCTACAGAAAGAAATTACAATTCCACACAAATCGAACTGGCTCTGGAAGAACATAAAACTGGAAATTCCTAAAAAAATGAACTCGAGTCTAACTCCTCGAACCCCCCAAACTCTCATAGCTCTGCTGAAAATAAGAAAATACAGAAATAAATGACAGATAAAACTCCCTAAAATCGCCGAACCCCTCCTTGAAGAGGACCTTGGGGTCCTTTTATCGGCCTCAGGGCCTCTACTTCCCGCCTCAAAATTTCCAAGCTCTGCAGCTCTGCACCAGGATCGCCACGCCAACATCTCCTCAGCGCCAACGCCAGCCTCACGTGCAGGGCCTCCATCCGCCGCACACCCACAGCAACGACCTGCAAGATTGCGCAAGCCTCTGCCCAGCACTGCCTTCATCACGCTGCTTCCCAATAACCCACACCATCTGGCCGCACCCTAGCCCAGCCGCGCACACACCAGCCTTCAAACCGCCATCCGCCAAACTGCCTTCGCATAGTAGCCCATCCGCCAACGCACAGATCTGGGCACCGGCCGCACCAACCCAGGCTCCCAGATCTGGCCGTGCCAGCATACGCCCCTCCTCACATCTCCTTCACACGCTTCTGCTGCCCCAGCCTTCAGGCACCATCGCCCATCGGCTAGCCCCTGGTCCAGCACACACCGCCAGCCACCACAGCTGCACACCAGCCGCAACGCACACAGCTGCCCATACACCTGGCCAGCTCCATCTCTCTTGGCTGCTTCAATTGCCCCAGCTCCAACTGAATGCCGCCTTCGCACCAGAGCTCCACCATCTAGCTGCTTCCAGCAGCTTCCACACACCACCAGAGCTACGAAGGAATGAAAGGTAAAGAAGTGTTTAATGGGGGTACGTGGCTGGATTTGGTGAGATGAGAGAAAATGGATTTTAAAGGGGGGGGGGTATGTGGCTTGATGATTTTATGAGGGGTGTTTATTTAAAAGTTTATTTATTTATTTATTTATTGGGATTGAGGTGATTTATCTATTCATTAAACTAAAGTTTATCTATTAAAAAAGAATATTTACAAAAGTATTTTAACAAAATTTATTTATTTACAAATGCCTTTTATTTTTCAAAGTAAACTTGTGAAAAGAAAACTGAATATGATTAGTCAATTTTGAAAAAGAAACAGTAAATTGTTGAATGAAAATTTAACAAGTGCATTCTACCCGAATATCACCTAATATGTTCAAAAACTTATTTATAGATGAAATGAGAATTAAAATCAAACGACAAATTATTTATAGACAAAAACTGTCTAAACTTAACTAGATGTATGAAATTTAACGCTAAAAATTTTGTCATTATTAGAAACCCGGCTAAAAACCCTGCTGCCTACCTCCACCTCGACCACCTCCTTTGAATATCCTTTTCAACTTACGACCCCACTTTGCAAAACCAGACGATGATGCTCCGGAGGGTGCCCTTCCTTTGCTGATGCCCTGTATATGCTGGGGAAGTCGAAAGTTGCCTGAACTTCCTGCCTGCGACTGACTCTACCTAGTATGCAATGTCCTTTCCAACACAGCCGCTCTCTGTGCTGCCTCCTCTACTGTCCTGCACATCTGTGGAGCTACTGCATCTTGCAACTCGGTCCTCAAGCCTATGATAAAATACTCTACCATCATAGCATTTTCTGTCACTACGTAAGGAGCATATCTACTCAGTGCCATAAACCGCATATGATATTCTAGCACAGACAACTTCTCTTGTTGCAATGTTCTAAACTACTCTCCCTTTGCTTGCTGGACCTATAATGGGAAGAACGTGTCATTGAAAACTATCAAAAGCTCTGCCCATGTGATGCTATCATCTGTCCTTCCTACAAAAACTGACTGCATCTTTAATCTCCACCATTGCTGATCAAATCCCCTCAACTGATATATGCTAAGAATAACTCTATCGTCCGGAGGACACCTCATAGTGACAAACACCCTCTCAATCTCATGTACCCAGTGCTCTGCCGTGTCTGGGTTGGGACCTCCTGAGTAAGTCGGGGACTGCAACCTCAGAAGCCTTTCTACGAGAGCCGTAGACTCCTCTGCAATAGTCGGTGTCGCTGGTGCTGTAGGAGGTACGGGTGCTACAAGGGGTACCTCAACTCCCTCTGGTGGTAGAACTGCTGCTGCTGGCACTACCTTCTCAACAAATGGTGGTACTGCTGCTGGCTGTGCAGGTGCTGGCTGATCCATCCTCGCTCAGATATCTGTCAAACTCTCCCATATCTGCTCTATCATCCGTTGAGTAGAATCCTCTAAATCCTCTCCACCACCTCCCCAATCTCTCCAATCTGACATTTTTTATCGCTGCACAAACAATTTCCAACCACACAACACAACACAAATCAACACAAAAACCCAGGGTCAACTACCAGTAGTGGGTTAAAGTAGAGAATAGGCTATGCAAATTTCCTGTTCCTTTTCGTTTATATGGACTTTGCTCTGATACCAACTGTGACGGACCACATCATTCAAACCAGTTAACCTAATAACGAGCCCGACACGACTCCGCCTCTCGCGATCGAGCCGAAGCTTTGCAAGGGATATCATTCACACAAGTCCATAAAAATATAAAGGAAACAACAGAAATATATATAAGATTTCATCTCACAAATATTTACATGATTTTACATAGCCATTTTCTCAACTGTAACCATAAACCAGTACAACAGAAAACCTGGGGCATACCCCGAGGTGTACAAAGAAAGGGAGTTACACTGCTGGTGGTGGCGCAGACCCTGCCCCGCTACGGTGCGGCTCAGAACTAGAAGACGGACAGGAAGCCACCTGCTCTCCCTCACCTGAAAGGAGTAGGGGGGGTGAGCCTCGCAAGTCACTGGCTCAGTAGGGAAACTATGATACCCCGAAATTTCATTCATTTTATATTATGCATGTGTTATTTACCTGTTTATGTATATAGTATATGTATTAAAATGTGCATATTTCAATTTCTAAATTTCTCATGTGCATATGTAAGTATATATATATATACATTATTTTCTGTGAATGTAAGTAAGTAACTAATCTTGTACGCGTTGTACTTATTTGGAAACCATACATAGTATATTTAAGTAATGTGTGCATGTAAATATGTGAATTTTGCTATACATCTTATAGGTATATATGAGTTAATTTTTATTGCATGTAATGTGTATATAGGTACATATTGTATTTATTTATTTCATGTACAATATATGTAACTATATATATATATATATATGTATGTATGTATATGTCAATTCAAGTGCGCGTATGCAAATTGATTATTGTCGTATAGACTGTTCTTATTTAACTTATTGTATATTGCATCTTAATAATACCGTGCGTATACTATCTAACCATTGAAGTGCATATTATAATAGTTACTCCATGGATATTGTGTGTAAATATACGTTGTACATATGTATATATGTATGTTATCTTATGCATGTGATGTCTATCTAATTCTATACACATTAAGTTGTCCATAGCATATATGGTACTTAAATAATATTGTGCATATGATAGGTAAGTATTGTTATATACCTTATAAGTGCATGTGAGTTAATTTTTTTGTACATGTATATCTTTAAGTGTGCATGCATTATCTTGCTATTGATGTACATGTTATATTTAATCATTCTGTGCATATTGTATTTATGTAAATCCATGCATGTTGTATGTAATTATGCTTTGTACACGTATAGATGTATATGTTTAACATTGTGCATATGATATCTACTTATTTCAATACCTATTAAGTTTTTCATGACTATATGGTAACTAAATAATAATGTGTGTATTGCATTTATATATTCATGCATAATGCATGTAACTATGTTGTGTATGTAGATATATGTATGTTATTTCATGCATGTTATCTTTAATTAAGATTAGTATAAGTTTTATTTAAATAAATAATATATAATGCAAGTAGTTTATATAGTGAATGCATATATATTTATTTATGCACACACTACGTTGTTGGAGCGTAATTGTACGTTATTTGGATGCATATCTATGTTTTGGCCAAGATGTACAGTTGGTGGCCAACACTGTGCCACTGACTGTATGCCTGTGATTGGCATCCAGATCGATGGACGCCAAGCACTAGGTAGGCGGCACCATGTCTGGACGCCAATCCCAAGTTGACTACACCAAATGTTGACGTCAATATCCCTCCTACGTAACGGTTCCAGATTTGGTAACGCTCGCGTCTTGCCAGGTTCCAGATTAGGAAACGCATCCTAAGTCGTAGGGAACCTACCCTAAAGCGTACCCAAACCATCCAACTCTATAAAAACAACATCTTCTGGATGCGCCAAGTCTTTTGGTCTTAGTGAAACCCTAGAATATCCTGTGAGAAAAGCTGAACATCCAAGGCTTCGATCCGGCGACTGGAGAAATTTCCTAGAGATATACAATGACTGGCAGATAGTTCAACTATCAAGGAAGCATCCCCAACTCCGAGGATCAACCCACAGCAACTGAAGGACTGGATCTAAGGAGTTTTCGAGCAACTTCTTGGCAGGGCCGAGGAGGGCTTCACCGACAAAGTTTGATCTTCTAGGATTTATTTAAAGGAAAGTAACCTATGTATATCAATCCTATACATGTCCCCTTAGGTCCCAGCATTTTTCCGGATTTTTCCTCGTGTCCTGGACAATCTAATTTCCCCGTGTATGTGAGTGTTGTCTGTGTAGTCTGCTGTCTGGAGGTTCGCGGCAACATCCTGTGCCACCAAGCTCATATGTTGGCGGCAGGGGATGGTGCAGTTGACTCAGTAGGCGGCCAGCACTGTGCCGCCAAGTTCCTCAGTGTTCTGAAAACTGCTGTTTGATCTTCTTTAAAATATTTAATTGATTTCTGGGTATAAGTGTATGTTGTAAATTTTAAGTGGGGTAAAAGGTGATCAGTAGGTCATGTCATGAGGTTTTAATAAATTTTCATGATTTTTTTTAATTATTAAAATTCTAACAATTGGACTGTGAGCATAATTTGACCATGTTTAATCTTTGTAAATAGGTCAGTTGTGAGTTAGGGTTTCATGAATTTTCAGCAATCATTTGATGACTGTATTTACGCATTGGCACTGTTATATTTGACTGTTATACAGTAATTCCTACTTAAGAAAAATTAGTGAGAAATGCACTTGTAATTAGTTTTAATTGTTATAAATATAATTACTTTTCAAAAAAATATGTAAAATTGAGAATATGCTATGTTTACTATTTTTAAGTTGTTATAAAAATTTCATGATGTTTTGATGACAGTAGGTACTGTTATGGGTTTAAATGAGAAAATGGCCATGCTTAGCATGTTAGGTTTAATTATGTGTAAATCAAGGGTTAACAGCATGTTAATATCTTGTTTTAGGTTGTTTATCATTGTTAAACAGTAAAAGTGAATTCTGTAAACTGAAATGTAAATGTTATGCAAAGTATATGAAAGAGGGATTAAAGTGTGTATATTAAGCATGAGTAAAATGTGACGAAGTATGATAATGTGATTAATGTAAAATTTGGCCAAGAGTGACACTGCTACCATAGGGGTCCGAGAGCCGTACCATAGAAAAGTCCATATGGAAAGCTCAACATATGTGAAATAAATCCTATGGGCATTAGGATGAAATTCTAGAGGTGGACAGGTACCACTGGTTAGGGTGGAGAGGGCTTCTTCCGGTTCTGCGCAGTTACCTAGATTTGTCACTGCATTGCCTAGGTGACGAATAAGTGATATGTGAGTGTGAATTATGCTATGTGCTAAATTCTCCTCTAGTTGGTAGTTAGGACTATGTGTCATTGCAACTTAAGTAATAAAATGTGAATAAAGTAATGTGACATGTGAAACATGAATAGATACCATGTTAGGTTGTTATCTACTTTATGCTTAACTCCATGTTCTAATTGGTAGAATTGTTTCATGATATGGATAATGTTTAGATTAATAAATCATGTTACATGATAGGTGTTTAAGAGTGCATATGTTCATGTTATGTATGTATTAATATGATTATGCTTAATTATGATAGAATGTTTAGTATAATGTTATGAAGTTTATTAAAATGCATGTGCAAGTGTCAAGAGAGTATGATAATTTTACATTAAAAGCAACAAGATAAATGTGTGATAAAATGATATAATTGCAAGAGAAATTGGTTAGATACCATGCTAGGAGTGTTCATTATCTTGTACATAACCTTGTGTTTTAAATTGGTAAATACTATGCATTGATATGATAAAGATTTGAACCATGTATCATAGGATATATCATGTGTAGGTGTATATTATCTTCCATGATTAATATGAGCATGTGTTAACTAGGAATATGTTTGGGAGAATTATGTGTGTAATTGACTATAAGAAGCATGTGCCATGTAATTTGTAATAGTTGGAATGATAGCATGTGTTCCTTATTGTTGATATCTTAGTGTATATGAGATATGTGTAAGGTTGATGTTTTAGATTACTTGCTCGGTCTTTTAAGACTCATACTTGCTTTGACGTACAGGTGTAACAGGTGGTTCTGTACCTAAAGAGAGAATAGTGAAGGTCGACGCCGCATACAAGTAGTTACTTGTGGAAACTTTCTTTTTGTAGTTGCTTTACTTCATAGTTGAATAATGTTATTCGTATGGACAATGTAATGGACAATGTAGTTCTTTTCTAGTTGTAATAATGTGGACTCTAGCACTTTCTTTTTCTATATAGACTGTGGAATGTGTGATGATCATGGAATGCAGTTTAATTATTTCTTTAATTCCGATGTACTCATTTAATATTCATGGACATATCAACCAAATCGTTTAGTGTTGGGTTACTGTCCCACTGTGATGATGCTCTTTATACCGATGAGGATTGGTATAATCGTACCGGTATGAGGAGGGTCGTTATAGAAACTCTCCCGGAAACTGAGCAAACCCACAACAGAAGTAACTAAAGCAGGAAACTATGCTAGCAATTTATAAAACTATCTAAGCAGGTTATTAAAGCTGTAAACCTACTTACCGCATGCCGACCTCAGAACCAACTTTAATAAATAAATGGCAAAGCCCACACAAGCGTACGAGCTAAGTAGGAAAATGCCACACTCGGGCCGCGTAGCCTGGCTCGCGACACCAGCAATCGACCCGGACATACACATAGGTCTACCTCTCAGTCTCGCAGCCATGGACATAGGGTCTAGCTGCCGCTCCACCAAACCAACTCAAAGAACTGTGGAGAACAACAAAACCACCACACCTGTGAACCACCCCGCCGCAGGACCGTGCCTGGCACCTTTAGAGACTCTGACCCGAGCCCTCTAAAGTGAGGCACTGGAAACTAGGACTAGCCGGGGCCTAGTACGTCTACTGGTGTTCGTAACCCCCCAGCCACGAGCGCACTACAGGCGACAAACACAAACTCTCTAGTCGCTGTCCCACCGTCGTCTTTCACTCAGCTGGATGACAACTCTCCACAAGAGCGAGGGTGTCCAGGAAGATGACAAGACCATGACGGTACCACCGTACTGGGACAAGCCCCAAACACTCACACGTGCCTGGCTCACACAGAACTTGGGGCTCCCAACTGAAGAGGTAACCACGGGAGGCGTAACACTATACGCCTCGCACACAAAACCACGTGCACACCGCACGAACCACATGAAACCCTACGTGAACCACATGAATACCATGCAAACCACACACAACACGCTCCTCGAGCGCTATAGGTGCCCATGCACCGCTCACCATTGCCATGCACACAATTCACGATAATTGAATAAGCCACACTAGCATGCACACACACAAAACCACTCCTCGGCTGCTAACACGACAGGGTACCAAGCCGCCTTAATATCGCGACAGCCCAATATGGCGCGTTCAAAACCCTTAACACCACAGATAGGCGTGTCGCGACCTGGTCACGACGAAAGGGTCTGTTGCCTTCATAGGCGCAACCCTAATCCGGAAACCCTCTTCCGGATCACCCCGAAAACCCCTACAAACTTGTGTTTTCATCCATTTTACATGCTTTAATGTATGCCCTAGCATGATATCTATTGTTTGGAAAGCAAATAACGCGTTAACCACACCACACACACAATTCACGAATCAAAACAAGTGGGATCTCCCTACCTCAGCAAAAACACGCGAAGCACAAGATCTACTCGGCGTTTCCCCCACTCCACAAAGCGTCCTCATGGCGAGAACACGCCAGGAACACCTCCAAAATGATGGATCGCCCTTCTCCACGGCAAAAACCCCCTTCCCTTGCCGAGCAGAGCTTGTAAAAGCTCTGTTCGGCCAAGATTTACTTAAAAACACAGTTCAGTTAAGATCGTGACTCAGACTAGCGGCGCGACCTGATCGCGACGTAGCTGCCCGTTGCCTTCACACTGCCGACGCCAGCATGCCTGCCCCGTGTGCGACACTCGGCGCGCCTGCATACGATGACCCAAAGCAACGGTTCCATGAACACGACACCCTGGACCATCGCGTTCAGAACGCGACGCCCTCCTCTGTCGCGTTCACAAACAGAGAACAAACAAGCGAATTGTGCCCAACTTGCTAGCCTACGACGCCCTTAAACCTGTGTAAGCACCAGCTACACACGACATTGGCCACACACTGGCCCCCACAACTAATAAACGGGGATCCGAATGGTCAATACGCTACACTTTGTGGTTGAGGTCTCTTCAGTTTTCAATTGTTGTTTTTGGAAGGTCCCTGCTGATCCTGTGAGTTGTTGATGCTCACTCCCTTACAGTTCTTTTTAGGTGCTAGCTGTGTGTTGGCTCGTAGTGGCATTTGTGGCAGACATGTACCACCAGCAGTTGAGTTGTAATTGTGTTTAGTGTGAGCTTTGCTCCTTTGGGGTATGCTCCATGTAGTTGTACTTTTTCTCTTGGACATGTAATAAGGTATTGCGGCAATGTAAAGTGATATGAATGAATATGAGAACATGTACTTTCTGATGTCTTATATTCTTGTGGTTGTCTTTTATATTCTTACTGGACACTTGTGCGAGTTATCCCTGGCGAGACTTCGGTCTATTCACGGGAGGTGAGTCTAGATATGGAGCCTTATTGGGCATAAATATTCAGGGTCGCTACAATTGAGCAGCATTTTCAAAGACATTTTACCCTTTTTAACATTTCTCCCCTTTAGCATGTGCATGATATGAAAAATTTTGTAAGCAATTCAAATATAATTATGCATAAGAATCATGAGTACAATTATGAAAGCAAGAAGACACAACATGATTCCAATTGTTAAGGCAAATAGTCATTAGAGGCGGCATCATCAAAACATATTTTTTATTGTTTAGATAAAAAAAATTTCATTCCAACTTAAATAATTCAATTCTAAAATGATAAGAGGTTTTACCTGAACAATCTTCAATTCTTTTTAAAAGATTTTACCTATGTTCTCCAATCATTTCTTTCCTTGCACAGCCAATGTCTTGAATCCATTTACAATGTATGGTTGCAAGACTCATTAGCTTACTGATCAAGCTGGCTTTAGGACCCATACTTATTTGGGTCCTACAATGAAATCAATGTTAGAATGTAACAATGATTTCTGAATCCAAAATGATTTTATTTTTGGTATAGATGCATTTACATTATTGATGGAACTATGAGCAGCATTAGTTCTAGACTTTTTTTTAGTCTTGTTCAATGCATCTATGTTTTCATGAGATTTTTTTTTATTATTATTATTATGAACTACAGCAGAATTATTTTGTGCAGCATTTCTGTGCATATACACATTGAATTTCTAAACTCTTTCAATATGAACGTGATGTTTATTCCTATGTGTTTGCACATATGCATTAGAATGGAACTTTGGAGCATGCACAAAATGAACAATTCTGTACCAACAGTCCCTAGAAAATATGACCATGCTTATGACATGTGAAGCACTAGACTGGTTTGCATTATTATAGAAATTCTGATTTCTAACCAGCAATGTTGGGCAAAATGACCAAGTTTATTACAATTAAAGTAAATAAGAGAATTTCTTACCTGATACTTACCTTGTCATGAATACTTATGCTGGAAGCATCTTTTCCTTTGTGGAGCAGCACTTAATAAGGATGGATGAGGCTTTACCTTTTGATAGCTCCTAGCATGATGTGGAGTCGGAACATTTCTTGGAGCTTTCCTTGTTTGTGGAGAAGATGGAAGAATCCTATGCAAAGTCTTTTGCTTTCCTGTTTCAATTTTCTTGTTTTTCATAGAGACAGGATTCTTCATGATAGGAGCATTTTTCTTGTTGTTCTCATTTTTCTTGATAGTGGAGTTCTTGTTCGTAATAGCTTTAACAAATGTTATTTTCTTTTTCTTTTTATTTTTCACAGATGCAAGACTTATGTTTGTAGTAGTCTTAAGTTCATTTTGAAGCTTCTATTTTTCAGCTTTTAATGCAACAATTTCATTATCTGAAATTTAAATTTTGTTTAGCATGATATTCAGACCATTTTTCATCTTGTTCTTTTTATTTTCAAATTGTGCAATTTGTTTTTCCAAATCAGCAATTTTGTTACTTAAATTGCTACAATCATTGTCCAATGGTTTGTCATGCAACATGCATTCAATTTTCTATTTCAGATGATGATTTTCTTCAACAAGTTATTTATATTTCTCATTTATCTAATGATCATGAGCCATATTGGAAATCTGTTTGTTTAATTGATCATTTTCAAATTTGAGGTTCTCATTAAGATCAATCAATTTCTCATTTTCATTTTTTAGATTATTGACTTTAGATCTTAATAGCTCATGGTTATCTTTTAATCCGCTCAATTTGTTTTCATAAATTTTGATTTCATCTTTCAGACTTTCTTTTTCAGAATTCAGCTTCTGAACTTCATTTTTCAATTTCTCATTTTCTTCTGAAAAATCTTTACCGTTGTTCTAAAGTATTTCAAGTTTATTTTTCAATTTTTTTATATTCAGACTTCTTTCTCTTGTTTTTCTTGCATACATGTTGACAAAATTCGAACAATTCATTATATGACATTTCTTCCTCTAAATCAGAATTAGAATTTGAGTAAGATTTCTCACTTTGAATGTTTCTTGAATTTTCTAAGTCAGAGGAGCTTTTTTGAGCCATTAAGCACTTGTTTGAATTTGTCTTTTCTTTCCTTCCAGCCTTCATGAAGGAGTCCTGCAAATTAGATTGTAATTGTGAGCTTATGGACTTCTTTGAAATTGTAGCAGGAAATTCATGCAAGTTGAAATATCTAGCAATTTCAGCAGATTTGATCATTATAGACAATTCTCCAAAACCAGTAAATCAGATTAAACAAAAATTAGATCTGATTTTAGAGCACTTGGTCTGATATCAATTGTAGTAACACTATTGATCGTTAAATCAACAAGTGAGCACACAACTAGAGATCAATTCAAGCAATCAAATAGTTCAAGCAGATCAGATAATGTTTTAGAAAATCAAATTAGAGATCCAAAAGCTTGAAATAACCAAATCTCATATCTGTCACACCAACACCAATGTATAGTGCACCTGCTCTGATTCCAAACCGTTGGATCAGAACAATTAATCACACAATATGATTAGAAGCATAAGTTGCACTAGATTTGCAAAAGCAAATTTGATGTATAGAGCATTGACTCTGATGTCAATTGAAGGATCACTTCTGATTGTCAAATCTGTAATGACCCCGAGAACCTGACCCTCGGCCCAAGCCAAGGACTCGTCTTTCTCAGCCGGCGCTCATGGATCCGGGGACCCGGAAGGGCTATAACACAAGTCTAACAGAATATGTAAAGGAAATAAATATCAACTACTGAACTAGGAGCACACACGCGAAAGCAGAAGGAAGAGTGAGACCGCAGCGTATCACTCCAGGTACAGTCCCACCACACAACGAGTACAAGTAAAGAAGGGAAGAACATAGCCCTTAGGGGCATACCCCGAGGGTGAAGTACAACTGAAAGGGGATGCCACTGCTAGCTATGGGGACGATGACTACCGGCCCGCCTCTTCCGCCCGACGGGCGCCTTGCCGCTGCTGAGAAGTCTCACCTAGAAAAAGAGGGGATGAGCTTCACAACAGAAGCTCAGTTGGGACTACCAATCTCCTACTGGCTCTAACAGGGGGGAAAGAATATATATAATCAACATAAATGACAACAGTTAATATATTCTAAACTATACAAGAAAGTGCATAAGCAAAGCTAACTAACTAGCAAGAGTACGAAAAGACACCATAATTAGAAACTCCGTACAACTTGCACGTCCTTACCACCATACGGCTGGAAACACAAATAGAAGAACCCTACCTGGACAAGAGACACTAGCTATGGAAACCACTACCACTAGTCAACCATTCAGGAGCATCCACTGACGTCTTACCCTCTACCCAGGCCCAGACCTCCATGTCTCGTCAGAGTGGGGGCAGGAACACAAGTAACCACAATAGTAATCGCCATAGTCTGGCCGAACTAAGGTCCCACACCTGGCCCCTCTAGGTGGTTCCGGGGCCACAAAGAGTGAGGCAGTGAGAAGATGGACTAGTCGGACTACACCGGGAAGAACACCCAAGACAACCTCAGCGACCAAGACAAACTAAGAGAGTTTGGCAAATGACTCAACGCCGCTATCCTAACCACTATTTTCCCCTCTGATCCAGAGTCTGTGACTCATGTACGCCTGTCGCCCGGAGCACTCCCTCAACAGATGCCCAGGGACAGGGGTCCCAGGTAAACGGTAACAACCTCTCTCATTGGACAAGCCCTCAGGTTCTGGGCACCGGGCGAACGACTAGTGGAGGACCGTACTAGGAACTAGCACTGGTGCCACAGGTACAGAAAGAACCAAAAATGCCGAAGACTCCACGAGAAACAAAACTCCGCAAGAACTTTATGTGTATCTGATACTGTCATGACGCCAAGGCCGGCCACGACCTTGCCGCGATGCCCCTAGTCGTCGTGATGATGTCGAGACGCCCATGCCCTCCGTGATAGCCAAGGCTGTTGCGGTCGGGCACATCCATCGCAACATCATCGCGACCCTTGGGCTGGTCACGATCTCATTCGAGAGGGGTCCCAATACAGTCCTCCCAAGGACCACCCCAAAACCAGTAGAAACCACACCACAAGGGGAGAGGAGGATGGGAATCATGTAGAAAAGCATGTAAAACAACCAAACCACCCTCAAACCCCATGAAACATGCATTACATAGAAATCTACACTCGAAGGACACCTCTCCAACCACGAGCACGGATCTCACACACCCCACAACCTCAATACCACGGAGAAACAAGGATCTCAAGGGGAAGGGGAGCATGCTAGAACGAGAGGAAGGCAAGGGGTCCCTACATCAATGTGTAGAGCTGACCCGTTGGGGCCTTCACGTCAGAATGGCCACCTCCTCCTTGTTCCTAGCACCACACGGACGTCGCCTACACCACGGAGATGTCACCTCCACGCCACGAGCACCACGAACAAGCCAGAGAACACAAGAGAGCTCGAGGGAGGAAGAAGGAAGAAGAAGAAGATGATGAAATGTCACGTCCCCAGAATTACGCAGCGGATATTAGTTCGAGAATTCGAGTCGATATTCCGAGACGTGGATAGTCGACAAATAAGCCTCTAGCTAGCACGCACTAAATGTATAATAACATACATTATCATAGGGCCCAAATATTGAACTCAACTAATCTTTTATTCAAATCTCAACTCATTGTGTTCCAAATGGAAACTATTACAGGACTAAGACTCAATAAAAGCAAAAGTACAAAATACCTCCACTTCCTACTACATTGTTCTAACACTCAAAATAAACTAACTATAGATAGAATCATAATTGGAACGCTATTCACTCGGATGCATTCCCATCCTCGACTTGCTCTTCCTCTTGGACTTCATAGTCACCTAGATTGGATAAAAGTAGGGAATGAGCAAACTAGCCCAGTAGGATTTATATCTCACTGTGCGGGCAATGATATAAGTGATTAGCAATTTTAGGACTAGGTAAGCACGATGAATGTCATGATATGCATATGAGGGTAAAACTCATTAAAACATGATACATGAAACAAGGTAGAGAGAGTGATTATGATAGAACAAGATTTGTGAACAAGATGACAAGATGGAACTAGCAATAGATCACTTGGTACAAGCACGCAAGATTTCACTTGATGTCAATAGTTTCAAGAACGCAAGATATCACTAATTGCATTAAATGCAGGATGGCCATATCACGCAAGCAAGCAAGCAAGAATGTACGAGCACGATCAAGTAACACTAATCAGGCACGTAGAAACTAATGTACACCGAGAAAAGATCCATCAAGAATGTACACCAGAACACGTGTATGTGGTATCGTATCTATCATTCAACAAGCAAGCAAGACTCCCAGCGCAGATGCAACGGCAGTAATCATTATACCCCATGGTTAACAGTATATCTATGACTTGCCGTCATTGGGGCTAGATTGGAGCCCTTGGACACAGGCCGTGCCCTGTCAGCATCTCATGTAAATTTTTAAATGTAGATACCCACAATCATTAATAATGGCCAATGAGAGTTTTAATAAGTAAGCATGTGTAATATCATGTTCATGATGATGATGGGAATAAGTAATAAATAATTGAACATGATTTTCAATTGATAACAATGGTCAAGAGATAAATCCGGCAGCATAACGGTACGATTTATACTTTAGTTCAATCTTTACATTAATGGCTTTGGTCTATATTGTAAATCACACTCACGAGAACAAGAAGAGAAAAGGAAGTGTACACTATCTCCAGGGAACTTCAATGGTACAACCAACTAGTCGGCCATGTGGGAATCCATGGTCAGAGGAGATTTACGGAGGCCTTAGTGAAAAGGTCGCTAGTCTACCGATTCGGAATGACCGGTAGAGAGTTTCCAATTTCCCAAGAAAAAGGGCTGCCTAGATGTGCAAGTGTGTAGTGATGTACGCGTGTCTCAATTCTCAAACCATCAGTTTCAAACTCGCGGAAAGCACTAAACATGATGGCACGAATTGAACAATGCATTTAACTACACATGGGTTTGCAAGATTTTAAGAACAATAATTATCATTTTAAACATGGTAGAATAATGGAGAGATTAAATCATGAGTTTGCGTGAATGGATCATAACATTTAAGGAGCAATTAGAATAGCATTCATATAATTAAAGCTTTTAAATGGGTTAATCACTTTTAAGCCATTAAAATAATCACCGTGCAATGATCAGACCAAAAACATGTGAAATCACACATTAAATATCATATTAACATGACCTCGGGTATAGAGGTTAGGTTTGAAAGAAAGTAACTGGGGGTTATGCAAAAATCCTGAGATCGCGACAAGGCATACAAGGATAGCGACAGGGCTGTTATGCCCGGGGTCAGGTCGCGACACGTTCATATAAGGAAGGCGACAGGGGCTGTCAGGTCCGGGGACAGGTCGCGACAAGCCACAGCAAGGATCGCGACGGGTCGGGACCAGAAAGCGACAGGGTATTGTGAAGAATGTGACGGGCGGTCAGATTCAGGCAGCATGATCGCGACGAAGCATCTTGTCGCGATCAGGTCGCTACGATGTGGGCTGTCGCGATGAGACCTCGGAACACGACCAATCGGGCCGTCGCATTCACAGGGTTTGCGCCTGATCCTGCCAGAGCAAGGACATGTTCTTGGATTGCGGTCTAGAACTGCCATATATTGACACAGGGTGATTCCAAAATAGAGAATAAATTGTACAGTTTATGAAAAATAACCAAACTAGTTTTAAACTAACTTAGACATGCTAGGGTGCTTACAGTAAATCGGAATTAGAAAATAATGAGGGTTTGGACAGGCTTTAATCCAGTCAAACTCAACATAGAAGACAAGTGTAACCTGAAGACGTAGTTTCATGCAGCAACCCTCTTACCATGTTTATAACTCTCTAACTAATGAGATTTAGACAAAATGTTCAACATGAAACCTAACGAGGACATCTAGTAGAATAACTGTCATGTCATGGGTTTAATCTAATTCGGTTTTGAAACATGTGCAATATATTATGAACGGGAAAAGCCCTAACAATGCGTGACTTTGGAAAAATGCTTATAATTCAAAATCTACTAAATAAAATTCGATGAAACCAGTGGGAAATGAAAGTTAACTTGATGCTCTACACATTGGTATAGGATATGTTACGGTTTGGCCCAAGAAAACCTACCTTATGGGTTGAAGAAGTCCCGTTTTTCTAGAAAACCCGTGTTCAGACCACTTGGAGGAAAATGCTTACTACTCCATGTATATTGCATGGAATTTGTGCATTCCACTTGGGTTAGAACTTAGACTTGACCCTATTTCCAGGGGTATAGCCCTTGCAAGGTTTGGTTTAGGTTTGACTCACCTTTGGTCGACTTCAAGAGGGCGGTTTGTGCAGGTCGCAGCAGACGAGAAGAGGAAGAAGAAGAGCTTCTTGTGGTCGTTCCACAGCTCCTCAGCCACCAAGAGCTCCTCCACACGACCCTAGCAAGTTCTAAAACTCGTCCCTAAGGTTTGGTGAAGAGTATTTAAGCAACCATGGTGTTTAGGAGTCCTATTATGACTAGGAAAGCCAAGTTGTAGTTTTGACATGTTAGTTTCCTATTTTTTGAGGATTTCTTCCTCCCTTTGAGTGTGTGAGGGTTTAGGAAACCTCCCACCATAGTTAGGGACGAATTTGGGTTGCCAAGAATGCATGATTGCATCCCAATTCAACTCAAATTGCCTCTTTCTAATTTCAGCATATTTAGTGTTACGAATTTCCATGCATTTTCTAGCTTTATTTGATTTTTGGGCTATATGTGGTCCATTGGCCCAATTATGATATCGGGTCATTAATATATAATATTAGAAGTCTCTTTAACATTTTTATTTAATTTATGGTTGCGTCGTATTTCCGTGTTAACGGTTTTCCGACTTGTTTCCTAATTTGGATAATCAGTCACAATAACTCTTAAACCTAGTCCAAATGATTTTTATTGACCCAAATTTCTTGATGGGTCATTAGAGGATATTATTTGAAGTCCATATATGATTTTTATTTAGTTTTCTGACTCATCCGAGTACGTGTGATAATGGTCTATCGACTTATTCATGAATTACGAAAATAAGTCGCGAAACACTTTAAACTTGGCTAATATGATTTTTCGTTTCACAAATTTCTTTGTGAAACATTTAGTAATAATGTTTAGTGTTGATTTATAATTTTTATGTAATTTTCCGATGTGTTTTAGCACATACGATAATGATACGTATGTTTTAAATACTCTGATGTTATGGAAATTATTTATTTCCATTTACTTTGAATTAAGATTTCCGGGGTGCTACACCCTCCCCCACTTAAGAGAATTTGGTCCCCAAATTCATGTATAGAAAATTATTATGCAAGTGAGGCGTACTTACTTGTGAATAACTCCGGGTATCTTTTGCGCATTGCTTCCTCGGTTTCCCACGTGTCGTCCTCATCCATGTGTTGATTCCATCTAACCCTTACTAGTGGAATAACCTTGTTCCTTAGTCGGCGCAGTTCCCGATACACGATCTTAATTGGCTTCTCTTGATATGTTCCGTCTTTGTTGAACTCCAGAAGCTCGTATTCTATGACATGCCATGGATCTCGTACATACTTTTTCAACATGGATATGTGGAACACATTGTGTATTCCGTCCATTTGTGGTGGTAAAGCGAGACGATATACCACCTCGCCGACTCTTTCGAGGATTTCGAAAGGCCCGACAAACCTTGGTGACAACTTGCCTTTAATGCCAAAACGCCTGATCCCACGGCCTGGAGACACCTTTAAAAATACATGTTCACCCACCTGAAACTCCAGGTCTCTCCTTCTGTTATCTACATATGCCTTTTGTCTTTTCTGCGCCACTGCCATTCTTTCTTTAATAAGCTTTACCTTCTCTGTGGTTTCCCTTATCATCTCTGGTCCTAACATTTGTTTTTCACCAACTTCATACCAGCATATTGGAGATCGACAACTGCTGCCATAGAGTGCTTCAAATGGTGCCATTTGAAAGCTAGCTTGATAGCTATTATTGTAAGCGAACTCTACCAGAGATAAGTGTTCGTGCCAGCTACCTCCAAAATCTAGGACACATGCTCTAAGCATATCTTCAATGACCTAGTTGGTGCTCTCCATCTGACCATCTGTCTGTGGATGGAAAGCCGTGCTAAAGTTTAGTTTAGATCCCAAGGAGTAATGCAGTCCTTTCCAAAAGTGGGATGTGAACCTAGGGTCTCTATTAGACACGATAGACACCGGTAGTCCATGTAATCTGACTATTTCCTTCACATACAATGCGGCTAGAACATCTACTGACCACTTATTCTTCACTGGCAAGAAGTGAGCCGACTTCGTTAAGCGGTCGACTATAACCCAAATACCATCGAATCCACCTCTAGATTTGGGTAGTCCGAATATAAAGTCCATCCCTATACCTTCCCATTTCCATGCCGGAATTTCTAGGGGTTTGAGTTTACCTGCGGGTTGCAAGTGTTTCGCCTTGCCCCTTTGACATGTTAAATATGGGCGACATATTCCGCCACTCTCTCTTCATATTAGGCCACCAAAAGCTTCTTTTCAAATCTTGATACATTTTGGTAGTTCCAGGATGAATAGTATATCTAGTCTTGTGAGCCTCATCCATAATCATTTTCTTTGTCTCCGCAACGTCAGGTACACAGACTCGTTCCCGGAACAATAGCCTTCCATCTTTAGTTAATGAGAAATCCGGCCTCTGGTCCAGATTAGCCTTAATCTCCACAAGTACAGGGTCATTGTCTTGGAGTGTTGCGATGTCCACCAATAGTGTGGGTTGTGCTCTAACACTAGCAACAAAGCATCCCTTCTCTTTGATGTCAGCATCAATATTTAACTTGGCGAAGTCTTCTAATAACTTCCATTCGTCTACCATTAAACATGACAATATGATCATTGGCTTTCTACTTAGAGCATCTGCCACAACATTTGCTTTTCCTGGATGATATTGGATCGTGAAGTCGAAGTCTTTGAGATACTCCAACCACCTCCGCTGTCTCATATTCAAGTCCTGCTGAGAAAACAAATACTTCAAGCTTTTAGGGTCAGAAAACACAATGAATTTCTCACCATATAGATAATGACGCCATATCTTCAAGGCGAAGACTACAACAGCTAGCTCCAGATCATGTACAAGATAATTGTCCTCGTGCTTCTTCAATTGTCTGGACGCATAGCATATAACTTTCCCGTTTTGCATCAGCTCACAGCCAAGGCCGATCCCAGATGCATTGGTGTATACTTCAAAACTGCCCCCAACAACTGGCAGGGTCAGTACGGGTGTTGAGGTAAGGTGCTCTTTCAATGCCCTGAAACTTTCTTCACATTCATCAGTCCATGCAAATGGATTCTCCTTCCTGGTAAGCATGGTCAATGGTACAGCTATCTTTGAGAAATCTTTGATGTAGCGGCGATAATAACCGGCTAACCCCAGAAAGCTCCTAATCTCCGACACCGTTGTCGGCCTTTCCCAGTTCTTTACCGCCTCCACCTTAGATGGATCCACGGAGATTCCCTCCTTGGATATGATGTGACCAAGGAAAGACACTTCCTCCATCCAGAATTCACACTTACTAAGTTTAGCATAGAGTTGATTATCTCTAAGCACTTGTAAAGCAACCTTCAAGTGTTCCTCATGTTCTTCTTTGAATTTGGAGTAAATGAGGATGTCATCAATGAACACCACTATAAACTGGTCCAAGTATGGCCTATAAATATTGTTCATAAGTTGCATGAAAGTCGCTGGGGCATTTGTTAAACCAAACGGCATGACCACGAACTCATAGTGACTATATCTACTCCGGAACGCAGACTTGTGAATATCCTCCTCCTTTATTCTTAGTTGATGGTAGCCTGATCTTATATCTATCTTGGAGAAATATTGTGCACCGGAGATTTGGTCAAACAGCTCGTCGATGCGGGGCAGTGGATACTTATTCTTTATTGTCAACTGGTTTAACTGACGGTAATCAATGCATAGCTTCAATGTCCCGTCCTTCTTTCTGACAAATAGCACTGGCGCTCCCCACGGGGATGTGCTAGGCCTGATAAAACCTTGATCTAGCAATTCTTGGATTTGTCTCTTCAACTCTTGCAATTCAACGGGGGACATGCGGTACGAGGCTTTCGAAACAGGGGCTGCCCTCGGGAGTAACTCAATGGTGAAGTTTACCTCCCACTTAGGTGGTATACCAGGTAATTCCTCTGGAAATACATCAGGATAGTCCCTGGCTATTGGAATGTCTTCTAGGGTCGGTTTCTTCTTTTCAGTTGCCAAAACAGAAACTAGGAAAGCATCACAACCCTGGTTGATCAGCTTAGAAGCCTTTAAGGAGGATATCAAGATAGGGTGTTTGTGATAACGGGTGCCAAGTAGTGATAGAGTTGGAAGGTTTGGTCTTTTAAAAGTGACCCTCCTATGGCGACAGTTTACATCGGCATCATATTCAATTAGCCAATCGACACCCAAAATGGCATCATAACCCTTCATGTCTAAACAAATAAGGTCGGCAGGGAGATTGTGCCCTCCAATTATAGTTTCACATTTCGGAAGGTAGTGAGTGAGTTCAGATTCTGAGCCTAGTGGAGAGGCTACAATGATCTTGGATTTCAAGGGGACAGGTTTGACAGGTAGAGTTGCAGCAAATGTGGTGGAAATAAATGAATAAGCAGCTCCAGTATCCATAAGCACAAATGCAGGTTGAGAGTGTATGGAAATGGTACCTTCCACCATACCCCCTTCCTCGGGTAGGTCGGCTTCTATGACAGCATTAAGGCATTCCTGATGCCGTGGTGCATTCTGAGCTCTACCTGGTTGGTCCTTCATCATTGGACAATCAGGAATACGGTGGTCACGACCACCACATTGCAAGCATGCCCCGAGCTTCTTCCAGCATTCCTCAGATCGGTGTCCTGGTTTATCACAGAATTTGCAGTTCTCAGCCAACTGCCTACCCTCCATTTTGACTCTTTTGTCTCCTGCAGCATCTCTTCCGGCATTCGGCCTCTTGTTGTTGTTGTTGACGTTGTTGTTACGAAAGGTTGGAGCAATATTAGGTGCTCCCTTCTTGACGAAGACCGGCTTGGAGTTGTCCTTGCCCCTCATGCCCTCCACTTTGGCCATGGTGTCTTCTACCAGTTGAGCTCTTTGGACTATCTCAGTGTATGTTTGAATATTGTGTGGTCTGAGCCTTTCAATGAACATGGGCCTGAGCCCGTCTATGAAACAGTTAGCCTTTAATCTTTCTGTTCCCACCCAATGTGGGGCATACACAGCAAGTCGTGCGAACTGAGCCTCATACTCAGCCACGGACATCCCTTTTTGTTTTAGTGCGGCAAACTCCACTGCCTTCTTCTCCTTGACTCTCTCAAAGAAATACTTTCCCCGGAATATCTCCAGGAATCCGGCCCACTCCAGTTCAGCTACATTTGGTAGGTGGGCCGAGGTGGCCTTCCACCATGCTCGAGCATCTTTAGTAAATTGGAAAGTGGCCAGTACCACTTTCTCTCTGTTGGTGCATTGCATTACATGGAAATCCTTTCTATCTCCTCTTGCCAATTTTCTGCTTCATCTGGGTCAGGGATCCAGAGAAACAAGGAGGGTTTAAACTCCTAAAATTTTGGTGCAGATCACCGCTCCATTCCTTGCAGCGGTAGCCTGATTTCCAGCTTGTACTACATTTTGTAATGTCTGGGTCAGTCCAGCCACAGTGTCTTGCATAGCTTGCCACTGGTTGCGAGCCATTGCAGTTGAGTGAGAGAGTTGCGAGGGTTCCTGAGAAAAGGATGGAAACCAATTAATGTCTCTAGATACATTATACGAGCCAATGGGTAGGAGTGTTTAATTCTTTCTAACATATTCCCAGTCTCTACCCATTCTCACCAGGTACTATATTTAATTTCTATGACCTAAGTTCCATACGTATCTCTTATTCCTGAGACATATATCCTATTTGGTTTTCCTAGGCTCTGATACCACTAAACTGTCACGTCCCGAGAATTACGCAGCGGATATTAGTTCGAGAATTCGAGTCGATATTCCGAGACGTGGACAGTCAGCAATAAGCCTCTAGCTAGCACGCACTAAATGTATAATAACATACATTATCATAGGGCCCAAATATTGAACTCAACTAATCTTTTATTCAAATCTCAACTCATTGTGTTCCAAATGGAAACTATTACAGGACTAAGACTCAATAAAGCAAAAGTACAAAATACCTCACTTCCTACTACATTGTTCTAACACTTAAAATAAACTAACTATAGATAGACTCATAATTGGAACGCTCTTCACTCGGACGCATTCCCATCCTCGACTTGCTCTTCCTCTTGGACTTCATAGTCACCTAGATTGGATAAAAGTAGGGAATGAGCAAACTAGCCCAGTAGGATTTATATCTCAATGTGCGGGCAATGATATAAGTGATTAGAAATTTTAGGACTAGGTAAGCACGATGAATGTCATGATATGCATATGAGGGTAAAACTCATTAAATCATGATACATGAAACAAGCTAGAGAGAGTGATTATGATAGAACAAGATTTGTGAACAAGATGACAAGATAGAACTAGCAATAGATCACTTGATACAAGCACCCAAGATTTCACTTGATGTCAATAGTTTCAAGAACGCAAGATATCACTAATTGCATTAAATGCAGGATGGCCATATCACGCAAGCAAGCAAGCAAGAATGTACGAGCACGATCAAGTAACACTAATCAAGCACGTAGAAACTAATGTACACCGAGAAAAGATCCATCAAGAATGTACACCAGGACACTTTTATGTGGTATCGTATCTATCATTCAACAAGCAAGCAAGACTCCCAGCGCAGATGCAATGCCAGTAATCATTATATCCCATGGTTAACAGTATATCTATGACTCACCGTCATTGGGGCTAGATTGGAGCCCTTGGACACACGCCGTGCCCTGTCAGCATCTCATGTAAATTTTTAAATGTAGATACCCACCGTCATTAATAATGGCCAATGAGAGTTTCAATAAGTAAGCATGTGTAATATCATGTTCATGATGATGATGGGAACAAGTAATAAGTAATTGAACATGATTTTCAATTGATAACAATGGTCAAGAGATAAATCCGGCAGCATAACACTACGATTCATACTTTAGTTCAATCTTTACATTAATGGCTTTGGTCTAGATTGTAAATCACACTCACGAGAACAAGAAGAGAAAAGGAAGTGTACACTATCTCCAGGGAACTTCAATGGTACAACCAACTCGTCAGCCATGTGGGAATCCATGGCCAGAGGAGATTTACGGAGGCCTTGGTGAAAAGGTCGCTAGTCTACCGATTCGGAATGACTGGTAGAGAGTTTCCAATTTCCCAAGAAAAAGGGCTGCCTAGATGTGCATGTGTGTAGTGATGTACGCGTGTCTCAATTCTCAAACCATTGGTTTCAAACTCGCGGAAAGCACTTAACATGATGGCACGAATTGAACAATGCATTTAACTACACATGGGTTTGCAAGATTTTAAGATCAATAATTAGCATTTTAAACATGGTAGAATAATGGAGAGATTAAATCATGAGTTTGCGTGAATGGATCATAACATTTAAGGAGCAATTAGAATAGCATTCATATAATTAAAGCTTTTAAATGAGTTAATCACTTTTAAGCCATTAAAATAATCACCATGCAATGATCAGACCCAAAACATGTGAAATCACGAATTAAATATCATATTAACCAGACCTCGGGTATAGCGGTTAGGTTTGCGAGAAAGTAAGTGGGGTTTTATGCAAAAATCCTGAGATCGCGACAGGGCATACAAGGATAGCGACAGGGCTGTCAGCCTGGGGTCAGGTCGAGACAGGTTCATATAAAGAACGCAACAGGGGCTGTCAGGTCCGTGGACAGGTCGCGACAGGCCACAGCAAGGATCGCGACGGGTCAGGACCAGAAAGCGACAGGGTGTTGTGAAGAACGCGACTGGGCGGTAAGATTCAGGCAGCATGATCGCGACGAAGCGTCTTGTCGCGATCAGGTCGCGACGATGCGGGCTGTCGTGACGAGACCTCGGAACGCGACCCATCGGGTCATCGCGTTCACAGGGTTTGCGCCTGATCCTGCCAAAGCAAGGACATGTTCTTGGATTGCGGTCCAGAACTGCCATATATTGACACAGGGTGCTTCCGAAATAGAGAATAAATTGTACAGTGTATGAAAAATAACCAAACCAGTTTTAAACTAACCTAGACATGGTAGGGTGCTTACAGTAAATCGGAATTAGAAAATAATGAGGGTTTGGACAGGCTTTAATCCAGTCAAACTCAACGTAGAAGAGAAGTGTAACCTGATGACGTAGTTTCATGCAGCAACCCTCTTACCATGCTTATAACTCTCTAACTAATGAGATTTAGACAAAACATTCAACATGAAACCTGATGAGGACATCTAGTAGAATAACTTTCATGTCATGAGTTTACTCTAATTCAGTCTTGAAACATGTGCAACATATTAAGAACAGGAAAATCCCTAACAGTGCGCGACTTTGGAAAAACGCTTATAATTCAAAATCTACTAAATAACATTCGATGAAACCAGTGGGAAATGAAAGTTAACTTGATTTTCTACACATTGGTATAGGATATGTTAAGGTTTGGCATGAGAAACCCTACCTTATGGGTTGAAGAAGTCCCATTTTTCTAGAAAACCTGTGTTCAGACCAATTGGAGGGAAATGCTTACTACTCCGTGTATACTGCATGGAATTTGGGCATTCCACTTGGGTTAGAATGTAGACTTGACCCTCTTTCAAGGGGTATAGGCCTTGCAAGTTTTGGTTTAGGTTTGACTCACCTTTGGTCGACTTCAAGAGGGCAGTTTGTGCAGATCGCAGCAGACGAGAAGAGGAAGAAGAAGATCTTCTTGTGGTTGTTCCACAGCTCCTCAGCCACCAAGAGCTCCTCCACACGACCCTAGCAAGTTCTAAAACTCGTCCCTAAGGTTTGGTGAAGAGTATTTAAGCAACCATGGTGTTTAGGAGTCCTATTATGACTAGGAAAGCCAAGTTGTAGTTTTGACATGTTAGTTTCCTATTTTTTTGAGGATTTCTTCCTCCCTTTGAGTGTGTGAGGGTTTAGGAAACCTCCCACCATAGTTAGGGACGAATTTGGGTTGCCAAGAATGCATGATTGCATCCCAATTCAACTCAAATTGCCTCTTTCTAATTTCAGCATATTTAGTGTTACGAATTTCCATGCATTTTCTAGCTTTATTTGATTTTTGGGCTATATGTGGTCCATTGGCCCAATTATGATATCGGGTCATTAATATATAATATTAGAAGTCTCTTTAACATTTTTATTTAATTTATGGTTGTGTCGTATTTCCGTGTTAACGGTTTTCCGACTTGTTTCCTAATTTGGATAATCAGTCACAATAACTCTTAAACCTAGTCCAAATGATTTTTATTGATCCAAATTTCTTGATGGGTCATTAGAGGATATTATTTGAAGTCCATATATGATTTTTATTTAATTTACTGACTCATCCGAGTATGTGTGATAATGGTCGACTTATTCATGAATTACGATAATAAGTCGCGAAACACTTTAAACTTGGCTAATATGATTTTTTGTTTCACAAATTTATTTGTGAATCATTTAGTAATAATGTTTACGGTTGATTTATAATTTTTACGTAATTTTCCGATGTGTTTTAGCACATACGATAATGATACGTATGTTTTAAATACTCTGATGTTATGGAAATTATTTATTTCCATTTACTTTGAATTAAGATTTCTGGGGTGCAACATGAAAGGAAGGAGAGGGAAATGGGTCGCCTGCCTTGGTTTTGAATTGACGGGCCCAATGATAAAATGGGTCGGGCCGGCGCAACAACAACCTTGTCGCGACCTCACTACAGGTTGCGACCATGTCGCAACCGTCTACCCCAGTGCGGCACCAAAAGCGGTCAAACATCGATGACCGGGAAACCATAATGCGACGGACTGCTGGGTCGCGTCAACACTGTATGCACCTGACACCCAACAAGGTCATTCTGACAGAAATGACAGCGGTCAAAATGGTCAGAACCGAGTCGCGTCGCCTTCAAACACCACGACAAGGACACGACGCCCACCCTCATAGCCACAAGAACATGATGGCTAGGTGTGTCGTGACCAAAAGCATGTCGCAACCGGCTCCTCTGGTGTGACAACGTCACACCCACGGGGTCCGTCGCGACCATGAGGACAGGGCTAAAGCCCCGAGAGGGCCGGATCTTACATTCTACCCCCCTTAAAAAATTTTGTCCTCGAAATTAAGAGAAACTCGATCTCAAAACGGAAAGCAGTATAGGGAAAAATGACATACCAATCACTCAAACAGGTATGGAAACTGCTCTCTCATCTCATCCTCATGCTCCCACGTGGCCTCGCCACCAACGCGGTTCCCCCAGACAACCTTGACCAATGGAATCTACCTCCTGCACAACTGCTACACTCAGTGGTCCACAACCCTAACTGGGTGCTCTGGTACTGACATATTCAGTGCAACCTATAACTGCAAGTAATCTAACACATGTGACGGATCTGCTATGTACCTTCTCAGATGGGAAATGTGAAAAACACTGTGTACTTCTGCCAACTCTATCGGAAGACACAACATGTACGCGACCTCGCCGATCCACTCTATAATAGGGAAAGGCCCAATATACCTTGGACTAAGCTTTCCCTTCCTACCAAACCTCATGACACCCTTGGTCGGTGAGACCCGTAAGAACACAAGGTCACCCATGCTGAACTACAACGGCCTCCTCCTGATATCTGCATAACTCTTCTGCCTGCTCTGCGCTGTCTAAAGCCTCCTCATGACCAAACTAACTGTATCTGCACACTAGTGTACCATCTCTGGTCCCAAAAGCTACCTCTCACCCACTTCAAACTAGTGAAGTGGTGTCTTGCACGGCCGACCATACAAAGCCTTGTATGGTGCCATTCCAATGCTCGAGTGATAAATGTTGTTGTATGCAAACTATACCATCGGAAGGTGCAACTCCCATGTGCCACTCTAGTCCAAACAGCACACTCTCAACATATCCTCCAAAATCTGTATAGTCCTCTCTGACTGACCATCTAACTGTGTGTGGTACACTGAACTCAATCTCAACTCTGTGCCAAGAGCTCTTTGCAAGCAGCGCCAAAACCCTAAAGTGAACCTCAGATCTCTGTCAAAGACAATGGAAATTGGGGTCTGTGCAACAGAACAACTCAGTCCATGTAAAATCTGGAAAGCCTATCCACTGACCAAGACATCCTGGTTGGAAGGAAATGCGCTGACTTGGTCAACCTACCCACAATCACCCAAATGCCATCATGCCTCTGTGGAGTACGGGGAAAACCAACCACAAATCCATGGTGATGTCGTCCCACTTCCACTCGGGAATGGGCAAGGACTACAGCTCACCACTAGGATACTGATGCTCCGCCTTCACCTGCTGACAGGTAAGGCAACGAGCAACAAACTCTCCCATACCTCTCTTCATCACTGGCCACCAGAAGAACCTCTTCAGGTTATGATACATCTTAGTGGAACTAGGATGAACAGCATAGCTTGACCGATGTGCCTCTAACAACAGCATCTGCCGCGCATCACAAGGAACGTACAATCTACCTCTTAACCTAAACTCACTATCCTCGTCCAACTCAACGTCTGGCATCTGCAAAACCTCTGCTAACTCTGTATCTGCCTACTATGCCTCCAACATCTGATGGTACACTAATGGGTGGACTGAAAAACTGGTCATCACTGCACGGTCTCTGTACCTCGAAGGGTAGAAAACTCCTTGAGACAGGTCCTCAAACAACCTCCACTCTCTGACTAGAAATGAACTCAGGCAAGCTCGTCTGCTCAAAGCGTCCGCTACGACATTAGCCCTTCCCGGGTGATAGGAGAGGGTAAGGTCGTAGTCCTTCAAATACTCTATTCATCTGCGCTGCCTCAAGTTCAAATCTTTCTGAGTGAAGACGTACTACAAACTCTGATGATCTTTAAAGATCTCAAACACCTCGTCGTACAAATAGTGCCTCCACAACTTCAGAGCGAACAACACAGCTGCCAACTCTAAGTCATGGGTAGGGTAGTTCTCCTCATGCTTCTTCAACTACCTAGAAGCATAGGCAATGACCCCACCATGTTGCATCAGCACTACACCCAAACCTGATCTCGAAGCATCTGTGTAGACCAGAAAACCTCCGCTACCTGATGGCAAGACTAACACAAGTGCTAAAGTCAACGTCATCTTCAGCTCCTGAAAACTCCGCTCACAGTCCTCTGTACAAACAAACCTGGCCTCAAGTCTGGTCAATCTGGTCGACAACTCTGCAATCTTGGAAAAGTCCTAGATAAACCTCTTGTACTAGCTTGCCAAACCCAGAAAGCTGCGAACCTCTGACACTGAAGTGAGCTGCTCTTAAGACAACACTACCTCAACCATGGCATGGTCCACTGCCACCCCAGAACCTGAGATCACGTGTCCCAGAAAGTGCACCTCCCTCAGCCAGAATTCACACTTGTCGAACTTGGCATAATGTTGGTGACTTCGCAACGTCTCCAACATGATCCTCAGATGCTCCTCGTGCTCCTCCTCAGAAGCTGAGTAGAGAAAAATGTCATCTATAAAGATGACCACAAACCTGTCCAAGAACTTGTTGAACACTCGATGCATCAAATCCATGAAAGCTGTTGGCGCGTTCGTGAGCCCAAACGGCATCACGACGAACTCAAAGTGATCGTACCTCGAGCGGAAAGCTGTCATGGAAATATCTGACTCTCTGATCCTGAACTGGTAGTAACCCAATCTCAAGTCAACCTTCAAAAACACTGTGGCTGACTGCAACTAATTAAACAAATCATCGATCCTAGGCAACAGATACTTGTTCTTCATTGTGACTTGGCTTAACTGTATGTAATTGATGCACAACTGCAAGCTACCATCCTTCTTCCTCACGAACAACACTGGTGCTCCCCACGGAAAATGACTCGAAAGGATAAAACCCAGCTCAAGCAACTCCTGCAACTGGTGCTTCAGCTTGCGCAACTTAGTCGGAGCCATTTGGTATGGTGCCTTAGACAAAGGCATCATACCAGGCAAAAGTTGATTGGAGAACTCTAGCTCCCGCTCAGGCGGTAACCCAAGTAGATCCTCTGGAAAAACATCACGAAACTCACAAACAACAAGTACATCAAAAATCGACGACTCACTAGGCTCCGAAGAACAAATAGAAGCAATATATGCTACGCAACCATCACGGATCAAATGATGAGCTCTACAGAAAGAAATAAAAAGGTCGATGGGTAGACCGGATGCCTCGAAAGCTAAGAATAGGCGCCCAAAGCATATCAAATTGCACGGTCTTCTGCTGACAATCCACCACAGCTGAGTGAGCCTCCAACCAGTCCATGCCAAGGATGACGTCAAAGTCACGAAGCTGCAACGTGTACAACCTGGCTAGCAACTGGTGTTCCTGGACCTCAACTGTGACACCCTCAATGTAACTAAAAGAACACATGTAATCACTGAACGGAAGATCAACCATCACGTTGCACTGCCTCTCAGGGGTGTAACGAATGAGCGGCTCGTAAAACTCCTCAGAAGCAAAATAAAAAGAATCACAAGGATCAACCAGAACATGAGAGGCTCTATCAAGGATAGGAAAAGTACCTACGACTAGGTTTGACGCCTCGGCCTCCTCCCTAGTGAGAGCCATCATACGACCACACCCACGCTGCGGTGCCTGCTGGGGCTGATGCGGCTGCGGCAGCTGCTGGGGCTGCGGCGGCTGCTGGTGCTGTGGAAACTGTTGCTGCTGCTGGTATGGCTGAAACTAGTGAGGCTGCTGATACTACTGGAACTGCTGAGGCTACTGCTGGTACTGCCCCTGCAGTTGCTGACAGGGTGCCTGTTGCTGCGGAGGGTACTGGTACTGCGGCAATTGCTGAGTGTTGGATCGAAATGGCAATAAAGATGTCCTAGAGGGGCGTGAATAGGGCTTCTTGTGCTTTTAAAATTTTATCTGAAATTAAACAACACTAAATAAATCTATTAGTAGTTAGTGTAGTGTGTGATTCAAGTGTAAATTGGTGGAAACAATCACACAAATGCACAAGGGGATTTATCCTGGTTCGGCCCTTCCCACATGGAAGTCCTACATCTAGTCCTCAAGCCAACCACTTGAGATTTCACTAACTGCTAATAACTATGGCCTTCTCTCACCCTTGAGAGGAATTACAAGCCCACTTGCTCCCAAGCAAGTCTTCCCTTAACAAGGGAATAAGACACTACCTTCAATAAGGTCTTCCCTACACAAGAGGGGAAATGCATAAACAAACCTCCTATAGAAATTACACAGAAAAGAATAAATGATTCTTTTGTGTTTGCCTCAACAATGAGCAAACTCACCTAGTTCAGAAAGGCTAAAAAGATCAGAGATGTTACTCAAATCCTTTTTGAACAAGAATGGTCGACTCAAGAAAATTTCTAATTACAAATGCCACCCGAACACAAGACTTCTGTGAAACTGAAAGAGCTTTGGGGATCTGCTGAAAGAGGAGCTCTCAAACTTGTGGCTTGGAAGAATACTTGTGAGATTTCTAGCTTATGAAAATTCCTAAGTGTTGAGCTCACTGAAGTTCATCAGTTATGTCTTCTTCTTCAAACTTCAGCTTCTTTTATATTCGTAAAAAATGTAGCCCTTTGAAAAAATTGGCTGTTGGAGATCAGCCTGTTGAGGAGAGATCTAGGATCCTTTGGATGATAGCTCAATTTGTTATCCATGGGTTCTTCTACCTTTTCTTCTTTCCAATGTCTTCAGATGAGAGTTGCAGCTTCACAGCTAGAAGGTCAGCTTCTCATTAAGTGGACTGTGAAAGCTCCATGCTGAAAACGTGCTTCAATAAATGATCTATAGCAAAGACAAGACAAAAAGATAGGGTACCTCCATACTTTCATAGGTAGGTGAGTCATAGAAAAATACAAAGTATGGAAACCTCAGACAGATAGCTTCTTAGACCAATAAAAGATGGACAGTCAGTTTGCAACAGAGGTATGAACAAGTTCTGACAGTGGTAGGTGAACCTCTGTCAGATGCCATGCGCCTGAAAAATATAAATGCAACATGTCTTCTGTATTTGAAGAAAAACTGGATTACTGTCATGAAGCTAGAGACCAATTTAAATAAAGGTTTCAGATGCAGACATAAACAAATTTTGATGAATATTTTAAGTATAATATGTCTCTTCTTGTCAGAACTTAAAAAAAAAAAGATAATATGATAGATTCAAAAAATATTCAGTCAACAATGGTTTTAACAGAAATTGTATCAAGGAAGTTAAAAAGATATGCAACTAATATTTCATCATATAATAAAATAGGTTTTCACAGAAAAAATACAAGTACAGGACTTGACAGTGAAGTCGGATACATAAGAGATTACAATTCGGCTCTAAGAGTCGGAGATAGAAGTAGACTGATTCGACTTCAACAGAGGTTGCAAAGAGAATATAGCATTCGACTTTTCAAGTTGGATATAGAAGAATTAGAAAGTCATAATTCGACTATAAGAGTCGGATAGAGTGAATTCGACTTCTATGGAGATTGACTGAAACAAGACAGAGAATTCGACTTCAGAAGTCAGATACTGAGGAGTTAGATCTATGAAGCATTCGACTGTAATAGTTGAAGTGGGCAATCGAATATAGAACACTTCGTCTTCTGAGAGTTGAAGTCCAGAAGGAAGCATTCGACTATAGAAGTCGGAGTTGACAGTCGGATACAGTGAAGTTGTCTGGACTTAGAAAAATTTTGGAGATGATTTTGTGCGAAGACATTTCGATTCTAAAGGAGTCGAAGTCCACAGTCGGATTCATTTTGATGTTTGTAGACTTAGAAATTTTCTCGAGATAGAGTTTGTCCAAACTATTTTCTGTGGTATGTATAATTAATGCTTTTAATTTGTAAAAAAACCATTTAAAGATTTTGGCATAGTAAAAACATGATATTATAATAATTTAAAAACTTAAATTATTTTCATAGGGGTAGTTGCTCAACAGTTCTCCCCCTTTTTGTTAATGACAAAAACTTTAAATAGACAGTGAAAAAACAAATTGTAGATTCAAGCATATGAACTCCTGGAGAGTTTTAGTGATTTGTTTCTTACTTCTTTCTCCCCCTTTGTGACGTTAACATAAAAGGTAAGATAGCAAAAAGAGAAAGAAAGAGATATATTTACAACACAAAAAAAAGAGAAATCAATATAGATTGTATTCAGAGATTTAAATATGCTAATACAAAATACAGAAACTGCTTAAGATTTTGCCAAAGAACTAGGCAAATATAGAGAACGAGGGATCTGATCTAGATAAGACTAGATAAGGTCCCACAACTTCTTCTCATTGTCAGGGAAGAAGTTCTCAAAAAGACTAGCATCAATTTTGTAGTTGGGACCAATAAAAGGAAGTTTCCTACGAGATTTGATATGGCGCTTGTGGTACCAGTCAAGCTTGGTATAATAGTGATTCTGATGCAAAAGATGCTTGAGAGGAACAAACTTCCTAGAGGCTGCTAGCTGGAGAAAGTCATGCACTGTAATATTCTAGTGCAAGCCTTGGGAGATAGCTGCTTCCTTAGCCTGATAGTAGATCAGGTACCTCTGCTCCCACCTATGAGCAAGGGACTTCCAAAGGACGGTATAGGGTTTGAAAAGATACTAAGAGACAGAAATCTTCAGCTTCTCATAAGCTGCATGATCCCCAGGATAAGCCACTGCCCATTGATCTTCTGTGAACCGCTCAGACTCAGCAAAACATAGCTAGAGATCTGTCAAATCCTGGGAATTCTTTAGAGCTTGCATGAGTACAAACCTAAGGAAAGACAGTTTTAGTTTGTACTTGATTCTAAATCTAGATGCTATCTAGATGTGCCTGTTGAAGATTAGCTGAGCAAAATCGTTTCTTGATGAAATGGCATCAACCAAAGATGGATACAGGCCAGATGGTAATCCAACTGTCATAGAAGGGGTGATCTGTCTTTGACCTCTGATAAGCATATCCCATTGGCCTTTAGTGACATTAGACAATCCCAATTTAAATCTGGCAAAATTGAATTCTTTCATCCTTGTATACTTAGTCTGGGAGTCTCTAATGAAGGTTCCAAACATGTCATATAACCTAAGATTCAGGTGGAGACTAACATCCATAAATTGGTTCCTGGACCTGGTTTGCTGGTACTTGGTGGCTTCATCAGGATAGAGTTCAAGAAACTCTTTGGGTTTAAGAATATGGCGTTTATGAGAAATGAGTTGTAGATCCGATAATACAATTTGGGTAGAATGAATAAGGATAGAAAGCCAGTCTTCAAACATGAGACGTGGCATTTCATGAACTTCAAGGAATGTCTTAATGGATAAAAATTCTCTGAATAGGTTCATATGATGTTTAGAGTGGTAAATGAAGGCATACCAAAATGGAGGAAGAAGTTTGGCGGGGTTGTCTTTTAGCATGTGCCCACCTTTGGATGAAAGTTGAATATTAGGAAGTATTTCTGAAAGGGAAAGGGTGGATCTGCCTGCTAAAGATGAGGAGGTAGTAGGAAGAGAAGAAAAGAAACTTGGAGGTTGTGTGTAGAGAGGAGGAATGGTTGCCTTGGATTGCTTGAATTGATATTTCAAAGGATAAATTTTGAAATTTGTATTGTGAGAGGAAATTGGTTGATCCTCTGGAATAAATGTAGAGGAAGGAGGATCAGATGATGTAGGAGGTGGAGGTTTTTCAGTAATGGAAGGAATGGGAGCAGTGGGTGCAGTAGGAAAAAGTGAGGGAGTAGGTGGAGGTTGTTCTTGAAATGTTGCGAAAAACCTGCTATGAAGAAATTTAGAGGGGGGTTGAATAGATTTCACTAAATTTTAAAAAACCACTTTGATTAGAATCTTTGAGAGATTGAGTTAAGAGTAAGATCTAAAGATCAATGGCAATTCTGAACAATTTAGACAAGTTAGATGGTGAAATACTAACGAGCCTATCAAGAATCTAACGCAAGACACAATCAAACCACAAAGACAAGGATATTTAGGGTGGTTTGGATTACACAACTGTGTATCCTACATCCACCATCCACACACACACACAAATGTGGCTTATCTTGCCAGTTCAGAATAGTCACACAACAACACACACACACTCTGAGATTCAGAAATCTCAGATCTGACCACACACACGAAATTGGGCACAAGGATTGCACCAATTCCACAAAACACACAGTATAGAGTGAGTTTGAGTTGAGGAACCAGACAGAACAATTAAGAACCACGTTGGAGATGTCTAGTTCAAAGGTCCCTGTTTCTACTTCAAGAATGGGGACCAGCTCTTCTACTTCTGCTCCAGGAAGAAGAATTTTGAAGGCTTGAATTCCTTCTCTAGATGGATCATCCAAGGTGTACAATGCTTCAGTTCCTTCAGATCTGGAAGCAGGTTGCCGGGTTGAAGCCTTCTTCTGAAATAGCCTGGAATGCTCTGGAGACAGGAAGAGAAGATGGGTGTTGCGATGTTGTTCTCTAAAAGCCAAGTGGATAAGGGGCATTTATAGTCCCATGGGTCCACAAAATATCTTGGGATCTGGGGGCACGGAAATTCCCGCTCAAAAAGGCCCTAGAAAAAGCATCCACGTGTCTCAGCAATTTGGATTCTGCAAAAATTCCGAAGTGTGTCGACACTACACACAGGTGTGTCGACACACCAAGCATCAGCCTCAAACTGGTCTTCTTGGACAGTATGCTAGTGTTGACACACAGCTAGACTGTGTTGACACCACTAGATCCTTGCTGAAAACATGGTTCTAGGACAGTGAGCTAGTGTCGACACAAAGCTAGACTATGTCGACACCACTGGCTTGTTTGACTTCTTATTTGAGCTGCACATGGAAGAAACATTGTGAGATATAAATGAAACATGATAGGCATGATTTTTCACATATTTATGAATCATATTTAGGTATCATCAAAATATGAGATCCAACAATCTCCCCCTTTTTGATGATGGCAACTATGATTCATCATTTAACCGTCATTTTCTTACATATGTGATTTTAAAAGCAACCATTCATATTATTCCATGACAAAAAAAAAATCATCATTTCAATCAGTCAATCATGTCATGTTATTCATTTATCACCATTAAAGGATCAACCATACAAGCACCCAATAACCAAAATGTCCATCAGCCAAAATGTATATATCCATTCACTAGCATGTTAAAAAGACAACAACCAAAATAGACAACCAAAATACCAAAATAGTCCTTTAGCCAGTTTGCATAGTTGAAAGTCTTGTATACAAAAGGTCTTCCATTCTATGATGGTTTTCATACATATTCTCTTGGAAGACACCTATGATTTGAGCCATGTGAGGAGAGGCAGAGGATGAACCAGGAACTGTGCCATGCTGCTAAAAGTTTCTGAAATTAGTTAGGAGATCTGCCATCTCCTGATCAATATGTGCAATAAGAGTCCTCATTCTATCCATGTCTTCAACAAGATGAGCAAAGGGCAAACGAGTCTTTGATACTTGAGTTACAGTTTCTCTGCTAGAATGAAGTCCTTGTTGAGTATTGTCAAAGATGGAAGCTAGAACACCTTGAGTCTTGAGCTGAAGATCTTGAAGTTGGGTACAAGCATCACCCAATGTGCCAATTAACCTGTTGAATCATCTGGTGGCATGCTCAGCTGCTTCTTGTTTATGAACAAACTGACCATTAATAGAGTTGTCCAATCTTTGAATTCGAAGTTCAAACCTATCAGACATTTCTCTCATAGAAGAATTGAGATTGTCAAAATGAACTTGGAGAAATTTGTATAGCTCAGGTGGAACAGAAGATCCACCAGAAGAAGTGGAAGCTAAGCTATGATATTGATGGAAAATGTTTGGAGGGACAATCATATTGGAAGGAGGTGGAGATACATGAGGTGTAGAAGGAGCTGGTGTTTTAAAAGGAGCCTCAACTTCAACATGTGGCTGTTCCACTGGATCAGCCTGAGGAACATCAATTTTTGGAGCAATTTCCTCTTGAACATTATCCACTAGAGGCTCTGGCTCTGGCTCTACAGCTAGTCCTCTAATCACTTGATCTCCTTCAATTCTAAATCCCATAAACTTTTGCAAATGAAGAATTTTCTGAACTTTTTCATTCACAAAGGAAACTCCAAAATGCTTGAATACAGCTGTGAGATGTGCAGCATATGGTAATGATCTATGAAGATCTTTCCTGATTGTCTCAGATATGATTTGAGACAAGATCAAATTCAGATTAATTTTCACTTTCTTTTTCATACAAAACATCACAAACCTTTGAATATCAGTCAGTCTGTTTCTACCACCACCTTGAGGTGTGATAATGGTGTGATGTACCAGTCTGAGAACGGCAGGAAATGTGTTTGTATTGAATCTTGTAACATGAGTTTGTCTAGCATCCTTCTTGTCATGAAGAAGCCCAGTAAGGAGAGTATAGGCTTCATAAATATTAAACTCATAGTTGCAATAATCCTCACCAGCATTTGGAAAATTAAATAAATCAGAAGCTAACTCAGGAGTAAACAGGATAGCAGCACCTTTGACCTTTGACTTGAACCCTTCTGTGGTATCCACCAAGTTCAAATAAAATTCTTGAACCAAATGAGGATAAAACATTCTGAATTCAGAAATAAACTGTAACCATCCTTGAAATTGAATGAAGGGGATAAATTCTGGGAACGCAAGTGCAAAAGCTTCGTCAGACAGCTCTACAGCCCTAGGCTTGAGAATGGACCTTCCTTTTGTAGCAATCTGGGATGGGGTGACTTCTGGAGTCCCAGACCAGTCAGAAGACTCAGAAGATGAATCGTCTTCGCTGGAGTCACTAGAATCCAGAAGAAGCTTCCTCCTAGGGTAGCGAGATGGCAAAGGAGACTTGCCTTTACTCTGAGGAGTCTGTCGTCCTCGCTTGGATGGAGTCTCGGAAGGAGAAGACACACCTTTTCTCTTGGAATGATCATGCCGAAACTTGCTCCTCCTTTTCGGTTGGGGCTCTTCAATCACAATGTCCCTTGCAGCAGCCCTGGACTTTGCTCCCCTCTTGGGAGTGTGTTTGGGAGGCATGATGGAGGGAAGGATGAGAGGGGATGAAGGCTGGACGGGTTGAAGAGAGAAAACTGGAAACGTAGGGAATCATTTCCAAGAGTGTTCGATGGGGGGAGATGTTCAAATAGAATGGGAGGTGCAAGTGGTAGGGTCGACCTGGGGAATAGGGCATATAAAGATGGTTTTGACACCACAAGATGGGGGATAAGATGAACCCCCGATTCATTTACCCTAAACAGGGACTGGCGGAAGAACCCAGATGTGTCGACACAGCAGAATGAGTGTGTCAACCTGACAGACTATGGTGTCCACACAGGGTGAGAGTGTGTCGACCTGACTTGGCAAAAATTAATGAATTTTTTAGAAGAAAGAGAAGGAATATCTTTGACATGATGAGCAATATCTGAAATCAAGTATTCATAGATTTTTGATATGTTAAAGAAATCATTTCAAATTTCTCATCATAAATCCATCATTAATTCACTGGGTTGAAAGATATCTGAAAAAAAAATGATCATTAAAAGTTCTGAAGCACTGGGATGACAATTTGATTGACATAAAATATTCTATGCAGTCAGTTGCAGTCTTTTGTATTTTACTTAAACCAAGGTGATGCGATTTCTTCAGAATTAGGGCAATTTGTATTGAAGTTAGACACACTTAAAGGATCTGATTTAGGTGTAAGTTGTTCATTTCATTTGATTGACTTTTCTTTAATATTAAAGCAATGAGCATTCAAATGTAGTAAATCGTTTTCACTTAAGTACACATGCTTTTTACACACCAGAGTCCCTGGTTACTAAAGATTTACTAATTATCCTGCCTCAAGAGGTGAATGAAAACTTTTTTACTTGGAAATATACGTTTATCAGATGCCAATATTTCCAGTTACTCAGTTAACATATTTACTTTCATTTTGATTTAACCCCTTAGAACAGAGATAACAAAACACCCCATGACATACATGGCTCTTCACTTATGTGAAGGTTTGCAGTTTCTCAGTGTATATGTCATTGCTCTATCAGAAAAACATTTTTCAAATGAACCTTAAGGCATTTGGCACAACTTTATCCTTTATCAGTCTTAAAAGAAATGTATAAAGTCAATACATTGTTGACCATTATTTCATTAAAGAAATCAAGTTACTTTAGGAGTTCAGAATACAAAAGAATGTTGACTGAAGGAGTATGCTATATCAATTAAGAGTCAATCCTTGTTTTCTTCAGAATGGTTAATGAGCATTTCATGTGTTAGATATTTATCAACACATTGATTCAATTTTGGTTTGATGAGAGAAAATAGCAATGATGTCTTTAGCTCCCCCTGAGTTATTGATTTCATCTATTTATCATCAAAAATAAAGGGAATCCTTCTTCAATGAAAGAATTGTTAAGATGATCAGATGAATTGGATGAAACTCAAATTGAAGAATTGAGGACTACAAGGATGAACATGTATTTGATAGAATTCAATAAGAGATTTATTCACAACTCAGAAGTTTCACAGAAACTCACATCATGTTAGCATTTTCCTGACCAACCTTAGCAACTTGTTTTAAAAAAAAAAATCTTATGAACAATTCTGATTCTCTTGAAATCAATTCTCAGAACTTCCCTTTGCTTCTCAAGCAGTAATGCTCCCCCTCAACATGTGCATAAATGAATCAATTAACATTCAAATCATGCAAACTGAATTTCAGCATTCAATTTCAGCAAACAGTCATTCAAGTAAAAGCATGGAAAAAATCAATTTCAAAAATTAATGATTCTTACACATGATAGATCATGGGTACTTGGCGGAGGATTTCCCTCAACACATAATGATAGTTTTCAAACAAGCATAACTTGTTCTTCCACTAATCACTATTTGGTATACCTCATAATCTTTGCATAAAAAATCAGTTTGTTTTCTTTTTTTTTTATTACTCAATGTTGCATATCCCAAGTTCTCTTCTTAAAGATGTGAATCTATCTTCAGCCAATGGTTTTGTGAAAATATATGCAATTTGTTTTTCAGTGGGGATCAATTCTAATTCAATGTTTTTGTTTGCAACTTCATCCCTTAGAAAATGATGCCTAATTTCAATGTGTTTTGTTCTAGAGTGTTGAATTGGGTTTTTGGAAAGATTGATTGGAATAGTATTGTCACACATGATAGATGAACATCCAATATCAATATTGTAGTCAAGCAATTGACTTTTAATCCACAACACTTGAGCTACACAACTTCTTGCAGCAACATATTCTGCTTCTGCAGTAGAAAGTGCAACTGAGTGTTGCTTTTTGGATGCTTGTGTTATCATGCAATTTCCTAAGAATTGACAATATTCACTAGTACTCATTTTATCAAGCTTACATCCAGCATAATCAACATTAGAATATGATATCAGATCAACATGACATCGAACTGGATACCATAAACCCAAATCACAAGTGCCACAAAGATATCTAAAAATTCTCTTAATTGCAAGCGACTTTCCTTTGGACTAGATTGAAATATAGAACAAAGACACACACTAAATTTAATATCTGGCCTACTTTCAGTGAGGTACAAGAGAGATCTGATCATACCTTTGTACTGCTTTGCATCAACCAATTTACCTTTTTCATCATGGTCCAATTTGATGCTTGTGCTCATAGGAGTAGATGCTGGTTTGGCTTGTTCATAATGAAATCTTTTGAGCAATTCTTTAATGTATTTGGCTTGATTGATAAAGAATCCATCTTCAAGTTGTTTAACCTGCAAACCATGAAGAAATTGTAATTCTCCCATAAGACTCATTTCCAATTCATTGTGCATGTGATTAGAAAATTCTTCACACAGTGAAGGATTAGTGGAACCAAAAATGATATCATCCACATATACATGAACTACAATGATGTGATTATGGACTGATTTTGTGAAAAGAGTTTGATCCACCTTACCTCTGGAGTAATTCTTACTAACTAGAAAATTGCTCAATCTGTCATACCATGCTCTTGGAACCTGTTTCAAACCATAAAGAGCTTTATGCAGTTTATAAACATGGTTAGGTTTGTCATGATCTTCAAATCCAAGAGGTTGAGCAATAAACACTTCTTCCTTTTTGTAACCATTCAAAAAAGCAGTTTTCACATCCATTTGAAACAATTTGAAATTTTTGGAACATGCATATGCCAATAAGATTCTAATTGCTTCTAACCTAGCTACTGGTGCAAAGGATTCCTCAAAATCAACTCCAAATTCTTGATTATATCCTTTGGTAACCAGTCCAGCTTTATTTCTTACAACTTTTCCTTTTTCATTCAATTTATTCCTAAAGACCCATCTAGTTCCAATTATTAAGGTTTCAAAATTTCTTGGAACTAGACTCCATACATTATTCCTTTTGAATTGATTCAATTCATCATGCATTGCTTCTACCCAAGAATTGTCTTTTAATGCTTCTTCAATGTTTTTGGGTTCCACTTGAGATGTAAAGGCCATTTGATCTTGTTCAATGATGTTTCTAAAATGAGACCTTTTTTTAACTCTATCATTGACATTTCCTATAACATTCTCAAGTGGATGAGCTTTAGAGTATCTAAAATTACCTCTTGTCATTGTACTTACCTGCTCTAGTGTCGACTCAGTGTTTTGTTGAGTCGACACATCTTCATGTTCATCAAGTTCTTCATTCTCCACTGCTTGATCTGATTCTTTTGCAAGAATTTCAACATCTTCTTCTTGGTTCCTACAGAAATCATGGTCATTAGATTTTTCACAGTTTTCATCAAATATGACATGAGGAGTTTCCTCCACAGTTTTTGATTCATTATTAAAAACTCTATAAGACCTTGAATTCTCATAATATCCCAGAAAGATGCCTACATCACTTTTCTTTTCAAATTTATCTAGATCATGCTTATCATTGTTATGGATGAAGACTTTACTTCAAAAAACTCTAAAAGATGCAATGTGAGGCTTCTTACCTTTCAAGAGTTCATAGGAAGTTTTCTTAAGGACAGGTCTTACCATTACCCTGTTGAGAACATTACATGAAGTGTTGATAGCTTCTGCCCAAAATTTTCTTGGAAGCTTACTTTCAATCAGTAAGGTTCTAGCCATCTCTACCAATGTTCTATTCTTCTTTTCAACAATTTCATTTTGTTCAGGGGTTCTTGGAGAAGCAAATTTGTGATCAATTCCTTTATTCCTGAAAAAATCAAAAAACAAGTTATTGTCAAATTCTCCTCCATGATCAGTGAGAATGGAATGGATTTTATTTATTTTTGCATTTTCAATTTTGTCAACAAACTCTTTGATGTTTTCTAAAGTGTCACTCTTGTGAGACAGAAAATACACCCAGGTAAATCTAGGGAAGTCATCCACTATCACAAACCAAAATGTGTGTCCACTAAGACTGAGTGTCCTAGTAGGGCCAAATAAATCCATGTGCAATAATTCAAAGGGTTTAGAAGTGATTAAAGGTGCAACAGATTTGAATGATTTCCTAGTTTGGTTACCTTGGGCACAAGCAGCACATACAATTGCATTTTTCCTTTTCTTCATTTTTGGTAAACCATTCACAAGAGCATATCTTAACAATTTATTCAGAACATTTTCACTAGCATGACCTAACCTTCGATGCCACAATTGAAATAGATCATGCTGGTTGGCAACAAGACAAAGATTTTCATGTTGATGATCATTCAAATCAACTAAGTAAACATTATTAATTCTTTGACCAAGAAATTTTATTTTTCTAGAATCTTTTTCAACAATTTCATATGATTCAAAATTGAAAATTACCTTAAGGCCTTTGTCACAAAGTTGACTGATGCTCAAAAGATTATGATCAAGGCCTTCTACAAGCAAAACATTCTCAATGGAGTTTGAAGGATTCTTACCAATTTTTCCTATTCCAATGATTTGCCCTTTGTTCTTACCTCCAAAAATCACTTATCCACCATCTTTTTCAATCAATGTGAAAATATTTTCTTTATCTCCAGTCATATGTCTTGAACAACCACTATCAAGATACCACTTATCTTTCTTGTGGGCTGTAAGACATTCCTACAAAAAAGATTTAGAAAAAGAATTTTGGTACCCAAATTGCTTTGGGTCCCATCAATTGTTTCAACTCAACAACAAGATGTTTTGGAATCCAGATTTTCTTTATTTTCCTAGAATCTATTTTTGATCTGTATTTTTCATCAGTGTGACTAGATTTTTTACAGATTGTGCATATCATGATCCTTTGTGGTGTGAAATCTTTATTCTTTTTTATATAAGAGTTGGATCCAACTAAGAAGTTTTTATTCATTCTTGGATATGAATTTGGTTTAACACTGGATTTCAAATTTTGTTGATTTTTTCTTTGAACTTTTTCATGTTTGAATTGTGTTTTGGAATTTTTGACTTGACTTTGAAATTTTGTTTTTGAGTTTGCTTATGATTTTTCTTTGATGTTCTTTTCAGAATTTCCATAAGAAGTGCTTCCTTGAACAAATGAGGTTATTAAGGTTTGCCCAACTTTCTTCTTATTTTCAGGCTGATAACCTAAACCATGCGTAGAAGGGTTCATGCAAACTCCTAAAATAGCATCCAGGTTTTGTTTGCCTTTAACAAATTTTGACAAGGTTTCTTTCTTGTCATTCAATTCTTTCTGGGTAATTTTCAATTCCTCTTGAATTACCTCTTTTTCTTTTTTGAGTTTTTCATTTTCATCTATAAAGATTTGTTTTTCTTTTTCTGTGGACTGACATCTTTCTTTGATGGCATCAATTTGTTTATTCAAACACTCTTGTTCCTTTTTCATATTATTGATTTCATCATTCAGCAATTTTATTTGATCAAATTCTTGTGGATTTTGCACTATGCTATTGATTTTCCTTTTCAATGTCTTATTTTATATTTTAGTTCACACAACTTTTCAAACAAAACAACATATGCTTCCTCCCAATCATCAGTTGTAAAGTCTTCAAAAGAAGGACTTACCTTAGTATTTTCTTCATGTCTGGCCATGAGACATGTCACTTCCTCTTCATCTGAGCCACTTTCCTCTTGTTCATCATCATCTTCATCACTCAATGTGGCCCGCATTGCCCTTCATATCTGGAAGCAAGTTGCCGGTTTGAAGCCTTCTTTTGAAATGGCCTGGAATGCTCTGGAGATTAGAAAAGTAGATGGGTGTTGCGATGTTGTTCTCTAAAACCCAAGTGGATAAGGGGCATTTATAGTCCCATGGGTCCACAAAATATCTTGGGATCTGGGGGCACGGAAATTCCCGCTCAAAAAGGCCCTAGAAAAAGCATCCACGTGTCTCAGCATTTGGATTCTACAAAAACTCTGAAGTATGTCGACACTACACACACGTGCCTGGCTCACACAGAACCTGGGGCTCCCAATTGAAGAGGTAACCACGGGAGGCGTAACACTACTCGCCATGCACACAAAACCACGTGCACACCGGACGAACCATGTAAAACCCTACGTAAACCGCGTGAATACCATGTAAACCACACACAACACGCTCCTCGAGGGCTATAGGTGCCCATGCACCGCTCACCATTGCCATGCATACAATTAACGATTATTAAACAAGCCACGCTAGCATGCACACACATATAACCACTCCTCGGTTGTTAACGCGACGGGGTATCATGTCGCCTTAAGATCGCGATAGCCCGATATGGCGCGATCAAAACCCTTAACGCGAAAGGTAGACGTGTCATGACCTGGTCGCGATGGAAGGGTATATTGCCTTCACAGGAGCAACACTAATCCGGAAACCCTCTTTCGGATCACCCCCAAAACCCCTACGAACTCGTCTTTCCATCCATTTTACATGCTTTAATGTGTGCCCTAGCATGATATCTATTGTTTGAAAAGCAAATAACACGTTAATTACACCACGCACACCATTCATGGAACAAAACACGTGGGATCTTCCTACCATGGCACAATACGCGAAGAATGAGATCCACTCGGCGTTTCCCTTGCTCCACAAAGCATCCTCGCAGTGAGAACATGCCAGGAACACCTCCAAAACGTCGGAGCACCCTTCACCACGGAAAAAAACCCCTTCCCTCGCCGAGCAGAGATTGCAAAAGCTCTGTTCGGCCAAGACTTACTTAAAAACATAGCTCGGTTAAGATCGCGACACAGACTACCGGTGCGACCTAATCGCAACGTAGCTGCCCGTCGCCTTCACACTGCCGACGTCAGCATGCCCGCCCCACGCGCGACACGTGGCGTGCATGCAGACAATGACCTAAAGCAACGGTTCCATGAAAGCGACACCCAGGACCATCGCGTTAAGAACGTGACGCCCCCCTCTGTCGCGTTCACAGACAGACAACAAATAGGCGAATTGGGCCCAACCTGCTGGCCCACGATGCCCCGGAACCTATGTAAGCACCTGCTACACACGACATTGGCCACACACTGGCCACCACAACTAGTAATCCGAATGGTCAATACGCTACACTTTGAGCTTCAAATATAATTTTTCCATCCTTTTGAATAATGCACTTATCATTCTGAAAGTTTACTAGATGACCCTTATCACTTAATTGACTGATGCTTATGAGGTTATGCTTCAATCCTTCTACATACATGACATCATCAATCAAATTCTTTTCTTTAGTTCCAACTGTGCGACATCCTAAGACTTTTCCTTTTCCATTATCTCCATAGGTGACTTGACCAATTTCATCTCTAAAACTTGTAAACAACTTCCTATCACCTGTCATATGCCTTGAGCACCCACTATCCAAATACCATTTGAATGCTCTCAGCCGACCCTGCAAATAAAATTAAGTTGTAACTTTTGGTACCCAAATTTTCTTGGGTCCTTGATGGTTAGTCTTAGGAATCCAGTTCAAATGTCTGGTTATGCATGTGCTAACAATGTGTCCTAGTTGATTGCAGTGACTACAACATAAATCAAAAGCATTCTTACTATGTGCAGTGTTGTTAAACTTCTGTTTTTGTTTATAAACATGTTGATTGACCTTTTTGGAACTTTTAATTTCCTTTTCTGATACAAATTTAGGAGTTGGATAAACTTTAGGACGAATTATGTCTTCTTCATTAATTTGAGATGTGTACCGTACTCCATACTTTTTCTTTCCTATCCTAGAGCCATTTAATTTAACAAACAGAGAAGTTTTGCATTTAGAAATTTTCTCTATAGTAGCTCTTAGGTAGTTGTTTTCTTCTTGTAGTTTTTCTTCATCTTTAAGTTCTTTTAGGTTTGACTCTAGTGTCATGATTTTACTGTTTTTATTTTTTAAGTCTTCACATAATAGTTCATTTTTTTTTTTAAATGAAAAGCCTCCCCTGGGTCAGCAGCAAGGAGAGTGCACCTTCTCCCAGCGGGAGAAAATGGACTCACTCCACTCGGCGATCACCAAAGGGGAATTTTATTTCAATATGAAAGGATGAAAAAAGAACACCCGACACATGAAGAACAACCACCAGAAAGAGGTAAGAAGAGTACACCCGAACGCCAAACCAACAACTTCACGTGGAGAGCTAGAGAAAGAATATAAAGAAGCTATTGACGAAAGCTAGGAAAACCCGCCTTGTCAACCAGCAAGGCGCCCCTAACCTGGGATGGGAGACTGCAAGCATGAGGGAAAACTGAGGTAGAGCGATTTAAACATGAAAAGTTGGCTAACGCTTCAGCAACTTGGTTTCCTTCTCTAAAGGTATGCAGCATATTCGGTTTGAGAATGTGGATCATGTGAGCGATCCCGCGCCACCAAGGGAAGACCGCCCAGTGGGGGGGACGCCCAGAGGAGATAGGTATGAGGAGGACCGCCGAATCGGAATAGACAACTGAAATGTGGAGCTTACATTCAATAGCAAGGCGCAAACCATCATGTAGAGCTCTAGCTTCAGCCAAGATACTGCTTCCAAAGCCATAGGAGAAAGCAAAACCATAAATAAAATTTCCATGCATGTCTCTAATACAGCCACCGCCACCACAGATGCCGGGGTTCCCTTTAGAAGCTCCATCAACATTCAATGAATAGCCCACAATCGGGGGAATCCACTTAACAAGAATGGGGGGTTTGATTCTAGCAGAAATCTAAATATTATAAGTATGAAGTATAGCGGCCTGATTATGAGAGATGGAACCAGAAAACATGATTGTTGTCATAGTCTTCCTAACTGTCGTCAAAATAGATTGCTTGATGTATTCCACAGACCGGAAGATACCATCAATACGAGCAGAGCATCTGAATTTCCAAATTTCCCAGAGCATAAGAAGGCTACAAAACATCCCAGAACAATGAAGAGGCGACTGCAAACTGGTGTAAGAAAGAATGCTCCACAGCCTAGTGGTGACATGAGGGCTCCAGGAAATTCTATTATCCAGCAGAGGGGCGATCCAACTCCACAACTTTTTAGCAATGTCACTAGAGATGAAAAGATGGTCAAGAGATTCCTGATCATGATTATTACAACAAACATATTTGGAAACCAGAGGGATGCCGCAATCCATAATCCTGGAGTCCACTTGAACCGCCCTGTGAAGGATCTTCCAAGAGAACATAGCCGGGCGGGGAGGGATAGCATGATTCCAAAGCTTCAACCAAGTACCACCACGAGATACGCCATGAGGGAAAGCAATATTGTAAGCAGATTTGACAGTGAATTGGCCATGGGCAGTGGCGGCCCAAATAAACTTATCGGTACTATCAGTAAGAAGACCCCCAACGTACAGATTAGAAACACCCATGGCATCCCAGACCGAGTTAGTGCCATCAGAGACCATATCCTTAAGTTTAATATTGTTCAAATGATGAGTCAAATGAGGACTACTGAGATCTTGAGCAATAAAAGTCTCACCCATCCAGATATCTTTGAAGAAAAACACATTAGAACCATCACCTCCCACCCATCTATTATTAGCAAGCACCATCTCCTTAGCCTTCTGGAAGATCTTTTTAGAGATACCACAGGGGAAAGGATTATTGATGTCACTGAGATGTGACTGTTTAATATACCTTTGTCTCGCATACACTGCCCAAAGAGAGGAACCATGAAGGATGTTCCAAATTTGCTTAGCTGCCATCGCCACCTGGAGATAGAGAAGATTTCTGAAATTAAGACCACCTTCTTCAAAACTTTTTTGCAGGGAGGACCACGCCACCCAGTGGCGCCTATGCTGGCCATCCGCCCCCTGCCAAAAAAAATTAGCACAGATCTGGTTCACTTTATGGCAGATAGAGGAGGGGATGGAAATGGAGCTAGCCAGGTAGACAGGGAGACTTAGGAGAACAGAGCGAATGAGGATAGCACGTCCGGCCTGAGATAACATGTTCGCCCTCCAACCCGCGAGTTTTCGAGCTACTTTGTCAATCAGAAAATTGAAGTCTTGGACCTTTAACCTGCTAGCCTTCAGCGGAATACCCAAGTATTTCATGATACCATTCTGATTATTGTAACCGGTCACATTCGAAATCCGAGTCCCCAGAGAAGACGGAGCCTTATTCGAAATATGGAAATAGCTTTTGTCTGCATTTACCAGTTGACCAGAGCTTTCTTGGTAGGACTTCAGAAAGTAAAGCAGATTTTTCACACCTCTAATACTAGCATTCATAAAGATCAAAGTGTCGTCTGCATAAAGAAGATGGGAAACCTGCAGACAATTTCTGGGGCCGCTGAAATGTTTAACAAGACCATTATCAAACAATTTAGACAACCCCCAACTAAGCACCTTAGAGGCAATGATGAAAAGGAGAGGAGCTAATGGGTCACCCTGACGAATTCCCCTGGACGACTTAAAGAAGCCAGCAATGGAACCATTGAACAAGATAGACGACCAGCAATTAGAGAGAAGCATACCAACATAGGAGATAAATCTGCTAGCGAAACCAAACTTCCTCATGACAAGAAGAATGAAATCCCACTCCATTCTATCGTAGGCTTTAGCCATATCCAGCTTGAACATAATATTGTGACCTCTTACCTTCCGATGAATGTCACGAAGAATGTGCCTAGATAGAGCAACATTATCCAGGATGAATCAGCCTTGAACAAAAGCACTTTGATTGACAGAAATAATATCAGGTAAGATTGGAGTGAGCCGCCCACAAAGAATCCTGGATATAATTTTGAACACAAAGTTGCAAAGAGTGATAGGTCTGAAATCACTAAAGGTTCTTGGTTCCTCCACTTTAGGTATAAGAGTTATGAGAGAAGAAGAAATCCCCCTGGGAAGAGGAAAGCCAGCAAAAAAACCCTTGACCGCCCCAATGATATCTGTTCCAACAACACTCCAACAGGAAGTGAAAAACTTTTCTGAGAAACCATCCGGACCAGGAGCGCTATTACCATTCATAGCAAAGACAATGTCCTTGATTTCTTCATCTGTGGGAGCACAGCAAAGCTGATCATTTTGATTGGTAGTTATAGAGTGAGGAATAATATCCAGAAGGGAGGGATCTACATCATGGTGTTCCGAAGTCAACAGCTTTTGGAAGAAGCTGACGGCCTCAGCCTTAAGGATATCCTGATCTGCACACTAGTCACCCAAAGTATTGATTTTCAGCCTGTGAATAAATTTTTTTCTCCTGTTGCACTTGACTGTAGCATGATAAAACGCAGTGTTTCTGTCCCCACTGTCCAGCCAGTCGACTCTAGACTTTTGTTTCCATAATATTTCCTCACTATTCAGCGCTTGGTAAAGATGAGCATTGGCCTCGGAGAGGGCTGCACGGTTGAGATCAGTTGGCGAATCATCGAAAAGCTGCTGTTGCATAGCCACTCTTTCCGAAGTAAGGACAACATTTTGGGTTACATGCCCAAAAACATTTTTATTCCAGAATTTCAGAAAATTTTTTACCTCCTTGAGTTTGATATGCAGACAAATCAAAGGATTCACATCCGTCACAACAGTACTGTGCCAAATCCTTGAAATTTCCTGGTGGAAGGATTCATGAGTCATCCACATGTTTTGAAACACAAAGCGACTAGGACCCTTTGAATGAGTGACCGCTAAAATAGATAGAGGGCAGTGATCTGAGGGACCTCTTCTGAGATGGTTAACAACATGATTAGGCCAGGAATCCTGCATCTTATCGTTGATGAGTACCCGGTCAAGACGAGCCCGGATATTGGCACTGCCAGTCCTATTATTATTCCAGGTAAAAGAGGAACCGATGAAGCCAGCATCAAAAACACCAACAGCAGAAATGAAAGCATTAAAGTCCATCATGCTATTATAGTTGCCAGGCAAACCACCTCTTTTCTCAGATGGAAGAGCAATACAGTTAAAATCCCCACCAATCATCCAAGGAACATCCACCGTTGAGCCAAACTGCAGGAGATCATCAAAAAGAAGGCGCCTACGGCCAGCATCACAAGAAGCATAAACACAAGTGATATAACCTGAAAAAGTGTTTGCACTACGAAGACCCAAGGTAATATATTCATCCGATTTTTCAATAATCTCCAGAGGAAAAGAAGGATCCCAGAAAACCCAGATCTTAAGATCCTGACCAGAGCTAAACTCAAAGTTATCCAGCTTAATAGAGAAGGACACAGTAGATGCTTTATCCAGAGATTGCTTAGGTTCGAACACAGCAACAAGAGAAGGATGATACTTCATAACCAATTGCTTGAGACTCCGTTTGGACACTCCATTCCCGATACCACGAATGTTCCAGAAAATCGCAGAATTCATTAGTAAACAGATTCTTTACCTTTGTCCTTCGAGCGAGAGCGAGATCTCGTGGTGACCCGATCCCTTCTAGGAATATCAAATTTGACAGCAGAGCCTACAGGCATCAAGTGATTATCCAAGGAAGCCAGAGAAGCAGTATCTAATCCGCAATCCGTTCCCCGATCTCTGGGGAGATTTAAAAGTCGTGGGGAGGACTGATCAGTTAAATCTAGTTGAAGAATTGAACGAACAGAACTAATATCAACATTGGAAGTTTCCTGTCTGGGGTTATCACAATCTCTGACATCTTCACATTTTCTGATCAACTGACTTGAAAGTTTTCCATCTGAAGTAATGACGTCCTCAATATGCACAGCAGTTATGTGTTCACAATCATTCGAGATAAGCACTGGGGGCACTGGGGGAACAATATTATTAACCTGGAGAAGGGGCAAACCTCTTGAGACATCATCTGGCGGCTTTAAACTACTGGGCTCATGCAACGAGGCCGTAGCGACGTGCATGGGCATGGCGACATGGGGGTTATTATTGCTCGACGTGGGGGTCTCGACCGGGGACTTCAAGGCGTCTTTTTCAGTATCTGAAATAATCGGAACCCAAACCTTCTTCGGGTTCGCCACAACTTTGATAGATGGAGGAGCTCGAACCTGGACAACCGCAACCTCTTTAGATGACCGGCAGTGGTCTTTGTGATGGCCAATCCGAAAACAGGAACAACAATAATCTGGAAGATTTAAATACAAGACATCCTGCCAATATCCACCAAGATCGCCCATGCCTATCCAGATTCTATCAGGTCTAGGTTTAAGAAGATCAAGTTCCACGCAAACTCTGGTTGCCTTAGTGTTGATGAGAAGTTCCGTTGCATGAGCTATTTGGAGGACAGGCCCCACGTTCGCTGCGATCGAAGAAAGAAGTTTTTTCTGAAAGAGATTAACAGGCAAGGCTGGGAGATCGATCCAGATATGAATAACTGAGGGTTCTTCAGATAGTTTGAATAAGGGCGTCCACTTAAAAAATCTAAAGAGTTTGCCTTGAATGTAGAGCGATTCCCGCAGCAGCACACGAAGATAATCATCTTGGCTTTTGAAACGAAAGAGAAGATGCCAGTTGTCCAGAGCACTAATGAGAAAAGAGTCTTTAATGCTGCATCTAGAGACGAGATGAGATCTAATCTCCGGGAAAGGAGGTCTTCCATAAGCGGTCTTTGCAACAACAGAGAACTGGAAAGGAATTAAAGAGGCTTCAATTTCCTGCTTGGAGAAGAACACCACTGGTTCCCCTTTGTCCGTGAAAGAAGGCGCATGCACGTCGGTGCAAACGCAAGGTAACTCCAAGGATGCCGCAACTACACGTGCGAAGGAGGGGCCCCCCGACGCAGGCCCCCTCACAGTCTCCACCGCGCCAGAGGAGGACGGATCTCCAGCACCGGCCATGGCCGGCCGGGCCCCTAGGGCTGGCGGTGGCGGTGGCGACGCCCACAAAACCTAAGAGGGAATCGCAGACTTTCTCTCACTAGACTTTCTCTCACTAAAACTCCTCTCACTAATAGTTCATTTGCTCTTTTGGTTTCACTTAAACTTTGTCCTAACCTTTCTGCTTCATTTTTCAGAAATGTGTTAGCCTTTTCTTGGTTTAGCAAATTTAATTTAACTATTTTCATTTGCTTAATTATTGTTTTTTATTTTTCATATAGCTCATTGAAAGCATCTTCAAGACTGTCAGAATCTGATTCAGAACAAGAAGTAAAAGAGGTTTTGGAATTTACCTGATCCAGTCCTGCCATGAGGGCTAGAATTGCCTTTTCCTCCTCTTCAGATTTTGACTTGAGGAGTCTGAACTGGTGGCCTCTTCATTATCCCATGCGGCTGCCATTGTCTTTTTCTTGTATTTTCTGAACTTCTTTTCTTTGCCTTTCTTTTTAATGGATCTTTCTACTTGATCCTTCTTCTTTAGCTTAGGACATTCAGATTTGTAATGTCCAGGTTGGTTACATTCGTAGCAGGTTGGCTCCTTCTTCTTATCTTTCTTGAAAAATCTCTTGGAGCCGAACTTCTTCTTCTTTGCAAGGATTCTTTCCAATTTTCTTGATAGCATTGCCTCATCATCACTGTCATCTGATTTTTCTTTGGAATCTTTAGATGAAGAGGAATCTGCAACCTTCAAAGCATTTGGCATTTTCTTTTTCGAAGAATTTTTAGAAAATCTTTCCATATTAATTTCATGAGCCATGAGGGATCCAATTAGTTTATCAATGGAAAGTTGAGTTAAATCATGTGCTTCCTCAATGGCAGTGACCTTAGGGGTCCAAATATTAGTTAAAGATCTTAGGACTTTTCTTACTGTTTCTTCATTAGTAAGAACTTTTTCTAGAGAACATAGACCTACTATTATGTTTGAAAAGCGATTATACATTTGAGTAATGTTTTCATTAGGAAGCATTTTAAACTGTTCATATTGAGATACAAGAATGTCTATTCTAGTTTGTTTAACTCTATCAGTTCCTTCATATGTAACATGTAGTTTATCCCACTTTTTTTTTACAGTTCTACAAGCAGATAATCTATTGAATTCCTTTTTTGAAAGGGCACAGTAATGATAATTTTTAGCCTTATAATTTAAAGACATGTTTCTTTTATCAGCTATTGAAAGACCAAATGTGGATTCACCAGTGATTTGGAAATCACCTTGTTCTATTACCTACCACAGATCAAAGTCTGTGCCTCTGATGAAGCACTCCATCCTCATCTTCTAATACTGATAATCTTCACCATCAAAGAATGGTGGCCTTGTAACAGACTGGCCTTCAAAGTTGTGAGCTTCAGCTGCCATCTCTTCTCAAATCTTTAGATTCTTCTGAGAAGACCTCGCTCTGATACCACTTGTTGGATCGAAATGGCACTAATGATGTCCTAGAGGGGGGTGAATATGACTTCTTGTGCTTTTAAAATTTTATCTAAAATTAAACAGCACTAAATAAATTTATTAGTATTTAGTGTAGTGTGTGATTCAAGTGTAAATTGGCGGAAACAATCACACAAACGCACAAGGGGATTTATCCTGGTTCGGCCCTTCCCACATGGAAGTCTTACATCCAGTCCTCAAGCCAACCACTTGAGATTTCACTAACTGCCAATAACTATGGTCTTCTCTCACCCTTGAGAGGAATTACAAGTCCACTTGCTCCCAAGCAAGTCTTCCCTTAACAGGGGAACAAGACACTACCTTCAATAAGCTCTTCCCTACACAAGAGGGGAAATGCAGGAATAAATCTCCTATAGAAATTACACAAAAAAGAATAAATGATTCTTGTGTGTTTGCCTCAACAATGAGTAAACACACCTAGTTCAGAAAGGCTAAAAAGATCAGAGATGTTACTCAAATCCTTTCTGAACAAGAAGGGGGACTCAAGAAAATTTCTAATTACAAATGCCCCCCGAACACAAGACTTCTGTGAAACTGAAAGAGCTTTGATGATCTGCTGAAAGAGGAGCTCTCAAACTTGCGGCTTGGAAGAAGACTTGTGAGATTTCTAGCTTCTGAAAATTGCTAAGTGTTGAGCTCACTGAAGTTCATCAGTTATGTCTTCTTCTTCAAACTTCAGCATCTTTTATATTCCTAAAAAATGAAGCCGTTTGAAAAAATTGGCCGTTGGAGATCTGCTCGTTAAGGAGAGATCTAGGATCCTTTGGATGATAGCTCAATTTGTTATCCATGGGTTCTTCTGCTTTTTCTTCTTTCCAATGTCTTCAGATGAGGGTTGCAGCTTCACAGTGAGAAGGTCAACTTCTCCTTAAGTGGACTGTGAAAGCTCCATGATGAAAACTTACTTCAATAAATGATCTGTAGCAAAGACAAGACAAAAAGACAGGGTACCTCCATACTTTTGTAGGTAGGTGAATCATACAAAAATACAAAGTATGGAAACCTCAGATAGATAGCTTCTTAGACCAATAAAAGATGGACACTCAATTTGCAACAGAGGTATGGACAAGTTCTGACAGTGGTAGGTGAACCTCTGTCAAATGCCATGCACTGGAAAAACATAAATGCAACATGTCTTCTGTATTGGAAGAAAAACTGGATTACTGTCATGAAGCTAGAGACCAATTTAAATAAAGGTTTCAGATGCAGACATAAACAAATTTTGATGAATATTTTAAGTATAATATGTCTCATCTTGTTATAAATTTTTTTTAAAAAAAGATAATCTGATAGATTCAGAAAATATTCAGTCAATGATGGTTTTAACAGAAATTATATCAAGGAAGTTAAAAAGATATGCAACTAATATTTCATCAGATAATAAAATAGGTTTTCACAGAAAAAATACAAGTACAAGACTTGACAGTGAAGTCGGATACAGAAGAGATTACAATTCGACTCTAGGAGTCGGAGATAGAAGTAGACTGATTCGACTTCAACAGAGGTTGCAAAGAGAATATAGCATTCGACTTTTCAAGTTGGATATAGAAGAATTAGAAAGTCATAATTCGACTTTAAGAGTCGGATAGAGTGAATTCGACTTCTGTGGAGATTGATAGAAACAAGATAGAGAATTCGACTTCAGAAGTCAGATACTGAGGAGTTAGATCTATGAAGCATTCGACTGTAAGAGTTGAAGTGGGTAGTCGAGTACAGAACACTTCATCTTCTGAGAGTTGAATTCCAGAAGGAAGCATTCGACTGTAGAAGTAGGAGTTGACAGTCGGATACAGTGAAGTTGTCTGCACTTAGAAAAAATTTAGAGATGATTTTGTGTAAAGTCATTTCGATTCTAAAGGAGTCGAAGTCCACAGTCGGATTAATTATGATGTTTGTGGACTTAGAAAATTTCCCGAGATAGAGTTTGTCCAAACTATTTTCTGTGGTATGTATAATTAATGCGTTTAATTTGTAAAAAGCCTTTTAAATATTTTTTCATAGCAAAAACATGATATTATAATAATTTAAAAACTTAAATTATTTTCTTAGGGGTAGTTTCTCAACACTGAGTGTACTGCACTGGCTGCTGCGGCTGCTGGACTTGCCCCATCGGGCAATCCATCCTGAAGTGGCCCGATAAACCACAAGTGTAACAAGTCACCTCCTACCTGCCCTGCTCGGCTCCCTACTGGACCGAATGCTCTGCAAGCCTCGACTGGCACTTCTGCTGCCGGCTCCATCCACCCCTATGAGTGTTCATCTGCCTGAACTTCGAGTGCAACCCGGAACTGGCCGAACTGCCCGAGCCCGAAGAAGAAGAAGTCGCACTACCACGACTAGCTACGGGATGCTGGTATGGTGTGGTCTCAGAGGAAGCTACTCCCTGTTGTTGCTGCTGCTGAGGCTGCCAGGTCTTTCTCTCCAAGGTGGTGGCCTTAGCCACAGCCACTCCCAAAGTGGCACACATGTGAGCGGTCACACCCTACTGCAAATCTTGCCTCAGGCCTGCAATAAACCACTCTGCACATGCCAGCTCACTACTAGCAACATGAGAAACATGCCTCAACAACCTGACGAACCTCTGGTAATACTGAGCAACCGTCAAATCACCCTGAGCCAACTCATGAAATTGATCTTATCTCTCACATCGAGCATAATTAGGAAAATACTCGCCGTGGAAGACCTCCAAGAACCGCTGTTAAGAAACCTAATCCAATCGCTGCCCTGGAAAGTGTGTCTGCCTCAGAACTCTCCACCACTCATAGGCTAGTCCCTTGAGCTGATACACTGCCAATCTCACCTGATCCTCCTCGGCGCACTCCATGGTCTCGAACGTACGCTCCAACTCGTGGGTCCAAGTCTCAGCTCTGTCTGGGTCATAGTCACCGGAAAACGTCGATGGTCGGAGATGCAAAAAACTCCCCAAGAGAGCTCCAAGAGAGCGGTCCTATCCTCAGTGATAGTCATCCTCCTCCTACCGACCCGGGTACTCCACGTACCCGACGCCTACTGAACTACTGACTGCTCTACCTGTGGATCCACCTGCTGCTCTAGTACTGCTGGGGGAGTTACTGGAGGCTAACCTCCCACTGTCGTCTGCCATGGCTGCCATGTTCCCTGAAACATGGTCCTAAAGAACTGCTCGGCCATGGGGAACCAATCCCCATACTGCTGAGGTGGGGGCTGGCACCACTACTGCTGCTACTCGCCCACTGCTGCTGTTGCCGCTGCCTCCTGAGGCTGTGCCACAGACTCCTCTGCAAACTCATCTTCCTGAACCTGACCCAGCACTGGCATATGAAACTCACCCTACTGCTCCATCATCTCTCTACTCTGCCTACGCCTGTGCGGAGCCATATCCTGCACGGCACACAACCAACAAGGTTAACGACACTAACTCGGGCGGCTAGCAGTGTACTTGTACAACTGTTGGGACTTCCTGTTGCAGTTTAAATATGCTACAAGTCCTATCAGACTCTCGCTCTGATACCAACTTTAATGACCCCGAGAACCCGACCCTCGGCCTAAGCCCACGACCCGATTTTCGCGGGCGCCGCCCATGAATCAGGGGACCCAGAAGGGATATAACACAAGTCTAACAGAATATGTAAAGGAAATAAACGTCAACTAGGAGCACACACGCGGAAGCAGAAGGAAGAGTGAGACCACAGCGTATCGCTTTAGGTACAGTCCCAACACACAACGAGTACAAGTAAAGAAGGGAAGAATAGAGCCCTTAGGGGCATACTCCGAGGGTGAAGTATAACTGAAAGGGGATACCACTGCTAGCTACGGGGATGACGACTACCACCCGGCCTCCTCCGCCCGACGCGCACCCTACCACTGCTGAGAAGTCTCAACTGGAAAAAGAGTGGATGAGGTTCACAACAGAAGCTCAGTAGGGACTACCAATCTCCTACTGGCTTTAACAGGTGGGAAATAATATATATAATCAACATAAATGACAACATTTAATATATTCTAAACTACACAAGAAAATGCGGAAGCAAAGCTGACTAATTAGCAACAGTATGGAAAGACACCGCAATCAGAAACGTTGTACGACCTGCACGTCATGACCACCACACGACTAGCAACACAAACAAAAGAACCATGCTTGGACAAGAGACACTAGCTACGGAAATCACTACCACTAGTCAACCAGTGAGGAGCATCCACTGACGTCTTACCCTCGACCCAAGTCAAGATCTCCACGTCTCGTTAGAGTGGGGCCAGAAACAAAAGTAACCGCAACAGTAACCGCCGTAGTCTGGCCGGACTACGGTCCCATGCCTAGCCTCTCTAGGTGGTTTCGGGGCCACAAAGAGCAAGGCATGAGAAGAAGGACTATCTAGACTGCATCATGAAAAACACCCAAGACGACCTCAGCATCCCAGACCAACTAGGAGAGCTCTATAAATGACTCAATGTTACTGTCCTAACCACCATTTTTGCCTCTGCTCCAGAGTCTGTGACTAGACCACGCCTGTCGCCTGGAGCACTCCCTCAACAGGCGCCCAGCGATGGGGGTCTCAGGTAAATGGTAACAACCTCTCTCACAGGACAATCCCTCAGGTGCCGAGCACCGGGAAAACGACTAGTGTAGGACCGTACTAGGAACTAGCACTGGTGTAACGTCGCGTGCTTTTCGGATCCATGTGGATCGTGTGTGTTGTGGTTGTGGCGGCCGTTGTGAGGCCAGTGTGAGTAGGTTGCGTGGAATGCTTGGTGTGGATGTGTGGTTTGTCCAGGTGCAGCGCAGGGTTGGTCTGGAAATGGAATAGGACCTGCTGCTGTTCTGTCTGAGTTGGTGGCCAGGGGTGGCCGTTTACTGGTAGGCGTCCAGATTTGTGGACATTTACATAATGAGCTTAGCGGCAGTAGATGTGGACGTTTAGGCTGGCGGTTGATGTTGGCGACAAGGGGGTTGACGCCAACCTATCAGTTCAACAGGTTATAGGCTCACCCGAGGGCTGTTCTCTCAGCTCTCTCTCATTCCCTCTTGCCCCAGCTTCGCGCCCCAGAGTTTCTGAAGCTTCCAACAGGTGCCGAGGAGTAGTTGGACGATCGTAGAACGCGCGGCATCGCTGAATTACGCGAGGAAACGTCGCGGCGTGGTGCAATTCGCGTGGGAGCTCGCGGAGGGCTCGGCGTGAACCGGGGGATTGCAGGAGATTCTAACGCGTTCTGAGGTAGGGGACGAACCCTGGTAGCTTCATAGAAACATTAAAACACATCATAACCACTTGAACAGCATGATAATCCATGTTTGAATAGAGTTGCACCATGCGGGATAAAGGGTGGTTTGAGTTATTTAATGTTCGAGCATGTTTTAGTGGGTTGTATTGGGTTCTAGCATGCTAAAGGAATTGCATTTGCATGTTTTTCAGTAGTTAGAACAGTTAGAAAACCCGCAGAGCCGGATTAGGGTTTCTGCAGGGTTTATGGCCGGAGAACTTGGCGTCAAAATCGCTTGCCGCCAAGGTCCTCAGCCAGGAGGTTAACGGCCAGGAACCTTGCTGTTGACTCCCAGTAAGCGGCAATCGATGTGGCTGCCTACTTCTATATGAGTGGAAATGACTAAGTACAATAATTATCGATAATGCATGTGTGTTAACGCATGAGGTTCACTGAGTGCACTTGGTTTACGTGTTTAGCATACAAGGTATGTTGTTGTTGTTTACTTCGGTGACTGCGCGTTGTGTACGCGAGTCAGTTGGTTCACGTGTAGTGGACCAGTGGTTACTTGTGGTTTACGTGAGGTTTCACGTGGCTTGTGTGTGACGTGCACGTGGTTCTGTGTACGTGGCAAGTAGTACGACGCCTACCGTGGTTACCTCTCCAGTTGGGTGCCCCAGGTTCTTTGTGAGCCAGGCTGTTAGCTCGGGGCTTTGTCCCGGTACTTGTGCTGTACCGTCGAGGTCTGTGTCGTCTGACCTGGACACCCTCACTCTTGTGTTAGAGTTGTACGTCCGGCTGAGGGAAAGACGACAGTGGGACAGTGACACTTGTGTTTGTTTTTAGTCACTTGTAGCGCGCTCGTAGTTGGGGGTACGGACACCAGTAGACGTACTGGACCCCAGCTAGTCCTTTTCCAGTGCCTCACTCTAGCGAGCCCAGGCCAGGGTCTCTGGAGGTGCCAGGCATGGGCCTGTGACCGTGTGGTCTGCAGGTGGTGGTGTTTAGTTGGTCTCCACAGTTGCTTGACCTTTTTACGTGGAGCGGCAGCTGGACCTTTCGTCCGTGGCTGCGAGACTGAGAGGTAGACCTGTGTTAGTTGTCCGAGTCAGTTTCTGGTGTCGCGAACCAGTTCACGTGGCTCGTGTTGGCTGTCTCTACTTTAGCTTGTACACCTGTACTGGTTTGCCGTTTAATTATTACTGTTGTTTCTCGTAGTCGGCAGACGGTGAGTACTTTTACAGCTTTACTTACCTGCTTAGCTGTTATATTAATTGTTGGTGCTGTTTACTATTCGTACTCGTGGTTTGTTTCGCTCGGTTTTGGGGGAGTTCCCTACTGAGCCAGTGACTAGAGAGGCTCACCCCTACCCCCACAGGTGAGAGCGAGGAGGACGTCTCTCGTCCGACGTCCAGTTCCGGGCCGCGTCGTAGCGGTGCAGGGTCAGCACCTCCAGCAGAGTAGCTCCAGCAGTGTAGTTTTGTAGTTGTTTACTTTCTTCAGTTGTACCTCGGGGTATGCCCCAGGCTCTTGTACTTCTTTTTAGTTTTTGTGGAAATTTGGCTATGTAAACTTGTGAAATATATATGAAATGTGGTGTGTTCCTTTATGTTTACACGGACTGTGGTTTGGTATCCCTTGCGAGGCTTCGGCCCGTTCGCGGGAGGCGGACTCGGATCAAGTACGTTATCGGTTTAACGGGCTTGACCGAGGCGATCCGTCACAGTTGGTATCAGAGCAAGGTCCGTGTTAATATAAGGGAATTGAAAGGATACATAGCCTTATTTCGGTCATTTTACACTGCTGGTAGGGACCCTGGTTTTTGATCATTTGTGGTTTTGATTTTTGTCTGGTGTTTTGTGTATGTAGAAAATTTCTGAAATGGCTGATAGGAGAGATTGGGGTGGTGGAGGAGATGATCCGGAGGAAAGCACCCAGCGTATGATAGAAAGAATTTGGGAAAGCCTCACGGATATTCGGGCAAGAATGGATCAGCAGGCGCCAGTACCACCGGTTGCAGTGCCACCTGGGGATGGAGAGGCTGTACCTGTTGCTCCAGTTCCGCCGAGAGTGGAGGTGCCTTTTGTAGCTCATGTGCCACCACCAGTGTTGTTAGCAGAAGAACCAGTGTTGCAGGTTGAAAAGTTTCTGAGATTGCAGCCACCTACTTATTCAGGAGGGCCGAATCCAGATACAGCTGAGCATTGGGTTCATGAAATTGAAGAGTTTTTGCGACTATGAGGTGTCCGGCAGCGGATAGAGTGGTATTAGCTGCTTACCAGTTGAGAGGTTTTGCCTTGGAATGGTGGCGATTGAAGATGCAAACCACTTTTGCAGGCAGGACGGAAGAAGCTATCACTTGGCCGGAGTTTCTTGATGTATTTAATGATACATTCTTTCCGATCCAAGTGCAGCAAGTAAAAAGAGAGCAATTCCGAACTCTTCAGCAAGGTAACTCTTCAGTCTTAGAGTACCAGATGAGATTTATGGCACTTAGCCGTTATGCGCCATATGTGGTTTCAGATAATAATATGATGGTTGAGTACTTTATCAGAGGATTGAGAGTGGAATTGCAGGATGCGATAGTACCTCTTATGTGCAGGACAGTGGAAGAGGCAGCGCAGAGGGCAGCTACTTTGGAGAGGTCTATCCGTACTCGTCAGGCAGGTGAATCAGGTTCAGGTAGTTTCGGCTACCGCAGCAGACAGTAGGTGCAAGCAAGGGCAAGGCACCAGCAGGACCTTCTTCATCTGGTTTCGGGAAATGGGGCCAGAAGTTAAAGCAAGCATTTAAAGGCAAAGGAAGAGGATGGGGAGGTCGTCAGCAGTTGCAGCAGGGCCGTGGTAGGCCTGAGGTGGAGGAGTCGCAGCAGAGTACTGCCAGGCAGCCTATTGTTCCTCCAGGGTATAGATGTTATAATTGCAATCAGCCGGGACATTTGATCCGCAATTGTCCGTATGCAAGAGAGTATGGGTATGGCAGAGGTGTGCAGCAGCAGCAGCCTCAGCAGTTCCAGCAGCCACAGGCAGGTCGTGGCAGAGGAGCACCGCAGCAGCGAGGGAGAGGCCGGGTTATGGCTATCACCCGAGCCCAGGCAGAGGCGTCAAATATGATAGAAGGTACTTTACCTCTTTATGAATATTCAGCAAGAGTCTTATTTGATTCGGGTGCCTCTCATTCTTTTATTTCCGAAGAATTTCTGGATTGCATAGCTCATCCTTTAGAAGAGAAGTCTTGTGAGTTAGTGGTGGAGGTTCCTTCAGGTGAGTTCTTACTCACTTCGAGCTATATAGATGAAGCTCCTGTTATGATTGAAGGGAACCAGATGCCGGGTCGGTTGTATGCCCTGCAGTTGTCAGATTATGATATCATTCTGGGTATGGATTGGCTTGAGATGTATGGAGCAATGTTAGATTGCAGAAAGAAAAGGATCAGATTTTGTCATCCTAATGGTGCAGTGTTTGAATATCAAGGTATGCCTTTTTATACCTCCAAGTTTCTAATTTCTGCAATTAAAGCTAGAAAGTTGATAAATGATGGGTGTGTGGCTTATTTAGCCTCGGTAAGTTTGGTAGAGGCCAGTCAGCCAATGGAAGCAGTTCCCGTGGTTAGGGAATTTGCTGATGTTTTTCCGGAAGATTTGCCTGGTTTAGCTCCACACAGAGAGGTGGACTTTTCTATTGAGTTGCTGCCAGGTACCATGCCGATTTCTAAAGCCCCATATCGGATGGCACCAGCAGAACTTAAAGAATTGAAAAAGCAGTTAGAAGAGTTGTTGCAGAAAGGTTTTATTAGACCGAGTCATTCCTCGTGGGGAGCGCCGGTTTTATTTGTGAAAAAGAAAGATGGAAGTTTTCGGATGTGCATTGATTATAGAAATTGAATGATGTGACCATCAAGAATAAGTACCCGTTGCCGAGGATAGATGATTTATTTGATCAGTTGCAATCAGCAAAGGTGTTTTCTAAGATTGATTTGAGGTCCGGGTACCATCAGTTGAGAATTAAAGAGGAGGATATAGATAAGACAGCGTTCAGAACCAGATATGGTCACTATGAGTTTGTGGTAATGCCTTTTGGGTTGACTAATGCTCCTGCAGGTTTTATGGATCTGATGAATAGAATTTTTCATCCATATTTAGATCAATTTATTGTGGTCTTTATTGATGATATTCTAATTTATTCAGCATCTGAAGAAGAGCATGCAGCTCATTTGAGGTTTACCTTGCAGTTGTTAAGAGATAACCAGTTGTTTGCTAAATTTATTAAGTGTGAATTCTGGTTAAAGGAAATTCAGTTTTTGGGTCATGTTATTTCAGCTAAGGAGTAGCAGTGGACCCGAGTAAAGTGGAAGCTGTGTCTAGGTGGGAAGTGCCTAAGACAATAACCGAGATTAGAAGTTTTCTGGGGTTGGCAGGTTATTATAGGCGCTTTATTCAAGATTTTTCTAAGATTGCAGCACCTATGACTAGATTGACCAGAAAGGGTGTGCCTTTTGTGTGGTCCGGTGAATGTCAGAGAAGTTTCATGGAATTGAAGAAAAGACTTACATCAGCACCTATATTGACATTGCCGGCAGGGAGTGGTGGTTTTGTGTTGTATACTGATGCTTCGAGGAGAGGTCTTGGTGCAGTGCTTATGCAGCATGGTAAAGTGATAGCGTATGCATCCAGGCAATTGAAGCCAGCAGAAGAGAATTACCCCACTCATGATTTAGAATTGGCAGCAGTTGTATTTGCTTTAAAAATGTGGAGGCATTATCTGTATGGCGAGAGATTTGAAATTTTTACAGATCATAAAAGCTTGAAGTATATCTTCTCGCAGAAAGATTTGAATCTTCGCCAGCGCAGATGGGTTGAATATTTGAAAGATTATGATTTCAGTTTGGCTTACCATCCGGGTAAGGCCAATGTTGTAGCTGATGCCTTGAGCAGAAAGGCATATATGAATTTGATGATGATTAAAGAATGGAAGTTGTATGAAGAAGTAGCGGAGAATTCCTTGTATGTGCCCAGCAGTCAGCGACGGGCAATTTTAGCTGCTAGTGCAGTAGAGCCATCTTTATATTGGCAGATCATTGAAGCTCAGAGAGCAGATGCAGGTTTACCTGAAATTGTGAAAATGGAAGGAGTTTCTATTGATGATAATTGTGTGGTCAGGCTTCGGGGCAGGTTGTTTGTTCCTGCAGAGAGAGAGGTGAAGCAGCGAGTTCTGGAAGAGGCTCATAAATCTAGGTACACTATTCATCCGGGTAGTACTAAAATGTACCATGATTTAAGGAAGCATTTTTGGTGGCCTCATATGAAGAAAGAAATAGCAGAATTTGTGGCAAGATGTGCTATCTGTCAACAGATTAAAGCAGAGCATCAGAAGCCTGGAGGTCTATTGCAACCGTTGCCTATTCCACAGTGGAAATGGGATGATATTGCAATGGACTTTGTGGCAGGTTTACCAAGGTCGAGTTCAGGGCATAATGGAATATGGGTGTTTGTTGACAGATTGACTAAGGTGTGCAGATTAGTGGCAGTAAGTATGTCTTGGACAGTGGACAGGTTGGCAAATATTTATGTTGAAAGAATTGTTCCACTGCATGGTATTCCGAAGACTATTGTATCTGATAGAGATCCAAGATTTACTTCTGGTTTTTGGAGAAGTCTGCAGAAAGTAATTGGTTCTGAATTGAGATATAGCTCCGCTTATCATCCCCAGACAGATGGTCAGACAGAGAGGACTATTCAGACAATTGAAGATATGTTGCGGCTTGTTGTTTAGTTTGGGGAGGTAGTTGGGAGCATCATTTGGGAATGGTTGAGTTTGCCTACAATAATAGTTATCATACCAGTCTTGGGATGGCACCGTATGAAGCTTTATATGGAAGGCCTTGTAGAACCCCATTGAACTGGCATGAAGTGGGAGAAAGGCAGTTAGTGGGTCCTGAATTGATTCAGCAAACCACGGAAGTAGTGAAGCTTATTAAAGAAAAATTGCAGGCAGCTCAAAGCAGACAGAAAAGTTATGCAGATGTGCGGAGGAGACCACTTCAGTTTGAAGTGGGAGATTTTGTTTTTCTGAGAGTTTCCCCGAGTAAAGGTATTATGAGGTTTGGCAAGTCTGGAAAGTTGAGTCCAAGGTATGTGGGACCTTTCTAGGTGATTGAAAGAATTGGGGAAGCGGCTTATAGGCTGGATTTGCCAGCTGATTTTGCAGATGTGCATGGTATTTTCCATGTCTCCATGTTGAGAAAATGTATTGAAGATCCAGCTCAAATAATTAGATATCAAGGAGGTGACCTGAGGCCGGACATGACTATGCCAGAGTATCTGGTGCAGATCACAGATCGAAAGATAAAGAAGCTGAGGAATAAAGAAATCGAGCTAGTTAAAGTGAGATGGGAAAATAGGTTGGGTGGTGAGGATACCTGGGAGTTAGCCGCAGAAATGGCTAAAGGGTATCCCTATCTGTTTGAATAAGTTTGTGTATTTTCTTTTTAGATGATAGTACTTGTAAAGGTGTGTATGTATGAGTTGTTTAACTTTGAATTGTGTTATGAATTGTGTTATGAATTTCGAGGTCGAAATTTTCTTTTTAGATGATAGTAATGTAACGTCGCGTGCTTTTCGGATCCATGCGGATCGTGTGTGTTGTGGTTGTGGCGGCCGTTGTGAGGCCAGTGTGAGTCGGTTGTGTGGAATGCTTGGTGTGGATGTGTGGTTTGTCCAGGTGCAGCGCAGGGTTGGTCCGAAATGGAATAGGACCTGCTGCTGTTCTGTCTGAGTTGGCGGCCAGGGGTGGCCGTTTACTGGTAGGCGTCCAGATTGTGGACGTTTACATAATGAGCTTAGCGGCAGTAGATGTGGACGTTTAGGCTGGCGGTTGATGTTGGTGACAAGGGGGTTGACGCCAACCTGTCAGTTCAACAGGTTATAGGCTCATCCGAGGGCTGTTCTCTCAGCTCTCTCTCATTCCCTCTTGCCCCAGCTTCGCGCCCCAGAGTTTCTGAAGCTTCTAACAGGTGCCGAGGAGTAGTTGGACGATCGTAGAACGTGCGGCATCGCTGAATTACGCGAGGAAACGTCGCGGCATGGTGCAATTCGCGTGGGAGCTCGCGGAGGGCTCGGCGTGAACCGGGGGATTGCAGGAGATTCTAACGCGTTCTGAGGTAGGGGACGAACCCTGGTAGCTCCGTAGAAACATTAAAACACATCATAACCACTTGAACCAGCATGATAATCCATGTTTGGATAGAGTTGCACCATGCGGGATAAGGGTGGTTTGAGTTATTTAATGTTCGAGCATGTTTTAGTGGGTTGTATTGGGTTCTAGCATGCTAAAGGAATTGCATTTGCATGTTTTTCAGTAGTTAGAACAGTTAGAAAACCCGCAGAGCCGGATTAGGGTTTCTGCAGGGTTTATGGCCGAGAACTTGGCGTCAACATCGCTTGCCGCCAAGTCCTCAGCCAGGAGGTTAACGGCCAGGAACCTTGCCGTTGACTCCCAGTAAGCGGCAATCGATGTGGCCGCCTACTTCTATATGAGCAGAAATGACTAAGTACAATAATTATCGATAATGCATGTGTGTTGACGCATGAGGTGCACTGAGTGCACTTGGTTTACGTGTTTAGCATACAAGGTATGCTGTTAGTTGTTTACTTCGGTGACTGCGCGTTGTGTACGCGAGTCAGTTGGGTTCACGTGTAGTGGACCAGTGGTTACTTGTGGTTTACGTGAGGTTTCACGTGGTTTGTGTGTGACGTGCACGTGGTTCTGTGTACGTGGCGAGTAGTACGACGCCTACCGTGGTTACCTCTCCAGTTGGGTGCCCCAGGTTCTTTGTGAGCCAGGCTGTTAGCTCGGGGCTTTGTCCCGGTACTTGTGCTGTACCGTCGAGGTCTGTGTCGTCTGACCTGGACACCCTCACTCTTGTGTTAGAGTTGTACGTCCGGCTGAGGGAAAGACGACAGTGGGACAGTGACACTTGTGTTTGTTTTTAGTCACTTGTAGCGCGCTCGTAGTTGGGGGTACGGACACCAGTAGACGTACTGGACCCCAGCTAGTCCTTTTCCAGTGCCTCACTCTAGCGAGCCCAGGCCAGGGTCTCTGGAGGTGCCAGGCATGGGCCTGTGAGTGTGTGTTTAGTTGGTCTCCACAGTTGCTTGACCTTTTTACGTGGAGCGGCAGCTGGACCTTTCGTCCGTGGCTGCGAGACTGAGAGGTAGACCTGTGTTAGTTGTCCGAGTCAGTTTCTGGTGTCGCGAACCAGTTCACGTGGCTCGTGTTGGCTGTCTCTACTTTAGCTTGTACACCTGTACTGGTTTGCCGTTTAATTATTACTGTTGTTTCTCGTAGTCGGCAGACGGTGAGTACTTTTACAGCTTTACTTACCTGCTTAGCTGTTATATTAATTGTTGGTGCTGTTTACTATTCGTACTCGTGGTGTTTGTTTCGCTCGGTTTTGGGGGAGTTCCCTACTGAGCCAGTGACTAGAGAGGCTCACCCCTACCCCCACAGGTGAGAGCGAGGAGGACGTCTCTCGTCCGACGTCCAGTTCCGGGCCGCGTCGTAGCGGTGCAGGGTCAGCACCTCCAGCAGAGTAGCTCCAGCAGTGTAGTTTTGTAGTTGTTTACTTTCTTCAGTTGTACCTCGGGGTATGCCCCAGGCTCTTGTACTTCTTTTTAGTTTTTGTGGAAATCTGGCTATGTAAACTTGTGAAATATATATGAAATGTGGTGTGTTCCTTTATGTTTACACGGACTGTGGTTTGGTATCCCTTGCGAGGCTTCGGCCCGTTCGCGGGAGGCGGACTCGGATCAAGTACGTTATCGGTTTAACGGGCTTGACCGAGGCGATCCGTCACAACTGGTGCCACAGGTACATAAAGAATCAAAAATGGCGAAGACTCCACGAGAAATAGAACTCCTAAAGAACTTTACCTATATCTGATACTATCGCGACGCCTCAGGCCTTGTCACGACGCCCCTGGTGGTCGCGATGATGTTGCGGTGCCCATGCCCACTGGGACAGCTAAGGCTATCATGGTCGGAGCATGCGTTGCGACATCATCGCGACCTTTGGGCCGGTCGCAATCTTATTCCAGAGGGGTCCCAATACAGTCCTTCTAAGGACCACCCCCAAACCGGTACAAACCACACCACAGGGGGGAGGGGAGCATCGGAAACATGGAGGAAAGCATGTAAAACAACCAAACCACCCTCAAACACCACGAAACATGCATTACATAGAAATCTACACTCGAAGGACACCTCTCCAACCACGAGCATGAATCTCACACACCCCACAACCCCAATACCACGGAGAAACAAGGATCTCAAGGGGAAGGGGAGCATGCTAGAACAAGAGGAAGAGAAGGGGTCCCTACCTCAATGAGTAGAGCCAACCCGTTGGGGCCTTCACGTTGGAATGGCCACCTCCTCCTCGCTCCTAGCACCACATGGACGTCGCCTACACCATGGAGACATCACCTCCTCGCCACGAGCACCACGAACAAGCCGAAAAACACAAGAGAGCTTAGGGGAGGAAGAAGGAAGAAGAAGAAAGGAAAGAGAGGGAAATGGGTTGCCTGCCTTGGTTTTGAACCGACGGGCCCAGAGACGGGACGGGTCTAGCTGGCGTGACAACAACCTTATCGCGATCGCCCTGTAGGTCACAACCATGTCAGTACCGCCTACCCCAGTGCGTCACCAAAAGCGGTCAAGCCTCGAAGATCGGGAAACCATAACGCGACGGACTGCTAGGTCGCGTCACCGCTGTACGCATCTGACACCTGACAAGGCTGATCTGATAGAAAGGACATCGGTCAGAATGGTCAAAACTGTGTCACGTCGCCTCCAGACGTCACAACAAGGACGCGATGCCCACCCCCGTCGCCACAAGAATGCGATGGGTAGGTGTGTTGTGACCAAAAGCATGTCGCATGTCACGACCGGCTCTTCTGGCGTGACAATGTCATGCCCACGGGGTTCGTCGTGACCATGAGGACAGAGCTAAGGGCCCGAGAGGGTTGGGTCTTACAAAATCAACTCAAATCACAAGAGCCAAAACGAAGTAATCAAATCAAATCAGAGTCAGACATCAACTTGCTTTGATTCCAAGTGTAGGATTAGAGTGATTAAGCATACAACAAGATTTAACAATGAAACTAAAATAGATCTACCAAATCACAATTGATGAACAGAGTACCAGGATTTTCTACCAATTATAGAATCGAATATTCGGTGATGGAGAATCTAGAAGGGGGGTTGAATAGATTTACAGCGGAAACTTAAGTAATTAAAAATTACTTCTAAATTAAGAGTTCTATCAAATTAAAATCCCACATATCTAATACACTATGTGTTATTAAAGTGTGTGAAACGTTTAATCAAACAGTGTGTGTGTGAACAAATTAACAAGTAGTATGTAAGCGAAATCCCTATACATGCATCTTGCACAAAAAATAGATCAAACCACTGATCAAACCAAAGTGCACAAGGGATTTTTAGGTGGTTCAGAAATCACCTCCAATAACCCCTACGTCCACCCCCCACACAGTGAGGCCACACTACTCAAAACTGAGTACAACACACACACACTTGAGTTCAACGGCTCAAACTACACACACACTTGAGCACAACGGCTCAAACCACACATACACTTGAGCACGACAGCTTAAACCACACACCCACTTGAGCACAACAGCTCAGAAATACACACACGCTAGAACAGATCCACAGGAGATCAGATCCTCTAGCTTTGAACTGTTCCACAAACACTCAAACTCTTGATATGTACAGAAATCTTGTACAGATCACATCACACACACATTCAAGTCAATTCTAAATTAACAATCCAATAGAGATGAGAAATAGGAGTGAATTGGATGTTCTTCAACTGAAACGACTGTCGGGTGCTTGAGTTTAGATGATCTTGAAGAGATCTAATGGCGCTCTTTTCAGATTGCTCTTCTCTGCTTCAGATCCAGATCTTCTGGAAATTGCCAATCAGATGAACACCTTCTATGATGCTCCCTCAATTACTCTGCTGTTGATGCTACTTGATGCTTTCTTCACAATAGCATCATATGGTCCATCTTCATCTTCATCTCTTCTTCTTCTTCTTCTTCTTCTTCTGCTGCTGCTCTTCTCCTTTTCTCCTGGTGGTGCTCTCTTGCCTCTTTCTGGGCTCTCACTTTTAGGGTACTTCCCTTTTTCTAGCCGCACCTGCTGGATGCCTTTGTCACAAAGGACAAGACCATATTTATAGCCTTTATCATGTGACATAGGACTTAGGAATGCATGAGTACCAAGTACCCCAAGTAAGACATGTGTCAGTCACATGATATCATGCACATATAGCATCTTTAAGTATTCAGGACAAAAAGGAAATCGATGTTAAGTTGATTAATAAAGCAATCTATGTTATGACAATATATCTTAAACATGAGGTAACTGATGTTTAAGTGATTGGCAATCCATGTTATGACAATCTATCTTAAACATGAGGTAATCGATGTCTAACATGAAGCAATCAATGTTTAAGTTGATTGTCAATTGATGTTAAGATAATCGATGTTTAAACATGAAGAAATCTATGTCTAACATGAAGTAATCGATGTGTAACATGAAGCAATCGATGTTTAAGTTCATTAACAATTGATGTTTAAAGATGAGGTAATTGATTGGATAGACTTTGACTATCCATGAGTCAGACTCCGACTATTCAAAAGTCGATTGTCCAAACTTCGACTGTTAGAGACTTGGACAAAATGTGGACATCCGAAGTTCTATCCAACATGATTTCAAGGTGGTCAGTCTGTCTATGATATTATAATAACAACAATGTAAACAGTGAGTATTCCATCATCAAAACAAATTAGAACAATCATCATCAAAACAAGGATTATGGTTATTCACATAACCATAACTCAACAAGTTTCAACTTCATGCATGTTTTGTTCATGTTCAGTCTAAGCTACCTTTGTCATATCCGAAGCTACACTTCGTCATATCCGAAGCTACAATTCATCATATTCAAAGTCCACTTCGTCATATACGAAGTTACACTTCGTCATGCATGGTTTTGGTCGTGATCATTCAAAGTCCAACTTCATCATATATGAAGCTAACTTCGTCATATCTGAAGCTATATACGAAGTTCACTTCGACTGACTGCGTGTTTCAGCTTCAACTAACAACGTTATTTTTTCTACATCCAAAGTTACACTTCGTCATATACGAAGCTAACTTCGTCATATCCTAAGCTATATATGAAGTTCACTTCGACTGACTGCGTGTTTCATCTTCAACTGACAATGTTATTTTTTGTACATCCGAAGTCACACTTCGTCATATCCGAAGTTAACTTCGTCATATCTGAAGTTTTACTTCGATCGACTACGTTGTTTTCCATTCTATGCGAAGTTACACTTCGTCATATCTGAAGTTTAACTTCAACTGATTACGTTATTTTGATTAATACAATTGCTTAATTAATGAGTGCATAGCCATCTACATAAATAATCTTCAAATGCACTATAATAATATCATAGAAAATTAAATTTTATAAACACTATTTGGATGGCGCATATGCTCTTCTGCCTGCTCTATATTTTTCTAAGTCCACATCAACTACTATGTATCTTCTGACTCCGACTCCTAAAAATTCAAAGTATGATGCAAACTTCGACTTCTCTACAGTCAAAGTATTTATAGTCGGTCTCACTTTGATTACTGTTGTTTTATTGATCTTACATTGACTCTTCTAAAGCCAAAGTATGATGTCGGCTGTTGAACAACTAGGGACGTACTCTGACTCCTTGAAAGTCGAAGTAAGGTATCAACTTCTGTTATCAACTGTAATTGTTTTCTATAATGATTGTTGTTACATTTGTAGTGATTAATTATTATTATTCTTCTTGTTATCTTTCTAATCCTTATGGAATCATTTAATGAACAAGATAAACAAATGATCTACACTGTGATATTCTCTGTGTTATTCGAATGATAATCTTTCTAATGAGCATTGTACTTCTCTATTCTTCTTTTGTTTAATATTTCCTATCATAAATATTTATAAAGTTCAGATTCAGAGTATGTTTTCAAGACAGCTACGTGTCTTACAAAGATACCTATAAGCGTCCTTCAGAATGTAAGGTTTCCAGATTTTAAGGAAAAGCTCCTTTGCAGATGTACTGCACGGTAAGCAGGTGTCCATTACTCTTTAAATGCTCACCTAACTTTGTACTGTTCAAAAGACAGACTTTTTCTCTGGAACTGATAGATATCTGTTATAAATGACTTGTCTCTTACTTTCTATTATTATTATATATCTCACAAGTCTAACCCCGAGATAGAGAAAAGACTTTGCATGGTATGGAACTTGTAGATATCCAAGGAAGTTAGTTGAATAGAACCATGTAGCTACCTCTATAGATTGGAAGTCGTTGAGACTCGAAGACTCAAAGATCTGAAGATCTGATGATGGACCTCTCAAAAAGTCTCAAGTCTCAAGACTCAACGTTCAAATTAAAACGACTACATTCAAATAGGAAGCTAAAAACTCTGAAGATTATATAAGGAGCTGAAGTTTGAAAGACAAGATAGATAGGCATGAAGAGACGCACAAGCACATAAAGAGAAGAGAGAAGACATAGACCTACGTGAGTGCATACAACTACAAGAAAGAATAGAAGTCTTGTCACGCCCCACCAATTTAGCAGCAGAATAAATCGGGGAGATGTGAGCCAAGTAAATAGCAATGTGTCTTGCATAACAGTCAAGTGATTCAGAGCAAGTAATGGACAATAATTGGAATAAACTTCTCATTTTATTGATAACTCACCAAGACTATTACAACAACTAATTCAGAGTCAATACATAGGGCTCAATGACAACAATTCATTAGAAAGGAAGTTTAAACGAGTATCTAACTAGACTCTATTAAACTATGGTAACTCCATTGATATGGCACCAGGTCGCTCATCACTCATGTCCCAATGATATGTGTAACATCATCATCCGACTCACCTGAAACACCTTGATAAATAATGCAAGGTAGGTGATAACGCTCAGTAGGACTTAAATCTCATGAGACAAGCACACTTTAAATGATTAATGCATTAACAAGCAGAGTAACTAACGATGGAGTGAGTCAAGTAATGTTGAGAGAATAATAGCATAAATAGCGCGGTTCATGAATCAAGTATAGCACAAAGAACATGCTTAACTATATAATATATTGAAGTCATGATAGAGAGCAATATCAAAACGTCAGTGTCAAGCAAATAGCAAGTAACATGTATAGCAAGAGAGAGAGAGAGAGAGGTTGGCCATATAGAGAACAAATACCCACTGAGGCAAATAGCACTTTGATTGGTTTTCATCAAACAAGATAGTATAGCACTTTGGTTGTTAGTAGGCAGCAGAGAGAATATAGCACTTAGGTTGATTGTCTTAGAATATTCTAGATAGTATAGCACTTGGATGTAATGCCAAACACCTTGATCATTGAACTCCCACAGGCAAATAGCACTTTCGAGCGTACCTCCCAGGACTAGATTGAGCCCTTTATATATTGCTAGGCATTGATTATGTTTTGTTATCTTAGACAACCAATAGATGAGCAAATAGAGTACCAAAAATAGATGAGAGTAAGAAGAACAATGAGAGCGTAGAGAAAAACTTGAACATATGAGTTTATAAACAGATTTAAACAAGAACTACAAGTTATGCAAGTAGAACGACGAGTTATACAAATGATAGTATCTGTTGCACAGCATAGTCGGTATTGACATAAAGTTTGCATTCCTTTTCTTCTTATTGGTGTGTGCATGTAATGAAGAACAAAAAATAATGGAATAACATCGTGCACATGTCTCTCTTAGATAGAGAAATTAACATACTTTAACCTTGATATCACTTGATATTATTATAGTCTTTACAGGAACTTAACGACAAACTCAATCACGATATTATAGCATGATGGTTAAGAGACTGGGGGTTTTAGGGATACAGGAAACCTTAGATCTCAAGGTATACTGCATGAAAATGTCTAGAACTAGTTTTAAAAAAAGCTAACCCAAATTTTAATCAAGATATACTCAAAAGAAATAAAGGATATTGACAAGGATTCATGGAGAACAAGGGCAAACAAGAGGTCATAGGTACAAAAAAACAATGGAACCTTGAATCATGAAAACCATGCAAACCTGATGGGTGAATTCAAAAAAAAACATGGGCTTTGGCTACTGGTTTCATGGACTACCTATGAACGAGATTAATGAGATTTTTGCTTGAGAGATTGCCTATTTTTGAACGTTCCTAAGAAAGTCTTCCGCAGTAAGAAGCAGAACGTGGTTTGGGGAAGAAGGCTCAGGTTGGGGCGATCTCCTCCTCCTCCAGTGCTCTAGCTACCCTCCACAAATCTCCCAACAAGTTGATAACTCCTCCCCAATAGGGTTTATGCGAGTATTTATAGATTAGGATTGTTAGGAGTCCTATTATATCTAGGGAAGTGGAGTTGCAATTTTAGCCTGATCCCTTCCGTGTCTGGAGGATTCTCGTCCCAATTGGAGTGGGAAACCTTTAGAAACCCCCTCTTTATGGGCACGAAGTTGGATTAATATGGGAGTCTAATGATGGTTAAATCTCTAGGTTTACAGTTTCCTAACTCTTAGTATGAGTCCTATTATGTTCTAGAAGTTCCATAGGAATCATTTCCGTAACAGTCTGTTCTTATTTTGGTTAGTTCAAGGGAATAGATTCGGAATCCTCTATTGGGTTCAATCACGATTTAGGGTCCATACTTTCCATATTTATCTTAACTAATCCTTTCTTTTCATTAGGTATAATAATTAACACATGTTTTATGGTTTGACAATGACCGGTAACTTCGTCATATACGATTTAGTCATAGTCAGTTGAAGCTCAACTTCGTCATATCCGAAGTTAACTTTGTCATATTTAAAGTCCAACTTCGTCATATACGAAGTCCACTTCGTTTTGGTCGTAATCAGTCGAAGCTTAACTTCATCATATATGAAGTTAACTTCCTCATATACGAAGTTAGCTTCGTCATATTTGAAGTTCAACTTCGTCATATATGAAGTCCACTTCATTTTGGTTGTGATCAGTTGAAGCTTAACTTCATCATATACGAAGTCTACTTCATTTTGGTCATGATCGATAGAAGCTAACTTCGTCATATACGAAGTCCAACTTTGTCATATACGAAGTCGACTTCGTTTTGGTTGTGATCAATCGAAGCTTAACTTTGTCATATACAAAGTCCACTTCAACTGACAACGTTATATTTTGACAGTCGGAGTTGACTTAACGATTTCCTTGAACATCGATTGCGGACCAACATCGATTTCAATTAAATAATGATTTCTCCTTTAAACATCGATCACTCATTTAAACATTGGTTGTTCCTTTGAACATCGATTACCTTTAAACATCCATTGTTCCTTTGAACATCGATTACTATCTAACATCAATTGTTCCTTTAAGCATCGATTGCTATTATATTCTATAGATTTGTAGCAACCTGGATTTTTCGAAAATTAAAAATTTAATAATTAATAAAAAATAAAAGTAATTAGAAAATCAAATAAAAGAGAATTAAATAAAACCCATTAAATGAAAAGAAGTGTTAAATGGACCCATTAGAAATTAGTGGGCCAAAATAGGGATTTTTAAAGGAAGAATAATTGGAAAATATCCTAAATTCGTAACTAAATTATTACTTAAATAGAAAAGAGGTATTTAATACATTAAAAAACTAATTTGAGTTAGATTTGGATTCCTAACCCTACCCTTATAGTTGGCCACAAATTTGGGTCCCAACCTAACCCAAATTAGGAGATCTCATGTCTAAAAAGGGGAGAGGGAAATAGGAAATTCGGAATAAATATGAATTAGAGTCATAATAGAAAATAGAATGGGGAGATGCTTAAATACTGCTCTAAAACCCTCATGGCCAACCCTAGCTCATGCCAAAGGCTTGCTGGACATGGGAAGAGGCCAAGGAGGAGAGAAATTCTTGGGGAAAAGGCTGCTCAAAGCTTCTTCCTTAGTTCTTCAAGTTCTTAACCCTAGAAGACAAAACGAGTCAAAGGTAGGCATTCTCATGAGCATAAACCATGAAAATTCATCTGTAGGATGTTTCGTTCATCAGGAACAAAATCTCTTTGTTTCATAATTTTCCATAGAGCATATCTTTTGTTCTTGATTTTTCATGTTCTGTACTCATCATGACCCCGAACCCTCTTCTTAATTCTTGCTCTCCTTGTATACTCAACCCCATGCCACGAGATATTTACTGTAGGAACTAATGCATGTTAGGCATCTTTTGCCCCTAAAAGCCCTAATTTTGATTCATCCTATCTTGCGAATTAAATCGTTGATCTTAACTATGTATTGTTTCAAGTTCATAATGAATACCCGTGTTTAAAGTATATTGAACCCTGTCTGTTTTCAAATTCCTATTTACTGTAAGTATCCATGCATGTCTAGATCAATTCGCAACTAGTTTCATGATTTTTCATCGCTTGTACAATTAGTTATGATTTTCCGAATCACCCTGTGTCAAATACGGTAAGTTCTGGCCCACAATCCAATGTAATGTCCTTTCCCTGTCGGACTCGGGCCCAGACCCTGTGAACGTGACGGCCCGATAGGCCGCATTCTGAGGTCTGGTCACGACAGTGCCCTCCGTCATGATCTGATCGCGACAGGGTCTGTCGTCGCGACCTGTGCATCTGTCCTGACCGACCCGTCGCATTCTATATAATACCCTGTCGCATTCTCAAGGTCATCGCGAGAGCATCTCCCGTCGCGATCTGATCGCAACAAGACCTGTTGTCGCGATCTGCCTGTCTGAACAGACAAGCCCGTCACGTTCTATGCATGAGCCTGTCGCGTTCTGCTTGTCCCCGTCGCGACCCTCATTAGGGTACGTCACGATCTGGGTTTTTTGTATGAAACCCCCTAACTATGCAATACTTGACTTTCTACAGTGTTCTTACCCTCTCTTAACAGTCATGTATGCAATAAAAAAACATGTTATAATCTGAACATTTTTGTGTGATTTTAAAAGACATACACTTGACTTATTTCTATCTACAATTTCATGACACATGCACACACTTGAACCATCCAATTATGGCTTGGCATGTAATTAACTCATAATACATCTAGTAATTTATGTAATTAAATTGCCATATCTTGAATAAGACTTGTCTACATTTTCTCGCGATGTTTTGGGAATACCGTTACTGACGCTCCACTGTTCTAGAATTCCTCTAGAACATCGAGCACTTGTTTCTATATACACACTCTCTCTTGACTTGGAAGAACTCTCTGTCGGATACTCCCTCTGCTGGACTAGTGAGTCTTTGTTCAAGGCCTCCGTAAGTCTCCTCTGTCCATGGATTCCCACATGGTCGATGAGCGAGTTGTATCCTAACACCTATGATACCCTTTAGGGATCAACATGATCCAAATGGCTATTAGAAGTTCGCTCTTATCTAGAATCACGTCGGACCTCTGGACCTGTGCTTAACATGGCCCGTGGAAGAGTCGTGAGTTTCACCTAACTGCCAACACTAAGTGCGCGTGTTGTGCAACTGTTACTATTGCCTGTTTACTCGACGTGTTATGTGCAATGTCCACTAGCTCTCATCTATACTCTATTCGCTCATCTATTCACGTTCACTCTACTATCTCGTCTATTCATCTAGCGCTCTCATCTATTTCTTGGTACTCTATATTGGCCATTGACTGATTGTCTAAAGACAAACAATATAACTAATGCCTGGCAATATATAAAGGGCCCGATCTGGTCCTGGGATGTGCGCCCAAAAGTGCTAGTGCCCATAGGAGTTAAATGATCAGAGTGTTTGGCATTACACTCGAGTACTATCTATCTCGACTATCTAAATGACAATAAAAAAGTGCTATGTTCTCTCGTTGTCTATTGATAAAAGTGCTATACTATACCCATTGTGCTATTGCTATACTTTGTGCTATTTGTGCTATGACCATCTTTCTATTTGTGCTATACTCGACACACTTGCTATATTTAGAAACTTGTGCTGTTTCGTTCACGTGCTATCATGCTATCTCTCACGCTACTTAACTCGCTCGCTCTATCATTAGTTACTCTGCCTTTTAATGCATTAATTTTTTAAAGCCTGCTTGACTATTGAGATTTAAGTCCTACTGGGCGTTATCGCTCACCCTACGTTATTTGTCATTGTGTTCTCAGGTAAGACCGAGGATGAACTATACACTCAAGAGGACGGGAACGACCAGGAGTGATGTCAAGAGTACCCTAGTGTCCTAGTACTATGATAGAGTCTTAGTTTAGTCTTTTTGCTTTATTTCAATGTAATTGAGCCCTATAGAACGGCTCTAATATTAGTGGTTGTAACTAGACATTGAAAAGTTATTAATGAGAAGAATTTTCATTAGTATTTATTCATTGTGCAATGATTTGATGTCTAGTACTTGCTCTATACCCGTTTACTTGCAACTGCCTTGCGTTCCAATATTCCGCGTCGCGGCGTGACAGTTATTAGAGAAGGGGTTCATTAGACCGAGTACTTCCCTATGGGGAGCACCCGTGCTATTCGTCAAGAAGAAAGATGGATCGATGCGACTATGCATCGACTATCGTCAACTCAATCAGCTTACCATCAAGAATAGGTACCCATTGCCTAGGGTCGATGAGCTATTCGACCAAATATTCAAAGCTCAATATTTCTCCAAGATCGATCTTCGATCTGGCTATCACTAAATGAGGATCAAGGATGACAATATCTTCAAAACGGCTTTTCGGAGCAGGTATGGACATTATGAATTCATCCTTATGCCTTTTGGTCTAACCAATGCTTCTGCAGCCTTTATGCAACTCATGAACAGCATATATCGGCCATACCTTGACAAGTTCATGGTCGTCTTCATCGACGACATCTTCATTTATTCAAAGACCAAAGAAGAGCATGAAGAACACTTGAAGATTGCACTACAAGTCTTGTGAGACAACAAGCTATACATAAAGCTTAGCAAGTGCGAATTTTGGCTCGAAGAAGTGTCCTTCTTGGGCCATGTCATCTCAAAGGACGGCATCTCCGTTGATCCCTCCAAAGTCGAAGTTGTACTCAATTGGGAGAGACTGACCAATGTCACAGAAATCAGAAGTTTCTTGGGGTTGGCTGGCTACTACAGGCGGTTCATCAAGGACTTCTCCAAGATCGATGTTCCTCTCACACGACTGACACGAAAGGAGAATCTATACTCCTGGTGTAAAGAGTGTGAGAAAAGTTTCCAAACTCTTAAAGATCGTCTTACCTCAGCACCTGTTCTCGCTCTGCCAATAGAGGGAGAATGTTTCTCTGTCTACACCGATGCCTCAAGGATTGGGCTAGGATGTGTATTAATGCAAAAGGAGAAGGTCATTGCTTATTCTTCAAGACAACTGAAGACACATGAAGTCAACTATCCCGTGCATGATCTAGAGTTGGTGGTCGTGGTCTTCGCCTTGAAGATCTGGAGACACTACTTGTATGGGGAGAAATTCACTGTCTACTCAGACCATAAAAGTCTGAAGTATTTATTCTCCTAGAAAGAACTCAACATGAGATAGAGAAGATGGCTAGAATATCTGAAAGATTTCGACTTCAACATCCAATACCATCTAGGCAAGGGAAACCTCGTGGCTGATGCTCTTAGTAGAAAGCCGATGGCATCTGTTTCAAGTCTAGTCCTTGGCGAGATGCAACTACTAGAACAATTCGTAAGGTTAGACTTAACTATTGAATATAGAGATGATCGAGTCTTGATTGCCAACATCAAGATTCAATCCGACTTGCTGGAAGAAATTAAAATCCAACAAGATAATCATCCATTCTTTGTCCGCATCAAAGAAACCTTAGCCGAAAGATCGGACTTTGCTATGACTGGGGATGGAAGGCTGGTGTTCCAAGGGAGGACATGCGTCCCCGACAATGAAGAACTGAAGCGGAAGCTAATGGATGAAGCTCACAAGACAAAGTATACTATTCATCCAGGAGGTACCAAAATGTATCAAGACATGAAAAGAACATTTTGGTGGCCGAACATGAAGAGAGAGGTAGCTGAACATACTGCACACTGCCTTACTTGCCAACAAGTAAAAGAGGAACACATGCGCCCTGCTGGTCTACTCAGACCGCTAGATATCCCAGAATGGAAATGGGAAAGCATTAGCATGGACTTCATCATGGTTTTACCCAAGACTCGTGGTGGACTCGACGCCATATGGGTCATTGTGGACCGACTAACAAAACCGACTAACAAAATCTGCCCATTTTCTGCCTATAAAGAGTAAGTGGTCGGTGGAGGTACTAGATGCCCTATATGTCAAGGAGATAGTAAGACTGCACGGAGTTCCATCATCTATTGTCTCGGATCGAGATCCGAGATACACATCTCATTTTTGGAAAGGACTGCAAGGTGCACTGTGTACTAAACTCAACTTTAGTACCGCATTCCACCCACAAACTGATGGGCAAATTGAAAGAACCAACCAAATAGTGGAAGACATGCTGAGAGCTTGCACTATAGACTTCCAAGGATATTGGAACGAGCATCTATCCCTTATTGAGTTCGCTATAACAACAGTTACCAGGCGAGCATCAAGATGGCACCGTTCGAAGCACTCTATGGAACGAATTGTAGATCTCCTGCATGCTGGAATGAGGTTGGAGAACAGCAGTGGCTACGCCCAGACATGGTGCAACGTACCACAAAGGACATACGATTGATTAGAGATCGTCTTAAGACTGCTCAGTCCAGACAAAAGAGCTATGCCGACAAAAGAAGGCGAGACTTAGAATTCCAAGTCGGTGATCATGTGTTCTTGAAGGTGTCACCTACTCCTGGCATCTAAAGATTTGGTGTGAAAGGAAAGCTTAGTCCTAGATTCATCGGTCCTTTTGAGGTACTCGAAAGGATTGGTGAGGTTGCATATCGACTGGCATGTGTACACAATGTGTTCCATGTCTCCATGCTTAGAAAATATGTATATGATCCTACACACATCATTCGACACGAGAAGTTAGTGTTGAACAAGGATGTGTTGTATGAAGATAAGCCAGTCAAGATATTAGAACGGAAGGTGCAACAGCTCAGAAACTGTCCCATCCATGTGGTTAAAGTCTTATGGAATAACTGCGGAGTGGAAGAAGCCACGTGGGAACCGAAAGGAGTCATCAGACAGAACTACCCCGATCTTTTCGGTAAGACATTCTCTCCTAAATGATCAGATGAATTTAGGGACCAAATTCATTTTAAGAAGGGGAGGATGTAGCAACCTGAATTTTTTGAAAATTAAAAATTTAATAATTAATAAAAATAAAGGCAATTAGAAAATTAAATAAAAGAGAATTAAATAAAACCCATTAAATGAAAAGAAGTAATGGGCTTTGCTAAATGGACCCATTAGAAATTAGTGGGCCAAAATAGGGATTTTTAAAGGAAGAATAATTTGAAAATACCCTAAATTCGTAACAAAATTATTACTTAAATAGAAAAGGGGTATTTAATGCATTAAAAAACTAATTTGAGTTAGATTTGGATTCCTGAACCTAACCTAATAGGTTGGCCACGAATTTGGGTACCAACCTAACCCAAATTAGGAGATCTCATGCCTAAAAAGGGGAGAGGGAAATACAAAATTCGGAATAAATAGGAATTAGAGTCATAATAGAAAATAGAATGGGGAGATGCTTAAATACTCCTCTAAAACCCTCATGGCCGACCCAAGCTCGTGCCAAGGGTTTGCTGGACGTGGGAAGAGGCCAAGGAGGAGAGAAATTTGTGAGGAAAAGGCTGCTCAAAGCTTCTTCCTTTGTTCTTCAAGTTCTTAACCCAGAAGACAAAATGAGTCAAAGGTAGGCATTCTCACGAGCATAAAACAGAAAAATTCATCTGTAGGATGTTTCGTCCATCAGGAACAAAAGCTCTTTGTTTTCATAATTTTCCATAGAGCATATCTTTTGTTCTTGATTTTTCATGTTCTATACTCATCATGACCACGAACCCTATTCTTAATTCTTACTCTCCTTGTATACTCAACCCTATGCCACGAGATTTTTATTATAGGAACTGATGCATGTTAGGCATCTTTTGCCCCTAAAAACCCTAATTCTGATTCTACCTATCTTGCGAATTATCGTTGATCTTAACTATGTACTGTTTCAAGTTCATCATGAATACCTGTGTTCAATGAATGTTGAAACCTGTCTATTTTCAAATTCCAATTTACTGTAAGTACCCAAGCATGTCTAGATCAATTCGCAACTAGTTTCATGATTTTTCATCGCTTGTATAATTAGTTATGATTTTTTGAATCACCCTATGTCAAATAGGGTAAGTTCTGGCCCGCAATCCAATGTAACGTCCTTTCCCTGTTGGACTCGGGCATAGACCCTGTGAACGCGACGGCCCAATAGGCCGCGTTCTGAGGTCTGGTCGCGACAGCGCCCTCCGTCGCGATCTGATCGCGACAGGGTCTGTCGTCGCGACCTGTGCATCTATCCTAACCGACCCGTCGCATTCTATATAATACCCTGTCGCATTCTCAAGGTCGTCGCGAGATCATCTCCCATCGCGATCTGATCACGACAGGACCTGTCATCGCGATCTGCCTGTCTGAACAGACAAGCCCATCGCATTCTGTGCATGAGCTTGCCGCGTTCTGCTTGTCCCCGTCGCGACCCTCATTAGGGTACGTCGCGATCTAGGTTTTTTGCATGAAACTCCCTAACTTTGCAATACTTGACTTTCTACAGTGTTCATACCCTCTCTTAACAGTCATTTACGCAGTAAAAATACCTATTATAATCTGAACATTTTTGTGTGATTTTAAAAGACATACACATGACTTATTTCTATCTACAATTTCATGACACATGCACACACTTGAACCATCCAATTATGGCTTAACTTGGCATGTAATTAGCTCATACTACATCTGGTAATTTATGTAATTAAATTGTCATATCTTGAATAAGGCTTGTCTATGTTTTCTCGTGACGTTTTGGGAATATCGTTACTGACGCTCCACTGTTCTAGAATTCATCTACAATGTCGAGCACTTGTTTCTATATACACACTCTCTCTTGACTTGGATGAACTCTCCGTCCGATACTCCTTCTGCTTGACTAGTGAGTCTTTGTTCAAGGCCTCTGTAAGTCTCCTCTGTCCATGGATTCCCACATGGTCGACGAGCCAGTTGTACCCTAACACCTATGATACCCTTTAGGGATCAACATGATCCAAACGGCTATTAGAAGTTCGCTCTTATCTAGAATCACATCGGACCTCTGGACCTGTGCTTAACATGGCCAGTGGAAGAGTTGTGAGTTCCACCTAACTGCCAACACCAAGTGCGCGTGTTGTGCAACTGTTACTATCACCTGTTTACTCGACGTGTTACGTGCAATGTCCACTAGCTCTCATCTATACTCTATTCGCTCATCTATTCACGTTCACTCTACTATCTCGTCTATTCATCTAGCACTCTCATCTATTTCTTGGTACTCTATATTGGCCATTGACTGATTGTCTAAAGATAAACAATATAACCAATGCCTGGCAATATATAAAGGGCCCGATCTGGTCGTGGGATGTGCGCCCGAGAGTGCTACTGCCCATGAGAGTTAAATGATCAGAGTGTTTGGCATTACACTCGAGTGCTATCTATCTCGACTATCTAAATGACAATCATAAAGTGCTATGTTCTCTCGTTGTCTATTGACAAAAGTGCTATACTATACCCGTTGTGCTATTGTTATACTTTGTGCTATTTGTGTTATGGCCATCTTGCTATTTTGTGCTATACTCGACACTCTTGCTATATATGGAAACTTGTGCTATTTTGTTCACGTGCTATCATGCTATCTCTCACGCTACTTGACTCGCTAGCTCTATCATTAGTTACTCTGCCTTTTAATGCATTAATTATTTAAAGCATGCTTGACTATTGAGATTTAAGTCCTGCTGGGCGTTATCGCTCACCCTGCGTTATTTGTCGTTGTGTTCTCAGGTGAGACCGACGATGAACTATACACTCAAAAGGACGAGAACGAGCAAGAGTGATGTCAAGAGTACCCTAGTGTCCTAGTACTATGATAGAGTCTTAGTTTAGTCTTTTTGCTTTATTTCAATGTAATTGGGCCCTATAGAACGGCTCTGATATTAGTGGTTGTAACTAGACATTGAAAAGTTATTAATGAGAAGAATTTTCTTTAGTATTTATTCATTGTGCAATGGTTTGATGTCTAGTACTTGCTCTGTACCTGTTTACTTGCAACTGCCTCGCGTTCCGATATTCCGCGTCGGGGCGTGACAAGATTGCTCTTATATTTCTACCGATTGCTGTTACAAACATAGTTCTATATAGATTGCTGACCAGCCCATATCGATTATTGACTATTTTATCCATTTCCATATAGTTTTGGTGTGAATTTAATCAAACCTCTCTATAAATATATATTATTATTATTGTGATTATTATTTTTTTCTATTTATTTAGGATAAAAATCTAGGTTGTTACACCCTCCCCCACTTAAAAAGAATTTGGTCCACCAAATTCCATGACTCCTTTGGTTAAATATGAATCATCATTCTATGCTAAAGGTATTAATCTGGGCGAGTTTAGAGTTACCTTCCATGGTTCCTACTTCGTCATTTGGAATGGGTTGTGCCAAAGCTTCAAGTGTATCTTGATGTTTGGATTCTTCTTGATGGTTGTCCTCCATCTGTGGGTATTTTCCAATCTTGTGGTTTAGGCTGCCAAATCAAAAGCATTTTCTTGAGTCTAACAACAATCCTCCGACATATGGCTCACCTTATTGCAATGCTTGCATCAACCTTCGTGACCAAATGCTAATCGTCTGTCATTCTTCTTATTCTTTTTTGTACTCTTACCACCATTGAGTTGCTCCTCTTTCATCATAGAGTTGAGATTCTTTGTGCTAGCAGGTGATTCCTTTAGAAGATGGTAGTCTCGCATCTGATGCCCTAATTTGCCAGAATGTAGACATGCACCAATTGTTCGCTAAGACTCCTTGGTCACATGACCTGGCCTACTACAATGAAAGCAGATGATCCTAAAAAACTCCTTGTTACATTTATTTTGCGGGTTTGCTTTCTTTCCATGGTGGTGTCTTCCTTTCCCATTCTTGTTGGTCACTTTTCTAATCTTTTTGGTCATCTCCAAGACTCTTTCTAGCAGTTGGGAAGTTCATGACATTCCAGAACTAGCTTTTGAGTTGACCTCATTTTGTCTTGCAGTGGTGTACGTCCAACATTCATTAAGAGCCCCTTCAAGTGTAGGGTTGGCATTAGGATACTGAAGTAGCATTAAGCTGATATGTGTATGTATATATATTTACATCTTAACCATGATTCTACCCAATCGTCACTTAGGTATGGTAGTTGACTTAGACATGTCTCATGGCAGTCCATCCTAGAACATCCTAGACCTAAAAGATCCAAGTAAGACATCCTAGTCTCTAATACCAACTGTCTCGCCCCACCAATTTAGCAGCAGAATAAATCGGGGAGACGTGAACCGAGTAAATAGCATTGTGTCTTGCACAATAGTCGAGTGATTCAGAGCAACTAATGGGCAATAATTGGACTAAACTTCTCATTTTATTGATAACTCACTAAGACTATTACAACCACTAATTCAGAGCCAATACATAGGGCTCAATGGCAACAATTCATTAGAAAGAAAATTTAAACGAGTATCTAACTAGACACTATTAAACTGGAGTAACTCCATTAATATGACACCAGGTCGCTCATCACTCTGGCTCTGTCCCAATGATATGTGTAGTATCATCATATGACTTACTTGAAACACCTTGATAAATAATGCAGGGTGAGTGATAACGCTCAGCAAGACTTAAATCTCATGAGACAAACACGCTTTAAATGATTAATATATTAAAGAGCAAAGTAACTAACGATGGAGAGAGTCAAGTAATGTTGACAGAATAATAGCATAAATAGTGCGGTTCATGAATCAAATATAGCATAAAGAACATGCTTAACTATATAATATATGTAAAGTCATGATAGAGAGCAATAGCAAAACGTCAGTGTCAAGCAAATAGCATGTAACATGTATAGCAAGAGAGAGAGAGGTTGGCCATATAGAGAACAAATACCCACTGGGGCAAATAGAACTTTGATTGATTTTCATCAAACGAGATAGTATAGCACTTTGGTTGTCAGTAGACAGCCGAGAGAATATAGTAGTTGGGTTGATTGTCTTAAATTAATCTAGATAGTATAACACTTGGATGTAATGCCAGACACCCTGATCATTGAACTCCCATAGACAAATAGCACTTTCGGGCGCATCTCCCAGGACCAGATCGGGTCCTTTATATATTGTCAGGCATTGATTAATTATGTTTTGTTATTTTAAACAACCAATAGATGGCCAAATGGAGTACCAAGAATAGATGAGAGTAATCAGAAATAGATGAAAGCGTAGAGAAAAACTTGAATATATGAGTTTATAAAGAGATCTAAATAAGAACTACAAGTTATGCAAGTAGAATGACAAGTAATACCAATGATAGTATCTGTTGCACAGCACAGTTGGTACTGACAGAAAGTTTGGATTCCTTTTCTTCTTATTGGTGTGTGCATGTGAAGAAGAATCAAAGATAGTGGAATAAGATCATGCAAATGTTTCTTTTGGATAGAGAAATTAACATACTTTAACCTTGATATCACTTGATATTGTTACAGTCTTCACGAGAACTTAACGACAGACTCAATCACGGTTTTATAGCATGATGGTTTAGAAACTTGGGGTTTTAGGGCTAGAGGAAACCTTAGATCTCAAGGTGTATGACATGATACTTTTGGAACTAGTTTAAAACAAAGCTAACCCGAATCTCAATCAAGATATACTCAAAAGAAATCAAGGATATTGACAAGGATGCATGAAGAACAAGGGTAAACAAGAGGTCATGGGTACAGGAAAATAATAGAACCTTGAATCATGAAAATCACGCAGACTTGATGGGTGAATTCTAAAAAAAAATATATGAGCTTTCACTATTGGTTTCATGGACTACCTATGAATGAGATTAATTAGATTTTTGCTTGAGTGATTGCCTACCTTTGAACGTTCCTAGAAAAGTCTTCCGTAGTAAGAAGCAGAACGTGGTTTGAGCAAGAAGGCTCGGGTTGGGGCGGTCTCCTCCTTCTTCAGTGCTCTAGCTAGCCTCCATAACTCTCCTAGCAAGTTGATAACTCCTCCTCAATGGGGTTTATGGTGAGTATTTATAGATTAGGATTATTAGGAGTCGGATTGTATCTAGGGAAGTGGAGTTGCAATTTTAGCCTGATTCCTTCCGTTTTTGGAGAATTTTCGTCTCAAGTGGAGTGGGAAACCTTTAAAAACCTCCTCATTATGGGCACAAAGTTGGATTGATATAGAAGTCCAATGATGGTTAAATCTCTGGGTTTGCAAATTCCTAACTCTTGGTAGGAGTCCTATTATGTTCCAAAACATCTATAGGAATCGTTTCCATAACAATCTATTCCTATTTGGGTTAGTTCTAGGGAATAGATTCAGAATCCTCTATTGGGTTCAATCTGGATTTAGGGTCCATAATTTCCATGTTTATCTTAAATAATCCTTTCTTATCAACGAGTATAATAATTAACACGTGTTTTATGGTTTGGAAATGACCGGTAACTTCCCCATATATGAAGTCATACACAATTTAGTCATGGTCAGTCAAAGCTTAATTTCGTCATATCCGTAGTCCAACTTCGTCATATACGAAGTCCACTTCGTTTTGGTCGAGATCAGTCGAAGCTTAACTTCGTCATATCCGAAGTCCAACTTCGTCATATATAAAGTCCACTTCGTTTTAGTCGTGATTAGTCGAAGCTTAACTTGATCATATACGAAGTCTACTTTGTTTTGGTCATGATCAGTCGAAGTTAACTTTGTCATATACGAAGTCCAACTTCGTCATATACGAAGTCCACTTCGTTTTGGTCATGATCAGTCGAAGCTTAACTTCGTCATATACAAACTCCACTTCGACTGACAACGTTATATTTTGATAGTCGAAGTTGACTATCGGAATTGACATATCGATTATCTTGAACATCGATTGCAGACCAACATCAATTGTAATTAAACATTGATTTCTCCTTTAAACATCAATTACTCCTCAAACATTGATTACTCCTTTAAACATCAATTACTCCTTTAAACATCGATTGTTCCTTTAAACATTGGTTGTTCCTTTGAACATCGATTACCTTTTAACATCGATTGCTATTATATTTCTACTGATTGTTGTTACAAACATAGTTCTATATTGATTGCTAACCAGCCCATATCGATTATTAACTGTTTTATTCATCGCCATATAGTTTTGGTGTGAATTTAATCAAACCTCTCTACAAATTTATTATTATTATTATTATTATTCTATTTGTTTAAGATGAAAATCTAGGTTGTTACAAGTTTCCACACTCACAGAAAAGAGAAGAGCTCACAAGATCTCAAAAGAGCCATCTGTTCAAGCTGTGACTTCCAAGCTCTCTTGCATTCAGAAGCTTTTGGGTGGTGTTTAGTTGTTTTAGATATTTTCTCAGTTCGCCCTTTAGTCAAAAAGTGTTCAGATCTTTCACTCTTATTTGTGTATCTCTTTCTGATCTTCTGTGTGTAGGATCGAAAATACGATGGACCAGATCTAGAAGGGGGGGGGGGTTGAATAGATCTAGTCCAAATACTGCAGAAGCTTAGCCAATTTTAAAATATGCTTTAAATCAGAGACAAATTCGAAATACAATTCACAGATCTGATGTGTGATTGTGTGATTTGAGTAATTAGAGTGTCTGATCAAGTCAATCAGTAGTGTAAGTGAATATCCTATGCATACATCTAGCGCAAATTGAAATCAAATCACAGATCAAACCACTGCACAGAAGATTTTTAGGTGGTTCGGAAATCACATCAGTGATTGCTACATCCACCCCTCACACAGTGAGGCTCCACTACTCAACTTGAGTACACCACACACTGGAGCTTGACAACTCCAACACACTGAGCTCAACAACTCACACACAATCTCTAGAGCACAACCACTCTAGAAACCTGAGCAGACAGGCTCAACCACACACTGAGTGTACCACTCAACACAACTGAGCACAAAGGCTCACAAACAATCGGTTAGATAAAAAACAACAAGATCCAGATCCTCTAGCAATGATCTGATCTATAAAGTGTTCATTCAAAGAGACTGGTGCAACAATTCTATACACAATCTCAAGAATGACTCAAAAGAACAAATGGAGAATTGAGGAATAGTATGTGATTCTTGTTCTTCAGAAGAACTCCCTTGTAGAAGGCTGCCTTGAGAAGGTCCTTGATTGCTTGAAGTCGCTGGGTAATGCTCTGGAACTGATGCCTCTGGATCTTCCTTGAACTCTTCTCAATTGGCTGCTTCTACTTGATCTACTCCCTTGGAAGTGATCTCACATCATCTTCATGGATCAATCTTCACTTCTTGTGCTTGCAAGGATGGGAATTGGCTTACAGCAGCACAGGGAAAGCAAGAACAGGGAGAGACCACTTCTTGCCGTCGAAAAGACTTTTCTGGAAGGCTCTGAGGTGTTGTTCTCTTGGATGGCCAATAAGAGGGGTATTTATAGCCCTAACATGGCCAAACGTACCCTTGGGGTGCATGGGCACATGATCCAAGGCCGATCCAAGTGATCCCTAGAATGCCGCATGTCCAGGTGGGACTTAAGATGAAAACGTTGCCGAAGTGTGTCGACACAGTCACATGGTGTGTCGACACACTGTCCCAGTTCCACAAAATAGGTCTTCTGGGAGATGGCTCTAGTGTCGACACACTCACTGGCTATGTCGACACACTATCCTAGTCTAGCAAAAGGGTCTTCTGGAGACTGGGTCTAGTGTTGACACTGCCTGGGACTGTGTCAACATAGTGAACCCTGTCTTCATGAATTTGCTTCAGGGATTGATGCCCAGTGTCGACACCAGCAGTGGCTGTGTCGACACTACCATTGCAAGAAGTACATGTCCCTGAGAAATAAACACATAAATCATTAGTCCAATGTATTATCATGAATATATGTGATATAATGTGTTTGGAAACATGCCTTTTGAGCATTGTTATTACATGTGTGATATATTTAACATGTTCCAATCATTACGCATTAAAATCACAACTTGTCATCATCAAAATTAAAAGGGGAAATGTATTAAATTCACACTCAACACAACAATGTCCCCCTTTTTGATGATGACAACATTAAGTCAACATGAAAGTTTGAATTTTAAGGAAATGTGATTCTAAGCCATTCATTCACACAACATTCAATCACATACACACTGAATGACAATGAACACATGTTTCAACATTTTCATTCACGTTCATCAAAGGCCATTGAGAACAATTTAGCAACATTTGACAAATTTCACACTCAAGAGACACAATGTTGCTAATAACCATGACTTTTCATAAAAGGCCAAAAACCATACAAAGTTTGATATTTACAAACATTCATCCATTCATAGACAATCATTCATTGACATTCATAAAAGGTATTCCTTCTCATTCAACAAGGATATTCATTACAAAGATATTCCTTCTCCCCCTTTGACATCATCAAAAGATAAGATCCATCAAGAGGATGGCGGTGGAGGAGGAATAGGAAGAAGGAGAGACTCTATGGTCTTCAATCTTGACTCCATTGCAGCAAGGTTGGATCTCAAATGAGTTTGCATTGTAGAAAGTCTTTTGTGCAGCAAGTCTTCCAACCTTTGACTGTTGTCATACATGTTTGACTGGAATGCAGACAGATCAGCTGAAATGGGCTGAGAACCTAAAGAGGAGCTGGCAAATCCACCATGCTTGTTGATACTTCTAAGCTCACTATTGAGGGTAGACATCTCATGATCTATATGAGCTGACAAATTCTTCATGCCTTCCATATCATCAACCATGTGTGCAAATGAGAGTCTGGTCTTCGAAATTTGAGTCACTGCCTCTTGACTGTTGAACAAATTCTTCTGTGAATTGGCTAAAATTCCTTCAAGGACCTTTTCAAGCTTGTCCTAATGCTCCTTTAGTTGAAGGGATGCATCACCCAAAGTACCAATTAGCCTGTTGAACTTTTGGGTGGCATGATTAGCTGCTTCCTTCTGCTTGATAAATTGACCATAAACTGAATTCTCCAACCTTTGAAGTCTGAGCTCAAAGTTCTCTGACATCTGATAGATGGAGGAGGTGATGGTGTCAAATTTGTCATTCAAGAAGGAGTATAGCTCTAGTGGAACAGAAGGTCCACTAGTGGAAGTAGAGGCTTGGGATTGGGGAATGAAAGTTGGAATTTCCACTTTAGGGATATGTGGTGAAGGGGCATGAAATGGAGGTGAGTGAGGGACATCCTGAGGGATGGGTGCTCCAATCTCATTGGGAGGCTGTTCCTCTTGATCATGTTGAGGAGATTGAGCAACTTCAGGAGGAGGTTCTACAACCTCAAGGGCAATAGGGGCCTCAACAACAACAGGACCTCTTCTCACTTGATCCCCTTCAATTCTAAAACCCAAAAACTTTTGCAGATGCTTTAAGCAATAAATGTTGGACTTTGGGATGGATTGGGCTTGCTCATTTTCAAAAGACACTCCAAAGTGTTCAAAAACTGATGTAAGATGAGCAGCATAAGGTAGAGATCTGTGTAGATCCTTCCTTGTGGTTTCTAACATAATCTGATACATGATGACATGTAAATTGATCTTTATCTCTTTCTTCATGCAATATATGATGAACCTCTGAATGTCAGTTAACCTATCCCTTCCACCACCTTGAGGAGTGATTATAGTGGTGAGAATGTGATGTATCAATCTCAAAGCAGGTGGGAAGGTGTTGGTGTTAAACCTGGTGACATAAGTTTGTTTGGAATCTGACTCATCAGCAGGGAGTCCAGTAAGCAGTGAGTAGGCTTCATGCAAGTCAAACTCAAAATCATGATAGTCAGCACCTTCATCAGGAACTTTAAACAAGGTTGCCGCCACGTCAATAGACAACTTAATTAAAACACCCTTGACTTCTGACTGGTAGCCTTCAGGTGTGCACTCTAGGTTCAGATAGAACTCTTGAACTAGTCTTGGATAAATAGTTCAGAACTCAGATATAAAGGGCAACCATTTCTGAAAATTGAAGAATTGAAACACTTCTTGGAAGGTAGTGGCTAGGTCAGCATCCACTAGGTCAACAGCCCTAGGCTTGAGGATGGACTTCCCTTCACTAGCCAATTTGCAAGGGGTAGTCTCAGAGGGCTGAGAGGATCCAGAGGAAAAGGAGGAGGATTCGTCAGAGGGTTCTGGAGAAGTGGACAAGATCTTCCTCCGAGGATGGCTAGACTGCCTATGAGATGATCGACGGCTGGAGGAGGGCATCCTACCTCGTTTGGATGGAGTAGGAGATGGAGAAGAAACATCTGGCTGCTCTGCAGGGTCATGGCAGCGTTTGCTTCTTCGCTCAGTGGGAGGCGCTTTAACAGCAGCCGCCCTGGCAGTTGCCCTAGCCTGGGCACCTCGACAAGGGGTGTGCTTAGGAGGCATCATCGAGGCAAGAGATGGAAACAGAGATGGCGGAGATGATGAGAGGAGGATGGAGACAGAGATGGCGGGAAGAGGGAAGCAAGGAAGAATTTTCTGCCATTTGCAAGAGCAAATGGCGGCTATGGGTCGACCTGGGGAAGAAAAGGGGTTTTGGGTAAGATAACTCGCGGGTACAGGTATGTGACGACCCTCATTATACCAGTACGGTTATACCAACCCACGTCGGCATAGTGAACGATGTCACAGTGGGACATTTACCCAACACTTACATACGATTGAGATATACACAAATATAAATACAGAGTAGCGGAAGTAAAAGAACCATGTCTTTCATTCATCTCATCATCCACATTTAACATACATGATTCATGTAACAATTTAAAGATCTAAAGTCCACATAATCCACATAAAAGAAGTGCTAAAATAAAATACCTAGTTGTCCATAATTACATGATAATTCTAATACACAGCCTTACAATACATACTATGAAATCACAAAATGTCACAAGTGAACTCCAAAGAGCTAATCTCCACGCTCGGAGTCGCTCTCCACTGCCTCCTCTAACGGTGTAGCGTCTCCAACTAAACCTGTACGCCGAAGCAAGTAATGAGTCTAAAAGACTCAGCAAAAAACACCACACATATCATACATGCATATATCATAGCAAGTTTTCATCCCAAGTCACAAGACAAAACATGTAGCATGCTTGACATCAATAAGAGACAACCTATCATGGTAATTCTACCAAATTAAACACATGGTTCATGATTTCAGATTTTCCAAAATAAAACGTCCTATCACATGCTTTCTACTTATTCCATCACATAAAGGTTTTACCTCCAATTAAGCAAAACATGAGAGCAGCCAAACATGGTGTGCTTACATACATGAAAGGAGACCTTCATATCATGATTTCTACACATTCTTGCACATGCACATTGTCGTTTTATACACTTTTAGCTTGCTGTTTTGACATGAATTAGAAACTCACAACCAATCACATGAGAGCTACAATCTCAATTAACTATATCATGGTGGCGCTTAAACATGGAAACATTTACACATAAGCAAGAAATGCTATTAGCATGGATTCTACACATTTGTACACATGTAAAACATTTTCATAACTACAATTAGGTTGCTTTTATGACACGAGTTTAACATTAACATATCATGGATCACCATTTCATCATCTAACACATTAGTTTCACATGTTTGCACAATTTCCTCATTCACATAGTTCACTTTTTACACATTGCACATTTACACATGTTCACATTACACGACTTACACATGTACACATTCACATTTTTCACACTTTAGTGCCGTGACCCATAGTCCAAACCACCATTAGAAGGATACATACACATCACATACACATAGACGCCACCTAGGCAATACAGTGACGACTCTTGGACTGCGCAGACCGGGAGAACAAGTCTCCACCCTAACCAGTGGTACTTGTCCACCTCCAGGATTTCATCCTAATGCCCATAAGATTTAACACATTGAACCTTCTCATGAGGACGTTTCCATGATATGGTTCCACGGCCCTCTATGGAAGCAGTGTCACACTTGGCACAGTCTTACACATTACACATACCGATTTTAGTACACATTTACACAAGACATCCTCATACCTTTTCATTCTCTCTCTCACACACATGGCTCTGTTTTTCCTAGCATGATGCTATTGATAACAGGGATTAACATTCACTAACTTGCATTAATCAGGTTGGAAAAACACATCATTAAGTCATATTCATGATAACATGCATTTATCACATTTTTCACATGAAATTTTCATAACACACTTTGCAGTCATCAGAATAGCATGAAAATTTAACCACATACTCATTTCAGGTTTATAATCTTACATGAAATTTTCCAAAATTTTCAGAGTTAACATATATTTTCAGAAATTGAAACATTCAGCCTCATATTATCCATAATTCAATTCCACACCGAACCCAACATGAATAGCAGATTCAACAGACCTCAACCCTGAACCCAAATATACCTTATCACAGGAATTTCCCCCGGATTTATTACACAACACACAATTTACTGGAAATTTGACAAACCCTTCGCATGTTTTCCATTTTCAAAACAGAAATTTATAGTAAATCATACGAGCATGGAGAAATTTCAGAAATTGTAGGGCACAGACTGCCCCTACACACATGGTTCATAAAATTTAGGGCACCCAAATTCCTCACGAGTTGCACAAACAGAAACTAACATGATCTAGGATTTTTTATCATACATGCATTTTTCATAAATGACACCCTTCATACCAATTTCAGAAATTGTAAGGACCTCACCACACATACCACCATTCATAATACATATCATAGTACGGTTACCATATATCCTCATGCGAGAACCTCGAAAAATTTATCATATAGAAGGAGAGAACAGCTCACTGTTCTGTCCTGACGATCTTAACGGCATAGTTTGGTCGTTAATGGAGCTTAACGGTAACATCGTTGGCCGTTAATGAAGATCGTGACGGCAAGGGATCTTGCCGTCAAGTTTAGGTCTGTGTAGAAATACATACCCGAGCTCCAAATTCAAGAAGAATGGGGGATCCAAGACTCGATTTAAAATCTGTAAAAATAAGGAAACCCTACTAGACACCTACATGGACGAAATGTGAGGGTTACTTGCCTTTAAACAAGTCTCCAAAGGGATTAAGATAGTGGTGAAGCTGTCCTTGGGCAGTCCCAAGAAGCCTCCACAAATGCTCTCCTCCGAATTCTAGGTTGGTGTAGAAGCTAAACCGCGGTTGGGGATGTCTTCCCCGATGTTCCAGATACCCTCCTGATGTAGTTGGTCGCCGGATGAAGCCTTGAATCGCTGGATTGAAGCCTCTAAAGTTCAGTCTTTATGCAGTTCTGAGCTAGGGTTTTCTCTATCTCTTGAAAGAGATCAAGAGGGGTTGTCTGGTGTAGAAGGGGGTGTGGTTTATAGCAGAGGGGTTTGGGGAACCCCGGAGAGGTGATGTGAAAGCCTGCTAGCCGTTGGGGACATCTCCCCAATGGCTGGGCTTGCTTGCCCCCGGAGTTTCGAGGTCTGCAACGCATGCAGGTCAGAGATCTTAACGTCCACATACATGGACATTGGCTTAAGTATTGGCGTCCATCGAGGTGGATGCTGACTCAGCATGGACGTCCATCCATGTGGACGCCAATTGGGTCCTTCGGCCAGAACCCAAAACATGCAGAAACCATGCTTAACTTATACCTATGTACATGCCATACATATGTATTATTATGTACACACTACCACCATGCAATTCATACATTATTTATAACTAATTATACACATGCACACATAAGTATAACTAGTTAATACATATGTAGATATGTACATCTATGCATACACAAACATGAATTATTTACACGAAATAAAATAATGCAGCAAAATTCGAGGGCCTTACACCCTCTCCCCCTTAAAGAAACTTCGTCCTCAAAGTTTAAACAAAACTACTCAAACAAATGGGGATACTTCTTCTTCATCGCATCCTCAAGCTCCCAAGTAGCCTCCTCTCGCGAGAAGTTCCGCCATAGAACTTTCACCGATGCAATACCCTTGTTCCGGAGATGCTGAACCTTCCGGTCAAGAATAGCTATTGGTTGCTCCACATACGACAAATCTGGCTGAATCTCCACTGGCTCATGACTGATCACATAAGATGGATCTAGGACATACTTCCTGAGCATAGAAACGTGGAAAACAGGATGAACACTAGCTAAAGCTGGGGGTAAAGCTAGCTCATATGCCACGCTACCCAATCGTCTGAGAATATCATACGGGCCAATGAATCTAGGGCTCAACTTACTATGCCTGCCAAATCTGACGACACCACGAGTAGGTGATATCTTCAAGAAGACATGTTCACCGACCTCAAACTCCAAATCCTTCCTTCTGTTGTCGGCGTAGCTCTTCTGCCTATCCTGCGCCGCAACAAGCCTCTTCCTGATAAGCTGGACCTTATCCGAAGTCTCCTGAACTAACTCCGGACCGATCAGCTGCCTATCACCGGTCTCCTCCCAACATAAAGGAGATCTGCAAGGCCTACCAAACAACGCCTCAAATGAAGCCATACCAATACTCGCATGAAAGCTGTTGTTGTATGCGAACTCCACTAGAGGTAAATGACGCTCCCAATCATCCTTCCAATCTAGTACACACGCTCTCAACATATCCTCGAGCGTCTGGATAGTCCTCTCGGACTGTCCATCAGTCTGGGGATGAAACGCCGAACTGAGCTTTAGCTCCGAACCTAACGCATGCTGAAGACCCTTCCACAACCTCGAAGTAAATCTCAGATCTTGATCCGAAATGATCGACTTCGTCACACCATGCAATCTAACCACACTACTAACATACAATCTAGCTAAACTCTCAACCGACTGCTTCTTCTTCATAGGTAAGAAATGCGCAGTCCTTGAGAATCTATCTATTACTACCCAAATCGAGTCATTGCCCCTTCTAGATCGAGGCAAACCCGAAACAAAGTCCATAGTGACAGCTTCCCACTTCCACACTGGGATCTCCATCCTTCGCATAAGGCCGGATGGTCACTGTCGCTCGGCCTTTACTTGCTGGCATACTAAACACCGAGATACATAATCCGCTACATCCCTCTTCATGCCAGACCACCAAAAGGACCTCTTCAAATCCTGGTACATTTTCGTGTTACCCGAATGAATAGAGAATCTCGACCTGTGAGCTTCCGCTAACACATGCTCACAGACATCTACCAAATAAGGGACACAAACACGGTGATGGAATCTAATCACACCGTCCTCATCACGAGCAATGCCTACCTTGCCCACTAACTCTAAGAGTCTAGTGTCGGCTTTCTGTTGCTTGATCGCCTCATTTAAAATCGAGGACCTAACGGATAACTGAGCTACAAAAGCCTGGCATAGCGATGGCTCTAACTCAGTCAACGTGCAAGCCGCATCCTCCAACATCTTCCAATCCTGCTGGAGAATGGCCTCTTTCTACTCAGAGCATCCGCTACTACATTCGCCTTCCTAGGGTGATACTGAAGGTCGAAGTCATAGTCCTTCAAGAACTCAATCCATCTTCTCTACCTCAGGTTTAATTCCTTTTGGGAGAAAAGATACTTCAAGCTCTTGTGGTCGGTAAACACCTCAAATCTGACACCATAAAGATAGTGACTCCAGATCTTTAGTGCATGAACCACTACTACGAGCTCCAAATCATTAGTCGAATAGTTCTTCTCATGCTCTTTCAACTGACGAGAAGCATACGCCACTACCCTTCCTTGCTGCATTAGCACACAGCCTAAGCCAATCCGAGACGCATCCGTGTAGATAGCAAAACCCTCTACACCGCTCGGCAAGACTAGCACCGGAGCTGACGTGAGCTTAGTCTTCAATAATTGAAAACTACTCTCACACTTCTCGGACCAATCAAACTTCACTCCCTTTCTGGTCAGCTGTGTCAATGGGGCAGCGATGGATGAAAATCCCTCAATAAATCGGCGATAGTAACCAGCCAAACCCAGAAAACTATGAATCTCCGAAGGGGTCTTGGGAATCTCCCAATCCATAACTGCCTGGACCTTTGCTGGGTCAACTGCAACACCAGCACCGGAGATAATATGCCCAAGGAAATGAACCTCGCGCAACCAGAAATCACACTTGCTGAACTTAGCATACAGCTTGTGCTCACGGAGGACCTCTAATACTACCCTCAAATGCTGACGGTGTGTGGCCTCGTCCGAAGAGTAGACCAGCACATCATCAATAAAAACCATAACAAAGCTATCTAGATACGGCTTAAACACCCTGTTCATGAGATCCATGAACGCTGCAGGGGCGTTGGTCAATCCGAAAGGAAGAACCAAAAACTCATAATGTCCATAACGGGATCTGAATGCCGTCTTGGACACATCCTCACTCTGAATCCTCAACTGATGATAATCAGATCGCAAATCAATCTTAGAAAAGACTGATGCATCTTGCAACTGGTCAAACAAATCATCAATACGAGGTAAGGGATACCTGTTCTTCACAGTCACTTGGTTCAGCTTTCTGTAGTCAATGCATAACCTAAGTGACCCGTCTTTCTTCTTGACGAATAATACATGTGCGCCCCAAGGGGAAACACTAGGGCGAATAAATCCCTTATCTAGCAACTCTTGCAACTGCCTCCTCAACTCGGCTAACTCCGCAGGTGCCATCCGATATGGAGCCTTTGAGATAGGAGAGGTGCTCGGAAGCAACTCTATGGTAAACTCTCTCTCTCTATCCGGTGGCAAACCAGACAAATCATCGGGAAAAACATCTGGAAAATCCTGCACTACATCAATCTCTGCAAGAGTAGGTGACTCATTAGCCTTAGGTACTAATACCACGCTGGAAAGAAAAGCGTCACAACCCTTGTTTACCATGCGCATCGCCTTCATGGCAGAGATGACTAACTTTCCCACAAAGTTCCTTGGCAAGGGATGAGAGAACTCGTCCTCACCAGGAATGCGGAAAACAATCCTCTTCCCACGACAATCTACTAACGCATAGTGCTCCTCTAGCCAATACAGACCAAGAATAGCATCAAAGTCCTTCATCTTTAGCAAGAAGAAACACCCTTCTAGGATTCTATCCTCAATGCACACAGGTAACGACGGAATGCACTTCCTAGTTGATACCGTACCCGCAGGGGTGTGCACAGACAAAGGGACCTCTAAATCCTCAGACTCTATGCCTGACTCTATGGCTAACTGCCTAGCGAACTGCTCAGAAATGAACAAGTGAGTAGCACCCGTATCAATCAAAACCCGAGCATGCACACCTAGAAGTAAAACCGTACCTTCAGTGACATGCTCCGCCTGCTCGGCGTCCTCGCGCGCTAAAGCAAACACTCGAGCTGGGGCTCGAGGCCTTCCTGGTCTTCCTGTAGCTGGCGTTGCTGCCGCTACCGCTGCTGGGGCTGGCGCTCCGCGCTGGACTCCCTGCTGAAGTCTCGAACAATCCTTGATCTTGTGGTCGCTACTTCCACACTTCAAGCACTTTCCCGCAATCATCGAACATTCGGAACCACCATGAGTCTTCCCACAGTGGGGACACTCTTTCTTTACACCAGGGGAAAGTACAGAGGGTACCTGAGCATTGTCGACTGCTACTGATCGCTGCTGTGTCTAGTACACCACTTTCTTCTTATCCTACCGTTGTAACGCAGCTGCAGGCCTCTTCTGCGAAGCCTTCTTCTCTTCAAGGTATTGCTCCATCTCACCCTCCTGTCTGCAAGAAGCACTAAGTGCCTCGTCCAAGGTGCGATGATCGAACGCCACTAGCCTCGTCCTCAGTGATGGCTTGAGTCCCATCACAAACTTCTTTGCTTTCCTACGCTCATCTACCACGATATGAGGTGCATACATAGATAGTTATGTAAACCTTGCCTCATACTCTAGCACAGTCATGGAGCCTTGAGTCAAAGAGAGGAACTCCTGCTCCATCCGATCTTGAATATGCTCGGGGACGAACTTGGCCTGAAAGAGCCTCACGAACTCGTCCCAAGCAACATCAACCGCGCCGTCTTCAAACTGGGTACGCAGCAATGAAGCCCACCATACATCAGCTCTTTCCTGCAGTACACTGTTCATAAGCACCATCTAAACAAATCTAACTTAACAGAACATACAAGCATATAAACTAAAGCATACCTGTAGCATGTAGGTGGCTAATGTGACCTTATCCTCATCTGCACACCTGATGGCTCGGAAGATCTTTTCTATCTCCCTCATCCAGCTTTCTGCCAACAATGGATCGCTCTCCCCTTTGAAAGAGGGTGGTAGCATCCTCTTGAATCTCTCCATGATGGAAGGTCCACCATGGTCCTGAGCTGGAACTTGAGCCGGCTACATCAAACAACGAGCAATTTCATATTCAACACAACATCATGAAATTTTAATTAACACATACTACTAGTTGTTTTATTAGTCTAACCTGAGCCTCCAACTGTGCCTGGAGTGCTGCCTGAGTATGAGCCTGCATCTGCATGGCCTGCACCAGACCATGCATGAATACTCCATAATCCACAGGCGGCGGTAGGGGAAGTATAGGACCCTGAGGTGCCGGGGTCTGCTGCTCCACCCGCTTCTCTCGTCACAGCTCGTCCTCACGAGCCGGCGCTCCGCCACGCCTACCTCTCGAAGCCATGGCTGCAATAAAATTCAGCCACCATTAGAGCTACGTTAATTAACTTACTAACTATTTTCTTATCTATTTTTCCATTCATTATTAATCAATTCTACACATGTGGACAGTCTATAAAGATCTAGCATGTAATGAAGATGATGATGCATGTATATTTATGTATAATCTCAATCGGTCGCTCTGATACCAAATCTCTGTGACGACCCTCATTATACCGGTACGGTTATACCAACCCACGTCGGCATAGTGAACGATGTCACATCGGGACATTTACCCAACACTTACATACGATTGAGATATACACAAATGTAAATGCAGAGTAGCGGATGTAAAAGAACCATGTCTTTCATTCATCTCATCATCCACATTTAACATACATGATTCATGTAACAATTTAAAGATCTAAAGTCCACATAATCCACATAAAAGAAGTGCTAAAATAAAATACATAGTTGTCCATGATTACATGATAATTCTAATACACTGCCTTACAATACATACTATGAAATCACAAAATGTCACAAGTGAACTCCAAAGAGCTAATCTCCACGCTCGGAGTCGCTCTCCACTGCCTCCTCTAACGGTGTAGCGTCACCAACTAAACCTGTACACCGAAGCAAGTAATGAGTCTAAAAGACTCAGCAAATAACACCACACATATCATACATGCATATATCATAGCAGGTTTTCATCCCAAGTCACATGACAAAACATGTAGCATGCTTGACATCAATAAGAGACAACCTATCATGGTAATTCTACCAAATTAAACACATGGTTCATGATTTCAGATTTTCCAAAATAAAACGTCCTATTACATGCTTTCTACTTATTCCATCACATAAATGTTTTACCTCCAATTAAGCAAAACATGAGAGCAACCAAACATGGTGTGCTTACATACATGAAAGGAGACCTTCCTATCATGATTTCTACACATTCTTGCACATGCACATTGTCGTTTTATACACTTTTAGCTTGCTGTTTTGACATGAATTAGAAACTCAACCAATCACATGAGAGCTACAATCTCAATTAACTATATCATGGTGGCGCTTAAACATGGAAACGTTTACACATAAGCAAGAAATGCTATTAGCATGGATTCCACACATTTGTACACATGTAAAACATTTTCATAACTACAATTAGGTTGCTGTTATGACATGAGTTTAACATTAACATATCATGGATCACCATTTCATCATCTAACACATTAGTTTCACATGTTTGCACAATTTCCTCATTCACATAGTTCACTTTTTACACATTGCACATTTACACATGTTCACATTACACGACTTACACATGTACACATTCACATTTTTCACACTTTAGTGCCGTGACACATAGTCCAAACCACCATTAGAAGGACACATACACATCACATACACATAGACGCCACCTAGGCAATACAGTGATGACTGTTGGACTGCGCAGACCGGGAGAACAAGTCTCCACCCTAACAAGTGGTACTTGTCCACCTCCAGGATTTCATCCTAATGCCTATAGGATTTAACACATTGAACCTTCTCATGGGGACTTTTCCATGATACGGTTCCACGGCCCTCTATGGAAGCAGTGTCACACTTGGCACAGTCTTACACATTACACACACCGATTTTAGTACATATTTACACAAGACATCCTCATACCTTTTCATTCTCTCTCTCACACACATGGCTCTATTTTTCCTAGCATGATGCTATTGATAACAGAGATTAACATTCACTAACTTGCAATAATCAGGTTGGAAAAACACATCATTAAGTCATATTCATGATAACATGCATTTATCACATTTTTCACATGAAATTTTCATAAAACACTTTGCAGTCATCAGAATAGCATGAAAATTTAACCACATACTTATTTCAGGTTTATAATCTTACATGAAATTTTCCAGATTTTTCAGAGTTAACATATATTTTCAGAAATTGAAACATTCAGCCTCATATTATCCATAATTCAATTCCACACCGAACCCAACATGAATAGCAGATTCAACAGACCTCAACCCTGAACCCAACATATACCTTATCACAGGAATTTCCCCCGGATTTATTACACAACACACAATTTACTGGAAATTTCACAAACCCTACGCATGTTTTCTATTTTCAGAATAGAAATTTACAGTAAATCACACGAGCATGGAGAAATTTTAGAAATTGCAGGGCACAGACTGCCCCTACACACATGGTTCATAAAATTTAGGGCACCCAAATTCCTTACGAGTTGCACAAATAGAAACTTACATGATCTAGGACTTTTTATCATACATGTATTTTTCATAAATGACACCCTTCATACCAATTTCAGAAATTGTAAGGACCTCACCACACATACCACCATTCATAATACATATCATAGTACGGTTACCATATATCCTCATGCGAGAACCTCGAAAAATTTATCATATAGAAGGAGAGAACAGCTCACTGTTCTGTCCTGACGATCTTAACGGCATAGTCTGGTCATTATTGGAGCTTAACGACAACATCGTTGGCCGTTAATGAAGATCTTGACGGCAAGGGATATTGCCGTCAAGTTCAGGTCTGTGCAGAAATATAGACTCGAGCTCCAAATACAAGAAGAATGGGGGATCCAGGACTCGATTTAAAATCTGTAAAAATAACAAAACCCTACTAGACATCTACATGGACGAAATGTGAGGGTTACTTACCTTTAAACAAGTCTCCAAAGGGATTAAGATGGTGGTGAAGCTCTCCTTGGGCAGTCCCAAGAAGCCTCCACAAATGCTCTCCTCTGGGTTCTAGGTTGGTGTAGAAGCTAAACCGCGGTTGGGGAAGTCTTCCCTGATGTTCCAGATACCCCCCTGATGCAGTAGGTCACCGGATGAAGCCTTGAATCTCCGGATTGAAGCCTTTAAAGTTCAGTCTTTATGCAGTTCCGAGCTAGGGTTTTCTCTATCTCTTGAAAGAGGTCAAGAGGGGTTGTCTGGTGTAGAAGGGGGTGTGGTTTATAGAAGAGGGGTTTGGGGAACCCCGGAGAGGTGATGTGAAAGCCTGCTAGCCGTTGGGGACATCTCCCCAATGGCTGGGCTTGCTTGCCCCCGGAGTTTAGGGGTCTGCAACGCATGCAGGTCAGAGATCTTAACGTCCACATCCATGGACGTTGGCTTAAGTATTGGCGTCCATCGAGGTGGATGCTGACTCAGCATGGACGTCCATCCATGTGGACGCCAATTGGGTCCTTCGGCCAGAACTCAAAACATGCAGAAACCATGCTTAACTTATACCTATGTACATGCCATACATATGTATTATTATGTACACACTACCACCATGCAATTCATACATTATTTACAACTAATTATACACATGCACACATAAGTATAACTAGTTAATACATACGTCGATATGTACATCTATGCATACACAAACATGAATTATTTACACGAAATAAAATAATGCAGCAAAATTCGAGGGCCTTACAAGGTATCTCTAAACCGGCGCCCATGAGAAAGACCCGCCTGGAACCGCCACTGTGTCGACACAAGAGTGGAATTGTGTTGACCTGGGCTTAGAATGTGTTGACACATAAGGAAGACTGTGTCGACCTGGCCTGAAGAAATATTGAAGATAAGAGCATGAGGAAAAATTTTCAATTATGGGAAATCTTTAAAATGATGAAATATGGATGGAATCAACTGGACAAGGATTTTTAAGAGGCAAAAAAATTCATTTGTCATATATTTACAAAAAATCCAACAAAACTTCAAGTTTTACACAACAACCTACAGGATATATTCATTAAGAGACATGAGCCATTAAAATGATTGTTTGAGTGATATAGGACATCCAACAGCCAATGACAAACTACCATATTCTCCAAATCCAAAGAAATAAAAATGTCTTTTAGATTGAAATCAATTGTGATGAAGTTAAACAACTTTAAGCAAACTGATGGAAGACAAAAATGCTTATTTTAAACAATTCTCCTTGGACACACAAATTTTTTTTTAATCAAACTATCAAATGTAGTAAATCTTGTTCACTCAAGAACTAATACTTTTTACACACCATAGTCCCTGGTTACTAAAGATTTGCTCATTATCCAGTTTCCACGGGCAAATGACAACCTTTTGACATGAAAGTATACGTTTATCAGACACCAATATTTCCAGTTACTCAGTCATCATCAAAATGTATAGAGCATCTTTTGTTTTTATTTTTGATTTTTTGAACCCCTTTGAACAGAGATAGCAATAAATACCTCATGACATACATGGCACTTCATCCATTGTGAAGGTTTGTAGTTTCTCAGCATTTGTGCCATTGCTCTGTTGAGTAATAGATGTAAGGAGAATTTTATAAAATTGAGATCATTTACATCTCACATCAGTTGCAAAAGAGGTGTTTAAATTCAAAGCATACATTATCCTTCAGTCTTTGAAAGACATTTAAATTTCTGTAGTGTTGAAGAGTATAGTTGAGAGTTGACTGTAAAAATGTAGTAGATCAATCAAAAAGTCATTTTGAGGTTCTAGACAAACTTAATGAGCACATCATGAGTGGAAGTTGATATAACTCAAGAGGACTCTTGAATTTTGTAAAAGAATGAGTAGTGAATTCATTAGCTCCCCCTGAAATGATGATTCCAAAAAATTTTCATCAGGACAAAGATATGCAAGAATTGGGAAAACTGAAATGTTTCTTTTTGAAGAACAAAAACTTCCCCTCAACAATTGCATATTTAATTCTTGATACTTGGTGGAGACACATACTCTCGCATAGTGAAAGTGTCCGGACAAGCAGAATTTGTCCTTCTTCAAATCACCATTTGATATACCAAGAATTTCAACACAATGTGAGTTGACGAATTTATTGACAAAAAGAAATGGAAGTTGATTTGTGAGAAATGTGAACAACATGAATCAAGGAAGCAAAGAAGAATGATGGAACAGTGACTCCCCCTCAGAACATGGCTAAACACTCAACCCAATGAGAGATATCAAGAAGATAGACATTTGTATACACCAAGCTCTCTCCTCAAGGATGAAAATCTGCTGTCAGGAAGAGGTTTAGTGAAGATGTCAGCAATTTGTTTTTCAGTTTCAATAAAGAGGAGTTCAAAAGATTTCTTTGCTACCTCATCTCTCAAGAAATGATGCCAAATTTCAATGCGTTTTGTTCTAGAATGCTGAATTGTGTTTTTAGACAGATTTATGGCACTTGTGTTATCACAAAGAATGGGAACACAACCTGAACTCTTGGTTATAATCAAGAAGCTGATGTTTCACCCAAAGAATTTGAGTGCCACATCGACCAGCTGCAACATACTCAGCCTCTGCAGTTGATAGAGCGACTGAGTGTTGCTTTTTGGAAGCCCAAGAGATTAGGCATCCACCTAAGTACAAACACAAGCCACTTGTGCTTTTTCTATCAAGTTTACACCCAGCATAATCAGCATCACAATAGGCAATCAAATCTAATTTACAATCAGCAGGATACCAAATACCAAGATCACATGCTCCAACAAGATACTTAAAGATTCTTTTAACAGCTAACATGTGACTTTCTTTAGGATTTGCTTGAAATCTAGCACACAAGCATACACTGAATTGTATATCAGGTCTAGATGTGGTGAGATAGAGTAGAGAACCAATCATACCTCTGTATGTCTTTGGGTCTACTGACTTACCAAGTGAATCTTCTTCTAGTTTCACATTAATTGCAATGAGTGTACTTGAGTGCTTGAGGTTCTGGAAGTCAAACCTTTTCAAAAGTTCCTTGACATACTTGGTTTGGCTTATGAAGATTCCCTCACTGGTTTGGTTAACATGCAATCCCATGAAAAATTGTAAGTCTCCCATCAAGCTCATTTCAAATTCAGTTTTCATTTGATTTGCAAATTCAGCGCACATGCTTTTATTTGTGGATCCAAAAATTATGTCATCAACATAAATTTGGACTGCAATTATTTATTTATTTAAATTTTTTGTGAACAAAGTTTGATCAACATTACCCTTGGAGTATCTTTTTTCAAGTAGAATAGAGCTCAAACGGTCATACCAAGCTCTTGGAGCTTGCTTAAAACCATAAAGAGCCTTATGAAGCTTAAAAACATGATCAGAATATTTTTCATTTTCAAAGCCTGAAGGTTGTTCAACAAAAACATTTTCCTTTATATATCCATTCAAAAATGCACTTTTGACATCCATTTAGTAAACTTTAAACTTCAATGAGGATGCAAAAGCAAGAAATATTCTTACAGCTTCTAGTCTAGCTACAGGGGCATATGACTCTTCAAAATCAATTCCAAATTCTTGATTGTACCCCTTGGCAACTAGTCTAGTTTTATTCCTTATTACTTGACCATTTTCATTCAATTTATTTCTAAATACCCATCTAGTGCCAATGACTGATTGGTCACTAGGTCTAGGTACTAATTCCCAGACTAGATTTCTTTCAAATTGATGAAGTTCATCATGCATTGCATTTATCCAATCTGAACTCATTAGAGCTTCATCAATTAATTTGGGTTCAGTTTGGGAAATTAGTGCTAGTGGGTCTTCATGAATGGCATTCAAGAATGATGATCTTGTTCTAACCCTATCATGCACATTGCCAACAACATTTTCTATTGGGTGATCTCTCAAAAATATGTGTTCAGGAATTACCTGTTGAGGTGCATTTAAATTTGGAACAACATTACCTGATCCACTTGGAGTAGGTGAGTGATTGTTCAAATTTTCACCAAGGTCTTCATTCTCCTCAACAGTTGGTGAAGAATCAACAATGAAGTCATCCTCTTCATTATCTGGACAGTCCTTGCAAGATTTAGAATAGTGAGTTGAAAATGAATTTTCATCAAAAACTACATGTGGAGATTCTTCAACAGTTTTATTTTTGAGAGAGTAAACTCTAAAAACTCTTGAAATTTCAGAGTAGCCAAGAAAAATGGCTTCATGACTTCTAGCATCGAATTTATCAAGGTTTTCTTTATTGTTGTTATGCACAAAACATTTACACCCAAAGACTTTGAAATAAGACAAGGTTGGCTTTTTGTTTTTCAACAATTCATAAGGGGTTTTTTCTGATTTTTTGTTTGACCAATGCTCTATTGAGAATATGATTTGCTGTATTTACAGCTTCAGCCCAGAAGGATTTGGGCAATTTGCTTTCCAAGAGCATGGATCTTGCCATTTCCACAAGTGTTCTATTCTTTCTTTCCACAACCCCATTTTGTTCTGGAGTTCTTGGTTAAGAAAACTTGTGGAATATGTGAAGTTCAGCACATAAATCAGAGAAAGATTTGTTTTCAAATTCACCCCCATGATCAGTCAAAATATTTTTGATTTTATGAGGAAAACTAGTTAAGGTAGTGGTACAGAAATTCTTGAATTCAAGGCAAGCATCACTTTTGTGGGATAAAAAGATAACCCATGTAAATCTAGTAAAATCATCAATAATGACAAAACCATGTCTTTTTCCACTAAGACTTAGAATTCTTGTTGGGTCAAAGAGGTCCATATGAAGCAATTCTAATGGTTTAGATGTGAGTACATCATTGAAGGTTTTAAAAGATTTTTTGGTTTGTTTTCCTTGGGCACAAATCCCACAAAGTTGATTCTCTATATTTGAAAAAGATTCAGGAAGACCTTTGACTAAGTTTAGCCTTAACAGTTTATTTATTGCTCTGAAACTTGCATGACCAAGTCTTTTGTGCCAAGTCTATGCAATTTCATTTTTATTTGCAACAAGATAAATGTTTTCAGAAAAGTTTTTATCAAGGTTGATCATGTAAACATTATTTTCTCTTTTTCCAAAGAATTTTATTTCATCAGTTGAAGAGTCAATTATTCTGTAAAAATCTGATTCAAATACAACTTTGTGATCTTTGTCACATAGTTGGCTAATGCTCAGTAAATTATAATTCAGACCATCAACTAATAAAACATTTTCAATTGAGTTTGAGGAAGATTGACCATCCTTTCCCGATCCAATGATTTTTCCTTTATTTTTACCTCCAAATGTCACAGAACCTCCCTCCTTTTCGATCAGGAATGAAAATTTTGCTTTATCTCCTGTCATGTGTCGTGAACACCCACTATCAAGAAACCACACATTTGAGTTGGGTGCACGACCTTCCTACAAAATCAATCAGTGAAGAGAAGATTTTAGTACCCAAACATTGTTGGGTCCATCAGATTGTTTGAACATTGACATCAAATCTTTTCTAATCCAAATTCGATTTGTTTTTTGCTTTTGTTTTGTTTCAGTGGTGTTTTTTACCTTTTTCAATTTATCCTTTCCTTTTGGAATAAAAACACCAGTGTTCTTTTTCTCATTAGGATGGGAGTTATGCATTTGGGCATGATCGTTCATTTGTGGAGGTCCAAACTAAGGATTTTGTTGGTACATAAGAAAGTTTGGATAAAAGAATTGAGAGTGGTACCAAAAAGGATTGTGATACCATTAGTTCCAAGAATTAATTCAATCAGCTTGATGTGTTGTCTTGGAAGTCCATGGTTTATCATGAATGTTTTCTTTTGTGTTTTTCTTATTTTTCAAGTTTTTATTTGATTTTTTGGTTGACTGGTTGGTGGTTTTTGAGGTTGAGTAGGTCAACCTTTCTTTGACTGGTGTCGACTCAACAGTCACAGATTTCATCTTTTTGTTGGCTGGTGTCGACCTGTCAGGTGAGTGTGTCGACCTGTTTGGTTCCTTTTTGTTCTGATTTTTCAAAGTTTTTGTTGTGTTGCTTAACATTTGCTTGTTTTTGTTGTTTTCAGGGCTAGGACTTTTGACAAAATTTATTAAGGGTGTTTTTTCCCTCATTTCACCAGATTTGTCTTTCTTGGATTTTTGTTTGGTAAATCCTAGTCCATGTGATACAGATTTCATTCTTGCACCTAACAAGGCATCCAAAGTGTCTTTTCCTTTGGTGAAGGTTTCAATGACTTGTTCTTTTTCTTTCAGCTGGATTTCTAAAGTTTTGATTTCATCAACACTTTGTTGCTTTTCTTTTTGTTGCAACTCCAGTTTTTCAGACAGTTTTTTAAAGTCATTGTTGGCTTTTTGAGATGTAAGCTTCAGCTCATCAATTTGATCTAGAAGACTTTCCTTTTCTTCATTGAGCTCAGCTACTTCATTTTCCAATTCAGAAATTCTTTTGTTTGTGGATTGGTTATGCAAGATGTTTTCTATTTTCTTCTTTAGATGCTTGTTTTCTTTTCTTGTTTCAGAATGGTTCTCAACTAGTTCAGCATAAGCATCTTTCCAATCATCAATTGTATAATCTTCAAAGGATGTACCTACCTTTCCATCAGAACTATTTGCCATAAAGCAAATTTCCTCACTTTCAGAGTATGAGGACTTCTCTTCTTCATTCTCACTTGGATCTTAATCTGACCAAGTGGCAACCATTGCTTTAGGCTTCTTGAATTTGTTGATCTTCTTGTATTTTTCCTTCTTGTTCTCAGGACATTCTCATTTCATGTGTCCTGGTTTGTTGCACCTATAACAAATAACAACTTCATCAATTTTTTTATTTCTATTTAAATTGGCATTTGAAAAGGAAGTATTTCTTTTCCCAGATGAGAATTTCTTTTTCCCAGTAAATTTTTATTTTCTAGATTTTAGAAATTTTTTGAATTGTCTAGTCATGAGGACAATCTCATCCTCATTGGACTCAGACTCATCAGAACTTGTTTTCTCTTGATTTTTATCCTTGTTACTTGATGAAGCTTTAAGTGCCACTGGTTTGGTCTTGATTATGTGCTCTTCATTTCTTTTCAAGTTTATTTCATAAGTCATTAAGAATCCTATGAGTTCATCCAAAGAGATTTTGGATAAATCTTTAGAATCTTCAATAACTGTGGTCTTAGTATGCCAAATAGATGAGAGAGAGCGCAAGATGTTTCTTACCAAATCAGCATCAGTGTAGTCCTTACCTAGAGCCTTCAGTCCATTTACAATAATCATGAACCTAGCAAACATTTCAGAAATTGATTCATCAGACTTCATCATGAATAATTCATATTTAGAAACAAGAATATTTGCTTTGGTTTCTTTAACTTGGGATGTTCCCTCATAAAGTAACTCAAGCTTATCCCACATCTCCTTAGTAGATTTGCACATGGAGATTCTTGAGTACTCTTTTGGGTGGACTGCACATTGAACCATGTTCATGGGACTGTAGTTTAGGGTGGCCCGCCTAATTTGTTCCCTTGTCCAGGTTTCCTCTTCTCCTTGGTTCTCATAAGGACCTACCTCAACTACCCTCCAAATCTCATAGTTCTTGGCTCTAAGGAAGACTTGCATGCGATTCTTGCAATAGGAATAGTCAGTCTCATTGAAGAAGGGTGGCCTATTGATGGAATGGCCTTCAGCAATAAAACCTCGAGAATCCATTGATCAAACTGAAGTATAGTGAAAGAAACACTTAACAAACAAGCAAGTGAAACACACAGAACAAACATAAACACTCAGATCAGATATGAACCTGCTCTGATACCAATTGTAGGATCAAAAATAGGATGGACCAGACCTAGAAGGGGGGGGGGTTGAATAGATCTAGTCCAAATACTGTGGAAGCTTAGCCAATTTTAAAATATGCTTTAAATTAGAGACAAAGTAGAAATGCAATTCACAGATCTGATGTGTGATTGTGTGATTTGAGTAATTAGAGTGTGTGATCAAGTCAATCAGTAGTGTAAGCGAAAATCCTATGCATACATCTAGTGCAAAGTGAAATCAAATCACAGATCAAACCACTGCACAGAAGATTTTTAGGTGGTACGGAAATCACACCAGTGATTCCTACATCCACCCCACACACAGTGAGGCTCCACTACTCAACTTGAGTACACCACACACTGGAGCTTGACAACTCTAGCACACTGAGTTCAACAACTCACACACAACCTCTAGAGCACAACCACTCTAGAAACCTGAGCACACAGGCTCAACCACACACTGAGTGTACCACTCAACACAACTGAGCACAAAGGCTCACAAACAACCGGCTAGATCAAAAACAACAGGATCCAGATCCTCTAGCAATGATCTGATCTATAAAGAGTTCATTCAAAGATACTGGTGCAACAATTCTATGCACAATCTCAAGAATGACTCAGAAGAACAAATGGAGAATTGAGGAATAGCATGTGATTCTTGTTCTTCAGAAGAACTCCCTTGTAGAAGGCTGGCTTGAGAAGGTCCTTGATTGCTTGAAGTCCCTGGGCGATGCTCTGCAACTGGTGCCTCTGGATCTTCCTTGAACTCTTCTCAATTTCCTGCTTCTACTTGATCTGCTCCCTTGGAAGTGATCTCACATCATCTTCATGGATCAATCTTCACTTCTTGTGCTCGCAAGGATGGGAATTGGCTTACAACAGCACAGGGAGAGACTTCTTCTTGCCGCCGAAAAGACTTTTCTGGAAGGCTCTGAGGTGTTGTTCTCTTGGATGGCCAATAAGAGGGATATTTATAGCCCTAACATGGCCAAACGTACCCTTGGGGTGCATGGGCACATGATCCAAGGCCGATACAAGTGATCCCTAGAATGCCATGTGTCCAGGTGGGACTTAAGATGAAAAAGTTGTCGGAGTGTGTCGACACAGTCACTGGGTGTGTCGACACACTATCCCAATTCCACAAAATAGGTCTTCTGGGAGATGGCTCTAGTGTCGACACACTCACTAGCTGTGTCGACATGCTATCCCAGTCTGGCAAAAGGGTCTTTTGGAGACTGGATCTAGTGTCGACACTGCCTGGGACTGTGTCGACACAATGAACCCTGTCTTCATGAATTTGCTTCAGGGATTGATGCCCAGTGTCGACACCAGCAGTGGGTGTGTCGACACTACCATTGCAAGAAGTACATGTCCCTGAGAAATAAACACATAAATCATTAGTCCAATGTATTATCATGAATATATGTGATATAATGTGTTTGGAAACATGTCTTTTGAGCATTGTTATTACATGTGTGATATATTTAACATGTTCCAATCATTATGCATTAAAATCACAACTTGTCATCATCAAAATTATAAGGGGAAATGTATTAAATTCACACTCAACACAACATTTTGTTTGCTCATTCTCTGAGTAGACACAGTATGTTCATTTCAATGTAGAAACTAGCAGGAGGTTTGATCCCTGTAGTTTTCCTTTTGTAGAAGGGAGGGTCTAGTGCGTTAGGACGTTGTAATACCCCTAAGTGAAGGGAAGACTTGCTTTGGAGCAAGTGGGTGTAATACCGCTCGGTGGAGAGAAGATCAAGTGTTCTTGGCAGTTAGTGGTGTTGCCCAGCTAGCAAGCCCAGAGGGGGGGGTGAATGGGATTCTTAAAACTTGATTACCTAAACCTGTCAACAAGAACGTTTATACAAAACACTACGTTTGGCTGTTAGTGTTAGTAGAGAAATAACAACAAACACAAGAGAACAAACACACTGCACAAGGATTTTTATCTTGGTCTGGACCTCCTCTTCACAGGAGTCCTACGTCTAGTCCCTGAGCAACAACTCAGGATACCACTACCCAAGGGTACAGTCCCCCTTATGGACACTTACACACCCAGCCGCAACTGGTCTTCTCTTCACAACCCGAAGAGGAAGAACACCACCCTGGAACACCCAGATCTTCCTTCAACACGAAGGGAAAAACACCCTAGAACCCCCAAGTCTTCCTTCAACATGAAGGGAACAATATGAAGATGTTGTTCGAAGGAAGACAAGCCCCTAGATCAAGCTAATAGAACAATGCTTGATCTGAAGCAGGGACTGAGAGGAAGAGATCTATAATAATGAATTCTCTCATTACACAAACGCTCTCTCCAAGATCTACTCTAGACGCAGAGAGCTAAGAGAAAAGATAAAACAATGGAGTGAGGCTAGGCTGTTCTGGATGCTCGCAGATTGTGTCGAGTAAGCTTATCAAGATCCTTCTTTTCTGGAGCCATCAGCCTTCAATATATAACTTCTTTTGAAAAATAGTCGTTGAAGTATCCATTGTCTCTATGTTCTGAGAACGTTAGACTGCATGGTTCTCCTTTGCAGTCAACGGTCCTTTACGTTCCATGCACGTAAGAAGAAAATCCTTCTTGATATCCTCCAGCTTCTACTTTATCCAACGTTATATAGAGTCGTGCTGTCAGAGACCTGCACACATTAAATGCTAAAGCGTAGACAACTAAGCTATCTCTTGTTGTCAGTCAATCGTTAGAGTGAGGATACATCAAAATAGAAATCCCATTCTGTCTTTCCAAACAGATATTACATATAGAAGCATAAGAATATAAGATATCTCAACATGCATCGTGCAGAGAAATGTACGGTTACATTTAATGCATGAATATAAGAGAAATACGCAGGATGACTTTGACTTGTCAAGATATTTGAATATCAAGTTGTTATATTTCATGAAATCGTTGTGAGAATCACTTATGAAATCATTGTATGAGTGAATCGTTTGACAACGAATTATTACGAGCAAATCGTTAGAACCAAATCATTATAAGCAAATCATTATAATCAAATCGTTATAAGTAAATCGTTGTGAACAAATCATTACAAGCAAATCGTTATAACCAAATCGTTATAAGAAAATCGTTGTAATCAAATCGTTATAAGCAAATCGTTGTGAACGAATCATTACAAGCAGATCTGTGACGGCCCTCATTATACCGGTACGGTTATACCAACCCACGTCGGCATAGCGAGAGTCCTCACAGTGGGACATTTACCCAAACGATACATACAGCTGAGATACACGCGAATATACAACAAAGTAGCGGAAGTAAAAGACAACTGTCTCCATTCATTCATCATCCACATTTAACATACATGAAGTTTGCAATTAACCACAAGGAACTAAAGTTCACATAATTTAAATTGCTGAAATAAAAATACATAATGTCCACACTTATACATTCTTTTCATGATACTCTAATACAATGTTCAAATTACATACTATGAAATACACAAGTCACAAAGAACTCCAAAGTCTAATCTCCGCGCTCGGAGTCCGTCTCCACTGTCTCCTCCAACGGTGCCACGTCACCAACTACACCTATACGCCGAAGCAAGGAGTGAGTCCAAAGACTCAGCAAGCAACACTACTCATAACATACACGTATAAGTCATAGGGGTTTCTACATGCACATTCAAAATTTACAACACATGGCATGCTAATCATTTGAAGGTTTCAACCTATCATGAAAGTTTTACAAATTGATACATGGATCATGCTTTCAGATTCCTAAGAATAAAATTTTACCTATCACATGCTCTCTATTCAATTTACTCATGAAATTTTTGTCTTTAAAGGACCAAGACATGAGAGCTACCAACATGAACATTGTGCATATATGAAAGGAAAACACGACTAGCATGGATCTTACATGTTTTTAAACACATACATAGACATTTTCGCATGCTTTAAGTTGCTGGTTTCACATGGTTTAATGGCTGTAAACCTACACATGAGAGCTACAATATTGCTTAAAACAAATCATGTGAACAACCAATCATGCTACTTGCATACGTGCTCATCAATTATCCCTAACATGGATTCTAGACATTTTTGCACATATAAACATGATGATAACGACATGAATTTACTGATTTCACATGGTTTCAGATTTGTCTCACATGAATTTCAACAACATACTTTCACATCTTTAGTTTCACATTTTCTTTACACAAGTTTCCCATTTCGCATGGTTGCACTTTACACATACACATTTTACACTGTTCACTTACACATTTACACATGAACACATACACATTACACATTACACATTTTAGGTGTCGTGACACATAGTCCAAACCACCAAAGAAGGACATATACACATCACATTACACATAGACGCCATCTAGGCATTCCAATGGCGACTCTTGGACTGCGCAGACTGGGAGAACAAGTCTCCACCCTAACCAGTGGTACTTGTCCACCTCCAGGATTTCCCCCTAATGCCCTTAGGGTCACTTACACACTGAACTTTCTCAGGGGGACTTTTCCCTGATACAGCTCCACTGCCCTCTACGGAAGCAGTGTCACATTGGCACAGTTACACATTTACACATTTTACCGGTTTGCACATGATTTTACACATAGCACTTTTCATCTTATTCACTTTCTCACTCATATGCATTTCTCTATTTTTCCTGACATGGCACTACAGATTTCAGGAGTTTAACACACAGTCAATTTCACCAATCATGTTGGGTTTAAGCAATATCTAATCACATTACGATAACATACATAGATTACTATATTTCACATGGAAAATACATAACTTCTTATGTACTGGTCCAAATGACCTAAAATTTTAACCACATGCTATTTTCAGGTTCTAGATCATACATTCAATTTTTCAGAGTTTTCTGAGTTAATTGGGATTTACAGTAAATAAAACACCTATTTAGCATGCCATTCATAATTTAAGTTGATATGGACTTATACACACAAGTCAAAATTCTAGCAAGCTACTGTCTGAATAGATATTACTATTATATGCATGATTTGAGAATATAAAATTACCCTAAATCATACAGTCATAGATCAATCATCACAATCTTTCTTGCATGCCTTTTTATTTACCGAACCGAATTTATTAGCAACTCATGCAAGCATGGACAAATCATCAAAATTTGAGTATTAGCAACTCATGCAAGCATGGACAAATCATCAAAATTTGAGTATATATACACTGACCCACTAATCCTCATGATCTGGCAAAACTAAGGCATTCAGACTAGTCCTAATCATAAAGCATAAATTGGCAAGATCATCAACAAGTCATGCTTACAATTCATGGAATACAATTTTCTAACATCCATTACCACACATCACACTCATCCACACACCACATTTCACAATATACATAGTGTATAGGGTTACCATATATCCTCATCACGGAAACCATACCGAAAATAGTTATATAGGAAGGGCAGAACAGGTCATTGTTCTGTCCAGAGAAACTTGGCGGCGGTCTCTGGCCGCTGACTCAGGGTCAGCGGCATGGTCGATGGACGCCAAGCATGATCTCAGCGTCCATTGACCTTGCCGTCAATGCAGGTCTGTGCAGAAACACAGACCCGAGCTGTCAAGTTTGGGTGAATGTGAGGGTCTAGGACTCGAGGGGAAATTCATAAAAATAGTGGAAATGACCTAGACACATATGGGGACATTATGGTTAGGTCACTTGCCTTTTAAAAATTGCTCCAAAGGGTCTAGGGTGTTGGTGAAGCCCTCCTTGGGCAGTCCCAAGAAGGTGCAGGAACGCCTCCTAGATCTTCTTCCTCCGGGCTCCTGGATGATCTCCACAGTAGGGGGATGTCGGGGAAGCCTCCTCCTTTGCTCCAGCTATCCTCTTGTCGTGGGAGATGGCCGGATCTAGCTCCAGGAAGCCGGATCTTTGGGTGCAAAGAGTGGGGTTTCTCAGTTTTTTTTCTTCTAGGGTTTTCTTTCTCTCTTTTCTCCTCTTGCAAGGGTGAAAAGAGGAGTGGGAAGAGGCAAATCCGGGTTCAGACATAAGGGGAGGTCTCTCTCCCACTCACAAAGTGACATGACAGCTCTCAGAGCCGTTGGGGACAGCCCCCCAATGGCTGAGCTTTCTTGTTTCAGAGGTTTCTGGCTCTGCTGCGCATGCAGGCCAGAGAAATAGGTGTCCATATCGCTCGACGCCAGGATTAGTGTTGGCGTCCATGTCTTGACGCTGACACCACCTCAACGGCTAGGGGTTGACGCCAAGGTGGCCTTCGGCCAGAACTCTAAAATATGCAGAAAACTATGCATACCATGCATATATACATGCAATATGTATATGGTAGTGTATCCATACTATCACCATTCAATGCATGCATTATTTACATCTAATATAAACATATGTACACGTAATTATACTAATCAATACGTACGTAAATATGTATATACATACACAAGCATAAATATACACACGCAAATATAAATAATGCGACGGAAATTCGAGGGCCTTACACCCTCTCCCCCTTAAAGAAACTTCGTCCTCGAAGTTAGAACGACACTACTCAAACAAAAGGGGATACTTCTTCTTCATCGCATCCTCAAGCTCCCACGTAGCCTCCTCTCGTGAGAAGTTCCGCCATAGAACTTTCACCGACGCAATACTCTTGTTTCGGAGTTGTTGAACCTTCCGGTCAAGAATGGCTACCGGTTGCTCGACATACGAAAGATCTGGCTGGATCTCCACTGGCTCATGACTAATCACATGAGATGGATCTCGGACATACTTCCTGAGCATAGATACGTGGAATACAGGGTGAACGCTAGCCAAAGCTGGGGGTAATGGTAGCTCATATGCCACGCTGCCCAAATGTCTGAGAATCTCATATGGGCCAATGAACCTAGGGCTTAGCTTGCTATGCTTGCCAAATCTGACAACTCCACGCGTAGGCGATATCTTCAAGAAGACATGATCGCCAACCTCGAACTCAAAATCCTTTCTCCTGTTGTCGGCATAACTCTTCTGCCTATCCTGTGCCGTAACAAGTCTCTTCCTGATAAGCTGGATCTTATCCGAAGTTTCCTGAACTAACTCCGGTTCGATCAACTGCCTATCACCAGTCTCCTCCCAACATAAAGGAGATCTGCAGGGCCTACCATACAACGCCTCGAATGGAGCCATACCAATACTAGCATGAAAGTTGTTGTTGTATGCGAACTCCACGAGAGGTAAATGACGCTCCCAATCATCCTTCCAATCCAGAACACACGCTCTCAACATATCCTCGAGCGTCTGGATAGTCCTCTCGGACTGTCCGTCGGTCTGGGGATGAAACGTCGAACTGAGCTTAAGCTCCGAACCTAACGCATCCTGAAGACCCTTCCACAATCTCGAAGTAAATCTCGGATCTCGATTCGAAATGATCGACTTCGGCACACCATGCAATCTAATGATGCCACTAACATACAATCTAGCCAAACGCTCTACTGACTGCTTCTTCTTTATAGGCAAGAAATGAGCAGTCTTCGAGAATCTACCTACAACTACCCAAATCGAGTCATTGCCCTTTCTAGATCGAGGCAAACCCGAAACTAAGTCCATAGTGATAGCTTCCCACTTCCACACTGGGATATCCATCCTCTGCATAAGGCCGGATGGTCGCTGCCGCTCGGCTTTCACTTGCTAACATACTAGACATCTAGACACAAAATCCGCAACATCCTTCTTCATACCGGACCACCAAAATGATCTCTTCAGGTCTTCATACATCTTAGTGTTACCCGGATGAATAGAGAATCGCGATCTATGAGCCTCTGCTAATACATGCTCACGGACATCTACTACATCAGGGACACAAACACGGTGCTGAAATCTAATCACACCGTCCTCATCACGAGCAATACCCGCCTTACCCACTAACTCTAACAATCTAGGGTCGGCTTTCTACTGCTCAATCACCTCATCCAAGACTGAGGATCTAAGGGATAGCTGAGCTACAAAAGCCTGACACAGCGATAGCTCTAACTCGGTCATAGAGCACGATGCATCCTCCAACATCTTCCAATCCTGCTGGAGCGAAGACCTCTTTCTACTAAGAGCATCTGCTACGACGTTCGCCTTTCCAGGATGATACTGAAGGTCGAAGTCATAGAACTTCAAGAACTCAATCCATCTCCTCTGCCTCAGGTTTAATTCCTTTTGGGAGAAAAGATACTTCAAGCTCTTGTGGTCGGTAAACACCTCAAATCTGACACCATAAAGATAGTGCCTCCAGATCTTTAGTGCATGAACCACAGCTGCGAGCTCAAAATCATAAGTCGGATAGTTCCTCTCATGCTCCTTCAACTGACGAGAAGCATAAGCCACTACCCTCTCTCGCTACATGAGTACACAGCCTAAACTAATCTGAGATGCATCCGTATAAATGGCAAAACATTCTGGACCACTAGGCAATACCAATACCAGAGCAGAAGTAAGCTTAGCCTTCAATAGCTGAAAGCTACGCTCACATGCCTCAGACCATACGAACTTCTCACCTTTCCTGGTCAGCTTTGTCAAAGGGGCGGCGATGGATGAGAAACCCTCAATGAATCGCCGATAATAACCAGCTAACCCAATGAAACTACGAATCTCCGAAGGAGTCTGGGGAATCTCCCAATCCATAACTGCCTGGACCTTTGCTGGATCAACAGCTACACCAGCACCGGAGATGACATGCCCGAGAAAGTGAACCTCGCGCAACCAGAACTCGCACTTGCTGAACTTCGCGTACAGCTTGTGCTCACGGAGAACCTCTAAGACTAACCTCAAATACTGACGGTGCGTGGCCTCATCCGGAGAATAGACCAACACGTCATCAATGAACACAACAACAAAGCTATCTAAATACGGACTAAACACCTGGTTCATGAGATCCATGAACGCTGCAGGGGCGTTGGTCAATCCGAAAGGAAGAACCAAAAACTCATAATGTCCATAACGGGATCTAAATGCCGTCTTGGACACATCCTCACTCCTAATCCGCAACTGATGATAACTAGATCCCAAGTCAATCTTGGAAAAAACTGATGCATCCTGCAACTGGTCAAACAGATCATCAATCCGTGGTAAGGGATACCTGTTCTTCACAGTCACTTGGTTTAGCTTTCTATAATCAATACACAACCTAAGTGACCCGTCTTTCTTCTTGACGAACAATACAGGTGCGCCCCAAGGGGAAACACTAGGGCGAATGAATCCCTTATCAAGCAATTCTTGCAATTGCTTCCTCAACTCGGCTAACTCTGCAGGGGCCATCCAATATGGGGCCTTCGAGATAGGAGAGGTGCCTGGAAGCAACTCTATAGTGAACTCTATCTCCCTATCCGGTGGCAATCCAGACAAGTCATTGGGAAAGACATTTGGAAACTCCTGCACCACATCGATCTCTGCAAGAGTCAGTGACGAACCAGCATCGGGTACTAGCATAACACTGGCAAGAAATGCATCACAACCCTTATTCACCATGAGCATCACCTTCATGGCAGAGATAACTAACTTTCCCGCTAAGTTCTTTGGCAAGGGATGAGAGAACTCGTCCTCACCAGGAATGCGGAAAACAATCCTCTTCGGACGACAATCCACTAACGCATAGTGCTCCTCTAGCCAATCCAGACCAAGAATAGTATCATAGTCCTTCTTCTTTAGCAAGAAGAAACACCCATCTAGGATTCTATCCTCAATGCACACAGGTAACGACTGAATGCACTTCCTAGTCGATACCGTACCGCAGGGGTGTGCACAGACAAAGGGACCTCTAACTCCTCAGACTCTACGCCTGACTCTAGGACTAACTGCCTAGCGAACCGCTCGGAAATGAACGAGTGAGTAGCACCCGTATCAAACAAAACCCGAGCGTGCACACCTAAAAGCAAAACCGTACCTTCGGTGACATGCTCCGCCTGCTCGGCGTCCTCCCGTGCCAAAGCAAACACTCGAGCTGGGGCTCGAGGCCTTCCTGGTCTTCCTGTAGCTGGCGCGGCTGCCGCTACTGCTGGTGCTGGTGCTCCACGCTGAGCTCCTTGCTGAAGTCTTGGGCAATCTTTGTTCTTGTGGTCGTTGCTCCCACACTTCAAGCATCTACCCGCTACCAACCAACACTCGGAACCACCGTGTGTCTTCCCATAATGGGGACACTCTTTCTTCACACCAGGGAAACGTACAGAAGGTACCTGAGAGTTGCTGACTGCCACTAGTTTCTGCGGTGTCTGGTACACCGTCTTCTTCTTATCCTGCCGCTGGAATGACGCTGCCGGCCTCTTTTGCGAAGCCTTCTTCTCCTCCAGATATTGCTCCATTTCTCCCTCCTGCCTGCAGGCAGCACTGAGGGCCTCGTCCAGCGTGCGGTGGTCAAACGCCACGAGTCTCATCTGCAGTGATGGCTTGAGTCCCATCACAAACTTCTTGGTCATCCTGCGCTCATCCTCTACGATATGCGGTGCATATTTAGAAAGTTCAGAAAACCTTGCCTTGTATTCCAGCACGGTTATGGAGCCTTGCGTCAGGGAGAGAAATTCCTGCTCCATTTTGTCCTGGATATGCTCTGGGATGAACTTGGCTCGAAAGAGCCTCACGAACGCGTCCCACGTCACGTCTACTGCTCCGTCCTCAAAGCGTGTACGCAGTAAAGAGGACCACCATACATCCGCTCTCTCCTACAATACACCTTCATAAGTACCAACTAACAATTTCTAACTTAAGCAGAATACACAAATATACAAAATTAAAAGTCTACCTGTAGCATGTAGGTGGCTAGTGTCACCTTATCCTCATCAGGGCACCTGATGGCTCGGAAGATTTTCTCCGTCTCCCTTAACCAGCTTTCCGCCATTAATGGATCACTCTCCCCCTTAAAAGAGGGTGGGGTCATCCTCTTGAATCGCTCCATGATGGATGGTCCACCATGGTCCTGAGCTGGTGCCTGAGCCTGCTACATTAAACAATAACAATACACAATAAACACAATATCATGCAATTTAAATAGCAAACTACTAGTTGTTTCATTATTCTACCTAGGCCTGGAGTGCTGCCTGGGTATGAGCCTGCGTCTGCATGGCTTGCACCAGACCTTGCATGAATACTCCGTAGTCCACAGGCGGCGGTGGGGGAAGTACAGGGCCTCGCGGTGCCGGGGCCTGTTGCTCCGCCTGATCATCACGTCGCGGCTTGTCCTCACGGGCCGACGCTCCACCACGCCTACCTCTCGAAGCCATGGCTGTAATAAATTTCAGCCAACATTAGACTTAGGTTACTAAGTTTTCTAACTATTTTCTTATCTATCTTTCACTTCTTATTAGTGTTTTCTACACATGTGGACATACTTAGCATGCAATGGGGATGATGACTTAGGTATATTCATGTGCAATCTCAACCGGTTGCTCTGATACCAATCTCTGTGATGGCCCTCATTATACCGGTACGGTTATACCAACCCACGTCGGCATAGCGAGAGTCCTCACAGTGGGACATTTACTCAAACGATACATACAGCTGAGATACACGCGAATATACAACAGAGTAGCGGAAGTAAAAGACAATTGTCTCCATTCATTCATCATCCACATTTAACATACATGAAGTTTGCAATTAACCACAAGGAACTAAAGTTCACATAATTTAAATTGCTGAAATAAAAATACATAATGTCCACACTTATACATTCTTTTCATGATACTCTAATACAATGTTCAAATTACATACTATGAAATACACAAGTCACAAAGAACTCCAAAGTCTAATCTCCGCGCTCGGAGTCCGTCTCCACTGTCTCCTCCAACGGTGCCACGTCACCAACTACACCTGTACGCCGAAGCAAGGAGTGAGTCCAAAGACTCAGCAAGCAACACTACTCATAACATACACGTATAAGTCATAGGGGTTTCTACATGCACATTCAAAATTTACAACACATGGCATGCTAATCATTTGAAGGTTTCAACCTATCATGAAAGTTTTACAAATTGATACATGGATCATGCTTTTAGATTCCTAAGAATAAAATTTACCTATCACATGCTCTCTATTAATTTACTCATGAAATTTTTGTCTTTAAAGGACCAAGACATGAGAGCTACCAACATGAACATTGTGCATATATGAAAGGAAAACACGACTAGCATGGATCTTACATGTTTTTAAACACATACATAGACATTTTCGCATGCTTTAAGTTGCTGGTTTCACATGGTTTAATGGCTGTAAACCTACACATGAGAGCTACAATATTGCTTAAAACAAATCATGTGAACAACCAATCATGCTACTTGCATACGTGCTCATCAATTATCCCTAACATGGATTCTAGACATTTTTGCACATATAAACATGATGATAACGACATGAATTTACTGATTTCACATGGTTTCAGATTTGTCTCACATGGATTTCAACAACATACTTTCACATCTTTAGTTTCACATTTTCTTTACACAAGTTTCCCATTTCGCATGGTTGCACTTTACACATACACATTTTACACTGTTCACTTACACATTTACACATGAACACATACACATTACACATTTTAGGTGCCGTGACACATAGTCCAAACCACCAAAGAAGGACATATACACATCACATTACACATAGACGCCATCTAGGCATTCCAATGGCGACTCTTGGACTGCGCAGACTGGGAGAACAAGTCTCCACCCTAACCAGTGGTACTTGTCCACCTCCAGGATTTCCCCATAATGCCCTTAGGGTCACTTACACACTGAACTTTCTCAGGGGGACTTTTCCCTGATACAGCTCCACTGCCCTCTACGGAAGCAGTATCACATTGGCACAGTTACACATTTACACATTTTACCGGTTTGCACATGGTTTTACACATAGCACTTTTCATCTTATTCACTTTCTCACTCATATGCATTTCTCTGTTTTTCCTGACATGGCACTACATATTTCAGGAGTTTAACACACAGTCAATTTCACCAATCAAGTTGGGTTTAAGCAATATCTAATCACATTACGATAACATACATAGATTACTATATTTCACATGGAAAATACATAACTTCTTATGTAGTGGTCCAAATGTCCTGAAATTTTAACCACATGCTATTTTCGGGTTCTAGATCATACATTCAATTTTTCAGATTTTTCTGAGCTAATTGGGATTTACAGTAAATAAAATACCTATTTAACATGCCATTCATAATTTAAGTTGATATGGACTTATACACACAAGTCAAAATTCTAGCAAGCTACTATCTGAACAAAGATTACTATTATATGCATGATTTGAGAATACAAAATTACCCTAAATCATACAGCCATAGATCAATCATCACAATCTTTCTTGCATGCCTTTTTATTTACCGAACCGAATTTATTAGCAACTCATGCAAGCATGGACAAATCATCAAAATTTGAGTATACATACACTGACCCACTAATCCTCATGATCTGACAGAACTGAGGCATTCAGACTAGTCCTAATCATAAAGCATAAATTGGCAAGATCATCAACAAGTCATGCTTACAATTCATGGAATACAATCTTCTAACATCCATCACCACACATCACACTCATCCACACACCACATTTCACAATATACATAGTGTATAGGGTTACCATATATCCTCATCACGGAAACCATACCGAAAATAGTATATAGGAAGGGCAGAACAGGTCACTGTTCTGTCCAGAGGAACTTGGCGGAGGTCTCTGGCCGCTGACTCAGGGTCAGCGGCATGGTCGATGGACGCCAAGCATGATCTCAGCGTCCATTGACCTTGCCGTCAATGCAGGTCTGTGCAGAAACACAGACCCGAGCTCTCAAGTTTGGGTGAATGTGAGGGTCCAGGACTCGAGGGAAAATTCATAAAAATAGTAGAAACGACCTAGACACATACCGGGACATTATGGTTAGGTCACTTGCCTTTTAAAAATTGCTCCAAAGGGTCTAGGGTGTTGGTGAAGCCCTCCTTGGGCAGTCCCAAGAAGGTGCAGGAACGCCTCCTAGATCTTCTTCCTCCGGGCTCCTGGATGATCTCCACAGTAGGGGGATGTCGGGGAAGCCTCCTCCTTTGCTCCAGCTATCCTCTTGTCGTGGGAGATGGCCGGATCTAGCTCCAGGAAGCCGGATCTTTGGGTGCAAAGAGTGGGGTTTCTCAGTTTTTTTTCTTCTAGGGTTTTCTTTCTCTCTTTTCTCCTCTTGCAAGGGTGAAGAGAGGAGTGGGAAGAGGCAAATCCGGGTTCAGACATAAGGGGAGGTCTCTCTCCCACTCACAAAGTGACATGACAGCTCTCAGAGCCGTTGGGGACAGCCCCCCAATGGCTGAGCTTTCTTGTTTCAGAGGTTTCTGGCTCTGCTGCGTATGCAGGCCAGAGAAATAGGCGTCCATATCGCTCGACGCCAGGATTAGTGTTGGTGTCCATGTCTGGACGCTGACACCACCTCAACGGCTAGGGGTTGACGCCAAGGTGGCCTTCGGCCAGAACTCTAAAATATGCAGAAAACTATGCATACCATGCATATATACATGCAATATGTATATGGTAGTGTATCGATACTATCACCATTCAATACATGCATTATTTACATCTAATATAAACATATGCACACGTAATTATACTAATCAATACGTACGTAAATATATATATACATACACAAGCACAAATATACACACGTAAATACAAATAATGCAACGGAAATTCGAGGGCCTTACATGATCGTTATAACCAAATCGTTGTCTTACTTATCGAGTCGATGAGTGATCAAATCGTTGTTCTACTTTATCGAATCGTTACACAGACCAAGTCGTTTTTGTGACTTATCGAATCGTTACACCAAGCAAATCGTTGTGTAACTTATCGAGTCGTTATAATGACCGAGTCGTTGTTGTAACTTGTCGAATCGATATGAATACTAAATCTATGTGGATCTTATCGAATCGTTATTAAAGACAAATCGTTCTAAGACCAAGTCGTTGTTCTCACTTACCAAATCGATGTGAAACTGAATCATTATGAGAGCAAATCATTGTTCTCACTTAAGAAATCGTTGTGAGAGCAAATCGTTGTTCTCACTTAAGAAATCCTTATGAGAGCAAATCATTGTTCACTTATCAAATCGATGTGGAATGAAATCGTTATGAATCTGAAATCGATAATGTACTTACGAAATCGTTGTGTTATGCCATAACTTATGGAATCATTATGCTATGCAATCGTTGACACAACTTATGAAATCATTATGAAATCAAAATCGGTATGATACTCATTAAATCCTTATGGAAATGAAATCGATATAAATGAGGAAATCATAATGTGAGATCGAAATTGATGCAACACTTATGAAATCGTTGTAACTTATGGAAAGTCGATTTGTACTTGGATAATATTTCATGCTCTGAACTTGAAATGCTACAGTATAGTAAATACTTACATATTTCCTTGATTTCAACTGACTTGTTCCTGTATCTTAGCTTCATAAAAACATTGTTAGATCAAACTTTATCTGAGTTTTGTTAATCACCAAATTAGATATGTAATTCATGAAATTATATGGAGATGACCTGATCATCAATCTCCCCCTTTTTGGTGATGACAAAACATAGCATAAACATAAAGGTTAAGATTTCTGATACAAGTTTAGGTAAAATTGCTACATAAGAGATGCATTTCAGAATGGTTATTTTTCTCCCCCTTTTTGTCATTAAGTAAAAAGATAGCAAATGAGGCAAAGACAGAAAGAGAAAAGATAAATGAGAGCAAGATAAATACTATTGATCATTGGGTTGCTCAGAAATATAGAAGGCATCAGTCAAAAGGGATGCAAAGTGAGTAAGGATGGGAATCGCTTTGCGTTCCTGCTCTTCAAAGTGAGACTAAATGCACCAAAAGTGATTTTATAGGATGGTCCCATAGAAGGAGCCATCCTTTGAATGTGACGTTGTCTCTGCGCTTCCACAAAGGTGCCATAACCATCCAAGCCAAGGGAAATCTTATATGAAGAGAAGGAGCCAAAACTAGCTAGCCGAAGAAACTGATCAATTTTGAAGGGGTAGTAGATTTGAAGCCGTTTCAGTTCCTTTTTCAGAGCCACAAAGACCTTGTACCTTTCTTCCCATGTATTATAAGAGTCACAGACAAGGTGAATGGAGTTGGAATCCGAAAAATCTCCAGCGGACAGTTGAGGTAGATTGGATCTAGCTTGAGAAGCATTTAGATTATGAAGCTGCTGAGCGGAAAGGGGATAGAACTTCTCCCAATCAGATGGCGAAAGCCTTTCACTTTCAGACAGGAGGGGGGCAAGGACATCACCCTTAATGTAGCCCCGAAGATATTCTGAGTAGACAAACCTGTGAAAGGAAAGGGAATGGCCTTCTTGAACTAAGATTCTAGCCATTACCCGAGCAGCTCGTTCAAAAATGAGTGTCCCAACAATAGAGTCCATGATTAAGGAGTGTAGAGGAGGTAGGAACACTACATTAGGAATCTCCAAGGTGTCAAAATCAACTTGGATGGAGCCGGTATGAGCATCCCTAGAGCTAAGAGCTTCAATAGCTAGCCAAAATTGTCCAAGCTGAACATCAGAAAGGTTGTTCATGTAGCAGTAATCACTGTACATCTTGTAGTGCCGGATAAACTTGATTTCTTTTTGAACAAAGGGACCCCAAGTGTCCTTATGAAGGATCCGAAACCACTCAGAGAGAGTTAAGGGATGATCTCTAGGTGGATATCTGGTAGATTGAGCTCGAAGAAACTGACTGTAGAGAGTTTTTTGACCCCGGGCCCACTGCTCTTCAGATTTGGCTTCAGCCAGGGAAATTTTTTTGGCCTTTTCAGCCTTTGAGAAAGATGTGAAGGGGAGGATGATATTTAAATGGTCAGTGAGGTTGAGAGTGGGAAGTCCAAAGATGGTAGCAAAAGAGATTTTCTGGAGATATTCACGATAGAGAGGCTTATTTTTATTTGCAACAGTGAGGGAGAACCAAAGTGGTGGGAAACGAGGTTCAGAGGATGAGGCAAGGGTTGAAGAGATTTTCTGTTTCTTGGGTACATGGCTAGAAGAGCCAGACCTATAAACATGAGAGCTAACTTTCAGGACTGATCGAAGAATTACTTCTTCGAATTCATCTTTGATGTCCTGAATCTCAAGATGCTCAAGTTGAGCGCCCTCAGGAATAATGGTTACAAAAGAGGGAGGAGTAGGAGGATGAAGGAATAGGTGAGGGTTAGAAGGAGATATATCAGATGGTCCGGAAGAGGAAGGACCAGAAGAGGAGGCTCCAGCTGATGAGGAGGCTGGAGGAACCTCAACAAAAGGAGGTGGAGGAGGAATGGATATGGAGGTGGCAGGAGATGAGGAGGATGGAGAAGGAAATGGTGTTGGAGATGAGATGGTACAAGGCATGGGTTGTTTGAAGGTGGTAGGTGTAGGAGGTGCTGTGGAGGAGGATGGTGGTGAAGGAGGGGCTGGAGTTTGAAGAGGAGAAGGAGCTAGGGGCTCAGGAGCTACAGCCAGTTCTTCTACTCTAGAAGCCACTGAATCCACCTACCCTAATGGCCAGGATGCATCCTCTGCCAGCCCTGTTGACCCAGACACCTCTGCAACAACTGGTTCTGCAATGTGCACATCTTCAACAACCTTTGGCCCTGATGGACGCTCTTCTATACTAGTCTGTTCTGCATTTACTGATGGCCCTGAAGGCCCAACTTCCTCTTGAATTGGCTCTGAAGACTAGACTTCAACATCAACAGATGGCCTTGAAGGCTCTAAGCTACTAGCAGGATGGGCATGAACTAGTAAATGCTCCATCACAAGGATTGACAAGTCAAGAACTGCTTGTTTCAAGCTCTTCATCTCACCCTTCAAATTCTGGAGCTCAGAAGTTAATGCTCCAACAGAAGTAGCTGACTGGCTCTGGCTTATGAAAATAGAGGCTATATCTGAACGAACAGAGCACAGTATTGACCCTTGTTCATCCAATCTTTCAATAATAGGCTTCATATTTACCTTCAACTTCTTCTACCTTAGCTTCCTGTGTGGCTTTCTGGTAAGTAGGGGAATTTCTTGAGCCACTTCTTTCCCTTTGACACTTGCCCTTACAACGGTCTCCACATTATCATCATTAGTTTCTTCACCTGAGGCACTTTCCACAATGCCTTCTTGAAACTGATTATCAATAGGGGCACTAGCAGTGTGCTCCCCCTGGGACTGTGCTTCCCTCTCAACAGATTGCTCCCCCTGAGTAGGAGCATCTTCCATCTGCACATCCTCACTGTGGCCTATTGTCACATCCTCAGACACAACATTTTGTTCCCTCTGAATGGGAGCTTCTTCCATCACAATGTCTCCCTGTGCAGCTAGATCAACAAAGATCTCTGGCTCCATATGAGTGCTGGTTATAGAGTCCAGCACATCCTGAAGTATTGAAGCTACCCGGGAGGAGGGAGGCACAACCTCTCCAATTTTCCCAACAGGTTCAATGAATTCTTGAGGAATGTCCTCAATCCTGTGCTCACTAACCATTGGTACTTCTGTGCTGACCTCTGCTTCAGTTCCCTAAACATTTGCTGCTACTGCTGGCTGCTCTTGTTGGACTGTTGTCATTTCTCCCGTGACCATTTCCTGCTACTCTTGGATGACTGGCACTTCTGCCCTGGCATCCTCTTGCTGAACTGTAACCGCAGGTTCTGCTGCTGCTACCTCCGTCTGAGCTGCCTCTTCCTGGACCTCTAGGGCTTGGTCTTCTTGGGCTTCACCAATGATAGCTTCGCCCTCAGCTACTGAAGTCTTGGTCCAGACTCCAGCAACCAACGAGAAGCCACTCTTCTTTAAATTTCTGCTTCTAATTGCTTGGCCCATTTTCTTAGAAACTGCCCCAACAATGCTTATGCCATAATGTTGGAAAATCTTGGTCAGCAAGTGGGCATATGGAAGGGACACATTCAATTTACTTTTATTATCCCAAATTTGTGCACTTGCAAATTTCATCCTCTCCAAAATAACTTCGGCCATCTTAATGCTCTGGTTCTGAAAGGCCTAATACATCATATCGGAGTCGGCCTTTTTGCAAGTGGAGAAGGTCGCACTCCTAGGAACCAAAATCTGACACACAATAAAGTGTAATAATCTATTGAAAGCATTCAACTGATTGTTGTTGATTTTTCCATCCTTCAACTTGTATTCGGGAGCAACAATCCCCAAACCCTTAAGATTAATGTCCATACTGTCTACCCCGCTGTGACCAGTGGTAGAAACTCCAAACAGTGACTCTAACAAACCATGAGTGATGTGAATCTGGGTTCCTTTGATAGAAGATGTCAAAGACCCATCTGCCTATGACTTCAGACAAACATAGAAAGCTTTAACCAAATCAGGGTAACTTGCCTCTGAAACAGTAGCAATCTCCGTCCACTTCATTCTTTCCATAGCTGCCACGATGCTGTGCATCCCATGCTTCTCCAAGTCCACGATATCCACTGCTTTGTTACCGCACATCTTCGTCTTCACTGAAGTAAACCTTTCCTGTTGCTCTACAGTGAGGAAAGTAGCCCCATAGCCTCTGACACTGCCAGAAACTCCAGAAACGGCCATGGATTTGAACAAGAAATGGTTCTGGATGGTCGTGAGGAAGATTGAAGCAAAATCCCCAAGGAGATTTTTTGCGGGAAGGGATGAAAGCTTTGAAATCTCGAAGAGTCGATGTTGGGGACGATAGGGTTTTTGTTCCAGCAAGTCGAAAGAGACGAGAGTGGGAGGTGAATCATTGCAACATAGATTTCGGGATTTATAAGAGAGAGATAAAGTGACTTTTGAAAGGATGGCGCCATAAATGTAGAAAACGACAAAAAAGTGGCAGGTCGAGATAGATAAATACTTTTTAAATGAAGGAACCGTCATAGAGATTTACGATGCAAGCAATATTTAGGGAATTTTCTTAATTTCATAAGAGAGAGTAATCCTTATTCTGAAATAATTATTATTTTAGTTATTTATAGATAAGTCTATCACAAACTACACATACCTAATTCCCTTATAAGAGAAGTAAATCTCTCTTTAGGTAAGGTTTTTGTGAAGATATCTACTAACTGATTTTGAGTATCAATAAAGCAAATATCTATATTACCATTGGCTACATGATCACGAATAAAATGATATCTAACCTCTATATGCTTTGTCCTTGAGTGCTGTACTAGATTTTTGGTAAGATTAATGGCACTGGTGTTGTCGCACAGCAGGGGAATTATCTTGATGTGCAATTCATAATCCTCAAGTTGCTGCTTAATCCATAGGAGTTGTGTGCAACAGCTTCCAGCAGCCACGTACTCAGCTTTAGCTGTTGACAGTGCTACTGAATTTTGCTTCTTAGAGGACTATGAAATCAGACAACCTGCAAGAAATTGACAATATCTACTGGTGCTCTTTCTATCTATTTTGCATCCAGCGTAGTCAGCATCAGAATATCCTACTAAATTAATTTCACATGAACTTGGATACCATAATCCTAGATCATGAGTTTTAGCTAAGTATCTAAAGATCCTTTTGACACAAATTAGATGAGACTCTTTAGGATCTACCTGATACCTAGCGCATATGCATACACTAAATAAAATATCAGGTCTACTAGCAGTTAAGTAGAGTAAAGAACCTATCATACCTCTGTAGAGCTTTTGGTCTACTTTCTCACCATCTTTATCACTGTCTAACCTTGTTGATGTACTCATTGGTGTTGACAGTGGCCTGACGTTTTCAAATCCAAACTTCTTTAGTAATTCTTTGATGTATTTGGCTTGACAAATATGTGTGCCTTCTCTTCCTTGTTTGATTTGTAATCCAAGGAAGTAGTTGAGCTCCCCCATCATGCTCATTTCAAACTCTCCTTGCATAAACTTTTCAAAATACTTACAAAGAGACTCGTCAATAGAACCAAATATTATATCATCAATATAGATTTGTACAAGCAATACATTTTTGACTTTGGACTTAATGAACAATGTGTTGTATACTTGACCTCTAATAAAGCCATGTTCTAATAAAAAAGCACTGAGCCTTTCATACCAAGCTCTAGGTGCTTGCTTTAATCCATACAATGCCTTATGCAATTTAAATACATGATTCAGAAAATCAATATCATCAAAACCAGGAGGTTGTTCTACATAAACTTCCTCCTTTATATATTCATTCAAAAAGACAGATTTTACATCCATTTGAAAACATTTCAAATCTAATGTTGATGCATAAGCAAGTAAAATTTTGATTGCCTCAAGTCTGGCCACTGGTGCATAGGTTTCATCGAAATATATGCCTTCCTCTTGGGAATAGCCTTGAGCTACCAGTCTGGCCTTCTTTCTAGTAATCACATCAGCTTCATCCAATTTGTTCCTGAACACCCATTTGGTGCCAATCACAGGATGATCTGATGGTCTCGGAACAAGGGACCATACTTGGTTTTTCTTGAACTAGTTAAGTTCATCTTGCATGGCTAATATCCAAGATTCATCAGGCAGTGCTTCATTGACTGTCTTGGGCTCTATTTGAGATACAAAAGCTAAATAATCACAAGGAATTACATTACCTCTCGTTCTTACCCCAACCGATGGATCCCCAATGAAGTTATCCAATGGGTGATACTTTTTGTATCTCCATTCCTTTAGAAGATTGTCATGTGATATGTCTTTTTGTTGTAGATCTTCCAAGGGTGGATCTTCCTTGTCCTCGATGGATGAGTTCTTTAATTTCTCAGATAGTTCATCTGCATCATCAACATCACTATCTACATCCTTTCTCAAGGAAGGGTTAGTCTCATCAAAAATAACATGCACTGTTTGTTCAATTAATATAATATGCTTATTAAATACTCTATAACCTTTGGGTTTGGATTCATACCCCTTGAATATACCTTCATCAGACTTTGAGTCCAGCTTACCAATATCCCTTTTTCCATTATTGTGAATAAAGTATGGACATCCAAAGGTTCTGAAGTGACTGATCTTTGTCTTCTTCTGTTTGTAAAGCTCATATGCAGTCTTCTTCAAGATTGGCCTGATCATCACTCTGTTGATTATATAGCATGATGTGTTGATGGCTTCGGCCCAAAAATACCTTGGTAAATTATATTCTAACAACATAGTCCTTGCCATATCTAATAAGGTTATGTTCTTTAACTCAGCAACTCCATTTTGCTGCGGTGTCCTTGGTGCTGAGAAATTATATTCTATTCCTTGATCATCACAGAATTTTGCAAATCTTTCATTCTGAAATTCTCCTCCATGATCTGATCAAATACCAATAATGCTGTACTTTTTGTCTTTCTGTACCTTCTTACTGAAGATGACAAAGCTGTTGAATGTATCATCCTTATGCTCCAAGAAGGATACCCATGTAAATCTGGAGTAGTCATCTACTATGACAAATCCAAAGTTCTTTCCTCCGAGACTTATGATTCTCATTGGCCTAAATAGATTCATATGTAGAAGTTCTAAGGGTTTAGAGGTTGTTACCACAGTCTTTGACTTGAAGAATGACTTGGTGTGCTTTCCTTTTACACACGGCCCATAAACACCATCCATTCTTGAACTTACTTTGGGTAGACCTTCCACCAAGTTTCTCTTGATTAATTTTCTCATGCCATCCAAGCTGCAGTGGCCCAATCTTCGATGCCAGAGATCAATTGACTACTCTTTATTCGCTGCCAAACATATGTCCTGATCTTTTAATTCTTCCAGATAAAGTACATACAAGTTCTTTTCTCTATTAGCTTCAAAAATGATTGCACTATCCTTTATGATACTGCACTTTGATTCTTGAAATCTGATCTGATGACCTTTATCGCAAAGTTGGCTGATACTTACAAGGTTGTGCTTCAGTCCTTCGACACATAGAACATCTTCTATAACGGTTTTGCCTTTACTGCCTAATGATTTGCTACCTATGACAGTCCCTTTTCCATTATCTCCATAAGTGACTGTGCCTTCTTTAGCTTCAAGATGGGAAAATAGCTTTCTGTTCCCTAAAATGTGCCTTGAGCATCCACTGTCCAAGTACCATTTTGATGCTCGAAGGTTTACCTGCAATGAAAACACTAAGCTTTAGGTACCCAAGTTCTTTTGGGTCATGATTGGTTAGTATCATCAATTTTCTTTTTAATTATCCATCTTTTATGTTTAGTTGGACATGTTATTTTAGTATGACCTAACTTGTTGCAGTGACTACAACAAGATGTTCTACTAACTTTTTCAGTTGGAATATATTTAAAGCTTGACTTATATGTTATGTCTTGTTCAGCTACAAACTTAGGTGTTGGATATATTTTAGGGTATACTACCGTTTCTTCATTATCGGGAGGAGTATAACCTAATCCATGCTTCTTTTTACCTGACTGTCTAGCACCTTTCAGTATTAACGTTGTTTTACCGTCTGTAAATTTTTCTAACGTGCTTGATAATTTTTCATTTTCTATTATTAATGTATTAACTTCCTGTTTTAATTTATTTACTATTTCTTGGTTTTCCAAGCTTGGTAATTGTTCATTTTTAATTTTCAGGTCCTCACATAACAACTCGTTTCTTCTTTTTAGTTTAGTAATTTATTTTTCCATTTGCTCATTTTTAGATTTTAAATCTAAATTAGTATTTTCTAAGCATGCAAGATTTTTCTTACTGACTTTTAATGATTTACATACTTCTTTATATTTACAGTACAACTCATTAAAAGCGTCTTCTAAATTATCAGAATCAGATTTGTTACATGAAGAGAAGGATGAGTCAGATGTTACCTTTTCGTCGATGTTAGCCATGAAGGCCAATTTGGCCATTTCTTCTTCTTCTCCACTGGAACTCGACTCACTGTCTAAGTCGCTGTTGTTGTCCCATGCTGCTGCCATGGCTTTCTTCTTGTATCTTCTGAATTTGTTGGAACTATCCTTCTTTCTGACTTCAGTTTTCTTCAGCTTTGGACATTCCGCTTTGATGTGTCCTAGTTTCTTGCATTCGTAACAGATGGGCTCAGCTCTCTTTGATACCCTTTCCTTCTGGATTTTTGTAATCTTTGTTTTTCTTGAAGTATCTCCTTCCAGACTGGTACTTCTTTCTAGCTAATATCCTTTGTAGTATTCTGGAGAGGAGAGCTTCCTCATCTTCACTGCTTCTTATACTTCTGTTACCATCTGAAGATTCTTCTGATAAGTCTTCTTTTTCTGCCTTGAGAGCGTTGGAGTGCTTCTTTCTGCTTGATGATTCTCCCAACCTTTCCATGTTGATCTCATGGGCCATTAGGGACCATATGAGTTTTTCTAATGACATTCTCTTCAAGTCATTTGCTTCTTCAATTGCCGTTACTTTGGGAGTCCATGAAGCTAGTAAAGATCTTAGAATTTTCCTGACCATGTCACCCATTTCATAAGTCTTTCCTAGACCGGCTAATCCATTTGTGATGTCAGTGAACCTGCTGTCCATCTGTGTGATAGTCTCTCCTGACTACATCTGAAATCTTTCATATTGAGTCACAAAGATGTCTATTCTCGTTTCTTTTACTTTATTTGTGCCCTCATAGGTGATTCTCAATTTTTCCCACATCTCCATGGCAGATTTGCAGGCGGAGATCCTGTTGAACTCTTTCTTGCTAAGAGCACAACATAGAATGCTTTTTGCCTTGCAGTTGAGAGAGATTTTCTTCTTGTCGTCTTCCGTCCATTTGTCTTTTTCGTTCGTGACTAGAAGATCTCCTTCTTCAACAATCGACCAGATCTGATAGTCGAGTCCTTGTAAGAAGAACTCCATTCTTGTTTTCCAATAAGTATAGTCTTCACCGTCGAACAAAGGTGGCATGTTGACTGACTGACCTTCGAAGTGACCTTGGGCTGCCATTTGATCTTTTCTCTTCAGATCGTTGGATTTTCTTTGTCGAAGAGACTAGCTCTGATACCACTTGTTGCGCAGCTAGCAAGCCTAGAGGGGGGTGAATGGGATTCTTAAAACTTGATTACCTAAACCTGTCAACAAGAACATTTATACAAAACACTGCGTTTGGTTGTTAGTGTTAGTAGAGAAATAACAACAAATACACAGAGAACAAACACACTGCACAAGGATTTTTATCCTGGTTCAGATCTCCTCTTCACAGGAGTCCTACGTCCAGTCCCTGAGCAATAACTCAGGATACCACTACCTAAGGGTACAGTCCCCCTTATGGACACTTACACACCCAGCCATAGCTGGTCTTCTCTTCACAACCCGAAGAGGAAAAACACCACACTGGAACACCAAGGTCTTCCTTCAACATGAAGGGAAAAACACCCTGGAACCCCCAGGTCTTCCTTCAACACGAAGGAAACAATACGAAGATGTTGTTCGAAGGAAGACAAGCTCCTAGATCAAGCTAATAGAGCAATGCTTGATCTGAAGCAAGGACTGAGAGGAAGAGATCTATAATAAAGAATTCTCTTAGTCCACAAACACTCTCTCCAAGATCTACTCTAGACGCAGAGAGCTAAGAGCAAAGCTAAAACAATGGAGTGAGGCTTGGCTATTCTGGATGCTCGCAGATTGTGTCGAGTAAGATTATCAAGATCCTTCTTTTTTGGAGCCATTAGTCTTCAATATATAACTTCTTTTGAAAAATAGTCGTTGAAGTATCCGTTGTCTCTTTGTTCTGAGAACGTTAGACTGCATGGTTCTCCTTTGCAGTCAACGGTCCTTTATGTTCCATGCACGTAAGAAAAAAAATCCTTCTTGAAATCCTCCAGCATCTACTTTATCCAACATTATATAGAGTCGTGCTGTCAGAGACCTGCACACATTAAATGCTAAAGCGTAGACAGCTAAGCTGTCTCTTGTTGTCAGTCAATCATTAGAGTGAGGATACATCAAAATAGAAATCTCATTCTATCTTTCCAAAAAGATATTACATGTAGAAACATAAGAATAGAAGATATCTGAACATGCATCGTGCAGAGAAATGTACGGTTATATTTAATGCATGGATATAATAGAAATACGTAGGATGACTTTAACTTGTCAAGATATTTGAATATCAAATCGTTATATTTCATGAAATCGTTGTGAGAATCACTTATGAAATCATTGTATGAGTGAATCGTTTGAGAACGAATTATTACAAGTAAATCGTTATAAGCAAATTGTTATAATCAAATCGTTATAAGCAAATCGTTGTGAACGAATCATTACAAGAAAATCGTTATAACCAAATCGTTATAAGCAAATCATTGTAATCAAATCGTTATAAGAAAATCATTGTGAACGAATCATTACAAGCAAATCGTTATAACTAAATCGTTGTCTTACTTATCGAGTCGATGAGTGATCAAATCGCCGTTCTGCTTTATCGAATCGTTACACAAACCAAGTCGTTGTTGTGACTTATCTAATCGTTACACCAAGCAAATCTTTGTGTAACTTATCGAGTCGTTATAATGACCGAGTCATTGTTGTAACGTGTCGAATCGATATGAATACTAAATTGATGAGGAACTTATCGAATCGTTATGAAAGACAAATCGTTGTGAGACCAAGTCGTTGTTATCACTTACTAAATCGATGAGAAACCGAATCGTTGTGAGAGCAAATCGTTGTTCTCACTTATCAAATCAATGTGAAACCGAATTGTTGTGAGAGCAAATCGTTGTTCTCACTTAAGAAATCGTTATGAGAGCAAATCATTGTTCACTTATCAAATCGATGTGGAACGAAATCGTTATGAATCCGAAATCGATAAGGTACTTACGAAATCATTGTGTTATGCCATAACTTATGGAATCGTTATGCTATGCAATCGTTGACACAGCTTATGAAATCGTTATGAAATCAAAATCGGTATAATACTCATTAAATCCTTATGGAAATGAAATCGATATAAATGAGGAAATCATTATGTAAGATCGAAATCGATGCAACACTTATGAAATCGTTGTAACTTATGGAAAGTCAATATGTACTTAGATAATATTTCATGCTCTGAACTTGAAATGCTATAGTATAGTAAATACTTACATATTTCCTTGATTTCGCCTGACTTGTTCCTGTATCTTAGCTTCATAAACACTTTGTTATATCAAACTTTATTTGAGTTTAGTTAATCACTAAAATAGATATGTAATTCATAAAATTATATGGAGATGACCTGATCATCAAGTGGAAATCTCAAGGGGTGCTTGGGGACTGGATATAAGACTCCTGATTGATAGGAGGTCCGAACTAGGATCAATTTTTGGTGCACTTTGTGTGATTTTTTCCGCCCAAGTCTTCACTTGTTTCACACACACACTACTAGAAAACACAGTTGTACCTACGACCAAAAACGTTAGTAATACGGCAAATATCGTAGGTATATATGTATACCTACGACATTTCCTACGGCTTCGGTCGACGGTAAAGTACATGTTGGTAATACTATTACCTACGACAGAGTCGTAGGTAATGTACATGTACTTTACCTACTATATTTAATATCGTAGGTTGTGTTTACGTACAGACTAAAATGTCGTAGGTTTTTGTACCTGAAAAATAAATATTATCTATTATTCCTCCACATATAACATATACATATTCACCTGCCTTTCCTATTCATATTCCATTCTCAACAATCACATCCACAACATTCACTCATTCCCATTCACAAAATCTCATTCATTTATACACTTCATCAACATAGCCACATTCATTCATACACCATCAACATAACCACATGCATTCATATTCTTACATTTTATCAACAAAACCACATTCATTCATTCAAACACATTGTGGTCATTCACAACATTTTTTATATTAATGTCAAATATACATCCACAACATCTATTTGTCCAAAATTATACCAAAGTGTTAACAAAGTGATATATTAAACAAAAGTTGATCTGTTCTGCGCAGCATCAATCCATTTGCCATGTCTCACAACCAAGTGAAGAAATGATATCTAGACGTAAGAATACCATCCTGAAAAATGTTTTCAATAACTTGTGAGAAACAAAACACAAATCAACATCATGTGTATAATGTACACTCAGAAAAATGTGTCACAGGTACATCCAAAGAGAACAAAGTCTACTCACTTCTTTCCATATCCAAGTTGTTCTCTTGTTGTTGATTCAAGAACTCCAATAGCTTCTCTACAAAACCAAAATGAGTTTTGAGTTTAAAACTTATACAACCAATCTGGATATATATACCACAAAAGATAAGGGGCCATCACTTATAGAAAGCTCTGTTATATGATGTCAGGAAAGGTAAAATACAGAAGTACGATGGCAATAGGTTCATATAAACATATTCAATATGTATGCCTTCCTTGCATAAATAAAATGTGTTCCTACATGGTTCCCTTGCATAACTAGTAGGATATGCCTTATTGTAGTTCCTCTGACCTGTAAGAACAAAAGTTTATAAGTCAAATAGCTTCTCAAACAATGACAGTGTAAGAACAAATAGAATAGGGAACTGAAAGAAGGACATGTATGTTGGATGATTTGTGGAGCAGTTTCATATCCTAAGCCAAGGGGCAACAATCCATCACCAATTTCTAGTTCCATGCTACATAATTTTTTTTGGATTACATCCACCAACCACATTCACATTCACATTATCTCATTCAACCTCTGAGAACCAGTTTAAGAAAAAAAGAATACTTACTAATAAAGGAAAATGCTATGAGAGCAAAAGATTATACCCCTCCTAGAACTAATTGCTTGCCTCCACTGCCTATGCACATAAGGCAACACCCAATACCTAGCCAACATACCTGCCAGAAGCGAGGATAATTCAAAACTGCTATAAGGCCAGTTGGCAAGCAAACATACATTCTTGGTCGTGCAGCTTAAACTCATGACTGAAATTAATCCCTAAGACTTTTGAAGAGCTAAAGAAGATGAATAAAAGATATATTATTCTCATAGGAAACCACTAGCTTAAGAATGAATTAAACTCAATCCCCACATTCAGTTGTCAAATATTATCCAATGTGAAGAAGCTTTAGTTTTTCTTCACCACAACCCAAAACTTCTTTCTTAGAAGGTCCCAACAATTCTATGAATAAAAAAGGCTCTTATAGATGACAAATAAAACAAACAAATCATGCAGAAACAGATTTTCCAACAAGTCAAAATGGAGTAAGAAGAACATTGATTTTCCAAGAAGTGGTTAAACAGAACAACTAGTCAAATACCTCAGATTTCAACTAGCAATGAGAACATCGACATTGAGTACAGATTACTATTCAATGCACTTCTTGGAAAATTTCAGCAATAGGAGAATAACTCCAATGACAATAGCTTCCTATAGACTAGATCTTGGATTACTAGGTTACAAACAGTAAATTGAGTGATGTGAAGAGGAAACAAAACTATTTGATTCTAGCAACTTTAAGAGAATACAATTTCATTTGAGCAAAAGGATACTCTTATTTTTCATGTTCTGTTGCAGAATTTGCTTCAGTTTAGGGGGACCAGGCCACTGAAATGATACAAACTACAAACATTTTTTTTAATTATTTTTCTGTTTTGCACATTAAGATGTTCCCGGCTGTGCCCAGCAAAGAATGCTGACCTCGAAGGGTCTTGGAGGGACACGGAGTGGGAGCTGAGCATGAGAACAACCGTGGTCATGGTGGGTCTATCAGCTGCAGCTTCCTGGACACACAGCAACCCAATTTGAGCACACCTCATCACTTCACCTCTCTCATATTGGCCACCCAAAGATGGATCTATTATCTCCAGTAAGGTTCCATTTGTCCAGTGCCTCCATGCCTGGAAGACGCCCATTTGAGAACAGAGTTGGTCAGAGTGCTCTCACTGTGTGACTTTGTTCAAAGATTCAAAGCAATGCTGCACTTGGAAAAAAAGGGAAGAAACCAGAGAAGGAAAGAAGGCAGAGAAAGAGATGGCATACATGGCCTAACAGGTCTGTTGATCCTGTAGAATCTGAGAAGAAAGAGTTCCTCTGCCCAGTTAGTATCTCAAGAATCAGTACACCAAAATTGAACACATCAGACTTGTTTGAGAAGCGCCCTCTCGTTACATACTCTGGCGCCATGTACCCACTGGTCATGCATCACAAGAAAATTCCCCATAATTAGAACATTGTTTCATGTTTCAACAAGTACTTACATCTTGAGGGAGGAAGAAGGGAATTTTACTTTTCATCGATTTCTACTTACAATGTTCCAGCAACTCGAGTGGTGCTTGCTTGAGCCAATCCAAAGTCTGAAATCTTCGGGTTCTTATCTGCATCTAAGAGGATGTTGCTGGCTTTCAGATCCCTGTGTACGATCTTCACTTGTGAATCCTCATGGAGATATTGCAGCCCTCGACCGGTGGCTAGAATGATCTTACACCTCTTTTCCCAGTTCAGCTGCCGATATCTTGTGGGATCTGTCGCATTCAAGCACAAGGTCAGTCAAGCAAACCCAAAGAGAACCAGAAAAAAAAAATCCATCTGCTATGTTCTTGTGGGTTCAGAGCCTACAATCATAAAGGCATGTACTTAGATAGGCTTACCAAATAGGAATTTGTCAAGACTGCCGTTGGGTACGTATTCGTAGACGAGCAATTTCTCCTCCCCATCTAAGCAAAGACCCAGCAGCCTCACCAGGTTCCTGTGCTGAAGCTTAGCAAGCAGAACCACTTTGTTCTTCAGCCTCACCAGGTCCGAGTAACGTCGTGGATGCTGCTCCGCCGCCGGTCCTTCTTGCCCTCCGTGTTCTGCCGGAGGAAGTACTTCTGGGCGTGGCTGGCCACCTGGGTCGGCATCCTCATCACCACCGCCATCCTCGAGATGCTCCTCCAGTCACCTTTCTTGTACGTCTCCAGCCCTTCCAAGAACCGCCTGGTTGCAGAAGAAAACAAATGGAGGAAGAAAACATCAAATTCCAGAGGGGGGGAGCGGGATGGGGAGATAAAGATGGAGTCTTTATCCTCCTCCGGCATGCTGGGTCGGGTTGTCGCGCGCACCTGTGCTCTTCTTCCATCCACGGGATCCCCTTCTTGCGCTCCTCGGGCTTGGCCCTCCCCGCGCTGCCTCCGGACGAGCTCGCCCCCGCGCCGCCTCCGGACGAGCTCGCCCCCGCCCCCGCGCCGCCTCGTCAGCGTCACCTACCTACCTCCCCCGATCAAATCCCCCTAGACATGTCCTCCCAATCCCTCTGCTCCGACGCGTCCCACCGGCTCCCGATCTAGAACAGTACTTCCCCACAGGCTACAGATCCGTCGTCCGTGAACCCGCCGGTCGATCGACCGCCGACAGCGGGGAGCTGCTCCGATCCTGCAGCAGAGATCCACCGGAGGGGAAATGGAGACAGGATAGAATGGGGAGATCGAGGAGGAGGCCGGAGATGATGACTGTTGAGGATCGAATGGGAGCTTTCTCTGCAACGAGCAGAGACGCAGCAGGAGAAAGGGGTGGGGGTGGGGGTAAACGGTATTGGGCGCCATCGCCAATATCCTTCCCCGCGCCACCAGCCGTCTCGCACGCCGTCCTCAGCCTCCTGAGCGCCGTGGGGTTCCCGCTGATGTCCTTCTTGGGCTTCCTCTTAGGTGGTGCCGAGGTCGATGCCAATCGCCGGTCCATCGCCCTTCCCGACCATCTCTGATCACCGAAGGACGAATGCGAACTCGGAATCCGAAGCAGAATGGAGCCTCTTCCTCGGCGACGGTGTGAGGACCCTGTTCCTCGGTGACAGCGTGAGGAGCTCCCTCTTCCTCAGCGATGGTGAGGCGCAACCGACTTTGACAGAGTAGGGCACAGAAGGGAGAGAAATCACGAGTGCAAGAGGGAAAAGGGAAAGGCGGGGGACGGGGGTTTTGAGAAAGAAAGGGGGGAAAGGGAAAATGGAAGGCGGGAATTCGGGAGGGAAAATAATAAAAAAATAAAAAAAAGGTTTATACCTACCATAACATGTATTGTGTAAGTATATATTTTATATGGCGTAGGTATATCTTTCTAATACCTACAACTATCAAACGCGTAGGTATATAGTGTAGGTAGAAGTCAGTTTTCTTGTAGTGACACCATACTAAGTACTAACGATACTGTCTAGAGTTATCTTATCTTCAGATAAACTTTTTAAGTGCAAAAAGTTCTATTCACCCCCCCCCCCCTCTAGGACATTTAAAGCTCCATCTCGATCTAATACATGTGACTTGTGAGGCTCACACACCTACATCCCCCTCTCAGGTGCTTAACGGGCATGGTTTCGTGGGGGCGGACCTATACCACTAGTAGTTGTGTGAGTTTTGACTTTTGTTGTACACCTCGGGATATGTCTCAGACTTTTGTACTTTTTTTTAACATATAATAATGTAGTGAGATAATATAATTTTATGAATATATATTAGATCATATACTTTATAATGCATGCTAATACAGTGTGATTGTCCTTTTATGTTCCTATTAGACACGTGTGTGAGATGTCTCTTGTGAGACTCTCGTCTATGAGCGAGAGGCGGGTCTACATATAAAACTTTTTCGTACATAAATATTCAATGTCGCTGCATCCAATCTCAAGACCCCTTGATATTTTGTTGCCTCTTGCAGTTCTTCCTCTTCCCATCAAGGGTCATGCCCAATTTCTCAAAATTTCAAAGTCGTCAAATAGTCCGGAAATAGTTCACTGCAGATTCGATATCGGACCCCTCCACTTTTTATTGGAAAATTCCCAGAAGAAACCCACACCATCATTTACATGTTACATGCTCGTGTGACTGGTGCGGCCTATCCGCTCTCATCAAGGAGTACATTTTTAAAATATATATATACTGAAATATTAGCCTATTATATCATTCAGTAGAAGTTGAATAAAAAATTTCTTGTAAATCTATTGCCAATAAAAGTTGAACATTTGACCTTTCCGTGATGCATATACAGGACAAGAGTCACTTCTTGAGTAATCATCAAAGAGTGCATAGTATAAGAAAACAACCTTGAATTCTCCGAGTCTTGTGGGAAGGCTGCTTATGATTAATGCGTATCCATACACATATATATACTTGTCGATACTGTCTCTTGATCAATCGTAGGAACAGACCCACCAAATGAATTCTGGATGTAATTAAAGTTCTCGGCTCTGGTGGATCGAGGCAACACATTAGAAGAACAGGTAGCCTGTGCTTTCTTTCAAACTTGGCAATAACGCGAGACAAATCTCGGGAGGAGAGATGATGGCATGAGCAGCTGGCGCGTGCCTCGAATAATTTAGGCTGCACCCGTGGGCTCTGGCCCGACAGAGCCCCGGGGGGGTTGTGGCGACGGGGAAGCATCTCTGTACGGGGGGGACCCTCACCCAACGTCTGCACGGACGCTACAGCGCAGCAGCCCATCCCCACGGGGATCGTTGTTCGTATTCTCAATCTGGACGCTTGCACCATCTCCCCTTTATATTTCATTTCCCCTTTCTTCCGGCATCCAAGGCTCCACGCAAGAAGCTGGGACAGCAGTAGCAGCCACAAAGGATATAACGAAGAATACAGTTCAAGTTAGAAAGGAAGGAGAAGGCTATTTTTATCGCTTACCTTGTCTTCCAGTCTTTATCGATCTGCTGCTTAGCTGCTATGGCCATGAAGGCCAGAAACACCATCTTCCTGCGCTTGCTCCTCTTCTCAGGCATTCTACTGGTTTTTATATTCAGACAAGGTTATTTGCGCCCATAGTAGTGTATCCTAATTAACCACTTTCTTCTTCTTATATGCTCTTCTACTTGTTCTTTTTCCATCGTTTTAGTCCCTGTTCTAAGCGTATGTTTCAGTAGCGGAGCAAGTTTCTACTGTTACACTTGCACCTTTTTTTCTTTTAATTAGTTACCTGATAATTAATTAGGAGCCGTTTATATATGCATTCGTATACACACATATATATATATATATATATATATATATATGTCATTTTAAAGGCCTCAGTTTTATTCTGTGCGGTTCCGTGTTCGTGCTTCCTAATTAATTTACACATCGCTGTCCCTTGAAAGGGTGCAGATTGTGGTTTCGAAGCTGCAAGGCCTCGCCATCTGCAGGTCCACGGGGGCACGATTTCACAGAAATCCCCGGAGGAATTACTCAAGCCAAAGGTAATATCCCCCGTTGTTATTTTGAAAGTATGTATATATATATATATACGAGGTGGTGGCTTCACCTGAAGTTTGCACTTGAAAGGCCTTTGATCCCCATAGCATCGAAGACTAGTATATAGCCGTATACATGGATATTATCTGTATATAATATTGTGCTCTCCGTGCATGTTAAGGCAGGGTGTCAGCGGAGAAGGATTAATGTACTGGAGGAGGAGGGGGGAGAAGAACCCAAGAAGACTAATCATTGGTTCAACTGCTCCAACTTGCAGTTACAACGAATGCAGGGGATGCCGGTTCAAGTGCCGGGCCGAACAAGTCCCTGTCGACGCCAATGACCCCATCAACAGTGCGTATCACTACAGATGTGTGTGCCACAGATGAATCACCGGCCGGCGTACGTGCAGCATATTACTTAACAACGAGTATGGGACTGCATCCATACTTCATATTTTGCCCTCACACGTACCGAAAACCTCCTACAATATATATCATATATGTGCTGCCTGCCTACGTGCAAGAGAGAATTTTGGCAGGAGGCTTCGGACCTCCTGTCTTCGTCTGACCAATTTTTTTTTTTTTTGTGTGTGTCATTCTGGATTTCTCCACATGTTTGATGCTCTGTGCTCTTTGTTTTATCACACTCTTGTTATTACTCATGCATGCTGGACATACACTAGGAATAATAAGCATTGTGTGATTTGCTAGATCCGTCCTCGATTATGCTATCGTCATATGAATCATTTTTAATTACTTTCTTCCATTTAGTGCCACATATATATGCTGAATTGGCGAATCATTAACATGCATGCGTATCAGTCAGTCAAAAGATAGAAAATCCCAAGGTTAATCAATCGAGTTCTGCGCAAGTAGTAATGCAGCCTTCGGCCTTAATCTTTTCTTGAAATAAAAATTAAACTATTTCTAGCTATAGGCTGCAGCATCCGATGTGCAGACTGCAGACAATAGCTCCCGGAGCACATCAACCTTCACCGACTCCGTTCCCTTAGATGGAGCTCATTAAACACCTCGCATTAATCCTCCTAAACATAATGTATCAAATTGAGAAAAATTTACTGTCCTTGAGGAATTACACTTTCTCATTTTTTTTTTATTCGATGGACACAAAGTTAAAAAAAAAAAGAGGATAATTTTCAAATAGAAGAAACTTTTCTCTATCAAATTATTCATGGACAGTAGCATCTCAGAGGAGTCGTGCCATGCCGTCCCATGATTTGCTTTCACTCAACTTTTTCTTTCTTTTTTTGACACGGGGAGCCACACAACTTTTCACGGGGTGCATAAGTGAAGCCACTTTGTCAGAGAAAAGTATCATCACGACCGTACGTCTTCTCTGTGACAGATCTAACAGAAAGGAAATGTTTCACGAAAAGCTCTTTTAATCCCCCCTGTGTCGCTACCACACAGAGGTGGTGTTCGATTAATACTTAAATCTCACGTCTTCAATTTTATTTGTCATTTATTTTCTAAATTTAAATATTAAAAAATATTAGACATGTATATTCAGAAATATTTGATAACCAATTAAATAACATCAGAACTAACATTTAATCAATAAAATTTGTCACATGGTTAATAAGATCACTTTTCTATCCGTAGATCTTAAATTTAAAACTTGAAACACTCTAAAATTTATTTTTTAAATTAAGTCGTTTGAATCCGACAATCGCCAATCGTCAAATTCCGAACAACTATCTGCCGTCGACATTAAAAATTAATTTTTTAAATTAAATCGCCAAAATCCAACAGTCGCCAATCATCGATCGATTTTGACGATCATCAACAGAATCTTGAAATTCGGCGGCGGTTGGCGGTCATCATTATAATTTGACGACTGCATGCCATCAGAATGTGGCTGAAATTCGACCAGCCGTCGGCGGTTATCGTCGAAATCCGGCGACTAATGTCGGAATTCAGTGACTGTAGGGAGTCATCGTCGAAATTTAGCAGCCACCGGAGGTCATCATCAAATTTTAGCTGACCATCGATAATCCCGTCGACCACTAGCTATCCATCTGAAAAAGAAGTATTTTCTCATAACTTACAAATTAAATAATTAGTCATGTTTAAATATACATATTAAATGTTATTAAATAGACCTCAACCCGCCTCACGGACAAGTAAAATGAAAGGCCGGCACGAGGTACCTGGTTTTCTCCACCTTCTACGGGAGCAGAGCGCACATGGTTTTCATCACCACCTTTGCATGGGCTCAGCCTGTGATGACTGTAATCCAACAGGGTTAAAAGGAGAGCCATTTGCAGCCTCAAAAGCTATTCTGCAATGTCCTGCGGCACTCCCTGGCCTGTGAAGCTCGCAGTGGGGTGTGAGAGGGGGTTCCAAGTAGACTTAATTTGATAGGAAAGTTTTCAAACCATTCAGAGAGAGAGAGAAAGAGATAGAGGAAGAGAGGACCATCACATCAGGTGCGCCCATGTTTGACACCACACAGATCTTGCCAAAATTCCTGCTAAAAAAGAGGTCTTGCCAAAACTCAGAGAGAGAGAGAGAGAGAGAGAGAGACAGACAGAGAGGCAGCCCATGTTTGAAACCACACAGGTCTTGCCAAAACTGCATTGATTCTTTTCAGCGCGAGATATAATTCCTAAGAACACCCGTCGCGTGCGTGCATGGGTCATGCCGGGCGTGCTTCCCTGTCTCGTTTGCTCCCCTTTGTCCTCGACTCCCATGGGCATCATCCCCTGCTGCTGCTGCTGCTGCTCCGGCCGGCTCCAGGGAAGGACCCACGTTGAGACCACTCCCCCTCAAACAAGTGGCTGGTGAACAGCTTTTACTGGAGCCATGATTCAACACTTATTACCCCCTCTAGTTTTACCCTGCATGCCAAAGAAAGAAGAAAGATAAACCCCATTCTCCAGGTTGTGAAATTATGTTAAAAAAATAATTTACTCATTGAAGATTAATTAGGAGTGCATATATATATATATATATATGCACTCGTTTCATTTAGATATATATAAGCGCTCGTTTCATTTAGATAAATATATATATATATTAGGAGTGCATATATATATATATATAAGCGCTCGTTTCATTTAGATAGATATGCATGCTTGCAAAAACTTTTACTTGCTACTCGGGTATTTCTTCTAAAATATCACGTCACGTATTTCACATAAATTGTTTCCAAGTCTACTCTATGCATATTTATGTCTTTATCGACTCATTCACACCTATCTCTCTGTCATCATATATACGATGATAGACAACTGTTTTTGTTTTTAATAATGTATATATTAGTGGATCAAATGTAAACATAAATAAGTCAAAGTAAGAGCTAATGTAAGATCTCGAAAATTTTATTAATTAGAATAAATAATAATAATAATAATAATAATTTAATATTTTTAAAATAGTAAAAATATACTTACCAATATTATATGCATCAGAAACTTTCATAAAATCATACTTCAACTCTAAATAATTCTCCCAAATGACTTACAAAAAAATTCGTACAAAAAAATTCCGATGTTAATATTAATGGATCAATTGTAAATATAAATAAGTCAGAGTAAGAGCCAATGCAGCATTCTAAAAATTTTATTAATTAAAAAATTAAAAATAAATTTAAATTAATAATTTAATATTCTCAAAATATTAAAAACATATGTACCAATGTCATATGTATGTAAATACATCAAAAGTTTCGTAAAAATCATTGTTCAACTCTAAATAAAGCTTCCAAATGACTCACGAAGAAGTTCGTGTGAAGAAAAATCTGATTGTCAAGGTTTAGACGTTTTGCGACTTATTATCGTAATTAGAGAATAAGTCAGAAAATAGTTATCACACGTACTTAATGGAGTCCAAAAATAAAATAAAAATCATAGATGGATTTCAAACAATGGATATTGACAACCCAATGAACGGAATGGACTAAAAGATGTCTTTTGGGCCACAAATATTCATGCTAGGAAATTAACTTGAAATTCAGACATTTTTACTAATAGACCATGAAAGGGTAAATTCTCACCCAATAGACATCCATTGGACTTCAAACCAAGCCCAAATTTATGGTTTCTACCTAAGGTAGGTTTCCATATTTTTCCCATCACGAATTGGGGAGAGAAATCATCAATTGAAGGAATGATACACCCAAATTTGTGTCTAATAGTTTCTTAATCTAATTAGGCAACTAAAGAACCATCTCCCTTTAAATAAGTCCCCTTTCTCCCATGAGACGACCCCTAGGATTGCTGAGGTCATGCTTGGAGGTTGTGGTGGCTGGAGATCTCGAGGGGAAAGTTAGACCAAGAAGCAACTTCATACTTATCTTCACCTACGACCTGCAAGCAAGGCCTTCCAAGATCATCACCAAAGGTTAGTAAAACCTCGACCAAACAATGTAAGACATATATCCCTGGAAAGATCTTTGAGTCTAGTTTCTTATGGGACTATTTTACCCAATGTTTACCAAGTAGATCATGAGAATTAGCTGTTCTTCTCCAACTGGTCGAAACTAGGGCTTTCTGGAAAGCGAATATTATTCAACCTAAAGGTAGGTTATCTCCATACCAAACTCTAATTAAACTCGCTCATGCATACATGTGTATAGATCATGTTTACTATTTTCCCCAATTTCTGTGATGTGGATTTCGTGAATTAAATCTTGCATGTTAGAATATTGTGTTGTCTAGTTTAAAACCATGATCTGTTTTACGAGTTTTGTATCTTTTTGTGGAGTCATTTCCAGACTGAGTACTCAACATGAAACTTGTTCTCCCATGAGTCTAGTTTCATTTGACCCTAGTTTTCCAAATTTTTATTGACTGTACAGAGATTATTAGCCTGTACATGAGTACTATGTCAGATTCACATAGACAGTCACAACACATCTTGTTACCCTGTCAATCGACCATTATTTCTCGATTACTTGTTACTATACATTGTATAGGAAGTCCTCTAGCTAACAAAAGTAATTTCAACTAATTTGGATCATTCTACATATTGTTTTTTATTTTCAAAGGTTCCTGTGTCAAATCCAACCAGAGTTGGAGTCAGATTAACTCATATAGAAGACAACCTAGAACCCCTGTTTAGAATGTGACAAGTCGACATATCGCATTAAGAAAGCAATAAGATCACTATCACCTTCTCACTGAGAAGGCGACAGGGTCATGGTTGCCTTCTTATTAAGAAGGTGACAGGCCCACTGTCGCCTTCAAGGTGGCGACAATGAATGGGTCGCCTCCTGCTCCAGAAGGCTGGATCGTCTTGTTTCGCTCCATTTCACATTGTATCTTTGCCCGGTTTGTTCCTGTTCGTAGTATATACTGTAAACATGCATTTATCAACCCATGGAAAAGTTAAAAACATATTTACATGATTTTTAATTGATCTTATGTTAATGATCATGCTCTCAACCTACCAATTATTCACTCTCTTGCCTTGTTAAAAACACATTGCTACTTGCTAAAATTGTTCATGCATGATTATTATTTCCTGATTTATCACCCCAGATAGTTGCCATAAATGGAGTTTCCACAAACGGGGTTTCCATAACTAGACTTTCCATAATCGGTTTCACACACACGCACTTGAGCAATTCTCGTGCACGGCATGTGCATATACTATAGCACGATGGGAAAAGCCCTTATTGGCTTGTGGTGAACTCTTCATCAATATTTCTCATGTTGGACTAGTGACCCCTTGACTAAGTCCTCCGTAGGTCTCCTCTGGCCATGGATTCCCACATGGCCAACGAGTAGGTTGTACCATTGAAGTACCAAGAAGTTAGTGTGCTTGTATCTTTCTTCTCTTGACATTCTTGATAAGATCTTTCTCTTCTCATCTTGATTCTGGAGTATACCTTTATTGAACATAAGAGCAAGTTACTAATAAGTGATTGGATTAAATTGAAAACACGTCGCCATGTTGCTGGATTGAAATCTTGAACTACTGTCTTAACTATCTTGATATTGTTGAACTCTTAAAATACGACCATACTTGATTGTGGGCATCTACATTTAAATTACTTTAGATGCTAGATCGGGCACGACGAGTGTCCAAGGACTTCAATCTAGCCCCCTCGATGGAGAGTCGAGAATATACTATTAACCATGGGATATAATGATGACTGACGTTGCAACTGCGCTAGGAGTACTTGCGTGTAAATGCTAGATACATACACCACATTACATGTGTTCATGATATGCATTCCAAGGTGGCATAGATCCTTAGTGCATGTCAATGACTCACGAACTAACTGTCTTGCTCGTGAAAGATACATGCTTGTTGCATGCTTGCTTGCTTGCTCGTGAAATGGCCACTCTTGTTACATGCTATCTTGCTCTTACTCATGAAATTACCATCTTGCTAGATCATTGTTCATCGATCTTGAAATCTTGGATACAACCTTCTTACTATACTGATCATTACATCTCTTGATCTTACTATCTTTCATGACACACTGTTCACGTGTTATTATCGTTGTTTTAATTGCATAGTACATTTCATGTTCATAAATTCTAGCTTTTAAACTATTAAATATTCATATCATTGTTGGAAGATGTAAATACTACTGGGTGAGTGCGCTCATTACCTACTTTCTAACATTTCAGGAAAATAAGATATGGATGACGTAGAGAACCAAGACTATATTGGAGATGAACAAGAGTGAAGAGTGCTCTCAAGCCTTAGCATTGAAGTATTGTTATCTTAACATCATAGAGTAAGAGAGTATTATGAAAATGTAATAAGAGTGAGGATAGTATGTAATCTTCCCTTTATTGTGTCTTAGTCCTGTAATTCAACTCGGAGTGGAGTATATACTAGTTCTCATTATTGAAATAAATAAAGAGTTTGATACTTATGATCAGTGCAAATTAGTTGTGTTATATGTGATTGCTCGCTAGAGACTTATTTGCTGACTGTTCATGTGTCAACGATCAATTAACTCTCCCGCTGCCATGTTTTCGGACGTGACATCCAAAGACATGAGATTCATTATATTTTGGTACGATATAGATATAGATTAGTCTCATATTAAATATAGTGAAAATAAGTATCTATTTATAAGTAAAAATCATTAATCTTACTTTAAGAACAAAGTCTCAAAGAAAGATAATATTTCTTAGGAGACACTAAATTTTTATGCATCATTATTGGCACTATCTTTAAGAACTTAACAAGAGGTTATGTGTTTTGTCTGAACATCTTATTGCAAGGAGAATGACACTTTTATTTTCAATAGAAAATATCGTGTAAAAATATAATTGAGTTTCATATTAAATATATCTTCAAAAATAAAATATGAAACGGAGAAAATATCCAAGGTACATTATGAGTACCCTTCAAACATTATATATATATATATATATATATATATATTGTTCTCCAACCACTCATTATTATTATTATGGCCCATAGAATGATCAGCTTTTGGATACTCTTGACTTTAAAATGATGTTATAGCACATGGGTCCACTTTAGTAGCCACGCTGACACCAATTCCTTTCATCTATGTGCCTCGCAATGGTGGTAGGATGCACGTCTAGGTGAGTCAATAAATTATATAGAAAATGCACCTATCTTGTCATGTCATAGGCCTGCGTCGAGGGTGCCTCATTAAAGTAATTAAAATTTGTTGAAAAATATCTATTATAGTCACTAATTACACTTTTGAGTATATTTTTAGTTTTTTTACCGGTCAATGCAATGAGGGCATATTATGAAACATATTATTTGATTATCCTATGATCCTTATGTGTGTTCCATGAAGAATTTTGTGCAACGAAAAATTTAATTGGCCAAGTTTACAACACATCATGACTAATTATCCTAATTAGGAAACAAAGTCGGAAAACCATTACTATGGAAATGTAACGTGATTATAAATTAAATAAAAATATTGGAACATCATGTATTAATGACTCATTATCAGAATTGGGCCAATGGACAACTTTTGGCCTAAGAATAAAATGAAGGAATAAAATACATGAAAATTTGTAACCCTAATTGAGCAGAAATTAGAAAGAGGTAATTAGGGTAACATTTTAGGCAATTACCAATACTTAGCAACCCAATTTCGTGCCTAGTCATAATATGAAGCTTCCTAAAGCCATACACACTCTACAAGGGAGGTGAATCATCAAAACTTGGAACGTGAAAACTCAAAACCGCAACCCTTCCTTCCTACACCCAATGGGACTCCTAAAAACCCTAGAAGTTTTAATACTCTTCCCAAAACCCTTGGGGACAAGTTTACCAAGTGTTGGGGTCATGGGTAGCAGCTCTTGAAGCACCATAGGTGGAGGAAAACTGTAGGGTTTCGTACAGAGTGCAGCGGAAACGCGAATCCCTCAGGTAGATATCGTTGCCGGCCGTCGGAATCGAACACAAAACGGTAAACCACGCACAGGCAGATCTCATCTTTACCTTTGCGGGGTTGCGTAACTCCCGAATCCGGGGAGGAGGTGGCGCAGGAGGCGCCGGTGCTTCAAGCCGTTCAAGTGTCCGGCCTCTAGACGTATCCACGCGAGCTCCGGACGCAGACGGGATCTCCTCGTTCTCCACGCGTCTCCCGGATCTCAGCTCCACCATGTGCAGGAGAGAGGAGAGAGAGGATGGGGGGCGCCCTGGGAGAGAGAGAGGAGGGGGCGGCCAGGGTTAAGCCTGGAGCTTGGCCCAGGGTTTAACTCTCAGCGTATATTTATAGACACCGCGGTTTTTCACAAAAACCCAGTCATTGTCTATAAAGAACACCTTGCCCAGTCTGCTCGGAACTCTTATGCGTGTGACCCTCTAGGCCCAACTGCTAGTCCAGTTTTCAGCCCATTAAGCTCAATAACTCTTTATTGACTTATGGTAATTAATTAACATCTCATATTAATTAATACACAATCAATTATCGTCTCACGATAATTGACCGGGCTTCCAATCAAGTTGGGTGCCAAGCAACACCACTTGATCCTGGAAAGCATTGGGGTTCAGCAACCCATTCAAGGAACCTTTGTGTCATCAGTTACCACGTGACTATAATCCTTCGCTCGTACAATGCTCCCGAGTGCACTTAGGGTATGGTCAACTGTCAAACCCTAATGTGTGTACTCACTTGGTTTAGATGCCGCATAACTATATCAGAAAACTCCTTTTCTGATAAGTAGTCTTGCCCTGGCCAGGGACTATCAGGCATCCTTCCCTAGAGCATTCACTCTCCTATTACCGAGAGCGAGCGATCCCATATTGACCACACAATCACCTTCGAGGTATTCCGCTAGATCCGATCACTTAACTGATTAAGACCTCATGGCTAGAGATCTATAAGTCAAGGCCACCAACAAGGTGTCCTTGGTGTCTCAGGTCTAAGGACCAATCACGCCACTGTGACAATGAATCTAGCTGGTTGACAGTTAGGTAACATTACCATCCAGCGATTCATAACGGATCAGTTCAGTGAACTCATTCTCCAATGAGCACCTACAGATTCACCTTAGTGTCTCCACACAAGTGACTATGAGACCAGTCACCCTCATCATATGAGCAGGTGCAACCTGTACTAGTCTAACCGGATATCCGATGTCCTTCTCGGATATCCTCCGACTAGGAACAATTAAGAATATACGTTTAAAGGATATTAATCTCATTGTTATGATCTCATCATAATTAATATCCATTGCGCATATTCATGGACTTCATAATGAAACGATAAACGAATTACACATAATGAATATAAAAGCCTTATTATTATTATCAAAGAACAAGATTGTACAAGTTATGATTGGCTTGAGGACATCCATAACTAACAATCTCCCACTTGGACTAAAGCCAATCACCTTTATGTCTTAAACCCATAGACTCTAGGTGGCGCTCAAACACAATTTGAGACAGAGGCTTCGTCAATGGATCTGCAATGTTGTCGACTGAAGGAACTCTTTCCACCAGTACATCTCCTCTAGTGATAATCTCCCTGATCAGTGAAATCGCCTCAGAATGTGCTTCGACTTCTGATGAGACCGCGGCTCTTTCGCTTGCGCAATGGCCCCATTGTTGTCACACAGCAATGGGATTGGATCAGAGTCACCTGGCACCACACCAAGGTCGGTGATGAACTTCTTCATCCACACTGCCTCCTTGGCGGCTTCAGCTGCAGCAATGTACTCAGCTTCTGTCGTCGAGTCTGCAGTGGTTTCTTGCTTGGAACTCTTCCAGCTCACTGCACCCCCGTTCAAAGTGAACACAAATCCAGATGTAGACTTGCTATCATCTGGATCCGACTGGAAACTCGAGTCAGTATATGCCCGGAGTTTCAAGTCCCCTCCTCCATAGACCAGAAATATATCCTTAGTCCTTCTCAAGTACTTAAGGATACATTTCACAGCCATCCAGTGTGTTTCACCTGGATTTGCCTGATATCTGCTCGTAACACTTAGAGCAAATGCCACATCAGGCCTTGTACATATCATGGCATACATGATAGACCCTATAGCCGAGGCATAGGGGACTCTATCCATGGCTGCCCTCTCTTCAGGAGTCTTAGGAGACTGCTCCTTAGAGAGAATAATCCCATGTCTCATAGGTATGAGACCTCTCTTGGAATTTTCCATGCCAAACCTTTTGACAATGGTATCTATGTACATGGATTGGGTCAAGCCAAGCATCCTCTTAGATCTATCTCTATAGATACGTATTCCCAATACGTAGGATGCTTCTCCCAAATCCTTCATGGAGAAGTTCTTTGACAGCCAAACCTTTACTGATGATAACATCCCTACATCATTCCCAATGAGTAAGATGTCATCAACGTAAAGTACGAGAAAAGTGATAGCACTCCCACTGACTTTCTTATACACACATGGTTCATCTTCATTCTTAATGAAGTCATAAGATTTGATAGCCTCATCAAACCTTATGTTCCAACTACGAGAAGCTTGCTTCAATCCATAGATGGATCTTTGAAGCTTGCATACTTTGTCTGGACACTCTTTGGATGTAAAACCCTCAGGTTGTATCATATACACTTCCTCCTCAATGTTTCCATTAAGGAAAGCGGTTTTTACATCCATCTGCCAGATCTCGTAATCAAAGTATGCAGCAATGGCAAGAAGAATTCTGATCGACTTTATCATGGCAACTGGTGAGAAAGTTTCGTCATAGTCAATTCCTTGCCTTTGACGATACCCCTTTGCCACCAACCTTGCCTTATAAGTGTCGATCTGTCCATCTGCACCGATCTTTCTCTTAAAGATCCACTTGCACCCAATAGGTACAATACCTTCGGGCAAGTCTACCAAGTTCCAAACTTGGTTGGTGTACATGGACTGCATCTCAGAATTCATGGCATCTCGCCATTTCCCTGACTGAGGACAATCAACAGCCTCTTGGTAGGTCTTTGGATCACCATCCTCATCAAAAGACATGCCTTCACTGATATGTCCAACATATCTTTCAGGCTGTCTAGGTACTCTACCAGACCTACGCTGAATGTGTGTATAATCCTGAACAGGTTCCGGAACCGATGTCTCACCCAGTGGACTTTGCACAATTTGTGGATCTAGAACCTCTTCTAGATCTATTTTACTCCCACTGTCCTCTTGGGAAAGGTATTCCTCTTCCAAGAAGACAGCTCTCCTGGCAACAAACACTCTTTGTTCACCAGGATGGTAAAAGTAGTACCCAAACGTTTCTTTTGGGTATCCAACAAATCTGCACTTATCGGTTCTAGATTCCAGTTTATCTGGGTCATGTCTCCTCACGTGGGCAGGACAGCCCCAGATTTTAACATGTTTAAAATCAGGCTTTCTACCCTTCCATATCTCATATGGAGTGGAAGACACAGATTTACTTGGAACCCTGTTCAGCAGATATGCCGCTGACTCTAGCGCATATCCCCATAAGGAAACTGGTAACTGTGAACGGCTCATCATGGATCGCACCATGTCCAACAAGGTACGATTTCTCCTTTCCGATACACCATTCATCTGTGGTGTATAGGGAGGAGTCCATTGAGAAAGGATACCATTGTCCTTTAAGAATTGTGTGAACTCTGTACTTAAGTATTCACCTCCTCGGTCTGACCGTAGGATTTTAATACTCTTTCCAGTTTGCTTCTCAACTTCATTCTTAAATTCTTGGAATTTCCCAAAGGCTTCAGATTTGTACTTCATTAAGTAAACAAATCCGTACCTTGAGTGATCATCCGTGAATGTAATGAAGTATGAGTAGCCACCCTTGGCTTGGGTAGACATTGGACCACATACATCCGAATGTATTAGTTCCAATATGTCCTTGGCCCTATCTCCATGTCCACTAAATGGAGATTTGGTCAACTTACCCATTAAACAGGATTCACAAGTTGCATATGATTCATAATCAAATGGATCTAAGTATCCATTCTTATGCAACTTTTGAAGCCTATTCTCGCCAATGTGACCAAGCCTACAATGCCACAAGTAGGCAGTGTTCACACTATTCTTACTTCTCTTAGGAGAAACATCAACGTGGAGATTATCATAAGAAACATCAAGTAGATACAAACCATTCACCAAATTTGCTAAAGCAACTAGTTTATTTCTCAAATAAACTGAACAACTATTGTTCTCAATGGTAAACTTGTATCCAACTCTGTCTAAACAAGAAACAGAAATAATGTTCTTAATGATGCTAGGCACAAAATAGCAATCATCTAATAAAAGTAAATCTCCTGAGGGTAACTTGAGCTTCACTGTCCCCACAGTGTGTGCACCAACACTTGTGCCGTTTCCAAGCCTCAAGTTCACCTCGCCCTTGCTCAGCTTCCTTCTACTTGTCAGCACCTGCACATCATTGCAGATATGAGAAGCACATCCAGTGTCCAAAACCCAAGATGTAGAATCTCTAATAGACAAGTGAAGATCTATCATATAGATACCTGAAGCTTCGCCAAGCTTCTGCTTCTCCTGAGCCTTCATTGCAAGGTAATCCTTGCAATTTCTTTTCCAGTGCCCTTTCTTCTTGCAGTGGAAGCACTCGCCCTTTTCTTCTCCTTTGCCTGTGTCCTTCTTTTGTTTCTGCTTAGACTGCTTCTTAGCATTGCCTTTCTTAAAGGCTTGCCCTGCTCTCCTCTTCTTGTTGGACTTTCCAACCATGAGAACAGTGGGCTTTTCCTTCTTAAGGTTGCCCTCAGCAGTCTTTAGCATGTTGAGCATCTCAGCTAAACTCACCTCAATCTTGTTCATTGTGAAGTTCACAATGAACTGGGAATATGAATCTGGAAGTGACTGGAGAATGAGGTCCGTGCTTAGTTCCTTGTCAAGAGGAAAACCAAGCCCCTCGAGCCTCTCAATCCACTCTATCATCTTCAGCACATGAGTCTGTACTGAAGACCCCTCTGCCATGCGAGCTCTGAACAGGGCCTTGGATATCTCATATCTCTCCACCCTGCTCTGCTCTTCAAAGAGCTCTTGCAAGTGCTGCATGATGGATCTAGCATCCATGTTCTCATGCTGCCTTTGCAACTCATTGCTCATTGAGGCAAGCATGTAGCATTGGGCCAGAGTGGAATCCTCCTTCCACTTCGCAAACTCAAGCGTTTCCCCTTCAGGTGCATCAAGGGGTGGTTCAGCTGGGATCTCACCTTCCAGGACATAGGCAATGCGCTCAGACCTGAGGACAATCTTCAGGTTTCTGAGCCAATCCGAGTAGTTCGGGCCTGTCAATCTGTTGGCATCCAGTATGCCACGGAGTGGGTTACCTGACGACATTTTTGCCTATAAAGGAAATGTAAAGACAATTAGCAGATGTTCATAATAATAATTAAATCTAGATTAGGACTTTAATCAAGATTAGCTCCCACTATTTTCCGGCAGACTGTATAACCCTCAGATATACAGAATGGGAGACACCGACGGTCTCCTAGTGGGGATCGGAATCTCACAGACTCATAGCATGATCTTGTGGATAGCACAACAAACCATACTATGATCTGAAAGCGGTCAACCCTTGACACTTGCAACTCTTGCAATATCCGATCTTATTTTGGCCCCTGAATTTTAATGACCTTGTGGATAGCACAACAAGTCATTAAATCCAGTCTAAGCAATACCATCATTACGTAACGAGCATAGATTTGGATGTAGCCCTTGTGGATAGCACAACAAAGCTACACCGGTCCTCTACCCCGTTTAAGGCATCATCATGCCATAGTTTTAGTCTGTCATTAGACTTGACAAGCCTTGTGGATAGCACAACAAACTTGCCCGATCTAATGGCAATCCTAAAACTATAATGATGGAGGGCCACGTAATTCATTCTAAATGATTACGCTACGGCTTAAAGTTTGAACGAGGAGGGATTTTGACATATTTTATCTTGGTCTCTATATCTGCGTGCTATTGATATATAGAATTTGGAATATCATATATTTAATTATATATATCATAGCACATTCCACACATATCAAATATATGAAGAAAAATGATGGATGATCATGGACTTTAACCTAGAGTGGCATTACCAGAGCCAGTTGGTAATCCACAAATATGGTGAACAAATGGCAGCCCCGCATCTGATGCTTTAGCTTGATGTAACTTTATCTCCATGAAGGTCCTGCATGGTACTCTCCTCCATCTCCGCCAATCCGCTTCTTATAATTACAAGTAATATTTAAATTGGGCTCGCAGGCCCATAAATGTACATCAGATAATAATAAGAAACCTTGAACAAGTCAAGGGGAGTACATAACAGGAGGGAGATAGAATGTACAACCCGGATTTAATAGAGGGAGAGAGGGAGGCACGCAGTCCTCATAAATTACATCATTTGCCATTAACCATAACATTCATCACATGATATCTAAGTCCATGACCATCCATCCACACACATCACATGCATCAACAAGCAATTATCACATAATTACTTCTGAAATATTTTACTTCAAAAATATAATAACTATATTTTGAAAACCATTTAACTAAACAATTTAGCTAACATGGATTACATCTAATCAACATTAGATAATGTCATTCATCGTTACTGCATGAAGTCGCCAAGATGTACAGTTAATTAATTTAAAAATCACATTTCTAAATCAATTAACATGCTTTAATTAGATAGTAGGAATAACTAAAACAATTTTAGATTTTCCTTAAACTAATTAAGCAATGGGTCAAACAACTGAAAATTAATTTACAGAGATCTAAACACCTTTAAAAACTCTCAAAATAATTTTCAGAATTTTTTGGGATTTTAAAATTTTTCTAGTTTTTTAAACAATTTAAAAACATATTAAAATCTTAAAAAGGGGGGGGGGGGGGGGGTCGGTCGGATCCGGCGCGGGCCGGTCCGCCCGCGGCCCGTTCGGGACCCGCGGGTCCGCCCGCGACTTACCCGCGCGTGGCCCGCGGGGGACCCACGCGCGGCCCGCGGGGGACCCGGCGGGTCACCCCCTCCGCCCGAACCGGGGGCGCGGCTAGGGTGAAACCCTAGCCGCCGCCCACCCTAGCGCAGGGCCGCGGCAGGGCGACCCCGCCGGCCTCGCGCCGCCACCGGCGGCCGCGGACGGCGCCGGCGACGCCGGGCACCGCCACCCACCGCCCCATCAGCCCAGAAAACCCCGAAAAATCCCTAAAAATCTGCAAAAATGCCCCATCCTGGACTGTCCAATCTGCACGATAGCGACATCTTGCAGAGGGCCGTGTGGCCTCCACAGTGGGCCAAACGATGCCACAAAGGGTTCTCCGCGAAGCCCTTGGTACCAGGAACACCTTCCACGTACCAAGCGGCAAGTGCACAACTCATGTGCGACCCACGAACACTTCAAACATGGCGACTTATGCATAACGTGAATCGACAAAAACGCATGAAATATCATACACAAGATGCCGATTCCGAACGTACCAGCAACCTGGCTCTGATACCACTATAGGGTTTCGTATAGAGCGCAGCGGAAACGCGAATCCCTCAGGTAGATATCGTTGCCAGCCGTCGGAATCGAACACAAAACGGTAAACCACGCACAGGCAGATCTCATCTTTACCTTTGTGGGGTTGCGTAACTCCCGAATCCGGGGAGGAGGTGGCGCAGGAGGCGCCGGTGCTTCAAGCCGTTCAAGTGTTCGGCCTCTAGACGTATCCACGCGAGCTCCGGACGCAGACGGGATCTCCTCGTTCTCCACGCGTCTCCCGGATCTCAGCTCCACCATGTGCAGGAGAGAGGAGAGAGAGGATGGGGGCGCCCTGGGAGAGAGAGAGGAGGGGGCGGCCAGGGTTAAGCCTGGAGCTTGGCCCAGGGTTTAACTCTCAGCGTATATTTATAGACCGCGGTTTTTCACAAAAACCCAGTCATTGTCTATAAAGAACACCTTGCCCAGTCTGCTCGGAACTCTTATGCGTGTGACCCTCTAGGCCCAACTGCTAGTCCAGTTTTCAGCCCATTAAGCTCAATAACTCTTTATTGACTTATGGTAATTAATTAACATCTCATATTAATTAATCACACAATCAATTATCGTCTCACGATAATTTACGGGCTTCCAATCAAGTTGGGTGCCAAGCAACACCACTTGATCCTGGAAAGCATTGGGGTTCAGCAACCCATCAAGGAACCTTTGTGTCATCAGTTACCACGTGACTATAATCCTTCGCTCGTACAATGCTCCCGAGTGCACTTAGGGTATGGTCAACTGTCAAACCCTAATGTGTGTACTCACTTGGTTTAGATGCCGCATAACTATATCAGAAAACTCCTTTTCTGATAAGTAGTCTTGCCCTGGCCAGGGACTATCAGGCATCCTTCCCTAGAGCATTCACTCTCCTATTACCGAGAGCGAGCGATCCCATATTGACCACACAATCACCTTCGAGGGTATTCCGCTAGATCGATCACTTAACTGATTAAGACCTCATGGCTAGAGATCTATAAGTCAAGGTCAAAACCTAGAAGTCCACCAACAAGGTGTCCTTGGTGTCTCAGGTCTAAGGACCAATCACGCCACTGTGACAATGAATCTAGCTGGTTGACAGTTAGGTAACATTACCATCCAGCGATTCATAACGGATCAGTTCAGTGAACTCATTCTCCAATGAGCACCTACAGATTCACCTTAGTGTCTCCACACAAGTGACTATGAGACCAGTCACCCTCATCATATGAGCAGGTGCAACCTGTACTAGTCTAACCGGATATCCGATGTCCTTCTCGGATATCCTCCGACTAGGAACAATTAAGAATATACGTTTAAAGGATATTAATCTCATAGTTATGATCTCATCATAATTAATATCCATTGCGCATATTCATGGACTTCATAATGAAACGATAAACGAATTATACATAATGAATATAAAAGCCTTATTATTATTATCAAAGAACAAGATTGCACAAGTTATGATTGGCTTGAGGACATCCATAACTAACAAAAACTCCCCAAAACGGAGCTCTCCCTGATGCGTTCTGCATCGATTGTGCAGAAAATCCTTCTTAGCTTCGACCAAAGGTGAGTCAAACCTCGACCAAACCATGCAAAGCTTATACCCCTTGAAAGAGGGTTGAGTCTAGTTTCTAATGGCACTAGTTTGCCTAATTTTTATCCATTGAATCGGGAGTATTAGGCGTTCTCCTTCAAGCGGTTAGAAACGAGGGCTTACTAGAGGACAAGTCTTATTCAACTCAAAAGATAGGTGATCTCGTGCCAAACCTAAACAAATCACATACCAATGTGTAGTGTATCATGTCTACTTTCATGTTGATGTATTTTCCTCAAATTTTATTGAGTTTACATCGTGTATTAAACGTTTTGCCAAAGTCGCGCATGTTAGTGGATTTTTATGTTCATGTTGATTTCTCACACATCTCGGACCAAATCTCATGAAACCAAAGTCGTAGTTCTCTTCTACTCCCTATTTTCAACAAGTTTCATGTTTATACTTTTATCCCAAGAGCCCTAGATTAGGAGATATAAGCGTTGCATGCATCGAGGGTCATTTTTCTGCGTTTTCGGGCAAGAACCCAAAACGCGATGGGACCAGACATCGCGTTCTTACATGTATGAACACGACGTACAAGTCCGACGCGTTCATCTGAAATGCGACTACATGGTGTGTCACGATTTGGACCATGACATGACTATTCTGACACGTTAAACTGTGGGCCGTATGGTTTTTAGTGCCATGCATGAACGTGACGTAGGAGGACGTCGCGATTTACACCGTTTTCCCGCTCGTGGTTCCATCCTATTTTTATATTATTATTTTGAAATCATCTCTTGAACACGACATGATGATATGTCGCGATTCAAAGAGTATGGAGACACGCTTCCTATCATGATATGAACGCGACAGGGGGGTCCATCGCGATTTGAATATGAAGGCGACGGTCAAGATCGTCACAATTTGAGTCCTTACAGATTACTCGTGTTTCAACTGTACATTGTCTTCTTAAATGTGATGACTGTGTCTGTCGTAGATTAAAAGGCCTACCCGAGACCTATTTTGCATGGTCTAGAGTTTAAGGTTTGCATGTCTTAGTTCTGGTCAATGCATCAAGTCTGTTCAGTGGCTTTAAAGCGGTCAACCCATGAAAAAGCCATAACTATATGAATGTTTATTCTAATTGCTCTTTAATGATATGACCTAATCTGGCACACTATTGATTGTTAATCTTATTGCTCTAGCTTATTATAGTGAACAAATGCTACCATAAAAATACTGCAATTCATATCAAGTTAAATGCCTAGTTTCATCTCATGCTATCATGTTAATTGCTTTCCGCACATTTGTGACCGATGGATTGTGGATTGAGACACGTACTTCACTACACACTTGCACATATAGGCAGCCCTTTCTTGGGGGATTGGAAACTCATGGCCGATCATTCCGTATCGACATACTAGTGACCTTTTCTCTAAGACCTCTGTAATTATCTGTACTTCGTAGATTCCTTGTGGAAGCCGGAAGCTACCTGTCTCTCCTAACTGCCTACCTGCACAGTCCTCTCTAGAATAGCTACTCTCTGGGCTGCTTCCTCCACCATCTTGCACTTAAGGGAAATTACCACATCTTGCAACTTCGGTCGCAATCCTCAGATGAAGTACTCCACCATCATAGCATTATTAGTAACTACATATGGTGCATATCTACTCAATGTCATAAACCTTATTTGGTACCCTAAGACTGACAAACTCCCCTGCTGTAATGTCCTAAACTGCTCCCTCTTTACCTGCTGAATCTCGACCGGAAAGAATGTATCATTGAATACCCCCAAGAACTTTGGCCAAGTAATAGAATCTTCTATCCTTCCTGCAAACACCATCTGCATATTTAGCCTCCACCATTCCTTTGAAAATCCACGCAACTGGTAAGTCGTCAAAATCACCCTATCAGTCTGCGAACACCTCATAGTGACAAAAACTCTTTGAATCTCATGTACCCAGTGCTCTACCGTATCCAGGTTCGGGCCTCCCGAATATGTAGGCGGCTGCAACTGCAAAAGCATTTCTACTAGAATTATGGGCTCCTCTACACTGGCTAGTCATGCTGGTACTACTGGGCGTACAGGTACAACAGGTGGTACCTCAACTCCTGGTGGTGGTGGGGGTGGTGCCACTAGTACTAATGTTACCCCCACTATAACATGAGGTGTTGCAACTGCTGGCTAAACCGGTGTCGGCTGGTCTAACCTCGTCCGAATCTCCATAATGCTCTCCCATAACCTCTCAAACAAATGGTGTGTAGACTCCTCGTGTTCATCTCCACCACCTCCCCAATCTCTTCTATCGGCCATTTCCAATTTTGCACATGCATCATTCCAACCACATAACACACAAACAAATCAACACAAAACTAGGGCCAACTACCAGCAGTGGACTAAAGTAGAGACCATGCTATGTAAATCTCATGTTCTTTTATATTCACACGAACCTAGCTCTGATACCAACTGTGACGGCCCTCCTCGTTCAAACCCGTTAACCCAATAACGAGCTTGACCCGACTATGTCTCCCATGAACCGGCCAATGCCTCACAAGGGATATCAGCACACATGTCTGTGGAAACATAAATGAAAAAACTAAACATATATAACATATCACATATCACACATATTTACATGAAATATACATAGCCAGTTATGTACTAAAGTCAAAGTACAAAGTACAGCAACTTAGGGCATACCCTGAGGTGAGACAGAAAGAAGAATCACACTATTGGAGGTGCATGCCCAACTCTGCTATGATGCGGCTCCGAACTAGATGAGGGACGAGAACCCTCCTGCTCTCCTTCACCTGAAAGGAGTAGAGGTGAGCCTTACAAGTCACTATCTCAATAGGAAAACTCCCTCAAAGCCGAAACAACCACAATCTCATGAGAAGCAGGAGTAAAGAACTAAATTTAAAAAATAATAGAATTATCTACTCATGCTGCTACAACCATAAATAAACACCCATTTTTGAACTGCTAATATGCATTGCTCAATAATAAATAAATGGAAAACCACGTGCTGGAGTATGAGCTAAAGGAGGGTGACGCCATACTCGAGTCATGAGGCCTGGTTCGCGACACCAGCCACTGACCCGGACAAACCACACAGGTCTAACGAAAGGTCCAGCTGTAGCTCCACCAGTACAAAAACAAACAAACTGTGGAGATCAACCAACACCACACCTGCAGACCACACAACTACAGGCCCATGCTTGACACCTTTAAGGACTTTGGCCTGAGCTCCATAAAGTAAGGCACTAGGTAAACAGGACTAGTTGGGGCCCAGTACGGCTACTGGTGTCCGTGCCCCAACCACGAGCACGTTACAAGCAACTGAATAGAAAGCCAACACCACAAATCGTTGCCCCCACTGTCATCCTTCTCTAAATTGGATGGGCTACTCAACAAACACATGAGTGAGGGTGTCCAGGAAGATGACACAGACCTCGATGTTACACACAGTACCGGAACAAACCTCGAGCACAACATTTCTAGCTCACACAGAAACTGGAACAACCGACTCGAGGGGCAACCACGGAGGGTGTCGTACAGTAATATCCGATACGTTCGGATCGTGGATTACCAGGTTTGGGGGCCAGTGTATGGTCCAATGTGTGTTTTTGGATGTTTGGGTATGTTTTTACAAGTTTTAGACTCAGGTAGGTACCTATGAGGATTGGGCAATTCCTGCCCAAAACAGGTTCTGGGAGGCTCGCTGAGAACGCATCCAGACAGGAGGACGCGATTCTCATTGGTTAACGCGGCCGCCCGAGTCGGCGCGTTTTGAAGTTTTGTAGCATCCCGTGTTGTCGATGCGTTTCCACACCGCCTTCTCGTATGCGACGCTGCATGCGCGCCGCGTGGCGCATGCAGGGCCGGTATCTTTTAAATGCGGAGAATAGGTCGGCCGCGTTTCTAAACGTGGCTAGCATTGTCGCCGCGATTTCAATTATGTTGTGAAAGGCTTTACCCCTGGCCCAACAGATCTTTCGCACTGCTCAGCTACAGGGGAAAACGTTCTGAGGTTTCCAGGGCGATTTGGGGGTGATTCTGGCCATTTGAAGCCTGTTTGGCATGCTTTCGACGTGAGGACGAGCTTCAGAGAGCGGAGGACGCAAGACTATCGTCGGAGTCACGTTTCTCAAGTCAGTAGGGGAACTCTACCCTGGTTTCTTCGTAAGGAATTGTAGTTCGGGGCAAGATTGTACCAGTTCATGGTTTCTAGCATGAGAATTAGGTGTATGAAGGAAGAATCCATGCTTAGGAACTACTTTATGGCATTATTTACCATTTTACATGCATGTGGGACAGTGTGGGGCATTATCCGGAATGCTCTGTAGTTTGTGGAAGGGATGGTGGAAAGGCGTCCCAACCAGTCGCCGTGTTCATGGTAACGCGTCGGTCTAGGTGGACGCGATTCAACATAATGGTTTCAGTTTCGCTGGACGCATTTTTTTGTTATAGAAATGTCCACTGTGTTGGATGCATTTTAATAAGTGGTCACCCAAGCTCTGGGTGTTCTTGGCCAGTTTGTTCGATTTCCGACCTACGTTGCTTGGGCGGTGTTCCCAAGGCAATGTAGGGTCTGTGCGGGTCATGTTGACCTACGTGATGATTGCTATCGAGGTATTTTGTGTGGGTTTACGTGCATAGTAAGTTGGGAGTCACGCCTTCCATAGTTTCCTCTCCAGTCGGTTACCCTAGCACCAGGTGCTCAGCGCTTGTCCCGGTACGAGAGTACCGTCAGGGTTTGAGTCGTCTTCCTGGACACCCTCACTCCTGTGTGGTGTGACGGCCCTCATTATACCAGTACGGTCATACCGACCCACGTCAATATAACGAGTGCTGCCAGCCACAGTGGGACATTTACCCAACGATACAAACAGCTGAGATACACGCGAATATACATAACAGAGTAGCGGAAGTAAAAGAGAACTATCTCCATTCATTCATCATCCACATTAAACATACATGCAGTTTGCAATTTGCAAAAAGGAACTAAAGTTCTCATAATTTAAATGCTGAAATAAAATACAAATGTCCAATGTCCACATATTACATTCTCTTCATGATAATTCTAATACAATGTTTCAAGTACATACTATGAAGTTCACAAAAAAAGGGGTGCACAACTCCACTAGCTAAACTCCGCGCTCGGAGTCTGTCTCCACTGTCTCCTCCACGAAGGTCTCGTCACCGTCTAAACCTGTACGCCGAAGCAAGAGTGAGTCTTAAAGACTCAGCAAGCAACACTGTACATGACATTCACGTACAAGTCCTAGTGGTTTCTACATGCACATTTACAGATTTCAAACACAAACATGCTAGTCAATGCAAGTTTTCAACCTATCATGAAAGTTCTACAGTTATATACATAAGGCATACTTTCAGGTTTCAAAAATGTAACATTCACCTATCACATGATCTCTATTCAATTTACTCATGAGACTTTGATCAAAACGTGAGAACTATTCACATAAACAATTTACATACATGAACGGGGAACATCATTAGCATGGATTCCACAAGTTCTTAAGTACATACCAAACTTTCCAACATGCTTTAGGTTGCTGATTTTTACATGGTTCAATGACTATAAACCTACACATGAGAGCTATAATGTTGCTTAAACATCATATGTGAACAATCCATCATGCCCTTTTTACACACATGTTCATTTGTTGTCTCTAACATGGATTCTACACACTTTTGCACACATAACATGCATTTTCAGAATTTACTTGGTTTCAGATTTAGTCTCACATGGTTTCAACACGCATTTACACATCTAGAATTTCACATTCCCTTTTTACACAAATTTCCTCTTTTCACATGGTTACACTTTACACATACACATCCACATGTCACTTACACATTTACGCATGGTCACATACACTTTACACATTACACTTTACACATATTTACACAATTTAGGTGCCGTGACACATAGTCCAAACCACCAAATAAGGACACATTCACATCACATAACACATAGGCACCATCTAGGCAATGCAATGGTGACTCTTGGACTGCGCAGACCGGGAGAACAAGTCTCCACCCTAACCAGTGGTACTTGTCCACCTCCAGGATTTCCCCCTAATGCCCTTAGGGTCACTTAACACAATGAACTTTCTCAGGGGGACTTTTCCCTGATACAGCTCCACTGCCTTCTTGGAAGCAGTATCACATCGGCACAATTTACACTTTTACACAATTAGCGTTTTACGCATGGTTTTCACACTTTACACTTCCCATCACATTCACTTCCTCACTCACATGAACTCCTCTGTTTTTACTAACATGGTACTACAGAGTTTCAGGCTTTAACACACAGTAAACATCCAAATCATGCTGATTTAAACAAAATCTAATCACATTGCGATCATATGTACGAATTATTCACATTTCACATGAAAACTCATAACTCTATATTTACGGGTCCAAATGGTCTGAAAATTTAACCACAGGCTGTTTTCAGGCTCATGATCATACCCTCAATTTTTCAGAGTTTTCTGAACTAAAGAGGATTTACAGAAAATCAAACACCTAATTAGCATGTTATTCACATTTTACGTCAACATGGAATTCACACATCATGTAACTTATCACTTGCTGTTTAAACATAAACTACCAATGTATACACATGAATTTAGAGTACAAAATTCCCTAATTCATACATCTATAAATCGTTTACCACAACCATTTTTACATGCTTTCATATTACCGAACCGACTTGTTAGCAATTTCACAAGCATGCATAATTTCCAAAATTTCAGAACACACATACATGTCCCACAACTCTTCATGTATAGACCGAAATCAAGGCATTCACATTAATCTAAATCATGAATCATGGATTTTGCAAGATGATTTACAAGTTATTCTCACATGCTTACAAGACATCATTAGCCACATTCACCCACATAACTCACATACATCCACAACCACAATGTACCATATACATAGCTTATAGGAATACCATATATCCTCAACGCATAAACATACCGAAATTAAATGTATAAGAGGGACAGAACAGCTCACTGTTCTGTCCTGAAGAACTCGGCGGCGGTGTCTGGCCGCTGACTCAGAGTCAGCGGCATGGTCGATGGACGCCAAGGAGGAACTGGGCGTCCAGGGACCTTGCCGTCTACTCAGGTCTGTGCAGAAAACACAGACCCGAGCTCTGAAAACTGGGTGAAATGGAGGGTCTAGGACTCGAGGGAAATTCCATAAAAATGATAAGAACCTCCTAGACTCATACGGGGATACCATAGATAGGTTACTTGCCTCTTTAAAAATCCTCCAAGAGATCTATGGCTCGAAGAAGACCTCCTTGGGCAGTCCCAAGAAGTTGCAGAAGCACCTCCAAAAACGCCTTCCTCCGGGCTCCTGGATGATCTCCTCAGCAAAGCAAGACCAGGGAGGCCTTGCCCTTCATATCAGCTACCTCCTTGTCGGGGAAGTTGGCCGGATCAAGCTCCAGGACGTCGGATTATTGGGTCACAAGGTGGGGTTTTCTCACAGAAGCTCTGGGGTTTTTTTCTCTCTTCTTCTCTCCTCTTGAAAAGGTGAAAGTGTGGAGTGGGGAGAGGCCATTTCGGGTTCAGCTTGTAGGAGAGGCCCTCACCCACTCACCATACCGATTAGACATGTTCAGAGCCGTTGGGGGACATCCCCCAATGGTTGCCATGCCTTGCTTCAGAAGATAGCAGCTCTGCTGCGCATGCAGGTCAGAGAGGTTGGCGTCCAGATCGCTGGACACCGGATCTAGTGTTGGCGTCCAGGGCTGGACGCTGACACCACCTCAACGGCCTGAGCTTGACGCCAAAAGGGCCTTCGGCCAGAACCCTAATTTATGCAGAAATCACGCAAACCAAGCTTCTATACATGTAATATACCTATGGTATTGTATACACACTATCACCATGCAATACATATATTATTTATGTTTAATATAAACACACATACACGTAATTATACTAATTTAATACCTACGTAAATACGTACATGCATACTCAAACACAATATACACACATAAATACGAAAAATACGACGAAAATTCGAGGGTCTTACATGTGGAGTTGTACATCCGGCTGAGGGAAAGACGACAGAGGACAACGGCTCGTGTTTGTGGGTGTGCGGCCATTTGTAGCGCGCTCTTGGTTGGGGGACGAACACTGGTAGATGTACTGGTCCCCAGCTAGTCCGGTTTCCAGTGCCTCACTTTAGGGTTCTCAGCCGAAGCCCCTAAAGGTGTCAAGCTTGGGCCTATGGCGCTGTAGTTCGCAGGTGTGGTGGTTTATTGTCTCCACGTTTCTTGACCTGTTGAGGTGGACCGGCTGCTGGGCCTTTCGCCTGTGGCTGCGAGGCTGAGAGGTGTACTTGTGTCCTTTGTCCGGGTCTGTGGCTGGTGTCGCGAACCAGTACACGTGACTCGTGTGCAGCGTACCCTTCTATGGCTGAAGCACTCGTGTGTTGTTTGTTGTTTATTTACTTTCAGCTGTAGCATCATGTATAGGTGTTTATATTCTTTAAATGCTTTACAACTTTTCTATAACTATGTTTTACGGCTTTGGGGGAGTTAACCTACTAAGCCAATGACTTGTGAGGTTCACCCCTTCTTCTTCCAGGTGAAGGAGAGTAGGAGGACTCACGTCCTTCCTCTAGTTCGGGTCAGTGTCGTAGTGGAGTTGGGCCCACGCCACCAACAGAGTAAATGTTCTTACTTGTGGAGCCCTGAGGGTTTGTCCCGGGCTGTTGTACTATATTATGGCTATGTATGGAATTGAATATGTACATTTCTTGTGAATATATGTGAGCAATGAAATCTTTTATATGTTTTGCACATTCTTTTGTATTTTCACAGACACATGTTATTGATATCCCTTGCGAGGCTTCGACCCAATCACGGGAGACGGTATCGTGTCGGGCACGTTATTGGGTTAACGGGCCTGAACGGCTTGGACTGTCACAATTGGTATCAGAGCAAGGTTCGTGTAAATACGAAGGATTGGGAAATGTACATAGTGTGTTCTTTACAATGGTCTACTGCTGGTAGTTGGCCCTGTTTAGGTAATGATATATTTCTATATGTGTGTATGAAATTTTGTGTATACAGAGGCTATAAATGGCTGACCGAAGAGATTGGGGAGGTGGAGGTGATGATGAAAAGCCGGGGGAGACCACACAACAAATGATTGAGAGGTTGTGGGATAGCATTACGCAGATTCGGACTCGGTTGGACCAGCAACCACCTGTCCAGCCAGTCGTACCTGTGGCAGGGGAGGCAACATCGGCACCACTAGTTCAACCTTATAGAGTAGAGGTACCTCCTGTAGTACCTTTAGCTTTTGTGGTATCAATGAGGCCAGCCCTAGTGGAGGACTCTACACAGCTAGTAGAGTGGTTTTTGCGTTTACAGCCACCCACATACTCCGGAGGTCCGAACCCCGACATGGCGGAGCATTGGATACATGAGATAGAGAGGGTGTTCACTATAATGAAATGCCCTTCAGTAGATAGGGTATTATTGGCAACATATCAATTGAGGGCATTTGCACAAGAGTGGTGGAGGCTCAAAATGCAGACAGGTGTTCGCAGGTAGAGCGGAAGATGCTATCACTTGGGCCGAGTTTTTGGAGGTATTTAACAACACTCTTTCCAGTTCAAATTCAGCAAGAAAAGAGGGAACAATTTAGAACATTTCAGCAAGGGAACTTGTCTGTGTTGGAGTACCAAATGCAGTTCATGGCCTTAAGCCGATATGTGCTGTATGTGGTGACCAATAATGCAATGATGGTTGAATACTTCATTCGGGGATTGAGGGCGGAGTTGCAAGATGACGTTATACCTTTAATGTGTAATACAGTGGAAGAGGTGACACAAAGGGCAGCAATCCTTGAAAGGACCGTGCAAGCCCGGCAATCTAGCGGGTCGAGCTCGGGTGGTGGTAGTTTTTCGGCTTCCACAACAATCAGCGGGTGTTAGTAAGGGTAAAACACCTTCGGGGGGAGCTTCTTCATCAAGTTTCAGTAAATGGGGTAACAAAATAAAGAAGGTATTCAAAGGCCGGGGAGGTGGTAAATAGCAAGGATTTCAACAAGGGCGAGGCTACAAACCGGAAGCGGAAGCATCTCAGTAAAGTACAGTGAGGTCACTTGCTGAAACTCGGTGTTATAATTGCAATCAATTGGTGGCAAGGAATTGACCATATCCAAGGAGAGGAGGAGCACCACAACAAAAGCAACCTCCAGTAGAGCGGGGTAGAGGCACACCCTACCAGAGGGGAGGAGGACGAGGACGTGTGATGGCGATCACAAGGGCTCAAGCAGAGGCTTCAAATCTGATTGAAGGTATTGTTCCGCTCTTTGAATTTTCAGCTAGAACATTGATAGATTTGGGTGCATCGCATTCCTTTATTTCTGAAGATTTCCTTGATAGTATGGTGCATCTATTTGAGGAAAGGCAGTGTGAGCTTGTGGTGGAAATACCATCTGGGGATTTCATGCTTACCACGTGTTACTTGGATGAAGTTCCCATTTTGGTACAAGGTAATCAATTGCCGGCTAGATTGTATGCATTACAATTGAAAGAGTATGATATGATACTTGGCATGGATTGGCTAGAAGCGTATGGGGCAGTTGTGGATTATAGAAAGAAGAGAGTGAGATTCAGCCATCTAGGAGGGGATGTGTTCGAATTTCAAGGTATGTCGTTCTACACCCCAAAATTTATCATTTCTTCCCTTAAAGCTAGGAAGTTGATTAATGCAGGGTGTGTAGCCTATTTGGCATTTGTTAGCCTAGTTGAGGCAGGCAAAACAGTAGATAAGGTACCGGTGGTTAGGGAGTTTGTGGATGTGTTTCCTGAGGAGCTTCTAGGTTTGGCACCGCATAGAGAGGTGGACTTCACCGTTGAATGCAGCCAGGATGTTTACCCATCTCTAAGGCGCCATATAGGATGGCACCTGCAGAATTAAAGGAACTAAAGAAGCAACTACAGGAATTGCTTGAAAAAGGATTTATTCGGCCAAGCCATTCACCATGGGGAGCACCGGTTTTATTTATAAGAAAGAAAGATGGTAGCATGAGAATGTGTATAGACTACCGTCAATTGAATCAAGTCACTATAAAGAACAAGTATCTGCTTCCACGCATAGATGATTTATTTGATCAGTTGCAATCAGCAAGGGTGTTCTCCAAGATAGATTTGAGATCAGGGTATCATCAGTTGAGAATTCGAGAAGAGGACATTGACAAGACAACATTTAGAACAAGGTATGGTCATTATGAGTTTGTGGTTATGCCATTTGGGCTAACCAATGCACCGGCGGCGTTCATGAACTTGATGAATAGAATTTTCCATCCATATCTGGACCAATTTATTGTGATGTTTATAGATGACATTCTAGTGTATTTAGCCTCAGAGGAAGAAGATGCAACTCATTTGAGGATCACATTGCAGACATTGAGGGAGCATCAATTATATGTCAAATTTAGTAAGTGTGATTTCTGGTTGAATGAAATACAGTTTCTGGGGCATGTTATCTCAGGTGAGGGTGTTGCAGTGAACCCGACAAAGGTGGAAGCGGTTATGAAATGGGAGGAGCCAAAGATAGTATCAGAAATTTGGAGTTTCCTTGGCATGGTAGGATACTATAGGCAGTTTATTCAGGATTTCTCTAAAGTTGCAGCACCATTGATAAAGCTTACTAGGAAAGAAGTACCATTTGTATGGTCATCCGATTATAGGCGAAGCTTTATGGAGTTGAAGAAGCGGCTCACTTCAGCACCAATTCTTGTGTTACCATCGGGCCAAGGTGGATTTGTGATATACATCGATGCATCCAAGAAAGGGCTTGGGGCGGTACTTATGCAATATGGGAAGGTAGTGGCATATGCGTCTCGGCAATTGAAGCTGCATGAAGAGAATTACCCCACCCATGATCTTGAATTGGCAGCAGTAGTGTTTGCATTGAAAATATGGCAACATTACCTATATGGAGACCGTTTTGAGATATTCACGGACCACAAGAGTTTGAAATATATTTTCTCGCAGAAAGATTTGAACTTGAGGTAGCGAAGGTGGATGGAATATCTCAACGATTATGACTTTAGCTTAACATACCACCTAGGGAATGCTAATATGGTGGCGGATGCTTTAAGCAGGAAGGCTTTTATGAGTCATTTGATGATGAAGGAATGGAAATTATATGAGAATGTGGTAGAAAGTTCTTTAATTATTCCAAGTAGTCAACGAAGAGTCGTATTAGCCAACAGTTTAATCGAGTCGTCATTGTATTGGCGGGTGATAGAAGCGTAGAAAATAGATGAGAATCTGGCAGAGATCGTGAAAATGGAAGATGTTACCATAGATGATAATTGTGTTGTTCGATTTTGACATCTGTTATATGTTCCAAATGAATCAGGTGTAAAGCAAAAAGTGCTGGAAGAAGCTCACCGGTCCAGATATACTATACATCCAGGGAGCACCACAATGTACCAAGACCTGAAAAAGTACTTTTGGTGGCCAAGTATGAAAAGGGAGATAGCGGAGTATGTAGCAAGGTGTGTTGTATGTCAGCAAGTCAAGCCAGAGCATCAAAGACCAGGTGGTTTGTTGCAGCCTTAGCCAATACCGCAATAGAAATGGGATGACATTTCCATGGATTTTATTTCCGATTTGCCCAGGACAGCTTCAGGTCACAATGGCATTTGGGTTTTTGTTGACAGGTTGACAAAGGTGTGCCGGTTGTTGGCAGTTAGCATGTCATGGACAGTAGACCATTTGGCAAGGTTGTATGTAGAGAGGATTGTGCCTTTACATAGTGTACTGGTTACAATTGTTTCCGACAGGGATCCTCGATTCACCTCCAGATTTTGGAGGAATTTGCAACGTGTTGTAGACACTCAATTGAAGTATAGTTCAGCTTATCATCCCCAAATTGATGGGCAGATGGAAAGGACAATTCAAACTATTGAAGATATGCTTCGAGCATGTTGTTTGGTTTGGGGAGGCGGATGGGAGCAGCATCTCGGCATGGTTGAATTTGCCTACAACAATAGCTATCACACAAGCATCGACATGGCACCGTATGAAGCGCTTTATGGGAGACCTTGTAGAACTCCGTTGAATTGGCATGAAGTAGGCAAACGGCAGGTAATGGGACCCAAATTAATGCAACAATGTGCTGAAATGGTGAAATTTATTAAAGAAAAACTGCAGGCAGCTCAAAACAAGCAAAAGAGTTATGCGGATACTCGTCGTAGGCCCCTACAGTTTGAGGTACGAGACTTTGTGTTTTTGAGAGTTTATCCAACAAAAGGTGTTCAAAGATTCACTAAAAAGGGCAAGTTGAGTCCCAAGTTTGTGGGTCACTTTCAAATTTTAGAGAGAATCGGGGAAACCGCTTATATGTTGGAGCTTTCGTCCGACTTTACGGATGCTCATGATGTGTTCTGATAACGTCATAATTTTTTGTGTTAAAGTTCATACATTTAGTTAAATTTAGATATCATTTGGTTATAAATAAGATGCAATTTGATTTTAATTTTCATTTCATCCTTAAATAAAATTTTGAGAATATTAATTTTGGTAGAACAAATAGTAGATTCTCATTAAATAAAATTTGAATAATTTGACTAATTTTCTTTTTACAAACATTGTACGTAAATAATCTCTTAATCTTAGATTTTCATCACTTGTAAAAATTAGTTTTAAATAGATAACACATCATGTTACATATCCCACCCAAAACCCATTAAATAAATACATTTTTTTAAAACATTTCACCACATCCCATTAAATCAATAAAAATATTCTTTTAATACCTCTCATCTCACCTATCTTGGCCACGCATACCCCTCCTTACCTTTACCCTTTTGTTTCTTCCCCAACAGAAGCAGCTGGAAGAATCCGGAAGCTGCTGGAGTTGGTCGTGTGAAGGGCGCTGTGAAGGGCCTGGCGCATCTTGCCTGCGATGGGTGATGGCGTGCGGAGCTAGGCGCTTGCGATCCTGCGGAGAGCTGGCGGCTAGTTGGAGGTCATCTGCAGAGCTGGCGGCTGGGTGCGCCTGGTTCGGGGTGTGCTGGTTGTGCAGATGGAGGGCTGGCGCTGTGCTGTGCACGGCGAGGCAAGCAGGAGGCATGGCGGCCAGGTGCTGCAGCAGAAGCAGATGGCGCATGCGGGCTGGGGGTATGTGCAGGCCCCGTGTGGGCTGGCCAGATCTGGGCCAGGCGATGCGGCTGACGGCTGAGGCAGGAGCTGGGTGTGGCAGTTGTAGGCCTGGGTGCGCTGGAAGCTGGCGCGGCCAGATCAGACGGAGGCCGCTGTGGTGGACCTGAGCTGTCCGGAGCTCGGGTGTGCTCAGCTGGAGGAGCCCCCGTGCGCGGCTAGGCTGAGATGGTGTGTATGGCAGGGGTGCTGTGCAGAGATGAAGTTGGCCATGTGCATGCGATGTGGTGTGCTCCCGTGCACAGATGCGATGGCGGATGTCCAGCTGTACGGCCGGATCTGTGCGATTGGGCGGTGCGTGAAGGGCTGGGGAGTGCTGCTTCGAGCGATGGTGTTGACAGACCGGTGCTGGGAGGCACGGTGATGGCTGGCGATGGGGCAGATGGGTCTGCTGATGTGGCAATCCGCGGCGTGAGGGAAGAAGAGCTCGCCAAGGCGCCCGGGCATCTATAAAAGGACCCGAGGTCCTCTTCTTCAGGTTCGCAAGTAGGAATTTCGTAGGATTTTTAGCTTTCAATTTTTCTGTATTTCTTTCTTTCCTCAGAGCTGTGAGGGATGTGAGGGTTTTTGGTTCATAATTGTTGGGTTTTTCTTCTGTACTTATGTTGGGGTTTTCCTCTTGGTCTCTGGTTCGCCATGGGGGATTCTTCTCTGGTTCGGCTGGTTCACAAGTAGGGATTTGTCTTTTATTTTTAGTTTCCATTTCATGTATTCCTCTTCTGTGAGCAGAGCTGTGAGGATTCTTCTCTGGTTCAGTATTTGCATTAATTCAATATTGTAGATTGTTCTATTCTTCTGCTGGTCTTGCTATTGGGAGTTGAGTTCTTTGTGGTTTCTTCAAGGTTGGCGAGTTCAGATCTGGGGAGTTTAGCATTTGGGGGGGAGTTCTCTGGTTCAGATCTGAGTTTAATTCTTTGCCATTTCCTTCTGTAATTTCCTTTGAGCAGTAGAGTAGGTGAAGTAGACAGGTTGTGATGTTTGGGGTTTTCTGAGTTTTATTGTTCCATTTTCATCTGTGAGGAATTTGAGCATTTGAAGGTTCGATTCAGTGGAGCTTTTCTATCTGTTTCTTCTGCATTTAATTTCTATTTTCTACTGTGTTTAAACTTTGATCCAGTGCATTTGTTCAGTTCATCTGTTCTTGGTTTAATGTTTAAGCAGTGATGGATGGTTCGACATTTGAGGGAGTCGGGCAGTGGAGTGTTCTGCTGCTGTGAGGGTTTTGTTTCTACTTTTTTTTTTTGGGGTTTTAAGTTCCATTTTCTTCTGTGTTTAGAGGAATCCGATCCAGTGTGTTGCAATTTTCAATTCTTCTATGTTCAGGATAGTTCGATTCAGTGCATCTATTCATTTCTACTTCTTCTATGTTTCAGGGGAGAACGATCCAATGTAATTGTTCATTTCTTAGTTTAATGTTTGGAAGTGAAAGCTTGTTCGACATTTCTGAGTTCTTCTACTGTGAGAGTTTGAGGGCTATGAGAGATTTCGATCTAGTTTAAGTTCTCATTTCTGTTGTTTGAATTTTTTTTTCTTCTGTGTGAATTTCTTTGCTAATTTCTGTTCTTGAGATTTCCATTTCATTTCTTTTCTATTTTCATCTGGATTGGTCAATATTGCAATTTATATTTCTTTTCCTGTGTGATTGTTTGATCCCTCCATTGTGAGGGTACAACGATTTCAAGTTAAAGTAGTCTAAATCAAATTCTATTCGGCCTCTCCGTGGATATGACCTGTGCTCACCATTCTACTAGTTCCTTTTTACTATTTTAATTCTGTGAGACAGTTTAGAGGAAGTACGCATTTTGACGGGTGCGAAGAACTCTGGACAACGAAGATGCACAGTCAACAATGTCGCGCGTTTCATCTTGGCGCCGTTGCCGGGGAGGCATTAGAGTTTGATTTAATCTGCTTTCATTTGATTTCATTTGCATTGGGTTTCATTTGACTTGTTATTGGGCCTTTCATTTCTGATTTGCAAAAAGGAGGACTTGGAGATTGGGCTTGGAGATTTGAAGCCCATTTGAAGGAATTGCTGATTTCATTTCCCAAATTGCATTTAATTCAGCATTGTAGATAGAAGAGTGTGAGTGGAGTTTGTAGTGAGGATTTCTTGTACTCTCTGTGCATGTACAGAGATTTCTCTTCAGTTGGCATGTAATAATTGGACTTTTGGTGCTTTGATTGGTTTGACATTATTCTATAATACCACTTCATATTTTCTTAGTTAAATTTCATTTCATATAATTCAATAAAACCAAATAAAAATTAAAAAATTCTAAAATCTAAAAAAAATTTCCAAATCGCTCTTTTATGTTAGCCGTTTGTTTGTAAATAAAAATTTCATCTCTCAAGATTAGAATCCCATGTTTTAGGACATTCATCACTTTAATTGTCATTTGAATTTAATTTTGATCTTTGCATTGAAGAGTGCGGGGGAAAGGTAAGATTTCTCTCTCTCATTTCATGCATTAGTCTTAGAATTAGAAAACCCTTGTTTAAAATTGATCTGTGCACTTCACATTTTTAAATGGGACTGCTTAAGGGCTTTACCCATTAGAATAAAAAGATAAGGTGAGAGATTTCATCACCCTTTCCTTTGCCCAAAAATCACAAAAAAATTCACATTCTTGCATCGTCCTAAACTTTCAATAAAAACCAGTAGACTTGGCCCTAGGGTTCATAATTAGATTTGTTCTTTCTTAATTCTAAAACTTCTCTTTAAGTCTGGTGTCTAGGATTAGAGGTTAAAAAGCTTACACTTAAGTGAGTCAGAGGTTATCTAATTGGGTCCTTGCGAAAGCAAGGGGGGCCTCCCTCTACTCCACCTCTTACCTGGCCAGTACAAAAAAAGTTAGGATTGGACTTAAGCAAGCATAAATCTGATTTTGAGAAAAAAACATAAGTCCAAGGAACACTTAGTGGTAGGATAATTTGATTTGAAAGTGTTTGTTTGTTTGTGTTTGTTTAAAAATTCATCAAAAATCAATAAAAATCTTAAAAATTCAAAAATCATAAATAGAGGGCTTTTCCACTGTGTATGCTTGGTAGATGATCATTCAACTAAGATTTGGCTCAACCTATCGCAGAGATTGAGAGATTCTTTCATATGGCCAACCAAGAACAAGTCCAAACTTTCCAAGGTTTCTACCAACCCCCTCATGATCCATCTTCTAACACATACAATCCTGGTTGGAGAAACCACTCAAATTTTTCTTGGAGAAATCAATATGAAGAAGTGTCTCAAACTTCTTTCAAGCAATCCATGTATGGTCAATCCTATCCCAATCAGAATTCAGGATTTGACCAATCTTTTTATTTCAGACCTCCACAATTCAATGGAAATCAAAACTTCAATCAATTTGCTTATACCAATTTTCAGCAACATTCATACAATCAACCACCATCTTCTCAGCCCAATTGGGAAGATAAAATGAATCAACTTCAAGATATGATGATGACTCTTTGCCAAACTATGCAAGAACAACAAAATCAATATCAAAATCAGAACCAAACTATTCAACAAAATTTGGATAGGATAGAGTCTCAAATTGCTGATGTGTGTAGGGAGGAATTGGGTCAATTACCAAGTCAAACTATAACAAACCCAAGGAACAACCCTTCTGGATTTTATGAGGACCAGCAATACTATCAAGGTCAGGGGTACAGACCACCTGACGGACCAAATGTACCTCTACCACAAAACACACATCAAACTTCTGTCCAAAATATTTCAGCACCACAAATTCAAAATCAACTTATACAACAGGACCATTATTCTGCCCAAGCTAGGGGCCCCCAAGTGGAAAATATGGAAACAGTGTCTACTTTAAGAAGTGAAAACATCATAACAAATCCTCACTCACACATGTCAACATTGCATGAGGATAAGGAAAATGAAACTGAGAATGAAATTGAAGAAGAGGTTGAAGAGAATGTTGAAAAATTCAAAGAAAAAGAGAAAATATTTGAAGAGCCTCTAGACATAATCAAAATAAATGAAGACCCAAGTCATTACATTCCAAGAGTCCATTTTTCTGAAGTTTTAAAGCCAAAATCTGAAAACAAATCAACTGGTAATGAAGAACTCTTGGAAGAATCTTGTGAGGAAAAAGCAGTAGACCAACCCTGTGCTCTAGGGTTTGAGGGAGAGGAAGGACAATTTAATTCCTTATTTCAAAATAGTGATCCATCAATTCCATCTGAGTGTCCTCCTAAGGTTCAGCTAAAACCACTCCCTGCTAATTTAAAATACATCTTTTTAGGAAAGGACGAGACTTGGCCTATCATAATTGCTAATAATCTTGAGGAAGGGCAGGAAAAGAAACTAATTGAAGTTTTGAAAATTTACAGAAAATTTTTTAAAGTGCATAATAAGGTCGGGTTATTCAATTCTAGGCTTCATGGAAAATTGATGTCCCGATGGGATGGTCATTACATTGTTGTCAGATCTTACGACAATGGTGCTGTCATTATTCTCGATCCTAAAAATAGACAATCATTCACTGTCAATGGGCAAAAACATTTCTTTAAAAGCCCACTTTTCTTGAAAATGGATTCTACCAAGCTAGCTGAGCCAAACAAAGCCTAATAGCGTCCGGCTGAAGACGAAATAAACTTAGCGCTTCTTGGGAGGCAACCCAAGTGTACAGATTTTTCTTATCAGGTAATTCTCTATCTTTCTTTCTTTTCTTGCAAATAAGTAGGGGGGAGAGGTAGAATAAAGCATGCATAATCCCCACCCCTAACCAATGCTTCATTTTCTTTCTTTTTAGCTTGTACATATGCAAATAAAAACAAAAAAAATTTACAATGTTTCATCTTTGAATAATAATGCGTGGCATTGCGCTACGCAGACTATGTGTCTGATCTTTAACCATTAAAATTTTGTAGTTGTCACACTCCTTTGCAAACATCCATGTTAGATAGCATCTAGTAAATGATTACATGTACTTCTTGTCTACCTTATGTAAGGATTTATGGCAAGAAGTTTCATACACACACTACACAACCATTGAGACTAGCTGAACCCGAATGTAGCAAATTTGTCAAGGCTAGTAGGAGAGAGGTGATTAGTTTTCTCCCATTCCCTTAAGTGAATTGCGAAGGAAGTGAAGGCATGTGATCAAGGAACCTGACTGTTCATCCTTCCGTAAAGAGGAAAAGAAAAGAAAAAGCAGAAGCAAAAGAAAAATATATCTATGAAAAATGCCCCGGATCTGAGTAAAGTTGGACTCGCTACTCTTGAAAAGTGATGGGTTGTGCAGCATTGTGGATGAAAAAGAAATAAAGAAATTCTGAGTGCACAAAGTGCAAATAAAGGGGCAAAGTCTCCAACTCAGAGAAATAATCCTCAAGGAAGATGAGCAGAATGGAACTGAGAGAAACAACCCGATCTGACTGAGCAAGGATCTTATTCCACAATTCCTTTCTTCTCCCTCGAATTAATCTAATCTCAATTACTAGCTGAGGTAGAGGAGCTTCAGAAGGGCTGCTGTGAACTCTTAAGTGAGCTATCAATTGTGCACTAATTTTTTGCCATAAACCCTTACAATTAGGAAAGACATATCTCTACATTAATCTTTTACATGATGGCTGGTTAGCATGAGATATTACATATTCTAGTCCTATATTTTGAGTAACTTTTATTGCTAAGGGACTAGCAATATTCAAGTAGGGGGGAGTGATAACGTCATAATTTTTTGTGTTAAAGTTCATACATTTAGTTAAATTTAGATATCATTTGGTTATAAATAAGATGCAATTTGATTTTAATTTTCATTTCATCCTTAAATAAAATTTTGAGAATATTAATTTTGGTAGAACAAATAGTAGATTCTCATTAAATAAATTTTGAATAATTTGACTAATTTTCTTTTTACAAACATTATACGTAAATAATCTCTTAATCTTAGATTTTCATCACTTGTAAAAATTAGTTTTAAATAGATAACACATCATGTTACATATCCCACCCAAAACCCATTAAATAAATACATTTTTTTAAAACATTTCACCACATCCCATTAAATCAATAAAAATATTCTTTTAATACCTCTCATCTCACCTATCTTGGCCACGCATACCCCTCCTTACCTTTACCCTTTTGTTTCTTCCCCAACAGAAGCAGCTGGAAGAATCCGGAAGCTGCTGGAGTTGGTCGTGTGAAGGGCGCTGTGAAGGGCCTGGCGCATCTTGCCTGCGATGGGTGATGGTGTGCGGAGCTAGGCGCTTGCGATCCTGCTGAGAGCTGGCGGCTAGTTGGAGGTCATCTGCAGAGCTGGCGGCTGGGTGCGCCTGGTTCGGGGTGTGCTGGTTGTGCAGATGGAGGGCTGGCGCTGTGCTGTGCACGGCGAGGCAAGCAGGAGGCATGGCGGCCAGGTGCTGCAGCAGAAGCAGATGGCGCATGCAGAGGAGCTCTTTGCCCGGCGGGAGGAGCTCCTGTGCGGAGCACCGTGCGAAGCAGGGTGGCTGGCGCATGCGGGCTGGGGGTGTGTGCAGGCCCCGTGTGGGCTGGCCAGATCTGGGCCAGGCGATGCGGCTGACGGCTGAGGCAGGAGCTGGGTGTGGCAGTTGTGGGCCTGGGTGCGCTGGAAGCTGGCGCGGCCAGATCAGACGGAGGCCGCTGTGGTGGACCTGAGCTGTGCGGAGCTCGGGTGTGCATCAGCTGGAGGAGCCCCCGTGCGCGGCTAGGCTGAGATGGTGTGTATGGCAGGGGTGCTGTGCAGAGATGAAGCTGGCCATGTGCATGCGATGTGGTGTGCTCCCGTGCACAGATGCGATGGCGGATGTCCAGCTGTACGGCCGGATCTGTGCGATTGGGCGGTGCGTGAAGGGCTGGGGAGTGCTGCTTCAAGCGATGGTGTTGACAGACCGGTGCTGGGAGGCGCGGTGATGGCTGGCGATGGGGCAGATGGGTCTGCTGATGTGGCAATCTGCGGCGTGAGGGAAGAAGAGCTCGCCAAGGCGCCCGGGCATCTATAAAAGGACCCGAGGTCCTCTTCTTCGGGTTCGCAAGTAGGAATTTCGTAGGATTTTTAGCTTTCAATTTTTCTGTATTTCTTTCTTTCCTCAGAGCTGTGAGGGATGTGAGGGTTTTTTGGTTCATAATTGTTGGGTTTTTCTTCTGTACTTATGTTGGGGTTTTCCTCTTGGTCTCTGGTTCGCCATGGGGGATTCTTCTCTGGTTCGGCTGGTTCACAAGTAGGGATTTGTCTTTTATTTTTAGTTTCCATTTCATGTATTCCTCTTCTGTGAGCAGAGCTGTGAGGATTCTTCTCTGGTTCAGTATTTGCATTAATTCAATATTGTAGATTGTTCTATTCTTCTGCTGGTCTTGCTACTGGGAGTTGAGTTCTTTGTGGTTTCTTCAAGGTTGGCGAGTTCAGATCTGGGGAGTTTAGCATTTGGGGGGGAGTTCTCTGGTTCAGATCTGAGTTTAATTCTTTGCCATTTCCTTCTGTAATTTCCTTTGAGCAGTAGAGTAGGTGAAGTAGACGGGTTGTGATGTTTGGGGTTTTCTGAGTTTTATTGTTCCATTTTCATCTGTGAGGAATTTGAGCATTTGAAGGTTCGATTCAGTGGAGCTTTTCTATCTGTTTCTTCTGCATTTAATTTCTATTTTCTACTGTGTTTAAACTTTGATCCAGTGCATTTGTTCAGTTCATCTGTTCTTTGTTTAATGTTTAAGCAGTGATGGATGGTTCGACATTTGAGGGAGTCGGGCAGTGGAGTGTTCTGCTGCTGTGAGGGTTTTGTTTCTACTTTTTTTTTTGGGGTTTTAAGTTCCATTTTCTTCTGTGTTTAGAGGAATCCGATCCAGTGTGTTGCAATTTTCAATTCTTCTATGTTCAGGATAGTTCGATTCAGTGCATCTATTCATTTCTACTTCTTCTATGTTTCAGGGGAGAACGATCCAATGCAATTGTTCATTTCTTAGTTTAATGTTTGGCAGTGAAAGCTTGTTCGACATTTCTGAGTTCTTCTACTGTGAGAGTTTGAGGGCTATGAGAGATTTCGATCTAGTTTAAGTTCTCATTTCTGTTGTTTGAATTTTTTTTCTTCTGTGTGAATTTCTTTGCTAATTTCTGTTCTTGAGATTTCCATTTCATTTCTTTTCTATTTTCATCTGGATTGGTCAATATTGCAATTTATATTTCCTTTCCTGTGTGATTGTTTGATCCCTCCATTGTGAGGGTACAACGATTTCAAGTTAAAGTAGTCTAAATCAAATTCTATTCGGCCTCTCCGTGGATATGACTTGTGTTCACCATTCTACTAGTTCCTTTTTACTATTTTAATTCTGTGAGACAGTTTAGAGGAAGTGCGCATTTTGACGGGTTCGAAGAACTCTGGACAACGAAGATGCACAGTCAACAATGTCGCGCGTTTCATGTTCCATGTCTCAATGTTGAGAAAATGCATCCGAGATCCTTCCAAAATTGTAAGCTATACCCGAGATGATTTGATGCCAGATATTTCCATGCCAGTGTATCCCATTATAATTACAGGCAGACAGACACAGATATTGCGGAATAAGGATATCGAGTTGGTAAAAATTTGATGGCAGAATCGGCAAGGTGGTGAAGACACTTGGGAATTGGCCGATGAAATGTTCAAGTTGTATCCTTACATATTTGAGTAAGCATTGTTTTTTTTAGGTGTTAGTTGCATATGCTTATACTTGTTCTGCATGGTTATTTCTTTAATTTCTAGGACGAAATTCTTTTTTGGTGTTAGTAATGTAATATCCGGTACGTTCAGATCGTGGGTTAACGGGTTTGGGGGCCAGTGTATGGTCCAATGTGTGTTTTTGGATGTTTGGGTATGTGTTTACAAGTTTTAGACTCAGGTAGGTACCTGTGAGGATTGGGCAATTCCTGCCAAAAACAGGTTCTGGGAGGCTCGCTGAGAATGCGTCCAGACAGGAGGACGCGATTATCATGGGTTAACGCGGCCGCCCGAGTCGGCGCGTTTTGAAGTTTTGTAGCGTCCCGTGATGTCGACGCGTTTCCACACTGCCGTCTCATATGCGACGTTGCATGCGCGCCGCGTGGCAGATGCAGGGCCGGTATCTTTTAAATGCGGCGAATAGGTCGGCCGTGTTTCTAAATGTGGCTAGCATTGTCACTGTGATTTCGATTATGTTGTGAAAGGCTTTACCCCTAGCCAAGCAGAGCTTTCGCACTGCTCAGCTACAAGGGGAAACGTTCTAAGTTTTCTAGGGTGATTTCGGGGTGATTCTGGCCGTTTGAAGCTTGTTTAGCGTGCTTCCGACGCGAGGACGAGCTTCAAAGTGCGGAGGATGCAAGGCTATCGTCGGAGTCGCGTTTCTCACATCGGTAGGGGAACTCTACCTTGGTTTCTTGGTGAGGAATTGTAGTTCAGGGCAAGATTGTACCAGTTCAAGGTTTCTAGCATGAGAATTAGGTGTATAAAGGAGGAATTCATGCTTAGGAACTACTTTATGGCATTATTTACCATTTTACATGCATGTGGAACAGTGTGGGGCGTTTTCCAGAATGCTCTGTAGTTTGTGGAAGGGATGGTTGAAAGGCGTCCCAAGCAGTCGCCGCGTTCATGGTAACGCGTCGGTCTGGGTGGACGCGATTCAACATAATGGCATCAGTTTCGCTGGACGCATTTCTATGTTATAGAAATGTCTACTATGTTGGACGCATTTTAATAAGTGGTCCCCGAGCTCTGGGAGTTCTTGGCCAGTTTGTCCAGTTTCCGACCTACGTTGCTTGGGCGGTGTTCCCAAGGCAATGTAGGGTCTGTGCGGGTCATGTTGACCTACGTGATGATTGCTATCGAGGTATTTTGTGTGGGTTTTGATGATCAGTTTGTCCCCATATAATTTTAATTAATTACATATGTATTTTGATGATTAACAAAACTAAACTTTTTTTTATAAATAATATCTATTGAATATTTCATAAGTCTTAAAGTACAGGAAAAATACCAAGGTTAAACAAGCAAATAAAGGTATGCATTACTTCTCTGAAGCTTTAATCTTTTCAACATGATATTTCTCTAAGTCCATATCGATTTCTGTTGAAATTCATAACGATTTCCTTATAAGACTGAAAAGTCATGTAGTTTCAATCAAGTCGATGTCGTAACGATTTCATAGGTTACCGTAACGATTTCTTTAGAACTCGCAACGACCTGCCTGTCGTAACGATTTCATAAGTTACCGTAACGATTTCTTTAGAACTCGCAACAACTTGCCTGTCGTAACGATTTCATAAGTTACCATAACTATTTCTTTAGAACATAAGTTATCGTAACGATTTCTTTAGAACTCGCAATGACTTGATCGCCGTAACGATTTCTTTAGAACTCGCAACGACTTTTCTGTCATAACGATTTCGTAAGTCACCGTAACGATTTCTTTAGAACTCGCAATGACTTGCTCGCCGTAACGATTTCGTAAGTTATCATAACGATTTGCTTTGCACAAAGATTTCTTTAAGCGCTCATAACGATTTGCTTTGCACAAAGATTTCTTTAAGCGCTCATAACGATTTGCTTTGCACAAAGATTTCTTTAAGTGCTCACAACAATTTGCTTTGCGCAACGATTTCTTTAGAGCTCATAAGGACTTGATAAGTGTTCATAACGATTTGCTCTCTATAATGACTTGTTAGTATTCATAACAATTTCATAAGTCATATAGACAACAACTTTACAGTTTATATCAACTTGATTTCTATCTTATCTCTTGAAGAGTTGACTAGTCAATGTCACGCATATATCTATCTGTCACTCCTGCATTTATGAGTTCTGAACGTATCTCTGCATACATGCAGACAATATCGTCCATTATTGTGCTTACTTTGTATACATCTTTTAAAACAAGCTATTTGGGATTGCTATTCTAGTGAATACTCACATCAACGTATACTGACAACAAGAGACAGTTTGAGTTGTCTACTGTCTAGCATTTAATGTGTGCAGGGTCCTGAAGACTTTCTATCATACAACGTTGGACCTATAGACGTCAGAAGACCCTATCTCTTTGTGTGCTCAAATGGATAAAAGATAGTTGAAGCTTCCAAATTTCAAATAGTCTAACGTCTATCAATCCAAGAGACAACGGATACTTCAACGGCTGTATTTCAAATAAGGAGATATAAAAACTCAAAGACAGAAGAAAGAAGAACTAATGAAGTAGAGAACAACGCTTGTTCAAGCATTCAAATTCATCTGAAGAAAGTCTAGAGCCAAGAATCTCATTCCTCATCACCTTCAGCTCTTTGCTCTCTGTGCTGTAATAGATTTTCTAAGAGAGCCCGTGTAGTTCTGAGAGTGTGCCTTGTTTAGATTCTTGCTCTCAGTGCTAGTTGCTTCAGATCATGGCTTGTTAAAAGCTTGATCTAGGGGCTTGAATTTCATTCAATTCTCTTTGAGTTGTTGTTGCCTTCGGGTGTGAAGGAAGACCTGGTGGTATCCAGGGTGTAGTTCCCTTCGGTTGTGAAGGAAGACCTGGTGAGGTATCCAGGGTGTTGTTGTTCCCTTCGGGTGTGAAGGAAGACCAGCTGAGCTGGGTGTTGTTGCGTCCTTAGGGGGACTGTACCCTAGTTAGTGAAATCCTGAGTTGTTGCTCAGGGACTGGACGTAGGACTCCTAAGGAGAGGAGGTCCGAACCAGGACAATTCTTGTGTTGTGTGATTGTCTTCTTTGTGTGTTTGATATTTAAACTAACAATCACTAACCTCCTTCGAAGAACGTTTGTGTGAATATTTTTAGTTACAAGTATCTTGTAGATTATTTTAAAAGACCCATTCACCCCCCCCCCTCTGGGCTCGTCAACTGGGCAACAAGTGGTATCAAAGCAAGTCTCTTCGTCAAAGAAAGGATCCAACGATCTGAAGAGTAAAGATCCATGGCAGCCCAAGGCAACATTGAAGGTCAGTCTGTCAACCGACCCCCGCTCTTCGATGGTTAAGATTATCCTTATTGGAAAACCAGAATGGAGTACTTCCTACAAGGCCACGATTATCAGATATGGTCCATAGTAGAAGAAGGTGATCTGGTAGTCACAAATGAGAAAGCTCAATGGACAGATGATTACAGAAAGAAGATCTCCTTGAATGGCAAAGCAAAGAGCATCTTATGCTGTGCTCTAAGTAAGAAGGAGTTCAACAGAGTTTCAGCCTACAAATCCTCAATGGAAATGTAGGAAAAGCTCAGGATCACATATGAAGGCACATACAAGGTAAAGGAAACTAGAATCGACATTCTTGTCACTCAGTATGAGAGATTTCAGATGCAATCAAGTGAATCCATAACTCAAATGTTCAGCCGGTTCACTGACATCACAAATGGACTAGCTGGTCTGGGGAAAACTTATGAGATTGGAGACATGGTGAGGAAAATACTTAGATCCTTACCGTCCTCGTGGACCCCAAAGGTCACAGCAATAGAAGAAGCTAATGACCTGAAGAGAATGTCAGTAGAAAAGCTCATTGGGTCCCTCATGGCCCATGAGATCAACATGGAAAGGCTAGGAGAGTCCTCTAGAAGAAAGAAGCACTCCAACGCCTTAAAAGCTGAAGAAGATTCACCAGAAGCAAGTTCAGCTGAGAGTCAAAGTGATGTAGACAGCGAGAATGAGGAATCATTGCTATCTAGAAGATTGCAGCGGATTTTGGCTAAGAAGAAGAAGTTCCAATCAGGTAGAAGGCACTTCAAAAGGAATAAGGACTTCAAGTATCCAGATGGAAAAGAGATGAAGAAAGAAGAACCCATCTGCTATGAATGCAAGAAGCCAGGACACATTAAAGCTGAGTGTCCAAAATTCAAGAAGCCAGAGTTCAGGAAGAAAGACAGTTCCAAGAAGTTCAGAAAGTACAAAAAGAAGGCGATGGCAGCAGCATGGGAAAATAGTAGCGACTCAGACAGTGAGTCAAGCTCCTGCAGCGATGAAGAAGAAGCCAACTTGGCCTTCATGGCTAATACTGAAGAAAAGGTAACCTCTGACTCTTCTTTTGATTCATGCAATGGTTCAGATTCCGATAGTTTAGAAGAGGCTTTCAACGAACTATATGAAAAATATAAAGAAGTAACCAAACAATTAAAAGTAAGCAAGAAAAACATAGTCTGTATAGAAAATACAAACTCAGATCTAAAATCAGAAAATGAACAATTAGAAAGTCAAATAACTGAACTTAAAAGAAGAAATGAATTACTATATGAGGATCTAAAAGCTAAGAATGAACAAATAATTAAACTTGAAAAACAAGAAAATGTAGATGAACTAAGAACTGAAATCAAAACACTAACAGAAGAAAATATACAGTTATCTAGCACATTAGAAAAATTCACAAATGGTAAAAACTCCCTCATATTGAAAGGTGCTAGAAGATCAGGTAAGAAGAAAAACAGATTAGGATATACACCCCCAGATAATGAAGAAACCATAGTTTATCCTAAAACATATTCAACACCAAAATTTGTACCTGAACAAGATATAGCATACAAAGCTGATTTCAGATATATAGAAAAAGTAACCAAATTATCTTGCTGTAGTCACTGCAACAAGTTAGGACATATCATAACGATATACCCAACAAGACATAAGAAATGGATAACAAAAAGTAAAATCAATGATACTAACCCATCAGGACCCAAAAGAATTTGGGTACCTAAAACTTGATGTTTTTATTTCAGGTTATCCCTCGAGCATCCAAATGGTATTTGGATAGTGGGTGCTCAAGGCACATGTCAGGAAACCAGAAGTTATTCTCTCATCTCCAAGCTGAAGAAGGAACAGTCACTTATGGAGATAATGGGAAAGGAACAGTAATTGGCAGTGGGTCTGTGAATAACAAAGGAAGAACAGTTATGGAAGATGTGTTGCTGGTCAAAGGGTTGAAGCATAATCTCATTAGCATCATCCAGCTATGTGACAGAGGCCATCAGATCCAGTTTCAAGAATTGAAATGCAGTATACTGAAGGATGGATCAGTCATCTTTGAAGCAAATAGAGAAAAGAACTTATATGTGCTCTATCTTGAGGAACTCAAAGAACAAAATGTCTGTCTGGCAGCAAATAAGGAAAAATCTACAGAATTATGCACATACGACTAGGACATTGCAGCATAGATGGCATGAGAAAATTGTTGAAGAAAAATATTGTAGAAAGTCTGCCAAAGGTCAGTGCAAAAATGGATGGTGTGTGTAGACCTTGTGCTAAGGGAAAGCACACCAAGAGCTCCTTTAAGTCAAAGACGGTGGTGACCACCTCAAAACCCTTAGAGCTCCTTCATATGGATCTATTTGGGCCAATGAGGACTACCAGCCTTGGAGGAAAGAACTTTGGATTTGTCATAGTCGATGATTACTCAAGATTCACATGGGTATCATTTCTAGAGCATAAAGATGACACATTTGATAACTTTGTCAGTTTCAGCAAGAAAGTTCAGAAGGATCAAATGTTCAGCATTGTTTCTATCCGATCAAATCATGGTGGTGAATTTCAGAACGAAAAATTTGCTAAGTTGTGTGATGATCAGGGAATTGAGCATAATTTCTCAGCATCAAGGACACCACAGCAAAATGGAATTGCTGAGAGAAAGAATAGAACTCTATTGGATATGGCAAGAACAATGTTATCAGAATATGATCTGCCAAGGTATTTTTGGGCTGAAGTAGTCAACACAGCAAGCTACATTATCAACAGAGTCATGATCAGACCAATCCTAAAGAAGACTGCATATGAACTGTTCAAAGGAAAGAAACCAAAGATCAACCACTTCAGGACATTTGGATGTCCTTGCTTCATCCACAACAATGGAAAAAGAGACATTGGTAAGTTGGATGCCAAATCAGATGAAGGCATCTTCATAGGGTACACCTCTAAACCCAAAGGCTATAGAGTATTTAATAAACACACTTTATTAATTGAACAGTATGTACACATTATCTTTGATGAAACTAACCCTTCCTTGAGAAAGGAAGAAGATAGTGATAATGATGATGCAGATAAGCTGTCCAAGAAACTAAAGAATACATCAATTGAGGACAATGATGATCCACCACTGGAAGACATGCAACAAAAGGATATTACACATGAAAATCTTCCAAAGGAATGGAGACACAAGAAAGATCACCCACTTGAGAATATTATTGGTGATCCATCTGTAGGGGTAAGAACAAAGGTAATGTTATTCCTTGTGATTACCTAGCTTTTGTTTCTCAAATAGAGCCTAAGACAGTCAATGAAGCTCTTACTGATGAATCTTGGATAATAGCCATGCAAGATGAATTAAATCAATTCAAGAGAAACCAAGTATGGTCACTTGTTCCTAGACCATCAGACCATCCAGTCATTGGCACCAAATGGGTGTTCAGAAATAAACTGGATGAAACTGGTGTGATCCTGAGAAACAAGGCCAGATTGGTAGCTCAAGGCTATTCACAAGAGGAAGGCATAGATTTCGATGAAACCTATGCACCTGTAGCTAGACTTGAGGCTATTAGAATTTTGCTTGCATATGCATCCGCATTAGATTTGAAATTATTTCAAATGGATGTTAAGTCTGCATTTTTGAATGGTTTTATTAAGGAGGAAGTCTATGTAGAACAACCTCTAGGTTTTGATGATACTGATTTTCCGGATTACATTTTCAAATTACACAAAGCATTATATGGTTTAAAGCAAGCACCTAGAGCCTAGTATGAAAGGCTTAGTTCTTTTCTTTTAAACCATGGTTTCAGTAGAGGTCAAGTAGATAGTACTCTTTTCATAAAGTTAAAGGTCAAACACATTCTACTAGTTCAAATTTATGTAGATGATATTATTTTTGGTTCTACTGATGAATCCCTTTGCAAGTACTTTGAAAAGTTGATGTAGGGAGAATTTGAAATGAACATGATGGGAGAACTTAATTATTTCCTTGGATTACAAATCAAACAAGGAAAGGAAGGAACTCACATCTGTCAAGCAAAGTACACAAAAGAACTCTTAAAGAAAATTGGATTCGAAAATACCAAGCCACTATCAACACCGATGAGCACATCAACAAGGATGGACAGTGACAAAGATGGTAAGAAAGTAGATCAAAAGATCTACAGAGGTATGATAGGTTCACTCCTTTATTTAACAGCTAGTAGATCTGACATTTTATTTAGTGTATGCATGTGTGTTAGGTATCAAGCAGATCCTAAAGAATCACATTTAATTTCTGTGAAAAGAATATTTAGGTATTTAGCAAGAACTCATGACTTAGGTCTATGGTATCCAAAACATTATGAAATTAACTTAGTAGGTTACTCTGATGCTGACTATGCTGGAGGCAAATTAGATAGAAAAAGCACCAGTGGTTGTTGTCAATTTCTTGCAGGATGTTTAATATCTTGGTCTTCAAAGAAACAAAATTCAGTGGCACTATCTACAGCTGATGCTGAGTACGTAGCTGCTGGAAATTGTTGTACACAACTCTTATGGATAAAGCAACAACTTGAAGATTTCGGATTAAACATCAAATCCATCCCACTGTTGTGTGACAACACCAGTGCCATAAATTTCACCAAGAATCCAGTTCAACATTCAAGGACCAAGCATATTGAGGTTAGATATCATTTTATTCGCGACCATGTAGCAAATGGTAATATTGAAATATCTTTTATTGATTCAAATGGTCAGTTAGCAGACATTTTCACAAAAGCCTTACCCGAGGAGAGATTCACATCTCTTAGAAGGGAATTAGGCATGTGCAATTTGTGAAAAAGCTTTGTTTAAAATTGGCACATTAAATTTCAGAATTAAGTAACTTTTCCCTCCATGGCTTTAAGCAAAAGAAATTTAAATTATCCTTTGAAACCGCTCTCTCATTGAAGTCGGTTTGAATAGTCAAACTCTTTTGTCTTCTTCTGCCGCCTTTTGGCGCCTCACTTTCCACAACGCATTAATTTATTCCAAAGAATTGAATGAGATAACGACTCATATCTCGTCTTCTACCTTTACCCTCTTTCGTCTGGTTGCTCAAGCCGATGCCCTAGCGATTTCGACATCGACTCTCTTCTAATTTTTGAAGCTTCTCTCCTCTTCCTACGAAATTTCTTGAGGGATTTCACTCCTCCTTCATTCTCAACCCTCCAGAAAACCTCCACACTTGATTCCATGGCCGCATCCTCCGTTTCCGGGAGTTTGGGTGGCTACAGCGTCGAGTTCCTCACTCCTGAGCAGCAAGAGAGGTTCCAGTTCGTGAAGACCAAAGTGTGTGGGAATAAGGCAGTGGACGTTGCTGATCTGGAAAAGAATGGTATGCACAGTGTTATTGAAGCATTGAACAAAATGCAATGGATGGGAGTAGCAACCTTCTCTGAGGTAAGTTATCCAGACCTCATGAAGGCCTTCTATGTATGCTTGAAGACTCAAGAAGATGGGTCCCTAGTTTCATATGTCAAGGGAACCCAGATTAAGATAGACTGTGAGCTTCTGCATGGGTTGTTTGGAGTAACAACATCAGGGCACAGTGGGGTTCACTCCGTGAACGCCCAGGTCAAGGGTCTTAGCATTGTAGGGCCGGGATACAGATTAAGAGATGGAAAATTGGACATCAACAAACTAAATGCATTCAACCACCTCCTCCACTTCCTAGTATGTCAGATCTTGGTTCCAAGAAGCGCCACATTCTCCACCTGTTCAAAGGCAGATTCTGACATGATGTTTTGGGCCATATAGAATAAGGAAATCAACATTGCCGCAGTGATCATGGAAAGAATGACTTTCGCCAGAGATCAGATTTAGGACACTAAGTCCAAGATAAATGTTTCCTTGCCGTATGCACATCTGCTCACCAAAGTTTTCAAGCACTTTGGTATTGATCTGACAGGAACAGTAGTTGAGAAAATGGGCCAATCTATTAGGTCCAGAAATCTCAGGAAAAGTGGCTTTTCAGTTATAGATGGTGTTTGGTCTAAGACCACAGTGGCCGAGGGAGAAGCCATTATACGTGATATTCCTGATGTTCAGAAAGAAGCAGCAGAACCAGCAGCAGAGCAGCTAGCAGCAGTCTAAGCAGCAGTAGAGCAGAGAATAGAGTTTGAGCCAACAGTACCTCCTCTTCCAGCAGAATCAGTAGAAGAAACTCAAGCAGCAGTTGAGACTGCAGGGTCACCCCTTTCACAATCTCCATAAGGACCTGAAGAAGAAGCAGTGGTAGGTGCAGCAGATAATCTGCCCACCTCCATTATTGCCTCCATTCTTAGAGATGTAGTAGATTCTGTTCTCACCTCTCCAGTCACCTCAGAGACTGGTGGATTTGCAGAAGAAATTGTGGCATCAGGCCACATTGAGGAATCAGTGGCAGCATCAGTTCAAGAGGAGCAGTCTAGTGCTCCATCAAGTGTTATTTTGGAAGATGCTCCCATTCAGGGGGGCAATCCAAGGAAGGTCAAGAAGAAGAAGCAGCTCACCATGATGAGCCAATAGGTGATGTACCAATTGATGAAGACCTGCCTCGTGATCAGAATGATGTCAGAGAAGGGGAGACAACCAACTCCTCAGATTCAGATGATGATCAGCCTCCTCCAGTTTCAGAGGCTAGGCAGAAAGGGAAAGAAGTGGAGCCTGAAGTACCACTCCTATCAGATACTCCACATGAAAGGCTAATGAAGCAGAAAATAGTAATAAATTTGAAGCCTGTGATAGAGAGGCTTGATGCTCAAGGCACAATCCTGTGCTCTCTCCAATCAGATGTTAGTTCAATCTTCATGAGCCAAGCTTCAGCTTCAAAGGATATTTCCAACTTAAGAAATGCCATGAAGTGGTTTAGCCAGAAAATAGGGTCTATGAAAAGTTTGCTGGGAGACATTCTCAAGGTGGTTGGAGCTCAAATTCCTCCTCCTCCACCTCCTGCAGCCCAGGTTCCGGAGTCAGGGCCTTCAAGGCCATCAGTTCAAGAGGCAGGGCCAGCAGGGCCAGAACCAGTAGCAGTACCAGCAGAGGCAGCAGTAAATGTTGAAGGGCCATCTGGGCCAGATGATCAGGTTAAAGGGCCTCCAGGGCCAGCTGAGCAAGGGTCAGGGCCATCAGGGCCTTTGGAGAGTGAGTCTGTGCAGAAAGAGGCAGAAGAGTCCTTGGCACCCAAGCCCCCAGCTCCCTCTTCTCCCTCTCACACACCTATCCCTCCAACTCCACCCTCAGCTCCTGCAGCTCCTCCTGCTCCCCAAACATTCAAGAAGCCTCAATCCAGACCAATTTCTTCTCTTACTCCATTTCCTCCTCATTCCACCTCATCTCCTGCCTCCTCTACTACAATTCCTTCTCCTTCTCCTATACTTGAGGTCCCTCCAGCATCCTCAGCTGGAGCCTCCTCCTCCTCCTCCTCTGGTCCCTCCCTTGGACCAGTTAATGACCTCCCTACTACATCACATTCTTTTCTTCATCCTAATCCTCCACCATCTTTCATCACTATCATACCTGAAAGAGCTCAACTCAACTCTCCCTTTATGGAACAGATAAAGGATGAGTTTGAGGAAGGGATCCTCAGGTCTGTGTTGAAGGTTGGAGAGCATGTCCATAGGGCAAACTCTTCTAGTCCTGCCCCCAAGAAGAGGAAAATTACTTCCACTTCCTCCATTTCCTTTGAACCTAAATATCCTCCCTTGTGGTTCTCTCTCACAGTGGACAACAAACATAACCCACTGTATAGGGAATATCTCTCCAAAGTTGTTTTTGCCACCATCATTAACCTTCCTTTTCAAAATCTTACAGATCATTTGAACACCATTCTACCCTACACTTCTCTTTCAAAATCCGAAAAGTCCAAAATCTTCTCTCTTGCGCACTCCAAAACTGAAGAGCAATGCGACAAAGGTCACAAGGATCTCCTCAAGAAATTTATTCTTGCCAAAACTGCTAGATTCCCTCTAAGGGACCACTCCCTGACCTTATCAGAGTGGTTCAGGATGTATCATAAAGAACTTTAGGCTCCCTACATTCAAAAGGAAATCAAGATGGTCAGACACCTTGTGTTGTTCAACAACTACAGATATGTCCATCATCTTCCTGAAGTTTAGCTCAGCCAGTTCAAAAGGGCCATTTCAGCTCTCACTCCAGCCATCTCACATACTTCAGATGTTCAAGTAGATTTTGCTACCCTCCAAGTGCCTGAAGAGTTAGCCCTTCCTCAAATTCATTTTCTAGTTATGGAATCCTCTGTAGGATCCATCATCTTTGAGCGTTTTTCCAGAGTATTAAGCAGAATTAAAGTACAGGAAGGCTACCTGGTTGCTTTTCCTAGATTCCTATTTAGGGAATATCACGAGGGGCATGTAAGTGCTGAAGTTCTAGCCCCCATTCTATCTGAATGTGAAAGGCTGACATCCTCAGAATGGTCCAAGTTCTACCCTCTGTCAGCTCAGCAGTTGTTTGCACTCAATGAAGATCAAGCCTGGGAAGGTAAACCAGCTATTTCTCCAGCTACCTTCTTGGATATGAATTCTATACATCTTGTTAATGACCCTTTCAAAGTCTGGGAGGAAAGATACAAAGTTTATGTGGCTATGCACAAGGCTCTCAGAGACAACCACAACCACTATCCTGTGACCATGGACCAATTCCTCACCTGTGCCATCTTTGGGACTCATCGTTTCCTCAAGATGAACATGGACAAGAATGCATATGCTGATCTCCTCTATAAACACCTAGATCTTCATCTCAAAAGGATGGCTTCCTCCATGGGATCAACCTACTCTCTGTCTTTTGGAGTCTTTAAAACTCATTTTGAAGAGCAGGAAGCACAGGCATGGGAAACTATTTCCCATTTTGCCTCTCTTTTGTCTCATGCTTTCTATTTACCTGTACCTCCTCAAAGTTAATGAAAAATTCCCTTGGTTATCTGCTTCTATCTTTTCTCTTCTTTCTTTGTCTCAGATTGTCTTTTTGCTCAATGACAAAAAGGGGGAGAAAATTAGCATGTCTTAAATACACTCCAACTTTTTTTAAAAAAAGAAGAAAATTAGCATGTCATATCTTCAGCCCAGATTTTTTTTTCCATACTTATTGTTCAGTTTTGTCATCACCAAAAAGGGGGAGATTGATGATCAGTTTGTCCCCATGTAATTTCAATTAATTACATATGTATTTTGATGATTAACAAAACTAAACTTGTTTTTATAAATAATATCTAATGAATATTTCATAAGTCTTAAAGTACAGGAAAAATACCAAGGTCAAACAAGCAAATAAAGGTATGCATTACTTCTCTGAAGCTTTAATCTTTTCAACATGATATTTCTCTAAGTCCATATCGATTTATGTTGAAATTCATAATGATTTCCTTATAAGACTAAAAGTCATGTTGTTTCAATCAAGTCGATGTCGTAATGATTTCATAAGTTACCGTAATAATTTCTTTAGAACTCGCAACGACCTGCCTGTCGTAACGATTTCATAAGTTACCGTAATGATTTCTTTAGAACTCGCAACGACCTGCCTGTCGTAACGATTTCATAAGTTACCGTAACGATTTCTTTAGAACTCGCAACGACTTGCCTATCGTAATGATTTCGTAAGTTACCGTAATGATTTCTTTAGAACTCGCAACGACCTGCCTATCGTAACGATTTCATAAGTTACCGTAACGATTTCTTCAGAACTCGCAACGACTTGCCTGTCGTAACGATTTCATAAGTTACCGTAACGATTTCTTTAGAACTTAAGTTATCGTAACGATTTCTTTAGAACTCGCAATGACTTGCTCGCCGTAACGATTTCTTTAGAACTCGCAACGACTTGCCTGTCATAACGATTTCGTAAGTCACCGTAATGATTTCTTTAGAACTCGCAATGACTTGCTCGCCGTAACGATTTCGTAAGTTATCATAACGATTTGCTTTGCACAAAGATTTCTTTAAGCGCTCATAACGATTTGCTTTGCACAAAGATTTCTTTAAGCGCTCATAACGATTTGCTTTGCACAATGATTTCTTTAAGCGCTCATAACGATTTGCTTTGCACAAAGATTTCTTTAAGCACTCACAACGATTTGCTTTGCGCAACGATTTCTTTAGAGCTCATAACGACTTGATAAGTGTTCATAACGATTTGCTCTCTATAATGACTTGTTAGTATTCATAACGATTTCATAAGTCATATAGACAACGACTTTACAGTTTATATCAACTTGATTTTTATCTTATTTCTTGAAGAGTTGACTAGTCAATGTCACGCATATATCTATCTGTCATTCCTGCATTTATGAGTTATGAACGTATCTCTACATGCATGCAGACAATATCATCCATTATTGTGCTTACTATGTATACATCTTTTAAAACAAGCTATTTGGGATTGCTATTCTAGTGAATACTCACATCAACGTATACTGACAACGTTGGACCTATAGACGTCAGAAGACCCTAACTCTTTGCGTGCTCAAATGGATAAAAGATAGTTGAAGCTTCCAAATTTCAAACAGTCTAACGTCTATCAATCCAAGAGACAACGGATACTTCAACGGTTGTATTTCAAATAAGGAGATATAAAAACTCAAAGACATAAGAAAGAAGAACTAACGAAGTAGAGAACAACTCTTGTTCAAGCATTCAAATTCTTCTGAAGAAAGTCTAGAGCCAAAAATCTCATTTCTCATCACCTTCAGCTCTTTGCTCTCTGTGCTGTAATAGATTTTCTAAGAGAGCCCGTGTAATTCTGAGAGTGTGCCTTGTTTAGATTCTTGCTCTCAGTGCTAGTTGCTTCAGATCTTGGCTTGTTAAAAGGTTGATCTAGGGGCTTGAATTTCATTCAATTCTCTTTTAGTTGATGTTCCCTTTGGGTGTGAAGGAAGACCTGGTGGTATCCAGGTTGTAGTTCCCTTCGGTTGTGAAGGAAGACCTAGTGAGGTATTCAGGGTGTTGTTGTTCCCTTCGGGTGTGAAGGAAGACCAGCTGAGCTGGGTGTTGTTGCGTCCTTAGGGGGACTGTACCCTAGTTAGTGAAATCCTGAGTTGTTGCTTAGGGACTGGACATAGGACTCCTAAGGAGAGGAGGTCCGAACCGGGATAATTCTTGTGTTGTGTGATTGTCTTCTTTGTGTGTTTGATATTTAAACTAACAGTCACTAACCTCCTTCGAAGAACATTTGTGTGAATATTTTTAGTTACAGGTATCTTGTAGATTATTTTAAAAGACCCATTCACCCCCCCCTCTGGGCTCGTCAACTGGTCGTGTACGCACCAGCAAGTAAACACATCAATCTTTATTCTCAACACGTGCCCTAGGCATCGCTTACATAATTAAAATACATAAAATGATAGTCACACGGTCCCATAGCATGATATAACTCACCGCCCTAGAAGGCAAGGACAAGGGTCGGGTGACTGCCTTTAAAACGCGACGTACACAGATGACGTTATTTGAAAGCCAAATCACGACGGGGAAAACTGTCGCCTTCAAAGACTGAATAGCGACAAGGCATGTCGTCGCATTCAAAATGCGACGACCAGGTCCGTCACCTTTTTAGCCAAAGTCCCCAACCCGACCTTCACCTCCGGAAACCTCACAAACCACCCTGTTACAGTTATAAAATTCACAATTATGCATTCAAACAAATACCTACACATGCTTGCTATCCACTATAGCCATTTTCATGCATTAAAAGCCTCAACCACAATCCAAACAATCCAAAATGAGAAGAATTCCCCTACCACACGAAGAACGCAAAGAAGTATGTTTTCCTGGCATTTCTCGCACTCTGAACAACCTCCTCGCGATGGGAGCAAGCCAAACCGCTCGCCACAGCCTTAAAATCGCCCGGAAGACCCCGCAACAACCTCTCCCTTGGCCGAACAATGTTTCCTGCACTGTTTGGCCAAGGCTCGGGTAAAATACACTAACAGGAAAAATCGCGACGTATCGGGCCATGACACTTAAAATGCGACGTACCCCGCCGTCGCAATTATGCCACAACGTCCCTACATGCGCCACGCAGCGCGCATGCAGCGGTGCCCACTAATAGTAGTGATGAAATCGCGACGAAGCAGGTGGTCGCGTTCTCTTCAAAACACGATGACTATGTTGGTCGCGTTCTCAAGAAGAGAACCAGAGCTATATTGGGCTCGGATTTTCCAACCCTCAACCCCACACAACCTGCTACATACACACTAACACCACCAATATGCCACATATTGGCCACCAGACCCATTAAACTACGATCTGAAAGGTCACAATGTTACAGGAACACTTTGAAAAGAGAGTTGAAGGGATGGCCCCTAGATCAAGCTTATACAACAAAGTCTTGCTTGATCTGAGTCATGAATTGAGAGAGAGAAGAATAGAGCTATGATGCTACTCTCTCAGAAACAACAAGCTCGCAAAGAAAGAAAGAAATGAAGGCTTCAGAAGAGCTTAGAGCAGATGGACTTGGAGTGAGGGTGCACTGCTCTTCTAATCTGAATGGTGGTGAAGATCTCTATGTGTACACTTGTGTATCTATATGTTTTTTTGTTCTTCACAATCATCGCCTTCTTATAGGCATTCCTACTTTCTTCAGATGTAACCGTTGAGATATTTGTTGTCTCTCATTTCTTGATGCTCGTTTCCATGCAGTCATAGAAGGTCTTACGTTATAGAAACATGTGACTACTAGAAACCTACACACATTAAATGTTTGGATAGAGACACAGAGAGATAGATCATAAGGTTATCTCCTGTGCTAGTCAACGTAACATGTCAAACGTTGTAGTCATGTGCAACTACCAGAAACCTGCAAGCATTAAATGCTAAGAGAGATGTCTTCAGTCAACAAACAAAAAGGTGTTATACAAAAATATATGCGTCCATTCTGTCACTATTTAAGGCTATAAACAACATGTCATGAAAATGGTAAACAATACAAGATGATGTGCATGGGAACTGTGTCTGTTGATAGACCATACGTAAGAGGATATCTTTGAAAAGCTTTCCTAAGAAAGATATGTAACAGATAGCGGGAAATTTGAAATGCACATCTTTAAAACAATTTAAAAAATATTATGCACCAAGATTTGATCAAAGCTTATTCATAATGACATTAATTAATTGCAGTAAGTCAATAAAGAGTTATTGGACTTAATGGGCTGAAAATTGGACTAGCACTTGGGCCTAGAGGGTCACACACAATAGGGTTCTGAGCAGACTAGGCAGGATGACCGTTATAGACATTAACTGGGTTTTTGTGAAAAACCGCAGAGTCTATATATGCACGTGGAGAGTCAAACCCTGGGCCAAGCTCCTGGGTTCTCTCTGGCCGCCTCCTCCTCTCTCTCTCCTAGGGCGCCCCCACCTCTCTCTTGGCACATGGTGGAGCTGAGATCCGGAAGACACGTGGAGACCGAGGAGATCCCGTCTGCATCTGGAGCTCGCGTGGATACATCTAGAGGCCGGACACTTGAACGACTTGAAGCACCAGCGCCTCCAGTGTTACCTTCTCCCAAGATTAGGGAGTTTTGCAACCCCGCAAAGGTAAAGATCGGATCTTCCCGCGCGGGTTTTCCATTTTCCAATCAATTCCGACCGCCGGCAACGATATCAAATGGAGGGAATCGCGTTTCCACTTGCGCTTTGATCGATTCCTTACACTTTATCTGTTGACAACTTCATACATTGGGTTGAACTATATAATCATCCTGCTGCAATATCTACTCTCTCTATTTTGATCTAATCTTTAACTACCACTCTCACTATTCTTTTTATGGGTCATTTTCATGATCTATTCCTTCTGACCAAGTTCCCTACATTTAACTCATTTATCTCTTTAAATTGGTTTTAGCTAAGAGGGAGCCTTAAACTGAGGGGGAGCCTTGTACTAAGGGAGAGACTTCATTTATCTTTCCCCACACCTTTCCTTTTTCATCATTCCTATTCCATAGACCTTCCTTTTTGGTCATTGACAAAAAGGGGGAGAAATACTCTAAAATACATACATACTCTATATAAATATCATTTTTAGAGCATTATGATTTCGGTTAGTTTTGTCATCACCAAAAAGAGGGAGATTGTTGACTCCTTTATCTACATGATTATATATTTTGGTGATAACAAAACTTATCAGAATATTTTTATATTTATCTAAATCATGTGTTTTTACCTTAATATCATTTTAGTTAAGTTTGTCAATAAGAGACTCAAAAGAAATAAACAATACTTCAAGGATCATCATTGTAAGTATTCCAAGTATATCTAAGTCCAGTAGATGGTGTTCAATTGCTTATAAGTCTTTGTTGTCATTCATAAGTTCATGTTTTTCATCACAAATAATCTTTTCACAGTTTCAATTGAATTCAAGTTTCATCTTCTATAGCTTTAAACTTCATCATCCAAAATCATGCATGTTTTTGTCTTGAACAGTCGAAGTTCACTTCATAATATACAAAGCTCTACTTCGTCATATATGAAGCTAACTTCGTCATATCCAAAGCTTACATCGTCATATCTGAAGTCTATACTTCGTCATATACGAAGCTTCACTTCGTCATGCATGTTTCTGTCATGATCAGTCGAAGCTAACTTCGTCATATCCGAAGTTTACTTCATTATATACGAAGCTAACTTTGTGATATCTGAAGTTTACTTCATCATATACGATGCTTCACTTCGTCATGCGTGTTTTTGTCATGAACAATCTACGTTGATTTTGTCATATATGAAGTTCTACTTCATCATATCTAAAGTCATATTCGAAGCTTCACTTCGAGCAATTTCGTTGTTTTTCATTCTATGCGAAGTTAGACTTCGTCATATACGAAGTTCTACTTGTCATATCCAAAGCTAACTTTGTCATATCCTAAGTTATTTATGAAGCTTAAATTTAACTGACTGCATTATTTTCGTTTTATGTGAAGTTACACTTCGTCATATACGAAGTTCTACTTCATCATATCCGAAGCTAACTTTGTCATATCTGAAGCTATATACGAATCTTAAATTTGACTAACTCCGTTGTTTTCATTTTCACTTTGTCATATTCGAAGTCTACTTCGTAATATACGAAGCTCTACTTCATCATATACGAAGCAAACTTCGTCACATCCAAAGTCATTTTTTATATGAATTCTCTAAGTCCACATCGGTTACTATTTTAATATCACATCGATTGCTATACAAACTCACATCGATTACAGTTCACTTAAACATCGATTGATTCTGCATCATATCGATTGCGCTCACATCGATTATAGTTCACTTAAACATTAATTACTGCTTAGCATTGCATCGATTTCGGAAACATCGATTATCCTTAAACATCAATTATCTTAAAACATCGATTGCTTATATCAATGATCTTAAAACATCGATTGCTTTCACATTGATTGCTTATATCGATTATCTTAAAACATCGATTGCTTTAACATCGATTGCTTATATCGGTTATCTTAAGAAATCAATTGTCCTTTAACAACAATTGTCTCTAGACATCGATTGTCTTTAAACATCGATTACCTTTTAGACTTTGATTCCTTTTAGACATCGATTGCCTTTAGACATTGACTGCCTTTGAACATCGATTGCCTTTTAGCTATCGATTCTCTTTAGACATCAATTCTCCTTGGACATCGATTACCTTTTTGAATATCGATTACCCTTAGACATCGACTACCTTTGGTCATCGATTGCCATTATACATCATGTAGCGACCCTCATTATACCGGTACGGTTATACCAACCCACGTCGGTATAGTGAACATTGCCACAGTGGGACATTTACCCAACAATAACATTCAGCTGAGATACACGTGAATATACGAACAAAGTAGCGGAAGTAAAAGAACCACTGTCTTCGTTTCATTCATCATCTACATTTAACATACATGATTCGATTGAATTTAAAGAGCTAAAGTCCACATAATCCATATAAAAGAAATGAGAAGATAAAATACATAGTTTGTCCAAGTTTACATGATAGTTCTAATACAATGCCTCAATTACATACATCAAAATGTCAAGATGTCACAACTAAGCTCCACCAAGCTAGCTACTCCCCGCGCTCGGAGTCGCTCTCCACGGTCTCCTCCAAAGGTGTGACACCTACTACACCTGTACGCCGAAGCAAGTAATGAGTCTAAAAGACTCAGTAAATAACACTACATCTATCACACATGCACATATCATAACAGGTTTTTACATACCATTTACAAGACACAACATGTAGCATGCGTGACATTGAAATTAACAACCTATCATGGTAATTCTATTAATGAAACACATGATTCATGCTTTCAGATTTCCTAAATTAAAATCTCCTATCACATGTTCTCTAATCATTCCAACACATGAAAGTTCCACTTTCAATTAAGCTAAAACATGAAAGCAATTTAGCATGAATAGCTTACATACATGAAAGGAAACATTGCTAACATGGTTACTACTCATTCTTACACATGCACATAACCATTTTACATGCTTTAAGCTTGCTGTTTTGACGTGGTTTAACACTTTATAATCTAACACATGAAAGCTATGTTCTCATTCAAACCACAACGTGAGAGTAACACACATGGAATGGTTTACACATAAGTAAGGATTATCCCTAGCATGGATTCTACGTATTGTACACATATAGGACATAATCATAACCACATTTATGTTGCTGTTCTAACATGATTTCAGATCATCATATCATGGATTTCAATTTCACATCCTCACATTTTGGTTTCACATTTTTACACAATTTCTAATTCACATACTTCACTTTTTACACATTGCACATTTACACATGTTCACACTACACAATTTGCACACGATCACAATCTCATTTCACATTTTACACTTTAGTGCCGTGACACATAGTCTAAACAACCATAAGAAGGACACATCACATCACATACACATAGACGCCACCTAGGCAATACAATGACGACTCTTGGACTGCGCAGACCGGGAGAACAAGTCTCCACCCTAACCAGTGGTACTTGTCCACCTCTAGGATTTCATCCTAATGCCCTTAGGATCACAACACATTGAACGTTCCCATGGGGACTTTTCCATGGTACGGTTCCACAGCCCTCTATGGAAGCAGTATCACACTTGGCACAGTTTTACACATTACACATATTGGTTTTTACACACATTTTACACATGACGCTCATATCTCATTTATTCTTTCATTCCCAACATGACTCTATTTTCCTAATCATGCCACTACAGATGATAGAAATTAACATTCAGGAAGCTTCACAATCAGGTTGGGTTACACAGAAATTAAATGATTTCATAATGGCATGCATTAATTACCCATTTTGCATGGAAAATTCATATTGCATGGTATAGTTGTCCAAATGACCTGAGAATTTAACCACATGCTGATTTCGGGTTTAGGACCCCACATGAAAATTTTCACATTTTTCCGATCCAAAATGCAAATGCAAAAAATTTAACATAAATTTCTGTATTATTCAAAATTCAATTTATCATGGTGTATACAATGAAAATTCAGTTTTAACAGATCATAACTCTGAACCCAATACCACAGAAATTTCCCCTGAATTTATTTCACAACACACGATTTACTGGAAATTTAGCAATCCTACACATGTTGTCTATTTCCCAAGTATAAATTTTTACTAAATAACATTGACATGGGAAAATTCCAGAAAATTCAGAGCAGAGACTGACGTATGTAGACATGATTCAATAGGATTAGGGCATCATAATTTCTCACGGATTATTAGGACCATGGGTAAACATACATGGCCATTCTTCCACATGCATTTTAAATAAATAATAACTCAACCATCCACAAAATAAGTGCACAACCATTCTCCCACACATTCCAACATTCACATTACGTAGCATAATAGGTTTACAATATATCCTCATCACAAAACACATCGAAAGTAATCATATATAAGGAGAGAACAGTTCACTGTTCTGCCTAGACGAACTTAACGGCGGTCTCTGGCCGTTCCAGGAGTGGAAGACAAGATCGCTGGATGCACACGGGGAATCTTGGTGTCAAGGCATTGACGCCAAGTTCCTGTCTGTGCAGGAACACAGACCGAATTCCAAATAACCAGAAGAATGGGGGGGTCTAGGACACGAGGAAAAATACATAAAAATGATAAAACCCTACTTGACATCTACATGGATGATAGGGGTAGGTTACTTGCCTCTTGCAAAAACTCCAAAGGGATCTAAATGGCCGGAGAAGCTCTCCTTGGGCAGTCCCAAGAAGCCTCCACAATTGCTCTCCTCCGGGTTCTATGTCGATGCAGAAACCAAACCATGGTTGGGGAAGTCCTCCCCGATGTTCCAGCTACCCTCCCAATGCAGTAGGTTGCCGGATGAAGCCTTGAATCACCAGATTGAAGCCTCCAAAGTTGAATCTTTGTGCAGCTCTAAGCTAGGGTTTTCTCTATCTCTTGAAAGAGGTCAAGAGCGTTTTCTGGTTGGAAAGGGTGAAGTCTTATAGCAAAGAGGCCCCTCAACCCACGCAGGGGGCCGATGGGAAGGCTCAGAGCCATTGGGGACAGCTCCCCAATGGGTGAGCTAGCTTCCTCTCGGAAATCCGGGCTCTGCAACGCATGCAGGTCAGAGAAATTAGCGTCCACATCGCTGGACGCTGGACTTAGTGTTGGCGTCCATATGGTTGACGCCGACACAACACCAACGTCTATTGATCTTGACACCAAGTTGGCCTTCGGCCAGAACTCAAAAACATGCATAAACCATGCACAACTTATACCTATATACATGCCATATGTATGCTATCATGTACACACTACCATCATACCATTCATACATTATTTACAACTAACTTATACACATGCATACATAAGTATAAATAGTTAATACATACGTAGATATGTACATCTATGCATACACAACATAAATTATTTACACGAAATGAAAATAATGCAACAAAATTCGAGGGCCTTACACCCTCTCCCCCTTAAATAAACTTTGTCCTCGAAGTTAGATCGACGCTACTCAAACAAAAGGGGATACTTCTTCTTCATCGCATCCTCAAGCTCCCAAGTAGCCTCCTCTCGCGAGAAGTTCTGCCAGAGAACTTTCACCGACGCAATACTCTTGTTCCGGAGATGCTGAACCTTCCGGTCAAGAATAGCTACTGGTTGCTCGATATACGACAGATCTGGCTGAATCTCCACTGGCTCATGACTAATCACATGAGACGGATCTCAGACATACTTCCTGAGCATAGAAACGTGGAATACGGGATGAACACTAGCTAGAGCTGGGGTAAAGCTAGCGCATATTCCATGCTGCCCAATCGTCTGAGAATCTCATACGGGCCAATGAATCTAGGGCTCAGTTTACCATGCCTGCCAAACCTAACGACACCTCGAGTAGGTGATATCTTTAAGAAGACATGATCACCCACCTCGAACTCAAGATCCTTCCTCCTGTTGTCGGCATAGCTCTTCTGCCTATCCTGAGCCGCAACAAGCCTCTTCCTGATAAGCTGGATCTTATCCGAAGTCTCTTGCACTAGCTCTGGACCGATCAGCTGCCTATCACCGGTCTCCTCCCAACATAAAGGAGATCTGCAGGGCCGACCATACAACGCCTCAAATGGATCCATACCAATACTCGTATGAAATCTGTTGTTGTATGCGAATTCCACAAGAGGTAAATGACGCTCCCAATCATCCTTCCAATCCAGCACACATGCCCTCAACATATCCCCGACCGTCTGGATAGTCCTCTCGGACTGTCCATCAGTCTGGGGATGAAACGCCGAACTGAGCTTCAGCTCCGAACCTAAAGCATCCTGAAGACCCTTCCACAACCTCGAAGTGAATCTCGGATCTCGATCAGAAATGATCGACTTCGGCACACCATGCAATCTAATGATACTACTAACATACAATCTAGCTAAGCTCTCAACCGACTGCTTCTTCTTCATGGGCAAGAAATGAGCAGTCTTCGAGAATCTATCTACGACTACCCAAATCGAGTCATTGCCCCTTCTAGATCGAGGCAAACCCGAAACAAAGTCCATAGTGACAGCTTCCCACTTCCACACTGGGATCTCCATCCTTTGCATAAGGCCGGATGGTCGCTGTCGCTCGGCCTTCACTTGCTGACACACCAAACACCTAGACACATAATCCGTTACATCCCTCTTCATGCCAGACCACCAAAAGGATCTCTTCAAATCCTGGTACATCTTAGTGTTACCCGGATGAATAGAGAATCACGAGCTATGAGCCTCCGCTAACACATGCTCACGGACATCTACCAAATCAGGGACACAAACACGGCGATGGAATCTAATCACACCGTCCTCATCACGAGCAATGCCTGCCTTGCCCACTAACTCTAAGAGTCTAGGGTCGGCTTTCTGTTGCTCGATCACCTCGTCAAAAACCGAGGACCTAAGGGATAACTGAGCTACAAAAGCCTGGCATAGCGATGGCTCTAACTCAGTCAACGCGCAAGCTACATCTTCCAACATCATCCAATCCTGCTAGAGAGATGGCCTCTTTCTACTCAGAGCATCCGCTATGACATTCGCCTTCCCAGGGTGATACTGAAGGTCGAAGTCATAGTCGTTCAAAAACTCAATCCATCTTCTCTGCCTCGGTTTAGTTCCTTTTGGGAGAAAAGATACATCAAGCTCTTGTGGTCGGTAAACACCTCAAATCTGACACCATAAAGATAGTGCCTCCAGATCTATAGTGCATGAACCACTGCTGCGAGCTCCAAATCATGGGTCGGATAGTTCTTCTCATGCTCCTTCAACTGGCGAGAAGCATAAGCCACTACCCTTTCCTGCTGCATTAGCACACAACCTAAACCAATCCGAGACGCATCCGTGTAGATAGCAAAACCCTCTACACCGCTCGGTAAGACTAACACCAGAGCTGACGTGAGCTTAGTCTTCAACAATTGAAAACTACTCTCACACTTCTCGGACCAAACGAACTTCACTCCCTTTCTGGTGAGCTGAGTCAATGGGGCGGCGATGGATGAAAATCCCTCAATAAATCACCGATAGTAACCACCTAAACCAATAAAACTACGAATCTCCGAAGGGGTCTTGGGAATCTCCGAATCCATAACTACCTAGACCTTTGCTGGATCCACTGCTACACCAGCACCAGAGATAACATGCCCGAGGAAATGAACCTCGCGCAACCAAAAATCGCACTTGCTGAATTTCACATACAGCTTGTGCTCACGAAGTAACCTCTAATACTACTCTCAAATGTTGACGGTGTGTGGCCTCGTCCGGAGAGTAGACCAACACATCATCAATAAACACTACGACAAAGCTCTCTAAATATGGCCTAAACATTCTGTTCATGAGATCCATGAATGCTGCAGGGGCATTGGTCAATCTGAAAGGAAGGACCAAAAACTCATAATGTCCATAACGGGTTCTAAACGCCATCTTGGACACATCCTCACTCCGAATCCTCAACTGATGATAACCAGATCGCAAATCAATCTTAGAAAAGACTGATGCATCTCGCAACTGGTCAAACAAATCATCAATACGAGGCTAGGGATACCTGTTCTTCACAGTCACTTTGTTCAGCTTTCTGTAGTCAATGCATAACCTAAGTGACCCATCTTTCTTCTTGACGAATAATACAGGTGCGCCCCAAGGGGAAACACTAGGGCGAATAAATCCCTTATCAAGCAACTCTTGCAACTGCCTCCTTAACTCGGCTAACTCTGCAGGTGCCATCCGATATGGAGCCTTCTTGATAGGCGAGGTGCCCGGAAGCAACTCTATGGTAAACTCTATCTCTCTATCCGGTGGCAATCCAGACAAGTCATCAGGAAAGACATCTGGAAAATCCTGCACTACCTCAATCTCCGCAAGAGTAGGTGACTCATCAGCCTCTGGCACTAACACCACGCTGGCATGAAAAGCGTCACAACCCTTGTTTACCATGCGCATCGCCTTCATGGCAGAGATGACTAGCTTTCCCGCCAAGTTCCTTGGCAAGGGATGAGAGAACTCATCCTCACCAGGAATGCGGAAAACAATCCTCTTCTGACGACAATCTACTAACGCATAGTGCTCCTCTATCCAATCCAGACCAAGAATAGCATCATAGTCCTTCATCTTTAGCAAGAAGAAACACCCATCTAGGATTCTATCCTCAATGCACACAGGTTGTTGGGTTTTCCATATATCATGTTTTTTATGATCACATTAATATCCTTGAACATTGATTTAATGCAAAATTGATGTGCTAACTAACATGAAAAACACCATGAAAGTTATTGAGTTAAACATTGCTAAATTATACAATTTACATCACTAACAATGTATTTGCATGTAGGTGCACAAGCATGAAAGATGGAGCATTGAAGAGATGAGCAAATAGCACAAAAAACTGTCAAAGAGGTGCACTTGTCGACAGATGCAATGTACCTGTCGACAGATTCACACAGTCATTCCAAGACAGAACTCAGGTTTGTATCTCTGAGTGCACCTGTCGACAGATGCAATGTACCTATCGACAGATTCACACAGTCATCCTAGGGCAGAACTCAGGTTTTCTATTCCTGAGTGCACCTGTCGACATATGCAAATTGCCTGTCGACAGATACACTCAGAAATTTAGATTTTCTGAAACCCAGTTCTCAGCCTGAGTGCGCCTGTCGACAGATGCAAGTACACCTGTCGACAGACGACGAAAACATGAGATTTAGAGTTTCCAAATCCGGCCCCACTTGGGTGTTTCCTTCCTCCACGACCCCCACCTTTACCCAACACTATATAAGCATCCTTTTGGAGCCAAATTCGCATAGAGCAGCCTCCCAACCAAGAGCCTCCAAGGGACCAAGAGGAAAAGCCCCAAATTGCTGCTCTGCTTCAACTTTCTGCCCAGATCGTTGTGGAATCGCCATCCATGCGAAGTTGAAGCCGGATCGTCATCAATTCAACCTTCTACATCGATCAATCTACATCCAATCGAAGTTTGAAGAGCGTTTGGACGATCCACGAGAAGAATTCCAACTGGATTTGTTCCCCAACTCTAAATTCTTCTCCATTTCACAATTTCCATTCCATTGTGTGTGTGTGGTTGTGTTTCGAGCATCCCTTGTGCTTGATTCACGAATTTGTGGTTGTTCTGATCGTGGTTCATCAGACAACGTGTGTGTGGTTTAGTTGTTGTGTTGAACTCGCTCATAAGCAGTCGTTTCTGCGTGTGTGTGTGGACGGTGGATGTAGGATACACGAGTTGTGTACTTCGAACCACCTTAAATCATCGTGTTCTGTGGTTTGTTCGCGTTTTGCGATAGATGATTGGTAGGCATGGTGTTCATACGCACGTTTAATTCCCTATTTTCAAAACATCAACTCAAGCTTTCTTAATCTCAATCAAATTCCAATCAAGTTTCAATTGAGATTGCTGTAGGACCGAAAAGAAGCCATCAATAATTTAGAATTTGCGGTAATCTATTCAACCCCCCCCCCCCTTCTAGATTACCACATCGTGTTATTCCGCATAACCCTTCAATTGGTATCAGAGCACGGTTTCTCTGATTTACTGTTTTTCGTCATTTGATCTAGCGATCAGGAGATTTTCGATCTTATGGATTCTAGCAAAGGGTATATGGCCGAGGGACATTCAGTAACCAGACCACCCTATTTTGATGGCACTGACTATTCTTATTGGAAAAATCGTATGCAAGTATTTTTGAGAGCTCAAAATTACGAGCTGTGGAAGATAGTTAGCAAGGGACCATACGTGTTGCCCGAGGACGAAGACACCTGGACGAAAGACCAAATAGCTAAAGGAACTCTCAACTAGAGCACACTAAACATGATGCAATGTGCGGTGCATCCAAAGGAGTTCTCAAGAGTCTCCACATGCTCAACAGCAAAAGAGATGTGGGACAAACTTGAACTCATTTACGAAGGTACGTCCGAGGTAAGGGAAACTAAAGTTAGCATGTTAGTGTCTGAATATGAAATGTTCAAGATGAAAACTGATGAAACCATATCAAACATGTTTGCAAGATTCATACTAATAGTTAACAGGCTAAAAGGTCTTAAGAAGGAATACTCTGAAAGTGACTTAGTAAGAAAGATACTTCGATCTCTTACTTCATTTGGAATACTAAGGCCACTGTCATTGAGGATTCCAAAGACCTTTCCAAAATGAAATTGGATGAACTAATTGGCTCCTTAATGACATATGAAATCAACATCAAAAGAAAAGAATTAGAAGAAAATCCTAGGAAGTCAATTGCTCTAAAAGCATCCAACAAAACATCAACAAGCTCCAAGAAATCCATTCAACAAGATAGTGATGAGTAAGAAACATCTAGTGAGAGTGATAATGGTGAAATGACAATGCTCACTAGACAATTCAAGAAATTTCTGAAGTTCAAAAGGAGAGACACATGTAACTCTAAACCTTTTCAAAAGAGAAATTTTTCACAGAAATATGAGTCCAACAAAAAATCTGACATTGTTTGTTATGAATGCAAGAAACAAGGGCACATGAGAGGAGAATGCCCGGAACTCAAGAAGTAGCTGAAGAAGGAAAAATTCACCTCCAAGAAAGCCAAAGCAATGTTGGCCACCTGGAGTGATGAAGATGAAGATGAAGATGCACAAGAAACATCCGATGATGAAGAAGTGAAATGCTTAATGGCTAGGAGTGATGACTCCACCGAGGTAAACTTCTCATTTGATGATTTCACTGCAAGTGAATGGGAGGAAGCATACACTACTCTATTTGAAAATTTTTGTGAATATAGATCTAAAAATAAAGCATTAAAAAAGAAATGCAACTCCCTTATGCATAATAAAAACAATGATGAACGAATTGCATTCCTGACAAAAGAAATAGAAATGATGAAAGTTGATGAAAAGACTCATAATGAAGAGATGGATTGCTTGAAAATGAAATTGCAAGAAACACAAAAAGGAAAAGACTGTTTAAGCCATTCTCTTGAATTCCTTCAAGAAGAACAATTAGAAACAAAGAAAAAGTTGGAACAAACTGAAAAAGAATTGAAAGAAAAATCTGAGGACTTAATGAAATTTGTAAAAGGAAAGCAAAATCTAGATGCGGTTTTGGGCGCCAAAATACATGTACCAAGCATGGATTAGGATATCAACCTGTCAAACAAAAGAAAATAGGAGAGTCATTGATCACTTCCTTTGTTGATCCTAGCCCAAGCACAAGCAAGCATGTTCCCACAAAGCATAACTCAAGACAGTCTCAGACCAAGGCAATGCAACTCAAACAAAATGTTCCCAACAAACAAAAGAAAAAGTCATCTGTCGACAGATGGAATGGTGCCTGTCGACAGACAAGAACAACTTTAACTAATAAACAGTCTATCAAGCAACAAAAAATTGAAAAGAAAATTTCTTCATGCAATGTGTGTAAAAAGATTGGTCATGATGAAAAACAATGTTGGAATAATCCAAAGAAACAGAAATTCAAACAAGTTTGGATTCCCAAACATCTACTTTGTTGCATGAATGAAATTTTGGGACCCAAAGTGATTTGGGTACCAAAACCTCTTGTCTGATCCACATATGCTGGAATGCCTAGCAGCCCAACATCAAAACAAATGGTACTTGGATAGCAGCTGTTCGAGGCACATGACGGGCGACAAAGGTAAATTCTGTTTCCTAGTGGAGAAAGACAGAGGACAAGTCATTTTTAGAGGTAACAACAAAGGCCAAATCATTGGCACATGTAATGTTGGTAAGTGTACCTCCAATTCAATTGAAAATGTACTGTTGGTTGATGGCCTTAATCACAACTTGCTTATCATAAGTCAATTGTGTGATAGAGGTCACAACGTCATGTTTGAATCAAATTCATGTCAAATTGTTGATAAAGAAACAGGAAGTGTAAAATTTTCTGGAAAAAGAGTGAATAACATTTACTTAGTTGACTTAGATGATCCAGAAAATGACAACTTGTGTCTTGTTGCAAATAGACAGGATGAATTGACCTTGTGGCATCGTAGGCTTGGCCATGCGAGCTACAACGTGTTGCACAAGATCATGAAGCTCAAATTGGTAAGTGGACTTCCAGACATTTCTTTTAACAACAATGAAAGTTTTTGTGATGCATGTGCACAGGGAAAACAGACCCGGAAGTCTTTCAAATCTAAAGCACAGGTAAGCACATCTAAACCATAAGAACTGTTGCACATGGACCTTTTTGGACCAACCAGAACTTTAAGTCTCAATGGCAAACGTTTTGGTTTTGTCATTGTAGATGATTTTTCTAGGTTCACATGGGTCAAATTCATGGCACACAAAAGTGAAACACTTACAATCTTCCAAGAATTCTTTAACAAGATTGAGCATGGCAATGTGAATAAAATATGCTCAATCCGCACCGATCACGGGGGAGAATTTGATAACAATGCATTTTCTGATTTTTGCAGGCACCAAGGGATTGAACATCTGTTCTCTTCCCCAAGGACTCCAGAACAAAATGGAGTAGTGGAGAGGAAAAACAGAACATTGGTGGAAATGGCTCGCACTCTTCTAGTTGAAGGCCAACTCTCCAAAAGCTTTTGGGCAGAAGCAGTGAACACTTTGTGCTACATTCTAAACAGAGCCATGGTAAGACCTGTGATAAAGAAAACCCCCTACCAGTTGTTGAAAGGTAAGAAACCCAACCTTGGGTACTTCCGAGTTTTTGGCTCAAAGGTATTTATTCATAACAATGATAAATCTGATTTAGATAAATTTGAAGCCAAAAGTGATCAAGGTGTTTTTCTAGGCTACTCAGAACACTCTAGGGCATATAGGGTATTAACAATAAAAGACGCACTGTGGAAGAAACTCCACATGTCATTTTTGATGAGACTTATGCCAAATCTAACAGCTTGAATATTAACAGGACTGAAAAAGAGGATGAAGGAACATCGCTTAAGGATCTACAAGTCAAAGCAAAAGACAAATCTGAAGAAGATTCAAAGACCAAAGGTGGATATCTTCACAGGGACTACGATGAAGATGATGAAAGAGCATTCAGAAAACAAGATGAAACACTTGAAGAGAATCCACCAGAAAGTGAACCTCCTGAAGAACGACATTCACAAGATCAAATTCCTCAAGGACAAGATACTCTCGGCCCTTCAACAATCACAAATGTGAGGTATTCCAAAGATCACCCACTTGATGATGTGATAGGTAGTTTAAATGACTCTGTTCAAACAAGGTCTCAAGTAAGACAAATAATTGAACATGATCTTTTTGCTTTTGTTTCTCAAGTGGAACCCAAAAATGTTGAAGAAGCCTTAAAAGATAACTCGTGGATTGATGCTATATGAGGAACTTGGTCAATTTCAAAGAAATAATGTATGGAGTTTAGTTCCTAGAACCCCTGAAATCTCTATCATAGGAACTAGATGGGTGTTTAGGAATAAACTTAATGAAGAAGGAAAAGTGGTCAGAAATAAAGCAAGACTCGTTGCAAAAGGATATAGTCAAGAATTTGGTGTAGATTTTGAAGAATCCTTTGCTCCTGTAGCCAGGTTAGAAGCAGTCAGAATTTTATTGGCATATGCATGCTCCCATAAGTTCAAACTTTATCAAATGGATGTTAAAACTGCTTTCTTAAATGGCTATATCAAAGAAGAAGTCTATGTCTCTCAACCACCAGGTTTTGAAAATTCTGAAATGCCTAACCATGTGTATAAATTGCACAAAGCTCTTTATGGTTTGAAACAGGCACCTCGAGCTTGGTATGATAGACTAAGCAATTTTCTGGTAAGCAAAAACTATTCAAGAGGTAAAGTGGACCAAACTCTCTTCACTAAGAAAGTTCGCAATCACATGATTGTTGTTCAAGTTTATGTGGACGATATTATATTTGGTTCAACTAACCCTTCACTGTGTGAAGAATTTTCTAAACATATGCACAGTGAATTTGAGATGAGTCTAATGGGGGAGCTTCAATTCTTTCTTGGTTTGCAGGTGAAACAACATAAAGACGGATTCTTCATAAATCAAGAAAAATATGTCAAAGAGCTTCTCAAACGATTTCAATTTGAGCAAGTTAAACCGGCCTCCACCCCAATGAGCACAAGCATCAAATTGGAAAATGATGAGAAAGGTAAACCGGTAGATGCAAAGCACTTCCGAGGTATGATTGGCTCACTCCTTTATCTTACTGCAAGTAGACCGGATATACAATTTAGTGTTTGCCTTTGTGCTAGATATCAATCTAGTCCAAGGAAAGCCATTTAATTGCAGTCAAGAGAATTTTCCGATATCTCTCAGGCACATGCAATTTGGGTTTTTGGTACCCAGCAGGCAGTAGTTTTGATTTGATCTCATATTCTGATGTTGATTATGCTGGATGTAAAATTGATAGAAAAAGCACTAGTGGATATTGCCAATTCCTTGGCGGTTGCATGGTTTCGTGGGCATCCAAGAAACAACACTCGGTTGCACTCTCCACTGCAGAGGCAGAATATGTCGCTGCAGGAAGTTGTGCAGCTCAAGTGTTGTGGATCAAAAGTCAGTTAGCTGACTATAATGTTGAAATTGGATGCACACCTATCCTATGTGACAACACAAGTGCTATCAACCTTTCAAAAAACCCTATCCAACACTCAAGGACTAAACACATAGAAATCCGTCATCATTTCTTGAGAGATGAAGTTGCCAATAAAACCTTGGAACTTAATTTCATTCCCACAGAAAAACATTTGGCTGACATTTTCACCAAACCCTTGTCTGAAGATAGATTCACATCCTTAAGAAGAGAATTGGGTTTGTGTAAAATGCAATGAAACTAACTATCTATATTGGAGTACATGCTCTTTATGTGTGAATGACTATGTGGTATAACAAATGGTGAACTGTGGAAGAACAAGTTCGGCTTGTTTGGAAACTATCATCATGCGTGAGAAAATATTCTCTGCCAAGTATCCATAGTCCCATTGCATATAAAGGTCCTGTACTTCACATAGGATTTTTAGTTTCCTTACATTTTATCATGTTAACTCCATGAAACAATGCTTTTTCTGTGACTTGTGTATGACTTTCTTTAAATGATCATGCTTGTCTTGTATTAAATGCTTGTGTGAATCCTTGCTTAGATATTGTGTCAACACGTGCACACACTATGGGGGAGTGAGTTAAGGATAGATGAGTATTTTCTTGAGGAAACTCTTCCTACATCTCCTTGTTGAATTCTCACTTCCTTGAACTCAATGTGCAATCAATCTAAAACCAGAAAAATCCAATCTGTTCATATCTGTCGACAGTCTCACTCCATCTGTCGACAGGTACACTCAGTTTTGTTCTGACTGAAACTCCAATTCATCAGTCTGTGTGCATCTGTCAACAGACAGATCCCTTCTGTCGACAGATACACACATTCTTCTTTATTTTTCAATTCCTTCTTCATACTTCTCAAGAAAGTGTTCCTTACTTGATTTAAAGGTAAACATTGGTTTGTTTGTGTGCAATGTAACCTTTTCATATCCACTTCATGTCAAAGTCGTGAACCAAGTCTAAATGATGTTTGATGCAACACTTGATTGAGGTCTATTTAGATCATTTTGAACACAATGAGCAAACCAAATGATTTTTAAACATCTCCTTTGAATAACTCCCTTGTCGTTAAACATGAATCTAAAATGATTTGAAAAAAAAAAAAAATCAGAAGGTTCCTGAATTTGATGTTCTACATTATAACATGCCTAAAGAAATCTCATGTACTTGACGAAAAGCAAAAAAAAAAAAAAGAGAAAAGCTACCTATTTTTTCGGTTAAATCAACAAATTTATCTTTCATTTGTGGGATGGAGGTAGAGCAATGATGAAAATCACTAAGTAACCGGGGACATGGGCATCACTAATGTCGGTCTTCGTGTCAAAAGGTTGTTTCATTATTTCTATACAATGGCTTGATGGACACTCACATTGAGTAACTGGGGGTATTGGCATCACAAATGTCTACCTTCACATGAAAAAGGGAAAGTGCTCCTCATTACCACTCTTTTCCATCTTCGTTGTTTAAAGATTCTAAAATCATACCATAAATAGAGTGAAGCCTCCGAAAACTTTTTATGTCAAGTCCAATGTGCTTCTTATGGGTAAGATGTTCTTGTGGCCATCTAATTCAACTGTCATCTGACTATCATCTCTATTTAGATGCATGTTTTTCTTCAACGGCCTTAATCAAAAGAGTTATTTAATTTTCACTGGCTATTGTGAAATGTGTTATTCATGATCTAATTAAAGAACTTATCGGTTTTAATTCAAAATCATTTTAGAATTGTGTCATGTCTTCATCATAATGGATATGAATTTTTATCTTGTACATACACCTATTTTACCTTAAAACACAAAATGAACACTTGTCCCTTTGAAAAATCTTGTCAAAAATCAAGTTTTAGCCAAAAAGGGGTTATCTGTCGACAGATAAATTGTCATCTGTCGACAGACGATGACCCAGATCCATTTTTGAAGCAAACCCTCGCACCGGTTCAAGTCTTTTGTGTGGGGCCTCTTTTTTAAAACCCTTCTCAACCTATTCTAAGGCCTCCCACGACCACTTCTCACCATTCCCCTCTCATTTCCTCCTCCTCTTCTCCAAACCCATCTCTTTCCCCTTCCGGGCTCAAGATCCGCTCCGTCTCCGACGATCCTACTGCTCCTCATCTGGGATCCCTCCACTCTCCTTTCCCAAACGCCATTCTCACCCTCCTTCCTGAGATGGCACCCAAATCAAATCTTCTCGCTCGCCGTCGTCGCGCTTCGACGGACGCCGGAGAAAGCTCCAGGGCTCCGTCCGAACGTCGCAGCAAGCATTGTGAGGATCGGTTGCCGGAACTCATTGTTCCTCAAGGTCTCCGTATTATCCGGGCCACCGGCACCTTCAAGAAACTTGTCCAATCCCGGTATGTGGACTTCGAGTCCTTAGCACCGATGTTCCCCTCCCTCCTACCCTATTTTGACACTCAAGGGTGGACATCTTTCTTGTACTCACACTTGCAATACTCTCCAACTGCCGTCACAGAGTTTTTCAATAACCTAGGGCTTTCCGATCAGGGAGATCTCTACTCTTCGGTGAAAGGCACTCGTTTTCGCCTCACCGCCAATCTTATCTCGACAGCCCTTGAAATTCCAAACTCAGGAGTTGCAATCTTCAACTACACTCCTTCCGCTTCTGAGTAGTATGAACTTCTCACGTTGCAACCTTATGACTCCACTAAGGAAATTGCTCGTCTAAATGCCAACTCCTTTCCTCCTTTGATCCGGATGATCCATCACATCTTCACTACCTTGATCGTCCCGAAGGATGGAAGCCGAGAATTAGTCACCGAGGTCCACAAGTCTTTGTTCATATTCTTCCTCAAGTGTCAACCAATCAATCTGCCTGAACTCATGATAAGCCTCATCCGTCGGTGTTTCTCAAACACCAAAAGATCAATGCCATACGCTTGCCCCATCACCTCACTTCTCATTTTCATTGGCATTCCTATCGCTTCAACTGAGCTCATTGCTGCTAACCGAATGGGCTACAAGATTGTAGACGGTGTAGTCACAAGGACTCTCAAAGGAAAGGAACCACAAGGAGCTGAAGAGTCTTCTGCTGAAGAAGACAATGAAGCCGATGAAGCAAATGAAGGCAGTGATGAAGAACCTCAGGATGAGCAAATGCCTGATGAAGCTCAAGAATTTAATGATGTACCTGTGCCTCAAGAACAATCTCTTCGTGATTACTTGGCACAAATGCATCAACAAATGATCTCAGGTTTTGCTCAGATGAATTCCAGATTTGATCAAGTGGACGCTCGCCTCAACTCACTGGATGAATCTTACGTGCAAATCCGAGACTAGCTTGATTTCCTCTACTCCGAGAGATGGATCCCGTCATCTTCCACCTGCTGGTCATGACAATGAATAAAGGGTCTCAGGGTCGTTAGAGGTCATTAAGAGTCTTAGCTAGGAGTTAGTCTCACTTGTCCAGTCATCTTTTGCTTGTTCATGTTATTTCCCTTTCTTTTGATCTTTATTGAGTCATGTCATGATTGTCTCTTGTACTGTGAAATTTGAATGATCAATCAATGGAAACTCACAGTTCATGTTTATTTGTCTCTTAATGTGCATGACTTGACATTTTGAATGTTGTCAAAAAGGGGGAGAACATCAATATGCATCAATTGGATGTTTTTGTCATCATCAAAAAGGGGGAGATTGTTGGGTTTTCCATATATCATGTTTTTTATGATCACATTAATATCCTTGAACATTGATTTAATGCAAAATTGATGTGCTAACTAACATGAAAAACACCATGAAAGTTATTGAGTTAAACATTGCTAAATTATACAATTTACATCACTAACAATGTATTTGCATGTAGGTGCACAAGCATGAAAGATGGAGCATTGAAGAGATGAGCAAATAGCACAAAAAACTGTCAAAGAGGTGCACCTGTCGACAGATGCAATGTACCTGTCGACAGATTCACACAGTCATTCCAAGACAGAACTCAGGTTTGTATCTCTAAGTACACCTGTCGACAGATGCAATGTACCTGTCGACAGATTCACACAGTCATCCTAGGACAGAACTCAGGTTTTCTATTCCTGAGTGCACCTATCGACAGATGCAAATTGCCTGTCGACAGATACACTCAGAAATTCAGATTTTCTGAAACCGAGTTCTCAGCCTGAGTGCGAGTCTTTCAATGAACATGGGCCTGAGCCCATCCATGAATCGATTTGCCTTAAGTCTTTCCGTTCCCACCAGATGTGGGGCATACACAGCAAGACGCGCGAACTGAGCCTCATACTCAGCCACAGACAATCCCTTCTGCTTCAGTGCGGCAAATTCCGTCGCTTTCTTCTCCTTCACTCTCTCAGAGAAATATTTTCCCCGGAATATCTCCAGGAATTCAGCCCATTCCAGTTCAGCTATATTAGGCAGGTGGGCCGATGTGGCCTTCCACCATGCTCGGGCATCCTTGGTAAATTGAAAAGTGGCCAGTACCACTTTCTCTCTATTAGTGCATTGCATCACCTGGAAAATCCTTTCTATCTCCTCTTGCCAATTTTCTGCCTCATCCAGATCAGGGGATCTTGAGAAACGAGGAGGGTTTAAACTCCTAAAATTCCGGTGCAGATCACCGGCTCCATTCCTTGCAGCTCCAGCCTGATTGCCAGCCTGAACTACATTTTGTAATGCCTGGGTCAGTCCAGCCACGGTTTCTTGCATAACTTGCCACTGATTACGAGCCATTGCAGTTGAGGGTAAGAGTTATGAGGGTTCCTGAGAAAAGGATGGAAACCAATTAATCTCTCTAGATACATTATAAGAGTCAATGGGTAGGAGTGTTTAATTCTTTCTAACATATTCCCAGTCTCTACCCATTCTCACCAGGAACTGTATTTAATTTTCATGACCTAGGTTCCATAGGTATCTCCTATTCCTGAGACATATCCTATTTGGTATTCCTAGGCTCTGATACCACTTAACTGTCACGTCCCGAGAATTACGCAGCGGATATTAATTCGAAGAATTCGAGTCGATATTCCGAGACGTGGACAGTCGGCAAATAAGCCTCTAGCTAGCGCGCACTAAATGTATATCAACACAACATCACAATAGGGCCCATATGTTGAACTCAATATAAATTGTATTCGAATCTCAACTCATTGTATTTCAAATAGAAACTATTACAGGACTAAGACTCAATAAAAACAAAAGTACATAATGCCTCACTTCCTACTACATTGATCTAACACTCAAAATAAACTAACTATAGATAGACTCATGTTTGGGACGCTCTTCACTCGGACGCATTCCCATCCTCGACTTGCTCTTCCTCTTGCACTTCATAGTCACCTAGATTGGGTAAAAGTAGGGAATGAGCAAACTAGCCCAGTAGGATTTATATCTCAATGTGCGGGCAATGATATAAGTGATTAACATTTTAGAACTAGGCAAGTACGATGAATGATATGCATGTACGAATAAAAACTCGTTAAAACATGATATAAAAACAAGCTAGAGAGAGAGATCATGATAGAATAAGATTGATGAACAAGATGACAAGAGAGAACTAGAAATAGATCACTTTGTACAAGCACGCAAGATTTCACTTGATGTTAATAGCTTTCAAGAACGCAAGATATCACTAATTGCATTAAATGCAGGATGGCCATATCACGCAAGCAAGCAAGCAAGATTTCACAAGCACGATCAAGTAACACTAATCAGGCACGTAGACACCAATGTACACCAAGAAAAGATCCATCAAGAATGTACACCAGGACACGTGTATGTGGTTATGTATCTATCATTCAACACGCACGCACGATTTTCCCAGCGCAGATGCAACGCCAGTAATCATTATACCCCATGGTTAACAGTATATCTATGACTCGCCGTCATTGGGGCTAGATTGGAGCCCTTGGACACACGCCGTGCCCTGTCAGCATCTCACTTAAATTTTTAAATGTAGATACCCACATCATTAATAATGGCCAATGAGAGTTTCAAAACGTAGCATGTGTAATGTCATGTTCATGATGATGATGAGAAGAAGTAATAATTAAATTGAACATGATTTCATGAGAACAATGGTCAAGAGATAAATTCGGCAGCATAACGGTACGATTTATACTTTCGTTCAATCTTTACATTAATGGCTTTAGTCTAGATTGTAAGTCACACTCACGAGATCAAGAAGAGAAAGGAAGTGCACGCTATGTCCAGGGAACTTCAATGGTACAACCAACTCGTCGGCCATGTGGGAATCCATGGTCAGAGGAGATTTACGGAGGCCTTGGTGAAAAGTCTACCGATTCGGAATGACCGGTAGAGAGTTTCCAATTTCCCAAGAAAAGGCTACCTAACAGTGCTAGTGTGTAGTGCGGTACGCGTGTCTCAATTCTCAAACCATCAGTCTCAAACTCGCAGGAAGCACTTGACAATATAACATGGAATAAAACTATGCACTTTAACTCATCATGGTTTGCAAGATTTTTGATAACTCTTATCATTTAAATGTGGAAGAACAGTAGGAAGATTAAATCACAAGTAGCACGAATGGATCATAATATTTAAGGAGCACTTAGAATAGTATTCATGTAATTAAAGCTTTTAAATGGGTTAATAGATTTTAAGCCATTAAACAACAATCATGTAAGGATTAGACCCAAGACATGCAACTTACACAGTAAATATCATATTTAAACAGATCTTGGGTATATGCGAAAAACTAGGCAGGAAAACACGTGGTTTCAGGTAAAGTTCTGAGATCGCGACATATCCCTATAAGGAAGGCGACATGTAGTTGTGAGGAACGCGACTGGGGCGGTCCGATTCAGGCAGCATGATCACGACAACGGTCTTGTCGCAATCAGGTCGCGACAGGTCGGGCTGTCGCGACGAGACCTCGGAAGGCGACACATCGAGCCGTCGCATTCACAGGATCTGCGCCTGAGTCCGACTGGGATCTGACATGCTCTTGGTTCAGACTTACCATGTTTTGACACAGGAGCGATATTCATGAAACGCCTATATCTCTCTATATGCTGACCTTTAGACAAAACTTTCAACATAGAAAATGTCGAGGACATCTATTGGAAGAACTTTGATGTTGGGGGTTTTACCTAATTCGGTCTTTGCCCTTGTGAAAAACATGAAGAACTTAAAGTTAAATGCAACCAGAAAAACGCAGTATCATGCATGACTCTATTACGAAGTTTATAACTCTCAAACTAATGACATTTACACAAAACCTTTAACATGAAAGATGACCCTAACGACTAATAAAAGAACTTTCATGTTGGAGTCTTGACCTACTTCGGTCTTAAATCTCAAGAAACACAGGAATAACCTAAGGCTAACTGCAAACCCGAAAACACAGTATTATGCATGACTCTCTTACGGGGTTCATAACTCTCTAACTAATGAGATTTAGACAAAACGTTCAACATGAATGATGATCGTGACATCAAGTAGAATAACTTCCATGTTAAGATTTTACTCTAATTCGGTCTTGAATCACGTGAAACATATTAAGAACGGGAAAAGCCCTGACAGTGCGCGACTTTTGCAAAACGCTTATAAATCAAGATCTACTAAATGAAATTCGATGAAACCAGTGGGAAATGAAAGTTAACTTGATGCTCTACACATTGGTATAGGATATGTTAAGATTTGGCCCAAGAAAACCTACCTTTGGTCGACTTCAAGAGAGTGGTTTGTGCAGGTCGCAGCAGATGAGAAGGGGAAGAAGAACAGCTTCTTGTGGTCGTTCCACAGCTCCTCAGCCACCAAGAGCTCCTCCACACGACCCTAGCAAGTTCTAAATTCATTCCTAGGGTTTGGGTGAAGAGTATTTAAGTAACCATGGTGTTTAGGAGTCCTATTATAACTAGGAAAAGAGGATTTCGGGATTGGCATGTTTGGTTTCCTATTTTTGATGATTTCCTCCTCCCTTTGAGTGTGTGAGGCATTAGGAAACCTCCTTTCATAGTTAGGCACGAATTTGGGTTGCCATGAATGCATGATTGCATCCCAATTCAACTCTAATTGCCTCTTTTTAATTTCAGCTTATTTATGGTTACGAATTTCTATGTATTTTCTAGCTTTATTTGATTTTTGGGCCAAATGTTGCCCATTGGCCCAATTATGATAATGGGTCATCAATATATAATGTTGGAAGTCTCCCCAACACTTTTATTTAATTTTTGATTGCGTCGCATTTCCGTGTTAACGGTTTTCTGACTTGTTTCCTTATTTAGATAATCAGTCGCAATAACTCTTAAACCTAGCCCAAATGATTTTTATTGAACCAAATTTCTTGATGGGTCATTAGAGGATATTATTTGAAGTCCATATATGATTTTTATTTAATTTTCTAACTCATTCTAGTACGTGTGATAATGATTTTCCGACTTATTCGTGAATTAGGGTAATAAGTCGCGAAACACTTTAAACTTGGATAATCTGATTTTTCTTGGCACAAATTTCTTTGTGAAACATTTAATAATAATATTTAGGGTTGATTTATAATTTTTACGGAATTTTCCGATGTGTTTTAGCACATACGATAATGATACGCATGTTTTAAATACTTCCGATATTATGGAAATTATTTATTTCCATTTACTTTGAATTAAAATTTCTGGGGTGCTACACCCTCCCCCACTTAAGGGAATTTGGTCCCCAAATTCATGTATAGAAAATTATCGTGCAAGTGAGGCATACTTGTGAATAACTCCGGGTATCTTTTGCGCATTGCTTCCTCGGTTTCCCACATGTCGTCCTCATCCATGCGTTGATTCCATCGAACCCTTACTAGTGGAATAACTTTGTTCCTTAGTTGGCGCAGTTCCCGATCCACGATCTTAATCGGCTTCTCTTGATATGTTCCATCTTTGTTAAATTCCAGAAGCTCATATTCTATGACATGCCATGGATCTCGTACATACTTTTTCAACATGGATATGTGGAACACATTGTGTATTCCATCCATTTGTGGTGGTAAAGTGAGACGATATGGCACCTCGCCGACTCTTTCGAGGATTTCGAAAGGCCCGACAAACCTTGGTGACAACTTGCCTTTAATGCCAAATAGCCTTATCCCACGGCCTTGAGTTACTTTCAAGAATACATGTTCACCAACCTGAAACTCCAGGTCTCTTCTTCTATTATCTGCATATGCCTTTTGTCTTTGCTGCGCCACTGCCATTCTTTCTTTAATAAGCTTTACCTTCTCTGTGGTTTCCCTTATCATCTCGGGTCCTAGCATTTGTTTTTCGCCAACTTCATACCAGCATATTGGGGATCGGCAACTCCTGCCGTAGAGTGCTTCAAATGGTGTCATTTGAATGCTAGCTTGATAGCTATTATTGTAGGCGAACTCCACAAGAGATAAGTGTTCATGCCAGCTACCGCCAAAATCTAGGACACATGCTCTAAGCATATCTTCAATGACCTGGTTGGTTCTCTCCGTCTGACCATCTGTCTGTGGATGGAAAGCCGTGCTAAAGTTTAGTTTAGATCCCAAGGAGTAATGCAGTCCTTTCCAAAAGTGGGATGTGAACCTAGGGTCTCTATCAGACACGATAGACACCGGTACTCCATGTAATCTGACTATTTCCTTTACATACAATGCGGCTAGATCATCTACTGACCACTTATTCTTCACTGGCAAGAAGTGAGCCGACTTAGTTAAGCGGTCGACAATAACCCAGATTCCATCGAATCCACCTCTAGATTTAGGTAGTCCAAAAATAAAGTCCATCCCTATACCTTCCCATTTCCATGCCGGGATTTCTAGGGGTTTGAGTTTACCTGTGGGTCGCAAGTGTTCTGCCTTGACTTTTTGACATGTCAAGCATCGGGCGACATATTCCGCCACTTCTCTCTTCATATTAGGCCACCAAAAGCTTCTTTTCAAATCCTGATACATCTTGGTAGTTCCAGGATGGATGGTATACCTGGTCTTGTGAGCCTCGTCCATAATCATTTTCTTTGTCTCTGCATGGTCGGGTACACAGACTCGATCTCGGAACAATAGTCTTCCATCTTCAGTTAATGAGAAATCCGGCCTCTGGTCTAGATTAGCCTTAATCTCTACAAGTACAAGATCATTATCTTGGAGTGTTGTGATGTCCTCCAGTAGTGTAGGTTGTGCCCTAGTACTAGCAACAAGACATCCCTTCTCTTTGATGTCAGCATCAATATTTAACTTGGCAAAGTCTTCTAACAACTTCCATTCGTTCACCATTAAACTTGACAGTGTGATCATTGGCTTTCTACTTAGCGCATCTGCTACAGCATTTGCTTTTCCTAGATGATATTGGATCGTGAAGTCGAAGTCTTTGAGATACTCCAACCACCTCCGCTGTCTCATATTCAAGTCCTGCTGAGAAAACAGATACTTCAAGCTTTTATGGTCAGAAACACAATGAATTTCTCACCATATAGATAATGACGCCATATTTTCAAGGCAAAGACTACAGCCGCTAGCTCCAGATCATGTACAGGGTAATTGTCCTCATGCTTCTTCAATTGTCTGTATGCGTAGCATATAACTTGCCCATTCTGCATCAGCACACAGCCAAGGCCGATCCCGGATGCATCGGTGTATACTTCAAAACTACCCCCAGCAACTGGCAGTGTTAGTACGGGTGCTGAGGTAAGGTGCTCTTTCAATGCCTTGAAACTTTCTTCACATTCCTCAGTCCATGTAAATGGATTCTCCTTCCTGGTAAGCCGGGTTAATGGTACAGCTATTTTCGAGAAATCATTAATGAAGCGACGATAATAGCCGGCTAAACCCAGAAAGCTTCTAATCTCCGACACAGTTGTCGGCCTTGTCCAGTTCTTTACCGCCTCCACCTTAGACGGATCTACAAAGATTCCCTCCTTGGATATGAGGTGGCCAAGGAAAGACACCTCTTCCATCCAGAACTCACACTTACTAAGTTTGGCATAGAGTTGATTGTCTCTAAGCACTTGTAGAGCCATCTTCAAGTGTTCTTCGTGTTCTTCTTTGGATTTGGAGTAAATAAGGATGTCATCAATGAACACCACTATAAACTGGTCCAAGTATGGCCTATAAATATTATTCATAAGTTGCATGAAAGCCGCTGGAGCATTTGTTAAGCCAAACGGCATAACTACGAACTCATAGTGACCATATCTACTTCGGAATGCAGACTTATGAATATCCTCCTCCTTTATTCTTAGTTGATGGTAGCCTGACCTTAGATCTACCTTGGAGAAATATTGTGCGCCAGAGATCTGATCAAACAGTTCATCAATGCGGGGTAGTGGATACTTGTTCTTTATTGTCAACTGGTTCAACTGACGGTAATCAATGCATAGCCTCATTGTCCCGTCCTTCTTTCTGACAAATAGCACTGGCGCTCCCCACGGGGATGTGCTAGGCCTGATAAAACCTTGATCTAGTAATTCTTGGATTTGTCTCTTTAACTCCTGCAATTCAACCGGGGACATACGGTACGGGGCTTTTGAAACAGGGGCTGCCCCAGGGAGTAACTCAATGGAGAAGTTTACCTCCCGCTCAGGTGGTATACCAGGTAATTCCTCTGGAAATACATCAGGATAGTCCCTGACTATTGGAATGTCTTCTAGGGTCGGTTTCTTCTTTTCAGTTGCCAAGACAGAAACTAGGAAAGCATCACAACCCTGGTTGATCAGCTTAGAAGCCTTTAAGGAGGAGATCAAGATAGGGTGTTTGTGATAGCGGGTGCCAAGTAGTGACAAAGTTGGAAGGTTTGGTCTTTTAAAAGTGACCCTCCTATGGCGGAAGTTTACATCGGCATCATATTTAATTAGCCAATCGACACCCAGAATGGCATCATAACCCTTCATGTCTAAACAGATAAGGTTGGCAGGGAGATTGTGTCCCCCAATTATAGTTTCGCATTTCGGCAAGTAGTGAGTGAGTTCAGATTCTGAGCCTAGTGGAGAGGCTACAGTGATCTTGGATTTCAAGGGTACAGGTTTGACAGGTAGAGTTGCAGCAAATGTGGTGGAAATGAAAGAATATGCAGCTCCAGTATCAATAAGCACAAAAGCAGGTTGAGAGTGTATGGAAATGGTACCTTCCACCATACCCCCTTCCTCGGGTAGGTCAGCTTCTATGACAGCATTAAGGCGTCCCTGACGCCGTGGTACATTCTGGACTCTGCCTGGCTGGTCCTTCAGCATAGGACAATCAGGAATACGGTGGTCACGACCTCCGCATTTTAAGCACGCCCCGAGCTTCTTCCAGCATTCTTCAGCTCGGTGTCCTGGTTTATCACAGAATTTGCAGTTTTCCGCCAACTGCCTACCTTCCACCTTAGCTCTCTTATCTCCAGCAATATCCCTTCCGATATTCGGCCTCTTGTTGTTGTTGTTGACGTTGTTGTTACGAAACGTTGGAGCAATATTAGGTGCTCCCTTCCTGACGAAGACTGGCTTGGAGTTGTCCTTGCCCCTCATGCCATCCACCTTGGCCATGGTGTCTTCTACTAGCTGAGCTCTCTGGACCATTTCAGTGTAAGTTTGAATATTATGTGGTCCGAGTCTTTCAATGAACATGGGCCTGAGCCCATCCATGAATCGATTTGCCTTAAGTCTTTCCGTTCCCACCAGATGTGGGGCATACACATCAAGACGCGCGAACTGAGCCTCATACTCAGCCACAGACAATCCCTTCTGCTTCAGTGCGGCAAATTCCGTCGCTTTCTTCTCCTTCACTCTCTCAGAGAAATATTTTCCCCGGAATATCTCCAGGAATTCAGCCCATTCCAGTTCAGCTATATTAGGCAGGTGGGCCGATGTGGCCTTCCACCATGCTCGGGCATCCTTGGTAAATTGAAAAGTGGCCAGTACCACTTTCTCTCTATTAGTGCATTGCATCACCTGGAAAATCCTTTCTATCTCCACTTGCCAATTTTCTGCCTCATCCAGATCAAGGGATCTTGAGAAACGAGGAGGGTTTAAACTCCTAAAATTCCGGTGCAGATCACCGGCTCCATTCCTTGCAGCTCCAGCCTGATTGCCAGCCTGAACTACATTTTGTAATGCCTGGGTCAGTCCAGCCACGGTTTCTTGCATAACTTGCCACTGATTACGAGCCATTGCAGTTGAGGGTAAGAGTTATGAGGGTTCCTGAGAAAAGGATGGAAACCAATTAATCTCTCTAGATACATTATAAGAGTCAATGGGTAGGAGTGTTTAATTCTTTCTAACATATTCCCAGTCTCTACCCATTCTCACCAGGAACTGTATTTAATTTTCATGACCTAGGTTCCATAGGTATCTCCTATTCCTGAGACATATCCTATTTGGTATTCCTAGGCTCTGATACCACTTAACTGTCACGTCCCGAGAATTACGCAGCGGATATTAATTCGAAGAATTCGAGTCGATATTCCGAGACGTGGACAGTCGGCAAATAAGCCTCTAGCTAGCGCGCACTAAATGTATATCAACACAACATCACAATAGGGCCCATATGTTGAACTCAATATAAATTGTATTTGAATCTCAACTCATTGTATTTCAAATAGAAACTATTACAGGACTAAGACTCAATAAAAACAAAAGTACATAATGCCTCACTTCCTACTACATTGATCTAACACTCAAAATAAACTAACTATAGATAGACTCATGTTTGGGACGCTCTTCACTCGACGCATTCCCATCCTCGACTTGCTCTTCCTCTTGCACTTCATAGTCACCTAGATTGGGTAAAAGTAGGGAATGAGCAAACTAGCCCAGTAGGATTTATATCTCAATGTGCGGGCAATGATATAAGTGATTAACATTTTAGAACTAGGCAAGTACGATGAATGATATGCATGTACGAATAAAAACTGTTAAAACATGATATAAAAACAAGCTAGAGAGAGAGATCATGATAGAATAAGATTGATGAACAAGATGACAAGAGAGAACTAGAAATAGATCACTTTGTACAAGCACGCAAGATTTCACTTGATGTTAATAGCTTTCAAGAACGCAAGATATCACTAATTGCATTAAATGCAGGATGGCCATATCACGCAAGCAAGCAAGCAAGATTTCACAAGCACGATCAAGTAACACTAATCAGGCACGTAGACACCAATGTACACCAAGAAAAGATCCATCAAGAATGTACACCAGGACACGTGTATGTGGTTATGTATCTATCATTCAACACGCACGCACGATTTTCCCAGCGCAGATGCAACGCCAGTAATCATTATACCCCATGGTTAACAGTATATCTATGACTCGCCGTCATTGGGGCTAGATTGGAGCCCTTGGACACACGCCGTGCCCTGTCAGCATCTCACTTAAATTTTTAAATGTAGATACCCACAGTCATTAATAATGGCCAATGAGAGTTTCAAAACGTAGCATGTGTAATGTCATGTTCATGATGATGATGAGAAGAAGTAATAATTAAATTGAACATGATTTCATGAGAACAATGGTCAAGAGATAAATTCGGCAGCATAACGGTACGATTTATACTTTCGTTCAATCTTTACATTAATGGCTTTAGTCTAGATTGTAAGTCACACTCACGAGATCAAGAAGAGAAAGGAAGTGCACGCTATCTCCAGGGAACTTCAATGGTACAACCAACTCGTCGGCCATGTGGGAATCCATGGTCAGAGGAGATTTACGGAGGCCTTGGTGAAAAGTCTACCGATTCGGAATGACCGGTAGAGAGTTTCCAATTTCCCAAGAAAAGGCTACCTAACAGTGCTAGTGTGTAGTGCGGTACGCGTGTCTCAATTCTCAAACCATCGGTCTCAAACTCGCAGGAAGCACTTGACAATATAACATGGAATAAAACTATGCACTTTAACTCATCATGGTTTGCAAGATTTTTGATAACTCTTATCATTTAAATGTGGAAGAACAGTAGGAAGATTAAATCACAAGTAGCACGAATGGATCATAATATTTAAGGAGCACTTAGAATAGTATTCATGTAATTAAAGCTTTTAAATAGGTTAATAGATTTTAAGCCATTAAACAACAATCATGTAAGGATTAGACCCAAGACATGCAACTTACACAGTAAATATCATATTTAAACAGATCTTGGGTATATGCTAAAAACTAGGCAGGAAAACACGTGGTTTCAGGTAAAGTTCAGAGATCGCGACATATCCCTATAAGGAAGGCGACAGGTAGTTGTGAAGAACGCGACTGGGGCGGTCCGATTCAGGCAGCATGATCGCGACAACGGTCTTGTCGCAATCAGGTCGCGACAGGTCGGGCTGTCGCGACGAGACCTCGGAAGACGACACATCGAGCCGTCGCATTCACAGGATCTGCGCCTGAGTCCGACTGGGATCTGACATGCTCTTGGTTCAGACTTACCATGTTTTGACACAGGAGCGATATTCATGAAACGCCTATATCTCTCTATATGCTGACCTTTAGACAAAACTTTCAACATAGAAAATGTCGAGGACATCTATTGGAAGAACTTTGATGTTGGGGGTTTTACCTAATTCGGTCTTTGCCCTTGTGAAAAACATGATGAACTTAAAGTTAAATACAACCAGAAAAACGCAGTATCATGCATGACTCTATTACGAAGTTTATAACTCTCAAACTAATGACATTTACACAAAACCTTTAACATGAAAGATGACCCTAACGACTAATAAAAGAACGTTCATGTTGGAGTCTTGACCTACTTCGGTCTTAAATCTCAAGAAAAACAGGAATAACCTAAGGCTAACTGCAAACCCGAAAACACAGTATTATGCATGACTCTCTTACGGGGTTCATAACTCTCTAACTAATGAGATTTAGACAAAACGTTCAACATGAAAGATGATCATTACATCAATTAGAATAACTTCCATGTTAAGATTTTACTCTAATTCGGTCTTTAATCACGTGAAACATATTAATAACGGGAAAAGCCCTGACAGTGCGCGTCTTTTGCAAAACGCTTATAAATCAAGATCTACTAAATGAAATTCGGTGAAACCAGTGGGAAATGAAAGGTAACTTGATGATCTACACATTGGTATAGGATATGTTAACTTTTGGCCCGAGAAAACCTACCTTTGGTCAACTTCAAGAGAGTGGTTTGTGCAGGTCGCAGCAGATGAGAAGGGGAAGAAGAACGGCTTCTTGTGGTCGTTCCACAGCTCCTCAGCCACCAAGAGCTCCTCCACACGACCCTAGAAAGTTCTAAATTCGTTCCTAGGGTTTGGGTGAAGAGTATTTAAGTAACCATGGTGTTTAGGAGTCCTATTATCACTTGGAAAAGAGGATTTCGGGATTGGCATGTTTGGTTTCCTATTTTTGATGATTTCCTCCTCCCTTTGAGTGTGTGAGGCATTAGGAAACCTCCTTTCATAGTTAGGCACGAATTTGGGTTGCCATGAATGCATGATTGCATCCCAATTCAACTCTAATTGCCTCTTTTTAATTTCAGCTTATTTATGGTTACGAATTTCTATGTATTTTCTAGCTTTATTTGATTTTTGGGCCAAATGTTGCCCATTGGCCCAATTATGATAATGGGTCATCAATATATAATGTTGGAAGTCTCCCCAACACTTTTATTTAATTTTTGATTGCGTCGTATTTCCGTGTTAACGGTTTTCTGACTTGTTTCCTTATTTAGATAATCAGTCGCAATAACTCTTAAACCTAGCCCAAATGATTTTTATTGAACCAAATTTCTTGATGGGTCATTAGAGGATATTATTTGAAGTCCATATATGATTTTTATTTAATTTTCTAACTCATTCCAGTACGTGTGATAATGATTTTCCGACTTATTCATGAATTACGGTAATAAGTCGCGAAACACTTTAAACTTGGATAATCTGATTTTTCTTGGCACAAATTTCTTTGTGAAACATTTAATAATAATATTTAGGGTTGATTTATAATTTTTACGGAATTTTCCGATGTGTTTTAGCACATACGATAATGATACGCATGTTTTAAATACTTCCGATATTATGGAAATTATTTATTTCCATTTACTTTGAATTAAAATTTCCGGGGTGCTACAGTGTTCATACGCATGTTTAATTCCCTGTTTTCAAAACATCAACTCAAGCTTTCTTAGTCTCAATCAAATTCCAATCAAGTTTCAATTGAGATAGCTGTAGGACCGAAAAGAAGCCATCAGTAATTTAGAATTTGTCGTAATCTATTCAACCCCCCCCTTATAGATTACCACATCGTGTTATTCCGCATAACCCTTCACAGGTAACGACGGAATGCACTTCCTAGTCGATACCGTACCCGCAGGGGTGTGCACAGACAAAGGGACCTCTAAATCGTCAGACTCTATACCTGACTCCAGGGCTAACTGCCTAGCGAACCGCTCAGAAATGAACGAGTGAGTAGCACGCGTATCAAACAAAACCCAAGCGTGCACACCTAGAAGTAAAACTATACCTTCGGTGACATGCTCCGCCTGCTCGGTGTCCTCGCGCGCTAAAGCAAACACTCGAGCTGGGGCTCGAGGCCTTCCTGGTCTTCCTGTAGCTGGCGCTGCTGCCGCTACCGCTGCTGGGGCTGGCGCTCCGCGCTGGACTCCCTGCTGAAGTCTGGAACAATCCTTGATCTTGTGGTCGCTTCAAGCACTTTCCCGTAATCATCCAGCACTCGGAACCACCATGTGACCTCCCATAGTGGGGACACTCTTTCTTCACACTAGGGGAACGTACAGAAGGTACCTGAGAACTGCCGACTGCTACTGATCGCTACTGTGTCAGGTACACCGCTTTCTTCTTGTCCTACCACTGGAACATAGCTGCAGGTCTCTTCTGTGAAGCCTTCTTCTCTTCAAGGTATTGCTCCATCTCACCCTCCTACCTACAAGCAGCGCTGAGGGCCTCGTCCAAAGTGCGGTGGTCAAATGCCACGAGCCTCGTCCTCAGTGATGGCTTCAGGCCCATCACGAACTTCTTTGTCTTCCTGCGCTCTTCTGTCACGATATGAGGTGTATATTTAGAGAGTTTAGAAAATCTTGCCTCATATTCTAGCACGGTCTTGGAGCCTTGCGTCAAAGATAGGAATTCTTGCTCCATCCGATCTTGAATATGCTCGGGGACGAACTTGGCCCGAAAGAGCCTCACGAACTCATCCCAAGCAACATCAATAGCTCCGTCCTCAAACCGGGTACGCAGCAATGAAGCCCACCATACATCAGCTCTTTCCTGCAGTACACCATTCATAAGCACCATCTAATAAATCTTGCTTAACAGAACATACATGCATATAAACTAAAGCATACCTGTAGCATGTAGGTGGCTAATGTGACCTTGTCCTCATCTGCACACTTGATGGCTCGAGAGATCTTTTCTATTTCCCTCATCCAGCTTTCTGCCAACAATGGGTCGCTCTCCCCCTTGAAAGAGGGTGGTAGCATCCTCTTGAATCTCTCCATGGTAGAAGGTCCACCATGGTCCTGAGCTGGTACTTGAGCCTGCTACAGTACACAATCAACATAATATCGCATAATTAAATAAAACAGACTATTAATCATTTTATTAGTCTAACCTGAGCCTCCAACTGTGCCTGGAGTGCTGCCTGAGTATGAGCCTGCGTCTGCATGGCTTGCACCAGACCTTGCATGAATACTCCATAATCCACAGGCGGCGGTGGGGGAAGTACAGGACCCTGCGGTGCCGGGACCTGCTGCTCCGCCCGCTCGTCACGTCTCGGCTCATCCTCACAGGCCGGCGCTCCGCCACACCTACCTCTCGAAGCCATGGCTATAATAAATTTCAGCCACCATTAGAGCTACTTTAATTTATTTCCTAACCGCTTTCTTATCTATTTTTTTTTTTCATTCATTACTAATCAATTCTACACATGTGAACATTCTTATGTAGACTTAGCATGTAATGAGAATGATGACTTTTATATATTCATGTGCAATCTCAACCGGTCTCTCTGATACCAATCTCTGTAGTGACCCTCATTATACCGGTACGGTTATACCAACCCACGTCGATATAGTGAACGTTGCCACAGTGGGACATTTACCCAACAATAACATTCAGCTGAGATACACGGGAATATACGAACAGAGTAGCGGAAGTAAAAGAACCACTGTCTTCGTTTCATTCATCATCCACATTGAACATACATGATTCGATTGAATTTAAAGAGCTAAAGTCCACATAATCCATATAAAAGAAATGCTAAGATAAAATACATAGTTTGTCCAAGTTTACATGATAGTTCTAATACAATGCCTCAATTACATACATCAAAATGTCAAGATGTCACAACTAAGCTCCACCAAGCTAGCTACTCCCCGCGCTCGGAGTCGCTCTCCACGGTCTCCTCCAAAGGTGTGTCACCTACTACACCTGTACGCCGAAGCAAGTAATGAGTCTAAAAGACTCAGCAAATAACACTACAGCTATCACACATGCACATATCATAGCAGGTTTTTACATACCATTTACAAGACACAACATGTAGCATGCGTGACATTGAAATTAACAACCTATCATGGTAATTCTATTAACGAAACACATGATTCATACTTTCAGATTTCCTTAATTAAAATCTCCTATCACATGTTCTCTAATCATTCCAACACATGAAAGTTCCACTTTGAATTAAGCTAAAACATGAAAGCAATTTAGCATGAATAGCTTACATACATGAAAGGAAACATTGCTAACATGGTTACTACTCATTTTTACACATGCACATAACCATTTTACATGCTTTAAGCTTGCTGTTTTGACGTGGTTTAACACTTTACAATCTAACACATGAAAGCTATGTTCTCATTCAAACCACAACGTGAGAGTAACACACATGGAATGGTTTACACATAAGTAAGGATTATCCCTAGCATGGATTCTACGCATTGTACACATATAGGACATGATCATAACCACATTTTATGTTGCTGTTCTAACATGATTTCAGATCATCATATCATGGATTTCAATTTCACATCCTCACATTTTGGTTTCCCATTTTTACGCAATTTCTAATTCACATACTTCACTTTTTACACATTGCACATTTACACATGTTCACACTACACAATTTGCACACGATAACAATCACATTTCACATTTTACACTTTAGTGCCGTGACACATAGTCCAAACCACCATAAGAAGGACACATCACATCACATACACATAGACGCCACCTAGGCAATATAGTGACGACTCTTGGACTGCGCAGTCCGGGAGAACAAGTATCCACCCTAACCAGTGGTACTTGTCCACCTCCAGGATTTCATCCTAATGGCCTTAGGATCACAACACATTGAACCTTCCCATGGGGACTTTTCCATGGTACGGTTCCACAGCCCTCTATGGAAGCAGTATCACACTTGGCACAGTTTTACACATTACACATATCGGTTTTTACACACATTTTACACATGACGCTCATATCTCATTTATTCTTTCATTCCCAACATGACTCTATTTTCCTAATCATGCCACTACAGATGATAGAAATTAACATTCAGGAAGCTTCACAATCAGGTTGGGTTACACAAAAATTAAATCATTTCACAATGGCATGCATTAATTACCCATTTTTGCATGGAAAATTCATATTGCATGGTATAGTTGTCCAAATGACCTAAGTATTTAACCACATGCTGATTTCGGGTTTAGGACCCCACATGAAAATTTTCACATTTTTCTAATCCAAAATGCAATTTCAGAAAATTTAACATAAATCCCCATATTATTCAAAATTCAATTTATCATGGTGTATACAATGAAAATTCAGTTTTAACAGATCATAACCCTGAACCCAATATACACAATACAACAAAAATTTCCCCCGAATTTATTTCACAACACACGATTTACTGGAAATTTAGCAATCCTACACATGTTTTCTATTTCCCAAGTATAAATTTTCAGTAAATCACATTGACATGGGAAAATTCCAGAAAATTCAGAGCAGAGACTGACGTAAGTAGACATGATTCAACAGGATTAGGGCATCATAATTTCTCACGGATTATTAGGATCATGGGTGAACATACATGGCCATTCTTCCACATGCATTTTAAATAAATAATAACTCAACCATCCACAAAATAAATGCACAACCATTCTCTCACACATTCCAACATTCACATTACGTAGCATAATAGGTTTACAATATATCCTCATCGCAAAACACATCAAAAGTAATCATATATAAGGAGAGAACAGTTCACTGTTCTGCCCAGACGAACTTTACAGCGGTCTCTGGCCGTTCCAGGAGTGGACGGCAAAATCTCTGGATGCACATGGGGAATCATGGCGTCACAACATTGACGCCAAGTTCCTGTCTGTGCAGGAACACAGACCGAACTCCAAATAACCAGAAGACTGGGGGGGTCTAGGACACGAGGAAAAATACATAAAAATGACAAAACCCTACTTCACATCTACATGGACGATAGGGGTAGGTTACTTGCCTCTTGCAAAAACTCCAAAGGGATCTAAATGGCCGGAGAAGCTCTCCTTGGGCAGTCCCAAGAAGCCTCCACAATTGCTCTCCTCCAGGTTCTATGTCGATGCAGAAACCAAACCACGGTTGGGGAAGTCCTCCTCGATGTTCCAGCTACCCTCCTGATGCAGTAGGTTGCCGGATGAAGCCTTGAATCGCCGGATTGAAGCCTCCAAAGTTGAGTCTTTGTGCAGCTCCGAGCTAGGGTTTTCTCTATCTCTTGAAAGAGGTCAAGAGAGGTTTTCTGGTTGCAAATGGTGAAGTCTTATAGCAAAGAGGCCCCTCAACCCACGCAGGGGGCTGATGGGAAGGCTCAGAGCCGTTGGGGACAGCTCCCCAATGGGTGAGCTAGCTTGCTCCCGGAAATCCGGGCTCTGCAACGCATGCAGGTTAGAGAAATTAGCGTCCACATCGCTGGACGCTAGACTTAGTGTTGGCGTCCATATGGTTGACGCCGACACAACACCAACATCTATTGATCATGACGCCAAGTTGGCCTTCGGCCAGAACTCAAAAACATGCATAAACCATGCACAACTTATACCTATATACATGCCATATGTATGCTATCATGTACACTCTACCATCATACCATTCATACATTATTTACAACTAACTTATACACATGCATACATAAGTATAAATAGTTAATACATACGTAGATATGTACATCTATGCATACACAACATAAATTATTTACACGAAATTAAAATAATGCAACAAAATTTGAGGGCCTTACACATCAAGTGTCTTTAGACATCGATTACTCATTGAACATCAACTGTGTCTTAAACACCGATTCACATTACATTACATATTGCTATAAATTATTATCTATACCTTGATGATCTTTATCAAAATGATAATCTTTGCAATAATCATTGTAAATAAATTTAATGCCATTATGAATAAGCTTTGATCAAATCTTGGTGCATAATATTTTTCAAATTGATCAAGGCCTTTTTGTCAATGACCAAAAAGGAAGGTCTATGGAATAGGAATGATGAAAAAGGAAAGGTGTGGGGAAAGATAAATGAAGTCTCTCCCTTAGTACAAGGCTCCCCCTCAGTTTAAGGCTCCCTCTTAGCTAAAACCAATTTAAATAGATAAAGGAGTTAAATGTAGGGAACTTGGTCAGAAGGAGAAGACCATGAAAATGACCCATAAAAAGAATAGTGAGAGTGGTAGTTAAAGATTAGATCAAAATAGAGAGAGTAGATATTTCAGCAGGATGATTATATAGTTCAACCCAATGTATGAAGTTGTCAACAGATAAAGTGTAAGGAATCGATCAGAGCGCAGCGGAAACGCAATTCCCTCCATTTGATATCGTTGCCGGCGGTCGGAATCGATCGAAAAACGGAAAACCCGTGCGGGAAGATCCGATCTTTAACTTTGCGGGGTTGCGAAACTACCTAATCTGGGGAGAAGGTAACACTGGAGGCGCTGGTGCTTCAAGCCGTTCAAGTGTCCGGCCTCTAGATGTATCCACGCGAGCTCTAGACACAGACGGGATCTCCTCAGTCTCCACGCGTCTCTCGGATCTCAACACCACCATGTTCCAGAGAGAGAGGTGGGGGCACCCTAGGAGAGAGAGAGAGAGGAGGAGGCAGCCAGAGAGGACCCTGGAGTTTGGCCCAGGGTTTGACTCTCCACGTGCATATATAGACTCTGCAGTTTTTCACAAAAAACCCAGTTAATGTCTATAACGGTCATCCTGCCCAGTCTGCTCAGAACTCTATTGCGTGTGACCCTCTAGGCCCAAGTGCTAGTCTAGTTTTCAGCCCATTAAGTCCAATAATTCTTTATTGACTTACTGCAATTAATTAATTCTCATATTAATTAATTACACAATCAATTATCATCTAACGATAATTGACTGGGCTTCCAATCAAGTTGGGTGCCAAGCAACACCACTTGATCCTGGAAAGCATTGGGGTTCAGCAACCCAATCAAGGAACCCTTTCTGTCAACAGTTACCACGTGACTATAGTTCTTCACTCGTACAATGCTCCTGAGCGCACTTAGGGTATGGTCAACTGTCAAACCCTAATATGTGCACTCACTTGGTTTAGATGCCGCATAGGAATATCAGAAAACTCCTTTTCTGATAAGTAGTCTTGCCCTGGCCAGGGACTATCAGGCATCTTTCCCTAGAGCATTCACTCTCTTATTACCGAGAGCGAGCGATCCCATATTGACCACACAATCACCTTCGAAGGTATTCCGCCAGATCCGAACACTTAACTGATTAAGACCTCATGGCTAAAGATCTATGAGTTAAGGTCAAAACCCAGAAGTCCACCAACAAGGTGTTCTTGGTGTCTCAGGTCTAAGGACCAATCACGCCACTGTGACAATTAATCTAACTAGTTGACAGTTAGGTAATATTACCATCCAGCGATTCATAACGGATCAGTTCAGTGAACTAATTCTCCAATGAGCACCTACAGATTCACCTTAGTGTCTCCACAAAAGTGACTATGAGATCAATCACCCTTATCATATGAGCAGGTGCAAACTGTACTAGTCTAACCGGATATCCGATGTCCTTCTAGAATATCCTCCGACTAGGAACAATTAAGAATATACGTTTAAAGGACATTATTCCCATTGTTATGATCTCATCATAATTAATATCCATTGCGCATATTCATGGACTTCATAATGAAACGATAAACAAATTACACATAATGAATATATAAGCCTTATTATTATTATTAAAGAACAAGATTGTACAAGTTATGATTGGCTTGAGGACACCTATAACTAACAATCTCCCACTTGGACTAAAGTCAATCACCTTTATGCCTTAAACCCATAGACTTTAGGTGGCGCTCAAACACAATTTGAGTCAAAGGCTTCGTCAGTGGATCTGCAATGTTATCGACTGAAGGAACTCTTTCCACCAGTACATCTCCTCTAGTGATAATCTCCCTGATCAGGTGAAATCGCCTCAGAATGTGCTTTGACTTCTGATGAGATTGCGGTTCTTTCGCTTGCGCAATAGCCCCATTGTTGTCACACAGCAATGGGATCGGATAAGAGTCACTCGGCACCACACCAAGGTCAGTGATGAACTTCTTCATCCATATTGCCTCCTTGGCGGCTTCAATGGCAGCAATGTACTCAACTTCTGTCGTCGAGTCTCCAGTGGTTTCTTGCTTGGAACTCTTCCAGCTCACTGCACCACCGTTTATGGTGAACACAAATTCAGATGTAGACTTGCTATCATCTGGATCTGACTGGAAACTCGAGTCAGTATATGCCCGAAGTTTCATGTCCCCTCCTCCATAAACCAGAAATATATCCTTAGTCCTTCTCAAGTACATAAGGATATATTTCACTGCCATCCAGTGTGTTTCACCTAGATTTGTCTGATATCTGCTCGTAACACTTAGAGCAAATGCCACATCAGGACTTGTACATAGCATGGCATACATGATAGACCCTATAGCCGAGGCATAGGGGACTCTATCCATGACTGCCCTCTCTTCAAGATTCTTAGGAGACTGCTCCTTAGAGAGATTAATTCCATGTCTCATTGGTATGAGACCTCTCTTGGAATTTTCCATGCCAAACCTTTTGACAATGGTATCTATGTACATGGATTGGGTTTAGCCAAGCATGCTCTTGGATCTATCTCTATAGATGCGTATTCCCAATACGTAGGATGCTTCTCCCAAATCCATCATGGAGAAGTTCTTTGACAACCATACCTTTACTGATGATAACATCCCTACATCATTCCCAATGAGCAAGATGTCATCAATGTAAAGTACAAGAAAAGTGATAGCACTCCCACTAAGTTTCTTATACACACATGGTTCATCTTCATTCTTAATGAAGTCATAAGATTTGATAGCCTCATCAAACCTTATGTTCCAATTTCGGGAAGCTTGTTTCAATCCATAGATGGACCTTTGAAGCTTGCATACTTTATCTGGACATTCTTTGGATGTAAAACCCTCAGGCTGTATCATATACACTTCTTCCTCAATGTTTCCATTGAGAAATGCAGTTTTTACATCCATCTACCAGATCTCGTAATCAAAGTATGCAGCAATGATGAGAAGAATTCTGATCGACTTTATCATAGCAACTGGTGAGAAAGTTTTGTCATAGTCAATTCCTTGCCTTTGACGATACCCCTTTGCTACCAACCTTGCCTTATAGGTATCGATCTGTCCATCTGCACCGATCTTTCTCTTAAAGATCCACTTTCACCCAATAGGTACAATACCTTCAGGCAAGTCTACCAAGTTCCAAACGTGGTTGGTGTACATGGACTGCATCTCAGAATTCATGGCATCTCGCCATTTCTCTGACTGAGGACTATCAATAGCCTCTTGGTAGGTCTTTGGATCATCATCTTCATTATAAGACATGCCTTCACTGATATGTCCAACATATCTTTCATGCTGTCTAGGTACTCTACCAGACCTACGCTGAACGTGTGTATATTCCTGATCAGGTTTCGGAACCGATGTTTCATCTAGTAGACTTTGCACAGTTTGTGGATCTAGAACCTCTTCTAGATCTACCTTACTCCCACTGTCCTCCTGGGTAAGGTACTCCTCATCCAAGAAGACAGCTCTCCTGGCGACAAACACTCTTTGTTCACCAGGATGGTAAAAGTAGTACCCAAACATTTCTTTTGGGTATCCAACAAACCTGCACTTATCGGTTCTGGATTCCAGTTTATCTGGGTCATGTCTCTTCACATGGGCAGGATAGCCCCAGACTTTAACATGTTTAAAATCAGGCTTTCTACCCTTCAATATCTCATATGGAGTAGAAGACACAGATTTACTGGGAACTCTGTTCAGAAGATATGCTGTTGACTCTAGCGCATATCCCCATAGGGAAACTGGTAACTGTGAATGGCTCATCATAGGTCATACCATGTCTAACAAGGTGCGATTCCTCCTTTCCGATACACCATTCATCTGCGGTGTATAGGGAGGAGTCCATTGAGAAAGGATACCATTATCCTTTAAGAATTGTGTGAACTCTGTACTCAAGTATTCACCTCCTCGGTCTGACCGTACGGTTTTAATGCTCTTTCCAGTTTGCTTCTCAACTTCAATTTTAAATTCTTGAAACTTCTCAAAAGCTTCAGACTTGTACTTCATTAAGTAAGCAAATCCGAACCTTGAGTAGTCATCCGTGAATGTAATGAAGTATGAGTAGCCACCCTTGGCTCGGGTAGACATTGGACCACATACATCCGAGTGTATTAGTTCCAATATGTCCTTGGCCCTATCTCCATGTCCACTAAATGGAGATTTGTTCAACTTACCCATTAAATAGGATTCACAAGTTGCATATGATTCATAATCAAATGGATCCACGTTTCCATTCTTATGCAACTTTTGAAGCCTATTCTCGCCAATGTGACCAAGCCTACAATGCCACAAGTAGGCAGTGTCCACACTATTCTTACTTCTCTTAGGAGAAACATCAACATGGAGATTTGCATAAGAAACATAAAGTAGATACAAACCATTCACCAAATTTGCTAAAGTAACTAGTTTATTTCTCAAATAAACTGAACAACTATTGTTCTCAATGGTAAACTTGCATCCAATTATGTCTAAACAAGAAACAGAAACAATGTTCTTAATAATGCTAGGCACAAAGTAGCAATCATCTAATAAAAGTAAATCTCTTGAGGGTAACTTGAGGTTCACTGTCCCCACAGTATGTGCAGCAACACTTGTGCCGTTTCCAAGCCTCAAGTTCACCTCGCCCTTGCTCAGCTTCCTTCTACTTGTCAACACCTGCACATCATTGCAGACATGAGAGGCACATCCAGTATCTAAAACCCAAGATGTAGAATCTCTAACAGAGAAGTGAAGATCTATCATATAGATACATGAAGCTTCGCCAAGCTTCTGCTTCTCCTGAGCCTTCATTGCAAGGTAGTCCTTGCAATTTCTTTTCCAGTGTCCCTTTTTCTTGCAGTGGAAGCACTCGCCCTTTCTTCTCCTTTGCTTATGTCCTTCTTTTGTTTTTGCTTGGACTGCTTCTTTGCATTGCCTTTCTTAAAGGCTTGCACTGCTCTCCTCTTCTTGTTGGATATCTCATATCTCTCTACCCTGCTCTGCTCTTCAAAGAGCTCCTGCAACTGCTGCATGATGGATATAGCATCCATATTCTCATGCTGCCTTTGCAACTCATTGCTCATTGAGGCAAGCATGTAGCATTGGGCCAGAGTGGAATCCTCCTTCCACTTCGCAAATTCAAGCGTTTCCTCTTCAGGTGCATCTTCGGGTGGTTCAGCAGGGATCTCACCCTCCAGGACATAGGCAATGCGCTCAGACCTGAGGACAATCTTCAGGTTCCTGAGCCAATCCGAGTAGTTCGGGCCTGTCAATTTGTTGGCATCCAATATGCCTCGGAGTGGGTTAATCGACGACATTTTTTCCTATAAAGGAAATGTAAACACAATTAGCAGATGTTCATAATAATAATTAAATCTAGATTAGGACTTTAATCAAGATTAGCTCCCACTATTTTTCGACAGACTGTACAACCCTCAGATATATAGAATGGGAGACGCCGACGGTCTCCTAGTGGGGATCAGAATCCTACAGACTCATAGCATGATCTTGTAGATTGCACAACAAACCATACTATGATCTGAAAGTGGTCAACTCTTGACACTTGCAACTCTTACAATATCCGATCTTATTTCAGCCCTTGAACCTTAATGACCTTGTGGATAGCACAACAAGCCATTAAATCTAGTCTAAGCAATACCATCATTACGTAAGGAGCATAGATTCGGATGTGGCCCTTGTGGATAGTACAACAAAGCTACATCGTTCCTCTACCCCGTTTAAGGCATCACCATGCCATAGTTTTAGTCTGTCATCAGATTTGGCAAGTCTTGTGGATAGTACAACAAACTTGCCCGATCTAATGGCAATCCTAAAACTATAATGATGGTGGTCCATGTAATTCATTCTAAATGATTACGATACGGCTTAAAGTTTGAACGAGGAGGGATTTTATCATATTTTATCTTGGTCTCAATATCTGCATGCTATTTATATATAGAATTTGGAATATCATATATATTTAATTATATATATTATAGCACATTCCACATATATCACATATATGAAGAAAAACGATGGATGATCATGGACTTTAACCTAGAGTGGCATTACCAGAGCCTGTTGGTAATCCACATTTATGGCAAACATATGGCAGCCCCGCATCATATGCACTTGCTTGATGTGACTCTATCTCCAGGAATGCCGTGCATGGTACTCTCCTCCATCTCTGCCAATCCGCTTCTTAATATTACAAGTATCATTTAAATTGGACTCGCAGGCCCATAAATATACATCAAATAATAATAAGAAACCTTGAACAAGTCAAGGGGAGTACATGACAGGAGGGAGATAGAATGTACAACCCGGATTTAATAAAGGGAGAGAGGGAGGCACGCAGTCCTCATAAATTACATCACATGCCATAAACCATAACAATCATCACATGAAATCTAGGTCCATGATTATCTATCCACACATCAACACATCACATGCATTAACAAGCAATTATCACATAACTACTTCTGAAATAATTTTATTTCAAAATATACTAATTATATTTTGAAAACCATTTAACTAAATAATTTAGCTAATATGGAAAAACATCTAATCAACATTAGATGAATGCCATTCACCGTTACTGCATGAATCCACCAAAATTTACTGTTAATTAATTTAATGAGAATCACATTCTCAAACTAATTAATATGTATTAATTAGATAAGAGAAAATAACTAAAACAATTTTAGAATTCCCTTAAACTAATTGAACATTGGGTCAAACATCTGAAAAGTAATTTGCAGAGAGCTAAAACAATTTTAAAACTCCTAAAAATAATTTTCATAAATTTTTGGAATTTTTAAGATTTTTTTTTCTGGCTTTTAAACACTTAAAAAAATGCTTTTGGGCAGGTCAAATCCGGTGCGGGCCGGATCCGCCCGCCTGGGACCCACGGGGGGTCCGGCCGCGGCCCGCGGGGGACCCGCGCGGGGTCACCCCCTCCGCCCGATCGGGGGGGGGGGGCCAGGGTGAAAACATGGTTAGGATAGTTTTGGGTGCTTGTTTCATACCATATAGTGCCTTATGCAATTTGAAAACATGGTTAGGATAGTCTATATCTTCAAAGCCAGGAGGTTGTTCAACATAGACTTGCTCTTTTATAAAACCATTTAAAAATGCAGATTTCATATCCATTTGAAACAATTTTAAATCAAATGCAGATGCATATGGTAGTAAAATCTGAATAGCCTCATGTCTAGCTACTGGTACATAGGTTTCATCAAAATTTATGCCCTCCTCTTGGGAATAGTCTTGAGCTACCAGTCTAGCCTTGTTTCTAGTATTGACACCAGCTTCATCCATTTTGTTTCTGAACACCCATTTGGTGCCAATAACAGGATGATCTGATGGCCTAGGCACAAGGGACCAAACCGAGTTTCTCCTTAACTGAATCAGTTCATCTTGCAGGGCTAAAATCAAAGATTCATCAAACTGTGCCTCATTGACTATCTTGGACTCAATTTGAGAAACAAAGGCTAAATAATCACAGCGAATAGAATTACCTCTAGTTCTTACCCCCCTACATTTGGATCTCCAATGATATTTTCTTTTGGGTGATCCTTCTATATCTCCATTCCTTAGGAAGATTCTCACAAATTATATCTTTATGTTGTAGTTCTTCCAGGGGTGGATCTTCATTATCTTTGATAGATACCTCTAGCATTTTTCTTAGATAGGTCCTTCGTACCTTCATCATCACTAACAATTTCCTTTCTCAAGGAAGGGTTAGATTCATCAAATATAACATGTATAGTTTGTTCAATTAATAGACATCTTTTATTGAAAACTCTATAACCTTTGGGTTTGGAAGTGTAACCCGAAAAATACCTTCATCGGATTTTGGATCCAGCTTACCAATGTTTGTCTTACCATTGTTGTAAATGAAGCAAGGACATCCAAATATTCTGAGATGACTGATCTTGGGCTTCTTCTACTTGCACAACTCATAAGCTATCTTCTTTAATATAGGCATTATCATTGATCTATTTATTATGTAGCATGTTGTGTTAATTGTTTCTTGTTGGATCGAAGATGTAGTGAAATTGCAAATATAGAAGGGGGGGGTTGAATAGATTTGTAGCAGAAATCTTGTGCAATTAAAAATATGTCAAATTAAAATTTCTATTCAAATTGGTACCCACTGATTTGATTAACTTATAGGAATCTAAAGTACATTAGGTCATCTATCTATAAGTGTGTGAGTGCTTATAAGGTGATCAAAATCCTATGCAAGCATTCTAGTGGAAGATCAACACATCAAACCACTGCACATGATATTTTTAAGGTGGTTCGGCTCCGAGACAGAGACCTACATCCACCCCTCACTAAAACCAAGTGAGACTTCACTAAACCACTGATTCACAGCTTCAAACAACTGTTGACTCACAGTTTGAACGCTGACTCACAGCTTGCCAACCACTGATTACAAAGTTTATCTGCTGATTCACATCTTCAAGGTGAGATAAACCTTCTCAATCCACACACAAATAGTATGGGATCAACACTCCTATCACCAGTAGGAGCAATCAATGAGTTCTGAATAAAGTTTAAAAGTGAAAAACAAATTCACATGAAGATCAGAGTTAAGAGAGACAAATCCTCAAACACGAGTCCTTCAATTTTGCCTAGTTTCCTCTAGACTGATGAATTTGAACTCTAAATCTTCAAATCTTAAGGGTTGAAATTATGTTTTAGATAATCTTGTACAAATGCATCATCTGGTTGTGCTTCTCAGCCAATTTGATCTGAACTCCTTCAAATCAGATTCGATCCGCAATACTCTATTTCAGATCTGATTTACAGAGAAATCCAGATCTAACTTGATGCTCTTGAGTTCTTCCACAGATGCTGAGCTTTGTGCTTATGCTCTTGCACAAGCTTCCTCTTCCACCTTCCTTTAGATCTGCTACTTTTTCTCAGCTCTACTGCTCTCTTTTTTGCACGACTGCTTCTTCTTCCTCTGCTGCTCTTCTTTTGCACAGTTGCTTCTTTTTCTCAGCTCTGCTGCTCTTCTCCTTGATCTGCTCCTCTTGCTGCACTCTAACACTCTCCTTCTATCCGTGGCCTTGATCCCCACGTTCTCTGTGATGGATTCGATGGGTGGCTGCTCCAGATGAGATAAGAGAGCCTTTATAGCCTTTGTGCAGTCCCTTGTACGTGGGAGAGATGTGCACAGAAACCTAGAATGCACCCAAGGCTGCCACATCTCCAAAAGTCCTTTTTCTCATTGCCACTTGGATGAAAGGGCATTTTGGTAATAATAGAATCTCCCAAATAGTCTCTAGAGATAAATCACAGCTATTGGATATCATACCCTTTGTGTTTCTGAGTTTTCACGCAATGTGTGTCGACACTAGTTTGCATGTGTGTCGACACTACTGACTAAGTATCAGTTTCAGCTTACTGGTAGGACACTAGTGTCGACCTAACCTTCAACTAGTGTCGACACAACTGTAACTTGTTGTTCAGGAGCTACTGGGTAGACTTTGTGTGTCGACCTGATTTTCAACTAGTGTCGACACTACTTTGACAAAACTTTGTAAACCTATATATATGAAGAGTGGACCATCAAAACATGTCATTATCATTAAAATATAAAATATTAAGTATCAAAAACATGTTGTTTAGCCATCATTGTAATATGTACAATATGTACAATATGTCATCATCAAAATCAAAGTATGTGTGTTTGGACATCATCCACAACGAAATGTTGTAGTCATCATTAAAATCAAATTATGAGTGTGTAGACATCATCAACATGAAGGTTTTTAGTCATCATCAAAATGAATACACTACTCAACAATCTTCCATATATATATAATATGACATCAGATTTTGTACAAAATGTCATCATGAAAACACACAACTCAACAATCTCCCCCTTTTTTATGATGACAAAACATGACTACATTTTGCACAGAATATAACATTTCTCCCCCTTTTTGACAACATCAAAAAGAGTGGAACATGAAATGTAATCAAAAGTTCTGTAGGAACAAACTCACAAACTCTCCCCTTAATCAGTGACAAGTATTTTGACCCTCTTTTCAAAGCACTCCCCCTTGTGATGATACCAATTGAATCTTTGATTTCAAATAAAGTAGACTGTGCAAGAGAGGTGAGAATAAATTGATACCAAATGATGAAGTAAAAAACTGAAAGCACAAGGATGTGATACCAATAGATATCAATTGTTGGAGACCAAATGAATAAGTAAGAAGGGTGAGAGCACAATGATACTGAAAGAAATGATTGCACCAATTGTTGGTCCAAAGGTATGAGCAAGAATGTGGTTTGAGAAATGAGACAAGTTTCTCCCCCTGAATAAAAAAATTAAATCTCAAGTAGCAGAAAGATTCTAAAAAGTAGAGATCTGCATTTGACATGAAAAGGATGAACATGAATGATTTTTGGTTAAGAAGAAGCAGCAAGATGGGTTCGTCAGAGGAATATCAAGGTACACTATAATATTAATATATGAAAGACAATGATAATTGTACCTTTCATAATGTGCACCAAGGGTTAAAAATGAAGATGATTTTTGAAGGAGTTTAACTGTCAGTTCTTTATCATTAAAAATAACTTCAGAATTTTATTGACAAATGTGATATGGTGCTTTGTCGTAATTTGAGTTGTCAAGAATGTATATCAACAGAAAATCAAAGTTTTAATGTTAACATAATGTAGAATAATAAGTTAACACTTTTGGACAACATGATTTATATTTCAGGTTAGCTGCACTCTATACACTATTTTCTTTTCTTTTCATTTTAATCTTTTGAAACACTTAAGGAGATTTAGCAAAATGGTTTAATCCATACTTTTCTGTACGAGGATACACACTTACTCAGTGCAAGAATGCCCAACTACTCAGCATGTTAACCGTTTGATTGCCTCTTTTTGACCAGAGATAACTTAGTAACACCTTTTGACTCAAGCTTCAAACATGTCTCAGGTGAAGGAGACTAGTTACGCAGTGTACTAATCATTGCTCTGCAATTTCCATAAAATGTTCTTTTTCCTGAAATTTTTTATTTCAATTTTTATTAATGATTTTTTCAGTTGAGTGACAGGTAGCTTTTTACCTTAATAGATCATGGTCTTGAGTAGTTAAAATTTATTCTTAGCATTTTTTAAAAATAAAACTTCAGTATTTCTTTTGATATAACACTCAAGACAACTCATGTGTCTAAATTAAAGAGTTTTGCAATAAAAGTCTAAAATAACATTTGAGGATAAAGATAGACATGACTCCGGATCTTATTTCTCATCTTCATGTTTAATCCAAGAACACAAAAAATTCAGGTAATTAATTTTTATTTCGTATATAAAATTATCAATGGAACCTTGATAGGATTCATGAAGCATGAAGAAGTTAACTGACAAGCCAAGAGATTTGTTGATGATGAGGATTCGTGAGAGTGAAATTGTTTTGATTTGAATCAACAAAGCACCACAATAGATTCACACATGTGAATTCATCAAATGGCAAGTCAAAGAGAGTTATCATGATGATTTGAATCAGGAAATGAATGGAAATTGATTTTCAAGCATGAATTTTAGTAGATATTATGTGAGGCCCCCGAATTTTGTGTATATTATAAGTGTTTACTTACTTATGTGCATGCGTATAAATATATGTTATTCCTGTGTGTATATTATATTTATTTATTTATGTGCATAGTGTATTTAAATAATGTAATGCATATGGTATGTATTTATATTGTGTATGTGTGTTTATTTAATCATTTCTGTGTTCTGGAAAAAATTATTTTTAACGTCAATATCTCTTGACATTAAGAGTGAGTAGACGGCCACAGTTGTGCCGTTTACTGTTTCCTAGTGACGTCAACATCGATGGACGTTGACTATTGGTCAATGGCAGTATGTTGGCCGTTTACTTCTATGGATGCATTATGGATGTCAGATCTGAAAATGGAAGCGTTTCTCTTTTTGGCTTTTGAGAAACCCTAGACATTCTGTGAGAAAACCTAATCTTTGGCGAACTGGATCCAGTGATTGGAGGAGTCATCTAGAGATCTACTTTGACTGAGAGTTACTCCAAACATTGAGGAAGCTTCTCCAACTTTGGAGAATCGATCTACATCAACAGGAAGATTGGATCTGGGAGGAGAACATCACCTTCTTGGCATTGGCCGAGGAGGGCTTCGTCGAACAAATCATCACTTTTGAGATTTATTTGTAGGCAAGTGACTTAATGGTGCAATCTATAGACTCATCCTTTAGGGTTTCTATATTTTTTCGGATTTTTATTTCATGCCTGGACCCCCAAGATTCTATGTTTTATGTGGTTCGATCTGCACTGTGTGCAGATAGGAGGTTGACGACCACATTGTTGACATCAAGATCCTAGGTAAACGGTAGTCGATCATGCCGTCTACCACTGTTGGCGTCCAGAACTTGGACGTCAAGTTCCTCTGATTTTCCAAAACAAGTGTTTGACTGCATGTGATGTGATTTTTCGGGAAACTTGTGAATGTATGCATGTGTTTAGATATTGTAGTCTTATCTGATATGTTCCTTAGATCGTACCATGAAATATTGAGAATTTTCCAATGATATTTGTTATTTATAAAATTTCTGTTATGATAAAATATACATGATTTGATAGAGTTTAATTCAAAGTAACTAGAATTGATGCATGTTATGATCTTATAAAATTTCCATGAACTCAATACTACTGTGTGCATGGGTTAGAACTGTTAGAACATATGGTTCACTGTCAATCATGTTTCATGGAAATATCTTGTTAAATAGCATGAAATTTCTGGTAAAAACGATAAATAGTTACACTATTTCTAAAATTCTGAAAAATTACAAATATGTTCCATATGCTAAAACTACCACGTGGTTAAAATTTGATGTTATTCTGAATACTGTACAATTAGTTGTTATTTTTTGAAGCTTTTATAACATGTTTATTTATCAAGTCCCAATTATGATTAAAGATATGAATAGCTTCCTGAATAGGTTTTATTCCTTACTGTATTGTTTGAGTCGAGTATCCAGAAGTGATCAGTCTATAAATTTCTTGTTGTATATGTGTGTGCATGTGCATGGAAGTGAGAGAACACGTGGCATGTATGCGTAAAGATGTGTTAATGTGACAAGATAAACAAATTGTGCCAATAAGACACTACCACCCTAGATTGCTTGCTTGGAGCTGTACTGTAGTAGTGCCCCTATGGGAAAGCTCAACCATGTTACGTGATACCTGAGGCAAGGGTCTTGTAAAATCCTGGAGGTGGACAAGTTCCACTGGTAATGGTGGGGAGGGCTTCCCCAGGTTTTGCAGTGACCAAGACTTGATCACTTTGCCTGGTGATTGAGTACGTGTAAGTGTACGTGTATGTGATAAGTGATCTTTCTAGTGGTGGTTTGGGCTGTGTCTTGGCAACGTGTAAAATGAGCATGTATATAACGTGTAAAGTGACATGTGGTATGTGCAACTGAAGTAATAAGTGATACGTGAATCTGCAATGTGAAAACCATGTGAAAACGTGGGTAAGTGATTGTGTGATAATGTGAAAGTAAGTGCATGTGAAAGCCAAGGAAAAAGTGCATGTGTGCATGTCATGAGAAATTACTACATGTGTCAATATGAATTTTGATTGTGATATCATGTTTAATACTATGTGTAGGTGTATGTTATTATGTCCATGAGATAGAAATTGCTTGATGAATATGTGGTTGGTATCATGTTATTAATTGAATAGAAGTCATGTGTTAGTATTATGTGGAAATAAGGAATGAAAGCATGTAAGTGTATGAATGTTTCCATGTTAGTGATTCCATGTTATAAGTATCCATGTTAGAATCATTGTTTTACATGTGTTAGTATAGTTTGTTTAATATGATTCCATGTTTAATCATTTATGTTATAGCATGAGCATGTATGAATTTAAATGTTGAATTCTAGTAAGTTAATAGTGTTAAATTGTTAGAAAGCATGTATGATAATGTGTGGTTTGAAGTTTTAAGTTTACTTGTTGAGTCTATTGTGTAGACTCACCCTTGCTAAACATTTCAGGAGATTTACAAGCCGAGGAGTTAGCAAGATCCGACGCGGAGTTTGAGGAGTAGATTGAAGACTTGTAATTTATTTCCTAGTATGTAATGCATTGTAATTTGAACTTTGGTTTATGTAATTGGAACTGGCTACATGTTAGTGGTTATTATGTTATGTCATTTCTTTCTAGGACTATATAGACTGTGGAATGTGGATTAAAATGTTGATGGAACAAGAGGTATTTAATTTCCGCTGCATTATTTCTTTCTACTTGTGTATATCTCAGCCCATTTGTCTATCGTTGGGGTGTTCTCCCCTGTAGCGACTTGCTCTCATCCGATGTGGGTTGGTATAACCGTACCGAGTGGAAGTGGGTCGTTACATATTATCAAGATGATTTGAGAAAGAGTCGGCTCCCCCTAAAGATGAATAGTTCCAAAAATTTAGATGATGATGTGTTGGCACTGGATCCTCAGCGTGTTGACACATGAGTAAGAAATTCTTAAGCACAGAGTAGCAGTGAGCAATTAAGGTCCACACATGAGCAAATATGTATCGACCTGATTATGATCAAAAATAGGTTTTGACAAGTTTCGAAAATTTCTAGTTTTAACAAGTTTTGACATTTATTTGCAGTTGTTCAAAGATCTTTTATCATTTTAAATTTACTCCTCCTCAGCATGTGCATGATATGAAAAATTTTGCAAGCAATTCGAACATGATTATGTACATAATTAGCTTTATGCAAGACATGACTTTTAGTACTTGGCGAAGTATTTTACTCACGCATAATGATAGCTTCCAGACAAGCATAACTTGTCTTTCCACATGTCATCATTTGATATACCAAGAAGTCAAAACAAATGATATGCATAAGGAATCATGGGCATAATCAAGCAAGCATGATAACCAAAACATGATTCCAATTGTTATGACACAATGTTATTATTGGGAGCAGCATCAAAACACATTTTTCATTGTTCAGATAAAATTCTAAAAAGTTACTTCAACTCAAGCAATTCAATTTTGAATTGATATGAGATTTTGCTTGAATGGTCTTCATTTCTTTTTCATGGATTTTATCTATGTTCTTCAATCATTTCTTGCCTTGAATAGCCATTGTCTTGATTTCAGATGGAAATGTATGGCTACAAGACTCATCAGCTTGCTGATCAAGCTGGCTTTGGGACCCATACCTGTTTGGGTCCTGCAATGAAATCAATGTTAGAATTTAACAATTATTTCTTAATCTAAAATGATTTTATTTTTGGTATAGATGTAGTTCTTCCATTGATGGAACTATGAGCAGCATTAGTTCCAGATTTCTTCTTTGTCTTATTCAATGCATCTATGTTTTCATGTGGTTTTTTATTTTTCTAATTTTTATCATTGAAAGCAGAAAACTTCTTTTGTGCAGTTTTTCTATTCTTATGTACATGAAATTTCTGAGCATGCACAAAATTATCAGTTCTATGCCTACAGTCCCTGGAGATGTGACCAAATTTATGACATGTAAAATATTAGACTGGTTTGGCATGTTTATAGAAATTTTGATTTTTATATTAGCAATGCTTGGCGAGATGACCAAGTTTATTGCAATTGAAGCAGGTTTGAGAATTCCTTACCTGGTACATATCTTTGCTTAGGTGCATGTGCTGGAACATCTGAAACCCTCTAGAGTACCTTTGATTGTTCTTGGGTTGAGGAGGAAGTGGTACTCTATGGTAGCTCTTGACATGATGTGGGAGTTGAGGTTGCCTTGGAGCTCTATGGGTTGATGAAGAAGGTTGAGAAACCCTTGTAGAAACCTATTTGTTTTTCAATTTTCTGTTTCTAATTTTTAGCAAACACATGGTTCTTTTTATTTAAAGTGTTTTTCTTCATTTTCTCTTTTCGTTTCTAAGCATTTTTCTAAACAAGAACTTTTACTGGTTTTTCATTAGGCAAAATGGAGTTTTTGTTAGTAGTAGTTTTGACAAATGAGGTTTTTGTTTTATTCTCAAAATTCTTTTTGTTTACAGGGTTATATCCTAAACCTTCATTTTGAAAGTTAACCTGCATTCCAAGAAGATTGTTTAGATTGTTTGTACCCTACACAAACTTAGACAGAGCAAATTTTAGACCTTCAACAGTCTTGTTTAATTCAGTGATTTTCTTTTCAGAATTTCGATTTTTGTTCACAGCAAATTCAAGTTCATTTGTCAATTTTTCTTTTTTAGATTTTAGCTTTTCATTTATCTTCTTTAGACTATTGCATTCATTATTCAATGTTCTGTCAAAAAAAAAGCATTCAATTTCCTTTTTCAAATGATGATTTTCTTCAACCAATTGTTTAAACTTTTCATTTACTTGATGATCATAAGCCATGTTTGTAATTTGTTTCTTTAATTTTTCAATTTCAGATTTTAGATTTTCATTTTCTTTTGAAATGGTTTCTGAACTTGCCAACATGGTTTCATTTAACTGAATTTCAAGTTTTAGAAGCTTAATTTTAGATATTTTTTTTTATTCTTTTACACAAATGTTCACAAAGATCTTTCAATTCATCATAAGATAATTCTTCATCATCACTGTCAAAACATGAATTTAGAAAATTATTAGAATTTACTAAATCATTGGAGCTTTCCCTGGCCATCAAGCATATTTTGCTTTCATCCTCATCATCCTATGAATTTTCTTCTTTCTCATCCTCTTCTTCTTCACTCCAAGTTCCTATCATAGCTCTGGGCTTATTTTTCATCCACTTGGGTTGAATCTTCTTCTGAGCATCCGGGCATTCTGGTTTGACATGCCTTGGTTTCCTACAATTGAACAGACAATTCTATTAGAACTTTTATTGATAAATTGTCTCTGTTTGGAAGAGTTGCCTACCTGAGGTCTTCTTTTAAGAAATCATTTACCTTCTTTACTTAAAAACTTTCTGAATTTTCTTGTGAGCAAGGTAGATTCACTTGAGTCATTTCCTAAGCTTGAAGATTTTTCTTACTCAGTTCATTCTTTCACACTAGGACTTGCTTTAAGTGCTAGTGACTTCTTTTTCATCACATCATCATCTATCTTTTTCAAACCCAATTCATATGTCATTAAGGAACCAATCAATTCATCAACAGTTGTGGTTGACAAATTACTGGACTCTTCCACTACAATGGCCTTTGTATGCCATTTAGGAGTCAAGGATCTAAGAATTTTTCTAACTTCTTGCTCAGTATAAGTTTTTCCTAGATTATTCAAGCCATTTGTCAACAGAGTCAACCTACCGTACATCTCTGAGATCGTTTCATCATTTTCTATTTTAAAGGCTTCATACTCAGAAATTAACATGTTGGCTTTGGTTTCCTTTACCTCAAAAGTACCTTCGTAGATTACCATTAGACGATCCCATACTTCTTTGGCGGTGCCACATGAGGAAAATCTTGAAAACTTCGTTGGGTGAAGGGAGCATTGCATGATGTTCATTACACTCCAGTTAGCATTTGACTTCTTGATTTGCTCTGGTGTCCATCTTTCTACATCCTCTTGGAGCTCATATAGTCCACTACTAACCACCTTCCAGATTTAATCATTCTGGGCTCTTAAGAAAACCTGCATACGAGTTTTCCAGTAAGTATAGTTTGATCCATCAAAATAAGGAGGTCTATACATAGAGTGCCCTTCTGGCATATGTCCCCTTAGATCCATTTCACTTGTACTCTCTGGGTTGTTAGACTACAAGAGTGGAGAGCCTAGGCTCTAATACCAAGTGTTGGATCGAAGATGCAATGAAATGGCAAATATAGAAGGGGGGTTGAATAGATTTGTAGCGGAAACCTTATGCAATTAAAAATATGTCAAATTAAAATTTCTATTCAAATTGGTATCCACTGATTTGATTAACTTATAGGAATCTAAAGCACATTAGATCATCTATCTATAAGTGTGTGAGTGCTTACAAGGTGATCAAAATCCTATGCAAGCATTCTAGTGGAAAATCAACACATCAAACAGCTGCACAAGATATTTTTAAGGTGGTTCAGCTCCCAGACGGACACTTACATCCACTCCTCACTCAAACCAAGTGCGGCTTCACTAAACTGCTGATTCACAGCTTCAAACAACTATTGACTCAAAGCTTGAACGCTAACTCACAACTTGCCAACCGCTGATTACACAGCTTATTTGCTGATTCACAGCTTCAAGGTCAGACTGACCTTCTCAATCCACACACACACAGTATGGGATCAACACTCCTATCACTAGTAGGAGCAATCAATGAGTTTTGAATAAAGTTTTTTAAGTGAAAAATAAATTCACATGAAGATCAGAGTTAAGAGAGACAAATCCTCAAACACCAGTCCTTCAACTTTGCCCAGTTTCCTCTGAACTGATGAATTTGAACTCTAAATCTTCAGATCTTGAGGGTTGAAGTTGTGCTTCAGATCATCTTGCACAAATGCATCATCTGGTTGTGCTTCTCAGCCAATTTGATCTGAACTCCTTCAAATCAGGCTCAATCCACAATATTCTGTTTCAGATCTAATTTACAGAGAAATTCATATCTGAGTTGATGCTCTTGAGTTCTTCCACAGATGCTGAGCTTCGTGCTTCTGCTCTTGCACAAGCTTCCTCTTCCACCTTCCTTCAGATCTGCTTCTTATTCTCAGCTCTGCTACTCTTTTTTTTTTTTGCACGACTACTTCTTTTTCCTCTGTTGCTCTTATTTTGCACAATTGTTTATTTTTCTAAGCTTTACTGCTCTTCTCCTTGATCTACTCCTCTTACAGCACTCTAACACTCTCTTTCTATGCTTAGCCTTGATCCCCATGTTCTCTATGATGGATTCAATGGGTGGCTGCTCCAGATGAGATAAGAGAGCCTTTATAGCCTCTGTGCAGTCCCTTGTACATGGGAGTGATATGCACAGAAACCTAGAATGCACCCAAGGCTGCCACATGTCCAAAAGTCCTTTTTCTCATTGCCACATAGATGAAAGGGCATTTTGGTAATAATAGAATCTCCCAAACAGTCTCCAGAGATAAATCACAGCCATTGGATATCATACCCTTTGTGCTTTTGAGTTTTCATGCAATGTGTGTCGACACTAGTTTGCATGTGTGTCGACACTACTGACTAAGTATCAGTTTCAACTTACTGGTAGGACACTAGTGTCGACCTGACCTTCAACTAGAGTTGACCTAAATGGCAACTAGTGTCGACCTGACTTTCAACTAGTGTCGACCTAACTGGCAGCTAGTGTCGACCTGACCTTCAAGTAGAGTCGACACAACTATAACTTATTCTTCAAGAGCTACTGGGTAGACTTTGTATGTCGACACTACTTTAACAAAACTTTGTAAACCTATATATATGAAGAGTGGACCATCAAAGCATATCATTAAAATATAAAATAAAAAGTATAAAAATATATGTTGTTTAGTCATCATTGTAATATGTACAATATGTCGTCATCAAAATAGTATGAGTGTTTGGACATTATCCACAACCAAATGTTGTAGTCATTATTAAAATCAAAGTATGAGTGTGTAGACATCATCAACATGAAGGTTTTTAGTCATCATCCAAATGAATACACAACCCAACAATCTTCCACATATATATAATATGACATCAGATTGTGTACACAATGTCATCATCAAAACACACAACTTAACACTTCTACACAAAAAATCTTAGCAAGTTGTACTCAGATAGCATGGTTCTTGTCATATCCAATAATGTTCTATTTTTCCTCTCAGCTACTCTATTTTGTTTTGGTGCTCTTGGTGCTGAGAAATTGTACTTGATTCCTAGATCATCACATAATTTTGCAAACCTATCATTTTGAAATTCTCCTCCATGATCTGATCGAAGACTAATAATGCTGAATTTCTTATCTTTATGAACAAATTTACTGAACTTGACAAATCCTTCAAAGGTGTCATCCTTGTGTTCTAGAAAAGAGACCCATGTGTATATTGAGAAATCATCAATAATAACAAATCCAAAACTTTTGCCACCCAGACTCGTAGTCCTCATAGGTCCAAATAAATCCATGTGGAGTAGTTCTAGAGGCTTGGATGTGGTGACAGTTGTCTTTGAATTGAAAGATGCTTTGGCATGACAGATGATGCCGTTAATCCTGTTGGCAGCCACCTATGTGCCGTCGAGTTCATCTGGTTTCACAGAATCCTAATTTCTACATTGTGTGATTGTGGACGGATTTATGATGATCTACGCATGCTGTAAGTTTTATAGGTGGTCCAGTATAGAGAGTAGGTCATATCATGAGGAGATACTAAATTTCTGTTAATTGTGTGAATTATTAAAATTTCTGTAAATGAATTGTGAGCATAAAATGACCCTGTTTCATCTTGTAAAAATAGTTTTGTGGAGAGTTAGGGCTTCATAATTTTTACATGATAGCATGATGACTGTTTTCAGGTTTCTGAATTACTAGAACTAACTGTATGAATATAGACCATGCTGAATGAATTCTCGGTGAAAATGCATGATATCTGTTTTAATTGTTATAATTATTGTGCAAGTTTGAAAATTTTGAAAATTTGTATATGTGATGAGTAACTTGTCAGTAGACTGTGATAAAAATCTTGTATTGCCAACAGTAAGTACTATTTCTAATTTAATACAGAAAATGACCATTTTGAGCATATTTAATGTGATTATGTATAATTTAGTAAATTACAGCATGATTAGATCCTTGCTATAATCATTTGTCAATAGGAACAGTAAGATTAACCTCTGCAAATAGGAACCTGTGTGTGTATTTAAAATGAATGAGCATGAAATGATTAGTACATGTGAATAATGTAATTAAGGATAATGAAGTGGTAATGTGTAAATATGCCATTAGTGACACTGCTACCATAGAGGGTTGTGGAACCATACCGTAGTAAAGTCCCTACGGGAAGGTTCAATGTGTGTGAAAGCCTATGGGCAATTAGGATGAAATCCTGGAGGTGGATAAGTACCACTGGTTAGGGTGGAGAGTGCTTCTCCCGGTTCTGCGCAGTTAACCAAGATCTATCACTGTTTTGCCTAGGTGATAGGTATGTGAATGTGTATGTGTGTCCTTCTAGTGGTGGTTTAGACTATGTGTCACGGCAACTAAGTGTAAATTGTGAGAATGTGTAAGTGAATATGTGAAATGTGCAATTGTGTAAAAAGAGCATGTGAATTTGTGAAGTGAATGTGTGATCTTGTGAATAGTTGTATACTATGTGAATTTGTTAAAATCATGTCAAAACAGCAAGCAAAAAGGGTGAGTATACTTGTAATAAATACATGGAAGAATATCTAGAATCCATGCTAGAAGTGCTATTTACTTAATACATAGTTTCATGCTTAATTTGTATATAGTTGCCAACCAAATTGAGTATGTTTTAAACCTTCAATTCATGTTTAATAAAATGTGATCATGCATAATTGTAAATTATTTATATTAAATAGAACTAAATGTGTAAATGAACGTGAAAAGTACATGTGAAATTGGTTAGAATCCATGCTAGGTTTCTATTCACTTTATGCTTAATTCCATGTTCTAGTTTGGTAACATTGTATCTAATATGTATAGTGTTGAATCATGTCACATGTAACACATAGAGAGCATGTGTAGGAATGTGATTTATATTGTCAAATATTATAAGCATGTGTCATGTGTCTCATTACTACAAGTTTTCCATGTGCAGTAGTTTAAATTGCATAGAGCATGCAACATGTGTTACTACTCCTAACTTTAAAAGTTAGCATGCGCATATGATATGTGTATGTATGATGTACATGGATTGCTTGCTGAGTCTATGTAGACTCATACTTGCTTCGGCGTACAGGTGTGGTAGGTGACTCCCCTTCTTTAGAGGAGACTGTTAGGAGCGACTCTGAGCGAGTGGAGTAGCATTTATTGTGGAGATCTCTACGTTGTGTCTTTCATTTCATAGTATGTAATTTGGAGTTATGTAATTGAGAATGGATAATGAAATTCATTTGAAAGTTGTATTAATGTGGACTTTAGTGTTTTCTTTCATTTAATGTTATATAGACTGTGGATATTAATGATGATGATGGAATAGAATAAAATAGTTACTTCTATTTCCGTTGCTCTCTTTAATATTCATGTATATCTCAATCTAGTGTTAGTGTTGGGTAAATGTCCTACTATGATGGCGCTCTCTATACCGACGTAGATTAGTATAATCGTACCGGTATAAGGAGGGTCGTTACATTGGCAATTTCAGTTTTAAGTTCAGAATTTTCTTTCTCAAATTGAACTATTTTCTCATTGCCCTTTTCACTATTTATGCACTCAATTTCCTCTTCATATAGAGCAAACTTAGCAAGCAAGTTTTCATGAGATTCTTTCAGGATTTTAGATTCACTCTTCAGTGCTATGCATGTTGAACAAGGATTTCATTATGAAGAATGGATTCAATCTTATTTTTTAGCATTTTGTTTTCATATTTCACTTTCTTGAATTTTTCAAACAACGAGGTATAGACTAATTCCCATTGTTCTGAAGAAAAAATTTCAGTTTCGTCATTTACCTCTTCAGCTTCCTTGCCATGAGCCATGAGACAGATTTTCTTAATGTTCTTCAGTATCAATAGATGAAGTAACTAAGTCTTCATTCACTCCATGTAGCCACCATAGCTTTACTCTTTCTAAACATACCTTTTTTGAATTTCTTCTACAATTCAGGGCACTCACCTCGCACGTGCCCCAGTTTCTTGCATTCATAGCAGATGATTTCCTTCTCTTTGCTACTCTCACCTTTTTGTGGGAAGGACCTTCTGACTAGATTTTTTGAATTGCTTTGAAAAGACTTCCTTTTGTAGAGGAAGTTTTGCATCTTCTTAGTTGGCATTGCTAACTCCTCCTCTTCTCCGTCCACATCATTATCTTCATCAGTGCTGCTTTCCTGAGGACTGATGTGGCCTTGAGGGCAATTCCTTTCCCCTTCTTAACTTCAAGCCCATTTCTCTTAATGTTGAGCTCATATGTCATCAAGGATCTAATTAACTCCTCAAGTGAGAGAGTTGTCATGCTTTTAGAGTCCTCAATAATAGTTTCCTTGGTGTGCCAAGCCAGAGGCAGTGACCTGAGAATTTTTCTGACTAATTCAGGACTAGTGTAGTCTTTCCCAAGAGCCTTTAAGCCATTCGTTATGGCGGTAAACCTTGCAAACATCTCAGAGATTATTTCTTCTGGTTTCATCCAAAACAGCTCATATTCAGAGACCAGACTGGTTGCCTTGGTTTTATTAACTTCCGAGGTGCCTTCATATATCAGTTTCAGGTTGTCTCACATACCTTTAGCAGAGCTGCATATGGAGACACATGAATATTCATGAGGATGAATTGCACACTGCATAATATTCACTGCACTATAATTAGTCTTAGATTTCTTAATCTGATCTTCCGTCCACTTTTCTTTGTCCTCTAGGTGTAGCACCTCAGAAAATTAAGTAATTTAAAATTTTAAATAAATGGAAATAAATAATTTCCATAATATCTGAATGTTTAAAACTTACGTACCACTATCGTACGTGAGAGAACATATCGGAAAATTTCGTAAAAATTATAAATCAACCCCAAACATTATTCCTAAGTGTTCCACGAAGAAATTCATGCAACGAAAAATTCAATTGACCAAGTGTACGTCACAATGTGACTAATTATCCAAATTAGAAAACTAAGTCGGAAAACTGTTAACACGGAAATATAACTCGAACATAAATTAAATAAAAATGTTGGAGAGACTTCCAACATTATATATTGATGACCCATTATTGGTATTGGGCCAATGGATCACTTTTGGCCCAAGAATTAAATGGAGCAAGAAAAATACCTATAAATTCGTAACCCTAATTGAGCTGAAAATGGAAGGAGGTAATTAGAGCAAACCCCAAGGCAATTAGCCTTTCTTGACAACCCAAATTTGTTCTTAACCATGGTGGTAGGTTTCCTTAAGCCTCACACAATTTATTGGGGTGAGAAATCCTCAAAATAAGGAAGGTGGAATGCTAAAACCGCACCTTGCCTTTCCTTCACCCAAAGGGACTTCCAAAACACACTAAATACATATATACATGCCATGAAACCCTAGGGGATGAACATACACATTGTTGGGGTCGTGGGAGGCTGTTCTTGAGCACCCAAAGGAGGAGAAAACCGCCCTAACTCGGAGCTTCTTCTCTTATGTGTTCTGCATCAACCTGTGCAGAAAGCCCTTCTTGGAGCTGACCAAAGGTAGGTCAAACCTAAACCAAATCATGCAAGGCTTATACTCCTGGAAAGAGGGTTGGGTCTAGTTCCTAATTCCACTAGTTTGACTATTTTTCATTAAGTAGATCGGGTGCAGTAAGTGTTCTCCTACAAGTGGTCTGAACACGGGTTTTTTGGAAAAATGTGACATCTTCAACCTAGAAGGTAGGTTTTATCGGGCAAAATATCAATAAATCATATACCAATGTATAGAGCATTGAGTCTACTTTCATGTCCAAGTGGTTTCATCGAACTTCATTGAGTACATCTTGAGTTATAAACGTTTTCCAAGAGTCGCGCACTGTTAGGGATTTTTAAGTTCTTCATGTGTTGCACATGATTCGAGGCCGAATTAGATCCAACCCCCAACATGAAAGTCTTTCTAATAGATGTCCTCGTCATGTTTTATGCTGAAGGTTTTGTCTAAATGTAAGTAGATAGAGAGATATAAGCATGGCAAGAGCATCACTGCTGGTTCCTGTGTTTTCGGGTTTTGGGTTTGAAATGCGTCCGATCCAGGCGACACGATTCCAGCGCCTGGTATCGCATTGGCCTTGGCCAACGCAATTCAGTAAACCACGATCATGATGTCCGACGTGATTCAGTAAATCACGACCGCGAAGTCCGACGCGATTCAGCGTCTCACTAGTCAACAGTCCGCGTGAAATTTCACACCGCGTGGTTTTCTGCGCCGGTCTGATCCACGACGGGAACACCCGACGCGATTTAACAGTTTTTCCCACTTAAAGTTTTTTTTGCCAATTTTTATATTAGTATTTTAATGATATTCATGAACGCGACGGGATACCTCGTCGCGATTCAAGTTAAAAGGCAGCCATGTAGGCCGACATGATTTTAATCCTTCACAGTTAGTCATGCTCTCGACTGTATACTGCATTATGAAATGCGTCCACTGTGTAGGACGCGATTTCAAGACCTATCTGAGACCTGTTTTACATTGTATAGACTTCATGATTTGCATGTCTTGGTTCTGGTCATTGCATGTAGTCCGTCGAATTACCTAAAGTCAGCAACCCATGAAAAAGACATAACAATGTAAAGACTATTCTAATTGTTCATTAATGCTATGATCTACTCTTGCAAACTATTGATTGAATCATCCATTGTTCTAGCTTGTTAAAGTGGTTAATTGCTATCTTAAAATATTGCAAACCATGTTTAGTTAATTGCATAGTTCCATCTCATGCCATCATGTTAATTATTTTCCGCAAGTTTGAAACCGATGGATTGTGGATTGAGACACGTACTCACTACACACTTGCACATCTAGGCAGCCCTTTCTTAGGGGATTGGAAGCTCTCTGTTGGTCATTCCGTATTGGCAGACTAGTGACCTTTTCGCTAAGACCTCCGTAATTCTCCGTACTGCGTGGATTCCCTCAAGGAGACTGAGTTGGTTGTACCATTGAAGTTCCCTAGAGATAGCGTGCACTTCCTTTATTCTCTTGTTCTCGTGAGTGTGATTTACAATCTAGACCTAAGCTATTAATGCAAAGAGTGAACTAAAGTATAAATTGCGTCGTTATGCTGCTGAAATTATCCCTTGACTATTGTTATCATGTTCACATTACTTATTACTTGTTCTCATCATCATCTTGAACATGACATTACACATGCTTACATTTTGAAACTCTTATTGGCCATTAATGACTACGGATATCTACATTTAAAATTAAAGTGAGATGCTAACCGTGCACAGAGAGTGTCCAAGGGCTCCAGTCTAGCCCCAATGACGGAGAGTCATAAATATACTATTAACCATGGGATATAATGATTATTGACGTTGCATCTACGCTGGGAGTACTTGCATGTTGAATGCTAGATACAATATCCACATACACGTGTCCTAGTGTGCATTTCAAGGAGGATCTTTCCCTGGTGTACATTAGTGTCCTCGTGCCTGATTAGTGTTACATGATCGTGCTCTTGCGTGCTTGCTTGCTTGAGTGATATGGCCATCCTACATTTATTACAATTTAAAGTGATATCATGCATGCTTGTTACATGCCTCACTATTGATAATCTCTTGCTCATTATATCGTTCTATATCTTGCTCTATCTTGATCCCTCTATCTAGCTTGTTTCATGTATCATATTTTTAATGAGTTTTATTCGTACTTGCATATCATGAAAGTCATCGTGCTTACCTAGTTTTAAATTACTAATCACTTATATCATTGCTCGCACATTGAGATATAAATCCTACTGAGCTAGTTTGCTCATTCCCTACTTTTAACCATTCTAGGTGATTATGAAATTCAAGAAGAGGAGCAAGTCGAGGATGGGAATGCATCCGAGTGATGAGTGTCCCAACACTTGAGTCTATCTATAGTTAATTTGTTTGGAGTGTTAAATTCATGTAGTAGGTAGTGAGGAATAATGTACTTTTCCTTTTATTGAGTCTTAGTCCTGTATTAGTTACCTTTGATACATTGAGATGAGATTTGAATTCAATATTCATTGAGTTCAATATTTAGGCCCTATTATGATGTTGAGTTGTTATACATTTAGTGCGTGCTAGCTAGAGTCTTATTTTCCGACTGTTCACGTCTCGAGATATCGACTCGAATTATCCCAAATATTATCCGTTGCATAATTCTCGGGACGTGACACTAGTCGAACGTATGAACCGTTGCTTACCACTTTCCAAATCTCATAGTCCTGAGCTCTGAGAAAGACATGCATCTAGTTTTTCCAATACGTGTAATTGTTACCATCAAAATATCATGGACGGTTGATCGAGTGGCCTTCAGCTATGTACCCTTTATCGACATTGCACTCAAGGATCTCTCTTTTAGAAAAGAGAACCTGCTCTGATACCAATTGAAGTGCACGTGCACAATGTACAACCAAGAGGGAAGGGGTGAATTGGTTGACTACCAAATAAAAAAGTAAAGTAATTTGATATGCCAAATAAAACAATAGCACCAAACACGTTACTATAATCCAACAACGTACATAGAAGAGGTAGAAGAAAATGAAACAAACCACAGTACGTAGTTGTTTAGGTGGTTCGGCCACACAAGGGTTGTGCGTCTACGTCCACCCATCACAAACGTGAAGTGGTAACACACTACTCTCGACTTGGCCGGAGATACAAAGTACAACCCCTCCACACACACACATGTCTCAACAACAACAAGGTCTCACTATCAAAACCCACACACACCTGCTCGTAAACCATGAGAACACCTCTCACACACACAAAGATATGTAGAATAAACGTTGTGAGAAGTTCCTCAACCCAAAGAACAAGAGAAAAAATTAAAAACACATAGTTCATATTTCCCCTATTTGAGTTGTTGAGAAATGTTGGAGTAGAAGTCAAATAGTTGAACTGGATTCCTTGTACATTGCACTATGGTTGCAGATCACACTTGACATCCAAAGCTTCAACTTGAATCAGCAAAACTGGAGGAGAAAGCCTGGAAGTCATTCTGGATCACCTGTGTGTCCTTTGACCTAGCTGGGTGCCGAAAACCTCTTCTACAAAGATGTGTAGATGTACTACACACAAGGATAGTATTCTCCCTTTAGACCGATGGCCTAAGGACTTCATCATGGCCGTAGATCAGAACATAAACTCGTGTAAATCCTAAAGCGGAAGGGGTCCAACCTAGAAAGGAAACTAGATTTCCAGAGTCGGTCAATTGATATTGCCAGATCGGTCGTCCGATTCTGGACTCAGCATCAACTGGAACTTCAGCTGACTAATCAGTCGTCCAATTTCTTAACGTCGGTCAATCGACTTTCTGACTGTCCCACTAAAAAACTGCACTGGCTAGGTCGGTTGACCGAAGTTCCCAAATCTGTTGTCCGACTTCCTTCTTGGTCATCAATTGATTCGGCTTTGTCCTTCAATCGATTAGACTCTCATTATCGGTCGACCGATTTCATAGGGTCGGTCGACTGACTTGCTAACTGCTGTAGTGCCAAGTTGTACTGTCTAGGACGGTCATCCGATTCCCCTGAATTTGTCAACTGATTCCCTGCAAAGTCCAGAAATCAAGTCAGTTTGAATTCTAACACTTGAAGAAATTAAACACTCACTGTGGCCCTTTGTGTGTGAACTCTAAACACCTTGTAAGCCTTGTAGAGCTCATTTGCATATGTAATTAAACCAAGGTAAATTGATTATGAATATCATACATAAGTCCACATAAAATCCACAAAATAATAACCATATGCTTCAACACAAACTAATTTTGTCAACCTCAAAACATCATATTACACATGGAGACAACAGACTCAAGATAAGAGATAATTACATGAGATTATACTTCCTCACTACCTACTACACCAATCTAACTCTCAAAAATAAACTACTAGAAGATAATATGGTTGGAACACGCTTTTCACTCAGACGTATTCTCATCCATGGCCTGTCCTTCTTCTTCCATGTCTGTAGCACCCCGAAAATTTTACTAATCAAAAAATTATAAATAAATTGAAAATGATAATTTAATATTCCCAAAATAGTAAAATATACGTACCAATGTCATATGTACGTAAACACACCGGAAAATTCCGTAAAAATCATAATTTAACTCTAATAATACTCCCAAATGACCCACAGAGAAATTTGTGTAAGGAAAAATCTGATTGGCCAAGTTTAAGGTGTTTTGTGACTTATTATCGTAATTAGGGAATAAGTTAGAAAATTACTATCACATGTACTTAAGGGAGTCCAAAAATAAAATAAAAATCATGGATGGACTTCAAACATTGGGTATTGGCAACCCAATGAAAGAAATGGACCAAAGGATGTCGTTTGGGCCACAAATAAATTCATGCTAGAAAAATAACCAGAAATTTAGAAATTCTCACTAATGGACCATAAAAGGGTAAATTCTCACCCAATAGACATCTATTAAACTTCAAACCAAGCCCAAATTCATGGTTACCACCTAAGGAAGTTTTCCATATTCTTCTCATCATGAATTGGAGAGAGAAATCCTCAATTGAAGGAAGGATACACCCAAATTCGTACCTAATAGTTTCCTAATCTAATTAAGCAACTAAAGACCCATCCCACTTTAAATAAACCACCTCTATCCCATGGGAAGCCCCCTAGGATTTCTGAGGCCATGCTTGGAGTCTCTGGAGGCTTGGAAACGCAAGAGGAAGGCCGGGCAAGAAGCAACTTCATGCTCATATCCACCTGCCAACTGCAAACAAGGCCCTTCAAGATCGTCACCAAAGATTAGTAAAACCTCGACCAAACCATACAAGCCATATACCCCTTGAAATATCTTCAAGTCTAGTTTCTTATGGCACTATTTTGCCCAATGTTTACCCAGTAGATCGTGGGAATTAGGCGTTCTTCTCCAACGGGTCGAAACTAGGGTTTTTTGGAGGATGAATCTTTATTCAACCCAAAGGTAGTTTATCTCCATGCCAAACTCTAATTAAACTCGTTCATGCATGCATACATGTGTAGATCATGTTATTACTATTTTCCCCAATTTCAATCATGTGGATTTTGTGAATTAAATCTTGCATGTTAGAACGTTGGTTGTCTAGTTTAAAATGCTGATCTATTTTATGAGTTCTATATTTTTTTTGTGGAGTTGTTACCAGACTGTGCACACAACATAGAATTTGTTCCCCCATGAGTCTAGTTCCATTTGGCACTATTTTCCTCAATTGTTTTTGTCTGCATAAAGAGTATTAGTCTGTACATGAGTACTATGTCAGATTATCATTGACAGTAACAATATATCAAGTTACCCAACCAAACGACTTTTGTTTCTCAATTACTTGTTATTGTACATTGTATAGGAAGTCCTATAACTAATAGAAGTGGTTTCATCTGATTTGGATCATCCTAGCATTAGTTTTGATATTTTGAACTTAAAGGCATCAAACCTAGTTTGAGTCGGAATAGGAAAATACCCTCATGAGGCACCCCAACACTAGAAATAGGAAGATTGAAATGTTCCGGAAAAAATTGCTACCAGAAATCTAGAAGGGGGGGGGGTTGAATAGATTTCTGCAAATTTTAAAAATCACTTCAACAAAAACTTAGAGAAACTTAATTGAGTGTGAAATCTGAGTGTTAATGGCAATTCTAAACAAATAAGGCAAGCTAGATGATGAGATTTTGACGAACCTATCAAGCATCTAGCGCATGAGACAAGCAAACCACAATGACACAAAGATTTAGGGTGGTTCGGATTACACAACAGTGTATCCTACATCCACCATCCACACACACACACAATTGTGGCTTATCTTGCCAGTTCGGAAAAGTCACAAAGAAACACACACACTCTGAGATACCGAAATCTCATATTCAATCACACACACACATGAAATTGGGCACAAGGATTGCACCACTTTCACAAAAACACACAGTATAGAATGAGATTGAAATGAGAAACCAGTCGGACCAGTTGAATTCCAAATTGAAGAGGACTGGTTCGAAGATCCCTGTTTCTGCTTCAGAAATGGGGATAAGCTTTTCTGCTTCAACTCTAGGAAGAAGACTCAGATGGATCAAAATTCTCCTTCAATTGGATCATCTAAGGCATGCAGACCTCTTGTTCCTTCAGATCTGGGAGTAATTCGCCAGGTTGAAGTCTTCCTGAGAAATTGATCAGAATTCTCTGGAGTCTTGGAAGAACAGAAGTATATGGCTCGACTTCTTGTTAAGGCCAAGTGGATATAGGGTATTTATAGCTCCATGGGTCCACAAAATATCTTGGGATCTGTGGGCATAGAAGTTCCCGCCCAAAAAGCCTTTCCCAAAAGCTTCCACATGTCCCTGTTAATTACATCAAATAGAGAACAAAAAATTAGACAAACTGTGTCGACACACCTTACCTATGTGTCGACACTCTGTCCCAGTCATCACAAAACTATCTCCTGGAGTCTGGAACTAGTGTTGACACACAACCAGATTGTGTCGACACCACTGGGTAATTACTGATGACTTTGTTCTGGGACAATGCACTAGTGTCGACACACAGTTGAGCTGTGTCGACACCACAGAGTACTTTTGAGCTGTAAATGTGAAGAAAACATTGTGAGATAAAAATGTAAGTATGATAAGCATGTTTCCAAAGTATTAATGAATCACATTTGGCTATCATCAAAATCAGAGATCCAACAATCTCCCCCTTTTTGATGATGGCAACTATGAGTCATTAAGTAACTTTGACTTTTTCACAAATATGACCAATTTCAAAGCAAGTCATAGGCATAATAAGTACATCCACAATTTTTCATCAACATCATCCAAACATTTTCATTTCTTGGCAAACAACCATATCATTCACTTGTGACAAATCAGTCATACAAACATTCAGCAATGCAAGAAATGTGCTTGCAAGAAATGTGCTAGCATTCACATAAAAAAGAAATGTATTTCCCAGAGATGCATGCCTAAAAAGTCTAAAAAGTAATGAACATGAATCCTTCTCCCCCTTTGACATCATCCAAACAAAAGATATCAAGCAGAAGTGATAAGGTATGATGAGTCAAATCTGAAATCAATTATTCAGGGATTTTTAATATGATAAAGAAATCATATCCTTTTTCAACATTATCCCATTTATTAATTAGTGGGCTGAAAAATATCTGACAAGAAATTAATCACCAAGAAATTCTGAAGAATTAGAGTGATTGCTTAAGTGATATAAACTATTCTATACAGTCAGTGTCAACCTTTTCCACATTTCTTAACCAAAAGTGATCTGATTGCTTTAGGATTTAGACAACACATATAGAGATTGAACACTTTTAGAAGAATTAATGCAGGGTTAAGCTGTTCATTTTCTTTGACATTTTTTTTTATTTTTTTTTATTTGTCACTTTGAAGTAATGAGCAGTCAAATATAGTAAATCTTTTTCACTCAAGTAAACATGTTGTTTACACACCAGAATCCCTGGTTACTAGAGATTTACTATTTATCCTGCCTCAAAGGGTGAATGAAAATCTTTTTACATGGAAATATATGTTTATCAGACGCCAATATTTCCAGTTACTCAGTTAACATTGGATATTTTTTTTTAATTTACCCCTTAGAACAGAGATAACACAACACTTCATGACATACATGGCACTTCACTGTTTGTGAAGGTGTGCAATTTCTCAGTGTTATGCCATTGCTCTGTAAAACTTTTTTTTTTATTTAGAATGAACATTGAGATTTTGACACAGTTTTACCCTTTCATCAGTCTTGAATGAAGTGTTTAAAATCAATACATGATTGAGCAAAAAATCCATGAAAGAAATCAAATTACTTGAGGAATTCAAACTAAAAAGGAGTATTAACAGACAGAACATGTTATAGCATTTAAGAAATCTTCCTTTATGTTCTTCAGAAGACTGAATGAACATTTCATGTAGAGATATTCATCAGCACACTGAATTAACTTTGGTTTAATGAGAGAAAAATGGTACTGAATTCTTTAGCTCCCCCTGAGTTATTGATCTCATCTACTTTTCATCATAAACAATTATGATTCTAAATTCAATTTTCAGACATTTGCCTTTGTTTCTCAAGCAACAAGCTCCCCCTCAATATGTGAATTAACGAGCCATTCAACATTCAGATTTTGGCAGACAAATTCATCAAGTAAACAAACAATGATCAATCACAATACAAAAGAAAGAACAGAATGATTCTTACACATTTTAGATCATGAGTACTAGGCGGAGGATTTTCCTCAACACATAATGATAGCTTTCAAACAAGCATAACTTGTTCTTCCACTAATCACCATTTGATATATCTCATAATCTTAGCATAACGAATCACAAAGTTCTTATCAAATTTTTATTTTTATTCCAAGTTGCATATTTCAAGTTCTCTTCTTAAGGAAGTGAATCTATCTTCAGCCAAAGGTTTTGTGAAAATATCTGCAATTTATTTTTCTGTAGGGATGAATTCTAACTCAATGTTTTTATTTGCAACTTCATCTCTTAGAAAATGATGCCTGATTTCAATATGCTTTGTTCTAGAGTGTTGAATTGGGTTTTTGGAAAGATTGATTGCACTAGTATTGTCACACATGATAGATGAACATCCAATATCAATGTTGTAGTCAAGCAATTGACTTTTAATCCACAACACTTGAGTTGCACAACTTCCTGCAGCAACATATTCTGCTTCTGCAGTAGATAGTGCAACTGAGTGTTGCTTTTTGGATGCCCATGTTATCATGCAATTTCCTAAGAATTGACAATATCCACTAGTACTCTTCCTGTCAAGTTCACACCCAGCATAATCAGCATCAGAATATGAAATTAGATTAGCAGGACATCCAATTGGAAACCATAGACCCAAATCACAAGTTCCACAGAGATATATAAAAATCCTCTTAACTTCAAGCAAATGACTCTCTTTTGGACTAGACTGAAATCTAGCACAAAGACACACACTGAATTGAATATCTGGTCTACTTGCAGTAAGATACAAAAGAGATCCAATCATACCTCTATATTGCTTTGCATCAACCAATTTACCTTTTTCATCTTTTTCCAATTTGATGCTTGTACTCATGGGAGTAGTTGCTGGTTTAGCTTGTTGAAAGTGATATTTCTTGAGCAACTCTTTGACATATTTGGCTTCATTAATAAAGAATCCATCCTGATGTTGTTTGATCTGCACACCAAGAAAGAATTGTAATTCTCCCATTAGGCTCATTTCAAATTCACTGTGCATTAGATTAGAAAATTATTCACACAGTGAAGGGTTAGTGGATCCAAAAATGATATCATCTACATACACTTGAATTACAATGATATGATTATGAATCGCTCTTGTGAAAAGAGTCTGATCCACCTTACCTCTGGAGTAATTCTTACTAACCAGAAAATTGCTCAATCTATCATACCATGCTCTCGGAGCCTGTTTTAAACCATAAAGAGCTTTATGCAATTTGTAAACATGGTTAGGTTTATCAAGATCTTCAAATCCAGGAGGTTGAGCAACAAAAACTTCTTCTTTAATATAGCCATTTAAAAAGGCAGTTTTCACATCCATTTGAAACAATTTGAAGTTTTTGGAACATGCATATGTCAAGAGAATTCTCACTGCTTCTAATCTAGCTACTCGTGCAAAGGATTCCTCAAAATCAATTCCAAATTCTTGGTTATATCCTTTAGCAACCAGTCTTGCTTTATTTCTGACAACTTTTCCTTCTTCATTCAATTTATTCCTAAACACCCATCTAGTTCCAATTATTGAGTTTTCAGAATTTTTAGGAACTAGACTCCAGACTTTATTTCTTTTGAATTGGTTCAGTTCATCATGCATGGCTTCTATCCAAGAATCATCTTTTAGTGCTTCTTCAATATTTTTGGGTTCTATTTGAGAAATAAAAGCCATATGATCTTGTTCAATGATATTTCTAAAATGAGATCTTGTATGGAATCTGTCATGAACATTTCCAACAACATTCTCTAGTGGATGGTCTTTAAAGTATTTGAAGTTACCTCTTGTTGCTGTGCTTACCTGCTCTGGTGTCGACTCAGTGTCCTATGGTGTCGACACACTTTCAGGTTCACCAGCTTCTTCATTTTCCACAATTTGATCTTTTTCTCTCATAAGAATGTCAGCATCTTCTTCTTGATTCCTGAACAAATTAAGGTCAGTAGATTTTTCATTATTTTCATCAAAAATGACATGAGGAGTTTCCTCTACATTTTTTGATTCATTGTTAAACACTCTATATGACCTTGAATTTTCAGAGTATCCAAGAAAGATGCCTACTTCACTTTTATTTTCAAATTTATCAAGATCATTTTTGTCATTATTGTGAATAAAACTTTACATCCAAAGATTCTAAAATATGCAATGTGGGGTTTCTTACCTTTCAGAAGTTCATAGGAAGTTTTCTTAAGGACTGGTCTTACCATTACCCTGTTGAGGATATAGCATGATGTATTGACAGCTTCTGCCCAGAATTTTCTTGGAAGTTTACTTTCAATCAACAAGGTTCTTGCCATTTCAACTAGAGTCCTATTCTTCCTTTCTACAATTCCGTTCTGTTAGGAGTCCTTGGAGAAGCAAACTTATGCTCAATTCCTTTATTCCTGCAAAAATCAAAAAATGAATTATTATCAAATTCTCCACCATGATCAGTAAGGATAGAATGGATTTTATTTATTTTTGCATTTTCAATTTTATCAACAATTTTTTTGTAGTTTTCTAATGTGTCACTCTTGTGAGATAGAAAGTACACACATGTGAATCTAGAAAAATCATCCACAATCACAAATCAAAATCTATATCCACTAAGACTGAGTGTCCTAGTTAGACCAAATAAGTCCATATGCAACAATTCAAAGGGTTTGGAGGTGATTAAGGGTGCAATTGATTTGAAAGATTTCCTGGTTTGTTTGCCTTGGGCACATGAAGCACATATGATTGTATTTTTCTTTTTCTTCATTTTTGGCAAACCATTCACAAGAGAATTTCTTAACAAATTATTCAGAACATTTTCACTAACATGACCTAACCTTCTATGCCACAGTTGAAATAGATCATGCTGATTGGCAACAAGACACAAATTTTCATATTGATGACTATTCAAATCAACCAAGTAAACATTATTTATTCTTTGGCCAAGAAATTTTATTTTTCCATTATCTTTTTCAACAATTTCACATGATTCAGAATTGAAAATTACCTTAAGGCCTTTGTCACATAGTTGACTTATGCTCAAGAGATTATGATCAAGACCTTCAACAAGTAAAACATTCTCAATGGAGCTTGAAGGAGTCTTACCAATTTTTCCTGTTCCAATGATTTTACCTGTGTTCTTACCTCCAAAAATTACTTGTCCACCATCTTTTTCAATCACTGTAGAAAATTTTCCTCTATCTCCAGTCATATGTCTTGAACAGCCACTATCAAGATACCACTTATCCTTCTTGTGGGCTGTAAGACATTCCTGCAAAACAGATTTAGAAAAACAATTTTGGTACCCAAATTGCTTTGGGTCCCATCAGTTGTTTCAGCTCAACAGCAAGATGTTTTGGAATCCAGAGTTGTTTTATTTTCTTCAAATTTATTCTTGATCAGCATTTTTCATCAGTATGATCAGATTTCTTGCATATTGTGCACATAATGACTCTTTGTGGTGTGAAAATATTATTCCTTTTGGTATGAAAATTATATCCAACTGAGAAACTGTTGTTGTTCTTTGGATACAAATTTGATCTATCATTTGATTTCAATTTTTGTTGATTTTTGCTTTGAACTCTTTCTTATCTTACTTGGGTTTTGTTTTTGGATTTTAGATTTGTTTGTGGTTTTTCTTTGATGTTCTTTTCAAAGTTGCTACAAGAGGTACTACCTTGAACAAATGAAGTTACCAAGGTTTGTCCTATTTTTTCTTTATTTTTAGGCTGATAACCTAGACCATGTTTAATGTTGTTCTTTTGAATTCCTAAGATAGCATCTAGGTTTTGCTTGCCTTTGACAAGTTTTAACAAGGTCTCTTTCTTGTCATCCAGTTCTTCTTTAATAGTTTTTAGTTCCTCTTGTATCACCTCTCTTTCATTTATGAGTTTTTCATTTTCATTCATCAAGATCTGTTTTTCTTTTTCAATTTATTGACATCTCTCCTTGATTTCATCAATTTGTTTATCCACACATTCTTTCTCCTTTTTTAGATTATTAATTTCATCAGTCAACACTTTTAATTGCTCAGATTCTTAAGGAATTTGCACCATGCTGTTCACTTTTCTTTTCAATGCCTTATTTTCATGTTTTAATTCACACAATTTTTCAAATAACACAACATAGGTTTCTTCCCAGTCATCAGTTGTAAAATCCTCAAAGGAAGGACTTACCTCAGTATTTTCTTCATGCCTTGCCATAAGACATGTCACCTCTTCCTCATCTGAACTACCTTCTTCTTGGTCTTCATCATCCTCATCAGTCCATGCAGCTAGCATTGCTCTTGCCTTCTAGAATATCTGATTTTTCAGCTTCTTCATTACATCAGGACACTCTCCCCTCATGTGTCCTGGTTTCCTGCATTCATAACAAATAATGTCAGTCATTTTAGTAGTTTCCAATTTTTTATTGAAATCATTTTTCCTTGAAACATCCTTTCTGATGAAGGGCTTGAGCTTACCTTTTCCTTTCTTTCTCAAAACCTTTTTGAAATGCCTTGTCAATAAGGCTAGTTCTTCATCATTCTCTTCATCAGAAGAATCATCATTTTCATCAGATTGATCAGTAACATTTTTTAAGCTAGATGAAGCTTTTAAGCAATAGGTTTCTTAGATGTGTTCAAAGATGCATTTCTTTTCAAGTTGATTTCATATGTCATTAGAGAACCTATTAACTCATCCAATTGCATGGTTGACAGATTTTTGGAATCCTCAATTACAGTAGCCTTCATGTGCCAAGCTGATGGAAGTGATCTAAGGACTTTCCTAACAAGGTCACTATTTGAATATTCCTTACCTAGACCTCTAAGACCATTTACTAAAAGCATGAATCTAGCAAACATCTCAGAAATAGTTTCATCACTCTTCATTCTAAACATTTCATATTTTGAGACTAGAATACTTGTCTCGGTCTCCCTTACCTCAGAAGTTCCCTCATAAATAAGTTGGAGTTTATCCCACATCTCCTTGGCAGTCTTACATGAGGACACTCTGGAATACTCCTTGGGATGAATGGAACATTGCATCATATTCATGGCACTCCAGCTGAGTGTGGACTTGTTGATCTGGTCCTTGGTCCATAAACTTTCATCCTCAGGAAGTTCATCTGGTCCCTTGTCAACAATCTTCCAGAGCTCATAATTCTGTGCTCTAAGGAATACTTGCATCCTGTTTTTCCAATAAGCATAGTCAGATTCATCGAAAAAAGGAGGTCTAGAGATTGAATGACCTTCAGTAATAAATCCCCTAACATTCTCCATAGCAATAGACTCTTGATCGTTAAATCAAACACTTAAAGTGTAATGAGAACCCTCTCTGATACCAAATGAAATGTTGCGGAAAAAATTGCTACCAGAAATCTAGAAGGGGGGGGGGGGGTTGAATAGATTTCTGCAAATTTTAAAAATCACTTCAACAGAAACTTAGAGAAACTTAATTGAGTGTGAAATCTGAGTGTTAATGGCAATTCGAAACAAATTAGGCAAGCTAGATGATGAGATTTTGACGAACCTATCAAGCATCTAGCGCAAGAGACAAGAAAACCACGATGACATAAAGATTTAGGGTGGTTCGGATTACACAATAGTGTATCCTACATCCACCATCCACACACACACACAATTGTGGCATATCTTGCCAGTTTGGAAAAGTCACAAAGAAACACACACACTCTGAGATACCGAAATCTCAGATTCAATCACACACACGTGAAATTGGGCACAAGGATTGCACCACTTTCACAAAAACACACAGTATAGAATGAGATTGAAATGAGAAACTAGTCGGAGTAGTTGAATTCCAAATTGAAGAGGAATGGTTCGAAGATCCCAGTTTCTGCTTCAGGAATGGGGATCAGCTTTTCTGCTTCAGCTCAAGGAAGAAGACTCAAATGGATTGAAATTCTCCTTCAATTGGATCGTCTAAGGCATGCAGACCTCTTGTTCCTTCAGATCTGGGAGCAATTCGCCAGGTTGAAGTCTTCCTCAGAAATTGATCAGAATTCTCTGGAGTCTTGGAAGAACAGAAGTATATGGCTAGACTTCTTGTTAAGGCCAAGTGGATAAGGGGTATTTATAGCTCCATGGGTCCACAAAATATCTTGGGATCTGTGGGCATAGAAGTTCCCGCCCAAAAAGCCTTTCCCAAAAGCTTCCACGTGTCCCTGTTAATTACATCAAACAGAGAAAGAAAGATTAGACAGACTGTGTCGACACACCTTACCTATGTGTCAACACCCTGTCCCAGTCATCACAAAACTGTCTCCTGGAGTCTGGAACTAGTGTCGACACACAACCAGATTGTGTCGACACCACTCGGTAATTACTGATGACTTTGTCCTAGGACAATGCACTAGTGTCGCCACACAGTTGAGCTGTGTCGACACCACAAAGTACTTTTGAGATGTAAATGTGAAGAAAACATTGTGAGATAAAAATGTAAGCATCATAAGCATGCTTTCAAAGTATTAATGAATCACATTTGGCTATCATCAAAATCAGAGATCCAACAAAGATGACGAGTCGACCTATTGCCTATCACCATCAGAAGGCGACAAGAAGGCTATAGCCTTTAGGGATCATAAGGTGACAACCTTCTGGTCACCTTCTTGAAGGCGACATGTTCTATGTCACCTTCAAACACAATGGGCATTTCATCCCTATTTTGTCCGTTTTACCTCATTTTTATGTTGTGTCTTCTCCTGTATGAAGTTAATTACTGTTAACATGCATTTATCAACCCATAGAATAGTTAAAATATGTTCACATGATTTTTAATTACTCTTAAGTTAATGATCATACTCTCTACCTGACGATTATTCACTTTTTTACCTTGTTATCGAACATGCTAAAAACACAGCTACTCGCTAAAATTGTCATGCATGATTATTATTTTCTGATTTATCACTCCTAATACTTTCCATAAATGGAGTTTCCATAACTAGAGTTTCCATAATCAGATTTACACACACACACTTGAACGATTCTCATGCGTGGCATTCACATACACTCTAGCACGATAGGAAAGCCCTTTCTTGGCTTGTGGTGAACTCTCCGTCGGATATTCCTTATGCCAGACTACTGACCCCTTGACCAAGGCCTCCGTAAGTCTTCTCTAACTATAGATTCTCACATGGCCGACGAGCAGGTTGTACTTGTTGGGTTCTCATGTGTGATGGTTGTACTTAAATGTTTTTGATGATGAACAATGTTAATTGATGTTGAGTGAATGGTTGAAACATGATGACAGTGAAAAATTCAAGCAAGATACAATCATATAAAAACATGCTTCAATTGATCATCTATATATTTATTATATCTCACTGAGAATGTTCTTTAATGTAGGTGTGAATGTATGCAAGACAATCATTCAAATGCAAGAGCAAAAGCTCAAGAAAATGACTTCAGGTAGACAACTGTCGACAGCCATAAAGGTCCTTGTCGACAGATTAGCACAGGAAAGGCAAACAATTTTCAGGAAAAACAAGTGAACTGTGCCTGTCGACAGCACGAAATCGCCTGTCGACAGCCACACACAGAAAAGACCTTTCCCGCAAGACCATTGTTCAGGAAACTGGAAACCTATTAGCATCTGTCGACAGACACAATACTGGTTGTCGACAGATGAAGAGAAAACTCTGTTACGAGATTTGGATATGTTTTATATTTGGGTGTTTCCTTTTAACATGTCTCTCCAAGCTTGGACACCCATATATATAGAACATATTGAGGTATTTTCGCAGCAAAGAAGCCACCATACCAAAACCCAAAGCAAAACCCAAGAGAGAACGCTTCTTCTTGCTGCTCTACTTCAACCCTCCATCCAGAGCGAGGAAGATCCATCTTCCGAACGGAGTTGAAGTCGGTTCGTCCATGGTTCAAGCTACTACGTCATTTGAGGATCATCAAAGTGAAGCTTAGAGTTCTTCTGGATGACCAGCAACAAGAGTTCTTCATCTGGATTTATTCTTTCATCTCAGAACTCTTGTCCTTTCATATTTCACATACATCTGTGTGTGTGGTTGTGATTCAAGCATCCCTTGTGCTTGATTCACGTGTGGCTAATTGTTCTGAATGCGTGTTTGCTTCAGACAACGTGGGTGAGTGTGTTGTAAGAGTTGAACTTGATCACAAGTAGTCGTTCTGCGTGTGTGTGTGGACGGTGGACGTAGAATACACAAGTTGTGTACTCCGAACCACCATAAATCATCGTGTCTGCGGTTTGAATGTTTTACGTTAGATGTTTGGTAGGCACGTTGGTTTCTCACACGTCGAATATATTGTTATTTGTTCTGCTCATAAGCAACATACATATCTTAGCTTGAATTCAATATACATTTGTTTGAGATTTCGATAAGTTAGTGTTACCATCGAAAAGAAGGTCATAGTGTTTCTAGTTGGTAGTAATCTATTCAACCCCCTGTAGACGTGGTTTTTTTCCCCCCGTGAGAATCTTTGGGGTTTATTTGTATGATGTGGAGAAAGGGGAGAAGAACAACACTACTCCGAAGGGGGAAATGGCGATTTTGGGTTTTGATAAAAGGGAAATTATAAAGGGAGTGAGAAAAGGAGAGAAGAAACGAAATGTACGTGTGTGCACGATGGATGTGTGATCGCCAGGCGCACGAGGGCGCCGAATGAAACGGGTAAAAGAAGGGAATGTGGTGTACTTACCTCTTTACCCGGAGAAGAGCGGGAGTTCCGTGGTGGGTTCCTTTTCCTTCCGACGTAGGCCGCCCGACGAGGAAGATCCAATTCCGGGTTACCTCGTGGAGGCAGTGTTAAACCCCTAAGAGATGGGTGGGTAAGGGATGCTATGTGAATGTGTGTGGGAGATGTGGTGAAGTGTGCCATGCATGCCTAATGAAAAATGAAAGACGGAGGGGGTGAGGAAGAAATGATGGCGTAGCTCGGCATGTGACGTGGAATGGGGGCGGCGCAATGAACGTCGGCAGAGCTCCTCGTGCCGCACCCCACGCTTGGAAGGCCCCTTCACGTGAAAATGGCGACGGGAGGGCGACCCACGTTCCCGCTCCAGCACCAGCGTTCTAGCTTTCGGTCCGTCGGAATCCACACCTCGAGAAGATGGAGAGTTGAGGTTCAGAGGTTGAGGGACAAATTCAGCAGGGCCTCGCCGTAGTTAGGAATGGATGCCAAATGAGGGACCCTCGGGTCATTTGTTATAGGCAGAATTGCGTCCAATCAGTTGGGTGCTTTTTGAAATTGAAACGCGTCCTCTCGCAAGGCGCGCTTAATAAAGTCAAACTGATATGACAAATGGTTGTCGGCAAAGCTTGTGACCATGCCTATGAATCGTGTCTGGTCCATCAGCCACTTTTATAAAGTCAAAGATTGTATTTTTGATAAATTTGTATATGATTTGACCTTTATAAAATGCGGCGCTTGGCCTGGACGCAATTACAAGATTCGTCATGATGATCGTTATGGGCTCATAAATGTTGCGCCTCGCCGGCGCAAAATTCTGAGTTTGACATCATAATCGCGTCCAGTCCGACGAACGCTTTTCTTAGAAAACATCATGATTTCAAAACATGGCCCATTTAATGCTGCGCTTAACGGGTAGGTGGGAATTTTGACTTTTAATTTGGGGCTACTCAGCTAGACGCATATTGAAATAGGCCATGTACCGAAAATCAAATGTTTTCTGCGTCGCTCTAGATGGCGCGGATGAGTACCAAAAGGGCGTCCACATATATAGACACGAATTATTTAACAGACCCTTACGGAGAAAACTAAACCTTTGTAAGAAAATAGGACTTCCACTCTAGAGATTAATTAAAAAGAGCCACTTTGAGGCATCGCGGTGTAACATGAAAGTTGCTCGATGTGAAGCCAAATTGGCGTGTCTATAGCTGCCTCGCCTGGGTGTCTGCTTTGCAGTGGAGTGAAGTGGAGGGACATAGAATGGAGTGTAATGGAGCGAAGTGAGATAAAGCGTAGTAGAGTGGAGTGTAGTGGGAGCAGACTGAAAAGTAGACACCCAGGTGTGATGAGATACACCTTAACAACACATGATAGGAGTTGTTCGTTAGTTCATAGTGAAGTTGTTTGTTAACAACCTCAAGAAAGACTTGTTGCTTTGGAGAAAGGAATGTGCACGTGGGCACAGGAAAGGGAGAAAAATCAACTTCCAGCGTCGGGGAAGTACCTAAGGACACAATCCATTAGGTTTCACCTTTGGGGGCGTATGCCACTGCCGCAGGTGGATTTTTGAGAGGATGATTAGATTGAAAAGAAATCCAAAGCAGCGAGCTTTTCAGGTGGCGGCCTTCAAACAACAACATAATGGACTAAGTACTTAACTCGGAGTGGAATATTTCATGTTATTTAAAATTTAGGGACAAGTGGTTCTCTTCAGTTAAGCGCGGGAGTGATTATCTAGAGTTATGCTCAAGTTCATATATGATGCATGCTGGGCTAAAAGAAGAACATAAAACAAAAGAAAATATAAAATAATCAAGGATAATATTGTTATGCCACGGAAGTCAGGATACCAGAGAGAATAGTCGTCCTTCTGTAGAGTAACGGCCTATCCTTAAGGCGTAGGAATCCTCTGGAATCATCAGTATTTTTGGCGGTGGATGGGAACTCAAATTCCAGTTTCATAAGAGCCTCGAGGTCCTTGATGTGCTCTAATAACGTATATTATATAGTAAGATGCAATATGTACAATACTGATGTAGCAGTTGTCGAGGATGATCATGTAATGCATGGCGAGAAGATATCCAGATCCTGTCCTCAAAGATTGATTAGTATTGACAAGCAACAAATAATAGAGTGAAAAGATAATGAAAATAATGCTGCTTGCAAATTGCGGCTGGGATACTGGACACCTATCAATTTGTGATTCGCGTCCTTTATGTTGGACGCTATTCGAATTGTTGGTGGGAGAGATCCTGAACATTATTATTATTGGGGGCCTCATTTTCTGACGTGGCATGCAGTTTTGCTAAAGATGGTTACATGAAAAGCCAGGTTGCCCATACTCTTGAACACCAAGAGTCCCTAAAGCTCATCCCGTGAGGGGCTGCAAACCTCTCCCAACCTTCAACAAAGAGCAAACCTTTCCTATCATCGCCAATCTTGATGCTTCTGGCTTCTAAAAAGAGGGCTCAAGAGTGTGACACGTGTCAAATTTTCTCTGGTGAGCCTCTGCCGTATTATGTGCCGGAGCCTAAAGCAAAACTCTGAAGAACTTGAACTTCTGAGGTCGGACATGTTCGTTCTTCAGTTATGGCGAGAATAGAATAACCCTCCACAAGGACTGAACTTCATCTGAAAAGGGATAACAAAAAGTTCGATGAAGCAGCTTTTGTGGTGTAAAACGGTCATTATTGGTAATAGGGACTTTTCCTTGATTTTCTCACTCTCGGAGCAGTGAGGGCATTGAAGTCCTTCTTACCGATGATAGCGTAGGAGTGCACCTTCAGCTTTGAATCATGGCAGGGCACTTTTTGCATCTCCTTGAATTAGCGTCTAGTTGGGGCGCCGCCCCCTTTTTTTTGTGTCCAACATATTGGACGTCTATGGAATGTTAATGACGGCTGGATAAACAGACACCTATACAATATTAACGGCGTCCGCTGCACTGGACGCGATTCAAAGAGGTCAAACTGATTTGACAACTTTGGCCTCTTCCCATTCAATGGGACATGGGGGCATGGGTTGCTGCAGGAGATGGCTCATCTCCGGGATTCCTGGTACTTTTTCCCATGCACCCCTCTCCTCTCATCTAAAGGTAAGAACCCCCCCCCCCCCCTTTTGAATCAAGGAAGGGAGAGGAGAAAGAAAGGTAAGCTTTGAGAGAGGGAAGGAGGAAATGAAGATGGAGCATGGTGGATCATCCTCCCATGGATCAAGAGGGAAATTTCGAAGATTGAATCAAGTGGAAGGCCATATTTGCAAATGAGTTCAAGCAAAGATGGTAAGTTATTTTTTTTGCTTTTGATTAGCTTTTCATTTTACCTGTTGCTAATTTTTTATTTGGTGCTCTTCTTTCTTGCTTCCTTTTCCTTCTTTCTTCCCTACTTCTTCCCTTCTATATCATACCCACCTACTGTAGGATTTCCCATTATTCCCAAGTAACCGACATTTCATGCGCCTTCCTTGGCTCCACCACTTGACCTCTATCATCACTCCTAACATATCCGCCATCCTTAGACAATGGGGGCTTAGTAACCTCACCGTCCATGCAAAAAGATATCACGAGATCCACCTCGACTGGGCGGCTCTTTGGGCCTTGATTGAGTTGTGGCATCCTCAAACCAACACATTCCTCTTCCGAACCTTTGAAGCCACCATTCTCCTGGAAGAGGTTGAACTTCTATTAGGCTTGAAGAAAATGAAGCAGGGTGAGGAGGATGGAATGGCAAACATGACCCGGTATTACACAAGCAAGGCGGTGCTTGAGAGCCTCATGGATCCAAGGGAAGCACAAAGCATTCGGGCCCCGCAAGGGATGAACCTCCAAAAGCTGGCGGCCTGGACAATGAGAGAGATATCGGAGATGAGAGATGATGAGACGCTCGAGCTGGTGATGCGGGGGTTCGCCATCTGCCTGGCAGGCGCGCTACTCTTCCCTTTGGTTGACAGCATTCTAGAGGAAGATCAGCTCGACGCGGTATGCGCCATCTGGGAAGGGGAGAGATTGGGGCCGGCGGTTCTGGCCTTCCTTTATAGCGGGCTCACGGCAGCGAGCTTGGGTAGGCCTCCTTACAGATCCATGCTTTTGTTAACTTGTTGGACTGACCTACACTTTAAGTTTTCTTTGAGTAATGATGCTGCAAGCTTGTCCTGGATCTTCTCTAAAAGTCTACTTAAGCACATGGATCATATCGTGGGATTGGAAGGGCATGTGGCGAACCGGGCGCCACAACTCAAGACACGGGTGGACTGGAGAGATTTCTTTTGAGATATGCCCAAGTGTGCCTTCTCTTTCATTCCGTCGCAATTTCTTGCCCGGGATGTGCGGACTCGGCTAGCACCCGGTGTGGATTTGCGGTTAATCGGGGCTTCTGAATTTGTCCTTTACAACCTACACCGCTGCCTTCCACAGTTTGGCATTCCAAGATGCATCTTCGAGGGGCCATCTCACCTCTCGCCGATTAAACGACGCGATATCGGCACTAACAATGATGGCGAGGAGGTGAACACAATAAAAGCTATATGGAAGATTTGCACTTTTAGGAGGCCGGTTCTGAATGTGACGAAGATTGAAAATGATCGGATGAATTATGTAAGGGAGCTTAGGAAGTTGTGGCCTAAGGTGGCCATTTGTAAACATCGCTATTGACTTTGAAATTGCTTTCTTAATGAGCAATAAATTGTATCCTTCATGTGGCCAAAGTTGTCCCTTGAATGTGATTGTGTCATCCAAAAATGCAAGAATTCTCTCCTGAATATGGGACCTGGGTGGTACTTCAAAACACGTCCATGACAGAGGCTGCTTATAAATTTTGAATTGCGTCCAGAAACAAGGGCGCGAATCGGATTTCAAAACGGGCGTTAGGATCATGCTTGTCATTTCCTCAGGGTGCTTGATGAATGGTCGGAGGGGCTAAAAGATGGGATGAATGATAAAAATACCCCCGGAGAAGTATATGGGGCTCCTATGTGGCGCCATAGAGGAGATTGAGAAGGGCGATGGCAGCTCATCATGATGAAGGTCCAGTTGTTGACGGCAGATCTAATGATGAGGAGTTTGGTTTCACTTCTGCTGCCTTCACTTCAACTGAACGGCTGGCAGTAGCCTCTGAATATAAAGGAGAGCTTCTTCCACAAATTGCGGCGCCCCAACTGGCCGCCCAAAAACATTAAAACACAACTAATGTGCGGACGCATTTTGTGAATGTCTTTTTAATCCTAAAAAGGCGCATCCTTGCAGGTTCTGCGCCAGGCAACAATTACTCTGAATCATGGCAACCATTCAATATGCAATTCTACCTATCCTTTTACATTCCGCATCCGCCCATATGGACGCACTTAGGGATTCAAATTTCGATCCTCGGCTCCCGCGCCTGATGCAATGATGGCTTTTTTAATCACGGCGAGCTGCCTGGGCGCATTTAAGGCAGCCTCTTTCTGAAGCGTGGCTACTGTGTTGGACACGATTTCAGAGAGCTGCTGGAATAGCAAAAATTGCCCGAAGGTGGCTATTCCGACCGATCTAACTACCTTCTCTCTAATCCCTCTCTGATTCTCTTCCATTCTCCCTCTCATCTCTCCCTAATCCCTTATCTAAACTCTCTCTTTCCCTCCTAACCTTAATCCTGCGGCGATGGCGAAGCGGCGGAGGGTGGAGGAAGGTGACGGCTTGCCGGAGGAGGCGATGGCGGAGGGCGCAACGGCGGTGGAGGAGGCATCCGCAGCGATGCCGGGGACGGCGGAGCTCTCCGCAATGGTGGCAGAGATGACGGCGAGTCCGGGGGAGTTGGCCCTCGTCCCGGTGGGCGAGGTAGCGGAGCCGGAGAGTGAAGAAGAGGAGGAGGACGACGACGACGATGAGGAGGCGGCAGAGGAGGACTGAGCGGAGCGCCGCCGCTGCCGGCCTGGTCGGGAGATTCCCTCGCGACCGGAAACGGTAAGTGTCCCTCCCTCTTCTCTTGGATTCGGGTAGAAAGGGGAAGGAGGGGAAGGCGGATGTCGTCGGGAAGAAGGAGGGTGCGAACCACATCCAAAGCAGAGGATGCGGCCCGTTCCCTAGAAACGTGGCCACTGTGCGGGCGCAGAAATGGGGATAACATGCGGCCACCTAGCGGGCGCGAATTCGGGCCTTAAATGCACCCCTTGGTTGGTCGCGGATTAGGAGATGAAATGCGCCCTCTGCTTTGGACGCCTTTCAGAGGCTATCTGAGGGTCGGTTTGCCCTGCACAGTTATCTTCTTTAATGTGTTTGAGACTTATGCTTGATTTGTTTTGTGCATTGCAGGGAGTGATGAAGGCAAGGACCATGTGGCCTCTTGTCCTGGGAGCATACCAGGGGCTCCCGGACTTTCAGAGAGAGAGGGTCCGGGGGATGGGTTTCGGGTCGATCTTTGAGATCGAGCCCTTCTTCGTGGACCCTCCCCTGATCTAGGTCATGAGGGAGAGATGGGACAGGACTAGCAGGACTTTCCTATTCCCATGGGGCCATATGGTCCCAAGCTTGGAGGACGTGACTCGGATCACCGGGTTACGAGTTGACGGGGAGGCGGTGAGCGGCATGATGTATGCCGACTACACCGAGCAGGTGCAGAGTCTCCTGGGTTTGGATCCCCACAGAGACGAGGCAGGAGACCGGAGGATGGTGGGGCGAGTTGCCTTGCTGGAGACTCTATGGCTGGCCAGGGTGCGCCAGCGATCAGAGGAGACACTGCAAGAGTTTGTGCAGCGAGCGGCGGGGCTGGCACGCACGGCGTATGGCCAGCACCCCGAGGGCAGAGACTGAGAAGATCGGGACCTCCGACGATTCCTGATATTTTTCTTTGGCAATATGCTGTTCATTACGAAGGGTGACAACATCCACTACTGATTCTTGGAGCTGCTCAAGGACTTGGGCAGAGTGGGTGGCTATGCGTGGGGTGCGGCCCTCCTGGCCCACACCTTCGCGGATCTCTCCGCCGGTACCGGGCGAGAGACAACAGTGGGCGGCTTCGCGCCCTTCCTACAGGTATGAAATTTTAATCTGCTCTTCCTGCACTAAATTGATATGCAATTAAATTTATTAAATATGTGACTGACTGGTGTCTGTGTAGGTGTGGAGCTACTATTACCCCCTGGGTAGGGCGACTAAGGTGCGCCCAGGTGCGGTACCCCTCGCCCGACGGTGGCTTCCGACGGTGACCACGACCACATACTCCTATCAGCTAGAGGTCCTCCGTCGAGATGTTCGTGACTTCCCGGCACTTCTGGTATGCACCTTACATGCTTTCTTTTAATTTAAGCGCTATGAAACGTAATGCATATGTGACTGACTAAATGTATGCAGGTTGTTTGGGAGTCTTATGCTGTCCTGGAGAACGAGGGCCAACCGTGGGTGGACAGTGGTCGGCCTTGATTTAGGCGGGACATATGGGTCCACTGCCTAAACGTGATCGAGCCGCTCCGCCTGCGGTTGGCTGCTCGGACCCTAGGCCTACATAAGGCATGGTTCGAGGTGGAGGAGCCCCAGCAAATCAGCCGGAAGACACGGGGCAAGGCGAAGACCGTCGACTGGAATCTCCATTTTTTAGACCAGTATGCAGACTGGTAGATGGGTGGCCAGCTGGTGGAGTCAGATGCGGTCGACAGTCTCGACTACCTCCGCTGCTTCCAGGAGGAGTATGGGGGACGTGACTACATGAGGCCTGCTAGGGTATGCACTTCTAAACTTTATATGCTTTCACTGTGTTACTCATGATATTCTAATTAAATGTGTGCATATGCAGGATGCGCGGAACGACCTCATCGACACTCTTCGCACCCAGCTGGTGGATTTGGAGGTGCAACTGATTGAGGCACGGTCGGCCTTAGAGACATTGGTAAGTGTAGAAAAATCATACCTTTGTTATTTATTTTACCGCCTATTGACTTGGCTCTGAATCATTGCAGCGTGCTGCTAGGACGTCAGTGGAGTATGCTGATGCTGCCAGTGCTTCTTCGAGCTGGAGTGTTCCCGACTTGGAGGTGGCCTCCCTTCGTGCGTAGTTGGCGGCGGCAGAGGCCAGAGCGGAGGAGACGGAGTGTGACCTTGCTACACGGGCAAGTATCTTAACCAAGTATATATATATGAATTGAATTGCGCTTTTATACTTACCAGTGACTTGTTTCTCGCAGTCAGGTGAGCTCCAGGACGCCCTCGCGAGGGAGACGGAGACCCACGCCAAGTTGACTGAGGCATCCCAGCAGCTGTCGGAGCTGTGTTCGCAGGCGACTCAACCCCAGGACTTGCCCTAGGAGGCCGCGGAGGCACAAATGAGGCTTTCTCTGGAGCGCGAGGATCATGAGAGGGAGAGGGCTCGGTGGGCGGAGGAGCGTGACCGGTTGACGCAACAGCTGTTGGAGGAGCGTGACCGGTCGACGCAACAGCTAGTGGAGGCGCGCACGAGTTTGGGCATTACCGAGCATCAGCGGCAGGTGGTGGAGGATCGGTACCAACGTGGGCGCAAGCGTGCACGGGAGCAGGGACGTGGGAGCCGTTTCTCCGAGAGTCTCGTCCCGACGTCCACAGGTTCCCACGCTTCCATGAGGCCTCCAGCCCCATGCCTGGCAGTGGACCCCAGTGAGGCTGAGAGTAGCCAGCAGCAGAGGCTGGTGGAGGGTTCAGGCGAGAGCGACCACCCTGCGGGCGACAGTGGCGAGTGTTAGGCCATGCTGATCATGATATGTACCTTTTTACCTTTTGATGTATGCCCACTTGGGCATTTTATGGCAATGTACTTAGGGTTGGCCTCCCCTTTCGGCCACATATACGTATGTACTTTTGATTCTTCTCCTTTGCGTGCCTGTAAACCAATCGAACAAACAAGTTAAATGTCTGTTTCGGCTCAGCCCCTTGCGTACGAGTAACATTTTATCTTTGAGATTTTGTCAAGGGGCTAAGCCTTTACTAAAACAAGGCATAAGATAAGTAAAATGACGATATGCAAGGGATGAATGCAAAGCATTTACATATGCGAGCAAGAGACGAATGTGCACAATATACAAGCAAGTAGAAGTCAGTCAGAATTTACAAGGATGAACGTACATGCTGTAAGCAGAGATGATTTCTTTAGAGTTTTTGAAAATATCTGATTTTTCTTGGATTTTGATATATATGATTTTTTGGGTTTTGGAAATATGTGATTTTTGTGGATTTAGAATATATGATTTTTTGGGTTTTGGAAATATGTGATTTTTTTTTGGATTTAGATTATGCGATTTTTTGGTTTTGGAAATATATGGTTTTTGTTTTGTTTTGGAAATATATGATTTTTTTTGGTTTTGGAGATATATGATTTTTTTTTTTTTGGAGATATATGATTTTTTGTTTTTTGAAATATTCACCACAGCCTAACGTGGTCCTTTCTAAAAAGGCGGGTGGAATGAAGAGACATTGCTTAGTTTTGGAAGTTCATGGCATTTGGACCCCTCAATTACTTGGCTGTCACTAAGAATTTGTTGGTGACTCTTGAATGCGTTAGACAGTGATGGGACGTGCTTAAGTGGTGCCTTTACCCAGGGTTGCCATTGGCAACATCCGCCTTAATTGATCGTTGCCTTACCTGGATCCTTAAGGTATACCCGAAGAGTAGGAGGGAAGAGATATTTAGGAAGTCTGCCAATAGACTTGGGGACTTGGGGGATGTTCACTTCTTTATCTTAGACTTAGAGGATTTTGGTCTTCTTTAGGCTTATGGGGTTTAGCACGCTTACGCCCAGGTCCATTTGGATCCCTGTGGGGACTTTGCCACTCTTGTCATGCTGCACGCTTACGTCCAGGTCCATTTGGATCCCTGCGGAGACTTTGTCACTCTTGTCGTGCTATTATTAATTTGATTTGCCTGTTTTGTGGCTCTTTTGGTTTGGATTTGGCACTGGTTATCCTTTCTTTTTCCCCTTTTCCCTTGACCTGTGCCCGTTGAGTTTTGGACAAATTTGTGAGGTCAGCCTCTCAGATTCCCTTGTCTATTGGCAGACTGAAAAGGGAGGGAATGGATAATGCCCTGGGATCTTAGCTCGACACTGATCTCTCTTGGACTATGTGCATCTGGTTCCTGAGGGTAGGCGTGTTTGTGTGTGAGTGTCAACACCTCTGGCCAATCATCAGGAATCAGGGTGAATTCGGGGTGACCTCCTTTCAGTGCGGAGTCCTTGTGCCACGAAGAGCCAAAATTTAGGGTAGTATTTCTTATGGTGAAGTCCATTCCATGGGTGAGAGAGCTCCTCACCTTCCGCGTTGACCAACCTATATGTGTTGCCTGGACTTACCTTTTTTATTACAAACGACCCTTCCTAGTTTGGTTGAAGTTTTGACCGAGGACCTCCAGTTTTTACAAAGATTCTCTTGACCACCATTTCGCCAACCTTGAATTTTCTCTCAATAACCTTCTTTTGATGAAAACGTGCAAGTCTATTTTGATAGGCTTTCGCGTGTTCCGCGGTGACCAGACGCTTCTCGTCTAGGAGTTCTAGTTGTGCTAGGAGCGATTCACGTCGCTCATCAATTGACAAGTCCTTGTCAAGCTGGATCCTTAACGAGGGGATGAGAATCTCATATGGTACTACTGCCTCCATTTCGTCAGTGAGAGCAAAGGGTGTTTGCCCTGTAGGAGTACAGATTGAAGTGCGGTAGGCCCATAGAGCTTCTGTAAGCTTTCCTGGCTAGTCCGAGAATCTGTTAGCCTCGCATGTTTTCTTAATAATTTTAATCAAGGTTTTATTAGTGGCCTCTGCTTGGCCATTGCCTTGCGGATTGTAAGGAGATGAATGATGCAATGCAATCTTATACCTGCCGCAGAGGTCGGGTAATTCTTGAGAGATGAATTGAGGTCCATTGTCGGTGATGATGGTGTGTGGAATGCCGAACCTGGTGATGATGTTCTTTATGATAAAGTTGCAAGCAGTTGTTGCCTTGACCTCCGCGTATGCTTCGGCTTCTTCCCATTTGGTGAAGTACTCCGTAGCTGTAAGAATATAAGATTTGACCTTGTTCTAGGAGTTGGGATCACCAAGGGGTCGAATGACGTCAAAAGCCCACATAGCGAAAGGCCATGGTGAGGATATTGGGTGAAGCGAAGAGGGTGGAGAATGAATTTTGTCGGCGTGCAGTTGGCACTTGACACACCGACGAACAAATATAGAGCAATCCTCTTCTAGAGTGGGCCAATAGAACCCTAGCCTAAGAATCTTCTTAGCTAGCATCTGACTATTCACATGGCCACCGCAGACACCAAATGGGCCTCCTCAACAACTCTCGAAGCTTCATCTTCATCCAGGCATCTGAGCAAAATACCGAAAAATCCTCTTTTATAAACTACGTTTCCAACCAAGGTATACTTCTGGGCTAGTCTCCTAATCAGCTTTTTCTCTTCTGTTGTTGCTTCCTTAGGGTAGGACTGATCTTTACAATACCGAGCTATCTCATAGTACCACGGCTTCTCCTCATCATTTAATTCCTCTTCTACTTCTAACAGCATGACTTCGGTCTTGCTTCTTCTTTCTGCATCCCTTAAGGCTTTATCATTGTCCCAGATGAACATGGGATCTCGGGTGACAGGGGTTCGGCGGCGCTCAAACTGAATACCGGTGAAATCCCCATGAGAATTCATGACCAAGGTGGGGCCAATAGTAGCAAGGGCATCTACTAGAAGATTCTGATGACGAGGGATGTGGACGAAAGCAAGTTTAGAAAATAGCTTAGCATAGCCTGAGGCGAGCTCTTGATATGGCTTGAGCTTGGGATCATAAGTTTTGCACTTGGTGAGTACCTGGCATAAAACAAGCTGACTATCACCTACAATCTGTAGATGGGTGACACCATAGAAGTGGGCATACTCTAGACCAGCTATCAAAGCTTCATATTCGGCAATGTTGTTGGTAGCTGGGAATTCTAGTTTGTAAGCCTTTGGGAAGGTGACACCCTCAGGTGATAGGAGAGCAATTCCAACACCCTTTCCATGAGAGTTCATAGCTCCGTCGAAATACAACGTCCACATAGGATCAGATTGTCTAAGGGACATTAATTCCTCATCCGGAAACTCTGAACGGACATGATCGAATCGAGGGAGAGGGAGATGGGCGAGGTGCTCTGCTATCACATAGCCCTTGATTGATTTTTTCTGAACGTAAGTGATGTCGAACTGAGATAGAAAGCTTTGACAGCGAGCTAGCCTATCAGTAAGAACAGATTTTTCAAGGAGGAATTTGATAGGATTCATTCAGGCGATAAGATGAACTTCATGAGAAAGAAAGTAGTGCTTCAATTTCTGCACCACCCACACGAGCGCGGCAGACGTTTTCTCCATGGTTGTGTACCTCTGCTCGCAGGGGTTGAGAAGTTTAGACAGGTAGTACGCTGCCCTCTCTTTGCCTTCTTCATCCATTTGCACGAGGACAGCCCCTACAGAGTCTTCCAGGATAGATGTGTAAAGAATAAGTGGTTTACCTGGAGTCGACAGCCTTAAGACTGGTGGACTAGTCAAATAATCCTTAAGTCCATCAAAAGCCGCCCGACACTTCTCATCCCAACGGAATTCGGCTCCCGGCTTGGTGAGGTCGTAGAAGGGTCTACACCTCTGCGAATGTTGGGAGACGAATCGGCGGATAAACTGCAACCTCCCAATTAATCCTCAAAGCTCTTTCAAATTATTGGGAGGGGGCGTTTCTCTTATTGCCTTCACCTTGTTTGGATCTAACTCGATACCCCTCTTGCTCACGATGAAACCTAGGAGCTTACCCGATGACACACCGAATACGCACTTCTTGGGGTTCATCTTTAAGTGATATTCTCTAGACCTTTGCAGCACTTTAGATAGAACCCCGGGATGCTCAGCCAAAGTTTTTGATTTTACTACTAGGTCATCCACATACACCTCGATGAAGATATGGATCATGTCATGGAATATAGCCATCATAGCCCTCTGGTAAGTGGCTCCAGCATTCTTGAGTCCGAATGGCATGACCACATAGCAATAAGTTCCCCAAGGCGTAGTAAACAAAGTTTTTTCCTGGTCTTCCCCAGCCAATTAAATCTGATTGTACCCTGAGAAGCCGTCCATAAAGGAGAGGGTCTCATACCAAGCCGTATTGTCTATGAGCATATCTAGATGAGGCAGTGGGGAATCATCCTTAGGACACGCATGGTTAAGGTCCCGAAAATCGATGCAAATTCTAACTCTTCCATCTTTCTTCATGACCGGGACGATGTTCGCCACCCAATTAGGATAAAGTATGACTCCAATAAACCGGGCTTTGTGGAGCTGGTCGACTTCACTCTTCATTTTCAAAGCCAACTAGGGGTGGAAACACCTTAACCGCTGCTTAATGGCAACGGAACCTGGCTTAAGAGTGAGATGATGTTCAACTAGCGCGGGATCCAGGCCTGGCATATCCTCATAGCTCCATGTGAACGTGTCCTTGTATTCTCTGAGAACCTCAATGATCGCCTCCTCTTCTTCTAGTGACAGACTGCCGCTTATGAGGACGGTTCTAGGTTCTTCCTCGGTTCCCAGATTGACTTCCTTGGTGACTTCCTCTACTGCAGTCGACGGTTCGTCAAATTTTTTCAATCCTCTCGCGAACGCGTCGGCCTCGTCCTCAAACTCTTCGTCACCTTCCTCAATTGGGTCATCATCGTCCATGATCTCATAGACTCCAAACCCATCGTCAATGAAGCATACAGATTGCTCATATTCCAGCTCTGGCAACTGCAAAGGCTCTTCTATGAATTCTGGAATTACTAAGCAGGCCTTGCACCTACGAGGTAGGTCTGCTAAGAAACGGTGTGGAACCCTTCTACCCTTGGACTTCTTCTGTGAAATTTCCCCTAGTTCGCCACTTCCCTTGCCTATACTTGAGCTACAACTACTGGAATCTTCAACAGAAGGGGAGTGACTTGGCAAGGCAGAAAAGGAATCCCGCATGGGGGGAGGTGGAGAAGGATTTAAAGTAGAGGATGAATATCGCGTGGGGGAAGGTGGAGAAGGACTTACAGTGGTAAAAGCAAAAAAAGTAGAATCTCACGTGGGGGAAGATGCAGAATTATTGAAAGCAGTGAAAAGATTTTCCTGTGTGTGGGAAGGTGGTGAGATATTTACAGTAGAAGAGCTCCCCTACGTGGGAGAGGGAGGAGAAGCAGAAAATGATTCCTGCGTGGAGGAAGGTGGAGAAGGATTTACAATGGTAACAACAGTAAAAGCAGAATCCCGCGTGGGGGAAGATGCAGAATTATTGAAAGCAGTGAAAAGATTTCCCTGTGTGGGGGACGGTGGTGAGATATTTACAGTAGAAGAGCTCCCCTGCGTGGGAGAGGGAGGAGAAGCAGCAAATGATTCCCGTGTGGGGGAAGGTGGAGAAGGATTTACAATGGTTTCAACAATAAAAGCAGAATCCCGTGTGGGAGAAGATAGAGAAGGATTTACAGGAGACAAAGCAGTAAAAGTGACGTCCCGCGAGGGGGATTTAGGGAAAGCAGTAGAAAACGAAGGAAAATTTACAATGACATTCCCCTGCAAGGAGGGAGGATTATTGAAAGCAGGAAATGCCCCGTGCGCGAAAGGGGGCAAGAACCCAGTCAGAGGACTGGGGAGGAGCAGCCCGTCGGTCGGGGCACACTTGGGAACGAGGAAAGAAGTTTCCTCAAAAGAAAAACCAGGGTCGGCTATTGTGAGGCTATGACCTTGAGGGCCCCTCCTCGCTGGTGTGCGCGATAGGAGGGAACGAAGCGTGAGCGCTAGAGGCTCGCAAGATCAGGGAGTGAGATTGAGAGCAAGTATTTGTTCTTGGGACGTAGTGCTTTAGAGACGAGGGGGGAGATTGGGAGGGCTGTTCGAAGGCAGGGAGGCAGCGATGCTCGGAAGGAATGGAGGAAAAGGGGCTATGGTTGGCGCAGGGCCCAAGAGGAAGGTGGGGGACGCATTGCTAGAAAGGGAAGGAGGCATCGGACGGCCTACCCTCAATGAACGGGGCCAGATCGCTTGACGAGGATTTTAAACTCTCAAAGGGGGGGGGGGGTCAGAGCAGAGGTGACGGAGGTCGAGGCGAAACTGCCAATTGTGAAAGTTGACAGGAGAGTGCAAGTTCGGAGGGTGAGGGGTTGGAGAGTGGCGGAACGCGTGCCCGTTCGGTAGGCAATAGGGAAATTGTGAAGCGGGGCGCCGGCGCCCGGGGAATGCTTAGAGAAGAGAATAAGGACCCGACCGCGGCTTGCATGAGGGATGGCGCAATGCCTGGCGAAAGGGCAAAGGTGAGCGCACTGCTTGGAAGGGAGGGAATTCTTGACGAGGAGGAGGAAGGCGTGATGCCTGAAGCAAGGGTTGGAACGGGCGCGGTGCCCGGGGCAGAATTTAAAGTAGGCGTGGTGCCCAAAATAATGTTGAGTGTGGGCATGACACCTGGACCAAAAGTTGGGATGGGTGTGATACCCTGGGTGGATTCTGAAGTGGGCGTGATGCCCAGAGTTGTGGCTAGGACGATGCTTGAGGAGTTGGTGCCGGTACTAGACCTTGCGGTTGTTGGAGTCTCTTCGGTGCCCTGGACTGCCTCTGTGCTGACGTTGATTGCCGTTGGTTGTTCTTCTTCTGTCAGGTTGAAAAGCTGACCCAAGGAAGTGGCGACATCATTCATGTCGAACCATCTATCCCATTCTGTTTCGTACTCACCGATCTTGACCCGCTTGGGTGGATTGGGGTTGCCGGTTGTCTTGTACAGATCTTGTGATAACTGACGCACAAATTCTGGCGTTCGTTTAGTTCCTGGCTACAGCGGTCCCCTCTTGAAATGTTGGTGCAAAGCCCAGGTGAGGGGTTCCGTTGGTTGTTGCTTGACCTTGCTCGGCTTATAGCCTAGCCCCATTTTGGGCCTTTTCTTGCACCTTTTTACGACCGCTGTTCTTCCTTGCAATCGTGCCCCTAGTCCTTTGCCTGGTCGATATCCCATCTGCTTCATGATGTGCCAGCCCTTCTTTGTGATAATCTTGCTTCTTCCATCGGCTTCAATGGTCGGACTACTCGGTCCCGGGTGCATGTTTGTCACACCTGATATTGACATTAGAGGCTGATTGCTGGGCCAAATGGAGGGAACTGAGTCATCTGTTACAGCATTCACTTCTGCGATGATCGGCGTATTAGGCACCTTGACGATCCGCCCGTTGAACGGGAACTTGAGACATTGATGAACTGTGGATATCACGGCGCCAAGAGCTTTTACGAATGGCCTTCCCAAGATCATACAGAAATTCGGATCCATGTCCAGGACATGAAAATCAATTTTATTGCAAGATGGACCCAGCCTGACATTGAGAGTGACAAACCCCTTCGGCCGCCCGCTAGTGTTGTCGAAGGATGTGACTGTGATGGCTGAGGGTAGAATTGCCTGAGCCGGCACCCCGCAGAGTTGTAACGTGTCCGAGGACGCGACGTTGATGGATGCACCAGAATCGACCAGGCAACAATCCACACATATGTCGTTAACATAGATTGCTAGGCATAGAGCACACTTATGGGATTCACCCGATGCTATCTCTTCTTCATGAAATGCAATGGCGGGGCGAGTGCTTGTGGGTGCTAGGACCGCGTTAATCTGGTTCACCGGCACATCTTCGTTCACCATTACCTTCTGTAGGTACTGCATAAGTGCCTCTTGATGAATTGGCGACCTCTTGATTAGTTTCAGGATAGAGATTCTGGCCGGGGTTTTGTCCAAATGCTTTAACAGATCATACTGCATCCCTGGTGTAGATTCTTCCGGTTGAATTTCCTCCTGTTCCTAGGGTGTCAACATTTGTTCTTGCTGCTGGGGAAACATCTTGTTAAACATGCGCCCGCTCCGGAGCACCATGGTCGCCTCGGGGCCATTTCTTGGTATTACTGTTGAAGCTGACGGGGTGAGATATGTGTAGGAGATGGAGGGTTGGTCAGAGGATTTTTGGTGTGGTGATGGGGTAGTTGCCGCATTGGGCGATCGCATGGGGGCACGGAGAAATGGGGCTCGGTGGTTGGGATTAACGATGGGGCAGTCGAGGGTGTGCGGAGGAGAGGCAGGTTGGCTAGTAGAGGCTGTGGAATGGTGGTGGCAGGAGAAGGTGTGAGGTTTGGTTGCGTTGACATGGCAGAGGTGCTGCGTGGAGGAGGGGCTTGTGGAATGGTGGAAGAAGGTGTTGTAGTGATGGGGAACTGGTGGGTAGATGGCGAGCTGGTGTGTTGATTGGACTGCGTGAAGTGGGCCGGAATGTGCAGAAAGGGAGGAAGCGAGTTGTCGGGCGTGGGCGTGCGGATAAAGGGTGGTAGGATAAAGGAGGGCTGAGAAAGGGAGGGAGAAGGTAAAGTCGTTTCAGTGGGTTCTCCGACAGCTTCATACCGAGGAGATGCCCGAAAAGCGTTGACTTGATGATTCTGGGCCGGGTGCTCCGGGAGTGGGTTCTGGACGATGCCCATGCTGGGTTGTTGCTGCGGTTGAGGTTGTTGTTGTTGTTGTTGTTGTTGTTGTGGCTACTGATCCTGGCTGGCTGGTCTTCTTGCCTTCATATCTACGATGTACTTCCTCATTTCTGCCCAGTCGATGCCTCCACTATCATTTAGGTTGTGAATATAGTCCTTGATGTGAAAATAGGTCTCCAATGTGTGGCCCGGACCTCGGTGGAATTCACAATACCGCGAGGTATCAACGTTGGGAAGCCATTGTAGTCATTCCCTGGGCAAGGTGAGCGCGCTGGCGGCCATTAGGGCACTGAAGATGTCTGGGAGGGTTTCTGGCAACGTGCGGTAATGGGTACTCCTTGGGCCCGGGGGACGTCTGGACTGTTGTGCGTCATATTCACCGGGAGGAAGGACTTGGTGATACTGGTGGGGTGCAAGGGGAGGTTGTTGGGGATGGTACTGAGGGGGCTGGGGTGGCCGATACTGGTTTTGTGGGGGTTGAGGGTGTTGAGCGTGCAGAGGCTGCTGGTATTGCGGGTGCTGGGGTTGTTGGTAATTGGTGGGTTGGTGGGGTTGTTGAGGTGGCATTCTAAATAATAGTGGATTGTTGGCTCTGGGGGCGAGTGGCTGGGTTTGCGGTGGTTAGGTGTTGAGGCCAGATCGGTAAGTGGGGTTGGCCATTGCGCTCACCTGATCATTGTTTATCACCCCCTCGGTCATGAGACTGCCAACCGGGGCGCCACTGGTCTTCTTGAACGTCCGAGTTTTGGGCTCGAACATAGCCATAATGGGGGAGTCTTTCAACTGGGTCTGGATGTATCGTGCTCTTTCATACAGATCCTCCATTGTTATCAACTTGTTCATGGCTAGGATGTGTCTAAACTGAGGTGTGGCATTAGTTGTGTTCATTTTAACCTACTCTGCCTCGGATAGTGGGTCCCTTAGTCTTTCAGCCAGGCCTCTCCATCTGTCAGCATAGTGAGTGAAATCCTCATCCGCTTTCATGTTCTCGGCCATCAGATCAGTAATTGACAACACCGGGCCCACTCTGTCCCTGTACCTCTGCAAGAACTTCCTTTGCACTATCTCGAAATCCTCAGCATCGGTGGGTTCCAAAGAGTAGAACCACTCAAGGGCGTGCCCGTCCAGGGATTGGAGAAACACGAAGGCAAGGGCACGATTGTCACCTTGCCAGAAGGACGATTCATACATGAATTCTTTGACATGAACAAAGTGGTTGCCAGTGCCGTTGTAACGACGGTAAACGGACATTTCGGAAGGAGGAAGATGGAAGACCGGCATCACAGGGAGTGCCAAGTCAACGGATTCCTTGGGTGCGGACACCCTCCTAACTTCTTGCTCTAACTTGCTCACTTTCGCCAGAAGGGCTTGAGTGAGCAGATCAGTGGAAGATTTAGGAGGTGCCCCTAGGAGGAGAGGACGAGGGACATCCACATGGACAGGATAATGAGTGACAACGTCGGTAGGCGTAGAACCCTGGGCTGGGATCCGGTGTTGGTGAATGGGCCGCACCACGTCATGGCTTGGCCGGTCATGGTGAAAATAATGCCTCCCGACAGGGCTGTGGGGGCGAGATTGGATAATGGAATGAGCCCGCAAGGGGGCAGGAGAAGCTTGAGCTATCGGGTCACGAGCCGGTTGAATTTGAGCACCGATATCTGGGTAGGAAGGAAGGATTGGATCAGCAAGAGACTTACCCCTAAGGGCAGCCTGGACCTCTTGGAGCTGAGCAGCCGGGAGACCTTGGAGAATGTCTACAATTCGGGATGTATCGAATGGGGAAGGGGTATTCCCAACGTCACGCCTTGGCGATTCATGGGGAGCATGAGTGTCCACCACGTCGACACGCGGGCCGTACTGATCGGCGTGGGCTTGATTTTGAAGCTGAGGGAGTTGTTGATTGGGATCATACATCTCATCATACATGTTCTTAGAGTCCTCGCATTCGGCCATTGAAAGGGATCGACCGGAACGAAGCTGCATGCACGAATCCTAAAGACAGACTACAATTTAACAAGCAACTAACAGACAACTACTCAAACAAATTTGAGAGGAGAAGTTAGCGGCTTTTAAATCATAGAGTTGAAAATGATTACGTCCACTTAATATGTTCAATATTTCAAGGTGGGTTTTAATGATCATGTGTCTCTCCAAATAGGCGCGGACCTAGAATGGGCAGGATGACAACTCTGGGCTCAACTATGCGGCTCCCTCGCATGCGATGGGTACTCTAACTCGGGTCACCAGGGTGGTACAACCGGCTCGGTCCACCATAAGGGAATCGACGGGGTACGGAGACTTACGGAGGTCCCGATGAGGATTCTCTAACTCAATGAGATGGAATGCCCAATGGGGAGATAGCCCTCACCGAGAAGGTGTGTGGATCCTAAGGGGGGAGGGAAGGAGGTCCCTCAGCTGAAATTCCCTGCAAATGCAAATAATAATGTACACACAACAGAGATGGCAGACAAATTGGTGCTATGTGACAGAACTGAATCACGTCCAGTATAGTGGGTGTGGTTCAGTAGAGGCGTCCGTTCTGTTAGCCGCAGATCTGACAGCTCCTGAAAGCTGTAAGAGCCGAGGCAACTCCCTCCGGACTTCTATCACAAATCGCGTCCAGTCAGGCTGCCGCACAAATCAAGAACATAAAGGCATCCTCTGCACTGGACGCAAATAAAGTATGCACCCGAAAACACAAAAAAGCAGGAAATCAAACTAACATGCTTTCTAACAATTATGGAGGAAGATGTAAGACCCAAATAAAGGCACTTTCTTCAAGTAAAAAAAAGTACATGGGGTGGGGAGTAAGTTGGTATTTATTTTTATTTTTTATTTTTTAATCACAAATCTTACGCAAAGAGTGAAAGCAAATAACAAAGGAAAACACAACTACAACTTGGTAATAGCGGCGGGACTGCCAAACGGCACCTCGCGGGGTGCGGAGAGGGAGGAAAGTGTACCACGTGGGGTACGAAGGAGGGGCACGCGTGGATGCCAAATGGGGGTAACCGGAATTAGAAAAAGAAACGTCCCACCGTGATCGCCAAGATGTAGACGTGGATGCCAAAGGCATGCAGACCTCTTGTTCCTTCAGATCTGGGAGCAATTCGCCAGGTTGAAGTCTTCCTCAGAAATTGATCAGAATTCTCTGGAGTCTTGGAAGAACAGAAGTATATGGCTCGACTTCTTGTTAAGGCCAAGTCGATATAGGGTATTTATAGCTCCATGGGTCCACAAAATATCTTGGGATCTGTGGGCATAGAAGTTCCCGCCCAAAAAGCCTTTCCCAATAGCTTCCACGTGTCCCTGTTAATTACATCAAACAGAGAAAGAAAAATTAGACAGACTGTGTTGACACACCTTACCTATGTGTCGACACCCTGTCCCAGTCATCACAAAACTGTCTTCTGGAGTCTGGAACTAGTGTCGACACACAACTAGATTATGTCGACACCACTGGGTAATTACTGATGACTTTGTTCTGGGACAATGCACTAGTGTCGACACACAGTTGAGCTGTGTCGACACCACAGAGTACTTTTGAACTGTAAATGTGAAGAAAACATTGTGAGATAAAAATGTAAGTATGATAAGCATGTTTTCAAAGTACCAATGAATCACATTTGGCTATCATCAAAATCAGAGATCCAACAATCTCCTCCTTTTTGATGATGGCAACTATGATTCATTAAGTAACTTTAACTTTTTCACAAATATGACCAATTTCAAAGCAAGTCATAGGCATAATAAGTACATCCACAATTTTTCATCAACATCATCCAAACATTTTCATTTCTTGGCAAACAACCATATCATTCACTTGTGACAAATCAGTCATACAAACATTCAGCAATGCAAGAAATGTGCTTGCAAGAAATGTGCTAGCATTCACATCAAAAAGAAATGTATTTCCCAGAGATGCATGCCTAAAAAGTATAAAAAGTAATCAACATGAATCCTTCTCCCCCTTTGACATCATCCAAACAAAAGATATCAAGCATAAGTGGTAGGGTATGATGAGTCAAATCTAAAATCAATTATTCAGGGATTTTTAATATGATAAAGAAATCATATCCTTTTTCAACATTATCCCATTTATTAATTAGTGGGCCGAACAATATCTGACAAGAAATTAATCACCAAGAAATTCTAAAGAATTAGAGTGATTGCTTAAGTGATATAAACTATTCTATACAGTCAGTGTCAACCGTTTCCACTTTTCTTAACCAAAAGTGATCTGATTGCTTTAGGATTTAGACAACACATATAGAGATTGAACACTTTTAGAAGAATTCATGCAGGGTTAAGCTGTTCATTTTCTTTGACTTTTTTTTTATTTTTTTTATTTGTCACTTTGAAGTAATGAGCAGTCAAATATAGTAAATCTTTTTTCACTCAAGTAAACATGTTGTTTACACACCAGAGTCTCTGGTTATAGAGATTTACTAATTATCCTGCCTCAAGGGGTGAATGAAAATCTTTTTACATGGAAATATACGTTTATCAGACGCCAATATTTCCAGTTACTCAGTTAACATTGGATATTTTTTTTTAATTTACCCCTTAGAATAGAGATAACACAGCACTTCATGACATACATGGCACTTCACTGTTTGTGAAGGTGTGCAGTTTCTCAGTGTTATGCCATTGCTCTGTAAAACTTTTTTTTTTTTTTTAGAATGAACATTGAGATTTTGACACAGTTTTACCCTTTCATCAGTCTTGAAGGAAGTGTTTAAAATCAATACATGATTGAGCAAAAAATCCATGAAAGAAATCAAATTACTTGAGGAATTCAAAGTAAAAAGGAGTATTAACAGAAAGAACATGTTATAGCATTTAAGAAATCTTCCTTTATGTTCTTCAGAAGACTGAGTGAACATTTCATGTAGATATATTCATCAGCACACTGAATTAACTTTGGTTTAATGAGAGAAAAATGGTACTGAATTCTTTAGCTCCCCCTGAGTTATTGATCCCATCTATTTGTCATCATAAACAATTATGATTCTAAATTCAATTTTCAGACATTTGCCTTTGTTTCTCAAGCAACAAACTCCCCCTAAATATGTGAATTAACGAGCCGTTCAACATTCAGATATTGGCAGACAAATTCATCAAGTAAACAAACATGATCAATCACAATACAAAAGAAAGAACAGAATGATTCTTACACATTTTAGATCATGAGTACTAGGCGGAGGATTTTCCTCAACACATAATGATAGCTTTCAAACAAGCATAACTTGTTCTTCCACTAATTACCATTTGATATACCTCATAATCTTAGCATAACGAATCACAAAGTTCTTATCAAATTTTTATTTTTATTCCAAGTTGCATATTCCAAGTTCTCTTCTTAAGGAAGTGAATCTATCTTCAGCCAAAGGTTTTGTGAAAATATTTGCAATTTGTTTTTCAGTAGGGATGAATTCTAACTCAATGTTTTTATTTGCAACTTCATCTCGTAGAAAATGATGCCTGATTTCAATATGCTTTGTTCTAGAGTGTTGAATTGGGTTTTTGGAAAGATTGATTGCACTAGTATTGTCACACATGATAGATGAACATCCAATATCAATGATGTAGTCAAGTAACTAACTTTTAATCCACAACACTTGAGTTGCACAACTTCCTGCAGCAACATATTCTGCTTCTGCAGTAGATAGTGCAACTGAGTGTTGCTTTTTGGATGCCCATGTTATCATGCAATTTCCTAAGAATTGACAATATCCACTAGTACTCTTCCTGTCAAGTTTACACCCAGCATAATCAGCATCAGAATATGAAATTAGATTAGCAGGACATCCAATTGGAAACCATAGACCCAAATCACAAGTTCCACAGAGATATCTAAAAATCCTCTTAACTTCAAGCAAATGACTCTCTTTTGGACTAGACTGAAATCTAGCACAAAGACACACACTGAATTGAATATCTGGTCTTCTTGCAGTAAGATACAAAAGAGATCCAATCATACCTCTGTATTGCTTTGCATCAACCAGTTTACCTTTTTCATCTTTTTCCAATTTGATGCTTATACTCATGGGAGTAGTTGCTGGTTTAGCTTGTTGAAAGTGATATTTCTTGAGCAACTCTTTGACATATTTGGCTTCATTATTAAAGAATCCATCCTGATGTTGTTTGATCTGCACACCAAGAAAGAATTGTAATTCTCCCATTAGGCTCATTTCAAATTCACTGTGCATTAGATTAGAAAATTCTTCACACAGTGAAGGGTTACTGGATCCAAAAATGATATCATCTACATACACTTGAATTACAATGATATGACTATGAATTGATCTTGTGAAAAGAGTCTGATCCACCTTACCTCTGGAGTAATTCTTACTAACTAGAAAATTGCTCAATCTATCATACCATGCTCTCGGAGCCTGTTTTAAACCATAAAGAGCTTTATGCAATTTGTAAACATGGTTAGGTTTATCAGGATCTTCAAATCCAGGAGGTTGAGCAACAAAAACTTCTTCTTTAATATAGCCATTTAAAAAGGCAGTTTTCACATCCATTTGAAACAATTTGAAGTTTTTGGAACATGCATATGCTAAGAGAATTCTCACTGCTTCTAATCTGGCTACTGGTGCAAAGGATTTCTCAAAATCAATTCCAAATTCTTGGTTATATCCTTTAGCAACCAGTCTTGCTTTATTTCTGACAACTTTTCCTTCTTCATTCAATTTATTTCTAAACACCCATCTAGTTCCAATTATTGAGTTTTCAGAATTTTTAGGAACTAGACTCCAGACTTTATTTCTTTTGAATTGGTTCAGTTCATCATGCATGGCTTCTATCCAAGAATCATCTTTTAGTGCTTCTTCAATGTTTTTGGCTTCTATTTGTGAAATAAAAGCCATATGATCTTGTTCAATGATATTTCTAAAATGAGATCTTGTATGGACTCTGTCATGAACATTTCCAACAACATTCTCAAGTGGATGGTCTTTAAAGTATTTGAAGTTACCTCTTGTTGCTGTGGTTACCTGCTCTGGTGTCGACTCAGTGTCCTATGGTGTCGACACACTTTCAGGTTCACCAGCTTCTTCATTTTCCACAATTTGATCTTTTTCTCTCATAAGAATGTTAGCATCTTCTTCTTGATTCCTGAACAAATTAAGGTCAGTAGATTTTTCAATATTTTCATCAAAATGACATGAGGAGTTTCCTCTACATTTTTTGATTCATTGTTAAACACTCTATATGACCTTGAATTTTCAGAGTATCCAAGAAAGATGCCAACTTCACTTTTATTTTCAAATTTATCAAGATCATTTTTGTCATTATTGTGAATGAAAACTTTACATCCAAAGATTCTAAAATATGCAATGTGGGGTTTCTTACCTTTCAGAAGTTCATAGGAAGTTTTCGTAAGGACTGGTCTTACCATTACCCTGTTGAGGATATAGCATGATGTATTGACAGCTTCTGCCCAGAATTTTCTTGGAAGTTTACTTTCAATCAACAAGGTTCTTGCCATTTCAACTAGAGTCTTATTCTTCCTTTCTACAATTCCGTTATGTTCAGGAGTTCTTGGAGAAGCAAACTTATGCTCAATTCCTTTATTCCTGCAAAAATCAAAAATTGAATTATTATCACATTCTCCACCATGATCAGTAAGGATAGAATGGATTTTATTTATTTTTGCATTTTCAATTTTATCAACAAATTCTTTGAAGTTTTCTAATGTGTCACTCTTGTGAGATAGAAAGTACACCCATGTGAATCTAGAAAAATCATCCACAATCACAAATCAAAATCTTTGTGCACTAAGACTGAGTGTCCTAGTTGGACCAAATAAGTCCATATGCAACAATTCAAAGGGTTTGGAGGTGATTAAGAGTGCAATTGATTTGAAAGATTTCCTGGTTTGTTTGCCTTGGGCACATGAAGCACATATGATTGCAATTTTCTTTCTCTTCATTTTTGGCAAACCATTCACAAGAGAATTTCTTAACAAATTATTCAGAACATTTTCACTAGCATGACCTAACCTTCTATGCCACAGTTGAAATAAATCATGCTGATTGGCAACAAGACACAAATTATCATGTTGATGACTATTCAAATCAACCAAGTAAACATTATTTATTATTTGGATAAGAAATTTTATTTTTCCATTATCTTTTTCAACAATTTCACATGATTCAGAATTGAAAATTACCTGAAGGCCTTTGTCACATAGTTGACTTATGCTCAAGAGATTATGATCAAGACCTTCAACAAGTAAAACATTCTCAATGGAGCTTGAAGGAGTCTTACCAATTTTTCCTGTTCCAATGATTTTACCTGTGTTCTTACCTCCAAAAATTACTTGTCCACCATCTTTTTCAATCAATGAACAAAATTTTCCTCTATCTCCAGTCATATGTCTTGAACAGCCACTATCAAGATACCACTTATCCTTCTTGTGGGCTGTAAGACATTCCTGCAAAACAGATTTAGAAAAACAATTTTGGTACCCAAATTGCTTTGGGTCCCATCAGTTGTTTCAGCTCAACCGCAAGATGTTTTGGAATCCAGATTTGTTTTATTTTCTTCAAATTTATTCTTGATCAGCATTTTTCATCAGTATGATCAGATTTCTTGCATATTGTGCACATCATGACTCTTTGTGGTGTGAAAATATTATTCCTTTTGGTATGAAATTATATCCAACTGAGAAACTTTTTTTGTTTTTTGGATACAAATTTGATCTATCATTTGATTTCAATTTTTGTTGATTTTTGCTTTGAACTCTTTCTTGTCTTACTTGGGTTTTGCTTTTGGATTTTAGATTTGTTTGTGGTTTTTCTTTGATGTTCTTTTCAAAGTTGCTACAAGAGGTACTACCTTGAACAAATGAAGTTATCAAGGTTTGTCCTATTTTTTTCTTTATTTTCAGGCTGATAACCTAGACCATGTTTGATGTTGTTCTTTTGAATTCCTAAGATAGCATCTAGGTTTTTCTTGCCTTTGACAAGTTTTAACAAGGTCTCTTTCTTGTCATCTAGTTCTTCTTTAATAGTTTTTAGTTCCTCTTGTATCACCTCTCTTTCATTTATGAGTTTTTCATTTTCATTCATCAAGATCTATTTTTCTTTTTCAATTTATTGACATCTCTCCTTGATTTCATCAATTTGTTTATCCACACATTCTTTCTCCTTTTTTAGATTATTGATTTCATCAGTCAACACTTTTAATTGCTCAGATTCTTGAGGAATTTTCACCATGATGTTCACTTTTCTTTTCAATGCCTTATTTTCATGTTTTAATTAACATAATTTTTCAAATAACACAACATAGGTTTCTTCCCAGTCATCAGTTGTAAAATCCTCAAAGGAAGGACTTACCTCAGTGTTTTCTTCATGCCTTGCCATAAGACATGTCGCCTCTTCCTCATCTGAACTACCTACTTCTTGGTCTTCTTCATCCTCATCAGTCCATGTAGCTAACATTGCTCTTGTCTTCTAGAATATCTGATTTTTCAGCTTCTTGTTTAGATCAGGACACTCTCCTCTCATGTGTCTTGGTTTCCTGCATTCATAACAAATAATGTCAGTCATTTTAGTAGTTTCCAATTTTTTATTGAAATCATTTTTCCTTGAAACATCCTTTCTGATGAAGGGCTTGAGCTTACCTTTTCCTTTCTTTCTCAAAAACTTTTTGAAATGCCTTATCAATAAGGCTAGTTCTTCATCATTCTCTTCATCAGAAGAATCATCATTTTCATCATATTGATCAGTAACATTTTTTAAGCTAGATGAAGCTTTTAGAGCAATAGGTTTCTTAGATGTGTTCAAAGATGCATTTCTTTTCAAGTTGATTTCATATGTCATTAGAGAACCTATTAACTCATCCAATTGCATGGTTGACAGATTTTTGGAATCCTCAATTATAGTAGCCTTCGTGTGCCAAGCTGATGGAAGTGATCTAAGGACTTTCCTAACAAGGTCACTATTTGAATATTCCTTACCTAGACCTCTAAGACCATTTACTAAAAGTATGAATCTAGCAAACATCTCAGAAATAGTTTCATCACTCTTCATTCTAAACATTTCATATTTTGAGACTAGAATACTTGCCTCGGTCTCCCTTACCTCAGAAGTTCCCTCATAAATAAGTTGGAGTTTATCCCACATCTCCTTGGTAGTCTTACATGAGGACACTCTGGAATACTCCTTGGGATGAATGGCACATTGCATCATATTCATGGCACTCCAGCTGAGTGTGGACTTGTTGATCTGGTCCTTGGTCCATAAACTTTCATCCTCAGGAAGTTCATATGGTCCCTTGTCAACAATCTTCCAGAGCTCATAATTCTGTGCTCTAAGGAATACTTGCATCCTGTTTTTCCAATAAGCATAGTCAGATCCATCGAAAAAAGGAGGTCTAGAGATTGAATGACCTTCAGTAATAAATCCCCTAACATTCTCCATAGCAATAAACTCTTGATCGTTAAATCAAACACTTAAAGTGTAATGAGAACCCTCTCTGATACCAAATGAAATGTTGCGGAAAAAACTACTACCAGAAATCTAGAAGGGGGGGGGGGTTGAATAGATTTCTACAAATTTTAAAAATCACTTCAACAGAAACTTAGAGAAACTTAATTGAGTGTGAAATCTGAGTGTTAATGGCAATTCGAAACAAATTAGGCAAGCTAGATGATGAGATTTTGACGAACCTATCAAGCATCTAGTGCAAGAGACAAGCAAACTACGATGACATAAAGATTTAGGATGGTTCGGATTACACAACAGTGTATCCTACATCCACCATCCACACACACACATAATTGTGGCTTATCTTGCCAGTTCGGAAAAGTCACAAAGAAACACACACACTCTGAGATACCGAAATCCCAGATTCAATCACACACACATGAAATTGGGCACAAGGATTGCACCACTTTCACAAAAACACACAGTATAGAATGAGATTGAAATGAGAAACCAGTCAAAGTAGTTGAATTCCAAATTGAAGAGGACTGGTTCGAAGATCCCTGTTTCTGCTTCAGGAATGGGGATCAGCTTTTCTGCTTCAGCTCTAGGAAGAAGACTCAGATGAATCGAAATTATCCTTCAATTGGATCGTCTAAGGCATGCAGACCTCTTGTTCCTTTAGATTTGGGAGCAATTCGCCAGGTTGAAGTCTTCCTCAGAAATTGATCAGAATTCTCTGGAGTCTTGGAAGAACAGAAGTATATGGCTCGACTTCTTGTTAAGGCCAAGTGGATAAGGGGTATTTATAGCTCCATGGGTCCACAAAATATCTTGGGATCTGTGGGCATAGAAGTTCCCGCCCAAAAAGCCTTTCCCAAAAGCTTCCACGTGTCCCTGTTAATTACATCAAACAGAGAAAGAAAGATTAGACAGACTGTGTCGACACACCTTACCTATGTGTCGACACCCTATCCCAGTCATCACAAAACTGTCTCCTGGAGTCTGGAACTAGTGTCGACACACAACCAGATTGTGTCGACACCACTGGGTAATTACTGATGACTATGTTCTGGGACAATGCACTAGTGTCGACACACAGTTGAGCTGTGTCGACACCACAGAGTACTTTTGAACTGTAAATGTGAAGAAAACATTGTTAGATAAAAATGTAAGTATGATAAGCATGCTTTCAAAGTATTAATGAATCACATTTGGCTATCATCAAAATCAGAGATCCAACAAAGATGACGAGTCGACCTATCGCCATCAGAAGGCGACAGGAAGGCTGTAGCCTTTAGGGATCATAAGGTGACAGCCTTATGGTCACCTTCTTGAAGGCGACATGTTCTATGTCACCTTCAAACACAGTGGGCATTTCATCCCTATTTTGTCCGTTTTACCTCATTTTTGTGTTGCGTCTTCTCATGTATGAAGTTAATTACTGTTAACATGCATTTATCAACCCATAGAATAGTTAAAATATGTTCACATGATTTTTAATTACTTTTAAGTTAATGATCATACTCTCTACCTGACGATTATTCACTTTTTTACCTTGTTATCGAACATGCTAAAAACACATAGCTACTCGCTAAAATTGTCATGCATGATTATTATTTTCCGATTTATCACTCCTAATACTTACCATAAATGGAGTTTCCATAACTAGAGTTTCCATAATCAGATTTACACACACACACTTGAACGATTCTCATACGTGGCATTCACATACACTCTAGCAAGATAGGAAAGCCCTTTCTTGGCTTGTGGTGAACTCTCCGTCGGATATTCCTTATGCCAGACTACTGACCCCTTGACCAAGACCTCAGTAAGTCTTCTCTAACTATAGATTCTCACATGGCCGACGAGCAGGTTGTACCTGTTGGGTTCTCATGTGTGATGGTTGTACTTAAATGTTTTTGATGATGAACAATGTTAATTGATGTTGAGTGAATGGTTGAAACATGATGACAGTGACAAATTCAAGCATGATACAATCATATAAAAACATCCTTCAATTGATCATCTATATATTTATTATATCTCACTGAGAATGTTCTTTAATGTAGGTGTGAATGTATGCAAGACAAACATTCAAATGCAAGAGCAAAAGCTCAAGAAAATGACTTCAGGTAGACAACTGTCGACAGCCCTAAAGGTCCTTGTCGACAGATTAGCACAAGAAAGACAAACAAGCTTCAGAAAAAAAGTGAATTGTGCTTGTCGACAACAAGAAATCGCCTGTCGACAGCCACACACAGAAAAGACCTTTCCCGCAAGACCATTGTTCAGGAAACTGGAAACCTATTAGCATCTGTCGACAGACACAATACTGGCTGTCGACAGATGAAGGGAAAACTCAGTTACGAGATTTAGATATGTTTTATATTTGGGTGTTTCCTTTTAACACGTCTCTCCAAGCTTGGACACCCATATATATAGAACATATTGAGGTATTTTCGTAGCAAAGAAGCCACCATACCAAAACCCAAAGCACAACCCAAGAGAGAACGCTTCTTCTTGCTGCTCTGCTTCAACCCTCCGTCCAGAGCGAGGAAGATCCATCTTCCAAACGGAGTTGAAGTCGGTTCGTCCATGGTTCAAGCTACTACGTCATCTGAGGATCATCAAAGTGAAGCTTAGAGTTCTTCTGGATGACCAGCAACAAGAGTTCTTCATCTGGATTTGTTCTTTCATCTCAGAACTCCTGTCCTTTCATATTTCTCATACATCTGTGTGTGTGGTTGTGATTCAAGCGTCCCTTGTGCTTGATTCACGTGTGGCTAATTGTTCTGAATGCGTGTTTGCTTCAGACAACGTGGGTGAGTGTGTTGTAAGAGTCGAACTTGCTCATAAGCAGTCGTTCTGCGTGTGTGTGTGGACGGTGGATGTAGGATACACAAGTTGTGTACTCCGAACCACCTTAAATCATTGTGTCTGCGGTTTGAACGTTTTACGTTAGATGTTTGGTAGGCACGTTGGTTTCTCACACGTCGAATATATTGTTATTTGTTCTACTCATAATCAACATATACATCTTAGCTTGAATTCAATACAATTTTGTTTGAGATTTCGATAAGTTAGTGTTACCATCGAAAAGAAGGTCATAGTGTTTCTAGTTGGTAGTAATCTATTCAACCCCCTGTAGACGTGGTTTTTTTCCCCCCCTGGGAATCTTTGGGGTTGATTTGTATGATGTGGAGAAAGGGGAGAAGAACAACACTACTCCGAAGGGGGAAATGGTGATTTTGGGTTTTGATAAAAGGGAAATTACGAAGGGAGTGAGAAAAGGAGAGAAGAAATGAAATATGTGTGTGTGCACGATGGATGTGTGATCGCTAGGCGCACGAGGGCACCGAATGAAATGGGTAAAAGAAGGGAATGTGGTGTACTTACCTCTTTACCCGGAGAAGAGCGGGAGTTCCGTGGTGGGTTCCTTTTACTTCTGGCGCAATGAACGTCGGCAGAGCTCCTCGTGCCGCACCCCACGCTTGGAAGGCCCCTTCACGTGAAAATGGCGACGGGAGGGCGACGCACGTTCCCGCTCCGGCGCCAGCGTTCTAGCTTTCAGTCTGTCAGAATCCACACCTCGAGAAGATGGAGAGTTGAGGTTCGGAGGTTGAGGGACAAATTCGGCAAGGCTTTGCCGTAGTTGGGAACGGATGCCAAATGAGGAACCCTCGGGTCCGTAGTTATAGGCAGAATTGCGTCCAATCAGTTGGGTACCTTTTGAAATTGAAATGCATCCTCTCACAAGGCGCGCTTAATAAAGTCAAACTGATGTGACAAACGGCTGTCGGCGAAGCTTGTGACCATGCCTATGAATTGCATCTGGTCCATCAGTCGCTTTTATAAAGTCAAAGATTGTATTTTTGACAAATTTGTATCTGATTTGACCTTTATAAAATGCGGTGCTCGGCTTGCACGCAATTATAAGATTCGGCATGATGACCGTTATGGGCTCATAAATGCTGCGCCTCGCCGGTGCGAAATTCTGAGTTTGACTTCAGAATCGCGTCCAGTCCGACAGACACTTTTCTTAGAAAACATCATGATTTCGAAACATGGCCCATTTAATGCTGCGCTTAACGGGTAGGTGGGAATTTTGACTTTTAATTCGCGGCTACTCAGCTAGACGTGTATTGAAATAAGCCATGTGTCGAAAATCAAATGTTTTCTGCGTCGCTCTAGAAGGCGCGGATCAGTACCAAAAGGGCGTCGACTTATATAGACGCAAATTATTTAACAGACCCTTACGGAGAAAATTGAACTTTTGTAAGAAAATAGGACTGCCACTCCAGAGATTAATTAAAAAGAGCCACTTTGAGGCATCGCGGTGTAACATGAAATTTGCTCGATGTGAAGCCAAATTGGAGTGTCTACACCCCCCCTTCTAGATTACTCTTAAGATAGTTCCGCATATCTTTCAATTGGTATCAGAGCAAGGTTTCTCCAATTTACTGCTTCTAAAGTTTGATCTAACGATTAGGAGAAATTCGATCTCATGGAAACTCACAAAGGGTTTGTAGCTGAAGGACACTTAGTGTCCAGGCCACCCTTCTTTGATGGCACTGACTACCCTTATTGGAAAAATCGCATGCAGGTCTTTCTGAGAGCTCAAGAGTTTGAGCTATAGACGATTATCAGCAAATGTTGGGTTGAGTGTAATTTCATATCATTTCCCCTCTTATTTTGATGATGACAAATGTGATTTGATGCAAATTAATTGAATCATGATAAACACATTTCACCTGAAATACATATTCAAAAAGCATGCTTCAAAGCACACTTATCATTTGTACTCATAATAAAATATTTTACTAATGATATAAGTGTTTAATTTTCAGGTACAAAGACTTTTTGCAAAGATGGTGTTGACACACCCCACAATGGTGTCGACACAACACCTCAGACTCAAAGGCAAAAAGATGAAGAAATGCTAAGACTGTGTCGACACTAGTCAAAAAGCAGGTCGACACGAGTTGCAGATTCCAGGAATTAGTCTACCCAGGTCGACACAGGATGAGGGTAGGTCGACACTGGACCTCGCTCCCAGAACAGCCTGTTTTCAAAATTGGGACAGCAGGTCGACACCACCACCATGGCAGGTCGACACTGCATCAATTCCCAGAACAGCCTGTTTGCAGAATGGGACAGCAGGTCGACGCAATATGAGAGCAGGTCGACACTTGACCTCGTTCCCAGAACAGCATGTTGTCAGATTTGGGACAGTGTGTCGACACCACCACCAGGGCAGGTCGACACACTACGGAAATATTCCAACTTAAGATGGATGATTGCCACGTGTCAGCCTAGGGCGATGGTGTATCAACCTAGGATCGTGTGTCCTTGTACCTAAAGGGTATCTTTGGAATCTTTTGGGTATAAAAGGCCCCCAATTGGCTATCCATCACATCAAGAGACCCAACGAACTCTTGGAGCCTCCAGAAAGTTCCCTTTGGCGGCGAGAAGAGTTCATCTCCCTCCTCTGCTCTCCTGGTGTCTTCTGAAGACAAATTCTCATCAATTCGATTGTGAGAATTGGGGAGTGATCGTTGAAGAAGCATTTGAAGCGCCTCAAGGAAGCGGATCAAGTAGAAGCATCCGTTGGAGAAGATTTCAAGGAAGATCCCCAAGTTCAAAAGTGCAGAGCATCGCTTGGGACTTCAAGAATCCAAGCCTCTTCCCAATCTGAGCTTCTACAAGGGAGTACACTAAAGAACAAAGTCTTTTCATACAATCCTCATTGTACTTTTGTTCTTCTGAGACATTTTGAGATTGTGCAAGTGCTTCTGCATAATTCTCATGAATGTTCTCATGTTCGACATGATCTGCTGCTAGAAGATCTATGTCTTGTGTTGGTGTCTAGCAAAGTTGTTTGTGAGCCACTGTGCTCAGTTTGAGTCGTCGAACTCAAGTGTTTGTTGAGCAGTCATGCTCAGGGATCTAGAGTAGTCTTACTCTAGAGTTGTGTTAGTTGTATGCTCAGGTGTTGGAGTTGTCTGGCTCCAGTGGGTGTGTTACCCAAGTTGTTTAGTGAATCCTCACTGGATGTGAGGGTTGGATGTAGGAATCACATGGGTGATTTCCGAACCACCTAAAATCTCTGTGCACTTGTCTATTTGTGGTTTGATTCTATTATCCATTAGATGCTTGCATAGGATCGTTTAAGATTCACTTAATCAACTGGTTTCTCATCTATTTTATCAACTCACTTAACATCTCATCAGATCTGTGTTTTTCACTATTAAAATTGCCTCTGATTCTCAAAGTATTTTTAAATTGCTTAAGCTTCCGCATAGAGTGGCATAGATCTATTCATCCCCCCCCCCCTTCTAGATCTTATCCATCCTTTTCCTCGATCCTTCAATTGGTATCAGAGCAGGTTTATTGTAACGACCCTCTTCATACCGGTACGATTATACCAATCCCCATCGGTATAAAGGGCGTCGTCACAGTGGGACATGTACCCAACACTAGTCGATAGGTTGATATGTACCTGGATAGCAATAGAGTACAGCGGAATAAAATAAATAACTCAACTCTTACCCATCACCAACACACATTCCACAATCTAAATAGCGAAATAAAGAGACAATGTTCACATTAATACAAGATAAAAGAACTACATTGTCCAAATATTGTCCATACAATAATCCTTTTCGTGCTAAAAAAAAAGAAAGTACAACTAGGAACAGCTCCACAAAATAGTCTTCTAATGACGATCCTCACCAAGCTTCCTTCTAGAAAAAGATACATGTCAACCTGTACGCCGAAGCAAGAGTGAGCCCAAAGACTCAGCAAGCAAACCAAAGTCTTAAACTTAAACATGCCACACTCACAATATGGCATTAACATTAAAGAGATGAACACTATCATCAAATCACGAAGGTACTCATTGTAAGACCCCGGATTTTTATTCTCTTTATATATCTGTATGTATATGAATGGTGTGTTGGGTGTTTGGTTGTTGTATGCTTAGCATGCGTAGTTCATGGTGCCTGCTATAAGTTTTATCCTTCTTTTGAATATGAGCATGTGCGTATATCTGTATATATATGTATAGATACGGGTATTCGATAATTAATGTGGAACTGAACAACTAGACAATTAGAGGTGTATTATGAATACCAAGAATCTCCGACTTAGGATACTTGAGTAACACTATGCACGTGCTATCTAAATATTGAAGAAATCCTATACATGTAATGCTTAAGCAATGTTAGGTAAAGTTGTGTAAGTTAACCAAATTACCGGTGCGCATGTTGTATCCACCTATTCCAAGCATGATGTACATAAGTATGCTACACCCGTGTGTGTATACTATATATATGTCAAATCAAGTGTGTGTGTGTGCAAGGATTATTTTATCGAATAGATTATTCCTAGCTAACATAATTCATATCACCTCCTAATGATTTGCGAAGCCCTCATAATTCTTGTCATTTATCTCGCTGTGTGTTGAGTCGCACTTATGTAAAACGTCGTGTACGCATAGGTAGATATCTACGTACATCTATCTTAGTGTATTTATGTATGCTTGTGTATGCCTAGGTATGAATGATATTGATTGCCTGGTATGGTAATATACATGTTACACCTTATACATTGTATGTATATATGTATATAGTAAGCATAGTTTCTGCATGTTTTGAGTTCTAGCCGAAGGGCCAATTAGCGTCAATATGTTTATATTAAATATAAATAAGGTATGTATTGCATGGTGATGGTATAGATATAATACCGTATACATGATGCATGTATATAAGCTTGGTATGCGTGGTTTTCTGCATAATTTAGGGTTCTGGCCGAAGGCACCTTGGCGTCAAGCCCAGGCCGTTGATCCAGTGTTAGCGTCCAGACATGGACGCCAACACTAAATCCGGCGTCCAGCGATATGGACGCCAATTTCTCTGACCTGCATGCGTTGCAGAGCCAGAAAATCCGGGAGCAAGGCATGGCCACCATTGGGGGATGTCCCCCAACGGCTCTCAGCCTGTCAAATCGGTATGGTGAGTGGGTGAGGGGCTCTTCTAAGTCTTGAACCCGAATGGGACTCTCCCATTCCTTCCCTTCACCCTTGCAAGAGGAGAGAAGAAGAGAGAAAAACCCTAGGTGAGCTGTGAGAAAAACCCCATTTTAGAACCCCCAAATCCGACCCCTTGGAGCTGGATCTGGAGATCTTCTGCAACAAGGAGGAAGCTGAAGCAAAAGGGAAGGCTTCCCATCATCCCCTCGGCGTGGAGATCACCCAGGAGCCCGGAGGAAGGCGATCTAGAGGGAGGTTCTGCAACTTCTTGGGACTGCCCAAGGAGGTCTTCACCAAGCCTTTAAATCCCTTAGAAGAAATTTTGAAAGGCAAGTGACCTATCTATGGTGTCCCCGTATGAGTCTAGGATGTTTCTATCATTTTTATGGAATTTATTTCGAGTCCTAGACCCTCCATTTCACCCGAATTTCAGAGCTCGGGTCTGTGTTTCTGCACAGACCTGAGTAAACGGCAAGGTCCCTGGACGCCTGTGATGAGCTCGACGTCCATCGACCATGCCGCTGACCCTGAGTCAGCGGCCAGAGACCGCCGTTTAGTTCTTCTGGACAGAACAGTGAGCTGTTCTGTCCCACTTATACATTTAATTTCGATATGTTTGTGCGATGAGGATATATGGTAATTCTATAAGCTATGTACATTATGCATTGTGGTTGTGGATGTGTGTGAGTTGTGTGATGAATGTGGTTAATGATGTCTTGTAAGCATGTGAGCATGACTTGTAGACCATTTTGCAAAGTCCATGATTCATGATTTAGATTAATGTGAATGCCTTGATTTCGGTCTAATCATGAAGAGTTGTGGGTCATGTGTGTATGTTCTGAAATTTAGGTAATCCATGCATGCTTGTGGAATTGTTAATAAGTGTGGTTCGGTAAAATGAAACCATGTAAAAATAGTTGTGGCAAATGATTTATAGATGTATGAATTAGGATGATGTTGCAATCTAAAATCATGCATATAGTAGTAGTTTCTGTGCAAAACAGTAAGTGGATAAATTGCAATTATGTTAGACCCATGTCAGTTAAGTTGTGAATAATATGCTAAACAGGTGTTTGATTTTCTGTAAATCCTTGTTCATGATTGAATTAGTGTGAACGATTTGGTTTGAGTCTAATCATGAAGGTCAGTGGGTCAGCATATGGGTTTGCAAATTTTAGAAAGTTATCCATGCTTGTGTAATTTATAAATAAGCTCGGTTCGGTAATAATGAAGGCATGTAAGCATGGTCGTGGTAATTGATCCTTAGATGTATAAATTAGGGTAAATTTTGTATCCTAAATTCCTACATATTGTTAACAGTGTGTATTTAAACAGCAAGTGGTTAAATTACAAGATGTGTTAACCCCATGTTAACTTAAGTTGTTAATAGCATGCTAATTAGACGTTTTATTTTCTGTAAATTCTACATGGCTCAGAAAAATCTGAAAAATTGAGGGTATCATCATGAACCCGAAACCAGCATGTGGTTAAAATTTCAGGTCATTTGGATCAGTAAATAAAAAGTTATATTTTCATGTGAAATGTGATAATTCGTACATACGATCGTAATGTGATTGTTATGGTCTAAAACCAACATGATTAGTGTGTTTACTATGTGTTAAATTCTTGGAATTCTGTAGTACCATGTTAGGGAAAAACAGAAGTGTTTATGTGAGTGAGAAAGCGAATGAAATGGGAAGAGTTATGTATAAAACCAGGAGTAAAACGGTAATGTGTAAAAGTGTAAAAGTTGTGCCTATGTGACACTGCTACCCTAGAGGCATCGGGAGCCGTATATAGAAAAGTCCCTATAGAAGGCTCCATGTGATATAAGTTTGTCCCAAAGGCATTGGGAAAATCCTGGAGGTGGACAAGTACCACTGGATAGGGTGGAGAGGGCTTCTCCCGGTCTGCGCAGTTACCAAGATTCACCGCTATATTGCCTAGGTGGTGAGTATGTGTATGAGTCGTGTAAGTGTTGTGTTATGAGTTGTGTTGAGAGCCGTGCTAAGGGATGAGCACGAGCTATGAGATATTGTTAGTGTCCTCTACTGGTGGTTAGGACTATGTGTCATGGCAAATTGTTTAAGTAATGAAAAATGAGTAAAATGTGAAATATGTGAATATGGCGCGTGGTAAGTGCCCAAGATGCACGTGGTAAGTGCAATCGATGTGTTATGTGTTAAGTGAAAGTGTAAGAGAATATGATGTGAAAATGAGTCAATTTTGTAAGTGTGAATATGTGTACGTGTCAAATGTGTAAAAGGGAACAATGTGAATGAGTAAGTATGAAATCATGTGAAACCGAAAATGTGAGAATGGGTTATTGGAAACCATGTGAAATCAGTAAACTCTTGTTGTCATTATCATGCTTATGTGTGCATAAATACCTAGAATCCATGTTAGGAACAACTAATGAATGTGTGTGCATAATGGCATGAGGGACTGTTCATATTTTATGTTTTAAGCAACGTTGTAGCTCTCATGTGTAGATTTATAGCCATTGAATCATATGAAATCAGCAATCTAAGGCATGTGAAAAGGTTCGTGTATGTGTTTAAAACTACGTGAAATCCATGCTAGTTGTATTTCCTTTCACGTATGTAAATTGTTCATGTTGATAGCTTTCATGTTTTAGCTCTTTGAAAGATTAAAGTTCCTGAGTAAATTGAATAGAGACCATGTGATAGGTGAATTTTATTTTAGAAATCTGAAAGCACGAGTTATGTATAAAATTGTAGAACAATCATGATATGTTGACAACTTGAATTGACTAGCATGCTATGTGTTGTTAATTGTAAAAGTGCATGTAGAAACTACTAAGACTTGTATGTGTATATCATGAGTAGTGTCGCTTGCTGAGTCTTTGGACTCACTCTTGCTTCGGCGTACAGGTTGACAAGTATCGTGCACTAGAAGGTAGCGTGGCGAGGATCATCACTAGAAGACTATTTTGTGGAGCTGTTATCAGTTGTACTTTTATTTTGCACAAAAAGGATTAATGTAAGGACTATATTTGGACATTGTAACTCTCTTTATTTTGTATTAATGCGGACATTGCCCTTCTATCTCGCTATTTAGATTATGGAATGTGTGTTGGTGACGGATCATGAATTGAGTTGTTTACTTTATTCCGCTGAACTCTATTGCTATCCAGGTACATATCAACCTATTGACCAATGTTGGGTAAATGTCCCACTGTGACGACGCCCTTTATACCGATGGGGATTGGTATAATCGTACCGGTATGAAGAGGGTCGTTACACTCATAGTCCTTACTCACAACTAGCAATACATATTATCTTCAAAGGAGCATGCTTTAGTCTACCATAATTCTATTCTAAATCATGAGCATTACATCATACACATGCACTTATTAATACACTTAAATGTAGCATGATTCGTCCACACATTCTTTTAACCCATAGATATTTCTACTACTAGAGCATACAATTGAGCGTAAAGAAAAGAACAAGCTAGCACGATGACTACTTTCTTTTCACATGACCTTTTCGTATTTATTTATACAATTTACTTGCTGTTTTTACATAATAAAATCACATGCACATAGTTTCACATTTGTAGCATGACTTGAAGGTTAAAACATGGTGAAACCATTTAGCAATCCACGAGCACTTAAGTATGAACTTTATAATAATTGAGCCTTTCAACTAGCATGGAATCCAAATATTTTCATGCATTTGCCATATTCATAATCAACCTTTTGCAAACGTGAAAATCCTATTACATGCTCACTACCATTTCATTCACGTGAGAGCTATATATATACAATTCAATCACAACATGATAGTAATAACGTGAGATTCTCATATGTTTGAAAGGGAAGTTCCTAATACGGATTCTACTCATTCCTACAATGTGAAACATCGTTGCATACATTTAGGTTGCTGTTTGGAATGCACTTAACACTTTCATGACATATCATAAGTTCACAATCTTGTTGGGTTCATATTCTGGAAACTAAGTGAATTCACACTCTAAGTGATAAATGAAAGTCAAACAATGTTTTTAATGATGAATGAGTTGAATTGAGGTTTCATACATGTCAATTAAGATGATACAATATTTGGTTATCTATGTCTACATTATACCTAACTATACATGTTTTATCATGCAGGTACAAATGCATATAACCAAGCCTTCTCAAATCATGAGAAAATGATCACAATCACAGAGTATACATGTACCTGTCGACAGACCCAAAGGCATATGTCGACAGATGCCGCAGTTGTGATCAGACTGAAGAGTACTGAGAGCACCTGTCGACAGATTCTCAGAGACCTGTCGACAGATGTCGCAGACAGAAATACCAGAGTTCTGTGTTTTGGCAAAACTGTCTCTGCCTGTCGACAGATGGATATCGCCTGTCGACAGATGCCACAGACCAGAGCAACCTGAAGTCTGTCTGTTGCAAATCTGTTGCAATCTGTCGACAGATACTCAGAACCTGTCGACAGATGCAGAGGATCTTCAAATACGGAAACCTTCCTTCATATCCAAGATTGTGTTTTCAAGTCCCACGACTCTCCACATGAAAACACAACTATATAAGCATCCTTTTGAAGAGAATCTCGTACAGAAGCAGCCACAACCAAAAACCCTAAAGCCAAGTCCAAGAGAAAAGAAGTTGCTGCTGCTCTGCTTCAAGTCTGCAGTGCAGAGACCGAAAGATCAGTTGATCCTGCAGTACTGAAGATAGATCGTCGTGGATTCAACCTTCTCCATCAGTCCAGAGCACTCAAGTCGAAGTTTGAACTCCATCCAGGCGTTCTCAGAAGAGTTCCACATTAGGATTTACTCCTACGCTCTGAACTCTTCCTGTTTCATAATTCTCATCAACTGTGTGTGTGTTTGTGTGATTCAAGCGTCTCTTGTGCTTGAGATCACGTGTGTGTGTTGTTCTGATCGTGGGTGCACATCAGAAAACACGTGTGTGTGTGAGTTGTAGTCACTGAACTCGCTCATAAGCAGTTTACTCTGTGTGTGTGTGTGTGCCGTGGACGTAGGATACACTGTTGTGTACTCCGAACCACGTAAATCTGCGTGTCTCGTGGTTTGATCATTTCTACGATAGATGTTTGATAGACACGTTGCATATTCACACACTAGATAGGTTTCTACATCATCTACACATAGTTTAGATCTTGATACTGTCTTGATAATCTGTGCTTTAAGAAAAAGAACGTGATAATAGTTTTTAAGAGGCAGTAATCTATTCAACCCCCCTTCTAGATTACCATATTGGGAATTCCGCAACCCTTCAATTGGTATCAGAGCGTGGTTTCTCCGATTTATTGCTTTATCTATTTGATCTAACGATCAGGAGATTCACGATCAAATGGAATCTACCAAGGGGTATATGGCCGAGGGACACTCTGTGACCAGGCCACCCTTCTTTGATGGCACTGACTATCCATATTGGAAAAACCGCATGCAGGTGTTTCTACGAGCACAAAACTATGAATTGTGGAAGATAGTCAGAACAGGACCATATGGATTGCCTCAAGACGAAGATACATGGACCAAGGACCAGATTGCAAAAGGGACACTCAACTGGAGCGCCCTCAACATGATGCAGTGCGCGGTCCACCCAAAGGAATACTCGAGAGTCTCCACATGCACCTCAGCTAAGGAGATGTGGGACAAGCTCGAGTTGATATATGAAGGTACGTCTGAGGTGAGAGAATCCAAGGTAAGCATGTTAGTCTCAGAATATGAAATGTTTAAGATGAACCGTGATGAGACAATTTCTGACATGTTTGCTAGATTCATGGTACTTATAAATGGATTGAAAGGTCTTAAGAAGGAATACTCAGAAAGTGATTTGGTGAGGAAGATACTTCGGTCTCTTCCATCCTCATGGAACACCAAAGTCACTGTCATCGAGGATTCCAAGAATCTTTCAACAATGAAAGTGGATGAATTGATTGGATCTCTCATGACTTATGAACTAAATGTAAAAAGAAAAGAAACTGAAGAGAATCCAAGGAAGTCAATTGCCTTGAAGGCCTCAAATAAAGTATCTTCAGATTCCAAAAAGAATGCCCAACAGGAAGGGTCTGAGTCTGAAACCTCTACTGATAGTGAGAATGATGAAATGGCCATGCTCACTAGACAGTTTAAGAAGTTTTTAAAATTCAAGAGAAGAGGTTCAGGAAACTCCAAACCTTTCCAAAAAGGCACCAACAGGTTTGATTCGTCCAATAAAAAATCTGATGTTGTGTGCTATGAGTGCAAGAAGCAGGGACACATGAGAGGAGAGTGCCCCGAGCTCAAGAAGAAACTGAAAAAGGACAAGTTCGTCTTCAAGAAAGCCAAAGCAATGCTGGCTACATGGAGTGATGAAGACGATGATGAAAAAAGTCAAGCTACCTCAGGAGATGACGAGATTCACTGTCTTATGGCAAGGAGTGATGACTCCTCTGAGGTAAATTCTTCCTTTGAGTCTTTTTCTACTGCTGAATGGGAAGAAGCATACACTGTCCTTTTTGAAAAATTCCGTCAATTCAAATCAGAAAATAAAGCACTCAAGAAGAAAGTTAATTTCCTTATTCATGAAACTGATAATAATGATGAAATTGAATCTCTGAATAAGGTAATTGACATGATGAAAATAGATGAACAAACACACAGTGAAGAGATGGATAGCATGAAAATTAAGCTTCAAGAAGCTCAAAAAGAGAAAGATGATCTAATGAACCTCCTTGAAACTCTAAACAATGAGCATACTGATCTAAAAGAGAAATTGGAAAAAGCTGAAAAGGAATTGAAAGGCAAAACAAAGGATCTATCTAGTTTTGTCAAGAGCAAACAGAATCTAGATGCAATCTTAGGATCCAATGTGTTTGTTGCTAGACATGGGATTGGGTTTCAAAATCCCAAGCCAAAGGAAACAGGAAAAAATCTGCTGACTAATTTCACTGATCCTATCCCAAGTTCTAGCAATCAAAATCCCTCAAGGAAAAGGAAAAATCAAACCAAGGGCAAAAACCAGGAACCTAAGGCTACCAAATTTGTTCCAACTAAGCTTAAGGAGTTTGCTACCAACCCCAAACAGGGATGTCCCAAGGCAAAACAGCAAGTTCCTAATGCTAAGCTCACTAGGCAACAAAAGGGTAAGATGCCTATGCATGCAACTAAGAATCCAAAATCCACTGTTGTTCATAAGCCATCATCATGTAAGATCTGTAAAAAGATTGGGCACAATGAAAAACAATGCTGGAACAATCCACTAAAACAGAAATTTAAACAAATCTGGATTCCAAAGCATTTACTGTTTGGCATGAATGATGAAACGGCACCCAAAGTAATTTGGGTACCAAAACCTCTTGTCTGATCCACATGTGCAGGAATGCCTAGCAGCACACAATCAAAACAAATGGTACCTGGATAGTGGCTGCTCGAGGCATATGACGGGCGATAAAGAAAAATTCAGTTTGCTCGTGGAAAAAGACGGAGGTCACGTTGTCTTTGGAGGTAACAACAAAGGCCAGATCATTGGCTCAGGTAAGGTTGGTAAGTTTGCCTCCAACTCAATAGATAATGTACTATTAGTTGATGGTCTTCATCACAATTTGCTTAGCATAAGTCAATTGTGTGATAAAGGCCATAAAATTGTTTTTGAATCAGATTCATGTCAAATCCTTGATAAGGAAACAGGAAGTCTCAAATTTTCTGGAAAAAGAATGAATAACATCTACATGGTTGATTTGGATGATCCAGAAAATAATGATTTATGTCTTGTAGCAAATAAACAGGATGAGCTTACATTGTGGCATCGTAGGCTTGGACATGCGAGTTACAATGTTTTGAACAAGATAATGAGGCTCAAACTTGTAAGTGGACTTCCTGAAATTCCATTCAAGAAAAATGAAAATTTCTGTGATGCATGTGCACAGGGAAAACAGACCCGAAAATCCTTCAAATCGAAAGCACCGGTAAGTACTTCCAAAGCATATGAACTGTTGCACATGGACCTATTTGGACCTACTAGAACACTGAGTCTCACTGGCAAACGGTATGGTTTTGTCATTGTAGATGACTTTTCAAGGTTCACTTGGGTGAAATTTCTGGCTCATAAGAATGATGCACTGAATGTTTTTGAAGACTTCTTCAATAAAATTGAGCATGGAAATGTCACAAGATATGCTCCATTCGCACTGATCACGGGGGAGAATTTGACAACCACTCCTTCACTGATTTCTGCAGGAACCAAGGAATAGAACACTTGTTCTCCTCCCCAAGAACTCCAGAACAAAACGGGGTTGTGGAGAGGAAAAATAGAACCTTGGTGGAGATGGCTCGTACGCTTCTGATCGAAAATCAACTCTCCAGAACCTTTTGGGCAGAAGCAGTAAACACGTCATGCTACATTCTCAATCGAGCCATGGTAAGACCGGTATTCAAGAAAACTCCCTATGAGCTTCTGAAAGGTAAGAAACCATCCCTTGGACACTTCAGAGTTTTTGGTTCAAAGGTGTTCATACATAACAATGATAAAATTGATCTGGACAAATTTGAAGCCAAAAGCGACAAAGGTATTTTTCTTGGATACTCAGAACACTCTAGAGCTTATAGAGTGTTTAATCTTAAAACCAGAAAAGTGGAAGAAACTCCACATGTTGTATTTGATGAATCTCAAACCAAATCTAACAGTCCTAATCCTTACAGGTTTCAAGATGACACTGAAGATACAACACATGAAGAACTGCAAAGAAAACCAAACACAATCTCTAAGTCAGTTCCAACAATAATCAATGGCTATCTACGCAGGTACAATGATGAAGATGACGGATTTCTGTTCAGAAATGAAGATGAAGTACCTGCACAAGATCCACAACATGGAAGTCCTCCAGCCACCCCTCCTCCAGAACAGACTTCTGAAGTGCAAGATCAACCCGGTCCTTCAACAATCACAAGTGTGAGGTACTCTAAAGCTCATCCACTTGAGAATGTCATAGGTAACATAAATGATTCAGTTCAAACTAGGTCTCAAGTTCATCAAATAGTTGAACAGGATCATTTAGCCTTTGTCTCTCAAGTGGAGCCTAAAAATGTTGAAGAAGCCTTAAACGAAAATTCATGGATTGATGCTATGCATGAGGAGCTAGGTCAATTTCAAAGAAACAATGTCTGGAGCTTAGTTCCTAAAACCCCCGAAATTTCTGTAATTGGAACACGATGGGTCTTTAGGAATAAACTAAATGAAGAGGGAAAGGTGGTGAGAAACAAGGCTAGACTGGTTGCAAAGGGGTATAATCAGGAATTTGGTGTGGATTTTGAAGAATCTTTTGCACCTGTAGCTAGACTAGAAGCAGTCAGAATCTTGTTAGCTTATGCATGCTCAAACAAGTTCAAACTATATCAAATGGATGTTAAAACTGCTTTCTTAAATGGCTACATCAAAGAGGAAGTTTATGTCTCTCAACCACCTGGCTTTGAACTTCATGACAAACCAAACCATGTATACAAATTGCACAAGGCTCTCTATGGTTTGAAACAGGCACCCCGAGCTTGGTACGACAGGCTAAGCCAATTTCTGGTAAGCAAAAACTACTCACGAGGTAAAGTAGACCAAACTCTCTTTACAAAGAAAGTTCGCACACACATCATTGTTGTTCAAGTGTATGTGGACGACATAATCTTTGGCTCTACTAACCCATCACTTTGTGAAGAATTCTCACATCATATGCACAGTGAATTTGAGATGAGCTTAATGGGGGAGCTTCAATTTTTTCTTGGTCTGCAGGTCAAGCAAATGGAAGATGGCTTCTTCATAAACCAAGAAAAATACGTTAAAGAGCTTCTCAAGAGATTTCAGTTTGAAACTGCAAAACCTGCCTCAACACCGATGAGCACAAGCATTAAGCTAGAAAGTGATGAGAAAGGTAAACCGGTAGATGCTAAACATTTCCGAGGTATGATTGGCTCACTCCTCTATCTTACTGCAAGTAGACCTGACATACAATTCAGTGTTTGCCTCTGTGCTAGATATCAATCTAGTCCAAAGGAAAGCCACCAAATTGCAGTTAAGAGAATATTCAGGTATCTCTCAGGTACACATGACATGGGTCTTTGGTATCCGGCAGGGAGTAGCTTTAACTTAATCTCATATTCTGATGCTGACTATGCTGGATGTAAAATTGACAGGAAGAGCACTAGTGGCTATTGTCAGATGCTTGGTGGTTGCATGGTTTCGTGGGCATCCAAGAAGCAACATTCGGTTGCACTCTCCACTGCAGAGGCAGAATATGTTGCTGCAGGGAGTTGTGCAACACAGGTGTTGTGGATAAAAAGTCAGTTGTGTGACTACGACATTGACCTTGGATGCACACCAATCCTATGTGACAACACTAGTGCAATCAATCTATCCAAGAATCCCATTCAACACTCTAGGACAAAACATATAGAAATTCGTCATCACTTCTTGAGAGATGAGGTTGCAAATAGAAATTTGGAAATTAGCTTCATACCAACAGAACAACAACTAGCTGATATCTTTACAAAACCATTGGCAGAGGATAGGTTCACATCTCTTAGAAGAGAATTAGGCCTATGTAAAATTCAGTGACAAATATCCCCAGTCCTTGATGAATGTCCTTCGTAAGCAACAACTATGGGGTATATCAAATGGTGATTTGTGGAAAAACAAGTTCGGCTTGTTTGGAAACCTTCATTATGCGTGAGAAAACATTCTCCGCCAAGTACCCGTAGTTGGAGCCCATGAAGGGACATCCATGTTGGATAAAGGGGTAAGTCTCATTTCATTAGCCAAACTACTCTAACACAAAAAAAAAAAAAAATAAGACAAAAAAATCATAAATTAGATAATACCAAAAACAGTCTCAATTCCATGAATGTTTTGCTGAATACATGTGTGCTAATCTTGCTTGGATTGAATTGCATTGATCAACTTTGTGTCTTTTCATGAGCACACATTATGGGGGAGCTAGTTCAAAAGTTGGGTGTTATTGTGAAGGAAAACATTTCTTCTTGCTGTTCATTAACTCCTTCACATAAAATGATCTTTTCATATTCCCTTCTTTCTCTAGACTGGCCTTCAACAATGATCTGTCGACAGCTCCTTCTCTTCCTGTCGACAGATAGGCATCCACAGACCACAGGTTCTGAACTCTGTGTGCATCTGTCGACAGTCAACCATGCATCTGTCGACAGATCTCACAGGTTTTGTCCTCCCCGCACACCCTTCACTCTGTCTGTGTGTAGCTGTCGACAGACTCACCCTGGCTTGTCGACAGATATCACAGTACTCACAACTAGCTGAACACCCATTTCTCTGTCTGAGTGTACCTGTCGACAAGCTCCCCTTAGCTGTCGACAGACACACTTCTACCTGGCATTCCAAGCCTATTCAATCCAAACCTCTTTGAGCAGGTTTCTTTAAAATGTCTAAGGTGTTTATCTGATGTTAATAACATATTTGATCACATCATGTGCATAAGATATTAAAGCAATTTTCAACAATCTTGTGATTTTTACATAATACTCAAGTTAAGTCTAGGTTCAATCATTCTGGAAACATTTCACCATTTTCAAAAACTTAACACCTAACTCTTCTTCATTATTTACTTATAGGCAAATATGATCTTTTTTTTTTAAAGGTATTATGATCATTGAGCTTAATGTTTACAATTGCTAGATAATCAATGCTATATTAAACTTGGGTTATTAACACAATACTTGGAGAAAAGCTACCTAAACAATTTTATTCCATTAGATTAAAACTACATAATTTGGAAAAATGCAGAGCAATGATGAGTTCTTGCTGAGTAACCGGGGAGTGGGCATCACAAATGTTTGCCCTCGCGTCAAAAGGCTAATTCGTCAACTCTGTACAACGGTATGATGGACACTTTCACTGAGTAACTGGGGGTACGGGCACGAATAATGTCTACCCTCATGTTCAAAGGCGAGACGTTATCTTGATTACCATTTTCTTTCCATTGCATAAATGAAGGGCAAATGAGGACAATAATGCAATAGTGTGAAGCCTCCACTGAGTGATAATTCCCATGAGTAATTGATGTTTTTGAATGTCTTGGCATGTAGATATTTCCCTCCTTGATCATTTGCACCTCCACTGAAGAATGTGTTGTCCTATACTCTAATAAATAAAAAGAAGAGTAAAAGTGTTTCTTTTTGGATACCCGTAAGTGTTTTCTTCATGCTTCAGCTTCAGGCTAATTCAGTATTATGTTTGAACCATTAAGATATTTGAAGTGGCTTTACATCTTCATGTATATGATAGGTTCTTATATATGTATTCGTCATCTATTCACCTTAGGTAATCTGTTAAAAAACACTGCTCAAGAGGTCCACTTCAAATTCCTTACAAAAATCCAACAAAGTCATATTCTGCAAGAATCTGTCGACAGATACAAATATGTCTGTCGACAGACGCCGGCTGTCCTGTTGGGAAGCTCAACGGACACGCCGTTTGGGGCAGACTTGGTGGGCCATTGCCTTTTAAACTCCCCCTCCTCCTTTATATAGGCATCTCCGGCCCTTTCCACATCCAACACCACCCCAGCCATCCCTTCCCTCTCTCACATACATCCTCTCCCCTTTCTGGACGGGAAACCCTACCTCCATCTCCCTTCTTCTTCTTCCCACTGTCTCCAGCACTTCTTCCCTTTTCTCCATCCGTGCCTCGTCTTTTCCATGGCACCCAAGGCGAAGAAGTTGGCCTCACGTCGTCGTCCCGCCTCCTCCTCGCCCGGCGAAGGATCCAGGGCTCACGATGAACGTCGGACCAAACACCGGGATGATCGCCTTCCAGAGTTGGTCGTACCTCCCCGTCTCAATCTCAAACGGGTTCACGGTACATTCACAAAGTTTGTTCCTCCACGTTTTGTGGATTTCCACTCCTTGGCCGATCTCTTTCCCAACCTCCAACCCCTGTTTGATACCCAGGGTTGGACAGTCTTTCTCTACGCTCATACGGCATACTCCCCCACTGCCGTAACTGAGTTCTTCAACAATCTCTCCACCTCTGCTCAAGGGTTCTACACCTCTGTGAAGGGCACTCCCTTTCAAATCACTGCTAACCTTCTTAGCACTGCCCTCCAGATTCCGAACATCGGGGCGGATATTCTTGCTCATCATCCAGACGCCTCTGTCTACTATCCCCTTCTTACTCTTCAACCTTATGATACAACAAAGGAGATTGCTAAGCTCAATGCCAACACCTTCCCTCCACTCAACCGCATGATTCACCAAATATTCACCACTTGCATTGCGCCAAAGCATGGCAGTCGTGAACTCGTCACCAATATTCACAAATCACTGTTTACCTTCTTCCTTCATTGTGAACCAATAAATCTTCCTCTCCTGATGTTTAACTTGATCACCAAGTGTTTCTACCAACCCAGGAGATCCATGCCCTTTGCTTGCCAAATTACTTCTCTTTTGAAGTTTATTGGCATTTCCATTCCAGACAGTGAGTGTGTCTCACTCAACTCCCGCAACAGCTTTGATATCACTGCCGCCTCACGCATGGGCTACAAGCTAGTGGATGGGGTCGTCACCCGGGAACTTAAGGGTAAGGCACCTGCTGCTGCCGAGGATGAAGATTTCATTGGGGCTGACGATCAAGTTGATGATGAAGAAGATGCTGAAGAAGGTGATGAAGACTCCCAGTCAGAGCCACTAGATGCTCCGGGAGATGCTGGTATTGGTGAAGCTGCTCAGCCCTCCATTAGGGATTTGTTAGCCCAGCTACAAGTCCAAATGACACAGGGTTTTGAGAGGCTGCATGAAAGAATGGATATCTTGGACACACGCATTGATAGACTTGCAACTGAGCGTCATGCCCCTCCTCAAGCTCCTGAAGATGATGCTGCTTAGATATACTAGATGTATAGGAGTGGGTCATGTCCTGTACTTTCACTTCAGTCTGAGCAATGTTGTTTCTGTCTTTTGTTATTTCCTTTTCTTTATGTATTTTCACTTCATGTTACTCCAGTCACACTTTTGTCATGTGAATGCTTCCCTTTCCAATGAATGAAATCACATGTTCTGTGCAAATCTACATATGTGAGTGTTGTCTTTACTTTTGATGTTGTCAAAAGGGGGAGAAGAAACCTCAAGTTCATGAGCATTAATTGAATAATTTTGTCATCATCAAAAAGGGGGAGAATGTTGGGTTCATATTCTGGAAACTAAGTGAATTCACACTCTAAGTGATAAATGAAAGTCAAACAATGTTTTTAATGATGAATGAGTTGAATTGAGGTTTCATACATGTCAATTAAGATGATACAATATTTGGTTATCTATGTCTACATTATACCTAACTATACATGTTTTATCATGCAGGTACAAATGCATATAACCAAGCCTTCTCAAATCATGAGAAAATGATCACAATCACAGAGTATACATGTACCTGTCGACAGACCCAAAGGCATATGTCGACAGATGCCGCAGTTGTGATCAGACTGAAGAGTACTGAGAGCACCTGTCGACAGATTCTCAGAGACCTGTCGACAGATGTCGCAGACAGAAATACCAGAGTTCTGTGTTTTGGCAAAACTGTCTCTGCCTGTCGACAGATGGATATCGCCTGTCGACAGATGCCACAGACCAGAGCAACCTGAAGTCTGTCTGTTGCAAATCTGTTGCAATCTGTCGACAGATACTCAGAACCTGTCGACAGATGCAGAGGATCTTCAAATACGGAAACCTTCCTTCATATCCAAGATTGTGTTTTCAAGTCCCACGACTCTCCACATGAAAACACAACTATATAAGCATCCTTTTGAAGAGAATCTCGTACAGAAGCAGCCACAACCAAAAACCCTAAAGCCAAGTCCAAGAGAAAAGAAGTTGCTGCTGCTCTGCTTCAAGTCTGCAGTGCAGAGACCGAAAGATCAGTTGATCCTGCAGTACTGAAGATAGATCGTCGTGGATTCAACCTTCTCCATCAGTCCAGAGCACTCAAGTCGAAGTTTGAACTCCATCCAGGCGTTCTCAGAAGAGTTCCACATTAGGATTTATTCCTACGCTCTGAACTCTTCCTGTTTCATAATTCTCATCAACTGTGTGTGTGTTTGTGTGATTCAAGCGTCTCTTGTGCTTGAGATCACGTGTGTGTGTTGTTCTGATCGTGGGTGCACATCAGAAAACACGTGTGTGTGTGAGTTGTAGTCACTGAACTCGCTCATAAGCAGTTTACTCTGTGTGTGTGTGTGTGCCGTGGACGTAGGATACACTGTTGTGTACTCCGAACCACGTAAATCTGCGTGTCTCGTGGTTTGATCATTTCTACGATAGATGTTTGATAGACACGTTGCATATTCACACACTAGATAGGTTTCTACATCATCTACACATAGTTTAGATCTTGATACTGTCTTGATAATCTATGCTTTAAGAAAAAGAACGTGATAATAGTTTTTAAGAGGCAGTAATCTATTCAACCCCCCTTCTAGATTACCATATTGGGAATTCCGCAACCCTTCAAATCTAACATATTTATCCCACATGATTGCACACTTACTCATTTACATTGTTCACTTTTGCGCATTTGACATGTACATATGTTCACACTTACACAATTTACACGTTTCCAAATCATTTACTCTATCACTTTCACTTATCACGTATCACATCGATTGCACTTACCACGTGCATTATGGGCACTTACCACGTGCCATGTTCACATATTTCACACTTTATTCATTTTTCATTGCTTAAACAATTTGCCATGACACATAGTCCTAACCACCAGTAGAGGACACTAACAAATATCTCATAGCTCGTGCTCATTCCTTAGCACAGCTCTCAACACAACTCATAACACAACTCATAACACAACTCATAACACAACTCATATCACAACGCATGACACAACTTATACACATACTCACCACCTAGGCAATACAGCGGTGAATCTTGGTAACTGCGTAGACCGGGAGAAGCCCTCTCCACCCTATCCAGTGGTACTTGTCCACCTCCGGGGTTTTCCCAATGCCTTTGAGACAAACTTATATCACATGGAGCCTTCCATAGGGACTTTTCTATATAGGGATCCCGATGCCTCTAGGGTAGCAGTGTCACATAGGCACAACTTTTACACTTTACTCATGCCGAGTTTTAACACGTATTTTTCACATAACACTCACATCTCCTTCATTTTCTCATGCACAATGTACTCTATTTTTCTCCTAATCATGCTACTACAAATGACCATAATTAACATTCCAGAAGTTTCGTTAATCAGGTTAGATTGTTCAGAAACCAAATCATTTCATAATAGCTTGCATTAGTCACGCATTTTGCATGGAAATTTCATATTGCACTGTATAATTGTCCAAATGACCTGAAACTTTGACCACGTACTGGTTTCAGGTTTAGGATTCTACCTGCAAGTTTTTAGATTTTTTTCTGAACTAAAACGAATTTATAGAAAATTAAACATCCATTTCACATGCTATTTGAAATCCCTATTAGCATGGAAATCTAGCATAAACAATTGATTTAACATGCCTCAGCCCTGACCTAACATGATGCTACTATTAACAGGGTTCACACATTCAAAAATTTACACTAATCACATTGGGAAAAACACTCAATCATCCATAGTCATGGTAACATGCATTAATAACTCATTTTTCACATGGAAATTCCACAGTTTAAGCTAATATTACCCAAATCACCTTAAAATTTAACCACACACTGTTTGCAGGTTTCAAACTACTCATGCAAATTTTCATATTTTTCTGAATTACATAGAATTTACGGAAATAAAAACATTTATCTTCATGCCACTAATAATTCAATTTAATATGGAACATAACATGAATGTCAAATTTGATGGTTCAAAGTCCTGAACCCGTCATATACATGGTCACAGGAAATTTTTCCCGGATTTATTGTACGACACACAATTTACTGTAATTTTTTTGCATAACCTACACATGACTTCTATTCTTATTGCAGAAAATGCAGTAAATCACATGAACACAAAAAATGCTTAAATTTGTAGGGCATGGACTGATGCATACATACATGGTTTATAAAAATTATGGCATCCAAACTCCTTATGATTCATGTAAACAGTAGACTAACATATCCAAACTGATTGCTAACATATATTTCAATAAACCAAAAAAAAAAAATTCCGCACCATCCACAGAAATGCTCAAACAATTTACCACACACATCACATTAGCTATTTTACATAACATATAAAAATTACCTTATATCCTCATGCGTCAAAAGTCCGGAAATTAACTACTTAAGGCAGAACAGTTTACTGTTCTGCACTAAAGAACTTGGCGGCAGTGTCTGGCCGTTCACAGATCTTGACAGCAAAACCGCTGGACGCCCACTAGAGATCTTGGCGTCAAGGCATTGACGCCAAGTTCCTGTCTGTGCAATACACAGACCGAGCTCTAGGGATTTGGTGAATGTGGGTTCCAGGACTCGAGGAAAAATCCATAAAAATAATAAGACTCAAGGGGACATGTTTAGGGTTACGATCTAGGTTCACTTGCCTAAAGAAAAACCTCTAAATGGATCAAAATAGCCGATGGAGCTCTCCTTGGCACTTGCCAAGAAGCCTCCAGAAATCCTTTGCTCCGGGTTCCAGGGGTTTGTAAGCCGCAGTCCAACGCCGGGGAAGCCTTCTCCTATGTATGGCCTTCCTCCTTGTTGTAGAAGCTCACCCGAAAATGCCTCCAGTTGCCGGATCTAAGCCTTCCAAGGTCAGTCCCTCATCTCTCCTCTTAGCTAGGGTTTCCTTTCTAGCAAATGAGCCAAGGGAGCTCTCTAGGTTGCAAAGAGAGATGTTTTATAGAATAAGGGGGCAAGAGGGGCTCGTACAGGACTGAAGGGACAAGTAAGAGACGTTGGGAAGACATCTCCCCAATCAGAAGCCTGGCCCAATGAGTGCTCTCTGCGCTTTGCTGCGCACAGAAAATTAGAGATATTGACATCCACATCCATGGACGGCTACAAAGGGGTTGGCGTCAGTCGATATGGACGCTGACATAACATGGGCGTCCATCCATGTTGACGCCAAGACACTCTTCTGCCAGAACTTAAAATCATGTAGAACCATGCTTAATCCACACATGTATGCACATGAAACCTATGTAGTATAGTGTATACACCACTACACCATGTAAACATCCAATATTTACTACTAATCCTACACATACATACATAGGTACTTCAAGGTAACAACACGCACATGAATATCTTCATACGCATACAAGGTATAAGGTACAATATGTATGTTACTACACCGGGTAATCAATAACATTTATACCTAGGCATACACAAGCATACATGAATACACTAAGACAAGATGTACGTAGATATCTACCTATGCATAGGATTCCTTAATATGCACTATATGCATGATTTAGCCAATTGACTATTCTCACCTAATTATCATAAAAATACATGCATGTCATTCATGAGGAGTATAGAATCCCAATATAAACTACTAACGTACATACACATATGTACTTCATATACTCTCATACAAAATTCCATGAAATAGGTAGTATAGGATATTCTTCATTACTTAGAAAATACATACATAATATTACTCAATCATTCTAAGTCTAAGATTCTTGGAAAAGAACAGAGAACATTCATATCACTTCTTAATTTAGCTAATTGCTCCCTTCTACGTGAATACACGTATATATATATATATATATATATATATATATATATATATATATATATATATATAACGTATATGCTCATGCTCAAAAGAAGTATAAAACTTATAGTAGGCACAATGAACTACTCATGCTATGCACACAACAAGCGAACTCCCAACACACCATTCATATACATACATATATATAAAAGAGAATAAAAATTCGGGGTCTAACATTTATACTTGATCTGATTTGATTTGAGCAGTTTTTGAGTATTGTGTGTCTGATTGCTTGATTGTTTGCTTGCTTGCTGAGTATTCTTTCTGTGCTTTCTTCTTAAGTCAATGGATTCCAAATGTTTCATAGCTGAGGGGCATTCCATAAATAGGCCACCATTCTTTAATGGAACGGACTATTCATACTGGAAAAATAGAATGCAAGTCTTTCTAAGAGCCCAGAACTATGAAATTTGGAAAGTGGTTGAGGTTGGTCCCTATGAAAACCAGGGAGAGGAAGAAACCTGGACTAGGGAACAAATAAGAAAAGCCACATTGAATTATAGTCCCATGAACATGATTCAATGTGCTGTTCATCCCAAAGAGTATTCGAGAATCTCAATGTGCAAATCTGCCAAAGAGATGTGGGATAAGCTCGAATTACTTTATGAGGGAACATCACAAGTGAAGGAAACTAAGGCAAATATTCTTGTTTCAGAATATGAATTGTTTATGATGAAGTCTAATGAAACAATTTCTGAAATGTTTGCCAGGTTCATGGTCATTGCAATGGACTCAAGGCCTTAGGTAAGGACTACACAGATGCAGACTTGGTAAGAAAAATCTTACGTTCACTCTCTTCTATTTGGCACACAAAGGCCACTGTCATTGAAGATTCTAAAGATTTGTCCAAAATTTCTTTGGATGAATTGATAGGATCCTTAATGACATGTGAAATCAATTTGAAAAGAAATGAAGAACACATAATTAAGACCAAGCCAATGGCACTTAAGGCCTCTTCAAGTAACAAAGACAAAAGTCAAGAAAAGACAAGTTCTGAGGAGTCTGAGTCAAATGAGGATGAAATTGCCCTCATGTCCAGGCAATTCAGAAAATTCTTGAAATATAGAAAAGGAAAAATGTCTGGGAAATAGAAGTTTTCCTCAGGTAAAAGAAACACTTCCTCTTCTAATTTCAACAAGAATAAAAAATCTGACGAAACTGTCATTTGTTACAGGTGTAATAAGCCAGGACACATGAAGGGAGAGTGTCCTGAGAACAAGAAAGAAAAGCACAAGAAGTTCAATAAGTTCAAGAAGCCAAAGGCCATGGTAGCCACTTGGTCTGATGAAGATTCAAGTGAAGAAGAAGAAGACAAAAAATCCTCAAGCTCTGAGAGTGAGGAAATCTGCTTCATGGCCAACAACTCTGAAGAAAAGGTAAGCACTTCTTTTGAAGATTTCACTGTTGAAGATTGGCAGGATGCTTATGCTGAACTAGTTGAAAAATATTCTGAAATGAGAAAAGAAAATAAACACATCAAAAACAAAATTGAAAACCTTTTTCATAACCAATCTTCAAACAACAGAATTTGTGAGCTAGAAAATGAGATAACAGAATTAAATGAAGAAAAAGAAAATCTCATGAACCTAATTGATGATCTAAAGCTTGCCTCTCAAAAAGCCACCCAAGAATTCAAAGACTTATCTGAAAAGCTGGAAATGGAAAAACAATAAAAACAACAAAAGATTGAAGAAATTAAAACTCTTCAAAACCAGCTAAAAGAAAGGGATGAAGTTATCCAAACCTTCACAAAATGTAAAGATAACTTGGAGGCATTGCTTGGAACAAATATGACAACAACCTCTCATGGATTAGGATTCAACAAGCAAAAACCAAAGAAAGACAAATCTGGTGAGAAAAAGGGCAAAGCATCATTAATTAAATTTGTCAAAGGTCCTAATCTTGAGAACACAGAAATCAAGCAAACATCAGACAAAACATCAAACAAAACACAAAGCAAATCAAAAACTCAAAAACAAAAGAAGACAACCAGGTCGACACAGTCTCCTGACAGGTCGACACCAGTCCACAGGAAGAAGGCTTCTGTGGTTGCTGTGTCGACACCAGTCATGGAGAGGTCGACCTGCTCAACATCAACAGCTACAAACAACTCAATCAAAAATTCAAATAAAGATTTGAAAAACAAGAAAAAGTCAAAGGAAATCATTTATAAAGAACCTTGGACCTCCAAGAAAGCATTTCAAGATGATTGGACCAATCCTTGGAGCCAATGGTATGACAACCCTTGTTGGTATCATCCACAATTTTTTCATCCAAACTTTTTGATGTACCAACAAAATCCATTGATTCCATCTCCTCATCTGAACTCCTATGCTCAAATGAAAAACTCCCCTCCCACTAAAAACAAAAATATTGGTGCTTTCATTCCTAAGGAAAAGAACAAACAGAAAAAGACTGAAAACACCAATGAAACAAAAGAAAAATAAAAAACAAGTCAAATTTGGGTGAGAAAAGATTTACTAACAATGTTCAAACATTCTGATGGTCCCAATTCTGTTTGGGTACCAAAATCTTCTCTATACTGATCTATTGTGCAGGAAGGTCGTGCACCCAACACCAATGTGTGGTTTCTTGACAGTGGGTGTTCACGACACATGACGGGAGACAGAGCCAAATTCTCATTCCTGATTGAAAAGGAGGGAGGGTCAGTGACTTTTGGAGGTAAAAATAAAGGAAAGATTATAGGATCTGGTAAGGTTGGTCAAACTTCCTCAAACTCTGTAGATAATGTTTTACTAGTTGATGGTCTTGATTATAATTTGCTCAGTATCAGCCAACTATGTGACAAAGGTCACAAAGTTGTGTTTGAATCTGATTTCTATAAGATAATTGACTCATCAACTGATTAAATCAAATTTTTTGGAAAAAGGGAAAACAATGTCTACATGATCAACCTAAATAAAAACTTTTCTGAAAATCTTTGCTTTGTTGCAAATAAAGATGAAATTGCATGGACTTGGCACAAAAGACTTGGCCATGCAAGTTTCAGAACAATGAATAAGTTGTTAAGATTGAATTTGGTTAAGGGTCTTCCTGAATCCTTCTCTAAAGTTGAAAATCAAGTTTGTGGGATTTGTGGTAATGGAAAACAAACAAGAAAATCATTTAAAAACTTCAATGAGGTACTCACATCTAAGCCACTAGAATTACTTCACATGGACCTTTTTGGCTCTACAAGAATTCTAAGTCTAAGTGGCAAAAGATATGGGTTTGTAATCATTGATGATTTTACTAGATTTACTTGTGTTATTTTTTTGTCCCACAAAAGTGATACTTGTCTTGAATTCAGGAACTTCTGTACCACTGTCTTAACAACTTATCCATATAAAATCAAAAATATTTTGACTGATCATGGGGGTGAATTTGAGAACATATCATTTTCTGATTTATGTGCTGAATTTCAAATATTCCACAAGTTTTCTTCACCAAGAACTCCAGAACAAAATGGAGTTGTGGAAAGAACTCTTGTGGAAATGGCTAGATCCATGATCTTAGGAAGTAATTTGCCCAAATCCTTTTGGGCTGAAGCTGTAAACACAGCCAATCACATTCTAAATAGAGCATTGATCAGACCAAAAATCAGCAAAACCCCCTATGAATTATTGAAAAACAAAAAGCCAACTGTATCTTATTTTAAAACTTTTGGGTGCAAATGCTTTGTACACAATAATAACAAAGAAAACCTTGACAAATTTGATGCTAAAAGTCAGGAAGCTATCTTCCTTGGCTATTCTGAGGTGTCAAGGCCTTTCAAAGTGTACATTCTTAAATCTAAAACTGTTGAAGAATCTCCACATGTTATCTTTGATGAAAATTCCTTTTCAACTGATAATTCTAAATCTTGTAGGGAAAGACAAGACACTGAAGAGGATGAATTTGTTGTGGACTCTTCACCAACCGTTGAGGAGTTTGAAAACATTGAAGAGAACCTGAACACCTCATCTTCAAGTGGTTCTGGTAATATTGTCCCAGAAGTGGGTACTTCTCAACAGGTAATTTCTGAACATAGATTTTTGAAAGATCACCCATTAGACAATGTGGTTGGCAATGTAAATGATAGAGTTAGGACTAGATCTTCATTCCTGCATGTTATTGAACAAGACCCACTAGCTCTAATTTCCCAAATTGAACCAAAGTCAATTGATGAAGCCTTGTCAAGTTCAGATTGGATTAATGCCATGCATGATGAACTTCATCAATTTGAAAGAAATCAAGTATGGGAATTAGTACCTAGACCTAGTGACCAAAGAGTCATTGGCACTAGATGGGTTTTCAGAAATAAGTTGAATGAAAATGGTCAAGTCATTAGAAATAAAGCTAGGCTAGTTGCAAAGGGGTACAATCAAGAATTTGGAATTGATTTTGAAGAATCATATGCCCCTGTAGCTAGGCTAGAAGCAGTTAGAATTTTCATTGCTTTTGCATCCTCCATGAATTTCAAAGTTTATCAAATGGATGTCAAAAGTGCTTTTTTAAATGGATATATTAAGGAAACTATTTTTGTTGAACAACCTCCTGGATTTGAAAAAGAAAAACATCCTAACCATGTTTTCAAGTTTAATAAGGCTCTCTATGGTCTTAAGCAAGCTCCAAGATCTTGGTATGACCGTTTGAGTACCTTTTTACTTGAAAAAGGATATTCTAGAGGAAATGTTGATCAGACTTTGTTCACAAAAATAGTCAAAAATCAAATAATTGTGGTCCAAATTTCTGTTGATGACATAATATTTGGCTCCACCAATAAAGGGCTATGCACTGAATTTTCAAATCAAATGAAGAATGAATTTGAAATGAGTTTAAAGGGAGATTTAACATTTTTCTTGGGACTGCAGGTTAACCAAACATCTGAAGTGATCTTCATCAGTCAAGCCAAGTATGTCAAGGAACTTCTCAAAAGGTTTGACTTTCAGAACCTCAAGCATTAAAGCACACCTATTGCTATAAATGCTAAGCTAGAAGAAGACTCAAATGGTAAGTCAGTAGACGCAAAGACCTACAGAGGTATGATTGGCTCTCTACTCTATCTTACAACTTCTAGACCAGATATTCAGTTTAGTATGTGTTTGTGTGCTAGATTTCAGTCTAATCCTAAGGAAAGTCACATGTTAGCTGTTAAGAGAATTTTCAAATATCTTGTTGGAACATGTGATTTAGGAATTTGGTATCCTGCTAATTGCAAGCTAGATTTGATTGCTTATTGTGATGCTGACTATGCTGGGTGTAAATTAGATAGAAAAAGCACAAGTGGCTTGTGTTTATTCCTAGGTGGGTGCCTTATTTCTTGGGCTTCCAAGAAGCAACATTCAATTGCACTGTCAACTGCAGAGGCTGAATATGTTGCAGCAGGTAGATGTGAAACTCAGATTCTCTGGGTGAAACATCAACTTCTCGATTACAACCAAGATTTAGGTTGTGTACCCATCCTATGTGATAACACAAGTGCAATAAATCTGTCTAAGGACCCCATTCAACATTCTAGAACCAAGCATATTGAGATTAGGCATCATTTCTTGAGAGATGAGGTTGCAAAGAAGTCCTTTGAACTCCATTTCATTGAAACTAAAAAACAAGTTGCAGACATTTTCACTAAACCCCTTCCTGAAATCAGATTTTCATCCTTGAGAAGAGAACTTGGTCTTTGTAAATGTCCACATTCTTGATCTCTCTTTAAGTTTGGGTTGAGTGTTATGCACTATTTAAGGGGGAGTTCTTTTCATATCATAACCCTTTGCTTCCTTCAGTCACATTGTCCATATCTCTCTCAATTCCACTTCTATTTCCTTTGGACAATAAATTCTTCAACTCTTATTGTGTTGAAATTTCTTGGTATATCAAATGGTGACTTGGAGAAGGACAGGTTATGCTTGTCTGGACACTTTCACTATGTTAGAGTATATGTCTCCGCCAAGTACTAAGAAATGAATATGCAATTGTTGAGGGGGAGCTTTTATTGTTAAAAGAAAATTATCTTTCTTGATTTCAACAAACTTGCATCTCTTTATTTTGATAGGAAATGATTGAAATCATCATCTCAGGAGGAGCTAGAAAATTCAAGTCATGACTTTTGCAAAATTCATAACTTTTCTTGCATTTCATCAATTTCCTGCATGATGTCATCATTCAGATATCTACAGTCTCCAAATGATCCTTTGAGTGATCTATCATATTTTTTACTAATCAACTGTCAACTATATTTTTCAACCCACAGAAATTCAGAACTCTTCCAAGATTGAAAACAACTTGTGTCTTGAAATTAAAACAACTCTTTGTTTGCAACTGATGTTGGATAAAATTGATTTCTATCTTAAAACTCTCAAAAATTTGAAAATTCAACAGAGCAATGACATTTGTGCTGAGAAACTGCACACCTTCACAATGAATGAAGTGTCATGCATGTCATGAGGCACTAATGTTATCTCTGTTCAAAGGGGATAAAAAATTCAAAATAAATTCAAAATACAGCAAAAATGTGCTATACTTTTTGATAATGACTGAGTAACTGGAAATATTGGCGTCTACAAAATGTATATTTTCATGTCAAAAGGTCATTATTTACCCCTTTGAGACTTGACAATGTATAAATCCTAAGTATCCAGGGACTATGGTGTGTAAAAAGCACTAGTACTTGAGTGAAAAAGATTTATATCATTTGATAGTCTATTACAAAAACAAAATATGTGTGTTAATGGAGTTTTGTTTAGAAAGAATCATTTTCATTTATCATCAAGTTGTTCCTTAAGATTGTGTTTTATTTTCAAAACAAGTGCATTCAGTCTAGAGGATATCTTTATTTCTTTAACATTGAGAAATATGGTAGCTTATAGTTGATTGTTAGATATATTATATCCCTCAAATCATCATTTAAGTGACTCAAATCTTTGAATGCTCATATCCTATTGGAAATTGTTTAAAACTTGAATTGTGATGAATTTCTTGCAAAATATAGCAAATGAATTTTTAAGTCTCTTAAAAATCCTTGAAATGACTATTACTCTCATTGATTATCTTTTTAAAGAAGTCCTAAAATTTCTCAAAAAATCTCACAAACAAATTCAATTTTTTCTTCAAGGCCAGGTCGACACCATCCTATCCCGTGTCGACACACACCCTAGGTCAGGTCGACACTACAGTCTTCCAGTGTCGACACTGCCCCCTTGCCAGACCTTTTTAAATCATGGGTTCCGGATAAGCCCTTGTTGTTCCTGTGGGGTATTGCACCACTGCAAACCCTTTTTCAGGCATCAGGTCGACCCGACGGTCTTCTTCTCTCATTTCCGGCAAGAAATTCCACATCTTCTCTTTCAATCACATACCTTTCTCAATCGTCTCTCTTCTCCTTCATCAACTCCCGATTCCACTCCTTTCTTGAAACCATGGTGAGAAAAATGGGTCCTCACCGTGGAGCAAGATCTCAGGCCTCATCTAGGCCAGTTCCGGCAGAGGATGATGTTCCTCAATTCGAATGAAGAACCAAAAGGCGCAATGACCCTGCAGAGCAACCAGGGTCCTCCTCTGCACCTCAGCCAGCAGCCAAGAGAGGTAGACCCTCTTCTTCGAGCAGAGGTAGGGTTTCTAGACCTGAGAATCCGGGCTCCTCTTCTGGAGATTCTACAGAGTCATCTTCATCATCTTCGTCTGAGTCTTCCAAGTCTCAAGACACCATTAGTGAAGCCAAGCTAATTCTGAAGCCCAGAAAAGTGGATTTGACAGATATTCAGCTAGCAAATACATTTCCAGAAATTCAGACCTACTTCTCTTTTCAGTCTTGGTTACTCTTTATTTCTGAATTTCAAATTATCTATCCAAGACTTGTTAGGGAATTCTACAAGAACTTGAAATGCACAGATGAAGGGTTTCAGTCAAAGGTTAAGGGGATTGCTATTGACTTTCCCACAGACATAGCTGCCTCAATTTTCAAAGTACCAGATGAAGGGGCAGATTATCACAATTTTGAATTTGTTCTTCATGAAGCCTATACCATCATGACAGGCCTTCCTGCTGATAAATCTGATCCCAAACAAACCTTTGTCACCAAATTCAACACAAACACATTTCCCCCTGTGTTGAGGGTCATCCACCATATGTTGACCACAATAATTACCCCTCAAGGTGGTGGAAGGGACAGGGTAACAGATATACAGAGGTTCATTCTCTATTGCATGGTAAAAGACATCAAAATCAATCTCCATGTAATATTGTATCAAATCATATCTGAAACAACCAGGAAAGACCTCAAGAGATCTCTTCCATATGCTGCACACCTGACTTCAGTGTTCCAGCACTTTGGTGTGCCTTTAGATAATGAGAAATCCCAGTCTATCCCTAAATCTAACATCTACACCTTTAAAAATATTCAGAAATTCATGGGATTTAGACTAGAGGGTACTCCAGTTAGGAGAGGGCCAGTTGTAGTTGAGGCCCCTCAAGCTCAAGAGGAACAACCTCAAGATCAAGGGGACCAGCCCAGGGTGAAGAGGAACAGCCTCAAGGTCAAGGGGACCAGCCCCAGGGTCAAGAGGAACAGCCTCAAGCTCAAGGGGACCAGCCCCAAGGTCAAGAGGATCAGCCTCCTTTGAATGAGGATCAGCCTCAAGTCTCAACTGAAGGTGACATTCCATTTCATGCCCGACTCTCACCTCAGTTTCAACATTCCTCTCCACATCCCACATTTCAAGCATCCACATCCTCTGGTGGACCTTATGTTCCACCAGAGTTGTTCTCTTTTGTAAATGACAAATTTGAAACCTTGAACACCTCTATTCAAACCATGTCACAAGCTTTTGAGTTGAGGATTCAACGGTTGGAGAACACTGTGTCTGCCAAGTTCATAGAGCAAAAAGCTGCCTCAGACTATGCAGCTCAAAGATTCAACAAATTAATTGGTACAATGGCAGATGCTTCAATTCAGCTGAAGGAGCACCAGCAAAAGTTGGAGACAGTTCTTCAGGGAATTTTGGAAAATTCCTAAGCTGATGTCTTCAACACCAAGCAGACATTACATGAGATCACCAGCACTAGGCTGTCTTTTGCTCATTTTGTGGATGATTTGGACAGCATGAGGAATTTCAATGCACACATTGACAACCAAATCACTAATTTGGCAAAGGAATTCAAGATCATGCAAAGGCCTCGTTGGTCAGCTGGATGATCTTCCTCTTCACATCCCATATCAGCTGATCTAGCCAGAATTCAAGCTACTTTGATAGAAAATTCAGATAGAATGGAACATTTCTTGCACACAAAACTCACAACCATTCAAGATCAAATCAAGTCCAGCCTGACTTTCATGGAGAAAAGACTGTCAGATATTGAGCAAATCTTACTTCCTCCTCCTCCACCTTCTTCATAATGTATATTTTTTTGATGATGTCAAAGGGGGAGAAGAAAGAAAGAGAACAAGACATGATTGTAATACTTTTGGAAAGATTGTAATGTTTCTCTTGAATGAAATGAAATGCTTTTTGCTTAGCTTGAATGAATTTCTCATTTGTGTCTTCAATTCAATGTGATTGAAAATTGTTATGTGAATGTGAATGTATGAATGCTTGTCAAGTTGCTTGACCTTCTCTATGCACAAGCAACTAACTTACTTCAAGTAACATTGTACTTGTGAAGTACAACCATCAATTGTGACTGAGTTTTTATTTAAAGGTCTTTGACAAGCATGAACACAAAAGAAAAATAAGGACTTTGAATAACCAAAAATTGCTTAAAATCACATCTCATCAAAACCTCATTATCATATGGATTTAATGTTGCCATCATCAAAAAGGGGGAGATTGTTGGGTTGAGTGTAATTTCATATCATTTCCCCTCTTATTTTGATGATGACAAATGTGATTTGAATGTAAATTAATTGAAACATGATAAACACATTTCACCTGAAATACATATTCAAAAAACATGCTTTAAAGCACACTTATCATTTGTACTCATAATAAAATATTTTACTAATGATATAAGTGTTTAATTTTCAGGTACAAAGACTTTTTGCAAAGATGGTGTCGACACACCCCACAATGGTGTCGACACAACACCTCAGACTCAAAGGCGAAAAGATGAAGAAATGCTAAGACTGTGTCGACACTAGTCAAAATCTAGGTCGACACGAGTTGCAGATTCCAGGAATTAGTCTACCCAGGTCAACACAGGATGAGGGCAGGTTGACACTGGACCTCGCTCCCAGAACAACCTGTTTTCAGAATTGGGATAGCAGGTCGACACCACCACCAGGGCAAGTCGACACTGGATCAATTCCTAGAGCAGCCTGTTTGCAGAATGGGACAGCAGGTCGACGCAATATGAGAGCAGGTCGACACTGGACCTCGTTCCCAGAAAAGCCTGTTGTCAGATTTGGGACAGTGTGTCGACACCACCACCAGGGCAGGTCGACACACTACAGAAATATTCCAACTTAATATGGATGATTGCCACGTGTCAGCCTAGGGCGATGGTGTATCAACCTAGGATAGTGTGCCCTTGTACCTAAAGGGTATCTTTGGAATCTTTTGGGTATAAAAGGCCCCCAATTGGCTATCCATCACATCAAGAGACCCAACGAACTCTTGGAGCCTCCAGAAAGTTCCCTTTGGCGGCGAGAAGAGTTCATCTCCCTCCTCTGCTCTCCTGGTGTCTTCTGAAGACCAATTCTCATCAATTCGATTGTGAGAATTGGGGAGTGATCGTTGAAGAAGCATTTGAAGCGCCTCAAGGAAGCAGATCAAGCAGAAGCATCCGTTGGAGAAGATTTCAAGGAAGATCCCCAAGTTCAAAAGTGCAGAGCATCGCTTGGGACTTCAAGAATCCAAGCCTCTTCCCAATCTGAGCTTCTACAAGGGAGTACACTGAAGAACAAAGTCTTTTCATACAATCCTCATTGTACTTTTGTTATTCTGAGACATTTTGAGATTGTGCAAGTGCTTCTGCATAATTCTCATGAATGTTCTCATGTTCGACATGATCTGCTGCTAGAAGATCTATGTCTTGTGTTGGTGTCTAGCAAAGTTGTTTGTGAGCCACTGTGCTCAGTTTGAGTCGTTGAACTCAAGTGTTTGTTGAGCAGTCTTGCTCAGGGATCTAGAGTAGTCTTACTCTAGAGTTGTGTGAGTTGTAAGCTCAGGTGTTGGAGTTATCTGGCTCCAGTGGGTGTGTTACCCAAGTTGTTTAGTGAATCCTCACTGGGTGTGAGGGGTGGATGTAGGAATCACATGGGTGATTTCCGAACCACCTAAAAATCTCTGTGCACTTGTCTATTTGTGGTTTGATTCTATTATCCATTAGACACTTGCATAGGATCGTTTAAGATTCACGTAATCAACCGGTTTCTCATCTATTTTATCAACTCACTTAACATCTCATTAGATCTGTGTTTTTCACTGTTAAAATTGCCTCTGATTCTCAAAGTATTTTTAAATTGCTTAAGCTTCCGCATATAGTCGCATAGATCTATTCATCCCCCCCCTTCTAGATCTTATCCATCCTTTTCCTCGATCCTTCACAAAGGAGTGTATGTGCTGCACGAGGATGATGATACTTGGACAAAGGAATAAATTTGTAACGAAACTCTCATTTGGAGCACTTTGAACATGATGTAGTGCTTTGTACATCCTAATGAGTTTTCAAGAGTCTCCACATGCAACTCAGCAAAGGAAATGTGGGACAAGCTTGAACTCAACTACGAAGGTACATCTGAGGTAAGGGAAACCAACACAAGCATGCTTGTATCTGAATATGAGATGTTTAAAATGAAAAATGAAGAAACCATATCAGATATGTTTGCAAGGTTCATGCTAATAATCAATGGATTGAAAGGTCTTAAGAAAGAATACTCAGAAAGTGACCTAGTTAGGAAGATACTTCGGTCTTCCATCCTCTTAGAATACTAAGGCCACCGTCATTGAGGATTCTAAAGATCATTCAAAAATGAAATTAGATGAGTTAATTGGTTCCTTGATGACCTATGAAATAAATATAAAGAGGAAAGAAACTGAAGAAAATCCTAGAAAAACAATTCCTCTAAAAGCCTTCAACAAAAATTCCTCTAGCTCTAAGAAAGATATTCAACATGAAAGTGATGACAATGGAACATATAGTGATAGTGAGAACGATGAAATGGCCATGCTCACTAGACAGTTCAAAAAATTCCTTAAGTTCAAAAGGAAAGGCTCAGGTAACCTCAAATCTTTTCAAAAGAAAGATTCTTCAAGTAAATTTGATTCGAATAGAAATTCTGACATTATAGTGTGTTATGAGTGCAAGAAACCAGGGCATATGAGAGGAGAATGCCCGGAGCTCAAGAAGAAACAAAAGAAGGACCAATTCACCTTCAAGAAAGCGAAGGCAATGTTGGCAACTTGGAGCGATGAAGACGAAGATGAGGACGCACAAGCAACCTCTGGAGATGAAGAGATTCATTGCTTAATGGCAAGGAGTGTGGACTCCACTGAGGTAAATTCTTCCTTCGAGAACTATACTGATGATGAATGGGAAGAAGCATACACTATAATGTTAGAAAATTTTTGTGACTATAAGTCTAAAAATAAAGCACTCAAGAAAAAGATCAATTCACTTGTTCACAACAAATCCAATGATGAACAAATTGCAATCCTAAATAAAGAAATTGAAATGATGAAAATTGATGAGGAAGTTCACAGTGAGGAAATGGATTGCACGAAAGAAAAACTGTAGGAAAATGAGAAAGAAAAACAAAGCCTAATCAATTCTCTTGAAAATCTTCAAAATGAACATCAAGACATTAAGAAAAAATTGGAACAATCTGAAAAAGAGTTAAAAGAAAAGACTGAAGATCTTACAAGATTTGTAAAAGGAAAGTAAAATCATGATGTTGTTTTGGGTGCAAGAATTAATGTAACAAGGCATGGGCTTGGATACCAACCAGTAAAACAAAAGAAAATTAGAGAGACATTGATCACATCCTTTGTTGATTGTAGTCCAAGCACAAGTAAACAAGTTCCTCCCAAGAGCAAGAAAATTCAAGCAAAGGGTAAGCAACAGCAACCCAAACAAAAGATTTCAATTGTTCAACAAACTAAGAAGTCTGTCGACAGACCCAATGAGAGCTGTCGACAGGCCTGGAAATATGCTGCTAAGGGATAGCCATCTAGGCATCAAAAGGGAAAAATGCTAATGAATGTTCATCAAAATAACAAAACAACCGCTTTGAGAAAATCTCCTTCATGCAAGGTTTGTAAGAAACTTGGTCATAATGAAAAACAATGCTGGAATAATTCAAACAAACTGAAACTCAAACAAGTTTGGATTCTCAAGCATTTACTTTTCGGAGTGAATGAAAAATTTGGACCCAAAGTAATTTGGGTACCAAAACCTCTTGTCTGATCCATCTATGCAGGAATGCCTAGCAGCCAAAAATCAAAACAAATGGCACTTGGATAGTGGCTGCTCGAGGAACATGGCGGGCGACAAAGAAATATTCTGTCTGCTAGTGGAGAAAGATGGAGGCCAGGTTGACTTTGGAGGTAACAATAAGGGCCAAATCATTGGCACAGGTAGGGTAGGTAAGTATGCCTCTAACTCAATAGACAACATGTTGTTGGTTGATGGTCTCAATCACAATTTACTTAGCATAAGCCAACTATGTGATAAAGGCCATAAAGTAATCTTTGAATCAAATGCATGCAAAATTGTTGATAAAGAAACAGGAAGTCTCAAGTTTTCTGGAAAAATGGTGAATAACATCTATTTAGTTGATTTATATGAACCAGAAAACAAAAATTTGTGTCTTGTTGCCAGTAAACATGATGAGTTGACTTTGTGGCATCATAGGCTTGGTCATGCGAGCTACAATGTTTTGCACAAGATCATGAGGATGAAATTGGTAAGTGGACTTCCTGAAATTTCTTTTAATAAAAATGAAAGTTTTTTTACGCATGTGCACAGGAAAAACAAACCAGAAAGTCTTTCAAATCAAAAGCACCAGTAATCACTTCAAAACCCTATGAATTGTTGCACATGGACCTTTTTGGACCTACTAGAACATTGAGTCTCAATGGCAAACATTTTGGATTTTTCATTGTGGATGATTTTTCTAAGTTCACTTGGGTCAAATTCTTGGCTCACAAAAATGAAGCACGAAAAGTCTTTGAAGAGTTCTTTAATAAAGTTGAGCATAGGAGCACAAACAAAATATGCTCAATCCGCACTGATCATGGGGGAGAGTTTGACAACAACTCTTTTTTCTAATTTTTGCAGGAATCAAGGGATAGATCACATGTTTTCCTCCCCAAGGACACTAGAACAAAATTGAGTAGTGGAAAGAAAAAATAGGACCTTAGTGGAAATGGCTCGCACTCTTCTGGTTGAAAGCCAACTCACAAGAAGCTTTTGGGCAGAAGCAGTGAATACCTCATGTTATATCCTTAATAGAGCCATGGTAAGACCTGTGATGAAGAAAACTCCCTATGAACTTTTAAAAGGTAAGAAACTCAGTATTGGGTATTTCAAGATCTTTGGCTCCAAGGTCTTCATTCATAACAATGATAAAGTTGACTTAGATATATTTGAAGCCAAAAGTGATCCAGGTATTTTTCTAGGATACCCTGAACACTCTAGAGCATATAGAGTGTTTAACAATAAAACTAGAACTGTGGAAGAAACTCCACATGTTATTTTTGATGAGTATCATGCAAGGAATAATGATGCAAATTTTCGCAGGTATGATGATGAAGATGAAGTAACAATACTTGGGAAACAAAATGAGAAAACTAAAGGAAATCCTCAAGTAGAAACAAAAACTAACAAGGCATACTTTCGCAGGTACAATGATGATGATGAAGGAATATTTTTTAGAAAATAAGATGATGATACTGAAAAAGATCCTCAAGAGGAAAAGACTCAAGATGAAAATCCTCAAGAACACCCTTCTCAAGAACAAGTTACACAAGATCAAGTTCCTCAAGTCCAAGATCAACCGGGTTCTTCAACAATCACAAATGTCAGGTACTCAAAAGATCACCCACTTGATAATGTAATTGGAAGTGTAAATGATAAAGTTTAAACTAGATCTCAAGTTAGACACATTGTTGAACAAGATTATTTAGCTTTTGTCACTCAAGTGGAACCTAAAAATGTTGAAGATGCTCTAAAAGAAAATTCTTGGATAGATGTTATGCATGAGGAACTAGGACAATTTGAAATAAATAATGTTTGGAGTTTAGTTCCTAGAACCCCTAAAATTTCTGTAATTGGGACAAGATGGGTATTTAGGAATAAACTAAATGAAGAGGGTAAAGTGGTTAGAAACAAAGCTAGACTGGTAGCGAAAGGATATAATCAAGAATTTGGGATAGACTTTGAAGAATCCTTTGCACCTGTAGCTAGGCTTGAGGCAGCTAGAATTTTGATGGCATATACATGCTCAATTAAATTCAAACTTTTTCAAATGGATATTAAAACTGCTTTCTTGAATGGCTACATCAAAGAAGAAGTATATGTTTCTCAACCACCTGGATTTGAGGACAATGCAAGACCTAACCAAGTCTATAAGTTGCACAAAGTCCATTATGGTTTGAAATAAGCACCCTGAGCTTGGTACGACCAGTTAAGCAACTTTCTGGTGAGTAAAAACTACTCAAGAGGTAAAGTGGACCAAACTTTCTTCACCAAATGTGTATGTAATCATATAATTGTCGTTCAAGTATATGTGGATGACTTCATATTTGGTTCCACTAATTTTTCACTGTGTGAAGAATTTTCTAAACACATGCAAAGTGAATTTGAGATGAGTTTAATGGGGGAGCTTCAATTCTTTCTTGGCTTGCAGGTAAACAACATGAAGATGGCTTCTTCATCAATCAAGAAAAATATGTCAAGAAGCTACTGAAAAGATTTCAGTTCGAATAAGCCAAGCCTGCCTCAACACCAATGAGTACAAGTGTTAAACTTGAAAATGATGATAAAGGTAAATTGGTAGATGCAAAGCAATACCGAGGTATGATTGGCTCCCTACTTTACCTTACTGCAAGCAGGCCTGACATACAGTTTAGTGTTTGTCTTTGTGCTAGATATCAATCTAGTCCAAAGGAAAGCAACTTGATTGCAGTTAAGAGAATTTTCAGATATCTCTCAGGAACACATGATTTAGGTTTATGGTATGCAGCAAGTAGTAGACTTGATTTGATTTCTTATTCTGATGCTGACTATGCTGGGTGTAGAATTGATGAAAAAAGTACTAGTGGGTACTATCAATTTTTGGGTGATTGCATGGTTTCGTGGGCATCCAAGAAGCATCACTCAGTTGCACTTTCCACTGCAGAGGTAGAATATGTTGCTGCAGGGAGTTGTGTGGCTCAAGTATTGTGGATAAAAAGTTAGTTGTTTGACTACAACATTGACATTGGATGTACACCTATCCTATGTGACAACACTAGTGCTATTAATCCCTCCAAAAACCCAATTCAACACTTAAGAACTAAACACATCAAGATTAGACATCATTTTCTGAGAGATGAGGTAGCCAACAAATCCTTGGAGCTTAGCTTCATACCCACTGAAAAGCAACTTGCTGATATCTTCACAAAACCCTTGTCTGAAGATAGGTTCACTTCATTGAGGAGAGAATTGGGCTTGTGTAAAATGCAATGAAACTTATACCCATTCTTGTAGTGTATTCTCTTTGTGTGTAATGACTATGTGGTATATCAAATGGTGACATGTGGAAGAACAAGTTATGCTTGTTCAGAAACTATCATTATGCGTGAGAAAATATTCTCCGCCAGGTATCCATAGTCAAGTTGCATATAAAGATTATCTACTTCAAATGGGGTATATATTTTCTTTTAGGTTGGCCCATTTACTTTTGAAACCAAATGAAAATCTGTGCTCATATGCTTATGAATGCTCTTTTGCGTACAAATGCTTCCCATGCATATGAATATCCTGTTTGAATTGCTTGAATGATGAGTCATCATATGCACACACTATGGGGGAGTGAGTTTAGGTTTGGTGAGTGAAATTCATGATGAAAAATCCCCATTCTTTATATGTCATAATTTCCCAAGCATGAAGTTCAAAGTTCTCTCTATTCTCAGCCTTAAACCTGATTTGTCAAGCACCTATCGACAGCCCCAAACACATCTGTCGACAACTATGTCTTCACAGACACTAGGCTTTGAAGCCTGTGTGCATCTGTCGACAGCCAGCATCCCAGCTGCCGACAGCCAGACTCAGTCTCTATCCTCCCCGCAGTCTATTCCATCAGTCTGTGTATATCTGTCGACAACCGGACTTTCCTCTGTCGACAGACATGTTCTCACTGAACCCAGTCTTTCAAAACTATCTGCATCTGTCGACAGGCTAAATTTGCTGTCCACAGATACTCATTTCAAATGAAATCCTTCATCTTTTCTCAACATCCTTCATGGCCATGTTCATATAACTAATGCAAGGTGAAAATTGGGTACTTACTTGTGTTATACTCTGTCGTACTCACATCATATCAAAGATATTGTCTAAGGCACAATGATTTTGACATACTATTCTTGTATGAGTCTAGGTTGTATCATTTAGAATACATTGAACAAATCTAATGGATTTAACCTAACTCAATTGAATAACTCCCTTGTGGATAATCATTTTTCCCATGTGCCTTGATAAGTCCGGAGGTCATTGAACTTTATGTCTTGCATTGGCTTTTAACCTTAAATACTCATTGACCTTGATTTACAAAACAAAACAAAGGGAGAAAAGCTACCTATTTCTAACACTCAAAAGATTATCAACAAGATAATGTATCAGGGCAAAGGGAGAGTAATGATGAGTATCACTGAGTAACCGGGGACATGGGCATCACAAATGTCTGTCTTCGCGTCAACAAGCATATTCATTATCTCTGTATAATGGTATGATGGTCACTCCCACTGAGTTACTGGGGGTACGGGCATTCCCCATGTCTATCCTCACATCAAAAGGTGATAGTGATCCTAATTACCACTTTTCCCATTAAATTAAGCAATAATTCAAAGTAGAAATAGAGTGAAGCCTCCATGCTTTTAAATCAAGGGCAATCTGATGTTTATGGTTGATTGCTCATGTAGACATCACTTTCATATACCAACTGACCATCACCCACTAAGAAATATGTTTTTCTACAATGGTTTTATTCAAAGGGGTTATCTTATTTTCATGTGTGTTTGTACGATGTCTTCTTAATGCTATAACTTGAGGCTACTGGGGTATTTTTTCATAACCATTGTAGACTTTTGACGCATCTTAATATCAGTGGCCGGATTTTGTGGGTCCCTTTCTATTTCAAATTCTTTCCAAAAGTCTTTAAAAAGGAACCCACGCCTCCTCATCCCTTCCCCACTTCCAAAAAACCCTCTCCTTCCTTTCTAAACCCTAACCTCCTTTCTCCAGGGCGCCAGACCTAGCTTTTGGCTTTTCCTGGTTCTTCTACTCTTCCTATCCCTTTCTCTCTTTAGAAATCTTCCCCACTCTGACCTCCTCTTCCTAATGGCTCCCAAGGGAAAATGACATGTTTCCCATCGTCGTCCCATCTCTCCAGAAGTTGGCGAAGGCTCCCGAGTCCCTTCTGAGTGTCGGAGCAAGCACCGCAATGATCGGTTGCCAGAGCTCGTCATCCCCCAGGGTTTGCAACTCACCATGGTACGGGGAACCTTCAGCAAATTCATGTAGCCTGGCTATGTTCACTTTCCATCCCTAGAAGACATGTTTCCAAATCTCCAGGCCCTGTTTGACACCCAGGGCTGGACAGTCTTTCTAAAACCACTGCCGTGACATAGTTTTTCAACAACCTCGGCATGTCTGCGGATGGCGACCTCTTCACATCTGTCAAAGGTACAAGCTTCAAGCTTACTCCAAACCTTCTCAGAACTACTCTTCAAATTCCCAACTCCGGGGCTGATGTTCTTCTAAGCCATCCCTCTGCCTCTGAGTACTACCAACTAATCACCCTTCAACCTTATGACTCCACCAAATATACTGTCATGCTTAATGCCAATTTCTTTCCTCCACTACACCGACTGATCCATCACATTTTCACCACCTTGATTGCTCCAAAGCATGGTAGTCGGGAACTCATCACTGAGGTTCATAAATCCCTCTTTTTCTTCTTCCTCAAGTGCGAGCAAATCAATTTGCCCGAACTCATGCTTGGTTTGATTCGTCAATGCTTCTACAACACCAAAAGATCAATGCCCTTTGCTTGCCCGATCAATTCACTTCCTCTCTTCATTGGCATCCATATTCCTGCCAATGAAATTGTCACCCTTAAATCGCGCAGTGCATTTGATCTTACAGCCGCCCATAGGATGGGCTACAAGTTCATTGATGGGAAAGTCACTAGGGACTTAAAGGGCAAGGAGCAGGCCAGTGCAGAAGATTCTGATCATGAAGATGCTGATCCGGACTCCCACGCAGAGCCCATGGACTCTCAAGGAGATGATGATGAAGATGCAGAAGATGCCGAAGACCATGAACTACTAGATCAAGCACCATCTATTACAGATTTCATCGCTGGTCATATGGCTCAAATGCAGCAACAACTTACCACCGGCTTTGAAAATCTCAACGCCCATTTTGACCATGTTGAATCAAGGATGGATGTCTTGGATGATACTCATGTGCAAATTCAGCATAGGCTTACCAGGCTCTCTACAGAGTTTTATGGGTTCCGTCATACCCCTGCTCCGGGGAATGACAATGTCTAGAGAGTCTAGCAATTCATCTGGGAAATGTAGTTCTCCTTTTCACTAGGTTTGGGTCATGTCACTGGTGTCTTAGTTTGTTGTGTCAGTCATGTAATTTCCCTTCCTTTGCCATTCTTTATGTCATGACATGCAAATCTTTTGTAACTGTGTGTACTGAATGATCGTTGAATGAAATTCACAGTTATTTGCCTAATTCCTCTTCATGAGTGCATGGTCTTTTTTTTTTTGGATGTTGCCAAAAGGGGGAGAAACATCAATTGTGCATAAATTGAAAATTTTGTCATCATCAAAACGGGGAGAATGTTGGGTTCTCATGTGTGATGGTTGTACTTAAATGTTTTTGATGATGAACAATGTTAATTGATGTTGAGTGAATGGTTGAAACATGATGATAGTGACAAAGTCAAAAAAGATACAATCATATAAAAACATGCTTCAATTGATCATCTATATATTTATTGTATCTCACTTAGAATGTTCTTTAATGTAGGTGTGAATGTATGCAAGACAAACATTCAAATGCAAGAGCAAAAGCTCAAGAAAATGACTTCAGGTAAACACCTGTCGACAGCCCTAAAGGTCCTTGTCGACAGATGAGCACAGGAAAGACAAACAAGCTTCAGGAAAAACAAGTGAACTGTGCCTGTCAACAGTAAGAAATCGCCTACCGACAGCCACACACAGAAAAGACCATTCCGGCACGACCATTGTTCAGGAAACTGGAAACCTGTCAGCATCTGTCGACAGACACAATACTGGCTATCGACAGACGAAGAGAAAACTCAGTTACGAGATTTGGATATGTTTTATATTTGGGTGTTTCCTTTTAACATGTCTCTCCAAACTTGGACACCCATATATATAGAACATATTGAGGTATTTTCGCAGAAAAGAAGCCACCATACCAAAACCCTAAGCAACACCCAAGAGAGAAAGCTTCTTCCTGCTGCTCTGCTTCAACCCTTCGTCCAGAGCGAGGAAGATCCATCTTCCAAACGGAGTTGAAGTCGGTTCGTCCACGGTTCAAGCTACTACATCATCTGAGGATCATCAAAGTGAAGCTTGGAGTTCTTCTGGACGACCAGCGACAAGAGTTCTTCATCTAGATTTGTTCTTTCATCTCAGAACTCTTGTCCTTTCATATTTCTCATACATCTGTGTGTGTGGTTGTGATTCAAGCATCCCTTGTGCTTGATTCACGTGTGGCTAGTTGTTCTGAATGTGTGTTTGCTTCAGAAAATGTGGGTGAGTGTGTTGTAAGAGTCGAACTCACTCATAAGCAGTCATTCTGCGTGTGTGTGTGGACGGTGGATGTAGGATACACAAGTTGTGTACTCCGAACCACCTTAAATCATCGTGTCTGTGGTTTGAACGTTTTATGTTAGATGTTTGGTAGGCACATTGGTTTCTCACACATCAAATAGATTGTTATTTGTTCTGCTCATAATCAATATATACATCTTAGCTCGAATTCAATACAATTCTATTTGAGATTTCGATAAGTTAGTGTTACCATCGAAAAGAAGGTCATAGTGTTTCTAGTTGGTAGTAATCTATTCAACCCCCCCCCCCCCATTCTAGATTACTGTTAAGATAGTTCTGCATATCTTTCAGTACCATTGAAGTGCCCAGAAGTTAGTGTGCATGTATCTTTCTTCTCTTGACATTCTTGACAAGATCATTCTCTTCTCATCTTCATTCTTGAGTATACCTTTATTGAACACAAGACCAAGTTTTTTTTAAATAAACACTATACCTAGAAGTGGTAATGACACCACCATCTAGGAGGTAATTATATAAATTGAATATGCCAAAGATTAGTACAATCGAATGCTAGGCAAGCCTAGCTTATCAAGGCGAGCTGCACCCCTAACAGTCGAAGGCAGCTGATGCGAAGAGGGAAAAAACAAAGAATACATATTGTTGCATGCGAAATGGGATCAACAATCAGTCACCGTGTTTGCCTCCCTATAGATATGCTTGATGGTCATGTTTTCTGATAGAATGCTCCAAATTTGTCTCACATAAGGTAGGATGGTCCAAGGGCAGATAATATGGATTCCAAGGTGGCATAGATCCTTAGTGCATGTCAATGACTTGTGAACTGATTGTCTTACTCGTGAAAGATACATGCTTGTTACATGCTTACTTGCTTGCTTGTGAAATGGCCAATCTTGTTACATGTTATCTTGCTCTTGCTCGTGAAGTTACCATCTTGCTAGATCATTTTTCACTCTATCCTGAAATCTTGATTACCACTTTCTTGCTAGACTGGTCATTACAGCTCTTCATCTTGCTATCCTGTATGATACACTAGTCACATTTTATTATCGTTGTTTTAACTGCATAGTTCATGTCATATTCATGACTTCTAGCTTTTAGAATGTTAAATACTTATATCATTGCTGGAAGATGTAAATCCTATTAGGCTAGTGTGCTCATTACCTACTTTCCAACATTTCAGGAGAACATGAAAAGAAATAAAGAGTTTTAGATTTATGATTAGCGCAAATTAGTTATGTTATATGTGATTGCTCGCTAGAGGCTTATTTGTCGACTATTCATGTCTCAACGATCAATGAACTCTTCCACTGCCATGCTTTGGGGAGTGACATCGTCTGTCACCTAAAATGTTAAGAAGCAGGTAATGAGCAAACTAGCCCAGTAGGATTTACATCTCGATGTGTGGGCAATGATATAAGTGATTTAACGCATTAAAGATTAGGCAAGCAAAATTATTAAGATATGCATGTACAAGAAATCTATTAAACATGACATGTGAGAAAGATAGTTTGAACATGAGTGATTGAATAAGAGCAAGATGGTATAACGATCAAGAACTAGCAATAGAGTAGTATTTACAAGCACGTAGGATATTAATAGTTTGCAAGAACGTAGGATGGCCATATCACGCAAGCAAGCAAGCACGCACGAGTAAGAACTTTTAACATGTACAGTAATCAGGCATGATGACATAATGTGCACTAAGGATCTATGCCACTTGGAATGCACACAATGACACGTATATATGGTTATGTATCTAGCATTCAACACGCAAGTACTCTCAATGCAGATACAATGCTAGTAATCATTATACCCCATGGTTAATAGTATATTTTCGACTCTTTGTTGATGGGGCTAGACTAGAGCCCTTGCACACTCACGATATCTGATACACATTTCACTATTTCAAATGTAGATACCTACAGTCAATCATGGCTAATAACAAGGGTTTCAAGAAGTATACATTTCAATATCATGTTGATAATGATTTCAAGAAAGACAAGTCATGTGAACATGATTTCATGATAACAATAGTCGAGAGAGAATTTTGGCAGCATAACGACGCAATTTATGATTTAGTTAAATCTTTACTTTATTACCTTGGTTTATGATTATAAAGCCACACTCACGAGAAAGAGATGAGAGAGGAAGTGCACTCTATCTTCTGGGAACTTCAATGGTACAACCAACTCGGTCTCTATGAAGGAATCCACAAAGTACAGAGAATTACAGAGGTCATGCTGGATAGGTCCCTAGTCTACCAGAACGGAATTGTTGGGGAACTGATCGGCAGCCCTCTCTCACACGACTCACACGTAGAGATCATAGGAGAGATTAAAGAAGAGAGAAGAAAAACATAAGAACACCAGATTTACGTGGTTCGGAGGCAACGCCTTCCTATGTCCACGGCCACATCAGCGAAACCAATACTATGTGTCAGAATCATTATAGTACAAGGAGAATCCACCCCACATTATATACTGGGAGGTTAGAGCGCCATAATCGAGAGTTACAAGGACAAAAAACGCCCTTAACTCAAAAACGCAAAGTTGTCAGACTCGGGGTGCGTTGACCTTATTCATGGGTGTGTCGACCTTATTCATGGGTGCGTCGACACACCTCAACCTGTGTCGACCTCAGGTCAACAGTGCGTCGACACTGTCCCTTCTGTAAACCAAATTTAGCTTCTGGGGGCGCTGCCCCCGGAGACCCCAGCAGGGGGTGCTGCCCCCCTTGATCCGCGACTCCGAACCGATCCTCATTTGAAAGTTCAGGCTCCACACTCTAACAGGAATGTCTAGTAGAGAGTTTCCAATCCCCCAAGAAACGCTGCCTATTGTGCAAATGTGTGGTGTGCCTCAAATATCACAATCCACTGATTAAAAACAAAGTGGAAAGCAAGTAACATGACAACCTAATATAGATCAATTATAACATTATAAAAACATGTTTTTTTTTTGCATTTTAACATGATATACTTCCAGTTTAATAACAAGCTACAACATCAAGATGGAATATATCAATCTTATGATGGATAGATCACACAATTAAGAGCAAATAGATTAAACTTTCAGGTTGTTAAGACTTTTACATGGATTGGCAGTTTTTAGGCTACTGAACAGACAAGAAAACACTCTACAACAATGTAGACATGCAATACCCAGAATATAACATTGACTGAACATCTCTGGAATAGTTTAGAAATTACGACAGGTTCAGTCGTCGCTATTTTCAAAGGCCCTTAGCAGTTTAAATAGATTTCGGGTAGTAAAATGTCTGTCTTTTAAATCACGATAGGTGTATTGGTCGCCTTTAAATCACAACGGGTAGACAGGTCACGTTTACCATGAAATCATGGCGATGCAACATGTCACCTTATCAAGGGGTTTTCAAAATACTCATATAAAATTTCACAACAATCGAGGGCGAGAAAAACAGATCAAATCGTGACAGGGGTGTATGGTTGCAAATATGATCGGCGCTAAAATCCATGCGGCGCACAGTTTGAGGCATCAATGCTATCAGAACAGACCTAGAATGCGACGGGTTGTGCGATCGCAACATAGGTAATTGTGACGGGTCAATCTATCACAATACCAAGCTATAAATCTCAATGTCTGGAGTGGTCGTGATTTAGTGTTCATCGTGAGGACTTGTAAAAATGGAGCAATAGTGCTTGTTTGACTTATAACATGAGATATAGGGTTCTTGGGATAAAAGTCTGAACATACAAATTGTAGGGGATGAAGACTAGAAGAGAAATATGGCTTTCGTTTGATCGAATTTGGTCTCGGCATGCGTTAAACATGATGAGAACACTAAGAACCCTAACTTTGCACGACGAACACAAAACGCTCAATACTCTTAGCATGGTTGATAAAAATTGGGCAAAAGAGATGCAAATGAAGTTAGACTCGATGATCTTCAACATGGTATATGATTTATTAACATTTGGCCCTAGATCACCTACCTTTGATCGCTCCTAAGAGAGGTCTTCTGTAGGATGAAGAAGAACGTGTTCTTGGGAAGAAGGCTCCAATTAGGGTGATCTCCTCCTCCTCTGGTGCTATAGCCAACCTCCACATGACCCTAGCAAGATGGTAACTCATCCCCAAGGGGTTTATAATTAGTATTTAAGGGTTTAGGGTTGTTTGGAGTCCCATTGCAACTAGGAAAGAGGGAACTCCATGATTCGGTTGATCCTTTCCAAAACTTGAGGATACCCATCCCAATTAGAGTGAAATAGCTATTAAGAAACCTCATATTATGGTTGGGCATGAATTTGGGGTAGTTTTAGCAGTCTATTTATCTAAAATTTTCCCTAATTTCCCTTTCTAATTTATGCCCAATTGAAGCTATGAATTTTGGGAATTTATTGCCATTAGATTTTTGTTCTTTGGGCCAAAAGTGTGTATCTGTCCCATAATACTATTTGATGGTTGACTCATCTTATTTAATGTTTATCCATGGATTTTATTTTATTCAATGAATATTTTTATCACATACGACCATGATGCGTATGTTTTTACCGTTTTTATAATATTAAATTATTATTTTTAAAATTTTAAATTGCTAAATTTCTAGGGTGCTACAGTCATGTAGTGCAATGACTAGGACAAGGTTTTGTTGGCAACCTTTCAACTTGAAAAGGATGCTCGTGCATGGTGGGAATCACTGGAAGCCACGTTGCAAGGACAACCAATAATATTGGGGTAGTTTATTGAGCATTTGAACAACAAGTACTTTTTGGAGAGAGTGGAAGAAAGGAAGGTAGTGGAGTTTGCTACGTTAAAATAGAGAGGATTGATCATGGCTGAATATGAGGTGCAATTTTCACGATTGGCCCATTATGCGACACATCTGGTTGAGACTGAAAGAATGAAGGCTAAGAGGTTCCTTAATGGTCTGAGGCCCCAATTCATCACTCAACTGGCGCCGATGGACATTCAAAACTATGCTAATATGGTGAAGAAATCGCAACTACTTGAGGATGCAATGGAGACTGCTGAGAGAATCAAGGGAAGGCCTGTCAAGAAGGAACAAATTTCGATTATTGGGATGTTTCAACCAACTGTTGGAAGGAAAAGGCCCAGTGGTGGCTCAGTTATTCAACCAAATAAGAAGCCAAGAGGGACTGGCATGCAGTCAGCAGTGGCTCCATCAGAAGGGTGTGAACACTCTGGCAAGGGTGGACACCGATCTAATCAGGGCTAGAGAGCTTAGGGCAAATGTATGTGATGTGGGAGTCAAGACCACAAGATTTCAGATTGCCCTATGATGAAGGAACAAACGCCACAGGACAAATGCCAGAATGGACAAAGGAAGCAAGGTCACCTCCAAGCAATTATAGAACCAGAAGTTGTACATGAAGGAGGAGTTATGGAAGGTACTCTCTCCATACTTTCCAGACCTGCATTGGTTTATTTAATATTGGAGAAATGCACTCATTTATATCCTAAGAATTTGCGGAGACACTTCCCATCAAGTCGGTACCCTTAGCTTTTGAATTTCCAGTCACCACTCCCCTTGAGGAAAGGACTCAACTCTTCCAATATTTTCCTACTGCTAATGTGGATATTTGAAGGAAAAACCTACTAGCAGATTTAGTGTACATGCCTATGGAGCATTATGATGTGATTTTGGGGGCTGATTGGCTAACCCAACATAGTGCTAGCATTGATTATAGAAAAATTAGGGTAACTTTTAGTGAGCATCTGAAATTAGTGTACTAGGTACCAAGAGCCAAAGGCATCTATCTGCCCTCCGAGCCCATAGACTGATGAGGAAAGGATGTGTAGCATTCCTTGCTTAGATGATAGTAGAAAAAAAGGAGGTGAGAGTAGAAGACATTGTTGTAGTTAGAGACTTATTGGATGTGTTTCTAGATGAGCTACATGGTATTCCCCCTCAAAGAAAAGTCAATTTCTCTATCCCATTAATCCTAGGAGCTGCCTCTGTCTCTCAGGCACCTTATAGAATGTCGTCGACAGAACTAAAGAAGTTAAAAGAGCAATTAATGGAACTTTTAGAAAAAGTGTTTATCAAGCCCAACACCGCACTGCGAGCACCTATACCATTTGTCAAGAAGAAGGATGTTTAGGATCGAATATATGATGTGAATAGATCTAGAAGGGGGGTTTGAATAGATCTAACACCAAACACAGTGGAAACTTACGCAAATTAAAAATTACTTTGACTTACGAAAACTGTTCAATCAAAACTCATAGATCTGATATGCTTGTATGTGATTAATGTGTGTGAAACAATTAATCAAACATGATGTGAATGTGTAGACTAGTGTGTGAGCAAACTGTCAAACACTGTGTAGGCGAAATCCCTATGCATGCATCTAGCACAAAGACAACAAACAAACCATGGTGCACAGAGGATTTTTAGGTGGTTCAGAAATCACATCTAGTGACTCCTACGTCCACCCCTCATACAGTGTGTAACACCCTCTTCCCACCATACACACATAACACATAACGTATGTATGGAAGAGGGGTTATGCTGACAAAATTCATTATGGGCAGACAAATCTGTGTTATGCACAAGACCAACAAACCATTCCATAAAGTCATCATTAAAAGTATTATACATTAACAAGGTTCATTTGTAATAACATCCATAATTTACATAAGGCCAAACACTCTCTCTAGACTTTTAATACTACAACAAAAGTTCCTAGAGAGTTGCTAAGATAATGCTCTTCTTCTAGATCTATAGCGGAAATGAAAGTACTTTGTAGCTGAAATTGCATCCACCTTCAATCTGAAAGGGTTTGGAGAAAACAAAGGCATGAGTTGGGAGACTCAATAGGTGGAAGTAAGCAAAAGTCTTTCAATCAAATCCTGAACAGTAGCTTTGTATGACATGATAACTTCATTTTCGAATGTCCAGAATTCAAGAGTTGAATGTATGGAAGTTGTAGAAAGTACGGATTTAGATCCGGTGTTAGAATAGAGGTCAGAAGCCAAATTTCATAATTCAATCTGATAAAACTTGAGCAGTTAAGAATAGGAATTCAAATTGCATTACTAAATGAATATTCAGAAAGTGTCTATAGATCAATGACATACTAGCTCATGAACTTTCAAACTTAGCATAACAAATTACCCAATTTGATTTCATAATGGGCCCAAACGAATTTCAGAAGAAAAGTCATATATATCATTCAAGATTCAGATCATAACTTAATTTAGAAATTGAATTCGACATGCATCATACTGCTCTCAAGAGTTTAATAAATAATGTAAATACATCCTTAGTGCCTAGGCGATTCCAGCACCTTGGATCTTGTTCATTGCGCTAGAACAAACTAACTTGGATTTACGTAAATACATGAGCACAAATTGTCGCCATAATCAAACCACTGACTTGGATTTACTTACAAATTGTCACCCACAGCTAACCACAAGTGACTGGTGCTATCACAAGTGATCCTAATTCCCTCTTTGAAGAGAGCACTGTCTTAAAATCATAAGTCATATTTCATGAGCACAATAGAGATAGAGATTCAAAGATGGGTTGGTTGATGGTTAAATAAGTCATCATGGTGGTATAGTAGTTTAGAATCCAATAAAATAGGAAAGCCAACTTGTTTGGTCAATACAAGAGTGTACCAACTTGAATTGATGAAGAAATGATTATGTTTATCAATAAATACTGGTCGTTGTCGACAACTACTGGTTGGTTGTCGACAGCTACTATTCTATCAAGAACTGCATTCATGAATTTGGGTTTTAGTTGTCGACAACTACTGGTGGTTGTCGACAGATGACTGGTGGTTGTCGACAGATGACTGGTGGTTGTCGACAGCTACCGGTTGGTTGTCGACAGCTCTGGTTTCTGAGTTCTGGAATTCATGGGCATCTGTCGACATATATGATCTGTCTGTCTACAGACATTGGTCTTCTTTTGGGAGGGGTTAAAATCGGTTGGAAAAACACTTTTAAAGTGATCATAATGTATATTGAAGGTCAACCAATGGTTTTGGCTCTTAAGCACATTTCTATACATAAGATTCCATGATCAACATGATGAAACAACTAAAAGGATGAAGTGAGGAGACCTTCACAGTACGGATAGCTTGTGGGGGAAATAAGGAGTGAGAGAAAAGGTAATAACAAAGGTGGAGGCTCAATATCAAGGACTCTAATTGAAGGAGGAAAAGGGAGAAAGGGAATTCCTACCTGACGATGAAAAGAAACCTTCCTTCGTTCTTCTACTACCTCCTGGGAGTAACCTCTCCTACAACAGTAAAAGAGATGATGTAGGTGTCCAAAGGGTACGTAGGAATGAATAAATGGGGTTTATATGGGCTATCCTAGCTACAAAAAGGATGAGGATGAAGGAAATCCTCATCATTCCTCAACCTCCTCCATCAGCCACATTAGGAGCTTATCAAAGCCCACAGTTTCATGTGCTTCCATGCATGCCAACACGTAGAGGGCTAATCCTAATGATTATTCTAACTTGATGTTGACTTTAGCCACGTTGGGAGGGCTTTTACCCACATCCCAACACGTGTCATAGCTTTGCTTCAAGTCTAAGCATCTTTCAAGAGTAGAAAAAAAATACTACATAAATTCTTCACATAAATGCAATTTAATTCGTCTGCTCCATTTGGACCTTTAATTTATAAATATGTGAAAATTCAGCTGGTCCTTTTGTCCCTAAATTTTTATGCGTAGATGATGTCCATTCAAGTTGAAATTTCAAACATAAGCTAATAGGAAGGTTTTACAAATTATGGTAATTTTAGTTTAATTTTTTAGAATTAATTTTTCACCCAGCAAAAATTAACCGAAAAATCGTTACGTCGACTAAATCTCGAAATCCACACGTCAATAATTCTAGATAGTTGCATTTCTAGTATCAACAATTTTTTTTGGAAATTATGGAGTTTTCGGATTTCAATTCCGTTACTGAATTCTGATGGCGCCCTGTCAGAGTGCCCACATCTGAAGACAGTACCAGAATTACTTTAATAATATAGAAATATTTCTAAAATAAAGATAATCAGGTTTCTTGTAAGTATTTATGTCTTTTATGAAAATTAGAATCTTCTCTAATTTTTTATATCATATTATTATTTTCGTATTAAATTTTGGTGTGTTACAGAACATATTTGGCATGCTATGAAAATTTTGATTCTTATTCCAACAAAATTTGGTAAGATGACCAGGTTCATTGCAATTACATCAAATTGGAATTTTACTTACTTGGTACTTACCTTTGCTTGTATGTGACTGTCGACAGTCAGCATGAATTTGTCGACCTATTCCTTTGTTCTGACTTTCAAGAACATTTTTCTTCAACTAGCAATTTTTCTCAATATGTTCAGATTTATGAGATTGAAGGCCTGTAGGTACTTTTCTACCTTGGTACACATTTTTCTTGATTTTTTGTGTTTTCTTTGAAATTTTCAATACATATTTCTGTTTGTCTTGTTGATCAATTTTTGTACTATTGTTCTTATTATTGCAGTGAGGAGAGTTTTTGGTGAATTTGACTTGTTGGTATTTATTCGCAACACTATTCATCTTGGGGAAAGTTTCTAAACTTTTTATAAAGGATGTGTGTATTTTGTTTCTTAAGTTCTTTTTGTTCATTGGATTATAACATAAACTTTCTTTTTGAAAATTAACTTTCATTCTAAGAAGATTATCAAAATGTTGAGTTCCTTTAACAAATTTAGACAAGGTAGATTTTAAGTCATCAACAATTTTGTTCAATTCAACAATTTCCATTTTAGAAACTTTGTTTTCACCAGAAGCAATAACTAGCTTATCTTTTATCTTTTCCTTTTCCATTTTTAGTTCAACAACTTGATTTTCTAGAACATTGCATTTTCCAATCATATTATCGCACTTATCTTCCAAAGATCTATCAGAAAATAAGCATTCAATTTTCTTTTTCAAATGATAATTTTCTTCAACAAATTGTTTAAGCTTTCATTTACGTGATGATTATGAGCCATATTGGAAATCTGTTTAGTTAATTCATCATTGTCAAATTTGAAGTTCTCATTTAGATCAATCATTTTTTCTTCTCATTTTTCAGATCAATAACTTCAGATTCTAATATCTCATGATAATCTTTTAATCCATTCAAATTATTTTCACAAATTTTGACTTCATCTTTCAAATTCTCTTTCTCAGAATTTAGCTTTTCAACTTGATGTTTCAAATTTTCAGTTTTTGTTTTCAGTTCTTCATTTTCTTCATAAAATGTATGAATATTATCAATTCTCATTTCATTCTTCATTTTTTCTTTTAGCTTCTTATTTTGAGATTTTACCTTTTAAACTTTTCACAAAAATATTCATAACATTCCATCAACTTATCATAAGATAATTCTTCATCATTATCATCAGAGTATGAGTTAAAAGGATCATCAGATTATACCGAACTCTTTAAACTTCTTGAGTTGTATGATCTAGGAGTGTCTTTTGACCTTCTTGATTTTCTAGCTCATTAGATGACGAATCTTTGGAGTTTCTTGAGTGTACCTTGAGAGCTAGCACTTTTTCTATCTTCAGTCTTCTATGCAGAACAAAATCAGATTTAGCATTAGCATCATCAAAATCAATAATCATAGGTCTATTTTTTATTCTTGCATATTCGGCCATATTACTGCTTCAGTTCTAAATAATTGATTCAGTGCAGAAATAAAAACATATCTAAACTCTAGAAATTAATTCACAAATCAGATCAGTGATCAGAGTGGTTTACCCACTTTAATACCAATTGTAGGATCTAATATATGATGTGAATAGATCTAGAAGGGGAGGTTGAATAGATCTGACATCAAACATAGAGAAAACTTAAGCAATTTAAAAATTACTATAAATTACTAAAACTATTCAATCAAAACTCACATATTTGATCTGCTTGTATATGATTAATGTGTGTTAAATAATTAATCAAACATGATGTGAATGTGTAGACTAGTGTGTGAGCAAACTGCTAAGCAGTGTGTACACGAAATCCCTATGCATGCATCTAGGGCAAGGACAACAAACAAACCACAGTGCACAAAGTATTTTTAGGTGGTTTAGAAATCACATATAGTGACTCCTACGTCCACCCCTCACACAGTGAGGCACACATTACTCATTAAAATTGAGTACAACATGTTTGGTAATGTGGTGTTCATTTTATTTTGATGATAACAACCGCATGGCAATATCTCACTATGATTCATGAACTTTGGATGATGACTAAACTTGGTTATGACAATTGTTGATAATATGTGTTTTGATGATGACCCCAAGTACATTGTTATTCCATACAGGTACACAAAAAAGTTTTCAAGTGTCGATAGATAAGCCTCTAGGAAAAGTCAAAGTGCACCAGTTAAAGTTAACTAGTCGAACTACACCAATTGAAGCTAACTAGTCAAAGTGCACCAATCAAAGTTAACCAGTCGAAGTGCACTGGTTGAAGTCAACCAGTCGAAGTTAACCAGTCAAAGTGCACCAGTTGAAGACAACCAGTCGAAGTGCACAAGTCGAAGTTAACGAGCTAAAGTTCAACAATCGAAGTTCGACAACTGAAGACTGAATTCTAAGATGTTCTGGATGACTCAGAAGTTGTCGACAACCTACAGACGTCTGAGGACAACTTCAGGCTACCCTAAAAAAATTACTTCAGGATGGAAAAATTGTTGCAGTAGCTGTCGATACTGTTGTGCGACTGTCGACATCCATAAAGGATAGCGACCAACACATGAGCAACACAAAGACTTAATTAGGGCATCCTTTCCTCTTACATATGCATTCCCATGTACATGTGAGGATAAGGACACACCTATAAAAGGTGTCGTTTGTCTCTTTTTGATGAGTGAGGCCACACACATCTCTCAAGGAGCCTGCGGTGGCCAGAAAAGGCTCTCTAGAGCATTGTTCAAGTTCCAGAGCAAGCAGTCTAAAGATTCATTTGTGGAGGTCGATTAGAGATCAAATTCATCATCAAGACTCGTTGATTTGCATCGGAAGATCTAGACAAAGGCTCAAGGAGGATTCGAAATCAATTTCTTCTATCTTGTTTTTCCTCCGAATTGCTCATATGGATTTCAATTTCATCTTGTTCAGTGTGAAATGTGAATTAAGCATTTCCTATGCTCAATCTCATGTGTGTGTGTGTTTTGATCTAAGAACTTTCTCCTCTCAAATCGTGGTCACCTGTGTGTGTGTTTCAAACCTACTTTATAAGCAATTTATGTGTGTGTTGACGGTGGATGTATGATACACAAGTTGTGTAGTAAACCACCTTATATTGTTGTGTTCACCTGATTTGATCTCAATTTACGCTAGACATTTGATAGGCAGGCTTTATGAACACTATTGTTGTTAATTTGTCACCATTGATTTTACTATATGCACACACAACTGGTCTTAGATCTGTTATGCATTCGCATTACTGTCTATATCTATAGTAGATTTTGAATTCAATCAGTGATTTGTCAAAATTGAGTGAAATCTATTCAACCCCCCCCCCCTCCTCTTCTAGATTTCCCCTGAAGCTAATTATGCGTCCTTCAAATTGTATCAGAGCTGGTTTCTCCTTTGTGAAGTTTAATTTTTTGATCTAACGAGCAGGAGAGATCATGAATGATGAATACAAATAGGGGATTCATGGCAGAGGGACACTCAGTCACTAGACAACCATTCTTTGACAAAACTGACTATTCCTACAGGAAAAATAGAATGCAAGTGTTTTTAAGAGCTCAAGATTATGAATTGTGGAGAATTGTTGATAGAGGACCTGCAGAATTGCCTGAAGCAGAAGACACTTGGACTAGGGAGCAAAACAGGAAGGTCACACTCAACTGGAGTGCGATGAACATGATGCAATGCACCATTGATCCCAAGGAATGTTCAAGAGTATCATCCTATGAGTCTACAAAAGAAATGTGGGATAAACTTCAACTTATCTATAAAGGTACGTCTGAGGTAAGGGAGACTAAGGCTAGCATGCTTGCATCTGAGTATGAAATGTTCAAAATGAAAAATGAAGAGACAATTTCAGACATGTTTGCTAGATTTATGATAATTGTAAATGGTCTTAAGAATCTTAAAAAGGAGTACAGATAAAGTGACTTAGTAAGGAAGATAATTTGGTCTCTTCCATCTGCTTGGCACACTAAGGCCACTGTCATAGAAGACTCTAAAAACTTGTCCACAATGCAATTAGATGAATTGATAGGATCCTTGATGACATATAAAATTAACTTAAAAAGAAACATGATGAAATATGAAATTAACTTAAAAATAAATGAACTTGAGGCACTCAAAAGAAGTCAATTGCATTGAAAGCTTCATCTAGTTCAAATCTTGAGATTGAAAATGAGGAGGAAGAAATGTCTAGTGATAGTGATACTGATGACATGGCTTTGTTGACTAGACAATTTAGGAAGTTTCTCAAGTTCAAAAAGAAAGGACAAGGTAAATTCAAAACTTTTCCTAAGAAAGATTTTTCAAACAAGCTTGATTCAAATAAGAAAACTGACATGGATATTTGTTATGAATGCAAGAAGCAGGGACATATGAGAGGTGAATGTCCATACCTCAAAAATAAATTGAACAAGAAAAAGCAAGTGTACAAGAAGCCCAGAGCCATGATGGCTACCTGGAGTGATCAAGATGAGCAAGACCAAGAAGAATCTAAGGATGAAGAAATCACATGTCTAATGGCAAGAAGCGAAGACAACAATGAAGTAAGTCTCTCTTTTGAAAATTTCACTACTGAAGAGTGGGAAGAAGTTTATACTATTCTCTTTGAGAAATTATGTGAATATAGTTCTGAAAACAAGGCCTTGAAAAAGAAAATAAATAGTCTTGCACATGACACCATAGCAAATGAGCAAATTGAATTTCTAAACAAAGAATTAAGTCACTTGAAAAATGAAAAATAAGAACTTCATGTTGAACTTGATTGTATGAAAGAAAAGCTTCAGAAAAGTGAAAAAGAAAGTCAATTGTGGAGTAAATCTTTTGAAAAACTTAAGAATGAAAGTAAAGGAATTCAGGAGAAAATGGAAGAAGTTCAAAAAGAGTTGAAGGACAAGCATGAAACTTTATCAAAATCTGTAAAAAGCATCTCCGTACTCCCTAACGTTTTTGTCAACTGCCACATCCCAGTTCATAAATTTTAACTCGATTCCCTTTCAGCGCACGCAAAGGCACCACATTGTCTGTCGGGCTTCCCCCGACCCTTAGGATTGACTAACCCATGTGCAAGTGCCATTTACATGGAAACTTTCCCCACTTTGGCCTTCAAAGTTCTCATTTGAATATTTGCTACTACCACCAAGATCTCCACCAACAGCCGCTCCGCCTGGGCTCACTCCCCAGGTTTTGTGGCGACCGCTGCGCCCTCCTACTCATCGGGGCCTTGCGGTCGTCCTGACGGTCATGTGTGGGTCGCGCACTTGAGCGCCATCCATTTTGGGGGCTAGTTGATTTGGCAGGTGAGTTGTTACACACTCTTTAGTAGATGTCTACTTCCATGACTACCGTCCTGCTGTCTTAAACGACCAACACCCTTTGTGGGTTCTAGGTTAGCACACAATTGGGCACAGTAACCGGGCTTCTAGTTCATCCTGCATCGCCAATTCTCCTTACCAAAAATGGCCCACTTGGAGCTCTCAATTTTGTGGCGCCACTCAACAGAGCAGTTGCGCCGTCCTACCTATTTAATGTTTGAGAATAGGTCTAGGGCGTTGCACCCCTGATGCCTCTAATCATTGGTTTTACCCGATAGAACTCGCACCTGAGCTCCAGTTATCATGAGGGAAACTTCGGAGGGAACCAGCTACTAGATTGTTTGATTAGTCTTTCGCCCCTATACCCAAGTCAGATGAACAATTTGCACATCAGTATCGATGCGGGCCTCCACCAAAGTTTCCTCGTGCTTCGCCCCGCTCAGGCATAGTTCACCATCTTTCGGGTCCCGACAGACATGCTCCCACTCGAACCCTTCTCAGAAGATCTAGGTCGGCTGATGGTCCACCCCACTAGGGGGATCCTGCCAATCAGTTTCCTTGCACCTCATGGGTTTCCACACCCGCTGACTCGCATACATGTCAGACTCCTTGGTCCGTGTTCAAGACGGGTCAAATGGGGAGTCAGTAGGCCGTCGCCTGGAGTGCGTGGGTGCTCGAGGAAAATGCTTGGGGTGGCACATGCTGTGTCCCCAGTGAGGCCGATGGCATCTCCGTAGGCAAGCGATTCACCCATGCTTAGGCCACCAACACGACCCGCGACGGTCCGCGACTTAAGCCAAGCTGCGGATCAGCTTGACGTCGTTCTGCATCTACCTGAGGCGCATTATCGACCCCCAGCTGCTTCCCTCCCAAAAATTTCAAGCACTCTTTGAATCTCTTTTTAAAGTCCTTTTCATCTTTCCCTCACGATATTTGTTTGCTATGGTCTCTCACCTATATTTAGCCTTGGACAGAATTTACCGCCCAATTTGGGATGCATTCCCAAACAACCTAACTCGATGACAGCGCCTCATGGTGCGGCAGGGTCCAGGAACGACGAGACTGTCACCCTCTCTGGCGACCCCTTCTAGGGGACTTGTGTGACAAACCTCATCGTTCAAACTTGTTATTTCACTAACGAGTCTGACCCGACTACATCTCCCGCAAACCAGCCGAAGCCTCGCAAGGGATACAAGGGATACCATCACTAATGTCTGCAAGAACACAAGAGAAATACCATGAAATATACACAAGGTTGCATAGTTATACACATTCTCACATATATTTTGTAGCAACCTGATTTTTTGAGAAAAATAAAAATTTAAATAATAAATTAAAAACTCAGCTAAAGGGATATTTAATGAAAATAGTATTAAGTAAAACTCATTAAATGGAAGAGAGTAATGGAGTTTGCTTAATGGATCTTCTAGAGCTTATTGGGTCAAAAATATGAATTTACAAAGGGAGAATAATAAGAAAATACCCTAAATTCGGAGTTTAATTATCTCCTAATTGGAAAGGGGTTATTAAAGCAATAAAAGTGGCAATTAGAGTTGGAATTGGATTCCTAAACCTACTCCATATAGTCTAGCACAAATTTAGATACTATCCTAACCCAATTAGAGATTGGAAAGCAAGAGAGGAAAGGTGGAGTTAGAAAATCTCGTAATTAAAAGGAATTTGAGTAGTAGTAGGAATATGAACTTTTATTTATATAAATACACCTCTTAAACCCTCATGGCCGGCCCTAGCTCGTGCAAAGGGGTTCTTGGACGTGGAGAAGAGGCCAAGGAGGAGGAGAAATCGAGGAGAGGAAGATCCATCAAGCTTCTACCTTCGTTCTTGGAGTTCTAAGCCTTAGAAGATAAATCGAGTCAAAGGTAGGCATTCTCACGAGCAAAATTAAATTAAACTCATCTGTTGGTAGTTCCATTCACCAAGAACGAAACCCATCTTGATTCCCTCTTTTTCATCGAGCCAATCTTTTGTTCTTGATTTTAGAAGATCTGCAAACATGATAACCCTGAGACATCTTGTTTAATTCAAATCTCTATGAATACTTGATCCCATGCTATGAAATTCTTGATGCAGATACTTCATGTTGTTAGGGATCTTTTACCCCTAAAAGCCCTAAATTTCATCGAGCATGCTGATCAAATTTAATCAATCTTTCTCTTTGTGCCATGTTCTGAATAACTCGTTCTTGCTCATGTTCAAACCCTATATGAACCATGCTCCCTCTCTAATTTCGATTTACTGGAAGTACCCTTATATGTCTACTTTAATTTGCAACTTGTTTTGTGATTTTTCATCGACTATGTAATTAGTTATGATTTTTCAAAGTACCATGTGTCTAAACAAGTCAAGTTGGCACACAATCCGATGTAGAACATTGTTCCCGCTCAAACTCAGGTGAAGTACCTGAGAACACGACGGCTCGACACGTCACGTTCTTAGAGCCGTCGCGACCATCATCTTGTCGCATTCTGAACGCGACAGGAGACCCCGTCGCGTTCTGGCCGCCTGAGCAAACGACCCTGTCGCGACCCGTACAGGACCCTATCGCGTTCCATCATGACCCTGTCTCGACCCTTACATGGGTACGTCGCGATCACGGGATTTTGCATGAAAACCCATAAAATTTGTGACTATCACTTTCTACAATATTCTTACACCTTTTTAATAGTCATACACGCAGTAAAAACACCTGTTTTAAAATGGAGCTATATTGAATGCTTTAAAATACATATTCATGACTTCTTTTCTATCTATGATTCTCTTACACATGCACACACATGAACCATCCATATATGGCTGAAATCTGACATAAAATATCTCATAATGTATCTGGTAATTTTTTGCAATAAAGTATATTAATTGCCCTGTTTTAAAGGACTTGTATTCATTTCTTGCATTGTTTATATACCGATATCGACACTCCACTGTTCTAGAATTCCTCTAGAACGTCGAGCACCTGTTTTTATATACACACTTTACTTGGCTTGTGGTGAACTCTACGTCGGATATTTCTTTCGCCGGACTAGTGAACCCTTGCACATGGCCTCCGTAAGTCTCCTCTAATCCTGGATTCTCACATGGTCGACGAGCCGCTTGTACCCTAACACCCATTACACCTTTAGGGATCGATATTGTAAGGCCCTCGAATTTGTTTGTCATTTTATTCTATTTTATGTGAATTCATGTTTGTGTGTAACTTGTATATGCATATGTAGATATCTATGTACAATATTAGCTAGTCATACTTATGTATACATGTGTATATTAGTTGTAAATATTGGATGTTTGCATGGTGTAGTAGTGTATACATTATACTACATAGGTTGCATGTACATATATGTATGGAGTAAGCATGGATCTGCATGTTTTTAAGCTCTGGCCGAAGGGCCAATTGGCGTCAACATCGGTGGACGTCCATGTGAGTCAACGTCCATATCGTTGGACGTTAACACTTCAGTAGGCGGCGATGGATGTGGACGTCTAGCTCTCTGAAACTCAGTGCGCAGCAAATCCCGAAATTCCGGGGGCAAGCTACCTCAACCATTGGGGAGACGTCCCCAACGGCTCTCAAGCCTTCACATCAACCCCTGCGTGAGTTGAGAGGTCTCTCTCCTATAAACAAACCCCTTTTTGCAACCCCAAGACCCACTCTTGGCTCTTTGCAAGGAGGAGAGAAACCCTAAGCCCTGTGAGAAAACCTGAGCTTTGAGAGCTCAGATCCGGCGATTTGGAGCTTCATCCGGTGATCTACAACGACTAAAAGCTAGCATGGACATAGGAGGAGGCTTCCCCGACCTCGGACTGGAAGCTACAACACCACAGAAGACGGAGTGAAGGTGTTTTGGAGGCTTCTTGGGACTACCCAAGGAGAGCTTCACCGCCCATTTTCACCCCTTTGGAGATTTTACAAGAGGCTAGTAACCCACCCACTTCGTCCATGTATGTGTCTAGGAGGTTTCTATCATTTTTATAAGATTTTATCGTGTCCTGGATTCCCCCATTCTTCTTGTATTTGGAGCTCGGTCTGTCTTTTTGCATGGACCGGAACTTGACGGCAAGATCCCTTGCCATCAAGCTCTTCGATTAGCGGCCAACGATATTGCTGTTAATCTCCTTTAACGGCCAGACTGCAGACTGTGCCGTTAAGTTCTTCAGGACAGTACAGTGAGCTATTCTCTCCTCCTATATGATAAATTTCCGATGTGTTTTCACATGAGGATATATTGTAAACACTATATGTTATGTATTATGGTTAATGGAATGTGTTTGTGAGACTTTTATACTTTTCTGTGATTTATCTAAGTTGTTAGAATTATGTGAAATACATGTGAAATGAAGATCATGGATATGGTAGCTTACTGTTTGGATGATCCATGTGTAATTTGACTTCCATAAAAATTCCAGATGATTTAAATGCATGATAGTCCATGTCCCGAAAATTTGGGAATTTTCCCATGATTATGAAACTTTTTATAATTTCTGTATTAGAAAATACATAGCATGCTTAGATTGTTTTAAAACTTCGGAAAATTGCATGTTGTGGAAAAATTTCGGGGAAAATTTATGTGGCATTATGAATGATAGGTACAGACCTATGAATGGTCAAGTTGAACATTCATGTTATGTTCCATGATAAATTGAATTATAAATGGCATGAGATTGAATGTTTTAATTTCTGTAAATGTAATATGACTTAAAAAAATATGAAAATTTGCATGTGTGATCATAGACATGAAATTAGTCTGTGGTTAAATTCTCATGTTATTTGGATAACTGTAGAGTGCTCTATGAACATGGTTGATTATGTATGTTTCAACCTGATTAGTGTAAGGTACTGAATGTTTGATTTCTGTCAGCAGTAGTATCATGAATAGGAAAACAGAGCCATGTGTATAAGTGAGAGAATGTAAAGACATGTGTATATCATATGTAATATGTGTGTTAAAATCGGAGTGTGTAATGTGTAAGAATGTGCCATGTGTGACACTACTTCCATAGAGGGCCGTGGAACCATACCATGGAAAAGTCCCCATGGGAAGGTTCAATGTGTTATGATCCTAAGAGCATTAGGATGAAATCCTGGAGGTGGACAAGTACCACTGGTTAGGGTGGAGACTTGTTCTCCCGGTCTGCGCAGTCCAAGAGTCGTCACTGTATTGCCCAGGTGACATCTATGTGTTATGTGTATGTGTTATGTGATGTGTCCTTCTAATGGTGGTTTGGACTATGTGTCACGGCACTAAATTGTGAAATGTGAATGTGAATATGTGTAAATTGTGTAGTGTGAATATGTGTAAACGTGTAATGTGTAAAAAGAGAACTATGTGACTGAGTAATTGTGCAAACATGTGAAACCAATATGTTAGATTGTGAAATTGTGATCCATGATATGTTAATGTGAAATACTGTTATAACAGAAACCTTAAAGTGTATGAAATGATAGTGTGCATGTGCAAGAATGTGTAGAAACTATGATAGGAATGTTTCCTTTTATGCATGTGAGAATCCCATGTTAGTTGCTATCATGTTGTAGCTTAATGTGATTGAATGAGTAGTAAGCATGTGATAGAATATTTATTTTGGAATGACTTAAGTCATATACCATATGTTTTAAATTTTGTAGGAATACCATGATAGGTTGTCTCTTATCAAAGTTCAAGCATGCTATATGTTTTGCTTCGTGAATTGGAATGTAGAACCTACTGTGATGTATGCATGAATGATGTGTATGGAGTTATTTGCTGAGTCTTTTAGACTCACTCCTTGCTTCGGCGTACAGGTTTAGTTGGTGACCCGACACCTTTGGAGGAGACAGTGGAGAGTGACTCCGAGCGTGGCGAGTAGCTTGGTGGAGTCGACGTTGTTACTTTTGCTTTCATAGTACGTAATGAGGCATTGTAATAGAACTATTATGTAATTGTGGACGAGCTATGTAATCTGATTTTAGCATTTTATTTATGAGGACTTTAGTTCTCTTAAAATTGTTATTTGAACCATGCATGTTAAATGTGGATGATGAAATGAAATGACAAGTAGTTCTTTTACTTCCGCTACTCTGTATTTGTATTTATGAACATCTCAATCATGTATGTTGCATTTGGGTAAATGTCCCACTGTGACGGGACTCACTATACTGACGTGGATTGGTATAATCGTACCGGTATGAGGAGGGTCGTCGCAGAGATTGGTTTCAGAGCGAGACTTGGTTGAGACTATACATAAATATCTGAGTCATCATCCTCATTACATGCTAAATCTTTATAGAATTGTCCACATGTGTAGAATTGATAGATAATGAATAAAAGATAGATAAGAAAATAGTTAGGAATTTAAATAACATAGCTCTAATAGTGGCTGAAATTTATTGCAGCCATGGCTTCGCGTGGTAGACGTGGCGGTGCTCCTGCTCGTGAGGACAAGCAGAGACGTGAGGAGCAGACTGAGCAGCAGGTCCCGGCACCTCAGGGTCCTGTACTTCCCCCACCGCCGCCAGTGGATTATGGAGTGTTCATGCAGGGTCTTGTGCAGGCCATGCAGACGCAGGCCCACACCCAGGCTGCACTCCAGGCTCAGATGGAGGCTCAGGTTGGAATAATAAGATAAAGAATAGTTTGTTTTATTTAATTGCATGATGTATGTTGAATATGAATTGCTCGTTGTTTGTTGTAGCAGGCTCAGATTCCAGTTCCACAGGCTCAGGACCATGGTGGGCCTTCCATCATGGAAAGATTCAAGAGGAAGTTGCCACCCTTTTTTAAGGGGGAGAGAGACCCGTTACTAGCTGAGGGCTGGATGAGGGAGATCGAGAAGATCTTCCGGGCTATTAGGTGTGCGGACGATGATAAGGTTACTTTAGCCACCTATATGCTACAGGTATGTGCTAGTTTTATTTGTTTATATCCCCTGTTAAGTTGAAGTTGTTAGTTGGTGATTATGAAGGTTATGTTGCAGGAGAGAGCTGATGTGTGGTGGGCTTCATTAATGCATACCCAGTTCGAGGACGGCACTATTGAGGTTGATTGGGACGAGTTCGTGAGGCTCTTTCGGGCCAAGTTCGTCCCCGAGCATATCCAGGACAGGATGGAGCAGGAGCTCCTTTCCTTGACCCAGGGCTCCATGGCCGTGCTCGAGTATGAGGCCAGGTTTGTAGAATTGTCTAAATATGCACCTCATATCGTAACAGATGAGCGCAGGAAAGCAAAGAAGTTCGTGATGGGCCTGAAGCCATCACTGAGGATGAGGCTAGTGGCGTTTGACCATCGTACCTTCGACGAGGCCCTCAACGTTGCTTGTAGACATGAGGGTGAGATGGAGCAATATCTGGAAGAGAAGAAGGCTTCGCAGAAGAGGCCTGCAGCTATGTTCCAGCGGCAGGACAAGAAGAAAGCAGTGTACGAGGCACTGCAGCGTCCAGTAACAACCAGCAGTGCACATGTACCTTCTCAACGTTACCCGGGTGTGAAGAAGGAGTGTCCCCATTGCGGGAAGACACATGGTGGTACGGAGTGTTGGATGATTGCGGAAAAGTGCTTGAAGTGCGGAAGCAGTGACCACAAGATCAAGGATTGTCCGAAACTTCAGCAGGGAGTCCAACGCAGAGCGCCAGCCCCAGCATCGGTAGCAGCAGCAGCGCCAGCTATAGGAAGACCAGGAAGGCTTCGAGCCCCAGCTCGAGTGTTTGCTCTAGCACGAGAGGATGCCGAGCAGGCGGAGCATGTCACCGAAGGTACAATTTTACTTCTTGGTGTGCACGCTCGGGTTTTGTTTGATACGGGTGCCACTCACTCGTTCATTTCCGAGTGGTTTGCTAGGCAGTTAGCTCTAGAGTCAGCCATAGAGTCTGAGGAGTTAGAGGTCCCTTTGTCTGTGCACACACCTGCGGGTACGGTATCAACCAGGAAGTGCATTCCGTCGTTACTTGTGTGCATTGAGGATACAGTCCTAGAAGGGTGTTTCTTCTTGCTAAAGATGAAGGAATTTGATGCTATTCTTGGTCTAGATTGGCTAGAGGAGCACTATGCGTTAGTAGATTGTCGTGGAAAGAGGATTGTTTTCCGCATTCCTGGTGAGGATGAGTTCTCTCATCCCTTGCCAAGGAACATGGCGGGAAAGTTGGTAATCTCTGCCATGAAGGCGATGCGCATGGTAAACAAGGGTTGTGATGCTTTTCTTGCCAACGTGGTGTTAGTACCTGAGACTGATGGGTCACCTACTCTTGCAGAGATCGAGGTAGTGCAGGACTTTCCAGACATTTTTCCCGATGATTTATCTAGATTTCCACTGGATAGAGAGATAGAGTTCACCATAGAGTTGCTTCCGGGCACCTCTCCTATATCAAAGGCTCGATATCGGATGGCACCTGCGGAGTTAGCCGAGTTAAGGAGGCAGTTGCAAGAGTTGCTAGAAAAGGGATTTATTCGCCCTAGTGTTTCCCCTTGGGGCGCACCTATCTTATTCGTAAAGAAGAAGCATGGGTCACTTAGGTTATGCATCGATTATAGAAAGCTAAACCAAGTGACAGTGAAGAACATGTATCCCTTACCTCGTATTGATGATTTGTTTGACCAGTTGCAAGATGCATCAGTCTTTTCTAAGATTGATTTGCGATCTGGTTATCATCAGTTGAGGATTCGGAGTGAGGATGTGTCCAAGACGGCATTTAGAACCCGTTATGGACATTATGAGTTTTTGGTCCTTCCCTTCGGATTGACCAACGCCCCTGCAGCGTTCATGGATGTCATGAACAGGGTGTTTAGGCCTTACTTAGATAGCTTTGTCGTAGTGTTTATTGATGATGTGCTGTCAACTCTCCGGACGAGGCCACACACCGTCAGCATTTAAGGGTAGTGTTAGAGGTTCTTCGTGAGCATAAGCTGTTTGCTAAATTCAGCAAATGCGATTTCTGGTTGCGCGAGGTTCATTTCCTCGGGCATGTTATCTCCGGTGCGGGTGTTGCAGTTGACCCAGCAAAGGTCCAAGCAGTTATGGATTGGGAGATTCCTAAGACCCCTTCAGAGATTCGGAGTTTTATTGGTTTGGCTGGTTACTATCGGCGATTTATTGAGGGATTTTCATCCATCGCCACCCCATTGACACAGCTCACCAGAAAGGGAGTGAAGTTTGTCTTGTCCGAGAAGTGTGAGAGTAGTTTTCAATTGTTGAAGACTAAGCACACGTCAGCTCCGGTGTTAGTCTTTCCGAGCGGTGTAGAGGGTTTTGCTATCTACACGGATGCGTCTTGGATTGGCTTAGGCTGTGTGCTAATGCAGCAAGGAAGGGTAGTGGCATATGCTTCTCTTCAGTTGAAGGAGCATGAGAAGAACTATCCGACTCATGATTTGGAGCTTGCAGCAGTGGTTCATGCACTAAAGATCTAGAGGCACTATCTTTATGGCGTCAGATTTGAGGTGTTTACCGACCACAAGAGCTTGAAGTATCTTTTCTCCCAAAATGAATTAAATCTGAGGCAGAGAAGATGGATTGAGTTCTTGAAGGACTACGACTTCGACCTTCAGTATCATCCTGGAAAGGCGAACGTCGTAGCGGATGCTCTGAGCAGGAAGAGGTCTTCGCTCCAGCAGGATTGGAAGATGTTGGAGGATGCGGCGTGCTCGATGACAGAGTTAGAGCCATCATTGTGTCAGGCTTTCGTAGCTCAGCTATCTCTTAGATCCTCAGTATTGGATGAGGTGATCGAGCAGCAGAAAGCCAACCCTAAACTCCTAGAGTTAGTGGGCAAGGTAGGCATTGCTCGTGATGAGGATGGCGTGATTAGATTCCATAACTGAGTGTGTGTCCCTGACTTGGTAGATGTCCGTAAGCATGTGTTAGCAGAAGCTCACAGGTCGAGATTCTCTATTCGTCCGGGTAACACTAAGATGTACCAGGATTTGAAGAGGTCATTTTGGTGGTCCGACATGAAGAGGGATGTGGCGGATTATGTATCCAGGTGTTTAGTATGCCAGCAAGTGAAGGCCGAGCAACAACGACCATCCGACCTTATGCAAAGGATGGAGATCCCAGTATGGAAGTGGGAAGCTGTCACTATGGACTTTGTTTCGGGTTTGCCTCGATCTAGAAGGGGCAATGACTTGATTTGGGTAGTTGTAGATAGATTCTCGAAGACTGCGCATTTCTTACCTATGAAGAAGAAGCAGTCAGTTGAGAGTTTAGCTAGATTGTATGTTAGTATTGTGGTTAGATTGCATGGTGTGCCGAAGTCGATCATTTCGGATCAAGATCCGAGATTTACTTCGAGGTTGTGGAAGGGTCTTCAGTATGCGTTAGGTTCGGAGCTGAAGCTCTGTTCGGCGTTTCATCCCCAGACAGATGGATAGTCCGAGAGGACTATCTAGACGCTCGAGGATATGTTGAGAGCGTGTGTGCTGGATTGGAAGGATGATTGGGAGCGTCATCTACCTTTAGTGGAGTTCGCATACAACAACAGCTTTCATGCGAGTATTGGTATGGCTACATTTGAGTCGTTGTATGGCAGGCCCTGTAGATCTCCCTTGTGTTGGGAGGAGATAGGCGATAGGCAGTTGATCGGTTCGGAGTTAGTTCAGGAGACTTCGGATAAGATCTAGCTTATTAGGAAGAGGCTTGTTGCGGCACAGGATAGGCAGAAGAGCTATGCCGACAACAGGAGGAAGGATCTAGAGTTCGAGGCGGGTGAGCATGTCTTCTTGAAGATATCACCTACTCGTGGTGTAGTCAGGTTTGGCAGGCATAGTAAGTTAAGCCTTAGGTTTATTGGCCCATATGAGATTCTCAGACGACTGGGCAATGTGGCATATGAGATAGCTTTACCCCCAGCTTTGGCTAGTGTTCATCCTGTTTTCCACGTTTCTATGCTCAGGAAGTATGTCCGAGATCCGTAACCATGTGCTTAGTCATGAGCCAGTGGAAATTCAGCCAGATCTGTCGTATGTGGAGCAATCAGTAGCTATTCTTGACCGGAAGGTTCAGCATCTCCGGAACAAGAGTATTACGTCGGTAATGATTTTATGGCGGAACTTCTCGCGAGAGGAGGCTACTTGGGAGCTTGAGGATGCGATGAGGAAGAAGTATCCCCTTTTGTTTGAGTAGTGTCGTTCAAACTTCAGGGACGAAGTTTCCTTAAGGGGGAGAAGGTGTAAGGCCCTCGAATTTGTTTGTCATTTTATTCTATTTTATGTGAATTCAAGTTTGTGTGTAACTTGTATATGCATATGTAGATATCTATGTACAATATTAGCTAGTCATACTTATGTATACATGTGTATATTAGTTGTAAATATTGGATGTTTGCATGGTGTAGTAGTGTATACATTATACTACATAGGTTTCATGTACATATATATATGGAGTAAGCATGGATCTGCATGTTTTTAAGCTCTGGCCGAAGGGCCAATTGGCGTCAACATCGGTAGACATCCATGTGAGTCAAAATCCATATCGTTGGACGCTAACACTTCAGTAGGCGGCCATGGATGTGGACGTCTAGCTCTCTGAAACTCACTGCGCAGCAGACCCCGAAATTTCGGGGGCAAGCTACCTCAACCATTGGGGAGATGTCCCCAACGGCTCTCAAGCCCTCACATCAACCCTTGCATGAGTTGATAGGTCTCTCTCCTATAAACAAACCCCTTTCTGCAACCCCAAGACCCTCTCTTGGCTCTTTGCAAGGAGAAGGAGAGAAACCCTAAGCCCTGTGAGAAAACCTGAGCTTTGAGAGCTCAGATCCGCCGATTTGGAGCTTCATCCGGCGATCTACAACGACTAAAAGCTAGCTTGGACATAGGAGGAGGCTTCCCCGACCTCGGACTGGAAGCTACAACACCACAGAAGACGAAGTGAAGGTGTTTTGGAGGCTTCTTGGGACTGCCCAAGGAGAGCTTCATCGCCCATTTTCACCCCTTTTGGAGATTTTACAAGAGGCAAGTAACCCACCCACTTCGTCCATGTATGTGTCTAGGAGGTTTCTATAATTTTTATGATATTTTATCGTGTCCTGGATTCCCCCATTCTTCTTGTATTTGGAGCTCGGTCTGTCTTTTTGCACGGACCGGAACTTGACGGCAAGATCCCTTGCCATCAAGCTCTTAGATTAGCGGCCAACGATATTGCCGTTAATCTCCTTTAATGGCCAGACTGTGCTGTTAAGTTCTTCAGGATAGAACAGTGAGCTGTTCTCTCCTCCTATATGATAAATTTCCGATGTGTTTTCGCATGAGGATATATTGTAAACACTATATGTTATGTAATATGGTTAATGGAATGTGTTTGTGAGACTTTTATACTTTTCTGTGATTTATCTAAGTTGTTAGAATTATGTGAAATGCATGTGAAATGAAGATTATGGGTATGGTAGCTTACTGTTTGCATGATCCATGTGTAATTTGACTTCCATAAAATTTCTAGATGATGTAAATGCATGACAGTCCATGTCCCGAATATTTGGAAATTTTCCCATGATTATGAAACTTGTTATAATTTCTGTATTAGAAAATAGAGAGCATGCCTAGATTCTTTTAAAACTTTGGAAAATTGCATGTTGTGGAAAAATTTCGGGGAAAATTTCTGTGACATTATGAATGATAGGTACAGACCTGTGAACAGTCAAGTTGAACATTCATGTTATGTTCCATGATAAATTTAATTATACATGGCATGAGATTGAATGTTTTAATTTCTGTAAATGTAATATGACTCAGAAAAATATGAAAATTTGTATGTGTGATCATAATCTTGAAATTAGTCTGTGGTTAAATTCTCATGTTATTTGGATAACTGTAGAGTGCTCTATGAAATTTCCATGCGAAAACGAGTGTTCAACGCATGCTAATATGAACATGGTTGATTATGTATGTTTCAACCTGATTAGTGTAAGGTACTGAATGTTTGATTTCTGTCAGCAGCAGTATCATGAATAGGAAAACAGAGCCATGTGTATAAGAGAGAATGTAAAGACATGTGTATATCATATGTAATATGTGTGTTAAAATCGGAGTGTGTAATGTGTAAGAATGTGCCATGTGTGACACTACTTCCATAGAGGGCCGTGGAACCGTACCATGGAAAAGTCCCCATGGGAAGGTTCAATGTGGTATGATCCTAAGAGCATTAGGATGAAATCCTGGAGGTGGATAAGTACCACTGGTTAGGGTGGAGACTTGTTCTCCCGGTCTGCGCAGTCCAAGAGTCGTCACTGTATTGCCCAGGTGACGTCTATGTGTTATGTGTATGTGTTATGTGATGTGTCCTTCTAATGGTGGTTTGGACTATGTGTCACGGCACTAAATTGTGAAATGTGAATGTGAATATGTGTAAATTGTGTAGTGTGAATATGTGTAAACGTGTAATGTGTAAAAAGAGAACTATGTGAATGAGTAATTGTGCAAACATGTGAAACCAATGTGTTAGATTGTGAAATTGTGATCCATGATATGTTAATGTGAAATACTGTTATAACAGAAACCTTAAAGTGTATGAAATGATAGTGTGCATGTGCAAGAATGTGTAGAAACTATGATAGGAATGTTTCCTTTTATGCATGTGAGAATCCCATGTTAGTTCCTATCATGTTGTAGCTTAATGTGATTGAATGAGTAGTAAGCATGTGATAGAATATTTATTTTGGAATGTCTTAAGTCATATACAATATGTTTTAAATTTTGTAGAAATACGATGATAGGTTGTCTCTTATCAAAGTTCAAGCATGCTATATGTTTTGCTTCGTGAATTGGAATGTAGAACCTACTGTGATGTATACATGAATGATGTGTATGGAGTTATTTGCTTAGTCTTTTAGACTCACTCCTTGCTTCGGCGTACAGGTTTAGTTGGTGACCCGACACCTTTGGAGGAGACAGTGGAGAGTGACTCCGAGCGTGGCGAGTAGTTTGGTGGAGTCGACGTTGTGACTTTTGCTTTCATAGTACGTAATGAGGCATTGTAATAGAACTATTATGTAATTGTGGATGAGCTATGTAATCTGATTTTAGCATTTTATTTATGAGGACTTTAGTTCTCTTAAAATTGTTATTTGAACCATGTATGTTAAATGTGGATGATTAAATTAAATGACAAGTAGTTCTTTTACTTCCGCTACTCTGTATTTGTATTTATGAACATCTCAATCATGTATGTTGCATTTGGGTAAATGTCCCACTGTGACGGGACTCACTATACCGACGTGGATTGGTATTGTAAGACCCCGGATTTTTATTCTCTTTATATATCTGTATGTATATGAATGGTGTGTTGGGTGTTTGGTTGTTGTATGCTTAGCATGCGTAGTTCATGGTGCCTGCTATAAGTTTTATCCTTCTTTTGAATATGAGCATGTGCGTATATCTGTATGTATATATGTATAGATATGGGTATTCGATAATTAATGTGGAACTGAACAACTAGACAATTAGAGGTGTATTATGAATACCAAGAATCTCCGACTTAGGATACTTGAGTAACACTATGCACGTGCTATCTAAATATTGAAGAAATCCTATACATGTAATGCTTAAGCAATGTTAGGTAAAGTTGTGTAAGTTAACCAAATTACCGGTGCGCATGTTGTATCCACCTATTCCAAGCATGATGTACATAAGTATGCTACACCCGTGTGTGTATACTATATATATGTCAAATCAAGTGTGTGTGTGTGCAAGGATTATTTTATCGAATAGATTATTCCTAGCTAACATAATTCATATCACCTCCTAATGATTTGCGAAGCCCTCATAATTCTTGTCATTTATCTCGCCGTGTGTTGAGTCGCACTTATGTAAAACGTCGTGTACGCATAGGTAGATATCTACGTACATCTATCTTAGTGTATTTATGTATGCTTGTGTATGCCTAGGTATGAATGATATTGATTGCCTGGTATGGTAATATACATGTTACACCTTATACATTGTATGTATATATGTATATAGTAAGCATAGTTTCTACATGTTTTGAGTTCTAGCCGAAGGGCCAATTAGCGTCATTATGTTTATATTAAATATAAATAAGGTATGTATTGCATGGTGATGGTATAGATATAATACCGTATACATGATGCATGTATATAAGCTTGGTATGCGTGGTTTTCTGCATAATTTAGGGTTCTGGCCGAAGGCACCTTGGCGTCAAGCCCAGGCCGTTGATCCAGTGTTAGCGTCCATACATGGACGCCAACACTAAATCTGGCGTCCAGCGATATGGACGCCAATTTCTCTGACCTGCATGCGTTGCAGAGCCAGAAAATCCGGGAGCAAGGCATGGCCACCATTGGGGGATGTCCCCCAACGGCTCTCAGCCTGTCAAATCGGTATGGTGAGTGGGTGAGGGGCTCTTCTAAGTCCTGAACCCGAATGGGACTCTCCCATTCCTTCCCTTCACCCTAGCAAGAGGAGAGAAGAAGAGAGAAAAACCCTAGGTGAGCTGTGAGAAAAACCCCATTTTAGAACCCCCAAATCCGACCCCTTGGAGCTGGATCTGGAGATCTTCTGCAACAAGGAGGAAGCTGAAGCAAAGGGGAAGGCTTCCCCATCATCCCCTCGGCGTGGAGATCACCCAGGAGCCCGAAGGAAGGCGATCTAGAGGGAGGTTCTGCAACTTCTTGGGACTGCCCAAGGAGGTCTTCACCAAGCCTTTAAATCCCTTAGAAGAAATTTTGAAAGGCAAGTGACCTATCTATGGTGTCCCCGTATGAGTCTAGGATGTTTCTATCATTTTTATGGAATTTATTTCGAGTCCTAGACCCTCCATTTCACCCGAATTTCAGAGCTCGGGTCTGTGTTTCTGCACAGACCTGAGTAAACGGCAAGGTCCCTGGACGCCTGTGATGAGCTCGGCGTCCATCGACCATGCCGCTGACCCTGAGTCAGCGGCCAGAGACCGCCGTTTAGTTCTTCTGGACAGAACAGTGAGCTGTTCTGTCCCACTTATACATTTAATTTCGATATGTTTGTGCGATGAAGATATATGGTAATTCTATAAGCTATGTACATTATGCATTGTGGTTGTGGATGTGTGTGAGTTGTGTGATGAATGTGGTTAATGATGTCTTGTAAGCATGTGAGCATGACTTGTAGACCATTTTGCAAAGTCCATCATTCATGATTTAGATTAATGTGAATGCCTTGATTTCGGTCTAATCATGAAGAGTTGTGGGTCATGTGTGTATGTTCTGAAATTTAGGTAATCCATGCATGCTTGTGGAATTGTTAATAAGTGTGGTTCGGTAAAATGAAACCATGTAAAAATAGTTGTGGCAAATGATTTATAGATGTATGAATTAGGATGATCTTGCAATCTAAAATCATGCATATAGTAGTAGTTTCTGTGCAAAATAGTAAGTGGATAAATTGCAAATTATGTTAGACCCATGTCAGTTAAGTTGTGAATAATATGCTAAACGAGTGTTTGATTTTCTGTAAATCCTTGTTCATGATTTGAATTAGTGTGAACGATTTGGTTTGAGTCTAATCATGAAGGTCAGTGGGTCAGCATATGGGTTTGCAAATTTTAGAAAGTTATCCATGCTTGTGTAATTTATAAATAAGCTCGGTTCGGTAATAATGAAGGCATGTAAGCATGGTCGTGGTAATTGATCCTTAGATGTATAAATTAGGGTAAATTTTGTATCCTAAATTCCTACATATTGTTAACAGTGTGTATTTAAACAGCAAGTGGTTAAATTACAAGATGTGTTAACCCCATGTTAACTTAAGTTGTTAATAGCATGCTAATTAGACGTTTTATTTTCTGTAAATTCTACATGGCTCAGAAAAATCTGAAAAATTGAGGGTATCATAATGAACCCGAAACCAGCATGTGGTTAAAATTTTAGGTCATTTGGATCAGTAAATAAAAAGTTATATATTTTCATGTGAAATGTGATAATTCGTACATACGATCGTAATGTGATTGTTATGGTCTAAAACCAACATGATTAGTGTGTTTACTATGTGTTAAATTCTTGAAATTCTGTAGTACCATGTTAGGGAAAAACAGAAGTGTTTATGTGAATGAGAAAGTGAATGAAATGGAAAGAGTTATGTATAAAACCAGGAGTAAAACGGTAATGTGTAAAAGTTGTGCCTATGTGACACTGCTACCCTAGAGGCATCGGGAGCCGTATATAGAAAAGTCCCTATAGAAGGGTCCATGTGATATAAGTTTGTCCCAAAGGCATTGGGAAAATCCTGGAGGTGGACAAGTACCACTGGATAGGGTGGAGAGGGCTTCTCTCGGTCTGTGCAGTTACCAAGATTCACCGCTATATTGCCTAGGTGGTGAGTATGTGTATGAGTCGTGTAAGTGTTGTGTTATGAGTTGTGTTGAGAGCCGTGCTAAGGGATGAGCACGAGCTATGAGATATTGTTAGTGTCCTCTACTGGTGGTTAGGACTATGTGTCATGGCAAATTGTTTAAGTAATGAAAAATGAGTAAAATGTGAAATATGTGAATATGGCGCGTGGTAAGTGCCCAAGATGCACGTGGTAAGTGCAATCGATGTGTTATGTGTTAAGTGAAAGTGTAAGAGAATATGATGTGAAAATGAGTCAATTTTGTAAGTGTGAATATGTGTACGTGTCAAATGTGTAAAAGGGAACAATGTGAATGAGTAAGTATGAAATCATGTGAAACCGAAAATGTGAGAATGGGTTATTGGAAACCATGTGAAATCAGTAAACTCTTGTTGTCATTATCATGCTTATGTGTGCATAAATACCTAGAATCCATGTTAGGAACAACTAATGAATGTGTGTGCATAATGGCATGAGGGACTGTTCATATTTTATGTTTTAAGCAACGTTGTAGCTCTCATGTGTAGATTTATAGCCATTGAATCATATGAAATCAGCAATCTAAGGCATGTGAAAAGGTTCGTGTATGTGTTTAAAACTACGTGAAATCCATGCTAGTTGTATTTCCTTTCACGTATATAAATTGTTCATGTTGATAGCTTTCATGTTTTAGCTCTTTGAAAGATTAAAGTTCCTGAGTAAATTGAATAGAGACCATGTGATAGGTGAATTTTATTTTGGAAATCTGAAAGCACGAGTTATGTATAAAATTGTAGAACAATCATGATATGTTGACAACTTGAATTGACTAGCATGCTATGTGTTGTTAATTGTAAAAGTGCATGTAGAAACTACTAAGACTTGTATGTGTATATCATGAGTAGTGTCGCTTGCTGAGTCTTTGGACTCACTCTTGCTTTGGCGTACAGGTTGACAGGTATCGTGCACTAGAAGGTAGCGTGGCGAGGATCATCACTAGAAGACTATTTTGTGGAGCTGTTATCAGTTATACTTTTCTTTTGCACAAAAAGGATTAATGTAAGGACTATATTTGGACATTGTAACTCTCTTTATTTTGTATTAATGCGGACATTGTCCTTCTATCTCGCTATTTAGATTATGGAATGTGTGTTGGTGACGGATCATGAATTGAGTTGTTTACTTTATTCCGCTGAACTCTATTGCTATCCAGGTACATATCAACCTATTGACCAATGTTGGGTAAATGTCCCACTGTGACGACGCCCTTTATACCGATGGGGATTGGTATAATCGTACCGGTATGAAGAGGGTCGTTACAGGTATAATCGTACTGGTATAAGGAGGGTCTACGCAGATATGATCCAAACAGCTATTAGATATTCGCTCTTATCTTGAATCACGTCAGACCTCTGGACTTGTGCATAACATGGCCAGCGGGAAGATCGTAAATTCCACCTAACTGTCAATACGACGTGCGCGTGTTGTGCAACTGTTACTATCGCCTGTTTCCTCATTGTTTTACATGATGTACCCTTAGCTCTCATCTATACTCTACTCGCTCGTCTATTCACGTTCTCTCTACTATCTCGTATATTCATCTAGTGCTCTTAACTATTCTTGGTACTCTATATTGGCCATTGACTGATTGTCTAAAGATACAATATAACCAATGCTTGGCAATATATAAAGGGCCCGATCTGGTCCTGGGATGTGCGCCCGAAATAGTGCCCATGGGAGTTAAATGATCAGAGTGTTTGACATTATACTCAAGTGCTATCTATCTCGACAATCTATATGACAATCAAAACACAAAACGTGCTATACTCTCTCGATGTCTAGAATGACAAACAAGTGCTATACTCGTCGTGCTATTATTATACTTGTGCTAGTTGTGCTATGGCCATCCTGCTATACTCGACACTTGTGCTATTCTTGGAAACCATACTCGATCTCGTGCTATTGTGCTATCCTGTTAACTGTTGTGCTATCTCTTGCTATATTTTGACTCTCTTGTACCTTCTATCTTTAGATACTCTGCCATTAAATGCGTTAATTATTTAAAACCTGCTTGAGCCTGAGATTTAAGTCCTACTGGGCGTTTATTGCTCACCCTACGTTATTTGATGTTGTGTTCTCAGGTGAGACTAAGGATGACACATACACTCACGAGGAAGGGAATGACCAAGAGTGAAGGCAGGAGTACCCTCGAGTCATTATGTTATCTTAGAGTTGTAGTTAGTTATTTCCTTTTATTGCAATGTAATTGGGCCCTATAGAATGGCTCTGATATTAGTGGTTGTAACTAGACATTTGAAAAGTTATTAATGAGAAAGATTTGCTTTAGTATTTTTCAATGTGCAATGGTTTGATGTCTAGTATTCGCTCTATACCTTTTTCTTGCAACTGCCTTCGCGCTCCGATATTCCGCGTCAGGGCGTGACATATTTACATTAATTTACATATGTCTTGTCTCATTACAAACCAAAGGGGAAGTAAAAATGCAAAAATAATGGTACAGCATCCTGGGGCATACTCCGAAGTGAAGTGGAAAGAGGTGTGTAGCTACACTTCTAGTAGAGTAGGGCCACTACTACCGTGATGTGGTTTGGAACTCGAAGAAGGTCGAGAGCTCTCCTGCTCACCCTCTCCTGAAAAGGGATAGAGTAGGGGGTGAGCCTCACAAGTCACTAGGTAGAAAGATGCCCTCAAAAGCCAATGCGACAACAGAACAACAAAATAGAGAGTACAACTAGAACGTAGCAGGTAAACTACATTACAATGCTACATACTAAAAGTAATTATTATAAGGATTAACATAAAGAATTATGCAAGGAACAATAAATAAACGGAAAGTTTCCAACAAGTGAACAAGCTAATTGGGAACAACGCCACACTCAGGTCACGTAACATGGTTCGCGACACCAGTTACTAACCCGAACAAACCACACAGGAGTACCTCTCAACCTCGTAGTCGTGGACAGAAGGTCCAACTATGGCTCCACCTCTACACGTGCCAAGAACTATGGAGGCCAACCAACACCACTTGCCCACAAGCTGCAACCCATGCCTAACACACCTTTAGGGATTCTGGAACCCTAGAGTGAGGCTGTGGAACACGAGACTAGCTAGGGATTAGTAAGTCTATAGGTGTCCGTCCCTCCAACCCCGAGTGCACTACAACGACCAAGCACTAATCCAAACATAACACAAGTGGTTGCCCTACTGCCGTCTTTCCCTCAACTGAATGACAACTCGAGAGATGAGTGAAGGTGTCCAAGAAGATGACATTGACCTCGACAGTACACATAGTACTAGGACAAAACCCCGAGCACAAAGGTGTATGTGTCACAAAGAACCTAGGATACCCGACTGAAGAGTTAACTATGGTAAGCGTCGCACCACAAAGCTCGATCACACAAACACAATCTTTATTCCTACAAATCATGTTCATTTATTAACCAATAGAATCCATGGATGCTAAATTTAATAGATAGCAACTCACCTTGTAGCCCATTAGGCCCCAAAACCACCCTAACTCACCTTCATGGTTCGGAGGGCAGAAGGCGACAGGGGGTGGCGTCGCATTCAAAACGCGACGTCCCGACATGTCAGGATCAAGGATGTGAACATGACCACCAGGGTGGTCACGTTCACAGTTCGAGCCCAAACCCTAAACCCTCCAACCAGAAATCCTACCCAAGCCTACCACATCATATATACACCCTATTTAACTACTTAACAGAAGGAAGAAAGTTGTAAATCCATGCATGCTCTCCATAGAACCCATTTTCATGATCAAAGACATTCTCTACAGATCGAAATGAAGAAAAATATGAGGAAACCTCCCTACCTCCATGAAAAACACGAAATAAACGCTTGAACGGTGATCTCCACACTCCAAACGCTGCCCTCGCGTCAGAATCACCCTGAATAACGTAATATCAGGTTAAATTGCCCAAAATCTCAATTAAAATTCCTCCCCGTGGCCAAACAATGTTAATTGCTCTGTTTGACTGCCTAAGCCACTTAAAGAACTCAGAACTAAGAATGTGACGGGGTCCTATGTCACCTTCAAAATGTGACAGGACAGGTCGTCACCTTCCCGAAGGTCGCGCCACGCGGCAGCCTGGCGCGCGCTATGCGTCGCGCTAGGCACCAAAACATTGGAACTGGTTGTGGTGAGAATGCGACATAGGGGTATGTCACATTCATAATGCGACCTACTACTCCGTTGCCTTCTCACATAGAGAAACAACGAAACATGTGGGCTCGGATTTTTTCGGCCCACAACCTGCTAAACGACAACACACTACACCAGAGCCTCACCTTAGCTCTGAAACATGATACACCATGATTCGAAAAGCTCAGACATTACAACTTGGGCCCAGTCTGTCACTAAGGATGCTTCTACATACTACAATTCGGAAGGTAGAAGCCCGCCGATTCTCAAGCTCGGTTGTTCCCGGTTCGCTCACCATTACTAGGTGAATCCTTGTAACTTTCTTTTCCTTCACTTATTTATATGCTTAAACTCAATGGGTGGCCCCGCCTGAACTGGGGTCACGGTCAAAGAGCCGCCTCGGTGGGCCATCTCTCCTCGGACTGGGTTATCTTCATGGTCAGTCTGTCCTCGCACGAGGGTCATGTGCCACGATGGCGATGAGTGTTATTCCACCACACGCCATGCTCGCCCTGTGGGAGGGGTCGAGCTCTTCAGCCCACCATGCATGTACACTGTGGGCCAATCTCCATATCCCCCACCCCGTGGACAGTGCCGCTTGGGGGAGTCGGGGGAGCGACAAGGGGCATGACGCCCAGGCAGGCGTGCCCTCGGCCTAGTGGCCTCGAGAGCATCTTGCATTCAAAGATTCAATGGTTCACAAGATACTACAATTTAAACCATGGATTGCATCTCGCTACGTTCTTCATTGATGCAAGAGCCTAGATATCTGTTGTTCGGAGTCGTTAAGACTCTTTTTCGTATCGGTGATGAGCACCGCGTGCCTCCTCCGCACGGATGGATGGATCATGTTGTCCTTCACTTTTGTGTTCCTTGGCGCATGTTGCGCAAGGATGGTTCGTCATTCCGCAGGCCGATGTCCCTCGATCACTAAGAGGCATCGGTCGTCGGCATGTCAGAGACGGGGAAGAATATTCGGGGGGATGGAAACAAAAAAACATTGTCAATTGAACAAACAATTCATGTTCTATTTGATGAAACTAACCCCTCCATAAAAGGAAAAGAAGAAGATGTTGTTGAAGTTTTGTGCAGGGATCTAGAACAAGCCTCACTAAAAGAAGATGAAGAGAAAAATAAAGATCCTCCACTAGAAGAACTACAACAACAAGAAGAAGAACATGAGGAACTACCAAAAGAATTGAGGTATCACAAAGATCATCCAAAAGAAAATATAATAGGTGATCCTCAAGATATGGTAAGAATAAGAGGTATGTCAATTCCTTGTGACTATCTTGCATTTGTTTCTCAGATTGAGCCAATGACAATCATTAATGCACTAGCAGATGAATATTGGATCCTAGCTATGCAGGAAGAACTTAATATGTTCTCACGCAAGTTGGTCAGGAGTTGGTGCAGGAGACTTCGGATAAGATTCAGCTTATCAGGCAGAGGTTGGTTGTGGTGCAGGATAGGCAGAAGAGCTTCGCCGACAATAGAAGGAAGGATTTAGAGTTCGAGATTGGTGAGCATGTATTTCTCAAGGTTTCACCTACCCAAAGCATGGTCAGGTTTGGCAGGCATAGCAACTTGAGCCCGAGATTCATTGGCCCATTTAAGATTCTCAGGCAAATGGGCAGCGTGGCATATGAGGTAGCTTTACCCCCAACGCTAGCTAGTGTGCACCCAGTTTTCCATGTGTGTAAGCTCAGGAGATATGTGCGAGATCCGTCGCATGTCATTAGTCACAGGCCAGTGGAGATTCAGACAGACTTGTCTTATGTAGAGCGACCAGTAGCTATCCTAGATTGGAAGGTTCAACACCTCAGGAACAAGAGTATTGCATCTGTGAAGGTGTTATGGAGGAATTTCTCATGGGAGGACGCTACATGGGAGCTTGAGGACGCCATGAAGAAGAAGTATCCCAATTTGTTTGGTTAGTATTTCCATTCTAACTTTGAGGATAAAGTTTTCTTTTAGGGGGAGAGGGTGTAAGGCCCTCACATTTTGCATGTATTATATTTAATCTTGTACATATTGTATTTAATTATTTCTGTGTTTGTTGTATTTATTTATTTCTGTATATGTATGCTAGTTAGATGTATTTTAAGTTCTACTCGAAATCCCTGGTTAACGTCAACATCACCTGACATTAACAATAGGTTGACTGCAACATGTGTGTCATTAACTACATGGCTAGAGTATATAGACATCTAGATTGATTGACGTCTACTTCCTGTTAATGGCAGCAAAGTGGCCATTTACTACTCTAGCTGTGTTTGGAATTCCAGATCTGAAACGGCTGCGTTTCACCAGAACCTATTTAGGAAACCCAATCCCAAGGGTCAGGACTCCTAATGCTAGGCGTACCCCGACTCGTAACCCTATATAACCTAAGTATTTCAGCTAGGTTAGGTCCTTTGGTTCAGAGGAAATTCTGGAGTTCGGTTGTGAGAAAAGTCAGTGCTTTGTGTGGCTTGATCCGGCGTTTGGGAGGTTGCTCCGGCGATCTTCTTCAACTAGAAAGTGCTTCTGGAGTTGAAGAAGCTTCCCCGACTCCAAGAGGCCATCTATTCAAGCGTGAAGACCGGATTTGGAGTTGGAAGAGTCACCTTCTTGGCTTGTCCGAGGAGGGCTTCATCACCAAATTGAATCTTTAGAGATTTTATTCCAGGCAAGAAGCTTAGGGGTATCATCCCCAGACATGTCTCCTAGGGTTAGAGTATTTTTACGGATTTTTTATTCGTGTCATAGACCCCCAAATTCTCTCTTTTTGTGAGTTCGGTCTGCACTATCTACATACAGGAGGTTGACGGCAACCTTGTTGCTGCCATGTTTCTGAGTTAACGACAACATATTGTGCTGTTAATCCATGTTGAAGGCAAGGCCCTTGCCGCTAAGTTCTTCTGTATTTACATAATTATGATCTTGATTTCTGTTGTGTGATTTCTGAACTTCTGTTTGTCAATACATGCTAAAAATTATGGTTGGTCAAGTATGGTCTTTAGCTCAGATCATGAGTTTTTGTCGAATTTCTGAGCATGATTTTATTTAGTATAATTTATGTTATGAAGGAATATGCATGATTTGATAGGATTAAATTCTGAATAAATAGAATTGATGCAAGATATTATTATAGAGAATTTTTATGATCCTAGGGTTACTATTTACATGTTTTAACACTGAGAGAACTGACTATTTTTATTGTCTATCATGTTAAGGGGAATATCTTGCTAATTTGCATGTAATCGGTATTAATTGTTAAAAATAGTTTTACTATTGCAAAAATTCTGAAAATTTTACCATATGTTATATTCCATGCGTAGGGTTTGTGGTTAAAAATTAGAACTATTTTGACATTAGTAGATACTGTTTGTTTTTTAACAAGGATAATTAGATCATGTTAAGCATGTTTGAGTTAGATAATGTAATTTCAAGTGATTTGCATCATGTTTAGGTACTGTTATGATTGATTTGACATTGTGCAACAATAATGTTAGGTTCTGTAAAGTGAAGTGCACATGTTTAAATAAAGTGCATGTGAATGGACTAAATAGTGCATGTAAATGATCTTAATTATGTGATTAAATGAGAAAATGTGTTTAAGTGATCATATGCCGAAATTGACATTGCTATCATAGAAGGTTGTGGAGCCGTACTATAGAAAAGTCCCTATGGGAAGGCTCATTGTGTATGTGATATCCTGTGGGCATCAGGATGAAATCCTGGAGGTGGACAAGTACCACTGGTTAGGGTGGAGAGGGCTTCTCCCGGTTCTGCGTAGTTACCAAGATTCGTCACTATATTGCCTAGGTGACGGGTATGTGTTATGTGAATGTGTGTCCTTCTTTATAGTGGTTCAGACTATGTGTCACGACAACTAAAGTATAAAAGTGTGTATATGTGAAATGTAATCATGTGATAGTGTTGGGTTAATGTGTAATCATGTGAAAAGATGTGAATGTGATTTAATTATGTTAAAACAGCAAATAAATGATGTGGATATGTGTTATAAGAGCATGTGCAAAATGTTAGATATCATGCTAGGATTGTTAGTTACTATGTGCATAATTCCATGATCTAATTGTGTAGAATTATGAAATGATTGAATTGAAATAGGCACAATGAATTAAGTTAAAGACCATGTGTAGAAAGCATGATATAGGTTATTCATGTGTATTTGCATATTTGACATATATCATGTGCCATGAATTTCTCTCATTGTTTAAAATAATAGCATGTATGTGATATGTGTAGGGATGTGCCAATAGGTTGCTTACTGGGTCTTTTTAGAAGACTCATACTTGCTTAACATACAGGTGAGACAGTTGTCCCCGTGCTAGAGCAGGACATAGTGAGCAGCGCCTCCAAGTGCGAAGAGTAGCTATACCTGAGAAAATCACTTGTTTAGTCTACTTTTCATTTACTAGTATGTGGACATTGTTATTATGGACTTGTATAATTGTGGACATTTGTTATTTACATTTGCCACTATATAGACTGTGGAATGTGTGAATGATGATGGAATAAGATTTCCCTTTATTTCCGCTGTACTCTCTTTTGTTATTTATGTACATCTCTACCTACTTTGTTGTGTTGGGTACATGTCCCACTGTGACGGTGCCCTTTATATCGATGTGGGTTGGTATAATCGTACCGGTATAAAGAGGATCATTACAGAGATTGGTACCAGAGCAACAGGTTGAGATTGTACATAAATAAGCCACCATCTACATAATATTTCAAAGTCTTTATAGAATTAGTCTATATATGTGGAAAATATCTAATAATGAATCAAATATAGTTAATAAAATGGTTAGGACTAAGTAACTTAGATTCTAACTATGTTAATTGTTTTACAGGCTATGGCGAGCCATGGTAGGTGTGGTGCTCAGACTCAGGACGACGAGCATAGGCGTGAGGAGAGGGGTGAGTAGTAGGCCCCAGCACGCTAGGGTCCCACGATACTTCCTCCACTACCACCTGTGGATTATGGTGTGTTCATGCAAGGCTTGGTCCAGGCAATGCAGACCCAGGCTCAGACTCAGGCGGCACTGCAGGCTTAGGTTAGAGTTGTTAAATAGGGAGTAGTCTATTTTGTTGAATGCATGATTGTTTATGTGTTGCTTATGTATTGCTTGATGTCTCAAGCTCAGGCTCCAAGTCCAGTTCCTCAAGAGCATGGCCATGGTGGTCCATCCATCATGGAGAGGTTTAAGAGGATGGCTCCGCCTTCTTTTAATGGGGAGAGTCAGCCACTCTTGGCACAGAGTTGGATGAGGGAAGTGGAGAAGATCTTCTGGGCTATAAGGTGTGCAGAAGAGGACAAAGTCAACCTGGCTACTTACATGCTACAGGTACTTAGAGCATATGTACTTGTGTAAGGTTAAGTTTTATTTAGATGGTGTTTATGGGTTGTGTTTTGCAGGAGAGAGCCGATGTTTGGTGGGCCTCCGTACTACGTACCAGGTATGTGGATAGTGTCATTGAGGTGACTTGGGATGAGTTCATAAGGCTATTTCGGGCAATGTTTATTCCCGAGCACATCTAGGACATGATGGAGTAGGAGTTTCTCTCTCTCACTCAAGGCTCCATGACTGTCTTGGAGTATGAGGCCAGGTTTGCCGAGCTTTCCAAATATACTCCTCATATAGTGGCTGATGAGCACAGGAAGGCCAAGAGTTTGTGATGGGGCTCAAACCATCACTTAGGTCGAGGCTAGTTGCTTTTGACCATCGCACTCTAGACAAGGCTCTCAGTGTAGCATGCATGCAGGAGAGTGAGATGGATCAGTACTTGGAGGATAAGAGGGCAGCTCAGAAGAGGTCCGTGCCACCTTTCCAGAGGAAGGATAGGAAGAAGGTAGTCTACTAATCACCGTAGGGTCCAGTAGCGGCATGGAGTCAGCAGGCGGTTACGCCACCATCACCCAGCTTCAGGCCTAGCGACAAGAATATGTGTCCTCACTGCGGTAGGGCACACGGCAACACCGAGTGTTGGAAACTAGCAAGGAAGTGTTTGAAGTGTGGCAGCACCGAGCATCATATCAGAGATTGCCCGAGACTTCAGCAGTTGGCTCAGAGAGGAGCGCTAGTCCCAGCAGCGGTAGCGGCAGTAGCACCAGTGACAGGGAGACCGGGAAGGCTGGGCCCGAGTGTTTGCACTAGCTCGAGATGACGCAGAGTAGGCTGAGAACATCACGGAAGGTACAGGTCTAGTCATGGGTGTGCATGCTCGAGTGTTGTTTGACACGGGTGCTACACACTCGTTCATTTCCGAGCAATTTGCCATGAAGTTAGCGGCAAAGTTTGGAGTTGAGGCAGAGTTGTTAGAAGTCCCTTTGTTTGTGCACAAACCAGTAGGTACGGTAGTGACCAGGAAGTGCATTCCATCATTACTGGTGTGCATTGAGGACCGAGGCTTGTTCGGGTGCTTCTACTTGCTCAAGATGAAGGACTATGATGCCATACTTGGTCAGGATTGGCTTGAGGAGCACTATGCCTTGGTGGATTGCAGAGGGAAGAAGATTACTTTCCGTATTCCTGGAGAGGATGAGTTCTCACATCTGTTGCCAAGGAACTTAGCAGGAAGGTTTGTGATCTCCACCATGAAGGCGATGAAGATGGTGAATAAGTGTTGTAACGCGTTTCTTGCCAGCGTGGTATTAGTTCCAAAGGCTGATCAGTCACCTACCCTTGAGAAGATTGAGGTAGTGCAGGAGTTTCCAGTTGTGTTCCCTGATGATTTGTCTAGATTGCCACTGGCTAGGGAGATAGAGTTCACTATAGAGTTGCTTCTGGGCACCTCTTCGATCTCAATGGCTTCATATCGGATGGCACCTATGGAGTTAGCCGAGCAGAGGAAGTAGTTAAAGGATTTGCTGGATAAGGGGTTCATTCACCCTAGTGTGTCACCATGGGGCGTACCTGTACTATTCGTGAAGAAGAAAGATGGTTCCCTCAGGTTGTGCATCGACTACATGAAGCTTAACCAGGTGACAGTGAAGAACAGGTATCCTTTGCCCTGCATAGATGATTTGTTCGATCAGCTGCAGAATGCGTTTGTGTTTTCCAAGATAGATCTGCGGTCCGGCTACGACTAGTTGAGAATTAAGGGAGAGGATGTGTCCAAGACTGCTTTCAGGACTCGTTATGAACACTATGAGTTTCTTGTGCTTCCATTCGGTATGACTAACGCCCCTGCAGCGTTCATGGATCTCATGAACAGGGTGTTTAGGTCATATTTGGATAGTTTTGTTGTGGTGTTCATAGATGATGTGTTAGTCTATTCTCCTGATGAGGCTACACACCGTGAGCATCTGAGGATTGTTCTGGAGGTTCTCCAAGAGCACAAGTTGTATGCTAAGTTCAGCAAGTGCGACTTTTGGATGCGCGAGGTTCACTTCCTTGGGCATGTTATCTCAGGCGCTGGAGTTGTTGTTGATCCGGTGAAAGTTCAGGTGGAGTTAGAGTGGGAGACTCCAAGGACACCATTGGAGATCATAAGTTTTCTTGGCTTAGCAAGCTATTACAGGCGATTTATTGAAGGCTTTGCATCTATCGCCGCACCTTTGACTAAGCTAAATAGGAAGGGTGTGAGGTATGTGTGGTCTGATGATTGCGAGAGTAGTTTCCAGTTGCTGAAGGTGAGGCTTACATCTGCACCCATGTTGATCTTGCCTAGTGGTGCAGAGGGTGCTATCTATTCTAATGCTTCTCAAATATGCCTTGGTTGTGTGTTGATGCAGCATGGTAAATATGCTTCTCGCCAGTTAAAGGAGCATAAGCGTAACTATCTGACTCATGATTTGGAGTTAGCAGCCGTGATTCATGCACTGAAGATCTGGAGACACTATCATTATGGTGTCAAGATTAAGGTGTTTACTGATCATAAGAGTCTGAGGTATCTTTTCTCTTAGAAGGAGTTGAACCTGCGGCAGAGAAGATGAATTGAGTTTCTCAAGGACTACAACTTCGAGCTTCAGTACCATCCAGGGAAGGCGAATGTCATGGTGGATGCACTCTGCAGGAAGAGGTCCCTACTTCGGCAAGATTGGAAGATGCTTGAGGATGCAGCATGTGCTATGACTGAGTTAGAGCCACATTTGTGTCAGGCTTTCATGGCTCAGTTGTCTATCCAATCCATGGTTTTGGACGAGGTGATTGAGTAGCAGACAACTGATCATATGCTTCAGGAGATGGTGGGCAAGGCAGGCATTGCTCAAGATGAGGACGGTGTCATTAGATTCCAGCACCGAGTATGTGTTCCTGATATTGTAGATGTTAGTGAGCATGTACTTGTAGAAGCTCATAGGTCGAGATTTTCTATTCACCTAGGCAACACCAAGATGTACCAGGACTTGAAGACATTTTTCTAGTGGTCTGGCATGAAGAAGGATATGGCCGAGTTTGTGTCCAGATGTTTAGTGTTCCAACAGGTAAAGTTCGACCGTCACAGACCATCAGACCTTATATAAAAGATGGAGATACCTGTATGGAAGTGGAAAGCAATCACCATGGATTTTGAGGCAGGTTTGCCCAGATCAGCTAAGGACAATGACTCAATTTGGGTGATTGTAGATCATTTCTCCAAGACTACTCATTTCTTGCCCATGAAGAAGAAACAGTCTGTGGAGAGTTTGGCTAGGCTGTATGTTAGCAGCATTGTGAGGTTGCATGGTGTGCCGAAGTCTATTATCTCAGACAAAGACCCGCGGTTTACATCGAGGCTGTGGCAAGGTCTTTAGGAGGCTTTGGGTTCTTAGCTAAAGCTTAGTTCGGAATTTCACCCTCAGATAGATGGCCAGTCTAAGAGGACGATCTAGACACTTGAGGATATGTTGAGAGCGTGCATGCTTGATTGGAAGGGTGATTGGGAGCGTCATCTACCTCTTGTGGAGTTCGGCTACAACAACAGTTTTCATGAGAGCATCAGCATGGCTCCATTCAAGGCTCTGTACAGGCGACCCTGTATGTAACGTCTCGGGTTTTATTGGACCCTTGTCGGATCCTTAGCGGTTATGCTTAAGGATCTGTGTCGGTTGACGTCTGGGGGGTTTAACGTCGGCTTTGTGTTGGCGGCAAGGGTGTTGCCGTCGGCAGGTCTTCGGCGTCCATCGATCTTGCTGTTAGTTGTTAGTTCCTGAGTTTTGCGAAGATAGAACTTGGCGGCATGCGATGTGGACGTCAAGTGTTGGTGGTTCAGTTGGAGGCAAGAGGGGTTGACTTCAACTAATCAGTGCGCTGTTTTTACGGGCAGCTTGAGGGCTGTTCTCCCTCATCCTCTCCTCTCTTTTTCCCTCCTCTTTCACCTATGTTCTTCTCCAGCACTTCCGGTTGCTGACGGGAGCACGTGGGAAGGTCGTGATGTGCGTGGCAGTGGTGGATCGGGCAGGAAATGACGGATCGGACGGCGGTTCTTGCAAGAAGCTCCTGGGGGTTGGGCGCGAATCGAGGTTTATGTGGAGTTTTTAAGCGTTTCTGAGGTAGGGACGTAAACCTTCCCTTGTGTGCTATGCCATGCTTGTGTGAGTGCGATTTGCGTGGAATAGAGCTTTGGGAAGGGTTTTTCTTCATGCCGAGTTTTAGGGTGTTTTGCCCGATCCATGTGTTGGATCGTGTTTTACCGACATTATGGTACAGTAGTGTGATGTAGGGGAGTGTTTCCCTACATCAGATTGTGGTTTGTGGGGCGGATTTGCCCTGTGTGGGAATCAGCTGAAGGCTGGTTCAGCTACTGGAGGCTGAAGAAGTCAACGTTAAGGGATGTTGACGTTGATCTCTTCACGGAAGAGGTAAACGGCGTGATCCTTTGCCGTTAAGCTCTTCAGGGGAGAACTAGACGGCGAGATCTGTGCCATCAGGTTCTTCAGGTAGGATATAAACGGCATGATCCTTTGCCGCCGAGTTTCGGTAAACGACCAACCTTTGACCGTCTACTTTTTCTAGACGTCTGGAGTGTTGCCATCTACCTTTTGTTAGCGGCAGTCGATGCTGCATCTACTGTTTGCTTGGCGACATGTGATGCTGTCGTTTACTTCCTGGTTAGCGGTGGTCGATGCTGCTGTCTACCTGCAGATGTGTTCCCAGCATGCTGTGTGTTTCCCTTTCCGTGGTTTGAGGTGTTGACATGCGGTGTCCGCCTGTTAGCACAGTCGGCCAGGTGTAGAGAGTGTCTCTGCCTGTGCTCGCGTTGTTTTTGGCTGTGTTGTGATGTTGACACGTGGTGTCTGTCCGTTGTGCGGTACCTCAGACGTTGAGAGTGTTTCCGTCTGTACTTGTGTTGGGGGTTACCGCGTGCCCGTTTCTGTTGTGTTTCCTAGGCGTGGGTGCGACTCCGTCTAGATGACTAGTGTGTGGTTATCCTCCGCTAGTGATCCAGGACGCCGAGTGCGACTCTGTCCTGTGCGTACTCCTTGTGGTGGTTTCGAGCCGGTCTCCGTGGAGCACCTTCTCTACCGCTAGGGTCAAGCATAGGGGAAAAACCAGTCGTGGACCAGACGCGAGAGAGAGCGTCTGTAGTGTGCACACGTGGTTAGGGTTGTGAGACTCTGTGGTGCCGGGACGCCGAGCACACAGACCCTACTAGTCCTACTTTGTGAGAGTGTGTGTGAGCTCTTGCTTGTGAGCTTGTTGTGTTTGCTGTGCTTGTAGTGCTGTCGAGCCTGCGAGGTTCCAGTTTTCTCAGTGAGCTCCTGAGGGAGTTGCGTACTACGCCACCGGTTCCTGTGTGTTGTACAGGCTGTGAGTGTTTACTTACTGAGCTTTATTTCCTGCTTAGTAGTGTTGTTACCGGTGGGGGTTAGTTGCCCTACTGGGTCTCTTTCCTGAGACTCACTCCCTTTTCCCCAGGTGTTTGTGTGCGGCTTTCGAGGCTGTGGAGCCTTGTCTCTCCGGTGCTGGTCTTGCTTGGCTACTGTGAGTGGTACTTTTCTTTGTACCCACTGTACTCTTGCGTTTAGCTTTGTCTCTGAGTTGTTCTTGTGTTAATTATTTTAATTTGTAGTGTGTACATTTACTTATATGTTCTCCTCAAACACTCTTTTCTTACGCTTTCGAGTTTCGGCTCGTGGGTTAGCTAGTCAGGATTCGGATTACTGGTTGGTTACTGGTAATGCGGATCTTGGGTCGTTACAGTTGTATCAGAGCCTGGTTTGTCGAGACATATAAGGAAATGTTCCGAATAACTCAGAGTGTGAAGAGTACAGTAGCAGCAAGCGAACCGGAGTCGTTTTGCGTTTTGTGCGTGTGCTTGTCCTGTGTGGATTAATTTCCCTTGTTCTTAGGCGATGTCGTGTTTGGGAGGTGATTGCGTGGGTACCTTAGCAGGAGGCTAGAGATGCCCTGCCACCACAGCAGACTCGGCCTGAACCTCAGGACGTACGCTGTAGTTTTTGTGTTCCCCTTGGGCAGTGTAGAGTTTCGACTGGACCATGTTTTTCTTGTGTCGATAGCTCAGTAAGTTGCTCTGCGCTGTGGTGTTCTGGCACCTTGGAGAAGTTCCGGGAGGGTGTAGAGTTGTTGAGCTGTAGTTATTGGTTGGACTATGTGTGTTACAGTCTGCCGCGGTGTTCCCGGTCAATGTGTGTGCCCTTGGTGGTGCATCTGGCTGTTGCATGGCCAGGTTGCCTTGCGGTTGTTTCCAAGTGTCTTGGTTGCGCCGGTGGGACTTTATGTGTCCCCGTGGCTCGGATGGATTGTGTTCTTGGCTGTGCATCTTGTGGAAGCGATAGCCTTGCGTCATGATTTTTCCGTCTTGTGTTTGGAAGAGACTCGTTGCGTTACGTGTCTCCTTCCTCGGCTTTCGGTGGTTGCTCAAGGTTGTGATACTCCACGTGATATTGTGTTACTAGGGTGCGCGTTGTGGCGACCCTTGGTGGAGTTATCTTTCCTTGAGTTGTTTTGAGATTGACCTGGTTGCTCTCCTCGTGTCGTTGTTTTCTGTGCCACCCTTGGGTCGGCTGACTTGTTCGTGTTGTGTGTCGTTGTGATAGTTCTAGGCGGCCAGTGGTAGCAGCTTAGTGGATGTTGTTGTTGTGACAACGCCCTTACGCGACACTTTTAAGTACGACTCGATGCCCAAGCTGACACGGCGATTGTGTCCTTGCTGTGTTTAGTCTCTGTGGGTATTGTTGGTCTGGCTTGGTGTGGACCCGTGTTTCTGGTGGTCTCCGGTACGGTCTTTTCTTGGTCCTGTAGTTTTGTGCATGGGTGCCAGTTTGTGGTGGCACTGGCTTGTGTGGGTTCCCGACCTCGTGGTGTGTCTGGGGTTCGGAACGATTTGTGTTGTCGGCTCTCGACCTTGTGGAGGTCTAAGGTGGCCATGTTTGTGGTGGGATGTTGTTCTCGCCTGGTTGCGTGCAATCTCGGCGGGTGTGCCGAGGGTTGCCACCGTGTTGTGGCCTACTCCGTTGGTTTTGTGGGAGTCGTGCATGTGTGTGTGTCACGACCTTGGTGGGAGGTTGTGGCGTTGCGGTGTTTGGTTTGCCTTGTGCTTCTTGCTGGTGTGCCGAACAAGGATTATTTGGTGTGCGCCTAGGCTTGTGCCTTGAAGGTCTTTTGCATGCCATTCCTTCCGGTGTTGACTTCTTTTATCGTTTGCGATGAAGATGGTTTATCCTACTCTTGTGCGCCATGGAGTTGTTGTGGTTTTCGCTCCCCTTGCGGCAGAGTTGGTATTTCGTGTTTTTGTGTGCCTTTCTAGAGCCGACGTGGTGGTCGTTGTGCTCTAAATGTCGTCGGTTTTCCGTACGCTTTTCTTGTGGGTCTCTAGTGAAGAGTCCCCTTCTGTGGGCACTGTGTTGTGTTGGCCCTGGGTGCAGTTGTGTGTGCTGCACTTTGAGCGTCTTTGGATGCTCTGTGTTTCATGCCTTAAGGGTTGGGGCCGGTGTGGCCTGTTATGCCCTTTTTGCTTGTGGTTCTTTTGTGCGTGGCGTGGTGAGTCTTGCAGCCAGTGGCGGAGTCTCCTGTCGTTCGTTTGGTGACATTGAAGTCAATTGGCTTTCTAGTACTCGACCACATATTGTTAACGTTGTGAGGTGCCAAGTGCTGGCTTCACTCCAAACGTCTTCTGTGTTTTGTCGCGGCTTGTTGTGCCGTGGAGTGAGTGGTTCTGGAGTTGTGTGGCTCCACGTGCGTTGGTGTCCTTGTCGGACCATGAGGAAGGTCTGTGTGAGACCTAGTGGCGATAATGGACATTGCTCCGTGTGTTGCGGACTATCCGCGAATGCGATGTAACTTGGGTTCTCATCGCCGCGTGACTTTTCGATTTTTGCTAATGACTGGTGCTAGCTATGGCTAGTAGCGTGAGGCTATTCCCCTGAGTGTGGTGGTTGACCCTCAGGTGTTTTTCCGAGTTGTTGTCAGGCAACCGTGCACTTTGTCGGGCTTGGTTGCCGATGGTGCGAGTTGCTGACAGGTGTTTTCTCACGTTGTTATCGGCATATGCGCCCTCTGTCGGGTTATGTTTTACGACATAGTGGGTTGCTAATCTGTGGGTTCCAACGACGAGGTCGGTTGGTGACCGCAGTGTGTGACTTCTGACTAGCATGTTTTTACCTTCTGTGTGGTTGGTGCAATATGAGTAGAGCTTCGTAGAGTTGAAGTGACTGCTTACGTCAGCGCCAGTCCTGGTGTTGCGATCTGGTTCAGAGAGTTCCGAGATTCTGTGCCGATGCTTTTGATAATTGTCTTGGGAGCTGTTCTGATGTAGCGCGGCAGAGTGGTGCCTTGTGTGTCGCGTCAGTTGAAGCCCCGCAAGGAGAGTTACCGACCTACGGCTTGGAGTGTACAGCTGCGTGTGTTGGAAGTCGTTAGTAACTCCTGCTTGCATGTATCAGGTGATTAGGCCCTATGTGGATGACCGTGTCGTTTTCCACTCGTTGCTTTTGAAGTGGATGAGCGAGTCGTCACTAGACCAGGGTAGTCCAGTACGTTGTTGGGTATTTTGGCTCCTAAGTTCGAGGCTTTAGTTTTCGCCAGTGTTGGCTATCGACCGTGGTGTGTTCCATGCGTTGCCGTTTTAGGAGGTACCTTTCTTGTTGCTGCGTCGCGTGTTCTCCCAGGTGTGGTGTGTCAGTGATGACACTGGGTTGATTGTACCAGAGTTCTGCCATTTCTTGTGGATTGCTAAATTCCTAGGTTGTGGAATAAAGCAGTCCAGCTGGTTAGTGTTGTCCAGCAGCGGTACTCGGGTGGTGTGTCGACCTAGTAACGGGAGATGTGATGCACGTGTAGTTTTTGTACCTCTACGTTGCTTTTGGCTTCCCCTTGTGTTGCGTGAATTTCGAGGACGAAATTCCTTAAGGGGGGAGGGCTGTAACGTCTCGGGTTTTATTGGACCCTTGTCGGATCCTTGGCGGTTATGCTTAAGGATCTGTGTCGGTTGACGTCCGGGGGGTTTGACGTCGGCTTTGTGTTGGCGGCAAGGGTGTTGCCGTCGGCAGGTCTTCGGCGTCCATCGATCTTGCCGTTAGTTGTTAGTTCCTGAGTTTTGTGGAGATAGAACTTGGCGGCATGCGATGTGGACGTCAAGTGTTGGCGGTTCAGTTGGTGGCAAGAGGGGTTGACGTCAACTGATCAGTGCGTTGTTTTTAGGGGCAACCCGAGGGCTGTTCTCCCTCATCCTCTCCTCTCTTTTTCCCTCCTCTTTCACCTTTGTTCTTCTCCAGCACTTCCGGTTGCTGACGGGAGCACGTGGGAAGGTCGTGATGCGCGTGGCAGTGGCGGATCGGGCGGGAAATGACGGATCGGACGGCGGTTCTTGCAAGAAGCTCCTGGGGGTTCGGCGCGAATCAAGGTTTATGTGGAGTTTTTAAGCGTTTCTGAGGTAGGGACGTAAACCCTTAGTTCCCTTGTGTGCTATTCCATGCTTGTGTGCGTGCGATTTGCGTGGAATCGAGCTTTGGGGAGGGTTTTTCTTCATGCCGAGTTTTAGGGTGTTTTGCCCGATCCATGTGTTAGATCGTGTTTTACCGGCATTATGGTAGTGTAGTGTGATGTAGGGGAGTGTTTCCCTACATCAGATTGTGGTTTGTGGGGCAGATTTGCCCTGTGTGGGAATCAGCTGAAGGCTGGTTCAGCTGCTGGAGGCTGAAGAAGTCAACCTCAAGGGATGTTGACGTTGATCTCTTCAGGGAAGAGGTAAACGGTGTGATCCTTTGCTGTTAAGCTCTTCAGGGCAGAACTAGACGGCGAGATCTATGCCGTCAGGTTCTTCAGGTAGGATATAAACGACATGATCCTTTGCCGCCGAGTTTCGGTAAATGACCAACCTGTGACCGTCTACTTTTTCTAGACGTCTGGAGTGTTGCCGTCTACCTTTTGTTAGCGGCAGTCGATGCTGCCGTCTACTGTTTGCTTCGCGACATGTGATGTTGTCGTTTACTTCCTGGTTAGCGGCAGTCGATGCTGCTGTCTACCTGCAGATGTGTTCCCAGCATGCTGTGTGTTTCCCTTTCCGTGGTTTGAGGTGTTGACATGCGGTGTCCGCCTGTTAGCACAGTCTGCCAGGTGTAGAGAGTGTCTCTGCCTGTGCTCGCGTTGTGTTTGGCTGTGTTGTGACGTTGACACGTGGTGTCTATCCGTTGCGCGGTACTTCAGACGTTGAGAGTGTTTCCGTCTGTACCTGTGATGGGGGTTACCGCGTGCCCGTTTCTGTTGTGTTTCCTAGGCGTGGGTGCGACTCCGTCTAGATGACTAGTGTGTGGTTATCCTCCACTAGTGAGCCAGGATGCCGAGTGTGACTCTGTCCTGTGCGTACTCCTTGTGGTGGTTTCGAGCCGGTCGCCGTGGAGCCCCTTCTCTACCGCTAGGGTCAAGCATAGGGGAAAAACCGGTCGTGGACCAGACGTGAGAGAGAGCGTCTGTAGTGTGCACACGTGGTTAGGGTTGTGAGACTCTGTGGTGCCGGGACGTCGAGCACACAGACCCTACTAGTCCTACTTTGTGAGAGTGTGTGTGAGCTCTTGCTTGTGAGCTTGTTGTGTTTGTTGTGCTTGTAGTGCTGTCGAGCCTACGAGGTTCAAGTTTTCTCAGTGCGCTCCTGAGGGAGTTGCGTACTACACCACCGGTTCCTGTGTGTTGTACAGGCTGTGAGTGTTTACTTACTGAGCTTTCTTTCCTGCTTAGTAATGTTGTTACCGGTGGGGGTTAGTTGCCCTACTGGGTCTCTTTCCTGAGACTCACTCCCTTTTCCCCAGGTGTTCGTGTGCGGCTTTCGAGGCTGTGGAGCCTTGTCTCTCTGGTGCTGGTCTTGCTTGGCTACTGTGAGTGGTACTTTTCTTTGTACCCACTGTACTCTTGCGTTTAGATTTGTCTCTGAGTTGTTCTTGTGTTAATTATTTTAATTTGTAGCATGTACATTTACTTATATGTTCTCCTCAGACACTCTTTTCTTACCCTTTCGAGTTTCGGCTCGTGGGTTAGCGGGTCAGGATTCGGATTACTGGTTGGTTACTGGTAATGCGGATCTTTGGTCGTTACACTGTAGATCTCCTTTATGCTGGGAGGAGACTAGTGATAGGTAGTTGGTTGGTCTGGAGTTGGTGTAGAAGACCTCGGATAAAATTCAGCTTATCGGGTAGAGGTTGGTTGCGGCGCAGGATAGCCAGAAGAGCTATGCTAACAACAGAAGGAAGGATTTAGAGTTCGAGGTTGGAGAGCATGTATTTCTCAAGGTTTCGCCTACCCGAGGCGTGGTCAGGTTTGGCAGGCATAGAAAGTTGAGCCCAAGATTCATTGGCCCATTTGAGATTCTCAGGCGAATGGCAAGCGTGGCATATGAGCTAGCTTTACCCCCAGCACTAGCTAGTGTGCACCTAGTTTTCCACATGTCTATGCTCAGGAGATACGTGCAAGATCCGTCGCATGTTATTAGTCACGGGCCAGTGGAGATTCAGCCAAACTTGTCTTATGTAGAGCGACTAGTAGCTATCCTCAATCGGAAGGTTCAACACCTCAGGAACAAGAGTATTGCATCCGTGAAGGTGTTATGGAGGAATTTCTCATGGGATGAGGCTACATGGGAGCTTGAGGACGCCATGAAGAAGAAGTATCCCAATTTGTTTGGTTAGTATTTCCGTTCTAACTTCGAGGACGAAGTTTTCTTTTAGGAGAAGAGGATGTAAGGCCCTCACATTTTGCATGTATTATATTTAATCCTATACATATTGTACTTAATTATTTCTATGTATGTTGTATTTATTTATTTTTGTATATGTTGTTAGGATCGGATGGGTGGATGGATCAGATCTAGAAGGGGGGGGTTGAATAGATCTAACACCAATTAATGCGGAAGCTTAAGCAATTCAAAATTACTTCGAATCAGAGATCAATTCACCCAAACAATTTACTGATATGAAGTGTGATTAGAGTGTGTGAGTAAATCAATTAGTAGTGTGAGCGAAATCCCTATGCATGCATCTAGAGAGATACAAAGGCAAACCACAATTCAAACCACTGCACAGAGGATTTTTAGGTGGTTCGGAAATCACCTCCAGTGACTCCTACGTCCACCCCTCACACAGTGAGGCCACACTACTCAAAACCTTGAGTACAACTCACACCGGAGCACGACGACTCCAAACACCCTTGAGCACGACAACTCAAGAAACACCTGGAGCATGACGACTCCAAACTGAGCACGACGGCTCAAACCACACAGTGAGTGCGACGACTCACAAACCAGAGCTCGTCGGCTCATAATACAAAAGCTAGAACAAAAACACAAAGATCCAGATTCTCTAGCAATGATTTGATCTCATAAGGTTCATTCAAGAGGATTATTGCAATAGTTCATGCACAATCTCTAGAATGACCAAGAAGAAACAAGGGGAAATGAGGAATGGGGTGAAATGTCCTTGTTCTTCAAGAAGACTCCTTTGTAGAGGCTGAATTGTGAAGAAGCTTGAACTCTTGAAGTCCCTGGCCGATGCTCTGCACTTTGTGCTTTGGGATATTCGTTGAAGTCTTCACAATTGTTTGCTTCTACTTGATCTGCACCCTTAGAAGTTGATCATACTGCTTCATCTTGGATCAATTATCACTTCTTGTGCTTGGAGATGTTGGAATTGGGTTGAAGAAGCACAAGGGGAGCAAGACTAGGTAGGAGAGCTCTCTCTGTCGCCAAAAAGGATTTCTGGAAGGCTCTTGGAGGCTCTCTTGTTCTCTTGCGGTTGGATGGCCAATTAGGAGAGTATTTATAACTAAAATGTCCAAAAGTACCCTTGGGGGTCGTGGGCACACGATCGAAGGTCGATCCACCAAATCCCTAGAGTGCCACGTGTCCAGGAGAGACTTTAAGTCACAGAGTTTCCAGAGTGTGTCGACCTGCCCATGGGGTGTGTCGACACACTGTCCTAGACTGGCAAAACAGCTTCTTTGGGAAGGGTCTCTAGTGTCGACACTACATCATCTAGTGTCGACACACTGTAGACAATCCTCAAAACAGGCCTTCTGGGAACTACCTCTAGTGTCGACACTACTGCTTCTGGTGTCGACCTACAGGATAGGTCTGTTGACAGGGTTTTCTAGGAGCTGCCTCTAGTGTCGACCTGCCTTGGTCTAGTGTCGACACTACTTCACCATTTCTACAACATTCTGCCTTTGCTTTGAAGCATTGTGTCGACACCAGTAGGAGGTGTGTCGACACTACCTTTGCAAGAAATGTTTGTCCCTGAGAAATAAACACATAAATCATTAGTTCAATGTATTATCATGAATATAAATGATAAATGTATTTGGAAACATGCTTTTTGAATATTGTTATTTTATGTGTGATGTATTTCACATGTTCCAATTATTGTGCATCAAAATCACAACTTGTCATCATCAAAATATGAGGGGAAATGAATTATATTCACACTCAACCCAACAATCTCCCCCTTTTTGATGATGGCAACATTAAACTCATATGAAAACTTGAAGTTTCGATGGAATGTGATTTTAAGCTTTTTGTTTATTCAACACTCAATTTGAAAAACACTGATTGACAATGAGCTATGTTTCAATTCTTTTTATTCACAATTGTCAAAAACCATTGAACATATTTTAGTAACATTTGAAAATTTGCACACATAAGAAGCACAATGTTACCAATAATGTACTCTTGTCACAAATGGCCAAGCAACTTGACAATCATCCATTCATACACATTCATTGACATTCATTCAAAAATTTCAATCACATTCAAGACAAAAGTGTTTCTTTTCATTTTAGTCAAACAATTGTCACTTTTCATTTACAAATATGTGTTCATTCCAATCTTTCAAAACAAGAAACATTCCAAAAACAAGAAACATTCCAAAAGACTTTCTTTCTTTCTTGCTATCTTCTCCCCCTTTGACATCATCAAAAGAAAGTACATTAAGCAGGACAAGGAGGAGGAATGGCAAGGAGAATGGATTCTATTGACTTAAGTCTTGACTCCATGGCATGAAGGTTGGAGTTGTGTTGCTTCTTCATGGTTGAAAGTCGTGTATGAACAATCTCTTCTAGCCTTTGACTATTGTCAGACATAGTGTCTTCAATGGCAGACAAGTCAACTGAAGATGGCTGAACACTAAAAGAGGAACTACCAGGTCCATGCTTGTTGATGTTCTTTAGCTCCTTCTTGAGGGCAGACATCTCACTATCAATCTGAGCAGATAGATTTTTCATGCTTTCTAAATCATCTACTAGATGAGCAAAAGACAGCCTTGTCTTGGAAATCTGATTAACTGCTTCTTGGCTGTTGAACAAGGATGTCTGGGAATTTGCCATAATTCCCTCAAGAACTTTTTCCAAAGTCGCTTGATGCTTCTTCAGCTCAATGGATGCATCAGCCAAGGTTCCAATCAGTCTATTGAACCTTTGAGTGGCATGGTATGATGCTTCTTTCTACTTTATGAACTGAGCATTCATGGTATTCTCTAACCTTTGTACCTTCAAGTCAAAACTCTCGGACATTTACTGGATGGAAGTAGTGAAGGCATCAAACTTGTCATTCAGAAATGAATAAAGCTCTGGTGGAACAGAAGGTCCACCAAAGGTAGAAGAGGTTTGAGCTTGAGCTTGAGGAATATCCATTGAATGATGACGTGAAGAGGTTTGAAATGGAGGAGTCATAGGTGCATCCTGGGGTAATTGAGCGTCATTTCCAACTGGAGGCTGATCCTCAGGAGCAAGAGGCTGACCCTCAGGAATTTGAGGCTGGTCCTCACGAATTGGAGGCTGGTCCTCATGAACTGGAGGTTGGTCCTCATGAACTTGAGGCTGGTCCTCATGAACTGGAGCCATTACCTCAGGTGCAACTGGTGCCTCAACAACTGGCCCTCTTCTTACTTGGTCACCCTCAAGCCTGAATCCCATGAATTTTTGTAGATGTTTGAAGCAATATATGTTAGACATGGGGATTTTCTGAGATTTCTCATTTTCAAGAGACACACCAAAGTGCTCAAAAACAGGTGTGAGATGAGCTGCATAGGGAAGAGATCTATGGAGATCTTTCCTAGTGGTCTCAGAGATTATCTGGTACATAATCACATGGATGTTTATCTTGATGCTCTTCTTCATGCAATAAATCACAAATCTCTGAATGTCCGTGAGTCGATTCCTACCACCACTGGGGTGTGATGATGGTGGTGAGGATGTGGTGAATAATTCTCAACACTGGTGGAAAGGTGTTTGTGTTGAACTTTGTGACATGGGTTTGTCTAGGGTCAGACTCAACAGATGGAAGACCAGTCAAAATAGAGTAGGCTTCATGGAGATCAAATTCGAAATTATGATAATCTGAGCCTTCAGCAGGAGCTTTGAATAGAGTTGCAGCCAATGCAATGGGCATGTCTATCTTAACACCTTTAACCTCAGACTTGTACCCCTCATCAGTGCATTCCAAATTCAAATAGCACTCTTGGACAAGTCTGGGGTAAATTGTTCTAAACTGTGATATGAAAGGCAACCAAGACTGAAAATTGAAGAATTCTAGAATTTCTGGAAAAGCAGCAACCAACTCTTTATCTGCCAAGTCTACAGCCCTAGATTTCAGGATATTTTTCCGTTCACTGACTGACTTGGAAGGGCTAGCCTCAGAATGCTGGGAAGACTCAGAAGATGAAGAGGACGATTCCGCAGAAGCTTCAGGAGAAGAAACCAAAAATCTTCGTCTAAGGTTTGCAGACCCCCTACCTCTAACGGAAGAGGGTGCCCTACCTCTTTTGGATGGAGTGGGAGATGCAGATGAAGGCCCTGGCTGCTCAGCAGGGTCAAACCGACATTTGCTTCTCCTCTCGATTGGCGGTTGTGCTTCCACAGAGATGGGCCTGGCGGTTGCCCTGGACCTTGCTCCATGGCGAAGGACGTGCTTGGGGGCCATGGAAGCAAGAGGGAGTGGAAGAGCAGAGGATGGAGAAGAAGAAATGTAGGGAAGAAGGACAAAGATGGGTTGGAGGAGGAAAGAAGGTGGATTGGCTGCCGTTTTCAAAGGTGGAAGGCGGCCATGGGGTCGACCTTGCATATAAAAGGGGTTTTGGAGGTGCAATGCCCCACAGGAACAAGAAGACCCTAACCGTCACCCAAGACGTGAATCGCCCAGACAGGGGTATGTGTCAACACTAGAAGAGGTTAGTAGCGACTTGGGCTGGACTGTGTCGACACTAGATGGAGGTAGTGTCGACCTAGCCTGATGAAACTTTGAGTATTTGAGCATGGAAAAAATTTATGAGTTTTGGGATATCTTTAACATGATTCAAGATGGATGGAATTAGCATTTCAAGGATTTTTAAGAGGCCAAAGAATTCAGTTGTCATTATTCTTTCAAAAATGTAACAAACTTCAAGATTTACTCAACAACAAGCAGGATATATTCATTAAATGACTTGAACCAGTAAAATGATAATTTGAGGGATATATGACATCCAACAATCAATACAGACTACCATAATCTCCAAATCCAAAGAAATAAAAATATCTTTTTAGATTGAGATCAAGTGTGCTGAAGATAAACACTTTTAAAACAAATTGATGATAGATAGAGATGGTCATTTTAGGCAATTCTCCTTGGATAGTTTTGTGTTTTTAATCAAACTATCAAATGTAGTAAATTTTGTTCACTCAAGAACTAATGCTTTTTACACACCATAGTTCCTGGATACTAGGGATTTACTCATTATCTAGTTTCAAAGGGGGGAATGACAACCTTTTACATGGAAATATACGTTTATTAGACGCCAATATTTCCAGTTACTCAGTCACCATAAAAAATTAGAGTATTTTTTTTTCTTGATTTTGAACCCCTTTGAACAGAGATAGCAAAAATATCTCATGACATGCATGGCACTTCATTCATTGTGAAGGTTTGTAGTTTCTCAGTATTTGTGCTATTGCTCTGTTGAATATCAAGTGTAAGGAGAAATTTATAAACTTGAAACCATTTATCTCACATCAGTTGCAAAAAAAATGTTTAACTTCAATGCACACATTATCCTTCAGTCTGTTAAAGAGATTTGAATTTCTGTAGTCTTGAAGAGAATAGTTGAGAGTTGATTGTGAAAAAATGTAGTAGATCACTCAAAGGATCATTTTGAGGCTCTAGACAACTCAATGAGGACATCATGCAAGGAAGTTGATGTAATTCAACAAGAGTTTTGAATTTTGCAAAAGAAATGAGTTGTGAATTCCCTAGCTCCCCCTGAGATGATGATTCCAACAACTTTTCATCAAAATAAAGATATGCAAGTAGTTTGAAACCAGAAATGATTCTCTTTGAACAGCAAAAGCTCCCCCTCAACGATTGCATATTCATTTCTTGGTACTTGGCGGAGACATATACTCTCGCATAGTGAAAGTGTCCAGACAAGTAGAACTTGTCCTTCTTCAAATCACCATTTGATATACCAAGAAGTTCAACACAATGTGAGTTGAAGAATTTATTGTCAAAAAGAGATAGGAGTTGAATTCATAGAGATGTGAACAATATGAATCAAGGAAGCAAAGAAGAATGATGAAACAATGACTCCCCCTCAGAATATGCCTAAACACTCAACCCAATGAGAGAGATCAAGAAGATGGATATTTGCAAAAACCAAGCTCTCTCCTCAAGGATGAAAATCTACCTTCAGGAAGAGGTTTAGTGAAGATATCAGAAATTTGATTTTCAGTTTCAATAAAGTGGAGTTCAAAGGATTTCTTTGCTACCTCATCTCTCAAGAAATGATAAATCAGATATGAAAGAATATTTCTCCAACATTTCACTCAAAGATTCTTTTGACTCACTTCCCATAAGATATGCATGATATGAAATGATCATTTAAGCATTTCAGATATGATCATTCCAAATAGTTTGCACAGAAAGAATATGAACATTTTGCCCTTTTTCAAATTTACTCCCCCTTAATATGTGCATGGAATAAAAAAGCTAGCAAGCAATTCACACATGATTATGCACACAATTGACTTTAAGCATAACATGACTTTTGGTACTTGGCAGAGTATTTTACTCACGCATAATGATAGCTTCCAAACAAGCATAACTTGTTTTTCCACATGTCATCATTTGATATACCAAAAGGTCAAAGCAGTTGATATGCACACAGAATCATGAGCACAATTAAGCAAGCATGATAGCACAAACATGATTCCAATTGTAATGACACAAAGTTCATTGTTGGGAGTACCATTGAAACACATTTCTCATTTTTCAGATAAAAAATTAAACATTCATTTCAATTCAGGCAATTCAAATTTGAAATGATAAAGAAGTTTTACCTGAAAGGACTTCAATTGCTTTTTAAAAAATTTTACCTGTATTCGCCAATCATTTCTTGCCTTGCACAGCCAATATCTTGAATCCATTTACAATGTATGGCTGCAAGACTCCTTAGCTTGCTAATCAAGCTGGTTTTGGGACCCACATTTGTTTGAGTCCTGCAATGAAGTCAATGTTAGAATGCAATAAAGATTTCTGAATCCAAAGTGATTTTATTTTTGTTATAAATGCATTTCTTTCATTGATAAAATATTAGCAGAGTTAGTCCCATATTTTCTTTTTGCCTTGCTCAATGCATCTATGTTTTCATGAAGTTTTCTAATTTTTGGATTTTTAATATAAGCAGAAACAGAATGATTTTGTGCAACATTTCTATGCCTATACACATGGAATTTCTGAACATTCTCAGTATGAACATGATATTTATTCCTATGTGTATGAGCATATGCATTAGACTTGAATTTCTGAGCATGCACAACAAAATTATTTCTGTATCAACAGTCCCTACAAATATGACCAATTTTATAACAATGAATGCATTGGACTGATTTGGCATGTTTATTGAAATGTTGATTTCTATTCCAGCAATGTTTGGCAAGATGACCAGGTTTATTGTAGATAAAGCAAATGAGAGCATTTCTTACCTCGTACTCACCTTGGCATGTATGCATTTGCTGGAATCTCCTTTTCATATGAGGAGACTTACCATGAGGAGAAGGAGGTGCTTTTTGGTGGCTCTTGGCATGATGTAAATTTGGAACATGCCTTGGCGCTTTTTGGACTGATGGAGGAAGTAGATGATTCTTCTTGACATCAGCATTTTTCTTTTTCTCTGTCTATTTTTGATCAAGAACTTTCACTAGTTTTTCATTAGAATTAGCAGAGTTCTTGTTTGCAGCAGCTTTAACAAATGTTATTGTGGTTTTCTTTTCATTTTTCTTAGTTTTCACAGAAGCAATACTTGTTATTCAGCTTTTAATGCAACAACTTTTTTTTTTCTGAATTTTGAAGTTTATTTAGCATGACTTCTAAACCATTTTTCATCTTGTTCTTTTCATTTTCAAATTGAGCAATTTGTTTTTCCAAATCAGAAATTTTATTATTTAAATTGCTACAATCATTGTTCAATGGTTTGTCATGCAACAAGCATTCAATCTTCCTTTTTAGATGATGATTTTTTTCATCAAGTTGTTTACATCTCTCATTTATTTGATGATCATGAGCCATGTTAGAAATCTGTTTGTTTAATTGATCATTATCAAATTTGAAGTTTTCATTAAGATCAAATAATTTTCCATTTTCATTTTCCAGATCAATAACTTTTGATTTCAATAGCTCATGGTTTTCTTTCATCCATTAGTTTATTTTCACAGATTTGGACTTCATCTTCCAAATTATCTTTCTCAGAATTTAATTTTTCAACTTCATGTTTCAAATTCTCATTTTCTTATGAAAAATCTTTATCATTGTTCTGGAGCAATTCAAGTGTATTTGTCAAATTTTCAATTTCTTTATGGCAATGTTTTAAAGTCTTTTTCAAATCTTTATTCTTAGTGTTCAGCTTTGCATTAAGATTTTGTATCTTCTCAAAGAACTCAAACAATTCAGCATAAGACATGCCTTCATCTGCATCAGAATCAGAATTATAATACATAGATGGGTCTTGAATTGATTTACCTGACCTGGTAGACCCATTTGAACTCTTGTGTTCTGAAGAAGATGAAGAATGCTCTGAGCTCTTAGAATGTGCAGTGAGAGCCACAACTTTATGAATTGTTGATTTTCTGGATTCATTGAGGCTCTTCTTTGCCATAAAGTACTTGTGAATTTCTTTTGCTCCTTTTCTTTGTGCTTCATTTGGTAAACTTGATGAAAGTGAGACTGGTGATTTCTCTGAAATTATAACAGGAAATTCATGCAGATTAAGAAGATTTGCCATTATACCAAAACTCAAAAGATTATTAGATCTAATCACAGTGAATCAATGTAACAAGGAATTAGATTTAATAATTAGAGTGGTTAACCTGCTCTAATATCAAATGTAGGAATCAGAGCTATTAAGCACACAGAGACAGTGAAAGATCAAGCAAACAATTCAAGCAATTAACACAGAGATCAAACAGAAGCAATCAAATCAGATCAGTAACAGATATATAACCCGCTCTGATACCAATTGTTAGGATCGAATGGGTGGATGGATCAGATCTAGAAGGGGGGGTTGAATAGATCTAACACCGATTAATGCAGAAGCTTAAGCAATTCAAAATACTTCAAATCAGAGATCAATTCACCCAAACAATTTACTGATATGAAGTGTGATTAAAGTGTGTGAGTAAATCAATTAGTAGTGTGAGCGAAATCCCTATGCATGCATCTAGCGAGATATAAAGGCAAACCACAATTCAAACCATTGCACAGAGGATTTTTAGGTGGTTCGGAAATCACCTCCAGTGACTCCTACGTGCACCCCTCACACAGTGAGGCCACAATACTCAAAACCTTGAGTACAACTCACACAGGAGCACGACGACTCCAAACACCCTTGAGCACGACGACTCAAGAAACACCTGGAGCACGACGACTCCAAACTGATCACGACGGCTCAAACCACACAGTGAGTGTGACGACTCACAAACCAGAGCTCGACGGCTCACAATACAAAAGCTAGAACAAAAACACAAAGATCCAGATCCTCTAGCAATGATCTGATCTCATAAGGTTCATTCAAGAGGATTATTACAATAGTTCATGCACAATCTCTAGAATGACCAAGAAGAAACAAGGGGAAATGAGGAATGGGGTGAAATGTCCTTGTTCTTGAAGAAGACTCCCTTCTAGAGGCTGAATTGTGAAGAAGCTTGAACTCTTGAAGTCCCTGGCCGATGCTCTGCACTTTGTGCTTTGGGATCTTCCTTGAAGTCTTTACAATTGTTTGCTTCTACTTGATCTGCACCCTTGGAAGTTGATCATACTGCTTCATCTTGGATCAATCTTCACTTCTTGTGCTTGGAGATGTGGGAATTGGGTTGAAGAAGCACAAGGGGAGCAAGACCAGGGAGGAGAGCTCTCTCTGCCGCCAAAAAGGATTTCTGGAAGGCTCTTGGAGGGTCTCTTGTTCTCTTGCGGTTGGATGGCCAATTAGGAGAGTATTTATAACTAAAATGTCCAAAAGTACCCTTGGGGGTCATTGGCACATGATCCAAGGCCGATCCACCAAATCCCTAGAGTGCCACGTGTCCAGGAGAGACTTTAAGTCACAGAGTGTCCGGAGTGTGTCGACCTGCCCATGGGGTGTGTCGACACATTGTCCCAGACTGGCAAAACAGCTTCTCTGGGATGGGTCTCTAGTGTCGACACTACATCATCTAGTGTCGACACACTGTAGACAATCCTCAAAACAAGCCTTCTGGGAACTGCCTCTAGTGTCGACACTACTGCATCTGGTGTCGACCTGCAGGATATGTCTGTTGACAGGGTTTTCTGGGAGCTGCCTCTAGTGTCGACCTGACTTGGTCTAGTGTTTAGAAACATACTTTTTGAATATTGTTATTTTATGTGTGATGTATTTCACATGTTCCAATTATTGTGCATCAAAATCACAACTTGTCATCATCAAAATATGACGGGAAATGAATTATATTCACACTCAACCCAACATACGTAAGCTAGTTAGATGTATTTTAGGTTCTGCCCGAAATCCCTTGGAATACCCTAGATTTTTAAAACAAATAAATAAAATAATAATAATAATAAATGATAATAATAATTTAGATATTGGATCGAAATACAAGGTAAAGGTAAAAGAATAACCCAAATAATATTGAATTTGACAATACCCATTATTCTTTAAATGAGAATCCTTATAAATTAATTCCATTAAAATAAAGATAAAAAATGGGCTTTATCAAATGGTTCATATAAAGGTTAATGGGCCAAATAGGAGTTTAAAAAGATGGAATAAGATAATATACACCTAAATTCGAAATAATAATTTCTATAATATCGAAATAATAGAAACATACGTACCACTATTGTATGTGCAAGAACACATCTGAAAATTTCATAATAATTATAAATTAACCCCAAACGTTATTCCTAAGTGTTCCACGAAGAAATTCGTGCAGCGAAAAATCCGATTGGCCAAGTGTACGTCATAATATGACTAATTATCCAAATTAGGAAACTAAGTCAGAAAACCGTTAACACGAAAATATAACATGATGACAAATTAAATGAACATGTTGGAGAGACTTCCAACATCATGTATTGATGACCCATTATGGGAATTGGGCCAATGGACCACTTTTGGCCCAAGAATAAAATGGAGCAAGAAAAATAACCAAGAAATTCGTGACCATAATTATAGGGAAAATAGGAAAGGGTAAATTAGGGATTTAAATCATAGTAATTAGCCAAGAAAGGTAGTCAAATTCGTGACCCACCATGGAAAACATCATCTAAAGGCAATCCCCCTCCAATTGGGAGGAGTGATCTTCAAAACAAGGAAAGGAACTAGCTATGGCCGCACCCCATGTTTCCTAGTTATGTTAGGGCTTGAAATACACCCTAGACATATAAGAATTTGACCTAAGGCTAAGAGGGAAGGTCCATCAACGTGTTGGGGTCACTGGAGGCTAGCCTAGAGCACCAGGAGCAGAGAAGAATGGCCGGAGAATGGAGCTTCTTCCCCAACCGTGCTCTGTTGCGTCCTGTACATAACCCGGGGTTAGATCTTCACAAATGAAGGTATTCTCGGGCCAAAGATGAATTTCACTCATGCCATCTTGTGGTTCTACTTGTCTAGCTTCGTTTGCAAGTGAATTTCCCAATTTTCATCATGAATCCATCGAGTTATAAGCGTTTTCCAATCGTTGCGCAAGTCTGTCCCGTTTCTTGTTCATGCTAGTTTACACGCCTAACGAGACCAAATTGATTCGGTCCAAAGGAATAGATCTCTTCTACTTGATGTCCCCTACAAGTTTCATGTTCATCACTATGTCCCAAGTGCCCTAGTTTGTGTGTCATAAGCGTTGCATGATTGTCGCTACATGTTTCTGTTGTTTTTGGTCTGAAGCTTGAATCGCGACCGGGCCAGGCGACGAGATTCAATGGCTTGGTATCCGTCGATTTTGGCCGTCGGGATTACCTAAAAGTGTCAGCCCAGGTCAACATGTTTTGGCATGTCCCACGCCTCAAACTGTGCATCGTTGACCTGTCAGAAGACCTCTGAAAAGCGAACGATAAGATCGTCTTGTTTCACTATCTTTTCCCCCCTCTGAGAAATCGCGCCATTCGAACGATTAGGGTTTGCATGAATGTGACGGTCTCCGTTGCCGCGTTTCTGCCTGCCTGTTAAACGTCGTCATGCCCGTCGTGATTTACCTGCATTATTCTAGCACCGATTTTAGCTCTATGTAAATGATTATTTGGACTATTTAAGCATGTGTATACCCTGTAAAGTTGTGTAATGAATAGTAAACCATCATGTTATTAAAATTTGATATATGTCACATAATTCTTTAATTTAAAAGTTAATGTGCAAGATTATTTCTTGTCTCATGTTTTCATGCACATGCAAAAACCAAATATATATCTTTACCATAAAATAATGTAGAAAATACATGAAATAAAATTATCTGGTAATTTACTTCAATAAGTGCACATTATCCACCCATTTTAATAATGACATTATTTGTGTTTCTTACGTGGATTTGGAATACCGATATCGCTGCTCCACTGTTCTAGAATTCCTCTAGAACGTCGAGCAACTCGTTTTCTTTACACACTACTCTCTTGACTAGTTGGAACCTCTCTATTGGACATTCCATTCTGGTAGACAAGGGACCTTTTGTTAAGACCTCCGTAAGACTCCGTACTCTGTGGATTCCCTCATGGAGACCGAGCTAGTTGTGCCCTAACACCTATAACACCCTTAGGGATCAATATGATAGAAATGTCTTTAGAAGTTCTCTCTTATCTTGACTCACGCCGGACCTCTGGACTTGTGCATAACATGGCCAGTGGAAGGTTAGTGAATTCCACCTGACTACCAACACCAATTGTGCTTGTTGTGCAACTGTTACTATCATCGTTTAATCGATGTTTATGTGCAATGGCCTATAGTTCTCATCTATACTCTACTTACTTATCTATTCACACACTCTCTCTCTACTATCTCGTCTATTCATCTAGTACTCTCATCTATTTCTTGGTACTCTCTATTGGCCATTTAACTGATTGTCTAAGATAACAAACATAACTAATGTAAGGCAATATTAGAAAGGGCCCGATCTGGTCCTGGAAGGAGCACCTGAAAAGTGCCATTTGCCCGCGGGAGTGTAATGATCAAGATGTTCGACATTACATCCAAGTGCCATACTATCTACATTAATCAAAGACAATCAAAAGTGCTATATTCTCCCATTGTCTATTGACAAACAAAGTGCAATACTCTCTCTCGGCTATCTACGGGTAACCAAAGTGCAATACTATCTCGATTGACGAAAGTTAATCAAAGTGCTATACTATTTCGATTGATGAAAATAAATCAAAGTGCAATTTACTATCTATATGGCCAACTACACTCTCTCTCCTTGCTCTACATGTTACTTGCTATTGCTTGACATTGACGTTAGTTGCTATCGTTCTGGATATCTCTTTCTACCGTGACTTGTTTTTAATCATATTCTTCATGCTATACTTGATTCATGTGTTGTTTGAACCATGCTACTCAACTTATTGCTTTCTTGACTATACTTGGCTCTCTCTATCACTAGTGATTCTTCTCTTAATACATTAATCATGTAAAGCATATGCCCACACCATGAGATATAAATCCTATTAGGCGTTATCGCTCACCCTACGTTATTTGTCATATGTGTTTCAGGTAAGTCGGACAATGACGTTACACACATCAAGGGGAAAGGACCCGAGTGCTGAGCGACCTGGAGTTAAGTCATGAAGTTACCCTAGTACAACAGAGTCTAGTAATTATTGCACTAGATTTCCTTTCCAATGTAATGATGTCATTGAGCCCTATGTATTGGCTTAGAATTAGCGGTTGTAATAGTCTCAGCAAAATTTTATTGAAATGAAGAATTTATTCCATTTATTGTTCATTAGATGCTCTGATTCACTCGACTTCTTGTACATTATACACTATTATGTACTTTGCTCACGTCTCCTTGATTTAATCCACTGCTAAATTGGCGGGGCATGACAACCGTGGTTAACGTCAACATCACCTGACGTTAACAACAGGTTGACGGCAACATGTGTGCCGCTAACTACATGGCCAGAGGATATAGACATTCAGATCGATTGACGTCTACTTCCTATTAATGACAGCAAAGTGGCCATTTACTTCTCCAGCTGTGTTTGGGATTCCAAATCTGAAATGGCTGCATTTTCTCTGGAGCCTGTTTAGGAAACCCAATCCCAATGGTCAGGACTCCTAATGTAATGGCCCTGGATATTTATGCCCAATAAGGCTCCATATCCAAGTCCGCCTCCCGCGATCGGACTGAAGTCTCGCAAGGGATAGCTCGTACACGTGTCCAGTAAGAATATAAAAGACAACCACAACAGTATAAGACACAAGAAAGTACATGTGCTCATATCTGCATAGAACAATTTACAACTGTCCCAATACATTATTACATGTCCAATTACAAAGTACAACTACCTGGGGCATACCCCGAGGAAGCACAAGCTCATACAACTCAACTAACACTACTGCTGGTGGTACAAGTCTGCCACAACGCCTTCGCAAGTCATACGAATGGTAAGCCTTGAGAAGAACTGTAGGGGAGTGAGCCCCAACAAGTCATAGTCTCAGTAGGGACCACCCAAAAATAATACATGAAACTAAAGAGACCTCAACCCTAAAGGGTCTCACTAGCAACTCCGATAGCCAAACCATGGCTTGCTCACAACATTCACAACAAATAACAATTAGACATAAACATATCAATAAACATGAAGTCCTCGGAAGGAAAGAGAAACCATGGGACTAGCACAACACTACTAGTCCGCCCAACAACTGCAAAGCCTAAGCCATAGCATCACAGGCACACTACTACAACAACTGATCACCTAAGCTACAGGCCACACAGCCACACCTCTGCCTCGACCACAAGCTTCACAGGTAAACCTCCAAACATGAGTAATAGGACTGCTGCCTAAGAGCTGGTCCATTATACCCGAACCTCGATATGTCCACAAGGTAGCAGGACTGGTTACAACGGGCCAATCCATCACACACTAAAACCATAATCGGAAGTTTACTCGAGGAAGGGTAAAACACAACGAGTGGAAGGTCTCACCACGCGTTCTCCATGGAGCACAGCTCCACCTCAACACCTGAAAAGACTGGTACACAATGTACCACGAGAAACTAATACCCACAAAGGGTACAGGTACCTACCACCACGAGGTACCACCACAAAGTCTCAGTACAACTGTGCCTCCTACCAGGCACCATAATGGGTCAAACCACAACCAGCGAATCATTATACACAAGCCATGACCACTAACAAAGCACGAGTCGGAAAGAACGACGCCACCACACGTGAACGGACTACTGGTTCATGATGCCAATATCCAACCCGGACAATGAAACATAAGAATTACCTCTTAATCTCACAGTCACGGAAGAAAGGTCCAACTGCCGCTCCACAAGCACAAGCCAAAGAACAGTGGAGACCAACCAACACCACACCTGCAGACCACACAGCCGTAGTTCCATGCCTGGAACCTTTAGGGACTATGGCCTAAGCTCTCCAAAGTGAGGCACTAGAAAACAAGACTAGTTGGGGACCAGTGTCGACTACTGGTGTCTGTACCCCCAACCACGAGCGCGCTACAAGCGACCAAACACAAACTCTCACAAGTCGCTGCCCTCTATCATCTTTACACAAGAGTGACGGTGTCTAGGGACACAGACCTCGACGGTACACACAATACTGGGACAAATCCGGAGCACTAACGTGCCTGGCTCACACAAAACTTAAGGTACTCGACTAGAGAGGTATTCCAGAATAGGCGCCGGACCAACACACTCGGCAAAGCACAAACCATAGTACATGCTTATATTATCTTTATTACAAACTACAGTACACATGTGAGGAGTAGCTTGCCTCGGTCACTTTGTGACCTTCAAGCTAGACTACACAGACACATATATAAAGTACGTTAACTAATAATAACTTGGCCTATCATTGGTCACCTCGTGACCTCCATTGCCACATTAAACTCAACATATGATAACCACTTAATAACTATACTTATGCCTTACTAATCAACCATCCTAAATAATCTATAACAGACATTAAAGGACCAAGGCTAGGTTCACGCTGGAACCTCACTGCCCAGCCACCACAAACCAACCTTATACACACCGCACAAACCATGCACATGTACGTCAATGACGTAAACAACACGTTCACCATATAAACAACACACCAACCATATGGACAACATGCTCAAAGAGCGCTACAGGTGCCAATGCACCACTCACACCGACCACACACATAAAACACCGATAATCGAATAATCATACCATTTAAAACATACACAATAGGACCTCTCGCCTGAGGTCGCGACATGGGGTAATGTCGCGTTCAGAACGCGACACTCCGATATGTCGCGTTCACAAGCTGAATGCGACAGGTCGGCCTGTCACATTCTGAACGCGACAGGGGGCTCTGTCGCCTTCACAGGTAGGAAACCTAATCTGGGATCCTCTCCCCGGATTACCCCCACAAGCCATGCAAACCATGCGTAATTTCCATTTTTCATGCTTTAGTGAATACCATAGCATGGTATCTATGGTTTATAAAGAAAATAACACGTTAAACACATCACACACATAATCCATGCATCAAACGAGGTGGATTCTCCCTACCTTCGCGAAGAACACGCAAACCAACCACGACACGACATCTCCCCCGCTCCATGCGACATCCTCGCGGAAAGAGTGATGATCAGTTTATCCTCATGTAATTTAAATAAATTACATATCCATTTTGGTGATTAACAAAACTCAGATATTGGTAAAATCTAACATACTTTCTACAAGATTTGAGCACAGGAGATAAACCAAGGGAAAACAAGCCATTCAAGTAAGTATTCATCACACTGTAGCTATTTCAAAAATCAAGCATGAAATTTCTCTAAGTACAGATCGACTCCTTTCTTGCTCATAACGATTTCACTTATGTCATAACGATTTCAATAAAGCTATAAAGATTTCTCTATTTTTACATTGATTTGCCCCCACAACGATTCGATTGAAGGGTTGCGGAATTCCCAATATGGTAATCTAGAAGGGGGGTTGAATAGATTACTGTCTCTTAAAAACTATTATCACGATCTTTTTCTTAAAGCATAGATTATCAAGACAGTATCAAGATCTAAACTATGTGTAGATGATGTAGAAACCTATCTAGTGTGTGAATATGCAACGTGTCTATCAAACATCTATCGTAGAAATGATCAAACCACGAGACACGCAGATTTACGTGGTTCGGAGTACACAACAGTGTATCCTACGTCCACGGCACACACACACACACAGAGTAAACTGCTTATGAGCGAGTTCAGTGACTACAACTCACACACACACGTGTTTTCTGATGTGCACTCACGATCAGAACAACACACACACGTGATCTCAAGCACAAGAGACGCTTGAATCACACAAACACACACACAGTTGATGAGAATTATGAAACAGGAAGAGTTCAGAGCGTAGGAATAAATCCTAATGTGGAACTCTTCTGAGAACGCCTGGATGGAGTTCAAACTTCGACTTGAGTGCTCTGGACTGATGGAGAAGGTTGAATCCACGACGATCTATCTTCAGTACTGCAGGATCAACTGATCTTTCGGTCTCTGCACTGCAGACTTGAAGCAGAGCAGCAGCAACTTCTTTTCTCTTGGACTTGGCTTTAGGGTTTTTGGTTGTGGCTGCTTCTGTACGAGATTCTCTTCAAAAGGATGCTTATATAGTTGTGTTTTCATGTGGAGAGTCGTGGGACTTGAAAACACAATCTTGGATATGAAGGAAGGTTTCCGTATTTGAAGATCCTCTGCATCTGTCGACAGGTTCTGAGTATCTGTCGACAGATTGCAACAGATTTGCAACAGACAGACTTCAGGTTGCTCTGGTCTGTGGCATCTGTCGACAGGCGATATCCATCTGTCGACAGGCAGAGACAGTTTTGCCAAAACACAGAACTCTGGTATTTCTGTCTGCGACATCTGTCGACAGGTCTCTGAGAATCTGTCGACAGGTGCTCTCAGTACTCTTCAGTCTGATCACAACTGCGGCATCTGTCGACATATGCCTTTGGGTCTGTCGACAGGTACATGTATACTCTGTGATTGTGATCATTTTCTCATGATTTGAGAAGGCTTGGTTATATGCATTTGTACCTGCATGATAAAACATGTATAGTTAGGTATAATGTAGACATAGATAACCAAATATTGTATCATCTTAATTGACATGTATGAAACCTCAATTCAACTCATTCATCATTAATAACATTGTTTGACTTTCATTTATCACTTAGAGTGTGAATTCACTTAGTTTCCAGAATATGAACCCAACATTTAAGTGATCGCAATGATTTGCTTTCATAACGATTTTCTAAGTATTCATAACGACTTACTTTTGTAATAATTTCTTAAGTGTTCGCAATGATTTGCTTTCATAAAAATTTGCTAAGTATTCATAACGACTTGCTTTCGTAACGATTTCATAAGTGTTCGCAACGATTTGCTAAGTATTCATAACGACTTGCTTTCGTAACGATTTCTTAAGTGATCATAACAATTTGTTTTCATAACAATTTGTTAAGTATTCATAACGATTTGCTTCCATAACGATTCGTTAATTGATCATAACGATTTGCTTTCATAACAATTCGCTAAGTATTCATAACGATTTTCTTCCTTAACGATTCGATAAGTGATCATAACGATTTGCTCTCACATCGATTTGATAAGTGAGAACAACTATTTCAGTGTCACAACGACTCATCAAGTTTCAAAATGATTTTATCCCTGTAACGATTCGATAAGTTACATAACGACTCTGTTACTGTAACAATTCATCAAGTTACATGACGACTTGGTCGCTGTAACGATTCGATACGGCAATCAACGAATCATTCACATTGTCTTTAACGATTTCATTATAACGACTTGTGCATAACGATTTGCTTATGGAGTCACAAAGATTTGTCTCTACAACGATTTGGTTATTAATGCATAACGATTTTGTATGTGCATCGGTTTGCTTATGAGTGCACAACGATTTACATGAATATCAACTCATTTGCATAACGATTTGATAAGTCATCCATATAACGATGCCATATGAAAATAATGATTTGATTTTCGAGCTCATTTTTGATTACGATGAAAAGTCAAAGTCTTCGCGTACATCTTTCTGACAACCATGCATTCATTATGACTGAACGTATCACTGTAGTGCATGCAAACGATATCTTCTATTCTCATGCTTCTCCTGTAAACATATTTTTAGAAGAACTGAATGGAACTTCTATTTCAATCATTCTAACGTTGACTGACAACAAGAGATAGCTTAGTTGTCTATTGTTTAAGCTTGTAATGCGTGCAGGTCTCTAACAGCATTCATCATACAACGTTGGACAAAATAGAAGCTAAAGGATATTACAGAAGATCTTCTCTCTTTGCGTGCATGGAAAGCTAAAAGACCATTGAACAAGAAGCTCTACAGGATCATGCTGTCTAACGTATACCAGAGCTTAGAGACAATGGACACTTCAACGTTCAATTTTAAAATTGAAGATATAAATAGAAGACTGAAGCTCCAAATCAAAAACAACAAGAACAACGATGCATACATCGCTTACAACGTTTTTCTTTCAAGACTTCTGCGAGCTTTCTGAAGAGCGAAGCCTCACTCCCATTAGTTCTAGCTCTTGCTCTCTGAGTTCAGTATAGATCCTTGAAAGAGCCCTTAGTACTGAGATAGTTCATGTCTTGAAAACCTTTCTACTCTCAGTCTTAGCTTCAGATCCAACATTGTTTAAGCTTGATCTAGGGGCTTGTTTTCATTAACACTTTTCTTGTGTTTGTTCCCTTCATGTTGAAGGAAGACCTGGGGATTCTAGGGTGCCCTTCGAGTAGAACGAAGACCTGGTGGTATCCAGGGTGGTGTATTTCCTCTTCGAGTTGCGAAGAGAAGACCAGTTGCGGCTGGGTGTGTGTAAGGGTCCATAAGAGGGACTGCACCCTTGGGTAGTAAAAGCCTGAGTTGTTGCTCAGGGACTGGACATAGGACTCCTAAGGAGAGGGGATCCGGACCAGGATAAATCCTTGTGCAGTATGATTGCCTTTGTGTGTTTGTTGTTTATCTTTACTAACACTAACATCTATCGAAGTGTGTTTTGTGTGACTATTTTGTGAACAGATTTTAGGTTCTCAATATTTAAGAATCCGATTCACCCCCCCTCTGGGCTTGCTAGCTGGGCAACAAGTGGTATCAGAGCTAGTCCCTTCGACAAAGAAGAAGATCCAATGATCTGGAGAGAAAAGATCAGATGGCAGCCCAAGGTCACTCCGAAGGTCAGTCTGTCAGCCGGCCACCACTATTCGATGGAGAAGACTACACATACTGGAAGACTAGAATGGAGTACTTTCTACAAGGACTCGACTATCAAATCTGGTCAATAGTTGAAGAAGGAGACTTGTTGGTTACAAATGAAAGAGATAAGTGGACTGAAGATGACAAGAAAAAGATCTCCCTAAACTGCAAATCCAAGAGCATTCTATGTTGTGCGCTACGCAAGAAGGAATTCAACAGAATTTCTGCCTGCAAATCCGCCATGGAAATGTGGGAAAAGCTCAGGATCACGTACGAAGGCACCGACAAAAGTCAAGGAAACCAGGATAGACATACTGGTGACTTAATATGAGAGATTTCAAATGCAGCCAGGAGAGTCAATAACCCAAATGTTTAGCAGATTTACAGACATCACAAATGGGTTAGCCAGTCTTGGAAAAACCTACGAAATGGGAGACATGGTAAGAAAAATTCTGAGATCTCTACCATCTTCTAGGACTCCCAAAGTAACAGCCATAGAAGAAGCCAATGACCTGATGAGGATGTCATTGGAGAAACTTGTTGGGTGCCTTATGGCCCATGAAATCAACATGGAGAGACTGGGAGAGTCTTCGAGCAGGAAGAAACACTCAAATGCTCTCAACGCTGAAGAAAACTCATAAGAAGAATTTTCATATAACAATGAAAGCAATGAAGATAGCGAAGATGAAGAAGCAATGTTGTCTAGGAGGCTACAATGAATCTTAGCCAAAAAGAAGAAGTATCAATCTGGTAGAAGATATTTCAAGAAAAATAAGGACTTTAAGAAGCCAGAAGTAAAGGATCCAAAGAAAGGTGAGCCCATATGCTATGAATGTAAGAAGCCCGGACATATCAAAGCAGAAATCTAAATTCAAAAGGAAAGACAGTTCTAGGAAATTCAGAAGATACAAAAAGAAAGCGATGGCAGCAGCTTGGAGCAATAGTAGTGACTCTAACAGCGAGTCTATCTCAAGTGAAGAGGAGGAAGAAAAGGCCAACCTGGCCATCATGGCAAACATCGACGAAAAGGTAACATCTGATTCCTTCACTTCTTGTACTGAATCTGATTCCGAAAATTTGGAAGAAGTGTTTAACGAACTTTATGATAAATATAAGGATGTGTGTAAATCACTAAAAATGACAAAGAAAAATCATGCTTGCCTAGAAAACACAAATTCATACTTAAAATTTAAAAATGAACAACTAGAGAAGCAAATCAATGAACTTAAAAGAAGAAACGATCTGTTATGCGAAGATCTGAAAGATAAAAATAAACAAATAATAAAATTAGAAAAACAAGAAACCTTAGATGAATTAAAAAGGGAAATTAAAAATCTAACAGAAGAAAATGAAAAACTATCTAGTACATTAGAAAATTTCACCAATGGGAAAAATTCCTTAATATTAAACGGTGCTAGACAATCAGGAAAAAGAAAACAAGGATTAGGCTATACACCCCAGATAATGAAGACACAATAGTATACCCTAAAACGTATCTTACTCCTAAATTTGTAGCTGAACAAGATACTTCATATAAACCAAACTTTAAGTATGTTCCGTATGAGAGGGTAACTAAAACAACATGCTGTAGCCATTGCAATAGACTAGGTCACAGTAAAATAACTTGTCCAACCAAACACAAAAAATGGATCACTAAAAGAAAAATTGATGACACTAACCAACCAGGACCCAAAAGAACTTGGGTACCTAAAGCTTGATGTTTTCATTTGAGGGAAACCTTCGAGCATCCAAATGGTATTTAGATAGTGGATGCTCAAGGCATATGTCAGGTAATAGAAAGCTATTCTCTCACCTCGAAGCTGAAGAAGGCACAGTGACATATAGAGACAATGGAAAAGGAACTGTGATAGGAAGTGGATCTGTTGGCAATAAAGAGAAAATATTTATTGAAGATGTACTATGCGTAAAAGGTTTGAAGCATAATCTCATCAACATAAGCCAGCTATGTGATAGAGGACATCAAATCAAGTTCCAAGAGTCTAAGTGCAACATCATGAAGGATGGAGCAGTAATTTTCGAAGCTAACAGAGAAAAGAATCTGTATGTACTTTACCTTGAAGAACTGAACGATCAAGACATCTGTTTAGCAGCAAGTAATGAGCAGTCAACTGAGTTGTGGCACAGAAGATTGGGCCACTGCAGTTTGGATGGCATGAGAAAGCTGATCAAGAAAAGCCTGCTAGAAGGTCTACCAAAGGTCAACACAAGAATGGACGGTGTCTGTGGACCATGTGCAAATGGAAAGAACACCAAGTCATCCTTCAAGTCAAAGACTGTGGTAACAACCTCCAAACCCTTATAACTCCTTCATATGGATTTATTTGGGCCCATGAAGACCACAAGTCTTGGAGGAAAGAATTTTGGATTCGTTATAGTAGATGATTATTCATGATTCACATAAGTATCCTTTCTAGAACACAAAGATGATACATTTGAAAGCTTTTTAAGTTTCAGTAAAAAGGTTCAGAAAGATAAGAAATACTGCATTGTTGGAATCCGGTCAGATCATGGAGGAGAGTTCCAGAATGGAAAATTTGGCAAATTATGTGATGACAAAGGGATAGAGCACAATTTCTCAACATCAAGAACACCACAGTAGAATGGAGTTGCTGAGAGAAAGAACAGAACCCCACTGGATATGGCAAGAACGATGTTGTCAGAATATGATCTGCCAAGGTACTTTTGGGCTGAAGCAGTTAACACAACTTGTTACATAATCAACCGGGTGATGATCAGGTCGATTCTAAAGAAAACAGCATATGAATTGTACAAGGGAAAGAAGCCGAAGATCAGTCACTTCAGGACATTCGGATGTCCATGTTTCATCCATAACAACGACAAAAGAGACATTGGTAAGTTAGATGCAAAATCAGATGAAGGCGTCTTCATGGGGTATGCATCTAAACCTAAAGGCTATAGGGTATTTAATAAGCATACTTTATTAATTGAGCAATCAGTACACATTATCTTTGATGAAACTAACCCTTCCTTGAGAAAGGAAGAAGATAGTGATAATGATGATGCAGATGAATTGTCCAAGAAGCTAAAGAACTCATCAATTGAGGACAAGGAAGATCCACCTCTGGAAGACCTGCAACAAAAGGACATAGTACATGAGAATCTTCCAAAGGAATGGAGATACAAGAGAGATCACCCTCCTGAAAACATTATTGGTGATCCATATGTAGGGGTAAGAACAAGAGGTAACATAATTCCATGTGATTATTTAGCTTTTGTTCCTCAAATAGAGTCTAGGACAGTCAATGAAGCTATCACTAATGAATCTTGGATTTTAGCCATGCAAGATGAACTAAATCAGTTCAAGAGAAACCAAGTATGGTCACTTATTCCTAGACCATCAGATCATCCAATGATTGGCACCAAATGGGTGTTCAGAAATAAATTGGATGAAGCTGGTGTGATCATAAGAAACAAGGTCAGATTGGTAGCTCAAGGCTATTCCCAAGAGGAAGGCATAGATTTTGATGAAACCTATGCACCAGTAGCTAGACTTGAGGCCATAAGAATATTACTTGCATATGCATCTGCATTAGATATAAAATTATTTCAAATGGATGTAAAGTCTGCCTTTCTAAACGGTTTCATAAAAGAGGAGGTTTGTGTGGAACAACCTCTAGGTTTTGATGACATTGATTTTCCAAATTATGTATTTAAATTGCACAAAGCAATATATGGATTAAAACAAGCACCAAGAGCATGGTATGAATGGCTAAGTGCACTTCTATTAGCTCATGGTTTCACTAGAGGTCAAGTAGACAGTACATTACTTGTCAAATCTAAGGTCAAACATATTTTGCTTGTTCAAATATATGTTGATGATATAATATTTGGTTCTACTGATGAATCTCTTTGCAGGTATTTTGAGAAGCTTATGTAGGGAGAATTCGAGATGAGTATGATGGGGGAGCTTAACTGCTTCCTTGGATTACAAATCAAGCAAGGAAAAGATGGCACCCACATCTGTCAAGCCAAATATACCAAAAATCTCTTAAAGAAGTTTGGATTTGAAAGCACCAAGCCACTGTCCACACCAATGAGCACGTCAACAAGATTGGATAGTGATAAGGATGGTAATAAAGTAGATCGAAAAATCTACAGAGGTATGATAGGATCTTTACTATACTTAACTGCTAGTAGACTTGATATATTGTTTAGTGTATGTATGTGTGCTAGGTATCAGGCAGATCCTAAAGAGTCCCACTTAATTAATGTCAAAAGAATATTTAGATACTTAGTTAGAACCTATGACTTAGGTTTATGGTATCGAAAATCATGTCAAATTAATTTGGTAGGATACTCTGATGCTGACTACGCTGGATGCAAAATAGACAAAAAAAGCACTAGTGGTTGTTGTCAATTCCTTGCAAGTTATCTGATATCATGGTCCTTAAAGAAATAAAATTCAGTAGCTCTGTCAACAGCTGAAGCTGAGTACGTAGCTGCTAGAAGTTGCTGTACACAACTCCTATGGATCAAGCAACAACTTGAGGATTATGGGTTACATATCAAGACAATTCCATTGTTATGCGACAACACCAGTGTTATAAATCTAACCAATAATCCAGTACATCAATCAAGGACTAAACACATTGAGGTTAGATATCATTTCATTCATGATCATGTAGCAAATGGCAACATAGATATTTCATTTATTGATACAAACAATCAGTTAGCAGATATCTTCACAAAGGCCTTACCCGAAAAGATATTTATTGCTCTTAGAAGCGAATTAGGCATGTGTAAATTGTGAAAGAATTATCTGTTTAAAACTGAAATATTAATTTTCAGAATTTAAATTATTTTTCCTCTTAAAAATTTGAGTAAAATTCCAATTATTGCCTATCCTTTTAAGTTTGTCTTGACGGTTCGTTATTTTATAAGAGTTTATTCTTATCGAACTGGTCAGTTTTGTAGGATCGAAAAAAGGGATGGGCCAGATCTAGAAGGGGGGGGGGGTTGAATAGATCTAGGCCAAATACTGCGGAAGCTTAGCCAATTTTAAAGATGCTTTGAATCAGTGTCAACTTAGAAAAGCAATTCACAGATCTAATGAGTGATTGTGTGAATTAAGTGATTAAAGTGAGTGATCAAGTTGATTAGAAGAGTAATAAAACAATCCTATGCATACATCTAACGCAAGGTGAAGTTAAATCACAGATCAAACCACTGCATATAGATTTTTAGATGGTTCGGAAATCACACCATGTGATTCCTACATCCACCGCTCACACAGTGAGGCACCACTATTCAACTTAAATACACCAAACACTGGAGCTTGACAACTCCAACACACTGAGTTCAACAACTCACACACAACCTCTAGAGCACAACCACTCTAGAAACCTGAGCACAACTGCTCAACCACAACCTGAGTGCGACGACTCAACACAATTGAGCACAAAGGCTCACAACCAACTTGCTAGATCAAAAACAACAAGATCCAGATCCTCTAGCAATGATCTGATCCATAAAGAGTTCATTCATTCAAGGAGACTAGTGCAACAAATCAAGCACAATCTCAAGAATGACTCAGAAGAACTAAGGGGAATTGAGGAGTTGTATGTAGAATCCTTGTTCTTCAGATGAACTCCCTTGTAGAAGGCTGAATTGAGAAGATACTTGAACTCTTGAAATCCCTGGGCGATGCTCTGCAATTTGTGCCTCTGGATCTTCCTTGAACTCTTCTCAATTGGCTGCTTCTACTTGATCTGCTCCCTTGGAAGTGATCTCACTTCATTTTCATGGATCAATCTTCACTACTTGTGCTTGCAAGGATGGGAATTGGCTTGAAGCAACACAAGGAGAGCAGGAACAGGAGGAGAGCTCTGTCTTGCCGCCAAAGGGCGCTTTCTGGAAGGCTCTTTAGGAGTTCTGCTTCTTGGGGGCCGATTAGATAGGTATTTATACCCCATCATGGCCAAAAGAACCCTTGGGGTACGTGGGCACATGATCCAAGGCCGATCCAAGTGATCCCTAGAGTGCCACGTGTCCAGGTGGGACTTAAACTGAAAAAGGTTGCCGGAGTGTGTCGACACAGTCATTGGGTGTGTCGACACACTGTCCCAATTCCACAAAACATGTCTTCTGGGAGATGGCTCTAGTGTCGACACACTCATTGGTTGTGTCGACACAATATCCGAGTTCTGCAAAACTGGCCCTCTGGGAGAGGTCACTAGTGTCGACACTGCCTGGGACTGTGTCGACACACTGTCCTAACCTGTCAACTGGGTTCTCTGGGAGCTTGGTCTAGTGTCGACACCAGTTGGGACTGTGTCGACACACTTGACTAGTTCTTCATGACTTTTCCTTAGGGTTTGATACCCTATGTCGACACTAGTAGTGGGTGTGTCGACACTACCCTTGCAAGAAATGCATGTCCCTGAGAAATAAACACATAAATCATTAGTCCAATGTATTATCATGAATATATATGATAAAATGTGTTTGGAAACATGCTTTTTGAATATTATTATTACATGTGTGATGTATTTAACATGTTCCATTTATTGTGCATTAAAATCACAACTTGTCATCATCAAAATTATGAGGGAAAATGTATTAAATTCACACTCAACCCAACAATCTCCCCCTTTTTGATGATAACAACATTAAGTCCACATGAAGATTTGAATTTACAATGAAATGTGATTTTAAGCCATTTATTCACACAACATTCAATCACATACACACTGAATGACAATGATCCCATGTTTCAATATTTTCATTCACATTCATCAAAGGCCATTGAGCACAATTTAGCAACATTTGACAATTTTGCTGAAGTACACAGGGTTTGACATTTACAATCATCCATTCATTGACATGTCATCCATTCATTACAAAGATTTTCAATCACATTCAAATTAGTACTCCTTCTCAGTCAACAAAGATATTCATTACATAGATATTCAATTACATTCCAAAACAAGTTCTTTCTCATTCAACAAAAGTATTCATTACAAGGATATTCTTTCTCCCCCTTTGACATCATCAAAAGATAAGATCCATCAAGAGGATGGAGGTGGAGGAGGAATAGGAAGAAGGAGAGACTCTATGGTCTTCAATCTTGACTCCATTGCTTGAAGGTTGGATCTCAACTGAGTTTGCATGGTAGAAAGTCTGGTATGCAGCAGTTCTTCCAACCTTTGACTGTTATTATACATGTTGGACTGGAATGCAGATAAATAAGCTGAAATGGGTTGTGAACCTGAAGAAGAGCTTGCAAATCCATGTCTGTTGATATCTTTGAGCTCCTTCTTAAGGGTAGACATCTCATTGTCTAAGTGAGTTGATAGGTTCTTCATGCCTTCCAAATCATCAACCATGTATGCAAATGAAAGTCTATTCTTCGAAATTTGAGTCACTGCTTCCTGACTGTTGAATAAATTCTTCTAAGAATTTACTAATATCCCTTCAAGGACCTTTTCCAACATGTCCTGATGTTCCTTTAACTGAAGGGATGCATCACCCAAAGTACCAATTAGTTTGTTAAACCTTTGGGTGGCATGATCAGCTGCTTCTTTCTGCTTAATGAACTGAGCATTCACAGAATTCTCCAACCTTTGAATTCTGAGCTCAAAACTCTCTGACATCTGGAGAATGGAAGAGGTGATGGTGTCAAACTTGTCATTCAAAAAAGAATATAGCTCTGGTGGAACAGAAGGTCCACCAGTGGAAGTAGATGCAGATGCTTGGTAATGTGGAGTGAAAGAAGGAATTTCCACATCAGGGAGATGTGGTGAAGAGGCTTGAAATGGAGGTGTGTGAGGGACATCCTGAGGTATAGGTGCTCCAATTTCATTGGGAGGTTGGTCCTCTTGATCATGTCGAGGAGATTGGGCAACCTCAGAAGGTGGTTCTACAACCTCAGGAGTCACTGGGGCCTCAACAACTACATGACCTCTTCTTACTTGATCACCTTCATGTTTGAATCCCATGAACTTTTGCAAATGCTTGAAGCAATAAATATTGGACTTTGGGATTGACTGGGCTTGCTCATTCTCAAAAGATACTCCAAAATGCTCAAAAACTGGTGTGAGATGAGCAGCATAAGGTAGAGATCTGTGTAGATCCTTCCTTGTGGTTTCTGACATAATCTGATACATGATGACATGCAAATTGATCTTTATCTCTTTCTTCATGCAGTATATAATGAACCTCTGAATGTCAGTTAACCTATCCCTTCCACCACCTTGAGGAGTGATTATAGTGGTGAGAATGTGATGGATCAGTCTCAAAACAGGTGGGAAGGTGTTGGTGTTAAACCTGGTGACATAAGTCTGCTTAGGGTCTGACTCATCAGCTGGGAGTCCAGTAAGCAGTGAATATGCTTCATGCAGGTCAAACTCAAAATCATGATAGTCAGCACCATCATCAGGAACTTTAAACAAGGTTGCAGCCACTTCAGTAGACAAGTCAATCAAAATGCCCTTGACTTCTAACTGGTAGCCTTTAGGTGTGCACTCTAACTTCAGATAGAACTCTTGGACTAACCTTGGATATATGGTTCTGAACTCAGATATGAAGGGCAACCAAGATTGAAAATTGAAGAACTGACGCACTTCTGGGAAGGTAGTTGCAAGGTCAGTGTCTTCAAGGTCAACAGCTCTAGGTTTTAGGATGGATTTCCCTTCACTATCCAGTTTAGAAGGGGTTGCCTCAGAGGGATGAGATGAACCAGATGAGTTTGAGGAAGATTCCTAAGAGAATTCAGGAGAGGAGACCAATATCTTCCTCCTAGGGTGTGCAGATGTCCTCTAGGAAGGACAACGACTGGAAGAGGGTACCCTACCTCTCTTGGATGGTGTAGGAGATGCACATGAAGCACCTGGCTGCTCTGCAGGGTCATGCCTACGCTTGCTTCTCCTCTCAGTTGGTGGCACTTCAACGGCAATGGTCCTGGCTGTTGCCCTAGAACGAGCACCACGGAGAGGCATTTGCTTGCCAGGCATGGTTACAGGAGAAGAAGGAAGAACAGGGGATGGTGGAGATGGTGTGAAGAGGATGGAGACAGAGATTGGTGGAAAGAGGGAAGAAGATGAAAACTGCTACCATTTTCGAAGGTAAAGGACGGCCATGGGGTCGACCTGGGATGAAAAAAAGGGGTTTTGGGGTATAATAGTCCGCAGGAACAACAAGTTCTAATTCGGTGCCCCAATAGATAGACCGCCTGGATTGCCTATGTGTCGACACAAGACATGGGTATGTCGACCTGGGCTTGGACTGTGTTGACACAGGAGTGTGGATGTGTCGACCTGGCCTGAAGAAGTTTTGAAGTTTTGAGCATGAGGAAAATTTATAAATTTTGGGATATCTTTAACATGATGAAATATGGATGGAATCAACGTGACAAAGATTTTTAAGAGATAAAAAAAGTTCATTTGTCATATTTTTACAAAAATCCAACAAACTTCAAGTTTTACACAACAACCTACATGATATTTTCATTAATTGACTTGAGCCATTAAATTGATAGTTTGAGTGATATAGAACATTCAATAGCCAATGACAAACTACCATATTCTCCAAATCCAAAGAAATAGAAATGTCTTTTAGATTGAAATCACTTGTGATGAAGTTAAACAACTTTGAGCACACTGATGGAAGACAAGGATGTTGATTTTAAGTAATTATCCTTGGACACATATTTTTTTTAATCTTAATCAAACTATCAAATAAAGTATATCTTTTTCACTCAAGAACTAATGTTTTTTACACGCCATAGTCCCTGGTTACTAAAGATTTACCCATTATCCAGTTTGAAGGGGTAAATGACAACCTTTTGACATGAAAATATACGTTTATCAGACGCCAATATTTCCAGTTACTCAGTCATCATCAAAATGTATAGATCAATATTTTTTTTTGAACCCCTTTGAACAAAGATAGCAATAATACCTCATGACATACATGGCATTTCATTCATTGTGAAGGTTTGTAGTTTCTCAGCATTTGTGCCATTGCTCTGTTGAATAATAAATGGAAGGAGATTTTTATAAAATTGAGATCATTTATGTCTCACATCAGTTGCAAAGAAGGTGTTTAAATTCAAAGCACACATGATTTTTAGTCTTTGAAAGATAATTAAATTTCTATAGTCTTGAAGAGTATAGTTGAGAGTTGACTGCAAAATTGTAGTAGATAAATCAAAAAGTCATTTTGAGGTTGTAGCCAAACTTAATGAGCACATCATGAGAGGAAGTTGATATAACTCAAGAGGAATCTTGAATTTTGTAAAAAAATGAGTAGTGAATTCATTAGCTCCCCCTGAAATGATGATTCCAAAAAAATTTCATCAGAACAAAGACATGCAGGAATTGGGAAAACTGAAATGTTTCTTTTTAAAGAACAAAAACTCCCCCTCAACAATTGCATATTTAATTCTTGATACTTGGCAGAGACACATACTCTCGCATAGTGAAAGTGTCCAGACAAGCAGAACTTGTCTTTCTTCAAATCACCATTTGATATACCAAGAATTTCAACACAATGTGAGTTGAAGAATTTATTGACAAAAAGAAATGGAAGTTGATTCGTGAGAGATGTGAACATCATGAATCAAGGAAGCAAAAAAGAATGATGAAATAGTTACTCCCCCTCAGAACATGCCTAAACACTCAACCCAATGAGAGTTATCAAGAAGATGGACATTTGTAAAGACCAAGCTCTCTCCTCAAGGATGAAAACCTGCTGTCAGGAAGAGGTTTAGTGAAGATATCAGCAATTTGTCTTTCTGTTTCAATAAAGAGGAGTTCAAAAGATTTCTTTGCTACCTCATCTCTCAAGAAATTATGCCTAATTTCAATCTGTTTTGTTCTAGAGTGCTGAATTGAGTTTTTAGACAGATTTATGGCACTTGTGTTATCACAAAGAATGGGAACACGACCTAACTCTTGGTTATAATCAAGAAGTTGATGTTTCACCCAAAGAATGAGTGCCACATCGACCAGCTGCAACATACTCAGCCTTTGCAGTTGATAGAGCAACTGTGTGTTGCTTTTTGGAAGCCCAAGAGATTAGACATCCACCTAAGTACAAACACAAGTCACTTGTGCTTTTTCTATCAAGTTTGCACCCAGCATAATCAGCATCATAATAGGCAATCAAATCTAATTTACAACCAGTAGGATACCAAATACCAAGATCACATGTTCCAACAAGATATTTGAAAATTCTTTTAACCATGTGACTTTCTTTAGGATTTGCTTGAAATCTAGCACACAAGCATACACTGAATTGAATATCAGGTATAGAAGTGGTGAGATAGAGTAGAGAACCAATCATACCTCTGTATGTCTTTGGGTCTACTAACTTACCAAGTGAATCTTCTTCTAGTTTCACAATAATTGCAATGGGTGTGCTTGAGTGCTTGAGGTTCTGGAAGTCAAACCTTTTCAGAAGTTCTTTGACATATTTGGTTTGGCTTATGAAGATTCCCTCACTGGTTTGGTTAACCTGCAATCCCAAGAAAAAATGTAAGTCTCCCATCAAGCTCATTTCAAATTCAATTTTCATTTGATTTGAAAATTCAGTGCACAGGCTCTTATTGGTGGATCCAAAAATTATGTCATTAACATAAATTTGGACTGCAATTATTTGTTTATTTACAGTTTTTGTGAACAAAGTTTGATCAACATTACCTCTAGAGTATCCTTTTTCAAGCAAAAAAGAGCTCAAACGGTCATACCATGTAACACCGCCAAATTTTTATTTGTTGAAAAATATGAATAATAAAGTTATTAGACTTAAGCATTATTCTTAAATTGAAATAATTGATATTTGAGTATGATTAGTATTAACTAACGTTACCCCAGTGTCGTACTCGGACGTGCGCGCTCCCACAGGGTGACACTGAAAAATTATAATGAAAATGAAATCCGAGAGCACCATAATTTTCATAAAAATGTGGAGATATCAGAAATGTAATTATATAAATTTTTTGACGTCCGAATTTCGAGATTAAGTCGACGCGACTATTTTTCGGGTGATTTTTCACCTACTGTAAAATAAATTCTAAAAATTAAACTAAAATCACCATAATTTGTAAAACCATCATATTAGGCTATGGTTGAATTTTTAAGACAAAAGGATACCATTTGAGCATATTTATATTAGGTTTATTGTACCAGTTGAATTATGGGTTATTTACGGTGGCTAATTTTTGGTGAATTACTGGATACTTACGTGTGAAGCCTTGAGGAGGCCAGCACATATTAGGATAAGGATGGAACTTGGGTTTAAACTCTTACACGTTGGGGTTGAGGTATAAGGGGGTGAAAGGATGCATGAGCTACGTGTTGGGGTAAAAACCAAAGGGTTTTTACCATGACACCTCAGGGTCGACGTGCCCTCTGCATGGGGGAGTTAGGGGGTTTATAAAAACCACTCCTCTTTCCTCATTCGCACCTTTCCACACTCTTTGTTTCCACAGCTTGGCTCTTGTTCTCCTTTCCCTACTTCTTGCTGCTAGAAGAGTGAGTGGTGGAGAAGCTACGGGATCTGTTGCTGGGGAGTTGTTGACATTGCACCTGCAACTGCTCCCACCTCTGCTCCTGTGTGCCACTGTAGCTGCTTAATTTGGCGTGGACATTGCTGGCACATCATCAACTGTGTGGAGAAGCTCTTCTCCTGCTAGCTTAGGTTCTTTGGTTTGGAAAGTTTAAAGGTTACCCGTCTGACAAGGTAGGATTCATCTCTCTTTGCTTCTACTCGGTTTTTCATGTGTCACAAGGAATCCGTAATGAATGGATAAGTGATTATACTTGTGATTCTCTGTTTTTCCTTCCAGTCATAGCAAAAATTGATTTTGTTGGGGAAGGAACAACTTGATTCTATTTAGAAATCAATTCTTATTCTACCTTTGATCTTTGTTCAAGATTTGGAGTCATGTAGAAGTTCTAATATCTATAGAACTATGTGAGAACTTTTACTTAATTGTTAGGTACTTCAAGCCTTGATTTAGATTCAGGAAACACTTGGAGTTTTAGTGTTTATCTTGTAGGAATCTTCCCAATGAACCATTGTTAACAAGATCAGGCTTCCAGTACTACATTATGTCTAGTTCTAGCTAGACAAGCTTGTATTGTAAACCTCTCGTTTCATCTCGCTTGTTCAGTTTATAAACCACTGTGAGAACTCCAATTAGACTCCTCTATTTGATATCAAACATGTCTTGGTTCATAAGTTCTATAATTAGGATGTTTAGGATAGATTTGAAGTCATTTTTGGAAGTTCTGCTGCTACCTGTCGACAGCCAGCCCAAAGCTGTCGACAGGCGCATGTTTTCCAGAACTTCAGGTTTTTGAACTGTGTGTAGCTGTCGACAGGCCTCTTGTTGCTGTCGACAGGTACACACAGAGCCAGAAAACCTGAGCTCTATCTGCTGCTAGCTGTCGACAGCCCTTCCTGGCTTTCGACAAGTACAATGCTGATTCGAATTTCTGCACTCTTTCATGTCCGAATCCATGCTAAAACTTCATCCTAAAAGCCAAGGAAGTTACCCTCTCATTTACCTTGATATTTACTGTCATACTACTACAAATTTCACCCACTTTGTGTACCTTACTTCCCTTGAATTAGTCTTAAAGTTGTCAATTACGAATAGCACTCCGATTGAGTCTATTCTTCGGTACTCGGTAAATGAGTTTATGAAATCTGATCACCTGAGAGTTCATATGCTTGATCACCTTATGAGATGTGAACAATTGATGATGACATCTGTTGGGTCCTTGTACCCTCTATGATTTATATTCCTATGCAAATTGGGCTGGTCCAGTCCTGGGAGGAGCACCCGAATTCATTTTCGGACCACGTGGAATGATAAAGGGCATCTAGATGTCTGGCATTGCATCAACCATTTTCTGAATATGGTCATCATAATTCCTGTATTGTGTAGCTGATATGTGAATCAATTCTTGAGCTATATATCTGAGCACGATCTGAGCTTTACTGTCATTGCATCAAGTTTACTGTTCTGAAATCTGGTGTGTCTCATTGATATTTTGTTATGTCCTTGTCTTGGTTGTCATGTATATATATTCTTGAACTATGAATTGAACTATGGAATTTGAATTCTACTGGGCTAGTTAGCTCATTATTTTATACCATTTTCAGGTAATACTGCTGGGGATGATGTTTAAGGGTTTGAGCGTTGAGGGAACCGACCATGACGAGCGAGCCAATCTATTTCTATTTCTATTTTAGTAGTGTGAAAGGACATATGTAATTAAGTTATTTGATCTACTCCTCTCTTAGTTGTTATGAGGAGTACTTATGTAATACGACTTCCGTTTATGACATTATGAATGGATAGATAATTATTACCTCTCATGCCTGTTTTTCTGTCACTTCCGATAAATAGCTTTTTATTAGGACGTGATAGATTAATTTGGTATCAGATCATTAGTTCGATAAACCTATGGAAACCAGTGAGTTGGGGTAGAAACATAGGATTAGTTAGCATGATTTTTGTAATCATGTAAATGCTTAACCTGTTAATTATTTCAGAATGGACATGAATGCCCAAGAAAGATTGGTTGCTGCCATGGTAATGCTACGTCAAGATATAGAATTGTATGCTAAAGCCCAACAGGAAGCCCACCTGCAAATTAAGGAAGAGGTGCTCAACTTGACTGCAGATGCTTTCATGTCGGGCAATCCTTGTGCTTCTTCAGAAATTATGAGCCAAGTTATGATCAATCTAGATAACTTGAAGTTGGGGCAGGATCTGTTGCTCCACCAAGTTGAAGGTCATTGGGAGGCATTGACTGATGTTGCTAGAGAGCTGTACCATGGGGCCAGAGTAGAGCAGCAAGCACTGCCAATGGAAACTGTTATAGATCTGACCCGAAACTAGAAGAAGACTTAGACCACTCATCTTTTTGTATACCTCTCTTTTTGTGTAAACACTGATTGTATATATGTAACTCCCATATGTATGTGGAGTGAGAGGTTAGTGGAGGTTGGAGTTTTGTATATATGGTAAACTTGGTAGGAGAAGGCTGTGATATTTTGTGGATACATGGGAATGTATTACAATGTAAATATTTGACTTGATAATATAGATGGTGTGTTATGTGAAATTGAAATGTGTATGTGATGAATGCAAGATTGGGATGCTTGTGGAATTAATGTATGTATTACTGAATGTTTCAGATTCCTTTTGATTTAATCATGGATGGTGGTGATGCTAATTGGAGGAAGATGGAAAGTTCTATGCATGATTTGACCCGTGTAATGAAGGTAGTAGCTAGAAATAACAGTCACAATGGGACAAGCTTGTTCAAGGATTTTCGAAGCCTGGACCCTCCGAGATTCGCAGGAAGTACGGATCCAGATGAAGCTGAGAATTGGCTAAAAGACATTGAAAGGCTATTTAGAATGATTAAGTGTACAAAAGAATAAAAGGTTTGTCTCACTACATTCCAATTGGATCGGGATGCTCGTGCTTGGTGGGAAACTGTGGAAGCTACCCTGGAAGATTCAAATGAAGTTAGTTGGGAAGAGTTTTTAGAACTGTTTAATGAGCAATATTTCTCTGAGGTGGTTCAAGAGAAGAAAGCGAATGAATTTGCTGGGTTAAAGCAGCTAAGAATGTCAATATCCGAGTATGAGGCTCAATTTGCCCGGTTGTCAAAATATGCTCCTCATCTTATATCCATGGAGAAGTTAAAGGCTAAGAGGTTTATGAATGGATTGCATCCCAATTTTATTGCGCAACTAACTCCTAATCTGATTACTACCTATTCAGAAATGGTAAAGAGAGCCTTGGCATTTGAAGCTACGAACAAAACTGTGGATAAGATTAGAGGGAAATCTGGAGAAGGATCTTTAGATCGAAAAAGGAAGTATGAGTCGGAGAATACCCTGAAGGTTCAGCAAGCTGCTAAGAAGGCAGGCAAAGCTCCGGTAGGAAGTAAGGATGTTTGTAAGCATTGCCATCGTATTGGGCATAAGATTGAGAATTGCTGGCGTAAATTGGGTGCATGTTTCCGTTGTGGTAGCACTCAACACCGAATTTCGGACTGCCCGATGGCTAAGAAAGCACCAACAAATAAGAACCCCCAAGTAAAGGAAGGAAGACTACAAGCCATTCAGGATGTGGAACCTGAATCCCCACAGGAAGGCGAATTGATTGAAGGTACTTTATTAGTAAACTCAAAACCTGCATTTGCGTTGTTTGATTCTGGAGCTACGCACTCTTTCATTAGTTATGAGTTTGCTAAATTGTTGGATATAAAGTCAGTTCTATTAACCACACAACTGGAAGTTGCAACTCCTTTAAGTGAGGGTAGAAAACTTAAAGAATATTACCCTGCTAGTCAGATCATGGTCTAAGGACGTGATTTACCTGGTGATTTGATATGTTTAGATATGAGGGATTATGATGTAATCCTTGGGGTTGATTGGCTATCGAAATACCATGCAAATCTAGATTGCCAATTGAGACAAGTGACTCTCCTAGGAGATGAAAATTATTCTATAACTTTTGATAAACCCCAAACCAAAAGAATACCAATAATTTCAGCAGTGAAAGCTTGTAAATTAGTACAGAAGGGTTGTCAAGGGTATTTGGCTTCTGTGACCCTATTAAATCAGAGCATTGCAGGATTGGAAGATATTCCGGTAGTAATAGAATTTCTTGATGTTTTCCCTGAAGAGCTACCTGGCGTACCACCTGATAGAGAGGTGAATTTTTCAATTGAATTGGTACCAGGAGCTACGCCTATCTCAAGAACACCCTAAAGAATGTCAATAGAAGAATTGAAAGAACTAAAAAGGCAATTGTTGGAATTGATAGAGAAGGGATTCATCAGACCCAGTACCTCACCTTGGGGTGCTCCAGTTCTATTTGTTAAGAAGAAAGATGGGTCTATGCGGTTGTGTATAGATTATCGACAGTTAAATCAATTGACTATAAAGAATAAATACCCACTTTCGAGAATTGATGATTTATTTGATCAGTTGTCTAGAGCTCAGTGTTTTTCCAACATTGATTTAAGATTTGGATATCATCAGCTTAAAATTCAAGAATCAGATATTTATAAAATGGCTTTTCGAACAAGATATGGACATTATGAGTTTGTGGTGATGCCGTTTGGATTGACCAACGCACCAGCTGAATTTATGCGTCTGATGAATGATGTGTTCAGATCTTATTTAGATCAGTTTGTTGTTGTATTTATTAATGATATACTGATCTACTCCAAAAGTATGGAGGAACACGAAGCCCATCTACGGATCACATTGCAATTGTTACGAGACAACAAGTTATATGCAAAGTTTAGCAAGTGTGAATTTTGGTTGAAAGAAGTAATGTTCTTAGGACACATTATTTCTAAAGAAGGACTATTAGTATACTCTTCAAAGATTGAAACAATTCAGAAATGGGAGCAACCTAAGAATCTCACTGAAGTAAGAAGTTTTCTGGGCATGGCCAGTTACTACCGGCAATTTGTCAAAGAGTTTTCTAGAATTTCCTCACCTCTTACACAGCTGACTAGAAAAGGAACTGCTTTTATCTGGAATAAGAATTGTGAGGAAGCATTCTGATTGTTAAAAGAATGTCTGTCATCTGCACCAATTCTAGCTTTGCCGGTGGAAGGAAAAATATTTGAGGTTTATACCGATGCTTCCAACATTGGACTGGGTTGTGTATTAATGCAAGATGGAAGAGTTATTGCCTATGCTTCGAGACAATTGAAGACTCACGAGAAGAACTACCCAGTACATGATTTAGAATTGGCCGCTATGGTCTTTGCTCTGAAGCTTTGGAGACACTACCTATATGATAACCAATTCATAGTGTACTCCGATCATAAGAGTCTCAAGTATTTGTTTTCACAAAAAGAACTGAACATGAGACAAAGGAGATGGATGGAATATATCAAAGACTATGATTTCAAGATTGAATATCATCCAGGAAAAAGAAACACTGTTGCTGACGCACTCAGCAGAAATCCTATAGCCAGGATATTCCGGTTGCAAGTAAGTGAATGGAAATTGTTAGAAGAATTTTCCACATTAAGCTTGAATGTTGAAACACAAGAAGAAAGAATGGTGATTAGCAACTTGGTAGTGCAGTCAGATTTGCTGAAGCAAATTAATGAGCAACAGGACAATGATCCTATATTGGTAGGAATCAGAGAAAAATTGGCTTCTAAACCTGATTTTAATGAAGATTCTGATGGAAATCTTCGATTCCGGGACAGATTGTATGTACCGGATGATCCCGAAATCAAGAAACAAATTTTAGAAGAAGCCCATCGATCACATTACACTATTCATCCAAAAGATGTCAAAATGTATTAGGATTTAAAGAAGCATTTCTGGTAGTGCAACATGAAAAAGGATATTGTGGATTTGGTTGCGAAATGTTTGACATGTCAAAACATTAAGGTAGAACAGTAGAAACCTGCAGGAAAATTGAAACCACTTGAGATACCATAATGGAAATGGGACAGTATTGGTATGGATTTCATTATAGGATTACCCAAGACACGAAGTGGATTCGATGCAATGTGGGTAATTATTGATCGACTTACCAAATCGGCTCATTTCTTAGCCATAAAGACACGATGGTCTGTTAATATTTTAACAGCATTATACATGAAAGAAATTGTACGGTTGCATGGAATTCCAAAGAACATAGTTTCTGATCGAGATGCAAGATTTACTTCGCATTTTTACAGAGAATTGCAAGATGCTTTGGGAACTAAATTAAAATTTAGTACTGCATTTCACCCTCAAACAGATGGGCAGACTGAACGCGTGAATCAAATCATTGAGAACATGTGGCGTGCTTGTGTGCTAGAGTTTGGAAATGATTGGAACACTCACCTAGCTATTATGGAATTTGCATATAATAATAGCTACCAGTCTACTATTCAAATGGCACCATTTGAAGCTTTATATGGTCGACAATGTAGATCACCATTGTGTTGGGTGGAACTAAAAGAGACGCATATTCTTGGACCTGAGATGATCCAAGAGACAACAGAAATCATCAAGTTGGTACAAGATCGGATGAAAGCTGCACAAGACTGACATAAAAGTTATGCCGATCGACGTAGGAGAGAGTTAGAATTTCAACAAGGAGAACATGTTTTTCTTAAAGTGTCACCTCGAAGAGGAATAAAAAGATTCGGCATCAAAGGAAAATTGAGTCCAAGATATATTGGACCTTTTGAAATACTGAAGAGAGTTGGTGAAATGACATACCAATTGGCACTTCCACCACAATTATCCAAAGTACATGATATCTTTCATGTATCCATGTTAAGAAAATATGTATATGATCTGGAACATATTATTGGATACCAAGATTTGGATATACAAGGAAATTTAGCATATGAAGAAAGACCAGTACAAATTCTCGATCGAAAAATCAAGCAACTTCGGAACAAGGAAGTTTCCTTATTAAAGATTCAGTGGAACAAGCGAGGACAGGAAGAAGCAACATGGGAATTGGAAGAGGCCATCAAGGACAAGTATCCAAAGTTGTCCAGAACATCAGGTTTCTGAACTGTGTGTAGCTGTCGACAGGCCTCTTGTTGCTGTCGACAGGTACCCTAGAGCCAGAAAACCTGAGCTTTGTCTGTTGCTAGCTGTCGACAGTCCCTTCCTCGCTGTCGACAGGTACAATGCTGATTCGAATTTTTGCACTCTTTCATGTCCGAATCCATGCTAAAACTTCATCCTAAAAGCCAAGGAAGTTACCCTCTCATTTACCTTGATATTTACTATCATACTACTGCAAAGTTCACCCACTTTGTGTACCTTACTTCCCTTGAAATAGTCTTAAAGTTGTCAATTACGAATAGCACTCCGATTGAGTCTATTCTTCAGTACTGGGTAAATGAGTTTATGAATTTTGATCACCTGAAAGTTCATATGTTTGAACACCTTATGAGATGTGAACAATTTATGATGACATTGTTGGATCCTTGTACCCTCTGTGAGTTATATGCCTGTGCAAATAGGGCTGGTCCAGTCCTCGGAGGAGCACCCGAATTCATTTTCGGACCACGTGGAATGATAAAGGGCATCTGGATGTCTGGCATTGCATCAACCATTTTCTGAATATGGTCATCATAATTCTTGTATTGTGTAGCTGATATGTGAATCAATTCTTGAGCTTTACTGTCATTGCATCAAGTTTACTATTCTGAAATCTAGTGTGTCTTATTGATATTCCGTTCTGTCCTTGTCTTGGTTGTCATGTATATATATTCTTGAACTATGAATTGAACTACGGAATTTGAATTCTACTGGGCTAGTTAGCTCATTATTTTATACCATTTTCAGGTAATACAGCTGGGGATGATGTTTAAGGGTTTGAGCGTTGGGGGAACCGACCATGACGAGCAAGCCAATCTGTTTCTATTTCTATTTTAGTAGTGTGAAAGGGGATATGTAATTAAGTTATTTTGATCTACTCCTCTCTTAGTTGTTATGAGGAGTACTTATGTAATACGACTTCCGTTTATGACGTTATGAATGGATAGATAATTATTACCTCTCGTGCCTATTTTTCTGTCACTTCTGATAAATAGCTTTTTATTAGGACGTGACATACCAAGCTCTTGGAGCTTGCTTAAGACCATAGAGAGCCTTATGAAGCTTAAAAACATGATTAGGATATTTTTCATTTTCAAAGCCTGAAGGTTGTTCAACAAAAACATTTTCTTTTATGTATCCATTCAAAAATGCACTCTTGACATCCATTTGATAAACTTTAAACTTCAATGAAGATGCAAAAGCAAGGAAAATTCTTATAGCTTCTAGTCTAGCTACAGGGGCATATGACTCTTCAAAATCAATTCCAAATTCTTGGTTGTACCCCTTTGCAACTAGTCTAGCTTTATTCCTTATGACTTGACCATTTTCATTCAATTTATTTCTGAATACCCATCTAGTGCCAATGACAGATTGGTCACTAAGTCTAGGTACTAATTCCCACACTTGATTTCTTTCAAATTGATGAAGTTCATCATGCATTGCATTTATCCAGTCTGAATTCATTAGAGCTTCATCAATTGACTTTGGTTCAATTTGGAAAATTAGTGCTAGTGGGTCTTCATGAATTGCATTCAAGAATGATGATCTAGTTCTTACCCTATCATGTACATTGCCAACAACATTTTCTATCAGGTGATCTCTCAAAATTCTGTGTTCAGGAATTACTTGTTGAGGTGCATTTAAATTTGGAACAACATTACCTGATCCACTTGGAGTAGGTGAGTAATTGTTCAAATTTTCACCAAGGACTTCATTCTCCTCAATAGTTGGTGAAGAATCAACAATGAAGTCATCCTCTTCATTATTTGGACAGTTCCTGCAAGATTTAAAATAATGAGTTGAAAAGGAATTTTCATCAAAAACTACATGTGGAGACTCTTCAACAGTTTTGTTTTTGAGAGAATAAACTCTAAATGCTCTTGAAATTTCAGAATAGCCAAGAAAGATGGCTTCATGACTTTTAACATCGAATTTATCAAGATTTTCTTTATTGTTGTTATGAACAAAACATTTACACCCAAAGATTTTGAAATAAGACAAGGTTGGCTTTTTGTTTTTCAACAATTCATAAGGGGTTTTTCTGATTTTTGGTCTGACCAATGCTCTATTGAGAATATGATTTGCTGTATTTACAGCTTCAGCCCAGAAGGATTTGGGCAAATTGCTTTCCAAGAGCATGGATCTTGCCATTTTCACAAGTGTTCTATTCTTTCTTTCCACAACCCCGTTTTGTTCTGGAGTTTTTGGTGAAGAAAACTTGTGAAAAATGTGAAGTTCAGCACATAAATCAGAGAAAGATTTTTTTTCAAATTCACCCCCATGATCAGTCAAAATATTTTTGATTTTATAAGAAAAACTTGTTAATGCAGTGGTACAGAATATCCTAAATTCAGGGCAAGCATCCCTTTGTGGGATAAAAAGATAACCCATGTAAATCTAGTAAAATCATCAATAATGACATAACCATATCTTTTGCTACTCAGACTTAGAATTCTTGTTGGGCCAAAGAGGTGCATATGAAGCAATTCTAGTGGCTTAGATGTGAGTACATCATTGAAGGTTTTAAAAGATTTTCTGGTTTGTTTTCCTTGGGCACAAATCCCACAAATTTTATTCTCTACATTTGAAAAAGATTCAGGAAGACCTTTAACCAAATTTAGCCTTAACAGCTTATTTATTGTTCTGAAACTTGCATGACCAAGTCTTTTGTGCCAAGTCCATGCAATTTCATTTTTATTTGCAACAAGACAAATGTTTTCAGAGAAGTTTTTATGAAGGTTGATCATGTATACATTGTTTTCTCTTTTTCCAAAGAATTTTATTTCATCGATTGAAGAGTCAATTATTCTGCAAAAATCTAATTCAAACACAACTCTGTGACCTTTGTCACATAGTTGGCTAATGCTCAGTAAATTATAATTCAGACCATCAACTAACAAAACATTATCAACTGAGTTTGAGGAAGATTGACCAATCTTTCCAGATCCAATAATTCTTCCTTTATTTTTACCTCCAAAACTGACAGAACCTCCTTCCTTTTCAATCAAGAATGAAAATTTCGCTTTATCTCCTGTCATGTGTCGTGAGCACCCACTATCAAGAGACCACACATTTGAGTTGGGTGCACGACCTTCCTGCAAAATTAATCAGTGGAGAGAAGATTTTGGTACCCAAACATTGTTGGGACCATCAGATTGTTTGAACAATGACAGCAAATCTTTTCTAATCCAAATTTGACTTGTTTTCTGCTTTTGTTTTATTTCAGTGGTGTTTTTTTGCCTTTTTCAATTTATCCTTCCCTTTTGGAATAAAAACACCAGTGTTCTTTTTCTCATTAGGATGAGAGTTTTGCATTTGGACATGATTGTTCATTTGTGGAGGTCCAAACCAAGGGTTTTGTTGATACATTGAAAAGTTTGGATAGAAGTATTGAGGATGGTACCAAAAAGGATTGTAATACTATTGGTTCCAAGAATTGGTCCAATCAGCTTGATGTGCTGTCTTGGAAGTCCAAGGTTTATCATGAATGTTTTATTTTGTGTTTTTCTTAATTTTCAAGTTTTTATTTGATTTTTTGGTTGACTGGTTGGTGGTTTTTGAGGTTGAGCAGGTCGACCTATCTTTGACTGGTGTCGACTCAACAGTCATAGATTTCATCTTTTTGTTGACTGGTGTCGACCTGTCATGTGAGTGTGTCGACCTGTTTGGTTTCTCTTTGTTCTGATTTTTCAAAATTTTTGTTGTGTTGTTTGACACTTGCTTGTTTTTGTTTTTCTCAGGACTAGGACTTTTGACAAATTTTATTAAAGGTGCTTTTTCCCTCATTTCACCAGATTTGTCTTTCTTGGATTTTTGTGTGGAAAATCCTAGTCCATGTGTTACAGATTTCATTCTTGTTCCTAACAAGGCATCCAGATTATCTTTTCCTTTTGTAAAGGTTTCAATGACTTGTTCTTTTTCTTTCAACTGGCTTTCTAAAGTTTTGATTTCATTATCACTTTGTTGTTTTTCTTTTTATTGCAATTCCAGTTTTTCAGACAGTTTCTTAAAGTCATTGTTGGCCTTTTGGGATGCAAGCTTGAGCTCATCAATTACATTTAGAAGATTTTCTTTTTCTTCATTGAGCTCCACCACTTCATTTTCCAATTCAGAGATTCTTTTGTTTATTGATTGGTTATGCATGATGTTTTCAATTTTCTTTTTTAGATGCTTATTTTCTTTTCTTGTTTCAGAATAGTTTTCAACTAATTCAGCACAAGCATCTTGCTAATCATCAATTGTATAATCTTCAAAGGATGTACTTACCTTTCCATCAGAACTGTTTGTCATAAAGCAGATTTCCTCACTTTCAGAGCTTGAGGACCTTTCTTCTTCGTTTTCACTTGGATCTTCATCTGACCAAGTGGCAACCATTGCTTTAGGCTTCTTGAATTTATTGAACTTCTTGTATTTTTCCTTCTTGTTCTCAGGACATTCTCCTTTCATGTGTCCTGGTTTGTTGCACCTGTAAGAGATAACAACTTCATCAGTTTTCTGATTTCTATTTGAATTGGCATTTGAAAAGGAAGTATTTCTTTTCCCAGATGAGAATTTCTTTTTCCCAGTGAATTTTCCCTTTCTAGATTTTAAGAATTTTCTGAATTGCCTGGTCATGAGGGCAAGTTCATCCTCATTGGACTCAGACTCATCAGAACTTGTTTTCTCTTGATTTTTGTCCTTGTTACTAGATGAAGCTTTAAGTGCTACTACTTTGGTTTTGATTATGTGCTCTTCATTTTTCTTCAAATTTATTTCATAAGTCATCAAAGATCCTATGAGTTCATCCAAAGAGATTTTGGATAAATCTTTAGAGTCTTCAATAACAGTGGCCTTAGTGTGCCAAATAGATGAAAGAGAGCGCAAGATTTTTCTTTCCAAATCAGCATCTGTGTAGTCCTTACCTAGAGCCTTCAGTCCATTCATAATGATCATGAACCTAGCAAACATTTCAGAAATTGTTTCATCAGATTTCATCATGAATAATTCATACTCAGAAACAAGAATATTTGTTTTGGTTTCTTTTACTTGGGATGTTCCCTCATAGAGTAACTCAAGCTTATCCCACATCTCCTAGGCAGATTTGCACATGGAGATTCTTGAGTACTCCTTTGGGTGGACTGCACATTGAACCATGTTCATGGCACTGTAGTTCAGGGTGGCCCTCCTAATTTGCTCCCTGGTCCAGCTTTCCTCTTCTCCCTGGTTTTCATAGGGACCTACCTCAACTACCCTCCAATTCTCATAGTTCTAGGCTCTAAGGAAGACTTGCATTCTATTCTTCCAATAGGAATAGTCAGTCCCATTGAAGAATGGTGGCCTATTTATGGAATGGCCTTTAGCAATGAAACCTCTAGAATCCATTGAATCAAAATGAGGTGCAGTGAAGGAAACACTTAGCAAACAAGTAAGTGCAACACACAGAGCAAACAGAAACACTTAGATCAGATCAAATATGAACCCGCTCTGATACCAGTTGTAGGATCGAAAAAAGGGATGGGCCAGATCTAGAAGGGGGAGGGGGGGTTGAATAGATCTAGGCCAAATACTGCGGAAGCTTAGCCAATTTTAAAGATGCTTTGAATCAGAGTCAACTTAGAAAAGCAATTGACAGATCTGATGAGTGATTGTGTGAATTAAGTGATTAAAGTGAGTGATCAAGTTGATTAGAAGAGTAATCAAAAAATCCTATGCATACATCTAACACAAGGTGAAGTTAAATCATAGATCAAACCACTGCACATAGATTTTTAGGTGGTTCGGAAATCACACCATGTGATTCCTACATCCACCCCTCACACAGTGAGGCTCCACTATTCAACTTGAATACACCACACACTGGAGCTTAACAACTCCAACACACTGAGTTCAATAACTCACACACAACCTCTAGAGCACAACCACTCTAGAAACCTGAGCAAAACTGCTCAACCACAACCTGAGTGTGACTACTCAACACAATTGAGCACAAAGGCTCACAACCAACTTGCTAGATCAAAAACAACAAGATCCAGATCCTCTAGCAATGATCTGATCCATAAAGAGTTCATTCATTCAAGGAGACTAGTGCAACAAATCAAGCACAATCTCAAGAATGACTCAGAAGAACTAAGGGGAATTGAGGAGTTGTATGTAGAATCCTTGTTCTTCAGATGAACTCCCTTGTAGAAGGCTGAATTGAGAAGATACTTGAACTCTTGAAATCCCTGGGCGATGCTCTGCAATTTGTGCCTCTGGATCTTCCTTGAACTCTTCTTAATTGGCTGCTTCTACTTGATCTGCTCCCTTGGAAGTGATCTCACTTCATTTTCATGGATCAATCTTCACTACTTGTGCTTGCAAGGATGAGAATTGGCTTGAAGCAACACAAGGAGAGCAGGAACAGGAGGAGAGCTCTGTCTTGCCGCCAAAGGGCGCTTTCTGGAAGGCTCTTTAGGAGTTCTGCTTCTTGGGGGCCGATTAGATAGGTATTTATACCCCATCATGGCCAAAAGAACCCTTGGGGTACATGGGCACATGATCCAAGGCCGATCCAAGTGATCCCTAGAGTGCCACATGTCTAGGTGTGACTTAAAGTTAAAAAGGTTGCCGGAGTGTGTCGACACAGTCATTGGGTGTGTCGACACACTGTCCTAATTCCACAAAACAGGTCTTCTGGGAGATGGCTCTAGTGTCGACACACTCACTGGCTGTGTCGACACACTGTCCAAGTTCTGTAAAACTGGCCCTCTGGGAGAGGTCACTAGTGTCGACACTGCCTGGGACTGTGTCGACACACTGTCCTAACCTGTCAACTGGGTTCTCTAGGAGCTGGGTCTAGTGTCGACACCACTCGAGATTGTGTCAACACACTTGACCATTTGTTCATGATTTTCCCTTAGGGTTTGATACCCTGTGTCGACATCAGTAGTGGGTGTGTCGACACTACCCATGCAAGAAATGTATGTCCCTGAGAAATAAACACATAAATCATTAGTCCAATGTATTATCATGAATATATATGATAAAATGTGTTTGGAAACATGCTTTTTGAATATTGTTATTACATGTATGATGTATTTAACATGTTCCATTTACTCTGCATTAAAATCACAACTTGTCATCATCAAAATTATGAGGGCAAATGTATTAAATTCACACTAAACCCAACATGTTTGTTGTTTTCTGCCATCATGGCGACTCCAAATTCTAAAGGTTATTCCTTTTAAATTTTTTTATATCCCGAAATCTGTGCGGCAATGATTCTCATCCCTTCATCATCTTCTTCCTTCTGCCTGAGGCGATACCCTATCGTCTCCGGCATCGACTCCCTGAGATTTAAAGCTTGAAACTGCTTCCCGCTTGAAATTTCTTGAGAGTTCTTGATCCATTTCTATTTCCAGTCCTCCAGAAACCCTTTCCATCCAAAACCATTGCCTCTTCTGGTGTTTCCGGCAGCGTCGGGGGCTACGGAACTGCATTTCTTATGGCCGAGCAGTAGGAAAGATTTACTTCAGTAAAGACCAAGCTTTGTAGACACAAAGCAATGGATGTGGCTGACTTGCAGAAGAGCGGAATGGGCAATATCGTCGCAGCTATTGACAGATTGAAGTGGACAAAGATTGCCACCCTATCAGAAATAAGTTATCCGGACCTTGTAAAAGCTTTCTATGTATGTCTGAAGATAGAGGAAGACAGGACCTTGACTTCCATGGTCAAGGGAAATCAGATTAGGGTCACACGAGATCTATTGGCATCACTCTTTAGTGTGACTATCTGCGGATGTAGTGGAGTTCACACTGTGGATATCCAGGCGAAAGGATTAGGGATTGTTGGTCCCAAATACAGATTGAAGGATGGTAAACTAGATATCAACTAGTTGAGTGCATTTAATCGCCTATTGCATTTCATTGTGTGTCAAATAGTAGTCCCTAGGAGTGCCACCTTCTCCACCTGCACCAAGGCGGACTCCGACCTGATGTTCTGGGCTATCCAAAATCAAAGTATCAACACGACAGAAATAATATTGGAAAGGATGAAATTTGCAAGTGCATAGGTATGGGTTACAAAGAGTAAGCTGAATGTATCTATACCCTATGCCCATCTTCTAACCAAAAATTGTCAGCATTATGGCATCAGTGTGGTGGGAGATATTTCAAGAAAGATGGGGCAGACAATCCGTGGTAGAAACTTGAGGAAAAGTGGTTTTTCTGTTGTTAATAGTGTGTGGTCAAAAACTTCTGTGGCTGAGGGTGAAGCCATCATTGGCGTAGCCCAAGAAGACCAGGAAGATGCAAGAGAAATTCCTGTGATTCAAGAGGAACAAGCCGTTCCGGCAGCAGTAGAGCTAGGAGGAGCAGCAGTAGAAGCACCAACTATAGAAGAAGTAGCAACAGCACCAGCAGCACCATCTGTGGAAGCAGCTGCAGAATCTAGCAGCAGAATTGAGGATATTCCCCCAGAGGACATTGAGCCCGTTGGGCATCGTTCAGAGGATATTCCTCCCTCTTCCCGAGTAGCCTTTGTACTCAGGAATGTGCTGAGCTCCATCCAAGGCACTCAGAAGGAGCCAGTAATTGGTGGTGATCAAGTGGCAAAAGATGTGCCTCTAGGCCACACTAAGGAAATCACCATGGAGGATGCTCCCAGTCAAAGGGGAGCAAGAAATTGCTCATGACAACATAATTGTGGAAGATGCTCCTATTGAGGGGGAGCAATCTATTGATGAGCAGGCAACAGCTCAAGGGGAGCACAATGCTAGTGCCCCCATTGATGATCATCTCAGAGAAGGACTCGTGGAGAGTGCTTCAGAAGACAATGATGATGTTGTGGAGCCCATTGTTAGGGCAAGAAAAGTCAAAGAAAAAGGTGTGGCTAAAGAAGTTCTTCTCCTCACCAGTAAGTCAACAAGGAGGTCTAGGAAAAAGAAGTTAAAATCAATTTGAAACCTATTGTTGAGCGCCTGGATGAGCAAGGGAAAATTTTGTGTTCCGTGAGGTCGGATATAGCCTCCATTTTTATTTGTCAAAGCTCATGTGCCCGTGAATTAGGGGTACTGTCATCTGAACTTGAAAGCTCATGGAATGATTATGACAGTATGAGAAAAATACTTGTGGATTTGTCAGCTTTTGTGAGGGAGCACTTACCATCTCATGTCCCTCCTTCTAGTAGTGCAGGGCTTTCAGGGCCAAGTGAAGAGAGTGATAGGCCATCAGGGCAAATCACTGCTGATCAGTCTGAACCTTCAAGGGCTTCTGGGGATGAAGAAGCTAGACCATCGGGGCCTGTCACTGCAGAACAACAGCAAGAGAAAGAGCGGCCATCAGGGCCTTTGCCTGAAAATCTAGTAGGGCCATCAGGGCCCATTCTCGTCGAGGATGTACACATTGAAGAAGTGGTTGTTGCTGAGGGAACTAGGCCAGCGGGGCCGGCAGAGGATGCTTCACCTCAAGAGGAATCTGTGGCTGTAAGAGAAGAAGAACCGGTTGTAGCTCCAGAGCCCTCTGTCTTTTCCTCTCTTCCAACTCCAGCCCCTCCTTCTCCACCCACTTCATTCACTGCTCCTCCAGCTCCTACCACCTTCAAACGACCCCGCTCTAGAACCATTTCCTCACCTGCACCTTTCTCTTCCCAAACTCCTTCATCTCCTACCTCCTCCACCCTCATCTTCTGCTAAGGTTCCTCCCGCATCTTCTTCAGCTGGAGCCTCTTCTACTGGTCCTTCTTCTTCAGGACCATCTGATCTCCCTTCCATCACCCCTGAATCCCTCTTCCATCCACGTACACCTCCTTCTTTTATTACTATTATTTTTTAGGGTGCCCAATTAGCTCACATAGAAATCCAGGACATCAAGGATGAATTTGTAGTAGCAATACTTCATTCAGTCTTGGCTATTGGGACCCATTCTCAAAGGACAGGCTCTTCTAGCCCTATTCCTATGAAGAGGAGACTCACTTCCACCCATCCTGTCTCTTCTGAACCCTGTTATCCTCCACTTTGGTTTTCTCTTTCTATCACCAATAAGCAAAAATCTATCTATGAGGAATATCTTCAAAAGGTAGTGTTTGCTCACCTCTTTGGCCTTCCCTTCCAAAATCCTTCGGCTCATCTCAATACCATTTTTTCTTATGCCTTTCTTTCCAAGGCTCCACAGTAAAAAATTTTCTCCATGACTGAAGCCAACACTAAAGAGCAGTGGGCTCAGAGCAACAAAGATCTGTACAATCAATTTCGTCGTGTTCAAGCTGCCAGATATCCACCCAGAGAAGCTCCTCTCCCTCTATCCGAATGGTTTCAGATTCACCATAAAAATCTTTTTAGACCTTTCATTCAGAAGGAAATAAAGTTCACTCGGGACTACAAAATGTACTGCGATTACTGCTATCTTAATAGCATTCCAGAAGTGCAGCTGGGCCAGTTCAGGCAAGCTATCCGTGCTCTCAGTTCCAAGGCTTCTCACACCGAACCTCTCCAAGTTAACTTTGCCACTTTGGCGATTCCTAATGTAGTGTTCCTTCCTTCGCTTCACTCCCTGATCATGGATTCCTCTGTGGGCACACTCATGTTTGAGCGAGCTGCTCAAGTTATGGCCAGGCTCTCTATGCAAGAAGGTCGTAACCTTTCCTTTCATCGATTTGTATTCAACCAGTATCTTCAGGGGTATCTCAAGGCAGATATCCTTGCCCCTTTTCTATCTGAGTGTGAAAGGTTGTCGCCTACTGATTGGGAAAAGCTCTATCCATTATCCGCTCAACAGCTTCAAGAGCTAAATGCTTCTCAGGCCCGTTCTAATCAACCTCTTCTGACCCCCGGTGACTTTTTGGATGCCAACTCTCTTCACCTTGTCCGGGACTCCTTCATGAAATGGGAAGGACGATACAGGGTCTTTCTAGACTTGAAGAAGGAACTTCGGCAGCATCAGATCTTCTATCCCTTTAAAATTGATCAGTTTCTTCAGTTTGCCAGTTTTGGTTCCTTCACCTATTACAAGGCAGCTCTTGGCAATGACAAATATGGGGATTTCATATCGGATCAGAGACAGCTTCACATCAAGAGGATGGCTCCCACCATGGGACCCTCCTATCGCATTGAGCTTGGAGCATTTCAATCCTATTTTGAAGAGCAGGAACGCCAAGCGCTACCTGTCATTCAGCGCTTTGCAACTCTCTTGTCTCCTGCCTTCTTTCTCTCTAAACCCTCCAATGCTAAATAAATATCTTTGTTTCTCTATGTGTGCTCTTTTTTCTTTTCTTCTTTGTCTCAGCAGTTTATCTTTATGCTTAATGACAAAAAGGGGGAGAAATATAACATTCTGAAACACATCTATGCTTATGCCTCATTTATTTTTTACTTAGTTTTATTTCCGAACATCTATGCTTATTGTTAAGTTTTGTCATCACCAAAAAGGGGGAGATTGATGATCAGTTTATCCCCATGTTATTTAAATAAATTACATATCCATTTTGGTGATTAACAAAACTCAGATATTGGTAAAATCTAACATACTTTCTACAATATTTGAGCACAGGAGATAAACCAAGGGAAAACAAGCCATTCAAGTAAGTATTCATCACACTGTAGCTATTTCAAAATTCAATCATGAAATTTCTCTAAGTATAGATCGACTCCCTTCTTGCTCATAACGATTTCACTTATGTCATAACGATTTCAATAAAGCTATAACGATTTCTCTATTTTTACAATGATTTCCATCACAACGATTCGGTAAGTGATCGCAACGATTTGCTTTCATAACGATTTGCTAAGTATTCATAACGACTTGCTTTCGTAACGATTTCTTAAGTGTTCGCAATGATTTACTTTGATAACGATTTGTTAAGTATTCATAATGACTTGCCTTCATAACGATTTCTTAAGTGATCATAACGATTTGCTTTCATAACGATTCGTTAAGTATTCATAACGATTTGCTTCCATAACAATTCGTTAATTGATCATAACGATTTGCTTTCATAAAGATTCGTTAAGTATTCATAACGATTTACTTCCATAACGATTCGATAAGTGATCACATAGATTTCTTAAGAAAGAACAACGATTTGCTCTCACATCGATTTGATAAGTGAGAACAACGATTTCAGTGTCACAATGACTCATCAAGTTTCAAAACGATTTGATCTCTGTAACGATTCGATAAGTTACATAACGACTCTGTTACTGTAATGATTCATCAAGTTACATAACAACTTGGTCGCTGTAACGATTCGATACAGCAATCAACAAATCATTCACATTGTCTTTAACGATTTGATTATAACGACTTGTGCATAACGATTTGCTTATGGAGTCACAATGATTTGTCTCTACAACGATTTAGTTATTAATGCATAACGATTTGTATGTGCATTGGTTTGCTTATGAGTGCACAACGATTTACATGAATATCAACTCATTTTGCATAACGATTTCATAAGTCATGCATATAACGATTCCATGTGACAATAATGATTTGATTTTTGAGCTCATTTTTGAATACGTTGAAAAGTCAAAGTCTTCACGTACATCTTTCTGACAACCATGCATTTATTATGACTGAACGTATCACTGCAGTGCATGCAAACGATATCTTCTATTCTCATGCTTCTCCTGTAAACATCATTTTAGAAGAACTGAATGGAACTTCTATTTCGATCATTCTAACGTTGACTAACAACAAGAGACAACTTAGCTGTCTATTGTTTAAGCTTGTAATGCGTGCAGGTCTCTAACAACATTCGTCATAAAATGTTGGACAAAATAGAAGCTAAAGGATATTATAGAAGATCTTATGTCTTTGCGTGCATGGAAAGCTAACAGACCATTGAACAAGAAGCTCTACAGGATCATGCAGTCTAACGTATACCAGAGCTTAGAGACAACGAACACTTCAACGTTCAATTATCAAATTGAAGATATAAATAGAAGACTGAAGCTCCAGATCAAAAACAACAAGAACAATGATGCATACATCGCTTACGACGTTTTTCTTTCAAGCCTTCTGCGAGCTTTCTGAAGAGCGAAGCCTCACTCCCATTAGTTCTAGCTCTTGCTCTCTGAGTTCAGTATACATCCTTGAAATAGCCCTTAGTACTGAGATAGTTCATGTCTTGAGAACCTTTCTACTCTCAGTCTTAGCTTTAGATCCAGCATTGTTTAAGCTTGATCTAGGTGCTTGTTTTCATTAACACTTTTCTTGTGTTTGTTCCCTTCGTGTTGAAGGAAGACCTGGGGATTCTAGGGTGCCCTTCGAGTAGAAGGAAGACCTGGTGGTATCCAGGGTGGTGTATTTCCTCTTCGGGTTGTGAAGAGAAGACCAGCTACAGCTGGGTGTGTGTATGGGTCCATAAGGGGGACTGTACCCTTGGGTAGTGAAAGGTTGAGTTGTTGCTCAGGGACTGGACGTAGGACTCCTAAGGAGAGGGGATCCGAACTAGGATAAATCCTTTTGTACTGTGATTGCCTTTATGTGTTTGTTGTTTATCTTTACTAACAGTAACATCTATCAAAGTGTGTTTTGTGTGACTGTTTTGTGAATAGATTTTAGGTTCTCAATATTTCCGAAATGCCAAATCGCTCGGAAATCCACCGCAGCAGCCTCTCTTGGCCGAGCAGAGCTTGTGAAAGCTCTGTTTGGCCGACCTTGAATAAAAACACACTGTGGTTGGGAACGCGACGTAGCCCTACGTCGCGACCTAAACGCGACATAGTAGGTCATCGCCTTCTCAAGGCCGACGTCAGCAAGTCACCCAACATGCGACACACGGTGTGCATGTAGACGACGATCGCCAAACAGCGGTTTCATGAACGCGACACCCAGGGCCGTCGCGTTTAGAACGTGAAGCACACCCCCGTCGCGTTCACAGGTAGAAAACCTGTGAGCACTTTGGGCCCAATCTGTCGGCCCACGAAGCCTCACAACCTACGACAACACCTGAAACACAAACTAATGGGCCACACATTGGCCACCAAACCCTCTAAGCAAGGATCCAAAAAGATCTGAAAAAAAAAAACGCGCGATGTTACATTACTATCACCTAAAAAGGAATGTCGCCCTCGACATTCAAAACAAACCATAGTAAGCCTGATTATCGCCTAGAAAGGAACAAAGCCATACACAAAACAACTAGGATACACTTTCTCTGCACTCGCTTTTTAGACCATCCATACTGATGATTCATATGTTCATTTCCACGCTTGTTTTGCTTTACTCTTTTCTTTAATTCATTGCACAACTGCACTATCTGATTATTACATGCTGCTCTTTCTTTACCCTTTAGCTGTAGGCGATTCTACCTTGCTGTTGGCGCTTTATCTTCCTGGATTCAACCTACTTTCACATTTTTCCCAGCTGTGTTTGCAACATTTCTTTCTGGGTCGCTTTTCTTTCTTGAATTTCTCTATTACAGACTGCCACCTTTAAACGCTTTGCCATGTAAAATCATCCTTAAATTCTTTAGATTTTTCGGTGCCTTTTCATTATTTACCTTTGACTGCCAACTGTTATTCTACCTCATCTATACTCACATTCTCAGTCGCCAATTTCTTATCAAAAATCACACTACCATAACTAATTTTCCTGCCTCTCTCTACCATTCTGTCCACACTATCTTTATCCCTTTCTAGCTAAAATACTACTGTCTTTTTTACCTAACTGTGCAAAATTCTCAAATTTTCCTTTAAACACTCAATCTCGGATAACCTGTGAATATTCAACCTCCCATGCTTCCACTGCACCACTCTGATCACACTGAATACCTTACAAAATATTTCATAAATTCTGCTCCCAATATTATTCACAATTGCTTCGCACTTTCATTATTACTCTGAGTCTAGCTGGATTCAATACTAATTTTTCTTGCTTCTTAAATCACTTTACTCAGTTAATCAATGCTGAGAGAAAATATCACTCCTACAAAACAGTTCTCTTAATTATTATGTTGTTCGGATTATCGCATTTTACCCTTCACACTGCAATTCTTGCTACCATACAACTAGCAAGGCCATGACCGGAAACTAATCTCTGTAAATACTATAATCTGCTTTGTCTGATGTAGCAACCTGAATTTTTAAGAAAAATAAAAATTTAAATAAAGAATTAAAACCTAGCTAAATGGATATTTAAATAAAAAGAGCATTAAATAAAACCCATTAAATGGAAAAGAGTAATGGGCTTTGCTTAATGGACCCTCTAGAATTTATTGGGTCAAAATATGAATTTACAAAGGGAGAATAATAAGAAAATACCCTAAATTCGGAGTTTAATTATCTCATAATTGGAAAGGGGTTATTTGTGACGGCCCTCATTATACCGGTACGGTTATACCAACCCACGTCGGTATAGCAAGCGTCATCACAGTGGGACATTTACCCAAACGATATGAACAGCTGAGATACACGCGAATATACGAACAGAGTAGCGGAAGTAAAAAGAACTACTGTCTTCATTCATTCATCATCCACATTTAACATACATGAATTTGCAATAACATTAAAGAACTTAGAAGTTCACATGATTTAAATTGCTGAAAATTAAATACATAGATGTCCACACTTATACAATTTTCTCATGATAGTTCTAGTACAATGTCACTTTTACATACTATGAAAACACAAAAGGGTACAACTGCTCCAACAGTCTAATCTCCGCGCTCGGAGTCCGTCTCCTCCAACAGTGCCACGTCCCCAACTACACCTATACGCCGAAGCAAGTAGTGAGTTGAAAGACTCAGCAAGTAACACCACACATACCATACACGTACATGTCATAGTAGGCTCTACACACACAATTGCAAAAGACTCAACATGTAGCATGCTTAAACCTTGAAATGAACAATCTATCATGATAGTGCTATCAGTAAACACATGATACATGCTTTCAGATTTCCTTAACGAAATGAATTTCCTAACACATGCTCTCTAATCATTCCTACTCATGAAAGTCTACTTTGCATTTTGACCAAAACATGAAAGCCATGAACATGAATTCCGCGCGTACATGAGAGGGAACACAACTAGCATGGAATCTACATGTTCTTATACATATACATAACCATTTTCACATGCTTAAGCTTGCTGGTTTTCACATGCTTTAGTAACCAAAACCTACACATGAGAGCTACAATGTTATTTAAGACACAACATGTGAACAACCGAACATGGAATTGTGTATACATACTCATTTATTTGTCCCTAGCATGGGTTCTAGACACTTGTACATGTAAACATGATCATACCATAAGGAAACTACTGATTTAGCATGGTTTCAGATTTGTCACAACATGGATTTACAATATCATATCTTCACATTTTTGGTTTCGCATTTTCTTTACACAAATTTCCAATTCACTTAAATTGCACTTTACACATACACATTACACATTGTTCACTTACACATTAATACATGAACACATACACATTTACACATTCACAATTTAGGTGTCGTGACACATAGTCCAAACCACCAAAGAAGGACACAACACATCACATCACATAGACGCCATCTAGGCAATACAATGGCCACTCTTGGACTGCGCAGACCGGGAGAACAAGTCTCCACCCTAACCAGTGGTACTTGTCCACCTCCAGGATTTCCTCCTAATGCCCTTAGGGTCACTTACACATTGAACTTTCTCAGGGGGACTTTTCCTTGATACAGTTCCACTGCCCTCTACGGAAGCAGTGTCACATTGGCACAGTTACACATTTACACATTTTTACCGATTTTACACATGGTTTGACACATGTCACTCTCACTTCATTCACTTTCTCACTCACATGCACATGCCTCTGTTTTCCTAACATGACACTACGGATTTCAGACATTAACAAGCAGGTAATTCCACTAATCAAGTTGGATTAAACAAGAATCAACTCATTTTACAATGACATACATCAATTTCACATTTTTCATGGAGAATTTCATAAGGCATCGTGCTCTGGTCCAAATGACCTGAAATTTTAATCACAAACTAATTTCGGGGTTAGGACCCTTCATGCCAATTTTCAGATTTTTTAAGTTAAAATGAATTTACAGAAAATCAAACATCCATTTTTCATGCCATTCGCAATTCAAGTTGATATGGAATTATACACAAGTCACAATCTTAGCAAGCTACTATCTGAACCCTACATGTATAGAGCTACAAAATTTATTCCTCAATTTATGGGGCGATGCCTGGTTTACCAAGGATTTATCATGACTTATGCACAATTCCTATTTCCCAAGCAACACTTTCAATAATTTACGCAAGCATGGCAAAATCTCAGTTTTCAGAATAGGGCTGATCCATACATGCATGATCCTCACAAACTTGGGCATACAGGCTAGTCCTAGATCATGCAACAGTAGATTGACAAGATTAACAACTAATCATGCTTGTAATTTCATGGAACAAATAACTTCTATCATTCACCACCATGCACACTCATCCATCCACACACCACATTCATCACATCCACAATATACATAGCATATAAATGGTTTATAGTAAATCCTAGTCGCGAAACATATCGAAAATAGGTGTATAGAAGGGCAGAACAGGTCACTGTTCTGTCCAGATGAACTTGGCGGCGGTCTCTGGCCGCTGAATCAAGGTCAACGTCATAGTCGATGTACGCTAAGCATGATCTTAGCGACCAGGGACTTTGCCGTCAATGCAGGTCTGTGCAGAACACAGACCCGAGCTCTCAAGATAGGGTGAATGTGGGGGTCTAGGACTCGAGAGAAAATGCATAAAAATGGTAGAATCAACCTAGACACATACGGAGACGTTATGAATGGGGTACTTGTCTTTAGAAAATTCACCAGGCGAATCTAGGGCTCGGTGAAGCTCTCCTTGGGCTGTCCCTAGAAGCCTTTGGAAACGCTTTACTCCGGGTTGTTGGTCGATGCAGGTGCTGAGCTAGTGGTGGGGAAGCCTCCTCCTTGGTTCCCTCTAGCCTCCAGCTGCAGTAGAACGCCAGATGGAGCCTTGGATCGCCGGTTTGGAGCCTTTAAAAACCAGTCCTTGCACAGCTCCGAACTGGGGTCTTCTTCTTCTTTCTCTCTTGTCAAGAGGCAAAGAGATGGGTTGGGGAGCAGATTCGGGTTTGGATATATGGGAGAGGCTTCTCTCCCACTCACAGGGTGACAAGATGTCTCTCAGAGCCGTTGGGGACAGCTCCCCAATGGGTGAGCTACCTTGTTTCCGGAATTTCTGGCTCTGCAACGCATGCAGGTCAGAGAAATCGGCGTCCACATCGTTAGACGCCAGGATTAGTGTTGGCGTCCATGGTTGGACGCTGACACCTCATCAACGGCTAGGGGTTGACGCCAATAGGGCCTTTGGCCAGAAGTTTAAAACATGTAGAAACCATGCACCTTTTACACCCATATACATGCTATATGTATACGTTATCATGTACACACTACCATCAAGCATTACATACATTATTTATACTTAAGCTATACACATACACACGTAATTGTACTAATTAATGCGTACGTAAATATGTATATACATACACAAGCACAAATATACGCACACAAATACAAATAATGCGACAGAAATTCGAGGGCCTTACACCCTCTCCCCCTTAAAGAAACTTCGTCCTCGAAGTTAGAACGACACTACTCAAACAAAAGGGGATACTTCTTCTTCATCGCATCCTCAAGCTCCCACGTAGCCTCCTCTCGTGAGAAGTTCCTCCATAGGACCTTCACCGACGCAATACTCTTGTTCCGGAGATGCTGAACCTTCTGGTCAAGAATAGCTACTGGTTGCTCGACATACGAAAGATCTGGCTTGATCTCCACTGGCTCATGACTAATCACATGAGACGGATCTCGGACATACTTCCTGAGCATAGATACGTGGAATACAGGGTGAACGCTAGCCAAAGCTGGGGGTAATGCTAGCTCATATGCCACGCTGCCCAAACGTCTGAGAATCTCATATGGGCCAATGAACCTGGGGCTCAACTTACTATGCCTGCCAAATCTGACAACACCTCGAGTAGGCGATATCTTCAAGAAGACATGATCTCCAACCTCGAACTCCAAATTCTTTCTCCTGTTGTCGGCATAACTCTTCTGCCTATCCTGTGCCGCAACAAGTCTCTTCCTGACAAGCTGGATCTTATCCGAAGTTTCCTGAACTAACTCCGGTCCGATGAATTGCCTATCACCAGTCTCCTCCCAACATAACGGAGATCTGCAGGGCCTACCATACAACGCCTCAAATGGAGCCATACCAATACTCGCATGAAAGCTGTTGTTGTATGCGAACTCCACAAGAGGTAAATGATGCTCCCAATCATCCTTCCAATCCAGAACACATGCTCTCAACATATCCTCGAGTGTCTGGATAGTCCTCTCGGACTGTCCATCAGTCTGGGGATGAAACGCTGAACTGAGCTTCAGCTCCGAACCTAAAACATCCTGAAGACCCTTCCACAATCTCAAAGTAAATCTCGGATCTCGATCCGAAATGATCGACTTCGGCACACCATGCAATCTAATGACACTACTAACATCCAATCTAGCTAAAGTCTCTACTGACTGCTTCTTCTTCATGGGCAAGAAATGAGCAGTCTTCGAGAATCTATCTACGACTACCCAAATCGAGTCATTGCCCCTTCTAGATCGAGGCAAACCCGAAACGAAGTCCATAGTGACAGCTTCCCACTTCCACACTGGGATATCCATCCTCTGCATAAGGCCGGATGGTCGCTGTCGCTCGGCCGTCACTTGCTGACACACCAAACACCTAGACACATAATCCGCAACATCCTTCTTCATGCCGGACCACCAAAATGATCTCTTCAGGTCTTGATACATCTTAGTGTTACCCGGATGAATAGAGAATTGCGACCTATGAGCCTCCGCTAACACATGCTCACGAACATCTACCAAATGGGGGACACAAACACGGTGCTGAAATCTAATCACACCGTCCTCATCACGAGCAATGCCCGTCTTACCCACTAACTCTAAGAGTCTAGGGTCGGATCCCTGTTGCTCGATCACCTCATCCAAAATCGAGGATCTAAGGGATAGCTGAGCTACAAAGGCCTGACACAGTGATGGCTCTAACTCGGTCATAGAGTACGCCGCATCCTCCAACATCTTCCAATCCTACTGGAGCGAAGACCTCTTTCTACTAAGAGCATCCGCTACGACATTCGCCTTTCCAGGGTGATACTGAAGGTTGAAGTCATAATCCTTCAAGAACTCAATCCATCTTCTCTGCCTCAGGTTTAATTCCTTTTGGGAGAAAAGATACTTTAAGCTCTTGTGGTTGGTAAACACCTCAAATCTGACACCATAAAGATAGTGCCTCCAGATCTTCAGTGCATGAACCACTACTGCGAGCTCCAAGTCATGAGTCGGATAGTTCTTCCCATGCTCCTTTAATTGACGAGAAGCATAAGCCAATACCCTTTCTTGCTGCATGAGCACACAGCCCAAACCAATCTGAGACGCATCCGTATAAATGGCAAAGCCCTCTATACCACTAGGCAATACCAATACCGAAGCAGAAGTAAGCTTAGTCTTCAATAGCTGGAAGCTACGCTCACATGCCTTAGACCATATGAACTTCTCACCCTTCCTGGTCAGCTTTGTCAAGGGGGCGGCGATGCATGAGAAACCCTCAATGAATCGCCGATAGTAACCAGCTAACCCAATAAAACTATGAATCTCCGAAGGGGTCTTGGGAATCTCCCAATCCATAACTGCCTGGACCTTCGCTGGATCAACTGCAACACCAGCGCCAGAGATAACATGGCCGAGGAAATGAACCTCGCGCAACCAAAAATCGCACTTGCTGAATTTTGCATACAGCTTGTGCTCACGAAGAACCTCTAACACTAACTTCAGATGCTGACGGTGCGTGGCCTCATCCGGAGAGTAGACCAACACATCGTCAATAAACACTACGACAAAGCTATCTAGATAAGGCCTAAACACCCGGTTCATGAGATCCATGAACGCTGCAGGGGCATTGGTCAATCCGAAAGGAAGGACCAAGAACTCATAATGTCCATAACGGGTTCTAAATGCCGTCTTGGACACATCCTCACTCTGAATCCTCAACTGATGATAACCAGATCGCAAGTCAATCTTAGAAAAGACTGATGCATCTCGCAACTGGTCAAACAAGTCATCAATACGAGGCAAGGGATACCTGTTCTTCACAGTCACTTGGTTCAACTTCCTATAGTCAATGCACAACCTAAGTGACCCGTCTTTCTTCTTGACGAATAATACAGGTGTGCCCCAAGGGGAAACACTAGGGCGAATAAATCCCTTATCAAGCAACTCCTGCAACTGCTTCCTCAACTCGGCTAACTCCGCAGGTGCCATGCGATATGGAGCCTTCGAGATAGGAGAGGTGCCTGGAAGCAACTCTATGGTAAACTCTATCTCTCTATCCGGTGGCAATCTAGACAAGTCATCAGGAAAGACATCTGGAAAATCCTACACTACCTCAATCTCCGCAATAGTAGGTGACTCATCAGCCTCTGGTACTAACACCACGCTGGCAAGAAAAGCGTCACAACCTTTGTTTACCATGCGCATCGCCTTCATGGCAGAGATGACCATCTTTCCCGCCCAGTTCCTTGGAAAGGGGTGAGAGAACTCATCCTCACCGGGAATGCGGAAAACAATCCTCTTCTGATGACAATCAACTAACGCATAGTGCTCCTATAGCCAATCCAGACCAAGAATAGCATCATAGTCCTTCATCTTTAGCAAGAAGAAACACCCATCTAGGATTCTATCCTCAATGCACACAGGTAATGACGGAATGCACTTCCTAGTCGATACCGTACCCGCAAGGGTGTGCACAGACAAAGGGACCTCTAACTCCTCAGACTCTACCCCTGACTCTAGAGCTAACTGCCTAGAGAACCGCTCGGAAATGAACGAGTGAGTAGCACCCGTATCAAACAAAACCCGAGCGTGCATACCTAAAAGCAAAACCATACCTTCGGTGACATGGTCCGCCTGCTCGGCATCCTCACGAGCTAAAGCAAACACTCGAGCTGGGGCTCGAGGCCTTCCTGGTCTTCCTGTAGCTGGCGCAGCTGCCGCTACTGCTAGGGTTGGTGCTCCACGCTGAGCTCCTTGTTGAAGTCTTGGGAAATCTTTGATCTTGTGGTCGCTGCTCCCGCACTTCAAGCATCTACCCGCTACCAACCAACACTCGGAACCACCATGTGTCTTCCCGCAATGGGGACACTCTTTCTTTACACCAGGGGAACGTACAGAAGGTACCTGTGAACTGCCGACTGCCACGGTTCGCTTCGGTGTCTGGTACACCATTTTCTTCTTGTCTTGCCGCTGGAATGTCGCTGCTGGCCTCTTCTGCGAAGCTTTCTTTTCCTCCAGATATTGCTCCATCTCTCCCTCCTGCCTGCAGACAGTGCTGAGGGCCTCGTCCAACGTGCTGTGGTCAAACGCCACGAGTCTCGTCCGCAGTGATGGCTTGAGTCCCATCACGAATTTCTTCGTCTTCCTGCGCTCATCCTCTACGATATGCGGTGCATACTTAGAATGTTCAGAAAACCTTGCCTCGTATTCCAGCACAGTCATGGAGCCTTACGTCAGAGAGAGAAATTCCTGCTCCATCTTGTCCTGGATATGCTCTGGGACGAACTTGGCTCGGAAGAGCCTCACGAACGCGTCCCACGCCACGCCTACTGCTCCGTCCTCAAAGCGTGTACATAGTAGGGAGGACCACCATACATCCGCTCTCTCCTGCAATACACCTTCATAAGCACCAACTAATAAATTCTAACTTAAGCAGAACATACAAACATACAAAATTAAAAGCCTACATGTAGCATGTAGGTGGCTAATGTCACCTTATCCTCATCAGGGCACCTGATGGCTCGGAAGATTTTCTCTGTCTCCCTTAACCAACTCCCTGCCATTAATGGATCACTCTCCCCCTTAAAAGAGGGTGGGGTCATCCTCTTGAATCTCTCCATGGTAGAAGGTCCACCATGGTCCTGAGCTGGTCCTTGAGCCTGCTACATCACACATCAAGCAATATACAATCAACATAATATCACATAAGCAATTTAAAACAGACTATAAATCATTTCATTAGTCTAACCTGAGCCTCCAACTGTGCCTGGAGTGCTGCCTGGGTATGAGCCTGCGTCTGCATGGCATGCACCAGACCTTGCATGAATACTCCGTAATCCACAAGCGACGATGGGGGAAGTACAGGGCCTTGCGGTGCCGGGGCCTGTTGCTCCGCCCGCTCGTCACGTCGCGGCTCGTCCTCACGGGCCGGCGCTCCACCATGCCTACCTCTCGAAGCCATGGCTGTAATAAAATTTCAGCCACCATTAGAGCTAGGTTACTAAGTTTTCTAACCATTTCCTTATCTATTTTTCACCTCTTATTAGTGTTTTCTACACATGTGGACATACTTAGCATGCAATGAAGATGATGACTTATGTATATTCATGTGCAATCTCAACCGGTTGCTTTGATAACAATCTCTGTGACGGCCCTCATTATACCGGTACGGTTATACCAACCCACGTCGGTGTAGCAAACGTCATCACAGTGGGACATTTACCCAAACGATACAAACAGCTGAGATACACGCGAATATACGAACAGAGTAGCGGAAGTAAAAAGAACTACTGTCTTCATTCATTCATCATTCACATTTAACATACATGAATTTGCAATAACATTAAAGAACTTAGAAGTTCACATGATTTAAATTGCTGAAAATTAAATACATAGATGTCCACACTTATACAATTTTCTCATGATAGTTCTAGTACAATGTCACTTTTACATACTATGAAAACACAAAAGGGTACAACTGCTCCAACAGTTTAATCTCCGCGCTCGGTGTCTGTCTCCACCGTCTCCTCCAACGGTGCCACGTCACAAACTACACCTGTACGCCGAAGCAAGTAGTGAGTCGAAAGACTCAGCAAGTAACATCACTCATACCATACACGTACATGTCATAGTAGGCTCTACACACACAATTGCAAAAGACTCAACATGTAGCATGCTTAAACCTTGAAATGAACAATCTATCATGATAGTGCTATCAGTAAACACATGATACATGCTTTCAGATTTCCTTAACAAAATGAATTTCCTAACACATGCTCTCTAATCATTCCTACTCATGAAAGTCTACTTTGCATTTTGACCAAAACATGAAATCCATTAACATGAATTCCACGCGTACATGAGAGGGAACACAACTAGCATGGAATCTACATGTTCTTATACATATACATAACCATTTTCACATGCTTAAGCTTGCTGGTTTTCACATGCTTTAGTAACCAAAACCTACACATGAGAGCTACAATGTTATTTAAGACACAACATGTGAACAACCGAACATGGAATTGTGTATACATACTCATTTATTTGTCCATAGCATGGGTTCTAGACACTTGTACATGTAAACATGATCATACCAAAAGGAAACTACTAATTTAGCATGGTTTCAGATTTGTCACAACATGGATTTACAATATCATATCTTCACATTTTTGGTTTCGCATTTTCTTTACACAAATTTCCAATTCACTTAAATTGCACTTTACACATACACATTACACATTGTTCACTTACACATTAACACATGAACACATACACATTTACACATTCACAATTTAGGTGCCGTGACACATAGTCCAAACCACCAAAGAAGAACACAACACATCACATCACATAGACGCCATGTAGGCAATACAATGGCCACTCTTGGACTGCGCAGACCGGGAGAACAAGTCTCCACCCTAACTAGTGGTACTTGTCCACCTCCAAGATTTCCCCCTAATTCCCTTAGGGTCACTTACACATTGAACTCTCTGAGGAGGACTTTTCCCTAATACGGTTCCACTGCCCTCTACGGAAGCAGTGTCACATTGGCACAGTTACACATTTACACATTTTTACCAATTTTACACATGGTTTGACAAATGTCACTCTCACTTCATTCACTTTCTCACTCACATGCACATGCCTATGTTTTCCTAACATGACACTACAGATTTCAGACATTAACAAGCAGGTAATTCCACTAATCAAGTTGGATTAAACAAGAATCAACTCATTTTACAATGACATACATCAATTTCACATTTTTCATGGAGAATTTCATAAGGCATCGTGCTCTGGTCCAAATGACCTGAAATTTTAATCACAAACTAATTTCGGGTTTAGAACCCTTCATGCAATTTTTCAGATTTTTCTAAGTTAAAATAAATTTACAGAAAATCAAACATCCATTTCTCATGCCATCCGCAATTCAAGTTGATATGGAATTATACAAAAGTCCCAATTTTATCAAGCTACTATCTGAACCCTACATGTATAGAGCTACAGAATTTATTCCTCAATTTATGGGGCGATGCCGGGTTTACCAAGGATTTATCATGACTTATGCACAATTCCTATTTCCCAAGCAACACTTTCAATAATTTACGCAAGCATGACAAAATCTCAGTTTTCATAATAGGGCTGATCCATACATGCATGATCCTCACAAACTTGGGCATACAGGCTAGTCCTAGATCATGCAACAGAAGATTGACAAGATTAACAACTAATCATGCTTGTAATTTCATGGAACAAATAACTTCTATCATTCACCACCATGCATACTCATCCATCCACACACCACATTCATCACATCCGCAATATACATAGCATATAAATGGTTTACAGTATATCCTAGTCGCGAAACATATCGAAAATAGGTGTATAGAAGGGCAGAATGGGTCACTGTTCTGTCCAGATGAACTTGGCGGCGGTCTCTGGCCACTGAATCAAGGTCAACGTCATAGTCGATGGACGCTAAGCATGATCTTAGCGACCAGGGACTTTGCCGTCAATGCAGGTCTGTGCAGAACACAGACCCGAGCTCTCAAGATAGGGTGAATGTGGGGGTCTAGGACTCGAGAGAAAATGCATAAAAATGGTAGAATCAACCTAGACACATACGGGGACGTTATGAATGGGGTACTTGCCTTTAGAAAATTCACCAGACAAATCTAGGGCTCGGTGAAGCTCTCCTTGGGCTGTCCCAAGAAGCCTTTGGAAATGCTTTACTCGGAGTTCTTGGTCGATGCAGGTGCTGAGCCAGTGGTGGGGAAGCCTCCTCCTTGGTTCCCTCTAGCCTCCAGTTGCAGTAGAACGCCGGATGGAGCCTAGGATCTCCGGTTTGGAGCCTTCAAAAACCAGTCCTTGCACAGCTCCGAACTGGGGTCTTCTTCTTCTTTCTCTCTTGTCAAGAGGCAAAGAGAAGGGTTGGGGAGCAGATTCGGGTTTGGATATATGGGAGAGGCTTCTCTCTCACTCACAGGGTGACAAGATGGCTCTTAGAGCCGTTGGGGACAGCTCCCCAATGGGTGAGCTACCTTGTTTCCGGAATTTCTGGCTTTGCAACGCATGCAGGTTAGAGAAATCGTCGTCCACATCGTTAGACGCCAGGATTAGTGTTGGCGTCTATGGTTGGACGCTGACACCTCATCAGCGGCTAGGGGTTGACGCCAATAGGGCCTTCGGCCAGAAGTTTAAAACATGTAGAAACCATGCACCTTTTACACCCATATACATGCTATATGTATACGTTATCATGTACACACTACCATCAAGCATTACATACATTATTTATATTTAAGCTATACACATACACACGTAATTGTACTAATTAATGTGTACGTAAATATGTATATACATACAGAAGCACAAATATACACACACAAATACAAATAATGCGACGGAAATTCGAGGGCCTTACATTATTAAAGCAATAAAAGTGGCAATTAGAGTTGGAATAGGATTCCTAAACCTACCCCATATAGTCTAGCATGATTTTAGATACTATCCTAACCCAATTGGAGATTGGAAAGCAAGAGAGGAAAGGTGGAGTTAGGAAATCTCGGAATTAAGAGGAATTTGAGTAGTAGTAGGAATAGGAACTTGTGTTTATATAAATACACCTCTTAAATCCTCATGGCCGACCCTAGCTCGTGCAAAGGGGTTCTTCGACATGGGGAAGAGGCCAAGGAGGATGAGAAATCGAGGAGAGGAAGATCCATCAAGCTTCTTCCTCGTTCTTGGAGTTTTAAGCCCTAGAAGATAAATTGAGTCAAAGGTAGGCATTCTCACAAGCTAAAATCCTAATATTTCGTCTGTAGATTGTTCCATACATCAGGAACAAAAGCTCTCTTGTTTCCCTCTTTTTCATCGATCCAATCTTTTGTTCTTGATTTTAGAAGATCTGCAAACATGATAACCCCGAGACATCATGTTTAATTCTTATCTCCTTGTACACTTGATGCCATGCTACGAAATTTTTATTGTAAATACTTGATCTTGTTAGGGATCTTTTGACCCCGAAAGCCCTAATTTCTGTTGAGCATGTTACTCGAATTAAATCCATCTTGCTCCCTATGTCATGTTCTATGTTACTCGTTCTTGTTCGTTCTCAAACCATGTTCAAACCATGCTCTCTCTCAAATTCCTAATTACTGGAAGTACTCTCACATGTCTAGTTCCATTTTGCATTGATTTCGTGATTTTTCATCATGTATATAATTAGTTATGATTTTCTAAATGACCCTGTATCGAAATTTGAATGTTCTGGTCCGTAATCCAATGTTTGGTCTGACTCCTGTCAGAGTCAGGCACAGACCACCAGATCGCGACTACCCGATATGTCGCCTTCTGGGGTCCGATTGCGATAGCCTATCCGTCGCGACCAAGAAGGCGACAGGTAAGCCTTCGCGTTTCCAGTACCTGATTCGCAAGCCCTGTCGCGATCCTTAAATGCTCCTGTCGCGATCTGCCTAGTACCTGTGGCGACCCTCATTGGCCTATGTCGCCTTCACAGGTTTTTGATGAAAACCCATAAAAATTATTTCTGCCTTTTTACAGTTATACCCCCAGTAAAAACTTGTTTTAAAAAAAAAATGAAGCTACATTGAATGATTTAAAATACATCTTCACGACTTCTTTGCTACCTATGATTTCTCTTACACATGCCCACACATGAACCATCCATATATGGCTGAAATCTGGCACAAAATATCTCATAATGTATCTGGAAATTTATTGTAATAAAGTATATAAATTTCCCTAGTTTAAAGGACTTGTATTCGTTTTCTTGCGTTGTTTATATACCGATATCGACGCTCCACTGTTCTAGAATTCCTCTAGAGCGTCGAGCACCTGTTTTAGATACACACTTTACTTGGCTTGTGGTGAACTCTCCGTCGGATATTCCTTTCGCCGGACTAGTGAACCCTTGCACAAGGCCTCCATAAGTCTCCTCTGATCATGGATTCCCACATGGTCGACGAGCCGGTTGTACCCTAACACCCATTACACCTTTAGGGATCGATATGATCCAAACGGCTATTAGAAGTTCGCTCTTACCTTGAATCACGTCGGACCTCTGGACTTGTGCATAACATGGCCAGCAGAAAGATCGTGAATTCCACCTGACTGCCAATACGACGTGCGCGTGTTGTGCAACTGTTACTATTGCCTGTTTACTCGTCGCATTACGTGCAATGACCACTAGCTCTCGTCTATACTCTACCCGCTCATCTATTCACGTTCACTCTACTATCTCCTCTATTCATCTAGTGCTCTTAACTATTCTTGGTACTCTATATTGGTCATTGACTGATTTTCTAAAGATAAACATTATAACCAATGCCTGGCAATATATAAAGGGCCCGATCTGGTCCTGGGATGTGCGCCCGAAAGTGCTAGTGCCCATGTGAGTTAAATGATCGGAGTGTTTGGCATTACACTCAAGTGCTATCTATCTCGACTATCTATATGACAATCAAAACACAAAACGTGCTATACTCTCTCGATGTCTAGAATGACAAACAAGTGCTATACTCGTCGTGCTATTACCATACTTGTGCTAGTTGTGCTATGGCCATCCTGCTATTCGTGCTATACTCGATACTTGTGCTATTTTTGGAAACTATACTCGATCTCGTGCTATTACCTGTTGTGCTATCTCTTACTATATTTCGACTCTCTTGTACTTACTATCTTTAGATACTCTGCCATTAAATGCGTTAATTATTTAAAGCCTGCTTGAGCCTGAGATTTAAGTCCTATTGGGCATTATCGCTCACCCTACGTTATTTGATGTTGTGTTCTCAGGTGAGACCGAGGATGATACATACACTCACGAGGAAGGGAATGACCAAGAGTGAAGCCTGGAGTGCCCTCGAGTCGTTATGTTTGAGTTGTAGTTAGTTATTTCCTTTTATTGCAATGTAATTGGGCCCTATAGAATGGCTCTGATATTAGTGGTTGTAACTAGACATTTGAAAAGTTATTAATGAGAAAGATTTGCTTTAGTATTATTCAAAGTGCAATGGTTTGATGTCTAGTATACGCTCTATACCTTTTTACTTGCAACTGCCTTCGCGCACTGATATTCCGCGTCGGGGCGTGACATCTGATTTCTCTATTTTGCTTTACTACTTTACTTTCTAATGCTGAAATTATTCCTACTACATCATACTTACTGCTATCCTTTTCATTTAAACCTTTACTTTAATTCCTCTCATAATTTACTTTACCATTTCATTTCACCCGATACTGCTTAACTGCTTCTTAGCTAATCCATTTGATTCTATTCTGACCCTCGTAACTCTACCTTGCTCCAAACATTCTTAACCTTAGCCTCAAACTTTTCCTGACACAAACTTTACCTCTCTTCTTCACAAACTATACCCAATTGCTAAACATCATTAACCCTATTTTTAACATTGCATTCTTTAATAAACCATTCCATACAATCCTCACAAATTACCACTTGCCAAACGAATATCTTTGTTATGAAATTCTCAGAAAAAGCTAACTGTGCACTGATTTTTATTTATTCCCTCTTTATCCAATTGATTACCTCGACACATACTTATACTGATCTTTTTATCAAACTTCCTATTACCATCACTATTCATAGTAGCACTATTCTCAAGCTCTTTACTGCAACCATCTCTAATCATAAATATTTTTTATCAGACTGCCACACATTGCTACTCCTCTCTTTACCAGCATCTTATCTCAAACTGCACTGCCTCATACACTCATTTTAAACCTTCCATAACTCTAATCATATTATTATTCACACTGTTCCTTAACACTGAGTAACACAAATCTCAAATATTACAATTACTTCTGCTAATGTCCTTGACTATAATTCACATACCTAACAATCCTTATCACGCACTGATTTATTCCTCATTTATAACACTATTTCACTGCGTCTTTACCATATCATTACTCTATACATGTCCCTGCCAGCTCTATATCTTACCAAAATACCTCAAACATACCTTTTCCAAAATATTACTCGCCCATTTCTGATTATCACAGCCAAATTCACTAATCCCCTTTCATTTCTATAATCAAAAACCTTTAGACAACTACACTTTAATTGCAACAGGCACACAAATGCAACCACTCAACTTATACCACTAATCTCATCATTTCTCTGCCATTACTAACAACTGCCGGATGTACAACAATCAAACACATTTCACAAACTGAATTTCCTTTAACCACATCTTTTCTCAGCTACTACCAGTAACTGCCACACTTATAAAACAAGTACACAATTCACATGGTAAAACTTCACATGAAAACCACTTTAAACCATAGACTTACTACCAGCAATGGACATTAAACCATGTCTTGGGACATTGTAACCTCAATGTCTTTTCATATTCTAACTGGACCATTGCTCCGATACCAACTGTAACGGCCCTGGATATTTATGCCCAATAAGGATCCATATCCAAGTCCGCCTCCCGTGATCGGACCGAAGTCTCGCAAGGGATAGCTCGTACACGTGTCCAGTAAGAATATAAAAGACAACCACAACAGTATAAGATACAAGAAAGTACATGTGCTCATATCTACATAGAACAATTTACAACTGTCGCAATACATTATTACATGTCCAATTACAAAGTACAAATACCTAGGGCATACCCCATGGGAGTACAAGCTCAGACAACTCAACTAACACTACTGCTGGTGGTACAAGTCTGCCACAACGCCTTCGGAAGTCATACCAACGGTAAGCCCTGAGAGGAACTGTAGGGGAGTGATCCTCAACAAGTCACAAGCTTAGTAGGGACCAAACAAAACAATACATGAAACTAAAGAGACCTCAACCCCAAAGGGTCTCACTGGAAACTCCGATAGCCAAACCATGGCTTGCTCACAACATTCACAACAAATAACAATTAGACATAAACATATCAATAAACATGAAGTCCTCGGAAGGAAAGAGAAACTATGGGACTAGCACAACACTACTAGTCTGCCCAACAACTGCAAAGCCTAAGTCATAGCCTCACAGGCACACTACTACAACAACTGGTCGCCTAAGCTACAGGCCACATAGGCACACCTCTACCTAGGCCACAAGCTTCACAGGTAAGCCTCCAAACATGAGTAACAGGACTGCTGCCTAAGAGCTGGTCCATTATACCCCAAACCTCGATATGTCGAAAGCCACGCACAAGGTAGCAGGACTGGCTACAACGAGCCAATCCATCACACACTAAAACCATAATCGGAAGTTTACCTGAGGAAGGGTAAAACACAACGAGTGGAAGGTCTCACCACGGGACCTCCACGGAGCACAGCTCCACCTCAACACCTGAAAAGATAGGTACACAATGTACCACAAGAAACTAATGCCCACAAGGGTACAGGTACCTATCACTACGAGGTACCACCACAAAGTATCAGTACAACTGTGCCTCCTACCAGGCACCACAATGGGTCAAACTACAACCAACGAATCATTATACACAAGCCAAGACCACTAGAAAAGAATGAGTTGGAAAGAACGACGTCACCATACGGGAACGGACTACTGGTTCATGACGCCAGTATCTAACCCGGACAACACAACACAAGAACTACCTCTCAGTCTTACAGTCACAGACGAAAGGTCCAACTGCGCTCCACAAGCACAAGCCAAAGAACAATGGAGACCAACCAACACCACACCTGCAGACCACACAGCCGCAGGTCCATGCCTGGCACCTTTAGGAACTCTGGCCTAAGCTCCCCAAAGTGAGGCATTGGAAAACACGACTAGCTGGGAACCAGTGTCGACTACTGGTGTCCGTACCCCCAACCACGAGCGCGCTACAAGTGACCAAACACAAACTCTCACAAGTCGTTGCCCTCTGTCGTCTTTCCCTCAACTGGATGTACAACTCAAACACATGAGTAAGGGTGTCCAGGACAGACGACACAGACCTCGATGGTACACACAGTACCGGACAAACCCCGTGCGCTAACGTGTCTGTCTCATACAAAACCTGGGGTACCCGACTAGAGAGGTATTCCAAAATAGGCGTTGGACCACCACACTCGGCAAAGCACAAAGCATAGTACATGCTTATATTATCTTCATTACAAACCACGGTACCCATGTGAGGAGTAGCTTGCCTCGGTCACCTTGTGACCTACAAGCTAGCCTACACAGACACATATATAAAGTATGTTAACCAATAATAACATGGCCTATCATTGGTCACCTCGTGACCTCCATTGCCACATAAACTCAACATACGATAACCACTTAATAACTATACTTATGCCTTACTAATCAACCATCATAAATAATCCATAACAGACATTAAAGGACCAAGGCTAGGTTCACGCTGGAACCTCACTGCCCAGCCACCACAAACCAACCTTATACACACCGCACAAATCATGCACACGCACGTCAACCACGTAAACAACATGTTCACCATATAAACAACACGCCAACCACATGGACAACACGCTCAAAGAGCGCTACAGGTGCCAATGCACCACTCACACCAACCACACACATAAAACACTGATAATTGAATAATCATACCATTTAAAACATACACAACAGGACCTCTCGGTTGAGGTCGCGACATGGGGTAATGACTCCTTTAGAACGTGACACCCCGATATGTCGCGTTCACAAGCTGAACGCGATGGGTCGGCCTGTCGCATTCTGAACACGACAAGGGGCTCCGTCACATTCAAAGGCAGTAACCCTAATCCGGGATCCTCTCCACAGATTAGCCCCACAAACCATGCAAACATGCTTAATTTCCATTTTTCATGCTTTAGTGAATACCCTAGCATGGTATCTATGGTTTATAAAGCAAATAACACGTTAAACACATCATACACACAATCCATACATCAAATGAGGTGCATTCTATCTACCATCATGAAGAACACGTAAACCAACCATGGCACGGCATCTTCCCCGCTCCATGCGACGTCCTCGTGGCGAGAGCGCGCCGAAAACCACTCTGAAATGCCAAATCGCATGGATATTCACCGCAATTGCCTCCTCTGGCTGAGCACAGCTTGTGAAAGCTCTGTTTGGCCGACCTTGCAGAAAAACGCACTGCGGTTGGGAACGCGACGTAGCCCTACGTCGCGACCTGAACGTGTCGTAGTAGGCCTTCGCATTTACAAGGCCGACGTCAGCAAGTCACCCAATGCGCAACACGTGGTGTGCATGCAGACGATGACCGCCAAACAACGGTTTCATGAACGTGACACCCAGGGCCGTCGCGTTCAAAACGCGATGCACAACCCTGTTGCATTCACAGGCAGAAAACTTGTGAGCACTTTGGGACCAATCTGTCGGCCCACAAAGCCACACAACCTACGACAACACCTGAAACACAAACTAATGGACCACACATTGGCCACCAAACCCGTTAAGCAAGGATCCAAAAATATCCAGAAAAAAAAACGCGCAACGTTACACCTAATGCTAGGTGTACCCCGACTGTTAACCCTATATAACCTAAGTATTTCTGCTAGTTTAGGTCCTTTGGTTCAGAGAAATTTCTAGGGTTCGGTTGTGAGAAAATTCAGTGCTTTGTGTGGCTTGATCTGGCATTTGGGAGGTTGCTCTGGCGATCTTGTTCGACTAGAAGGTGCTTCTGGAGTTGAAGAAGCTTCCCCGACTCCAAGAGGCCATCTATTCAAGCGTGAAGACCGGATTTAGAGTTGGAAGAGTCACCTTCTTGGCTTGGCCGAGGAGGGCTTCATTGTCAAATTGAGTCATTAGAGATTTTATTCTAGGCAAGTAGCTTAGGGGTATCATCCCTAAACATGTTCCCTAGGGTTAGAGTAGTTTTACAGATTTTTCCTTCGTGTCCTGGACCACAAATTCTCTCTTTTTGTGAGTTCGGTCTGCACTTTCTGCAGACAGGAGGTTGATGATAACCTTGTTGCCACCAAGTTCCTAAGTTAACGGCAACATATTGTGCCGTTAATCCATGTTGACGGCAAGGCCCTTGCCGCCAAGTTCTTATGTATTTACATATTTATGATCTTGATCTCTGTGCTATGATTTTTGAACTTCTGGATGTCTATACATGTTGTAAAAATTATGGTTGGTCAGGTATAGTCTTTAGGTCAAATCATGAGTTTCTGTCGAATTTTTTAGCATGATTTTATTTAGTATAATTTATGTTATGAAGGAATATGCATGATTTGACAGCCTTAAATTCTGAATATATAGAATTGATGCTGGATATTGTTACAAAGAATTTTTATGATCCTAGGGTTACTGTTTACACATTTTAACAATAAGAGAACTGACTGTTTTTACTGTCTATCATGTTATGGGGAATATCTTGCTAATTTACATGTAATCGGTATGAATTTTTAAAAATAGCTTTACTATTGCAAAAATTCTGAAAATGTAACCATATGTTATATTCTGTGTGTAGGGTTTGTGGTTAAAAATTGGAACTATTTTGACTTTTGTAGATACTGTTTGCTTTTTAACAAGGATAATTATACCATGTTATGCATGTTTGAGTTAGATAATGTAATTTCATGTGATTTGTAGCATGTTTAGGTACTGTTATGAATGATTTGACACTGTGAAACAATCATGTTAGGTTCTGTAAACTGAAATGTACATGTTTAAATAAAGTTCATGTGAATGGACTAAATAGTGCAAGTAAATGATGTTAATTATGTGATTAAATGAGAAAATGTGTTTAAGTGATCATGTGCCGAAATTGAAACTGCTACCATAGAAGGTTGTGGAGCCATACTGTAGAAAAGTCCCTATGGGAAGGCTCATTGTGTATGTGATATCCTGTAGGCATCAGGAAGAAATCCTGGAGGTGGATAAGTGCAAGGCCCTCGAATTTTGTTGCATTATTCTAATTTCGTGTAAATAATTTATGTTGTGTATGCATAAGATGTACATATCTACGTATGTTTTAACTATTTATACTTATGTATGCATGTGTATAAGTTAGTTGTAAATAATGTCTGAATGACAAGTTGGTAGTGTGTACGTGATAGTACATATGTATGACATGTAAATATGTATAAGTTGTGCATGGTTTATGCATGTTTTAGAGTTCTGGCCGAAGGCCAGCTTGGCATCAATGTCAATAGACGTTGATGTTGTGTCGGCGTCAACCATATGGACGCCAACGCTAAGTCCAGCATTCAGCGATGTGGACGCCAATTTCTCTGACATGCATGCGTTACAGAGCCGGATTTCCGGGAGCAAGCTTGCTCACCCATTGGGGAGTTGTCCCCAACGGTCTGAAAGCTTTCATGTCCGACCTGCATGAAAGGAGAGCTTCCTCTCCTATTTACAAATCCCTTTCTGCAACCCTCAAACCTCTCTTGGCTCTCTTTGCAAGAGGAGAAGAAGGAGAAGAAGAAACCCTAGAAAATTTGTGAGAAAACCCCACCTTTGCAAGCTTGGATCCGACCTTCTGAAGCTGTTCCTGGCCATCTACCACGATAAGGAGCTAGCTGAAGTGAAGGAGGAGGCTTCCCCGACCTCATCTTGGAGGCATCTTCGTCCTAGAACCCAGAGGAGAGCAATTGTGGAGCTTCTTGGGACTGCCCAAGGAGAGCTTCTCTGACCATTTAGATCCCTTTGGAGTTTTTGCAAGAGGCAAGTAACCTACCCCTATCGTCCATGTAGATGTCAAGTAGGGTTTTATCATTTTTATGTATTTTTCCTCGTGTCCTAGATCCCCCATTCTTCTTGTTATTTGAAGTTCGGTCTGTGTTTCTGCACAGACAGAAACTTGGCGTCAATGCCCTTGACGCCGAGATCCGTGGTGTGCGTCCAGCGATCTGGTCGTCCACTCCTGGAACGGCCAGAGACCGCCGTTAAGTTCTCCAGGACAGAACAGTGAGCTATTCTTCTTGATATATATGATTAATTTGGATGTGTTTTCGATGAGGATATATTGTAAACCTACTATGATATGTAATATGGATGTCTAAATGTGTGGTGAGATCCTTGTAATTTCTGTGATTTGGCATAAATAGTTTATTTATGGAGAATGTATGCATGATGAGACCTAGACCATGTTCTTTACCGTTTGTGCAATTCATGTGAAGTTGGATGCCCTAAATTTTACTAAACCGAGAGTGGGTAAATCAATCCATGCTCTGAATTTTTTGGAATTTTCTCCATGCTCCTTTGATTTATTGAATTTTATGAAATGGAATTAGAAAAACATGTGTAGGGTTGTAAAATCTCCAGTAAATTGTGTACTGTTAAATAAATTTGGGAAAATTTCTGTGGTATTGTGTATATTGAATTCAGGGTTATGATTTGTTAAAACTGAATTTTTATGTTATACATCATGATAAATTGAATTTTGAATAACACGAGAATTTATGTTAAATTTTCTGCAATTGCATTTTGGATCAGAAAAATGTGAAAATTATCATGTGGGGTCCTAAACCCGAAATTAGCTTGTGGTTAAATTCTCAGGTCATTTGGACAACTATACCATGCAATATGAATTTTCCATGCAAAAATAGGTAATTAATGCATGCCATTGTGAAATGATTTAATTTCTGTGTAACCCAACCTGATTGTGAAGCTTCCTGAATGTTAATTTCTGTCATTTGTAGTGTCATGATTAGGAAAACATAGTCATGTTGCGAATGAGAGAATGAATGAGATATGAGTGTCATGTGTGTAAAAATCGATATGTGTAATGTGTAAAATTGTGCCAAGTGTGATACTGCTTCCATAGAGGGCTGTGGAACCGTACCATGGAAAAGTCCCCATGGGAAGGTTCAATGTGTTGTGATCCTAAGGGCATTAGGATGAAATCCTGGAGGTGGACAACTACCACTGGTTAGGGTGGAGACTTGTTCTCCCGGTCTGCGCAGTCCAAGAGTTGTCACTGTATTGCCTATGTGGCGTCTATGTGTATGTAATGTGATGTGTCCTTCTTATGGTGGTTTGGACTATGTGTCACCGCACTAAAGTGTAAAATGTGAATGTGATTGCGATCATGTGCAAATTGTGTAGTGTGAACAATGTGTAAATGTGAATGTGTAAATGTGCAATGTGTAAAGTGTGAAATATGTGAATAAGAAATTGTGTAAAAATGTGAAACCAAAATGTGAGGATGTGAAATTGAAATCCAAGATATGATGATCTGAAATCATGTTAGAACAGCAACATAAATGTGGTTGTGATTTTGTGCTATATGTGCACAATGTGTAGAATCCATGCTAGGGACAATCCTTACTTATGTGTAAACCATTCCACGTGTGTTTGCTCTCACGTTGTGGTTTGAATGAGAACATAGCTTTCATGTGTTAGATTGTAAAGTGTTAAACCACATCAAAACAGCAAGCTTAAAGCATGTGAAATGGTTATGTGCATGTATAAGAATGAGTAGTAACCATGTTTGAAATGTTTTCTTTCATGTATGTAAGCTAGTCTTGCTAAATTGCTTTCATGTTTTAGTTTAATTGAAAGTAGAACTTTCATGTGTAGGAATGATTAGAGAGCATGTCATAAGAGATTTGATTTAGGAAATCTGAAAGCATGAATCATGTGTTTCATTAAAAAGAATTACCATGATAGGTTGTTAATTTCCATGACAAGCATGCTACATGATTGTGTCTGGTAAATATGTATGTAAAACCTGCTATGACATGTACATGTATGGTATGTGTGGAGTTATTTGTTGAGTCTTTTAGACTCATTACTTGATTCGGCATACAGGTGTAGTTGGTGACACACCTTTGGAGGAGACCGTGGAAAGCGACTCCGAGCGCGGGGAGTAGCTAGTTTGGTGGAGCTTAGTTGGGACTTTTTGGCATTTTGATGTATGCAATTGCAACATTGTACTAGCATTATCATGGAAAAATGTATAAGTGTGGACAATTATGTATTTGATTTCAGCAATTTAATTATGTGGACTTTTAGTTCTTTAAATGTTATTGCAATCATGTACGTTAAATGTGGATGATGAATGAAATGAAGACATTGGTTCTTTTACTTCCGCTACTCTGTTCTTATATTCATGTGTATCTCAGCTGAATGTTATTGTTGGGTAAATGTCCCACTGTGGCAACGCTCACTATACCGACGTGGGTTGGTATAATCGTATCGGTATAATGAGGGTCGCTACAGAGATTGGTATCAGAGCAACCGGTTGAGATTGCACATGAATATATACACATGTCTTCATCCCCATTGCATGCTAAGTATGTCCATATGTGTAGAATTGATTAATAATGAATGAAAAATAGATAAGAAAATGGTTAGAAAACTTAGTAACCTAGCTCTAATGGTGGCTGAAATTTATTACAGCCATGGCTTCGAGAGGTAGGCGTGGCAGAGCGCCGGCCCATGAGGACGAGCCGAGACGTGACAAGCGGGTGGAGCAGCAGGCCCCGGCACCACAAGGTCCTGTACTTCCCCCACCGCCGCCTGTGGATTATGGAGTATTCATGCAAGGTCTGGTGAAAGCCATGTAGACGCAGGCTCATACTCAAGCAGCACTCCAGGCACAGTTGGAGGCTCAGGTTAGACTAATAAAATGATTAATAGTCTATTTTATTTGCTTATGCGATATTATGTTGATTGTGTATTGCTTGCTGTGTACTGTAGCAGGCTCAAGTACCAGCTCAGGACCATGGTGGACCTTCTACCATGGAAAGATTCAAGAGGATGCTGCCACCCTCTTTTAAGGGGGAGAGCGACCCATTGTTGGCTGAAAGCTGGATGAGGGAGATAGAAAAGATCTTCCGAGCCATCAGGTGTGCAGATGAGGATAAGGTCACATTAGCCACCTACATGCTACATGTATGCTTTAGTTTATATGCTTGTATGTTTTGTTAAGTTAGATTTGTTAGATAATGCTTATGAGCGGTGTACTGCAGGAAAGAGCTGATGTATGGTGGGATTCATTGCTGTGTACCCGGTTTGAGGACGGAGCTATTGATGTTGCTTGGGACGAGTTCGTGAGGCTCTTTCGGGCCAAGTTCGTCCCCGAGCATGTTCAAGATCAGATGGAGCAGGAATTCCTATCTTTGACTCAAGACTCCATGACCGTGCTAGAATATAAGGCAAGATTTTCTGAACTTTCTAAATATGCACCTCACATCGTGACAGACGAGCGCAGGAAGACAAAGAAGTTCGTGATGGGACTCAAGCCATCACTGAGGACCAGGCTCGTGGCGTTTGACCACCGCACTTTGGACGAGGCCCCCAGCGCTGCTTGTAGATAGGAGGGTGAGATGGAGCAATACCTTGAAGAGAAGAAGGCTTCGCAAAAGAGACCTGCAGCCACGTTCCAGTGGCAGGACAAGAAGAAAGCGGTGTACCCGACACAGCAGCGATCAGTGGCAGTCGGCAGTTCTCAGGTACCTTCTGTACGTTCCCCTGGTGTGAAGAAAGAGTGTCCCCACTGTGGGAGGACACATGGTGGTTCCGAGTGTTGGATGATTACGGGAAAGTGCTTGAAGTGAGGAAGAAGCGACCACAAGATCAAGGATTGCCCAAGACTTCAGTAGGGAGTCCAGTGCGGAGCGCCAGCCCCAGCGGTAGCGGCAGCAGCGCCAGCTACAGGAAGACCAGGAAGGCCTCGAGTGTTTGCTTTAGCGCGCGAGGACGCCGAGCAGGCGGAGCATGTCACCAAAGGTACGGTTTTACTTCTAGGTGTGCACGCTCCGGTTTTGTTTGATACGGGTGCTACTCACTCGTTCATTTATGAGCAGTTCGCTAGGCAGTTAGCCCTAGAGTCAGGTGTAGAGTCTGAGGACTTAGAGGTCCCTTTGTCTGTACACACCCCTGCGGGTATGGTATCGACTAGGAAGTGCATTCCGTCGTTACCTGTGTGCATTGAGGATAGAGTCCTAGATGGGTGTTTCTTCTTGCTAAAGATGAAGGACTATGATGCTATTCTTGGTCTGGATTGGCTAGAGGAGCACTATGCGTTAGTGGATTGTCGCCGAAAGAGGATTGTTTTCCGCATTCCTGGTGAGGACGAGTTCTCTCATCCCTTGCCAAAGAACTTGGTAGGAAAGTTAGTCATCTCTGCCATGAAGGCGATGCGCATGGTAAACAAGGGTTGTGACGCTTTTCTTGCCAGCGTGGTGTTAGTACCAGAGGCTGATGAGTCACCTACTCTTGCGAAGATTGAGGTAGTGCAAGATTTTCTAGATGTCTTTCCTGATAACTTGTCTGGATTGCCACCGGATAGAGAGATAGAGTTTACCATAGAGTTGCTTCCGGGCACCTCTCTTATCTCGAAGGCTCCATATCGGATGGCACCTGCGGAGTTAGCCGAGTTGAGGAGGTAGTTGCAAGAGTTGCTTGATAAGGGATTTATTCGCCCTAGTGTTTCCCCTTGGGGCGCACCTTTATTATTCGTCAAGAAGAAAGACGAGTCACTTAGGTTATGCATTGACTACAGAAAGTTGAACCAAGTGACTGTGAAGAACAGGTATCCCTTACCTCGTATTGATGATTTGTTTGACCAGTTGCAAGATGCATCAGTCTTTTCTAAGATTGATTTGTGATCTGGTTATCATCAGTTGAGGATTCGGAGTGAGGATGTGTCCAAGACGGCGTTTAGAACCCGTTATGGACATTATGAGTTTTGGTCCTTCCTTTCGGATTGACCAACGCCCCTGCAGCGTTCATGGATCTCATGAACAGGGTGTTTAAGCCTTATTTAGATAGCTTTGTTGTAGTGTTTATTGATGACATGTTGGTCTACTCTCCGGACGAGGCCACACACCGTCAGCATTTGAGGGTAGTGTTAGAGGTTCTTCGTAAGCACAAGCTGTATGCTAAGTTCAGCAAGTGCGATTTCTGGTTGCGCGAGGTTCATTTCCTCGGACATGTTATCTCCGGTGCTGGTGTTGCAGTGGATCCAGCAAAGGTCCAGGCAGTTATGGATTGGGAGATCCCCAAGACCCCTTCGGAGATTCGTAGTTTTATTGGTTTACCTGGTTACTATCGGCGATTTATTAAGGGATTTTCATCCATCGCCGCCCCTTTGACTCAGCTTACCAGAAAGGGAGTGAAGTTTTTTTGGTCCGAGAAGTGTGAGAGTAGTTTTCAATTATTGAAGACTAAGCTCACGACAGCCCCGGTGTTAGTCTTACTCAGCGGTGTAGAGGGTTTTGCTATCTACACGGATACGTCTCGGATTGGTTTAGGTTGTGTGCTAATGCAGTAGGAAAGGGTAGTGGCTTATGCTTCTCGTCAGTTGAAGGAGCATGAGAAGAACTATCCGACTCATGACTTGGAGCTCGCAGCAGTGGTTCATGCACTAAAGATCTGGAGACACTATCTTTATGGTGTAAGATTCGAGGTGTTTACCGACCACAAGAGCTTGAAGTATCTTTTCTCCCAAAAGGAATTAAACCTGAGGCAGAGAAGATGGATTGAGTTCTTGAAGGACTATGACTTCGACCTTCAGTATCACCCTGGGAGCGAATGTCGTAGCGGATGCTCTGAGTAGAAAGAGGCCATCTCTCCAGCAGGATTGGAAGATGTTGGAAGATGCGGCTTACGCGTTGACTGAGTTAGAGCCATCGCTATGCCAGGATTTTGTAGCTCAGTTATCCCTTAGGTCCTCGGTTTTGGATGAGGTGATCGAGCAACAGAAAGCCGACCCTAGACTCCTAGAGTTAGTGGGCAAGGCAGGCATTGCTCGTGATGAGGACGGTGTGATTAGATTTCAGCACCATGTTTGTGTCCCTGATTTGGTAGATGTCCGTGAGCATGTGTTAGCGGAGGCTCATAGATCGCGATTCTCTATTCATCCAGGTAACACTAAGATGTACCAGGATTTGAAGAGATCCTTTTGGTGGTCTGGCATGAAGAAGGATGTAGCGGATTATGTATCCTAGTTTTTGGTATGCCAGCAAGTAAAGGCCGAGCGACAGCGACCATCCGGCCTTATGCAAAGGATAGAGATTCCAGTGTGGAAGTGGGAAGCAGTCACTATGGACTTTGTTTCGGGTTTGCCTCGATCTAGAAGGGGCAACGACCCGATTTGGGTAGTTGTAGATAGATTCTCTAAGACTGCTCATTTCTTGCCTATGAAGAAGAAGCAGTCAGTAGAGAGTTTAGCTAGATTATATGTTAGTGGTATCATTAGATTGGATGGTGTGCCAAAGTTGATCATTTTGGATCGAGATCCGAGATTCACTTCGAGGTTGTGGAAGGGTCTTCAGGATGCTTTAGGTTCGGAGCTGAAGCTCAGTTCGGCGTTTCATCCCCAGACTGATGGACAGTCCGAGAGGACTATCCAGACGCTCAAGGATATGTTGAGAGCGTGTGTTTTGGATTGGAAGGATGATTGGGAGCGTCATTTACCTCTAGTGGAGTTCGCATACAACAACAGCTTTCATGCGAGTATTGGTATGGCTCCATTTGACGTGTTGTATGGTCGGCCCTGCAGATCACCTTTATGTTGGGAGGAGACCGGTGATAGGCAGCTGATCGGTCCGGAGTTAGTTCAGGAGACTTCGGATAAGATCCAGCTTATCAGGAAAAGGCTTGTTGCGGCTCAGGATAGGCAGAAGAGCTATGCCGACAATAGGAGGATGGATCTTGAGTTCGAGGTGGGTGATCATGTCTTCTTGAAGATATCACCTACTCGTGGTGTCGTCAGATTTGGCTGGCATAGTAAGCTGAGCCCTAGATTCATTGGCCCGTATGAGATTCTCAGACGTTTGGGCAGCGTGGCATATGAGCTAGCATTACGCCCAGCTTTGGCTAGTGTTCATCCCGTATTCCACGTTTCGATGCTCAGGAAGTATGTCCGAGATCCATCTCATGTGATTAGTCATGAGCCAGTGGAGATTCAGCCAGATCTATCGTATGTCGAGCAACCAGTAGCTATTCTTGACCGGAAGGTTCAGCATCTCCGAAACAAGAGTATTGCATCGGTGAAATTTCTCTGGAGGAACTTCTCACGAGAGGAGGCTACTTGGGAGCTTGAGGATGCGATGAAGAAGAAGTATCCCCTTTTGTTTGAGTAGTGTCTTTCTAACTTCGAGGACGAAGTTTCTTTAAGGGGGAGAGGGTGTAAGGCCCTCGAATTTTGTTGCATTATTCTAATTTCGTGTAAATAATTTATGTTGTGTATGCATAAGATGTACATATCTACGTATGTATTAACTATTTATACTTATGTATGCATATGTATAAGTTAGTTGTAAATAATGAATGAATGACATGTTGGTAGTGTGTACGTGATAGTACATATGTATGACATGTAAATATGTATAAGTTGTGCATGGTTTATGCATGTTTTAGAGTTCTGGCCGAAGGCCAGCTTGGCGTCAATGTCAATAGACGTTGATGTTGTGTCGACGTCAACCATATGGACGCCAACACTAAGTCCAGCATCCAGCGATGTGGACGCCAATTTCTCTAACCTGCATGCGTTGCAGAGCCGGATTTCTGGGAGCAAGCTTGCTCACCCATTGGGGAGCTGTCCCCAATGGCCTGCAAGCTTTCCTGTTCAACCTGTGTGAAAGGATAGCTTCCTCTCCTATTTACAAAGCCCTTTCTGCAACCCTCAAACCTCTCTTGGCTCTCTTTGCAAGAGGAGAAGAAGGAGAAGAAGAAACCCTAGAAAATATGTGAGAAAACCCCACCATTGCAAGCTTGGATCCGACCTTCTGAAGCTGTTCCTGGCCATCTACCACGATAAGGAGCTAGCTGAAGTGAAGGAGGAGGCTTCCCCGACCTCATCTTAGAGGCATCTTCGTCCTAGAACCCGGAGGAGAGCAATTGTGGAGCTTCTTGGGACTGCCCAAGGAGAGCTTCTCCGACCATTTAAATCCCTTTGGAGTTTTTGCAAGAGGCAAGTAACCTACCCCTATCGTCCATGTAGATGTCAAGTAGGGTTTATCATTTTTCCTCGTGTCCTAGATCCCCCATTCTTCTTGTTATTTGAAGTTCGGTCTGTGTTTCTGCACAGACAGGAACTTGGCGTCAATGCCCTTGACGCCGAGATCCCTGGTGTGCGTCCAACGATCTGGCCGTCCACTCCTGGAACGGCCAGAGACCGCCGTTAAGTTCTCCAAGACAGAACAGTGAGCTGTTCTTCCTGATATATATGATTAATTTGGATGTGTTTTCGATGAGGATATATTGTAAACCTACTATGATATGTAATATGGATGTCTAAATGTGTGGTGAGATCCTTGTAATTTCTGTGATTTGGCATAAATGGTTTATTTATGGAGAATGTATGCATGATGAGACCTAGACCATGTTCTTTACCGTTTGTGCAATTCATGTGAAGTTGGATGCCCTAAATTTTACTAAACCGAGAGTGGGTAAATCAGTCTATGCTCTGAATTTTTGGGAATTTTCTCCATGCTCCTCTGATTTATTGAATTTTATGAAATGGAATTAGAAAAATATGTGTAGGGTTGTAAAATCTCCTGTAAATTGTGTACTGTGAAATAAATTCGGGAAAATTTCTGTGGTATTGTGTATATTGAGTTCAGAGTCATGATCTATTAAAACTGAATTTTTATGTTATACATCATGATAAATTGAATTTTGAATAACACGTGAATTTATGTTAAATTTTCTGCAATTGCATTTTGGATCAGAAAAATGTGAAAATTATCATGTGGGGTCCTAAACCCGAAATTAGCATGTGGTTAAATTCTCAGGTCATTTGGACAACTATACCATGCAATATGAATTTTCCATGCAAAAATAGGTAATTAATGCATGTCATTGTGAAATGATTTAATTTCTGTGTAACCCAACCTGATTGTGAAGCTTCCTAAATGTTAATTTCTGTCATCTGTAGTGGCATGATTAGGAAAACAGAGTCATGTTGCGAATGAGAGAATGAATGAGATATGAGTGTCATGTGTAAAATGTGTGTGAAAACCGATATGTGTAATGTGTAAAATTGTGCCAAGTGTGATACTGCTTCCATAGAGGGTTGTGGAACCGTACCATGGAAAAGTCCCCATGGGAAGGTTCAATGTGTTGTGATCCTAAGGGCATTAGGATGAAATCCTGGAGGTGGACAAGTACCACTGGTTAGGGTGGAGACTTGTTCTCTCGATCTGCACAGTCCAAGAGTCGTCACTGTATTGCCTAGGTGGCGTCTATGTGTATGTGATGTGATGTGTCCTTCTTATGCTGGTTTGGACTATGCGTCATGGCAGTAAAGTGTAAAATATGAATGTGATTGCGATCATGTGCAAATTGTGTAGTGTGAACAATGTGTAAATGTGCAATGTGTAAAGTGTGAAATATGTTAATAGGAAATTGTGTAAAAATGTGAAACCAACATGTGAGGATGTGAAATTGAAATCCATGATATGATGATCTAAAATCATGTTAGAACAGCAACATAAATGTGGTTATGATTTTGTGCTATATGTGTACAATGCGTAGAATCCATGCTAGGGACAATCCTTACTTATGTGTAAACCATTCCAGGTGTGTTTGCTCTCACGTTGTGGTTTGAATGAGAACATAGCTTTCATGTGTTAGATTGTAAAGTGTTAAACCACATCAAAACAGCAAGCTTAAAGCATGTGAAATGGTTATGTGCATGTATAAGAATGAGTAGTAACCATGTTAGAAATGATTTCTTTCATGTATGTAAGCTAGTATTGCTAAATTGCTTTCATGTTTTAGTTTAATTGAAAGTAGAACTTTCATGTGTAGGAATGATTAGAGAGCATGTGATAGGAGATTTGATTTAGGAAATCTGAAAGCACGAATCATGTGTTTCATTAAAAAGAATTACCATGATAGGTTGTTCATTTCTATGACAAGCATGCTACATGATTGTGTCTGGTAAATGTGTATGTAAAACCTGCTATGACATGTACATGTATGGTATGTGTGGAGTTATTTGCTGAGTCTTTTAGACTCATTACTTGCTTCGGCGTACAGGTGTAGTAGGTGACACACCTTTGGAGGAGACCGTGGAAAGCGACTCCGAGCGCGGGGAGTAGCTAGTTTGGTGCAGCTTAGTTGTGACTTTTTGGCATTTTGATGTATGTAATTGCAACATTGTACTAGCATTATCATGGAAAAATGTATAAGTGTGGACAATTATGTATTTGATTTCAGCAATTTAATTATGTGGACTTTTAGTTCTTTAAATGTTATTGCAATCATGTATGTTAAATGTGGATGATGAATGAAATGAAGACAATGGTTCTTTTACTTCCGCTACTCTATTCTTATATTCACGTGTATCTCAACTGAATGTTATTGTTGGGTAAATGTCCCACTGTGGCAATGCTCACTATACCGACGTGGGTTGGTATAACCGTACCGGTATAATGAGGGTCGCTACAACAAGTACCACTGGTTATGGTGGAGGGGGCTTCTCCCGGTTCTGCACAATTACCAAAATTCGTCACTATATTGCCTAGGTGACAGATATGTGTTATGTGAATGTGTGTCCTTCTTTATGGTGGTTCGGACTATGTGTCACGACAATTAAAGTATAAAAGTGTGTATATGTGAAATGTGATCATGTGATAGTGTTGTGTTAATGTGTAATCATGTGAAAAGATGTGAAATCATGTGAATGTGATTTAATTATGTTAAAATAGAAAATAAATGATGTGGATATGTGTTATAAGAGCATGTGAAAAATGTTAGATATCATGTTAGGATTGTTAGTTACAACGTGCATAATTCCATGATCTAATTGTGTAGAATTATGAAATGATTGAGTTGAAATTGGCACAATGGATTAAGTTAAAGACCATGTGTAGAAAGCATGCTATAGGTTATTCATGTGTATTTGCATATTTGACATGAATCATGTGCCATGAATTTCTCTCATTATTTAAAAGAATAGCATGTATGTGATATATGTAGGGATGTGCCAATAGGCTGCTTGCTGGGTCTTTTTGGAAGACTCATACTTGCTTAACATACAGGTGAGACAAGTGTCCCCGTGCAAGAGGAGGACATAATGAGGAGCGACTCCGAGCGCGAGGAGTAGGTATACCTGAGAAGATTGTTGGGTTTTCCATATATCATGTTTTTGATGATCACATTAACATCCTTGAACATTGATTTAATGCAAAATTGATGTGCTAACTAACATGAAAAACACCATGAAAGTGATTGAGTTAAACATTACTAAATCATACAATGTATATCACTAACAATGTATTTACATGTAGGTGCACAAGCATGAAACATGGAGCATTGAAGAGGCATTGAAGAAATGAGAAAAAAGCACAAATATCTGTCAAAGAGGTGTATCTGTCGACAGATGCAATGTACCTGTCGACAGATTCATACAGTCATTCCAAGACAGAACTCAGGTTTGCATCTCTGAGTGTATCTGTCGACAGATGCAATGTACCTGTCAACAGATACACACAGTCAACCCAGGACAGAGCTCAGGTTTTCTATTCCTGAGTGCATCTGTCGACAGATGCAAACTGCCTGTCGATAGATACACTCAGAAACTCAATTTCCTGAAACCCAGTTCTTAGCCTGAGTGCGCCTATCGACAGATGCAAGTGCACCTGTCGACAGACGACGGAAACATGAGATTTTGAGTTTCCAAATCCGGCCCCCACTTGGGTGTTTCCTTCCTCCACGACCCCCACCATTACCTAACACTATATAAGCATCCTTTTGGAGCTAAATTTGCAGAGAGCAGCCTCCCATCCAAGAGCCTCCAAGGGATCAAGAGGAAAAGCCCCAAATTGGTGCTCTGCTTCAACTTTCCACCCAGATCGTCGTGGAATCACCATCTATGCGGAGCTGAAGCCGGATCGTCGTCAATTCAACCTTCTACATCGATCAATCTACATCCAATCGAAGTTTGAAGAGCGTTTGGACGATCCACGAGAAGAATTCCAACTGGATTTGTTCCCTAATTCCTAATTCTTCTCCATCTCATAATTTCCATTCCATCGTGTGTGTGTGTGGTTGTGTTTCGAGCATCCCTTGTGCTTGATTCACGTATTTGTGGTTGTTCTGATTGTGTTTCATCAGACAACGTGTGTGTGGTTGAGTTGTTGTGTTGAACTCGCTCATAAGCAGTCGTTTCTGCGTGTGTGTGTGGACGGTGGATGTAGGATACACGAGTTGTGTACTCCGAACCACCTTAAATTATCGTGTTCTGTGGTTTGTTCGCGTTTTGCGATAGATGATTGGTAGGCACGGTGTTCATGCACACGTTTGATTCCCTGTTCTCATTTAGATCAACTCAAGCGGTCTCATACTTAATCGAATTCTAATCAAATTTAATTAAGATCGCTGTAGCATCGAAAAGAAGTCATCAATAGTTTTAAATTGCCGTAATCTATTCAACCCCCCCCCCCTTCTAGATTACCGTATTGTGTATTTCCGCATAACCCTTCAATTGGTATCAGAGCGGGTTTCTCCGATTTACTGTTTTTCGTCATTTGATCTAGCGATCAGGAGATTTTCGATCTTAGGGATTCTAGCAAAGGGTATATGGCCGAGGGACATTCAGTAACCAGGCCACCCTATTTTGCTGGCACTAACTATCCTTATTGGAAAAACCGTATGCAGGTATTTTTGAGAGCTCAAAATTACGAGCTGTGGAAGATAGTCAGCAAGGGACCATATGTGTTGCCCGAGGACGAAGACACCTGGACGAAAGACCAAATAGCTAAAGGAACTCTCAACTGGAGCGCACTAAACATGATGCAATGTGTGGTGCATCCAAAGGAATTTTCAAGAGTCTCCACATGCTCAACAGCAAAGGAGATGTGGGACAAACTTGAACTCATTTACGAAGGTACGTCCGAGGTAAGGGAAACTAAAGTTAGCATGTTAGTGTCTGAATATGAAATGTTCAAGATGAAAACTAATGAAACCATATCAGACATGTTTGCTAGATTCATGATAATAGTTAACGGGCTTAATGGTCTTAAGAAGGAATACTCTGAAAGTGACTTAGTAAGAAAGATCCTTCGATCTCTTACTTCATCTTGGAATACTAAGGCCACTGTCATTGAGGATTCCAAAGACCTTTCCAAAATGAAATTGGATGAACTAATTGGCTCCTTAATGACATATGAAATCAACATCAAAAGAAAAGAATTAGAAGAAAATCCTAGGAAGTCAATTGCTCTAAAAGCATCCAACAAAACATCAACAAGCTCCAAGAAATCCATTCAACAAGATAGTGATGAGCAAGAAACATCTAGTGAGAGTGATGATGGTGAAATGGCAATGCTCACTAGACAATTCAAGAAATTTCTGAAGTTCAAAAGGAGAGACACAGGTAACTCTAAACCCTTTCAAAAGAAAATTTTTCACAGAAATATGAGTCCAACAAAAAATCTGACATTGTTTGTTATGAATGCAAGAAACAAGGGCACATGAGAGGAGAATGCCCGGAACTCAAGAAGAAGCTGAAGAAGGAAAAACTCACCTCCAAAAAGGCCAAAGCAATGTTGGCCACCTGGAGTGATGAAGATGAAGATGAAGATGCACAAGAAACATCCGATGATGAAGAAGTGAAATGCTTGATGGCTAGGAGTGATGACTCCAGCGAGGTAAAATTCTCATTTGATGATTTCACTGCAAGTGAATGGGAGGAAGCATACACTACCTTATTTGAAAAATTTTGTGAATATAGATCTGAAAATAGAGTATTAAAAAAAAAATGCAACTCCCTTGTGCATGATAAGAACAATGATGAACGAATTGCATTCCTGACAAAAGAATTGGAAATGATGAAAGTTGATGAAAAGACTCATATGAAGAAATGGATTGCTTGAAAATGAAATTGCAAGAAACACAAAAAGAAAAAGACTGTTTAAGCCATTCCATTGAATTCCTTCAAGAAGAACAATTGGAAACCAAGAAAAAGTTTGAACAAACTAACAAGAAATTGAAAGAAAAATCTGAGGACTTAATGAAATTTGTAAAAGGGAAGCAAAATCTAGATGCGGTTTTGGGCGCCAAAATACATGTAACCAAGCATGGATTAGGATATCAACCTGTCAAACAAAAGAAAATAGGAGAGTCATTGATCACTTCATTTGTTGATCCTAGCCCATGCACAAGCAAGCATGTTCCCACAAAGCATAACTCAAGACAGTCTCAGACCAAGGCAATGCAACTTAAACAAAATGTTCCCAACAAACGAAAGAAAAAGCCACCTGTCGACAGATGCAATGGTGCCTGTCGACAGACAAGAACAGTTTCAACAAATAAACAGTCTAACAAGCAACAAAAAATTGAAAAGAAAATTCCTTCATGCAATGTATGCAAAAAGATTGGTCATGATGAAAAACAATGCTGGAATAATCCAAAGAAACAAAAATTCAAACAAGATTGGATTCCTAAACATCTACTTTGTTGCATGAATGAAATTTTGGGACCCAAAGTAATTTGGGTACCAAAACCTCTTGTCTGATCCACATTTGCAGGAATGCCTAGCAGCCCAACATCAAAACAAATGGTACTTGGATAGCGGCTGTTCGAGGCACATGACGGGCGACAAAGGTAAATTCTGTTTCCTAGTGGAGAAAGACGGAGGACAAGTCATTTTTGGAGGTAACAACAAAGGCCAAATCATTGGCACAGGTAATGTTGGTAAGTGTACCTCCAATTCAATTGAAAATGTACTGTTGGTTGATGGCCTTAATCACAACTTGCTTAGCATAAGTCAATTGTGTGATAGAGGTCACAACGTCATGTTTGAATCTAATTCATGTCAAATTGTTGATAAAGAAACAGGAAGTGTAAAATTTTCTGGAAAAAGAGTGAATAACATTTACTTAGTTGACTTAGATGATCCAGAAAATGACAACTTGTGTCTTGTTGCAAATAGACAGGATGAATTGACCCTGTGGCATCGTAGGCTTGGCCATGCGAGCTACAACGTGTTGCACAAGATCATGAAGCTCAAATTGGTAAGTGGACTTCCTGACATTTCTTTTAACAACAATGAAAGTTTTTGTGATGCATGTGCACAGGGAAAACAGACTCGGAAGTCTTTCAAATCTAAAGCACCGGTAAGCACATCTAAACCATATGAACTGTTGCCCATGGACCTTTTTGGACCAACTAGAACTCTAAGTCTCAATGGCAAACGTTTTGGTTTTGTCATTGTAGATGATTTTTCTAGGTTCACATGGGTCAAATTCTTGGCACACAAAAGTGAAACACTTACAATCTTCCAAGAATTCTTTAACAAGATTGAGCATGACAATGTGAATAAAATATGCTCAATCCGCACCGATCACGGGGGAGAATTTGATAACAATGCATTTTCTGATTTTTGCAGGCATCAAGGGATTGAACATCTATTCTCTTCCCCAAGGACTCCAGAACAAAATGGAGTAGTGGAGAGGAAAAACAGAACATTGGTGGAAATGGCTCGCACTCTTCTAGTTGAAGGCCAACTCTCCAAAAGCTTTTGGGCAGAAGCGGTGAACACTTCGTGCTACATTCTAAACAGAGCCATGGTAAGACCTGTGATAAAGAAAACCCCCTACCAGTTGTTGAAAGGTAAGAAACCCAACCTTGGGTACTTCCGAGTTTTTGGCTCAAAGGTATTTATTCATAACAATGATAAATCTGATTTAGATAAATTTGAAGCCAAAAGTGATCAAGGTGTTTTTCTAGGCTACTCAGAACACTCTAGGGCATATAGGGTGTTTAACAATAAAACACGCACTGTGGAAGAAACTCCACATGTTGTTTTTGATGAGACTTATGCCAAATCTAACAACTTGAATGTTAACAGGACTGGAAAAGAGGATGAAGGGACATCGCTCAAGGATCTACAAGTCAAAGAAAAAGACAAATCTGAAGTAGATTCCAAGACCAAAGGTGGATATCTTCACAGGGACTATGATGAAGATGATGAAATTGCATTCAGAAAACAAGATGAAACACTTGAAGAGAATCCACCAGAAAGTGAACCTCCTGAAGAACTACACTCACAAGATCAAATTCCTCAAGGACAAGAAACTCCCGGCCCTTCAACAATCATAAATGTGAGGTATTCCAAAGATCACCCACTTGATGATGTGATAGGTAGTTTAAATGATTCTGTTCAAACAAGGTCTCAAGTAAGGAAAATAATTGAACATGATCTTTTTGCTTTTGTTTTCCAAGTGGAACCCAAAAATGTTGAAGAAGCCTTAAAAGATAACTCATGGATTGATGCTATGCATGAGGAACTTGGTCAATTTCAAAGAAATAATGTATGGAGTTTAGTTTCTAGAACCCCTGAAATTTCTATCATAGGAACTTGATGGGTGTTTAGGAATAAACTTAATGAAGAAGGAAAAGTGGTCAGAAATAAAGCAAGACTCGTAGCAAAAGGATATAGTCAAGAGTTTGGTATAGACTTTGAAGAGTCCTTTGCTCCTGTTGTAAGGCCCCAAATTTTCTTTTTCCCACTTCTGTTTTATGTATATGATGTTTACTTATTTTGTATAAATGGCATGCATGAAGATGATGCATATTATAGATATAAATCTTGCATGTGCATATGCGAGGATGTATGTTAATATATGTGAATATAAGTAATTGGCCAATTTTGTGTATAAGGTATCTATTCAAATATTATGCAAGTACTATCTAAATATTGAAGTATACCTTATATTGCCCATTTCATAAATATTGTGTGCGAACGTATGAAGTGCATATGTGTATGTACGTATGTAGATTATCATATGCATGTGATAATTGTGTACTTAATTTTACATATGTAACACCTTGGTATACTTAGGTATGCATGAGTATACTTAGTTGTAAACGTTGTTCATTTGCATGGTGTAGTTAATGTGTACATTGTACTTTGTACATTGCATGTATATATATATATCAAGTGCAAGTATGATAGGTGTATTTAGTAGTGTATATTGTAATTCAATAAACCTCATGTACGCATAGGTAGGTACCTATGTACATCTTATCTTAGTGTGCTTATGTATGCATAGGCATGCCTAGGTATAAATGTTATTGATTTCATAAGTGTAATAAGATACATGTTATACCTTAGACGTTGTATGCGTGTGTAGATATTTATGTGCGTGTTATTATTATCTTGATGTACCTATGTATGTATGTATAGGATTAATAGTAAATATTGGATGGTTACCTGGTGTAATGGTGTATACACTATACCGCATGGGTTTCATGTGCACATATGTGTGGATTAAGCATGGTTCTACATGATTTTAAGTTCTGGCAGAAGGATGTCTTGGCGTCAACATGGATGGACGCCCATTGTATGTTAGCGTCCATATCGACTGACGCCAACCCTAGTGTAGCCGTCCATGGATGTGGACGCCAATATCCCTAATTTTCTGTGCGCAACAGAGCGCAGAGAACACCCATTGGGCCAGGCTTCTGATTGGGGAGATGTCTTCCCATCAGCCCTTTCATGTCCCTTCAGCCCTGCACGAGCCCCTCTTGTTCCCTAGTTTATGAAGCACACCCCTTTGGCAACCTAGAGAGCTCTCTTGGCTCTTTACTAGAAAGGAAACCCTAACAGAGAAAGAGAGGAAGGACTGACCTGGGAGGGCTTGGATCCGGCGACTGGAGGTGTTTCCTGGTGATCTTCTACGACAAGGAGAAAGACCATACGTAGGAGAAGGCTTCCCCGGCGCTGGATTGCGGCCTACAACCCCCTAGAACCCGGAGCCAAGGAGTTTTGGAGGCTTCTTGGCACTGCCCAAGGAGAGCTTCTCCGGCCATTCGATCCGTTTGGAGATTTATTCAGAGGCAAGTAACCCATAGATCTCAATCCCATACATGTTCCCTAGGTCCCAGTAATTTTTATGGATTTTAAATCGTGTCCTGGACCCTCCTTTTCACTGAGTATTTGGGGTTCGGTCTGTGCTGTTGCACAGACAGGAACTTGGCGTCAATGCCATTGACGCCAAGGTCTCCCATAGGCGTCCAGCGATCGTGCCGTCAAAACTCTTGAACGGCCAGAGGTTGCCGCCAAGTTCTTCAGGATAGAACAGTGAGCTGTTCTTCCTGATAGATGATTATTTTCGATATGTTTTCGCCATGAGGATATAGTGTAAATCCTATATGCTATGTAAAATGGATAATGTGGTGTGTGTGTGGAAATTTCTGCATTTTCTGTGGATGGCATGAATTCTTTTGATTATTGAAATACATGTTGGAAAAAGGATGGATTATGCATGTTCATCTACTGTCTACCTAATTCCTGAGAATTTAATGCCCTAGATTTTTTCATACCAGGTGTATATGTATCAGTCCATGCCCTGAAAATTTGAGAATTTTTCCATGACTGTGGAATTTACTGAAAATTCTGTTTTGGAAATAGGAGACATGCATAGGAATTGTAAAATCTACAGTAAATTGTGTATTGTGCAATAAATCCGAGGAAAATTTCTGTGTTCACAAATATGTTAGGTTCAGGACTGTGAACTATTAAACCCGATGTTCATGTTATGTTCCATGTTAAATCAAATTATGAACGGCATGAGATTTCATGTTTTAATTTCTTTAAATGTAATATGGTTCAAAAAAATATGAAAATTTGCGTGTGTGATTATAAACCTGAAATGTGTCTGTGGTTAAAATCTCAGGTTGTTTTGATAACAGTAAGTATCATTATGGATTTTTAATGAGAAAAACGACTATGTGAGCATGTTAATTGTGATTTAATGTGATTCAGTAGATTTCGGTATAGTTATATCTGTATTATGATTATTTGGTAGTTGCAACAGTGAAGTTAAAATCAGTGAATGAGGACTTATGTGTGTGTGAATTTTTGCATGAGTGTGTGTGCATGAGACATGGGGAAACAAGTGGTATAAGTGTGTAAAACGGTTAATGTGATAAAGATAACCAAATATGCCCATAAGACACTGCCACCTTGGTTGCTTGGAGCTGTACTGTAGTGGTGCCCCTACGGGAAAGCTCAAAGTGTTACACCCTAGGAAAGGGTCTTGATAAAGTGTACACCCTGGCAAAGGGTCTTGTAAAATCCTGGAGGTGGACAAGTTCCACTGGTAATGGTGGGAAGGGCTTTCCCCGGTTTCTGCAGAGACTAAGACTTATCACTGTGCCGGTGATTAAGTAAGCGAATGTGACCAAGTGTGTGTTATGTGACATCTAATGGTGGTTTGGGCTGTGTCTTGGCATTTAAGTGAAAATAACCATAAGTGTGATGTGAAAAGTGACATGTGTTCAATAGCACAAGGTATGTGCGAGATATGTGTAAATGTGGCACAGGTTATGTGCAAAAGTGAAGTGATAAGAAGTGTGTGAATGTGAAAGAGGAATTAATGGCAAATATGTATGAGTATTGTGTGATAGAACAAAGTGAGTGTATGTGAAAGCCAAGGTTCATCATGTGGTTATGTGTAATGAGAAAATAGTATAAGTGTAAACGACAATAGTGTTGATTGATAAATTGTTTATTGATGTGTACAAATGTGTATGTGTATGTGTTTATGTATAACTTATTGCTAAAAGTGATGTTACTACTAGTACCAAAATGTAAGTATATGCTTTCATATTCATGGAATTTGAATGGTTGGATGCACATGTGTGTAGTATCATGTTGTATAGTTAAAAGTGATCCCTATGTAAGGGTAAAATGAATGTCATAGATTTTATAGAAAATCAGCAAGCTAAATGTAAGTAAATTGTTATGGGTGTATGCAAAGTGAGTTAGAAATCATGCTAGCAATGAAACCTATCTCGTATATGTTTTTCCACGACTTAGTTATGAAGTTTTACAATGATGTGAGTAAAGTGTGAAGGTATGCAAATGTGTATTTGTACTTATGATAATGACGCCATGTTATTAGAAATCTTGTTAGATTATAGTTTTACATGTGTTAGAATAGTTGTTTAATACAACCCCATGTGAACCTATTTTGTTTATAGCACAAGCATGTATAATTAAATTGCTGAAATTCTATCGTGTTAAATTGTTAAAAAGCATGTATGTATTGAATCTTAAGTTACTTGCTGAGTCTATTGCATAGACTCACTCTTGCTAATCATTTCAGGAATTAGCAGTGGAGGAGCTAGCAGGAATTGAAGTGGAGTTGGACTAAGTGATTGAAGAGTTGTAGTTGATATTTCATAAGTATGTAATGCTACAATTGGAAATTTGGATTTTGTTCAAATGTACTTGGAGTCGGCTATGTAATTGGAACATTTTGTACTTATGTTATCTCTTATTGAACTATACAGACTGTGGCATATGGATTTAAAAGTTGATGGAATGAGATTCATTTAAATTCCGTTGCATTTATTTAATTCTATTTGTGTATTTCTCAGCTCATTTGTTACTTGTTGGGGTATTCTCCCCTGTAGCGGCTTGCTCTCATCCGACGTGGGTTGGTATAACCGTACCGGGTGGAAGTGGGTCGTTGCACCTGTAGCCAGGTTAGAAGCAGTCAGAATTTTATTGGCATATGCATGCTCCCATAAGTTCAAACTTTATCAAATGGATGTTAAAACTGCTTTCTTAAATGGCTATATCAAAGAAGAAGTCTATGTCTCTCAACCACCAGGTTTTGAAAATTCTGAAATGCCTAACCATATGTATAAATTGCACAAAGCTCTTTATGGTTTGAAACAGGCACCTTGATCTTGGTATGATAGACTAAGCAATTTTCTGGTAAGCAAGAACTACTCAAGAGGTAAAGTAGACCAAACACTCTTCACTAAGAAAGTTCGCAATCACATAATTGTTGTTCAAGTTTATGTGGACGACATCATATTTTGTTCTACTAACCCTTCAATCTGTGAAGAATTTTCTAAACACATGCACAGTGAATTTGAGATGAGTCTAAAGGGGGAGCTTCAATTCTTTCTTGGTTTACAGGTGAAACAACATAAAGACGGATTCTTCATAAATCAAGAAAAATATGTCAAAGAGCTTCTCAAACGATTTCAATTCGAGCAAGCTAAACCGGCCTCCACCCCAATGAGCACAAGCATCAAATTGGAAAATGATGAGAAAGGTAAACCGGTAGATGCAAAGCACTTCTGAGGTATGATTGGCTCACTCCTTTATCTTACTGCAAGTAGACCGGATATTCAATATAGTGTTTGCCTTTGTGCTAGATACCAATCTAGTCCAAAGGAAAGCCATTTAATTGCAGTCAAGAGAATTTTCCGATATCTCTCTAGCACATGCAATTTGGGTTTTTGGTACCCAGAAGGCAGTAATTTTGATTTGATCTCATATTCTGATGCTGATTATGCTGGATGTAAACATGATAGAAAAAGCACTAGTGGATATTGCCAGTTCCTTGGCGGTTGCATGGTTTCGTGGGCATCCAAGAAACAACACTCGGTTGCACTCTCCACTGCAGAGGCATAATATGTCGCTGCAGGAAGTTGTGCAGCTCAAGTGTTGTGGATCAAAAGTCAGTTAGCTAACTATAATGTTCAAATTGGATGCACACCTATCCTATGTGACAACACAAGTGCTATCAACCTTTCAAAAAACCCTGTCCAACACTCACGGACTAAACACATTGAAATCCGTCATCATTTCTTGAGAGATGAAGTTGCCAATAAAACCTTGGAACTTATTTTCATTCCCACAGAAAAACAATTGGCTGATATTTTCACCAAACCCTTGTCTGAAGATAGATTCACATCCTTAAGAAGAGAATTGGGTTTGTGTAAAATGCAATGAAACTAACTATCCATGTTGGAGTACATGCTCTTTATGTGTGAATGACTATGTGGTATATCAAATGGTGAACTGTGGAAGAACAAGTTCGGCTTGTTTGGAAACTATCATCATGCGTGAGAAATATTCTCCGCCAAGTATCAATAGTCCCACTTCATATAAAGGCCCTGTACTTCACATAGGATTTTTAGTTTCCATACATTTTATCATGTTAACTCCATGAAACAATGCTTTTTCTGTGACCATATGCTTGTGTATGACTTTCCTTTCATGAACATGATTGTCTTGTATCAAATGCTTGTGTGAATCCTTGCTTGGATGTTGTGTCAACACATGCACACACTATGGGGGAGTGAGTTAAGGATAGATGAGTATTTTCTTAAGGAAACTCTTCCTACATCTTCTTGTTGAATTCTCACTTCCTTGAACTCAATGTGCAATCAATCTAAAACCAGAAAAATCCAATCTGTTCATATCTGTCGACAGACTCATTCCATCTGTCGACAGATACACTCAGTCTTGTTCTGACAGAAACTTCAATTCATTAGTCTGTGTGCATCTGTCGACAGACAGATTCCTTCTGTCGACAGATACACACATTCTTCCTTATTTTTCAATTCCTTCTTCATACTTTTCAAGAAAGTGTTCCTTACTTGATTTAAAGGTAAACCTTGGTTTGTTTGTGTGCAATATAACCTTTCATATCCACTTCATGTCAAAGTCATGAACCAAGTCCAAATGTTGTTTGATGCAACACTTGATTGAGGTCTTTTTAGATCATTTTGAACACAATGAGCAAACCAAATGATTCTTAAACATCTCCTTTGAATAACTCCCTTGTCGTTAAACATGAATCTAAAAATGATTTGAAAAATTAGAAAGCTCTTGAATTTAATGTTCTACATTACATCTTGCCTAAAGAAATCTCATGTACTTGACAAAAAGCAAAAATAATAAAAAAAAGGGAGAAAAGCTACCTATTTCTTCGGTTCAATCAACAAATTTATCTTTCATTTGTGGGATGGAGGTAGAGCAATAATGAAAATCACTAAGTAACCGGGGACATGGGCATCACCAATGTCGGTCTTCGCGTCAAAAGGTTGTTTCATTATCTCTATACAATGGTTTGACGGACACTCACATTGAGTAACTGGGGGTATTGGCATCACAAATGTCTACCTTCACATGAAAAAGTGAAAGTGCTCCTCATTGCCACTCTTTTCCATCTTCATTGTTTAAAGATCCTAAAATCATACCAGAAATAGAGTGAAGCCTCCGAAAACTTTTTATGTCAAGTCCAATGTGCTCCTTCGGTAAGACGTTCTTGTGGCCATCTAATTCAATTGTCATCTGACTATCATCTCTATTAAGATGCATGTTTTTCTTCAACGGCCTTAATCAAAAGAGTTATTTAATTTTCACTGGCTATTGTGAAATGTGTTCTTCATGATCTAATTAAAGAACTTATCAGTTTTAATTCAAAATCATTTTAGATTTGTGTCATGTCTTCATCATATTGGATATGAATTTTTATCTTGCACATACACCCATTTTGCCTTAAAACAACAAATGAACACTTGTCCCCTTGAAAAACATTGTCAAAAATCAATTTTTAACCAAAAAGGAGTTATCTGTCGACAGATAGACTGGCATCTGTCTACAGACGACGGCCCAGATCCGTTTTTGCAGAAAACCCTCGCGCCGGTTCACCTCCTTTTTGTGGGGCCTCTCTTTTAAAACCTTCCAAATCCATTCTAAGGCCGCCCACGACCCATTCTCACCCCTCCTCTCTCGTTCCCTCCTCCTCCTCTCCAAACCCCCTATCTTTCCCCCTTCAGGGCTCCGTCTCCGACGATCCTGCTGCTCCTCATCTGGGATCCCTCTACTCTCCCTTCACTCTCCATTCTCATCCTTCTTCCTGCGATGGCACCCAAATCGAAGCTTCTCGCTCGCCGTCGTCGCGCTCCGACGGACGCCGGAGAAAGCTCCAGGGCTCCTTCCGAACGTCGCAGCAAGCATCGTGAGGATCGGTTGCCGGAACTCATCGTTCCTCAAGGTCTCCATCTAATCTGACCCATCGACACCTTCAAGAAGATTGTCCAATCCCGGTATGTGGACTTCGAGTCCTTAGCACCGATGTTCCCCTCACTCCTACCCTATTTAGACACACAAGGGTGGACATCCTTCTTGTACTCCCACTTGCAGTACTCTCCAACTGCCGTCTCCGAGTTCTACAATAACCTAGGGCTTTCCGATCAGGGAGTTCTCTACTCTTCGGTGAAAGGCACTCGTTTTCGCCTCACCGCCAATCTTCTCTCCACAGCCTTCGAAATTCCAAACTCAGGAGTCGAACTCTTCAACTACACTCCCTCTGCTTCTGAGTACTATGAGCTTCTCACGTTGGAACCTTATGACTCTACCAAGGAGATTGCTCGTCTCAACGCCAACTCCTTTCCTCCTCTAATCCGGATGATCCATCACATCTTCACTACCTTGATCATCCCGAAGGATGGAAGTCGAGAGTTAGTCACCGAGGTCCATAAATCCTTGTTCATATTTTTCCTCAAGTGTCAAGAAATCAATCTGCCTGAACTCATGATAAGCCTCATCCGTCGGTGTTTCTCTAACACCAAAAGATCAATGCCATATGCTTGCCCCATCACTTCTCTTCTTATTTTCCTTGGCATTCCTATCCCTCCAAGTGAGCTCATCTCATTAAAGTCCCGAAGTGCTTTTGATCTCACTGCTGCCAACAGCATGGGCTACAAGATTGTGGATGGTGTAGTCACAAGGACTCTCAAGGGAAAGGAACCACAAGGTGCTGAAGACTCAACAGATGAAGAAGACAATGAAGGTGATGAAGCAAATGAAGGCAGTGATGAAGAACCTCAGGATGAGCAAATGCCTGACCAAGCTCAAGAATTTGATGATGTACCTATGCCTCAAGAACAATCCCTTCGTGATTACTTGGCACAAATCCATCAAGAAATGATCTCAGGATTTGCTCAGATGACTTCAAGATTTGATCAAGTGGATGCTCGCCTCAACACTCTGGATGACCGGCTTGACCACCTCTACTCCGAGAGAGATGGATCCCGTCACCCTCCTTCTGCTGGACATGACAATGAATAGAGGGTCTTAGGGTCATTAGAGGTCACTAAGAGTCTTAGCTGGGAATTAGTCTCACTTGTCTAGTCATCTTTTGCTCGTTCATGTTATTTCCCTTTCTTTTGATTTCTATTGAGTCATGTAATGATTATCAAATGTACTGTGAAATTTCAATGATCAATCAATGAAAACTCAGTTCATGTTTATTTGTCTCCATATGTGCATGACTTGACCTTTTGTATGTTGTCAAAAAGGGGGAGAACATCAATATATGCATTAATTGAATGTTTTTGTCATCATCAAAAAGAGGGAGATTGTTGGGTTTTCCATATATCATGTTTTTGATGATCACATTAACATCCTTGAACATTGATTTAATGCAAAATTGATGTGCTAACTAACATGAAAAACACCATGAAAGTGATTGAGTTAAACATTGCTAAATCATACAATGTATATCACTAACAATGTATTTGCACGTAGGTGCACAAGCATGAAACATGGAGCATTGAAGAGGCATTGAAGAAATGAGCAAAAAGCACAAATATCTGTCAAAGAGGTGTATCTGTCGACAGATGCAATGTACCTGTCGATAGATTCATACAGTCATTCCAAGACAGAACTCAGGTTTGCATCTCTGAGTGCATCTGTCGACAGATGCAATGTACCTGTCGACAGATACACATAGTCAACCCAGGACAGAGCTCAGGTTTTCTATTCCTGAGTGCATCTGTCGACAGATGCAAACTGCCTGTCGACAGATACACTCAGAAACTCAATTTCCTGAAACCCAGTTCTCAGCCTGAGTGCGCCTGTCGACAGATGCAAGTGCACCTGTCGACAGACGACGGAAACATGAGATTTTGAGTTTCCAAATCCGGCCCCCACTTGGGTGTTTCCTTCCTCCACGACCCCCACCTTTACCTAACACTATATAAGCATCCTTTTGGAGCCAAATTTGCAGAGAGCAGCCTCCCATCCAAGAGCCTCCAAGGGATCAAGAGGAAAAGCCCCAAATTGCTGCTCTGCTTCAACTTTCCACCCAGATCGTCGTGGAATCACCATCTATGCGGAGCTGAAGCCGGATCGTCGTCAATTCAACCTTCTACATCGATCAATCTACATCCAATCGAAGTTTGAAGAGCGTTTGGATGATCCACGAGAAGAATTCCAACCGGATTTGTTCCCTAATTCCTAATTCTTCTCCATCTCATAATTTCCATTCCATCGTGTGTGTGTGTGGTTGTGTTTCGAGCATCCCTTGTGCTTGATTCACGTATTTGTGGTTGTTCTGATCGTGTTTCATCAGAAAACGTGTGTGTGGTTGAGTTGTTGTGTTGAACTCGCTCATAAGCAGTCGTTTCTGCGTGTGTGTGTGGACGGTGGATGTAGGATACACGAGTTGTGTACTCCGAACCACCTTAAATCATCGTGTTTTGTGGTTTGTTCGCGTTTTGCGATAGATGATTGGTAGGCACGGTGTTCATACGCACGTTTGATTCCCTGTTCTCATTTAGATCAACTCAAGCGGTCTCATACTTAATCGAATTCTAATCAAATTTAATTAAGATCGTTGTATCATCGAAAAGAAGCCATCAATAGTTTTAAATTGCCGTAATCTATTCAACCCCCCCTTCTAGATTACCGTATTGTGTATTTCCGCATAACCCTTCAAAGATCACTTGTTTAGTCTACTTTTCATTTACTAGTATGTGGACATTGTTATTATGGACTTGTATAATTGTGGACATTTGTTATTTACATTTTCTACTATATAGACTATGGAATGTATGAATGATGATGGAATAAGATTTCCTTTTATTTTTGTTGTACTCTCTTTTGTTATTTATGTACATCTCTACCTATTTTGTTGTGTTGGGTACATGTCCCACTGTGACGGCGCCCTTTATATCGATGTGGGTTGGTATAATCGTACTGGCATAAAGAGGGTCATTACAACTAATGAATCACTTTGAAAACCTTATGCAAAGTGAATTTGAAATGAGCATGATGGGGGAACTTAATTACTTTCTTGACTTGTAAGTCAAGCAGACCAAGGAAGGGACTCACATTTGTCAAACTAAGTACATTTCAGATTTGCTTAGGTGATTTGGATTAGACAAGTGTAAGCCACTAGGAACTCCCATGAGCTCAGGTATAAAGTTAGACAGTGATCCCATTGGTAAAAAGGTAGATCAAAATATCTATAGAGGTATGATTGCATCATTGCTCTATCTAACTGCTAGTAGACAGGCATAATGTTCAATGTTTGTGTGCCATATTTCAGGTTGATCCCAAAGAATCTCACTTAAATGTTGTTAAAAGAATTTTAGATATCTTATAAATATATGTAAACTTGGTTTATGGTATCCCAGATGTTCTGGATTTAATTAGCTTGGATATAGTGATGTTGACTATGCTGGATACAAAATAGAAAGAAAAAAAGCACCAATGGACTTGTCAATTTCTTGCAGGTTGCTTAATCTCTTGGTCTTCCAGAAAGTAAAACTCAGTAACTTTATCTACGACAGAAGCATAATACATAGTAGCTGGAAGTTGTTGTACTCAACTTCTATAGATCAAACAACAACTATAAGATTATGGTCGCAAATTAAACATCATTCCAACGCTATGTGACAACACAAATGCAATCAACCTGACCAAGAATCCTATCCAACACTCAAGAAGTAAGCATATTGAGGTCAGACACCATTTCATCAGACATCATGTAAGTAATGGTGAAATCTTACTTGAATTTGTTGATACAAATCATCCATTAGCTAATATATTTAGTAAGCGTCTTCCTGAAGAACAATTCACTTCAATTAGAAGAGAAACAGACATGTGTAATTCTGAATAATATACTACTTATAGCCAAAATTATCAAGTGTAGATATCCTCTATAATCATTACTTCAACTTCTATCTTCATTATATTTGGCTTCTCACAAGTCGAAGTTATATAGTCAAAGTCTTAACTAAAGAGGAAGTCAAAGTTATGATGACAGTGAAGTCAAAGTTGTAAAGTCAAAGTTTCTAAAAGTTGAATTTCTGTAGTCGAAGTTCATGTTAAAATAATGGAATGAAATATGATTAACATATGTTCAGTTATTCTCTTTGTCAATTTCTGAAATTAATATTAAATCTCAGCCATTGATCTCTAGACCTCTTGTCATCGATATCTCTTTCTTTATTTATAAAAACCCTTCTTTCTGATTTCCACCCACCACAATCGAAATCTTCGACTCCCTTCATTGTCTTGCTGGTTCCCACATTCACCCTTCAACTCCGAAGGAACCCTTGATGTGATCGTCTTGATTCTTTCATCATTTTTGAAGAAAGGTAGGATCTTTAACGTTATTTCGAATGTCTCATCCATTCTCTAGAATCCTTCGAAGTCATTTCCTTTGTTTTTGTCCTGATGGCCTCTTCTAAGGCACTTGATGCTTCCTTTTTCACCCTAGATCAGTACAAGAGTTGTCGTCAACTAACGCTTTGATCTGTGCTGGGAAGATTGTTGATTTTGCTCAGTTGACCATAAAACTTAGTACAATATTAGAAACTCTTGATGCTATGGGTTGGAGAAAGCTATGCGAGATTCAAGAGCCAACATATATCGATGTAGTGAAGGCATTTTTTTTTTGTCAGCCTAGTAGTTTCAGATGATGTGTCTTTGGAAGGTTCAGTCAAAGGCACTAAGGTCAGAGTGTTAGAAGATATTCTTTCTGAAATCTTTGAATGCCCAACTTCAGGGCACAAACTGAATGAATCAATATCTTTGGAAAGGCAGCACTTGGGGATTATTGGAGGAGGAGGAGTTATTCACAAGAAAGGTCCCCTTATCAACCAACTCTCAGTAGAAAAGTGACTACTGCATGCAATCATTACCACTATTGTCACACCAAAGGCAAGAACTCACTCCACCATCACTGCAAGAGATGGGAATTTGCTATTTTGGGCTATACAGAGGCACCAAGTCAACTTATCCTCTATTATTATGAATAGAATGGTAGGGTCTAAGAATCTTATTGAGTATCTACCATATGGCCCTCTATTAACACTTTTATTCAGAAGAGATTGCAACACAAGTAAATGAGAGCATTGGACGGTCGACTCTGAGGAGAAGTCACTATATCCTAACAGAAAAAGTTCCAAATGTATGGATCAAAGATATGGTTTCAGATTACTCACATGAGATATTTGATGATTTTGTACAAAGTACACATTCAGCTGCTCCACTAGCACCAGCAGCTAAACCTATAGTTGAAAGAATAGAAACTGAAGTTGCTCTGGAAGAAGGGGATGTGGCACCCCCAGCAGTAGTTGAAGAGGAAAACCCTGAAGAGATCATTGCTAAGGTCATTAAGGATATCAAAGGAAAGAAAGTTGCAGATGAAGATTCTCCTACAACATATTCCAGCTTTCCTGTCCATGAAACAGTTGAAGAGGTAGCTCCTCATCATGTCTCACCTCCACCTGTTGAGACATCAAAACCCCAGTTTAGGTCTCAGGGGGAGACCAGTGGAAGCAGGACCATAGATGATGATTTTGATTTGGTCCTTAAGTAACAGGAAATCCTCAGTGTACTTCAAATGCAACTACATCAAGTGGATGTCAAATTTTATTTTGTCACTGATGAACTTCAATAGATGAGCGATTTAATTTATCAGTTTGTGTATAGTTTTGATAAGGGCAGCTTCCCTATTCCAGTAGCTACACTATCAACAGCTGAGCCAGCAGCAACAGAGAAAGAGGAAGATCCACCCACTCCCCAAACAGAAGTAGTAGCAGCAACAGAACAACCAGCAAAAGTAGTGACAAAAGAAAGCATAGGAATAGAAGTAACACAACCAGCATAAACAACTGCAGCAGAAGCAACAACATCAATAGAAATAGCAGAGGCAACAGTAACAGTAGTAGAAAAACCAGCAGCAGAGGCAGATAAGGCTGACTCTCCCTCTCAGTCTCAAGCAGAAGTATTCAAGGGTCGTGCAAAAAGGAAACTGGTTAAATCTGGCTCCATTCTCTTTCTAACCTCAACCAAACCTCCTTCTCCTCAACCTCAAGCCAAAACCCTTCCAACTCAACTCTCTTCATCTCCATCACTCATACAATCAACCGACCTACCTACTTCTTTCTAACCCTACATCACAACCACGACACTCTTCTGTAGGATCGAACAGGTAGGTTGAATAGATCTAGAAGGGGGGTTGAGTAGATCTAACACCAATTACGATAAAAGCTTAAGCAATTTAAAAATTACTTGAAATTATAGATTCACTTAGATAGAAAATCTCACTGATCTGATTTATGGGTGTATAGTTGATGCGTGAGACAATTAGACAAGTAGTGTGTGAGCGGAATCCCTATACATGCATCTAGCGCAGAAAATAGATCAAACCATTGCACAAGAGATTTTTAGGTTGTTCGGAAATCACAGCAGTGATTCCTACATCCACCCCTCACACAGTGAGGACACACTACTCAAAAACCTGAGTACAACACACACAAGAGCTCGATGGCTCAAACCACACACACAGAAGAGCTCGATGGCTCAAGCCACACACATGAGCACGACGGTTCAAACCACACTAGCTAGATCAAGTTCACAAGAAATTAGATCCACTAGCACTAATATAATTCACACACTTACATGCTCACTGAAATCTGCACAGAATGCATGTACAGATCTCACAAGCACTCAAAAAAAATTATGATGAACACTCCATTAGAAATGAGTAAAAGAGAGATGAATTGGATGTTCCTTGCTGAAGATGATCTGTAGGAGGCTTGAATTGAAGGCCCTTGAGAAAATTAGATGGATTACTCCTTCAATTGACGATGCTCTATTTCAGATTCGTTGCTTCTTCTTATTGCTCCTTCTTCCTGTACTACTCTTCTCCTTGATCTGCTCGTCTTTCAGCACTCTAACACTCTCTCTCTATGCTTGGCCTTTGATCCCCACGTCCTCTGTGTTGGATTCGATGGATGGCTACTCCAGATGAGATAGGAGCTTTTATAGCCTTGGTGCAGTCCCTTTTACATGGGAAATAAGTGCACAGAAACCTAGGTTCACCCAAGGTTGCCACGTGTCCAAAAGTCCTTCTCCTCATTGCCACTTGGATGAAAGGGTATTTTGGTAATAAGAGAGCCTCCTAAACAAGTCTTAGAGATAAATCACACCCTTTAGAAATCATACCCATTGCATTTATCATTTTTCACGCAATGTGTGTCGACACAAGTTTTCATGTGTGTCAACGAAACTAACTAAATATCATTTTCAGCTTACTGGGAGGAAACATGTGTCGACCTGATTAACAACTAGTGTTGACGCAACTGTGACTTTGTTCTTCAGGAGCTCACTGGGCAGACTATGTGTGTCGACCTGACTTCGAATGTGTGTCGACACAACTTTGACAAAATTATGTAAACCTATATATATAGAGTGTGAACCATCAAAATATATCATTATCATCAAAATATGAAATATGAAGTATCACAAACATATTTTTTAGTCATCATTATATCATCATCAAGATCAAAGTATGAGTGTTTAGACATCATCTACAACCAAATGTTGTAGTCATCATTAAAATTATCATCAAAATATTAAATACACACTCAACACAACATTGTTCCCCTTTTTTATGATGACAAAATAAATGCTCATACTTTCTCATACTTTTTCTCCCAAAAACTCATTCTTTTACACCCCCATAAGCCCATAGTCTCATGCTTTTTCTCCCCCTTTTTTACAACATCAAAAAGATGGACGTGAAATATAAATGGTAGGAGATCAAGGAATTAAGTTGTGGAAAGGAATGTTTAGGAAGGATCAAAATGAGTGAGTCAAAGTGATCTTGATATATGAGAGAAATTAGTGTATTTTTCTTTTGTGCATCGGAGTTTAATCACAAAGACACACTCAACACAAAGTATAGCAAGATATAATAATCTGAATGTAGTTAAAATAATGATGCAAATGTGAGTCAAAGTGACCTATATGAGTTAGCAAAAGTGTTTAACAAGGAGGTCATGAGCTTTATATTTAACACAATGTAGAATAATAGGTCTAAACTCAGGATTCATAAACTTTCTTTAGGTCTTGTACTTGTTTGTCCTATCTATTTTGAAATTCTTTCATTTTTGCTGGAGAAGAGATACAAGAATAAATTAGTTAAATCTCACTTTTCAGTGCAGGAGATCACATTTACCAAATGCAAGACCCCTTGATTACTCAGTGGTTTAACTTTCATTATCTTACACAGGGATGAGAAATTTGTTTTCCACTTTTTGACGCGAGACAAACCACTTGTTTAGGTGAGATGGCTCAGTTACTCAATGGTACAAGAATTTACATTGCTCTGTTTGTATCTTTCTAGATTGTTGATCATTTTCTTTTGATGTTTTAAAGGAATATATTTGCTTTGAGCAGAAAAATTCATTGCTACGAATGTAGAGACATTATTCTTAACATGTGGTAAAAATGAAGCTTAAACATGCACATGTTAAACATTAAAGCCACTCATGTGCCTACAAGTGTTTTGCAAATCATTTTAAAGACATTTAGCATTAAAATGACACAACCTTGATATTAAAGTGAATCTGTGAAATTAAACTAAATGCACAATTATTTTAGTTTGAATGTCTTAAGTCTCTAATATAAAAATAGCGTAAGGACTATAAAATTCTTATTGTTGGGGCTCAAGATAGATAAGCAGTGTTAAGAAAAGTGAGTGAAGAATTGGCAGTGACTCCCCCTTTCAAGTAGCTCCCCCCCACAAGGTGAATATGAAGATTTGTGATGAATGAAGAATTGAATGATTTGATAGAAAACCATCAAGATTGTTTTATTGAATGACACGGCTCTCCCTCAACAGTTGATGTACCAGAAATACCAATGCAATGAAAGAAGCAGGAATTCATTAGCAATAACACAAAAGACTTTTATTTGCAAAAAGGAGATGGAAGATATCAAGGATGTGAATATTTACGCAAACCAAGCTCTCTTCTTAAAGATGAAAATTTGTTTTCTGAGAGAGGCTTAGTGAAAATGTCTGCAATATCACAAAGCCTTGACAAGTTTGATGCTAAAAGTCATGAAGCAATTTTTCTTGGCTATTCTGAAATTTCAAGAGCTTTTAGAGTTTATTCTCTCAAAAACAAAATTGTTGAAGAATCTCCACATGTTACTTTTGATGAAAATTCCTTTTCAACTCACTATTCTAAATCTTGTAGGGACTGTCAAGATAATGAAGAGGATGACTTCATTGTTGATTCTTGACCAACTGTTGAGGAGAATGAAGACATTGATGAAAATTTGAACAATCACTCACCTACTCCAAGTGGATCAGGTAATGTTGTTCCAAATTTAAATGCACCTTTACAGGTAATTCCTGAACACAGATTTTTGAGAGATCACTCAATAGAAAATGTTGTTGGCAATGTACATGATAGGGTAAGAACTAGATCATCATTCTTGAATGCAATTCATGAAGACCCACTAGCACTAATTTCTCAAATTGAACCAAAGTCAATTGATGAAGCTCTAATGAATTCAGACTGGATAAATGCAATGCATGATGAGCTTCATCAATTTGAAAGAAATCAAGTGTGGGAATTAGTACCTAGACCTAGTGACCAATCTATCATTGGCACTAGATGGGTATTCAGAAATAAATTGAATGAAAATGGTCAAGTCATAAGGAATAAAGCTAGACTAGTTGCAAAGGGGTACAACCAAGAATTTGGAATTGATTTTGAAGAGTCATGTGCCCCTATAGCTAGACTAGAAGCTGTAAAAATTTTCCTTGCTTTTGCATCTTCATTGAAGTTTAAAGTTTATCAAATAGATGTCAAGAGTGCATTTTTGAATGGTTACATAAAAGAAAATATTTTTGTTGAACAACCTTCCGGCTTTGAAAATGAAAAATATCCTAATCATGTTTTTAAGCTTCATAAGGCTCTCTATGGTCTTAAGCAAGCTCCAAGAGCTTGGTATGACCGTTTGAGCTCTTTTCTGCTTGAAAAAGGATACTCTAGAGGTAATGTTGATCAAACTTTGTTCACAAAAACTGTAAATAAACAAATAATTGCAGTCTAAATTTATGTTGATGACATAATTTTTGGATCTACCAATAAGAGCATGTGCACTGAATTTGCAAATCAAATGAAAACTGAATTTGAAATGAGCTTGATGGGAGACTTACAATTTTTCTTGGGATTGCAGGTTAACCAAACTAGTGAGGGAATCTTCATAAGCCAAACCAAATATGTCAAAGAACTTCTGAAAAGGTTTGACTTCCAGAACATCAAACACTCAAGCACACCCATTGCAATTAATGTGAAACTAGAGGAAGATTCACTTGGTAAGTCAGTAGACCCAAAGACATACAGAGGTATGATTGGTTCTCTACTCTATCTCACCACTTGTAGACCTGATATTCAATTCAGTATATGCTTGTGAGCTAGACTTCAAGCAAATCCTAAAGAAATTCACATGTTAGTTGTTAAAAGAATTTTCAAATTTCTTGTTGGAACATGTGATCTTGGTATTTGGTATCTTGCTGGTTGTAAATTAGAGTTAATTGCCTATTGTGATGCTGATTATGCTGGGTGTAAACTTGATAGAAAAAGCACAAGTGGCTTATGTTTGTACTTAGGTGGCTGCCTAATCTCTTGAGCTTCCAAAAAGCAACACTCAGTTGCTCTATCAACTACAGAGGCTGAGTATGTTGCAGCTGGTCGATGTAGCACTCAAATTGTTTGGGTGAAACATCAGCTTCTTGATTATAACCAAGAGTTAGATTGTGTTCCAATTCTTTGTGATAACACAAGTGCCATAAATCTGTCTAAAAACCCAATTCAGTATTCTAGAACAAAACACATTGAAATTAGGCATCATTTCTTGAGAGATGAGGTAGCAAAGAAATCTTTTGAACTCCTCTTTATTGAAACTGAAAAATAAATTGCTGATATCTTCACTAGACCTCTTCCGAACAGCAGGTTTTCATCCTTGAGGAGAGAGCTTGGTCTTTGCAAATGTCCATCTTCTTAATAACTCTCATTGGGTTGAGTATTTAGGCATGTTCTTAGGGGGAGTCATTGTTCCATCATTTCTCTTTGCTTCCTTGATTCATGTTGTTCACATCTCTCTCAAATCAACTTCCATTTTTTTTTGTTAATAAATTCTTCAACTCACATTGTGTTGAAATTCTTGGTATATCAAATGGTGATTTGAAGAAGGACAAGTTCTGCTTGTCTGGACACTTTCACTATGCGAGAGTATATGTCTCCGCCAAGTATCAAGAATTAAATATGCAATTGTTGAGGGGGAGATTGTGTTCTTCAAAAAGAAACATTTCAGTTTTCTCAATTCTTACTTATCTTTATCCTGATGAAAAATTTTTGGAATCATCATTTCAGGGGGAGCTAATAAAATCACTACTCATTCTTTTACAAAATTCAAGATTCCTCTTGAGTTATATCAACTTCCTCTCATGATGTGCTCATTAAGTTTGGCTAGAACCTCCAAATGACGTTTTGATTGATCTACTACATTTTTGCAGTCAACTCTCAACTATACTCTCCAAGACTACAGAAATTTAAATCTCTTTCAAAGATTGAAAAATCATGTGTGCTTTGACTTTAAACATCTTCTTTGCAACTGATGTGAGATATAAATGATCTCAATTTTATAAAATTCTCCTTCCATTTATTATTCAACAGAGCAATGGCACAAATGCTGAGAAACTACAAACCTTCACAATGAATGAAGTGCCATGTATGTCATGAGGTATTATTGCTATCTCTGTTCAAAGGGGTTCAAAAATTAAAAAAATGATCTATACATTTTGATGATGACTGAGTAACTGGAAATATTGGCGTCTGATAAACATATATTTTCATGTCAAAAGGTTGTCATTTACCCCTTGTAACTGGATAATGGGTAAATATTTAGTAACCAGGGACTATGCTGTGTAAAAAGTATTAGTTCTTGAGTGAAAAGGATATACTACATTTGATAGTTTTATTAAAAAATTAAATAAATGTGTCCAAGGAGAATTACTTAAAATCAACATCCTTGTCTTCCATCAGTGTGCTCAAAGTTGTTTAACTTCATCACAAGTGATTTCAATCTAAAAGACATTTCTATTTCTATGGATTTGGAGAATATGGTAGTTTGTCATTGGCTATTGAATGTTCTATATCACTCAAATTATCATTTTAATGGCTCAAGTCAATTAATGAAAATATCCTGTAGGTTGTTGTGTAAAACATGAAGTTTGTTGGATTTTTGTAAAAATATGACAAATGAATTTTTGTTTATCTCTTAAAAATCCTTGTCACGTTGATTCCATCCATATTTCTTCATGTTAAAGATTTCCCAAAATTTACAAATTTTCCTCATGCTCAAACCTTCAAAACTTCTTCAGGCCAGGTCGACACATCCACATTCCCGTGTCGACACAGTCCAAGCCCAGGTCGACACACCCATGTCTTGTGTTGACACATAGGCAATCCAGGCTGTTTATCTATTGGGGCGCCGGTTTAGGATTTGTTGTTCATGTGGACTATTCTACCCCAAAACCACTTTTTCTTCTTCCCAGGTCGACCCCATGGCTGTCCGTTACCTTTGAAAACGGCAGCAGTTTTCATCTTTCTTCCCTCTTCCCACCAATTTCTGTCTCCATCCTCTTCACACCATCTCCACCATCCCCTGTTCATCCTTCTTCTCCTGCAACTATGCCTCGCAAGCAAATGCCTCGCCGTGGTGCTCGTTCTAGGGCAACTGCCAGGCCCATTGCCGTTGACGTACCTCCAAGTGAGAGGACAAGCAAGCATAGGCATGACCCGACAGAGCAGCCAGGTGCCTCATCTGCATCTCCTACACCATCCAAGAGAGGTAGGGCATCCTCTTCCAGTCGAGGTCCTTCTCAGAGGACATCTGCACACCCTAGGAGGAAGATATTGGTCTCCTCTCTTAAAGTCTCTGAGAAATCCTACTCAAATTCATCTGGTTCATCTCATCCCTCTAAGGCAACCCCTTCTAAACTTGCTAGTGAAGGGAAATCCATCCTAAAACCTAGAGTTGTTGACCTTGAAGACACTAACCTTGCAACTACCTTCCCAGAAGTGCGTCAGTTCTTCAATTTTCAATCTTGGTTGCCCTTCATATCTGAGTTCAGAACCATATATCCAATGTTAGTCCAAGAGTTCTATCTGAACTTAGAGTGCACACCTGAAGGTTACTAGTCAGAAGTCAAGGGCGTTTTGATTGATTTGTCTACTGAAGTGGCTGCAACCTTGTTTAAAATTCCCGATGAAGGTGCTGACTATCATCATTTTGAGTTTGACCTGCATGAAGCATATTCACTGCTTACTGGACTCCCAGCTAATGAGTCAGACCCTAAGCAGATTTATGTCACTAGGTTTAACACCAACACCTTCCCACCTATTTTGAGACTGATCCATCAAATTCTGACCACTATAATCACTCCTCAAGGTGGTGGACGGGATAGGTTAACTGACATACAGAGGTTCATTATATACTGCATGAAGAAAGAGATAAAAATCAATTTGCATGTCATCATATATCAGATTATGTCAGAAACTACAATGAAAGATCTACATAGATCCCTTCCTTATGCAGCTCATCTCACACCATGTTTTTAGCATTTTGGAGTATCTTTTGAGAATGAGCAAGCCCAGTCAATCCCAAAGTCCAACATCTATTGCTTCAAGCATTTGCAAAAGTTCATGGGATTCAGACTTGAAGGTGATCAAGTAAGAAGAGGTCCTATAGTTGTTGAGGCCCTAGTGGTGCCTGCGGTTGTAGAACCACCTTATGAGGTTGCCCACTCTCCTCCACATGATCAAGAGGACCAGCCTCCCAATGAAATTGGAGCACCTATACCTCAGGATGTTCCTCACACACCTCCATTTCAAGCCTCTTCACCACATCTCCTTGATGTGGGAATTCCATCTTTCACTCCACATTACCAAGCATCTGCCTCTACTTCCACTGGTGGACCTTCTATTCCACCAGAGCTATATTCTTTTCTGAATGACAAGTTTGATACCATCAGCTCTTCCATCCTCCAGATGTCAGAGAGTTTTGAGCTCCGAATTCAAAGGTTGGAGAATTCTGTGAATGCTCAGTTCATTAAGCAGAAAGAAGCAGCTGATCATGCCACCCAAAGGTTTAACAGGCTAATTGGCACTTTAGGTGATGCATCCCTTCAGTTAAAGGAACATCAGGACACGCTGGAAAAGGTCCTTGAAGGGATATTAGTAAATTCTCAGAAGAATTTACTCAACAGTCAGGAAGCAGTGACTCAAATTTCGAAGACTAGACTTTCATTTGCACACATGGTTGATGATTTGGAAGGCATGAAGAACCTATCAGCTCACATAGACAATGAGATGTCTACCCTTAAGAAGGAGCTCAGAGATATCAACAGACATGGATTTGCAAGCTCTTCTTCCGGTTCACAATGCATTTCAGCTGATTTATCTGCATTCCAGTCCAACATGTATGACAATAGTCAAAGGTTGGAAGAACTGTTGCATACCAAACTTTCTACCATGCAAAGTCAGTTGAGATCCAACCTTCAAGCAATGGAGTCAAGATTGAAGACCATAGAGTCTCTCCTTCTTCCTATTCCTCCTCCACCTCCATCCTCTTGATGGATCTTATCTTTTGATGATGTCAAAGGGGGAGAAGGAATATCTATGTAATGAATACTTTTGTTGAATGAGAAAGAACTTGTTTTGGAATGTAATTGAATATCTATGTAATGAATATCTTTGTTGAATGAGAAGGAGTACTTATTTGAATGTGATTGAAATTTTTTGTAATGAATGGATGACATGTCAATGAATGGATGATTGTAAATGTCAAACCCTGTGTACTTCATTGTGCAAAATTGTCAAATGTTGCTAAATTGTGCTCAATGGCCTTTGATGAATGTGAATGATAATACTGAAACATGGGTTCATTGTCATTCAGTGTGTATGTGATTGAATGTTGTGTGAATAAATGGCTTAAAATCACATTTCATTGTAAATTCAAATCTTCATGTGGACTTAATGTTGCCATCATCAAAAAGGGGGAGATTGTTGGGTTGAGTGTGAATTTAATGCATTTTCCCTCATAATTGTGATGATGACAAGTTGTGATTTTAATGCACAATAAATGGAACATGTTAAATACATCACACATGTAATAACAATATTCAAAAAGCATGTTTCTAAACACATTTTATCATATATATTCATGACAATACATTGGACTAATGTTTTATATGTTTATTTCTCAGGGACATACATCTCTTGCAAGGGTTGTTGGGTTTTCCATATATCATGTTTTTGATGATCACATTAACATTCTTGAACATTGATTTAATGCAAAATTGATGTGTTAACTAACATGAAAAACACCATGAAAGTGATTGAGTTAAACATTGCTAAATCATACAATGTACATCACTAACAATGTATTTGCATGTAGGTGTACAAGCATGAAAGATGGAACTTTGAAGAGGCATTGAAAAGATGAGCAAAAGGCACAAAAATCTGTCAAAAGGTGTATCTGTCGACAGATGAACTCTACCTGTCGACAGATTCATACAGTCATTCCAAGACAGAACTCAGGTTTGCATCTCTGAGTGTATCTGTCGACAGATGCAATGTACCTGTCGACAGATACACACAGACAACCCAGGACAGAGCTCAGGTTTTCAATTCCTGAGTGCATCTGTCGACAGATGCAAACTGCCTGTCGACAGATACACTCAGAAACTCATTTTCCTGAAACCCAGTTCTCAGCCTGAGTCTGCCTGTCGACAGATGCAAGTGCACCTGTCGACAGCCGACGGAAACTTCAGATTTTGGGTTTCCAAATCCGGCCCCACTTGGGTGTTTCCTTCCTCCACGACCCCCACCTTTACCTAACACTATATAAGCATCCTTTTGGAGCCAATTTCGCAGAGAGCAGCCTCCCATCCAAGAGCCTCCAAGGGACCAAGAGGAAAAGCCCCAAATTGCTGCTCTGCTTCAACTTTCCGCCCAGATCGACGTGGAATCACCATCTATGCGGAGCTGAAGCCGGATCGTCATCAATTCAACCTTCTACATCGATCAATCTACATCCAATCGAAGTTTGAAGAGCGTTTGGACGATCCACGAGAAGAATTCCAACTGGATTTGTTCCCTAATTCCCAATTCTTCTCCATTTCATAATTTCCATCCATCGTGTGTGTGTGTGGTTGTGTTTCGAGCATCCCTTGTGCTTGATTCACGTATTTGTGGTTGTTCTGATCGTGTTTCATCAGACAACGTGTGTGTGTTTGAGTTGTAGTGTTGAACTCGCTCATAAGCAGTCGTTTCTGCGTGTGTGTGTGGACGGTGGATGTAGGATACACGAGTTGTGTACTCCGAACCACCTTAAATCATCGTGTTCTGTGGTTTGTTCGCGTTTTGCGATAGATGATTGGTAGGCACGGTGTTCATACGCACGTTTGATTCCCTGTTTTCTCTTAAATCAACTCAAGCGGTCTCACACTTAATTGAATTTGAATCAAATTTCATTAAGATCGCTGTAGCATCGAAAAGAAGCCATCAATAGTTTAAAATTGCCGTAATCTATTCAACCCCCCCCTTCTAGATTACCGTATTGTGTACTTCCGCATAACTCTTCAATTGGTATCAGAGCGGGTTTCTCCGATTTACAGCTTTTCGTAATTTGATCTAGCGATCAGGAGATTTTCGATCTTATGGATTCTAGCAAAGGGTATATGGCCGAGGGACATTCAGTAACCAGGCCACCCTATTTTGATGGCACTGACTATCCTTATTGGAAAAACCGTATGCAGGTATTTTTGAGAGCTCAAAATTACGAGCTGTGGAAGATAGTCAGCAAGGGACCATACGTGTTGCCCGAGGATGAAGACACCTGGACGAAAGACCAAATAGCTAAAGGAACTCTCAACTGGAGCGCACTAAACATGATGCAATGTGCGGTGCATCCAAAGGAGTTCTCAAGAGTCTCCACATGCTCAACAGCAAAAGAGATGTGGGACAAGCTTGAACTCATTTACGAAGGTACGTCCGAGGTAAGGGAAACTAAAGTTAGCATGTTAGTGTCTGAATATGAAATGTTCAAGATGAAAACTGATGAAACCATATCAGACATGTTTGCAAGATTCATGCTAATAGTTAACGGGCTAAAAGGTCTTAAGAAGGAATACTCTGAAAGTGACTTAGTGAGAAAGATCCTTCGATCTCTTACTTCATCTTGGAATACTAAGGCCACTGTCATTGAGGATTCCAAAGACCTTTCCAAAATGAAATTGGATGAACTAATTGGCTCTCTAATGACATATGAAATCAACATCAAAGAAAAGAATTAGAAGAAAATCCTAGGAAGTCAATTGCTCTAAAAGCATCCAATAAAACATCAACAAGCTCCAAGAAATCTATTCAACAAGATAGTGATGAGCAAGAAACATCTAGTGAGAGTGATGATGGTGAAATGGCAATGCTCACTAGACAATTCAAGAAATTTTTGAAGTTCAAGAGGAGAGACACAGGTAATTCCAAACCCTTTCCTAAGAAAATTTTTTCACAGAAATATGAGTCAAACAAAAAATCTGACATTGTTTGTTATGAATGCAAGAAACAGGGGCATATGAGAGGAGAATGCCCGGAACTCAAGAAGAAGCTGAAGAAAGACAAATTCACCTCTAAAAAGGCCAAAGCAATGTTGGCCACCTGGAGTGATGAAGATGAAGATGAAGATGCACAAGAAACATCCGATGATGAAGAAGTGAAATGCTTGATGGCCAGGAGTGATGACTCCAGCGAGGTAAATTTCTCATTTGATGATTTCACTGCAAGTGAATGGGAGGAAGCATACACTACTTTATTTGAAAAATTTCGTGAATATAGATCTGAGAATAGAGCATTAAAAAGGAAATGCAACTCCCTTGTGCATGATAAGAACAATGATGAACGAATTGCATTCTTAACAAAAGAATTAGAAATGATGAAAATTGATGAAAAAACTCATAATGAAGAAATGGATTGCTTGAAAATGAAATTGCAAGAAACACAAAAAGAAAAAGACTGTTTAAGCCATTCTATTGAATTCCTTCAAGAAGAACAATTGGAAACAAAGAAAAAGTTGGAACAAACTGAAAAGGAATTGAAAGAAAAATCTGAGGACCTAATGAAATTTGTAAAAGGGAAGCAAAATCTAGATGCAGTTTTGGGCACCAAAATACATGTAACCAAGCATGGGTTAGGATATCAACCAGTCAAACAAAAGAAAATAGGAGAATCATTGATCACCTCCTTTATTGATTCTAGCCCAAGCACAAGCAAGCATGCTCCCACAAAGCATAATTCAAGAAAGTCTCAGACCAAGCCAATATTACACAAACAAAATGTTCCCAACAAACAAAAGAAAAAGCCACCTGTCGACAGATACAATGGTGCCTGTCGACAGACAAGAACAGTTTCAATGAATAAACAGTCTATCAAGCAACAGAAAATTGAAAAGAAAATTCCTTCATGCAATGTGTGTAAAAAGATTGGTCATGATGAAAAACAATGTTGGAATAATCCAAAGAAACAAAAAGTCAAACAAGTTTGGATTCCTAAACATCTACTTTGTTGCATGAATGAAATTTTGGGACCCAAAGTAATTTGGGTACCAAAACCTCTTGTCTGATCCACATATGCAGGAATGCCTAGCAGCCCAACATCAAAACAAATGGTACTTGGATAGCGGCTGTTCGAGGCACATGACGGGCGACAAAGGTAAATTCTGTTTCCTAGTGGAGAAAGACGGAGGACAAGTCATTTTTGGAGGTAACAACAAAGGCCAAATCATTGGCACAGGTAATGTTGGTAAGTGTTCCTCCAATTCAATTGAAAATGTACTGTTGGTTGATGGCCTTAATCACAATTTGCTTAGCATAAGTCAATTATGTGATAGAGGTCACAACGTCATTTTTGAATCAAATTCATGTCAAATTGTTGATAAAGAAACAGGAAGTGTAAAATTTTCTGGAAAAAGAGTGAATAACATTTACTTAGTTGATTTAGATGATCCAGAAAATGACAACTTGTGTCTTGTTGCAAATAGACAGGATGAATTGACCTTGTGGCATCGTAGGCTTGGCCATGCGAGCTACAACGTGTTGCACAAGATCATGAAGCTCAAATTGGTAAGTGGACTTCCTGACATCTCTTTTAGCAACAACGAAAGTTTTTGTGATGCATGTGCACAGGGAAAACAAACCCGGAAGTCTTTCAAATCTAAAGCACCGGTAAGCACATCTAAACCATTTGAACTGTTGCACATGGACCTGTTTGGACCAACTAGAACTCTAAGTCTCAATGGCAAACGTTTTGGTTTTGTCATTGTAGATGATTTCTCTAGGTTCACATGGGTCAAATTCTTGGCACACAAAAGTGAAACACTCACAATCTTTCAAGAATTCTTTAACAAGATTGAGCATGGCAATGTGAATAAAATATGCTCAATCCGCACCGATCACGGGGGAGAATTTGATAACAATGCATTTTCTGATTTTTGCAGGCACCAAGGGATTGAACATCTGTTCTCTTCCCCAAGGACTCCAGAACAAAACGGAGTAGTGGAGAGGAAAAACAGAACATTGGTGGAAATGGCTCGCACTCTTCTGGTTGAAGGCCAACTCTCCAAAAGATTTTGGGCAGAAGCAGTGAACACTTCGTGCTACATTCTAAACAGAGCCATGGTAAGACCTGTGATAAAGAAAACCCCCTACCAGTTATTGAAAGGTAAGAAACCCAACCTTGGGTACTTCCGAGTTTTTGGCTCAAAGGTATTTATTCACAACAATGATAAATCTGATTTAGATAAATTTGAAGCCAAAAGTGATCAAGGTGTTTTTCTAGGCTACTCAGAACACTCTAGGGCATATAGGGTGTTTAACAATAAAACACGAACTGTGGAAGAAACTCCACATGTCATTTTTGATGAGACTTATGCCAAGTCTAACAGATTGAATGTTAACAGGATTGAAGAAGAGGATGAAGGAACATCGCTTAAGGATCTACAAGTCAAAGCAAAAGACAAATCTGAAGAAGATTCCAAGACCAAAGGTGGATATCTTCACCGGGACTACGATGAAGATGATGAAATAGCATTCAGAAAACAAGATGAAACACTTGAAGAGAATCCACCAGAAAGTGATCCTCCTGAAGAACAACATTCACAAGATCAAATTCCTCAAGGACAAGATACTCCCGGCCCTTCAACAATCACAAATGTGAGGTATTCCAAAGATCACCCACTTGATGATGTGATAGGTAGTTTAAATGATTCTGTTCAAACGAGGTCTCAAGTAAGAAAAATAATTGAACATGATCTTTTTGCCTTTGTCTCTCAAGTGGAACCCAAAAATGTTGAAGAAGCCTTAAAAGACAACTCATGGATTGATGCTATGCATGAGGAACTTGGTCAATTTCAAAGAAATAATGTATGGAGTTTAGTTCCTAAAACCCCTGAAATCTCTATCATAGGAACTAGATGGGTGTTTAGGAATAAACTTAATGAAGAAGGAAAAGTGATAAGAAATAAAGCAAGACTCGTAGCAAAAGGATATAGTCAAGAATTTGGTGTAGACTTTGAAGAGTCCTTTGCTCCTGTAGCCAGGTTAGAAGCAGTCAGAATTTTATTGGCATATGCATGCTCCCATAAGTTTAAACTCTATCAAATGGATGTTAAAACTGCTTTCTTAAATGGCTATATCAAAGAAGAAGTCTATGTCTCTCAACCACCAGGTTTTGAAAATTCTGAAATGCCTAACCATGTGTATAAATTGCACAAAGCTCTTTATGGTTTGAAACAGGCACCTCGAGCTTGGTATGATAGACTAAGCAATTATCTGGTAAGCAAGAGCTACTCAAGAGGTAAAGTAGACCAAACACTCTTCACTAAGAAAGTTCGCAATCACATAATTGTTGTTCAAGTTTATGTGGACGATATCATATTTGGTTCTACTAACCCTTCACTGTGTGAAGAATTTTCTAAACACATGCACAGTGAATTTGAGATGAGTCTAATGGGGGAGCTTCAATTCTTTCTTGGTTTGCAGGTGAAACAACATAAAGACGGATTCTTCATAAATCAAGAAAAGTATGTCAAAGAGCTTCTCAAACGATTTCAATTTGAGCAAGCTAAACCGGCCTCCACCCCAATGAGCACAAGCATCAAATTGGAAAATGATGAGAAAGGTAAACCGGTAGATGCAAAGCACTTCCGAGGTATGATTGGCTCACTCCTTTATCTTACTGCAAGTAGACCGGATATTCAATTTAGTGTTTGCCTTTGTGCTAGATATCAATCTAGTCCAAAGGAAAGCCATTTAATTGCAGTCAAGAGAATCTTCCGATATCTCTCAGGCACATGCAATTTGGGTTTTTGGTACCCAGCAGGCAGTAGCTTTGATTTGATTTCATATTCTGATGCTGACTATGCTGGATGTAAAATTGATAGAAAAAGCACTAGTGGATTTTGCCAATTCCTTGGCGGTTGCATGGTTTCGTGGGCATCCAAGAAACAACACTCGGTTGCTCTCTCCACTGCAGAGGCAGAATATGTCGCTGCAGGAAGTTGTGCAGCTCAAGTGTTGTGGATCAAAAGTCAGTTAGCTGACTATAATGTTCAAATTGGATGCACACCTATCCTATGTGACAACACAAGTGCTATCAACCTTTCAAAAAACCCTGTCCAACACTCTCGGACTAAACACATAGAAATCCGTCATCATTTCTTGAGAGATGAAGTTGCCAATAAAACCTTGGAACTTATTTTCATTCCCACAGAAAAGCAATTGGCTGATATTTTCACCAAACCCTTGTCTGAAGATAGATTCACATCCTTAAGAAGAGAATTGGGTTTGTGTAAAATGCAATGAAACTAACTCTCCATATTGGAGTACATGCTCTTTATGTGTGAATGACTATGTGGTATATCAAATGGTGAACTGTGGAAGAACAAGTTCGGCTTGTTTGGAAACTATCATCATGCGTGAGGAAATATTCTCCGCCAAGTATCCATAGTCCCATTACATATAAAGGTCCTGTACTTCACATAGGATTTTTAGTTTCCTTACATTTTATCATGTTAACTCCATGAGACAATGTTTTTTCTGTGACCATGTGCTTGTGTATGACCTTCCTTTCATGAACATGTTTGTCTTGTATCAAGTGCTTGTGTGAATCCTTGCTTAGATGTTGTGTCAACACGTGCACACACTATGGGGGAGTGAGTTAAGGATAGATGAGTATCTTATTGAGGAAACTCCTCATACATCTACTTGTTGAATTCTCACTTCCTTGAACTCAAAAGTGCAATCAATCTGAAACAAGAAAAATCCACTCTGTTCCTATCTGTCGACAGACACATTCCATCTGTCGACAGATTCAATCAGTCTTGTTCTGGCAGAAACCTCAACTCCTCAGTCTGTGTGCATCTGTCGACAGACAGACTTCTTCTGTCGACAGATACACACATTCTTCCTTACTTTTCAAATCCTTCTTCATACTTTTCAGGAAAAGTGTTCCTTAATTGATTTAAAGGTAAACCTTGGTTTGTTTGTGTGCAATATAACCCTTCATATCCACTTCATGTCGAAGTCATGAACCAAGTCTAAATGTTGTTTGATGCATGACCTGATTAAGGTCTTTTTAGATCATTTTGAACATAATGAGCAAACCAAATGATTTTTAAACATCTCCTTTGAATAACTCCCTTGTCGTTAAACATGAATCTAAAATGATTTGAAAAATCAGAAAACTCTTGAATTTAATGTTCCACATTACAACTTGCCTAAAGAAATCTCATGTACTTGACAAAAAGCAAAAAAAAAAAAAAAAAAGGGAGAAAAGCTACCTATTTCTTCAGTTCAATCAACAAATTTGTTTTTCATTTGTGGGATGGAGGTAGAGCAATGATGAAAATCACTAAGTAACCGGGGACATGGGCATCACAAATGTCGGTCTTCGCGTCAAAAGGTTGTTTCATTATCTCTATACAATGGCTTGATGGACACTCACATTGAGTAACTGGGGGTATTGGCATCACAAATGTCTACCTTCACATGAAAAAGTGAAAGTGCTCCTCATTGCCACTCTTTTCCATCTTCGTTGCTTAAATCTTCCAAGATCATACCAGAAATAGAGTGAAGCCTCCGAAATTTTTTGTCAAGTCCAATGTGTTTCTTCGGTAAGACATTATTGTGGGCATTTAATTCAATTGTCATCTGACTATCATCTCTATTTAAATGCATGTTTGTCTTCAACGGCCTTAATCAAAAGAGTTATTTAATTTTCACTGGCTTTTGTGAAATGTGTTCCTCATGATCTAATTAAAGAACTTATCATTTTTAATTCAAAATCATTTTAGATTTGTGTCATGTCTTCATCTTAATGGATATGGATTTTTGTCTTGCACATACACCCACTTTGCCTTAAAACAACAAATGAACACTTGTCCCTTTGAAAAATTTTGACAAAAATCAAGTTTTCACCAAAAAGGAGCTATCTGTCGACAGATAGACTGGCATCTGTCGACAGACGACGGCCCAGATCCGTTTTTTCAGAAAACCCTCGCGCCGGTTCACCTCCTTTTTGTGGGGCCTTCCTTTTAAAACCCTCCAAGTCCATTCTAAGGCCACCCACGACCCTTTTTCACCCCTCCTCTCTTGTTCCCTCCTCCTCCTCTCCAAACCCCCTCTCTTTCCCCCTTCAGGGCTCCGTCTCCGACGATCCTGCTCCTCGTCTGGGATCCCTCCACTCTCCCTTCACACCATTCTCATCCTTCCTCCTGCGATGGCACCCAAATCGAAGCTTCTCGCTCGCCGTCGTCGCGCTCCGACGGACGCCGGAGAAAGCTCCAGGGCTCCTTCTGAACGCCGCAGCAAGCATCGTGAGGATCGGTTGCCGGAACTCATCGTTCCTCAAGGTCTCCGTCTTATCCGACCCAACGGCACCTTCAAGAAGATTGTCCAATCCCGGTATGTGGACTTCGAGTCCTTAGCACCGATGTTCCCCTCACTCCTACCTTATTTTGACACTCAAGGGTGGACATCCTTCTTATACTCCCACTTGCAATACTCTCCAACTGCCGTATCCGAGTTCTACAATAACTTAGGGCTTTCCGATCAGGGAGATATCTACTCTTCGGTGAAAGGCACTCGTTTTCGCCTCACCGCAAATCTTCTCTCCACAGCCCTTGAAATTCCAAACTCAGGAGTTGAAATCTTCAACTACAATCCCTCTGCTTCTGAGTACTATGAGCTTCTCACGTTGGAACCTTATGACACTACCAAGGAGATTGCTCGTCTCAACGCCAACTCCTTTCCTCCCTTGATCCGGATGATCCATCACATCTTCACTACCTTGATCGTCCCGAAGGATGGAAGTCGAGAGTTAGTCACCGAGGTCCACAAATCCTTGTTCATCTTTTTCCTCAAGTGTCAAGAAATCAATCTTCCTGAACTCATGATAAGCCTCATCCGTCGGTGTTTCTCTAACACCAAAAGATCAATGCCATATGCTTGCCCCATCACTTCTCTTCTTATTTTCCTTGGCATTCCTATCCCTCCAAGTGAGCTCATCTCACTAAAATCCCGAAGTGCCTTTGACCTCACTGCCGCCAACCGCATGGGCTACAAGATTGTAGACGGCGTCGTCACAAGGACTCTCAAGGGACAGGAACCACAAGGAGCTGAAGTGTCAACCGATGAAGAAGACAATGAAGATGTTGAAGCAAATGAGGGCAGTGATGAAGACCCTCAAGATGAGCAAATGCCTGACCAAGCTCAAGAGTTTGATGATGTACCTATGCCTCCACAACAATCCGTTCATGATTACTTGGCACAAATCCATCAAGAATGATTTCAGGATTTGCTCGGATGACGTCAAGATTTGATCAAGTGGACGCTCGCCTCAACACTTTAGATGACCGTCTTGACCACCTCTACTCCGAGAGAGATGGATCCCGTCACCCTCCTCCTGCTGGACATGACGATGAATAGAGGGTCTCAGGGTCATTAGAGGTCACTAAGAGTCTTAGATGGGAATTAGTCTCACTTGTCTTGTCGTCTTTTGCTTGTTCATGTTACTTCCCTTTCTTGAGAGTCATGTAATCATTATCGCATGTACTGTGAAATTTCAATGATAAATCAATGAAAACTCAGTTCATGTTCTTTTGTCTCTAACTGTGCATGACTTGACTTTTTGCATGTTGTCAAAAAGGGGGAGAACATCAATATATGCATCAATTGAATATTTTTGTCATCATCAAAAAGGGGGAGATTGTTGGGTTTTCCATATATCATGTTTTTGATGATCACATTAACATTCTTGAACATTGATTTAATGCAAAATTGATGTGTTAACTAACATGAAAAACACCATGAAAGTGATTGAGTTAAACATTGCTAAATCATACAATGTACATCACTAACAATGTATTTGCATGTAGGTGTACAAGCATGAAAGATGGAACTTTGAAGAGGCATTGAAAAGATGAGCAAAAGGCACAAAAATCTGTCAAAAGGTGTATCTGTCGACAGATGAACTCTACCTGTCGACAGATGCATACAGTCATTCCAAGACAGAACTCAGGTTTGCATCTCTGAGTGTATCTGTCGACAGATGCAATGTACCTGTCGACAGATACACACAGACAACCCAGGACAGAGCTCAGGTTTTCAATTCCTGAGTGCATCTGTCGACAGATGCAAACTGCCTGTCGACAGATACACTCAGAAACTCATTTTCCTGAAACCCAGTTCTCAGCCTGAGTCTGCCTGTCGACAGATGCAAGTGCACCTGTCGACAGCCGACGGAAACTTCAGATTTTGGGTTTCCAAATCCGGCCCCACTTGGGTGTTTCCTTCCTCCACGACCCCCACCTTTACCTAACACTATATAAGCATCCTTTTGGAGCCAATTTCGCAGAGAGCAGCCTCCCATCCAAGAGCCTCCAAGGGACCAAGAGGAAAAGCCCCAAATTGCTGCTCTGCTTCAACTTTCCGCCCAGATCGACGTGGAATCACCATCTATGCGGAGCTGAAGCCGGATCGTCATCAATTCAACCTTCTACATCGATCAATCTACATCCAATCGAAGTTTGAAGAGCGTTTGGACGATCCACGAGAAGAATTCCAACTGGATTTGTTCCCTAATTCCCAATTCTTCTCCATTTCATAATTTCCATCCAATCGTGTGTGTGTGTGGTTGTGTTTCGAGCATCCCTTGTGCTTGATTCACGTATTTGTGGTTGTTCTGATCGTGTTTCATCAGACAACGTGTGTGTGTTTGAGTTGTAGTGTTGAACTCGCTCATAAGCAGTCGTTTCTGCGTGTGTGTGTGGACGGTGGATGTAGGATACACGAGTTGTGTACTCCGAACCACCTTAAATCATCGTGTTCTGTGGTTTGTTCGCGTTTTGCGATAGATGATTGGTAGGCACGGTGTTCATACGCACGTTTGATTCCCTGTTTTCTCTTAAATCAACTCAAGCGGTCTCACACTTAATTGAATTTGAATCAAATTTCATTAAGATCGCTGTAGCATCGAAAAGAAGCCATCAATAGTTTAAAATTGCCGTAATCTATTCAACCCCCCCCTTCTAGATTACCGTATTGTGTACTTCCGCATAACTCTTCAAGGGTAGTGTCGACACACCCACTACTGGTGTCGACACAGAGTATCAAACCCTAAGGCAAAGTCATGAAGAAATGGTCAAGTGTGTTGGTTAACTGCCATCGACTCCCTTAGGGAATCGCTATCACTATGCTGTTATGGGGCAGTATAGTGACATCGGGGCTGGCAACCCAACCCGCTGCAGGGGTAAAACCCTGTGCGAAGCCCCTCATGCCGACCACAGCGTTGACGTGGTGCTTTGCGCTTCCGCCTTAAAGATTTGGCTACCGCCTTCACTACCAGCTCGAGCTTTCGGTGCAACGGTAAGGGGCTCGGTCCAACAAGTGGTATCAGAGCGAGGTTGCGGGTTCGATTCCCCCAGGTGCCGCTGGGGGGGAGTTTGTTGGTTAACTGCCATCGACTCCCTTAGGGAATCGCTGCCACTATGCTGTTATGGGGCCGCATAGTGACATCGGGGCTGGCAACCCAACCCGCTGCAGGGGTAAAACCCTGTGCGAAGCCCCTCATGCCGACCACAGTGTTGATGTGGTGCTTTGCGCTTTCGCCTTAAAGATTTGGCTACCGCCTTCACTACCAGCTCGAGCTTTTGGTGCAACGGTAATGGGCTCGGTATAACAAAGTGTGTCGACACAGTCCCAAGTGGTGTCGACACTAGACCCAGCTCCCAGAGAACCCAGTTGACAGGTTGGGACAGTGTGTCGACATAGTCTCAGGCAGTGTCGACACAGTCCTAGGCAGTGTCGACACTAGTGACCTCTCCCAGAGGGCCAATTTTGCAGAATTGGGATAGTGTGTCGACACAGCCAGTGAGTGTGTCGACACTAGAGCCATCTCCTAGAAGACCTATTTTGTGGAATTGGGACAGTGTGTCGACACACCCAATGGGTGTGTCGACACACTCCGGCAACTTTTTAACTTTAAGTCCCACCTGGACACATGGAACTCTAGGGATCACTTGGATCGGCCTTGGATCATGTGCCCACGTACCCCAAGGGTTCTTTTGGCCATGATGGGGTATAAATACCTATCTAATCGGCCCCCAAGTAGCAGAACTCCTGAAGAGCCTTCCAGAAAGCGCCCTTTGGCGGCAAGACAGAGCTCTCCTCCTGTTCTTGCTCACCTTGTGCTGCTTCAAGCCAATTCCCATCTTTGCAAGCACAAGAAGTGAAGATTGATCCATGAAGATGAAGTGAGATCACTTCCAAGGGAGCAGATCAAGTAGAAGCAGCCAATTGAGAAGAGTTCAAGGAAGATCCAGAGGCACAAATTGCATAGCATCGGCCAGGGACTTCAAGAGTTCAAGCATCTTCTCAATTCAGCCTTCTACAAGGGAGTTCATCTGAAGAACAAGGATTCTACATACAACTTCTTAATTCCCCTTAGTTCTTCTGAATCATTCTTGAGATTGTGCATGATTTGTTGCACTAGTCTCCTTGAATGAACTCTTTATGGATCAGATCATTGCTAGAGGATCTGGATCTTGTTGTTTTTGATCTAGCAAGTTGGTTGTGAGCCTTTATGCTCAATTGTGTTGAGTCGTCGCACTCAGGTTGTGGTTGAGTAGTTGTTCTCAAGTTTCTAGAATAGTCTTGCTCTAGAGGTTGTGTGTGAGTTGTTGAACTCAGTGTGTTGGAGTTGTCAAGCTCCAGTGTGTGGTGTATTCAAGTTGAATAGTGGAGCCTCACTATGTGAGGGGTGGATGTAGGAATCACATGGTGTGATTTCCGAACCACCTAAAAAATCTTTGTGCAGTGGTTTGATCTGTGATTTAACTTCACCTTGTGTTAGATGTATGCATAGGATTTTTTTTTTATTACTCTTCTAATCAACTTGATCACTCACTTTAATCACTTAATTCACACAATCACTCATCAGATCTGTGAATTTCTTTTCTAAGTTGACTCTGATTCAAAGCATCTTTAAAATTGGCTAAGCTTCCGCAGTATTTGGCCTAGATCTATTCAACCCCCCCCCTTCTAGATCTGGCCCTTCCCTTTTTCTATCCTACAAAGTACTCTAAAAGGTCCCAAAGATTGGTTGACGCGCTCAACACAGGCCCCTAAGACTTAGGCTCTTCCTATTCACCTGAAAGAGAGTAAGATTTAATGAGTAATTGTGCCCAGTAGGATTCACCCATGTTACCAAAAGGAATGTGGTGACTATAGAATTAAACAACATACTTGATTGGTGGCAATATTGAATGTTGAGTGATGATAAACTAGTACAAGTAGATGGCAAGCATGATAAGAGAATGTGCTGGAAGGAATCATTACAGTAGCCACATTCTGGCTCAACTAGGTAGTACATATTCAACTTGTATCTTAATAAAATGATAACTAATCAAGCATATATGATGTAATGCCAAACATTCAGTTGATCCATTATCGTTCCATACAGCCAGTAAACGAATTCGGGTGCTCCTCCCGGGACTGGATCAGCCCCATTTGCACATGCATTTATTTCAAATGAGTACAAAGACTCAAAGTTGTCATCAAATTCCACTTCTACTAAACATGCATGTATGGTACATAGGTACTTACAATATCACGAATAACAGGGTTCTATGAGTTAATGTTAAAGATATCAAGAAGGTGTAGGAAACAACATAATTGAAAATGTCCAAGAATAATCCAACGATGGTTGTAGTTGGTGATCAAATGATTCATCCCAATGGTATAGTAGTTTAGAATCCAAGAAAATAAGAAAGGCAACTTGTTTGGATAATGTAGGAGTGTATCAACTTTAATTGATGAAGAAATGGTGTTGTTTGTCAACAAATGCTGGTGGTTGTCGACAACTACTGGATGGTTGTCAACAACTACTGCTCCATCCAGAACTGCATTCTTGAATCTGGTTTTTAGTTGTCGACAAGTACTGGTGGTTGTCAACAGACAACTGGTGGTTGTCGACAGCTACTGGTTGGTTGTCGACAACTACCGATTGATTGTCAATAGCTCTGGTTTCTGGAATCTAGGGGTATTTGTCGACAGATATGATTTTGTCTATCGACAGACACTGGTCTTTATTTTTAGAATGATTTTAAACTGGCTAGAAAGATAATAAGTGGTTCTACTTTCTATGGAACATCAATCAATGGTTTGAGGGTCTTGAGCACAATTCCTTACACAACCTTTCATGATGAAAAGAAAATAACTTAGTAGGACGAAGTAAGGAGACCTTTACAGTATGAATGATATGGGGGGAATTTAAAAGAGAGAAAAATATATATAAATCCTTGTTGAGACTCTTTCTGGAAAACTGGAAGAAACCTCATGACAAGTGTACATGTACAACAGTTAAAGATATGAACAGAGTGGAATAAAAAGAATAAAATCGTACTCCTAAACAACTTACTGAACACAAGTCAAGGGTAAAAACAGAGGTGAAAGCTTAGTCTCAAAGATTCTAATAGAGGGAGGGAAAAAGAGGAAGGAAAATCCTACATGAGTACAAGAGAAACAGAAATCCTCCTCTTCTCCCGGTAAGAGGATCCTACAACAAGGGTTGCAATGGCAACAATAGTAGTATTAACTGTAGTAGCAACAACAACAATAGTAGTAGCAGCCGCAGTCGTAGTAGCAGTAGTAGCAACAGCACATAACGATGTACTAGTGAGAAAACACTTCTAAGAGTGAGCAAGGAAAGGGTATAAATAAATTTTCAGCTGTTGTGCATGTACGGCATGGAACCACACAGTTGTTGCTGTAAAAACTTCCCTTTTTACAGCCTAATCATGTTTATTAGAGCCCTTAACATATATGGTGGTATGTGTAACCCATTTGCACAAGAGGTAAGTGTCGTACGTAGCCAGGACTACGTAAGCAAAATATTCCGAAAATGGGTTTCATAATTGGGAGTTAATTCATCCAGATCCTATGTCCTTATATTTTTGTATCTAAATGATGTCCAATAATGTTGAAATTTCAAACATAAGTTAATTGAAAGGTTTTACCAATTATGGTTATTTTAGTTTAATTTTTTTAATAATTCTTCATCCATTAAAAATTACCCAGAAAATCATTGTGTCGACCTAATCTCGATATCTGTGCATCAACAATTTAGGATATTTATGTCTTTAAAATCAGCTCATTTTTCTAAGATTATTGTGTTGTTGAATTTCAATTTCGCTACCGAATTTTGGTGTAAGACCCGGCCCTCTCCGGCCTTTGGCCCTGTCCTCGAGGTTGCGACAGACACCCTGGTCGCGACAGGCTTTTGGTCGCGGCACACCTGGCCATCGCATTATGGTCGTGATGGGGGTGGGCATCGCATTCTTGTCACGACGTCTGAAGGAGACGCGGTTGCTTTTCTGACCAATTCGACCATTGTCCTTTCTGTCAAAACAGCTTTGTCGGGTGTCAGGTGAGTACAGCGTTGACGCGACCTGGCAGGCCGTCACGTTCTGGTTTTCCCGGTCTTCGAGGTTTGAACACTTTTGGTGTCGCGCTGGGGTGGGCAGTTTCAACATGGTCGCAACGCTCAGCGGCATCGCGACAGGGTTGCTGTCGCGCCGGCCCGACCTGTCGTGTCTCTGGGGCCGTCGGTTCAAAACCGAGGCAAGCGCCCATTTCCCCGTTCTCCCCTTTTCCTTCTTCTTCTTCTTCCTTCTTCTTCCTCTCCAAGCCCCCTTGGCTTCACCAGCAATTCTTGGTGTTTTGGGCAAGGAGGTGACGCCCGTTCGTGTAGGCGTCGTGATCCGTGCTTGGAGCGAGGAGGAGGTGGTCATTCTGACGTGAAGGCCCCAACGGGTCGGCTCTCCTCTTGGAGGTATGGACCCTTGTCTCCTCTCGTTCTAAGCATGCTCCCTTCCCCTTTGAGATGGTCATTTCTCTATGGTTCTGGGGATTGTGGGGTGTGAGATCCATGCTCGTGGTGAGTGAGATTTCCTTCGAGCGTAGATTTCCCTTTTTATGCATGATCTAAGGGGTTGAGGGTGGCTTGCCTCGATTAGAAGCTTTTATGGTGTTTTCCCATGCTCCCCTTCCCATGTGGATGTGTTACCATTTGCCTGGGACCCCATCCTCATGCGCCTTAGAGGGAGCGTTCAGGGCGACGAGCGTACTCGAGTCACAGACTCTAGAGTTGAGGGGAAAATGGTGGTTGGACAGCATCGTCGAGTCGTTTGTAGAGCTCTCCTGGTTGGTATGGGACACCAAGGATGGCCGGAGTTCTACCCGGTCCGCCACGACATGGTCGCGACACCCTGTGCAATCGCGACATGGTCGTGGCCGACCGTGGCATCGCGATAGTGTCGCGACAGCCAGAGGCGTCACGACAAGGTCACAATAGCCAGGGGTGTCGCAACAAGGTCGTGACAGCCTGGGGCGTAACGACAGCAGTAGAGACAGGTAACTCTTGCGGAGTTCCATTTTCTATGGAGTCTTCACCATTTTCAGTTCTTGTTGTACCTGTGGCACCAGTGCTAGTTCCTAGTACGGTCCTACACTAGTCGTTCGCCTGGTGCTTAGCACCTGAGCCCTTGTCTCGAGAGAGAGGTTGTTACTATTTGCCTGGGACCACCATCCTCGTACGCCTTAGAGGGAGCGTTCAGGGCGACAAGTGAAAGATTGCGGAATTCCCTATGTATGGTAATCTAGAAGGGGGGTTGAATAGATTACTATCGATTAGAAGGACTTATCACCTTCTTTTCGCGAGAACACAAACTGTTGAAACAATAGGAGAGTCTAAATTAAGTGTAGATGTGTGTGTGACTTGACAACAGATAAAGAGCAAACTATCAAGCGTGTGTAGAGATGTCATACCTACCAAACATCTAACGTAAATCCGTGCAAACCATAAGACACGAAGATTTTACGTGGTTCGGAGTACACAACTTGTGTATCCTACATCCACGGGCCACACACACACGCAGAATAACCTGCTTATGAGCTAGTTCGTCAACTACAACTCACACACACGAGTTATCTGATGTGCAACCAAGATCAGATCAACTCACACACGTGAATCAAGCACAAGGACTGCTTGAGACACACAACACACACTCGTTTAAGCAAAAAAATGAAAGCAGAGTGAGTTCTGAATTGTAAGACAAATCCTTATGGAAGAACTCTTCTCGTGAACGTCTGGATGGACTTCAAGCCTTGTCTTGATGATCACAACTTGATGAAGATGCTTGAATCCATGACATTCAAGCTTCACCTCCGCTGGGAAGACGTGTCTTCTTGGTTTTGGGCGGTAGGTTGAAGCAGAGCAGCAGAACAGAACATCTCTTGAGGGCTTTTAGGGTTCCTGGTTGGAGGCTGCTTGTTGTGTTCGAAAATATCTCCAAAAGATACCTTTTATACGGGTGTTCAAGTATAGAGAGTCGTGATTTATGGAAACACCCATATAGGGATCATGAGGAGATCTCGTATCTAACATCTCGCTTCGTCTGTCGACAGGTCTCATGTCATCTGTCGATAGGAGCTTGCATAGTTCCAACATTAAGAGGTCCTGGAGTTTCTGGAAAGCATTCACTGTATGAATCTGTCGACAGGCGATTTGGTGCTGTTGACAGGGCTTGTTTTTCCAGAAGGCTTGATATCTGAATGTATGGATCTGTCGACAGGAGCATCTGGGTCTGTCAACAGGTGTTCTTATTTTGTTCTTTTCTTGTCCTTTCTCTCTTGTTATGGTACAAGGTCTTGAATGGAATCTCACCTACATAAAGGAAGATGATTAGTGAGACATAATCAACACATTAGTGATTAAAGAAAATATTTGATTCAATTGTATCCAATTGTCATTGTCTCTTAGTTTTACACATTTGTCATACATCAATTTTGGTCCATTAAATGTTCATAATCAAAAACAAGGATATGTCATTAAACTTAGCATTGTCATAGACACTCCAAATGAGAACTCAACATTCTCCCCCTTTTTGATGATGAAAAAAATTCAATTTGACCACAATTGATGTTCTCCCCCTTTTGACAACATCCAAAAAACTAATTGAAGCAAAGATCAATGGAATAGAAAGAGAAGGGGTGCATTTCATTCATTTGGCGTTCATTACACAATTGCAAACATGACACATGAGTAATAGAAGGAAATGAAAGACTACAAGACACAGAACTTGTAGAGCAAATGTAAGCATGTAGAAGATGACCAAAACATTAAGGACTGCTAGACAACGCATCCTAAACATCAGCGGCATCGCCCGATGGAGCTGAGGCCCGACGGAGCTCATGATATTCAGTAGACATCCGGGTTAGCCGTAGCTGGAGCTGGACTTGTGTGTCAGCTAAGGCTTCAATTCCAGAGTCAACGGTGTCCAACCGTGTATGTATCCTATCAAAGCCTATATTGATTTGCAATTGCATCTGGGAAAGAAGCTCTCGGATTGAAGGCTCAGTAGATGCTGGACTACTTGGGGAAACATTGTCTTCATCTTCTGGAGCATCTTGAGGCTCAGGCTGGGAGTCTTCATCAGCATTGTTAGCTTCATCTTCTTCTCCTTCATCAAAATCATCATCTACCTCAAAAGTAGTAGATGGTCCCTTGCCCTTAAGGTCTCTTGTGACAACCCCGTCTATCATCTTGTATCCCACCCTTAGGCAACAATACTATCATAAGAGCTGCGGCCTTTGAGCTCAGTCATGTAATCATCAAGGATGTGAATACCAAAGAATAAGAGAAGGGAAGTAATGGGGCATGTATAAGGCATTGATCTTTTGGTAGAATGAAGGCATGCCCGGAGGTGAGAGACCATGAGGAGTGGTAGATTAACCGGGGTACGGTTCAGAAATGCATGAAAAAGGGACTTGTGAATAGCAGTCACAAGCTCCCGACTACCATCCTTAGGGACAATCATTGTAGTCAAAATGTGGTGGATGAAACGATGAAGTGGAGGGAAGTTGTTGGCATTCAAGGACTTACGATCTGTGGGGTCGTAAGGCTGCAAGGTAATGAGTTGGTGACATTCAGATTCATCGGGATGATGTTTTAGAACATCAAGGCCGGAATTAGGGATTTGTAGAGAGGTGGAGAGCAGGTTGGGAGTGACCAGAAAAGAGGTCTGTCTCACCGTGGTATGGAGGACACGTGGTGGACAGTCTGAGATTTTGGGAAAACTCGGTCACAACCATAGAGGAATACCGTTTGTGACGGTGACAGAAACGTGTCCATCCCTGGGCATCGAACAGAGGCTTCAACCCAGGAAAGAGATCATCCAGTGACACGAAATGGATGTAGCGGGGCTGCACAAACCTAGTGTAGGTGCCATGAGGAGGAAAAAAATCCAGACCATGAGGAATGATCAGCTCGGGCAAACGATCCTCCCTGTGTTTTGTGCGGCACTCTGTGGGAGCCCTGGAATCGTCGCCATCGGTGGAGGAGCGAGGACGGCGCTGGGAGACAAGCTTCTTCACCTTCGGAGCCATCTTAGGAACGGGGTTGGGGAAAAAGAGGGCGGCAAAGAGGGGAGACAGACAGGTGCACACAAAGCCCAAAGTGCAGAGGCCCTGCGTGCGCCCTGGAGAAGAGGGTTTTGGGGAAAGACGAAAGTGGGGAAGGCTTTTGAAAGGAGGAAGGGGAGAGGAGGGATCGTGGGAGCCTTTTAAAGAAGGTGGGAGAGATTTGGAAAGGTGTGGGTCCCACAAAATCCGCATTTAAATCGCGCCGGTTGGGCGGGGCTTCCCAAATCCGCCCTGAGTTCGACTGTCGACAGGTGAACAGTAGCCTGTCGACAGGCATACACAGAAATGTGCCAGTGAGATATTTTTTATGGTGATTCAAGGCCATGAGCAACAGATATGAGGCAGAGACAAAGTTAGGGTAATTGCATTAATATAACAAATCATGTCCACACATATTTAGACCACATCTTGCATTGACAATGATTTTGATATAAAAATCCCGGACTCTAAAGTTGTGACATGAGAAGTGCAAGGAAAAAAAAAATGAGGTGGTAAAATGACCCTCTTGAATAAGGCCTTTGCAAGAAATTATTTTGCTTAGGGAGCGTCAATCAGAAGATTTATTAAGGATAGTGCTTCATGGGTAATGAAGTGCTAACCACTGAGTGCCCTTGACAAGATCTTTGGAGGAGAACACAAGCAAATTTTTATTTGCTTTTTTTTTTGTTTTTTTTTGTTTTTTTGTTTTTTGTACATAGGAGTTAAAAAGTGGTAATTAGGAGCAATAGACCTTTTGACGTGAAGATAGACATTGGAGATGCCCGTATCCCCAGTTACTCGGTTTAGATGTCCATCATACCATTGTGCAGAGATGATGAATAAGCCTTTTTACGCGAAGATAGACATTTGTGATGCCCATATCCCCGGTTACTTAGCAATACTCACATTGCTCTGCCTTTTATTCTCCCCATTTTTTTTTTCTTTGAAACATTGTTGTGTCTTCTCAAGAATGATTTGGAAATTCACATACCAAGGGCAAGAAGTAGATAATACTTAAAAACCTTTGAAATACATACCCTCAAATGACCTTAGGATTGAACACATGACTTTGAAAATTAATGAGTTACAAGGGATTTATTCAAGGGAGTTAAGTTGGTCTCATGAATTTGTTGGATGCATTTAAGATGAAACACCTTAGGCTCACTAAGGAATAATATGCCAAAAACATTGTGATACAGACAAAGTCTTGGATATGTTATGGATATGAAAAGTTATAATCCATGCAATCACCATTTTTCACCTTTAAATGCTCATGAGAAGTATGCTCATTAAAGATATTTGCAATTGAGTGAGAAATGACTTGAAGAAGTGTATTTGTCGACAGTGCAATGGGGGCTTGTCGACAGATTCACATAGAGGAAGTTTGCTGAGTTCTGTCTGGGAAAATTTGGTTTCTGGGAAGGGTGTTCTGTCGACAGATTGAAGTGATGCTGTCGAAAGGCATGTGTCTAGGACAGATCTTAAATCCAGTAGAAGTTTGAAAAAGGGTCTCCATGCAAAGAAGGAACAGTATGATAACTTGAAAGTTTTTTCCTCATGAATTCACTCATTTTGCAATGATATCCTCCCCCATAGTGTGTGCAAGTGGAGACCAAGCATCCAAACAATTCATAGATCAATTCAAGAAAGAGTCTCACATAATTTAACAGGGCACCATCCATTTAAGGAGATAGAAATTTTGTTTTTTGTTTTTTTTGAATGACTGGGCAAATTGAAAAGAAACTGTCCCTTATCCAAAATAGATGTCCCTTTTTACATGTCAACTATTGGTACGAGGCGGAGAATGTTTTCTCACGCATAATGAAAGTTTCCAAACAAGCCTAACTTGTTTTTTCACAAATCACCATTTGATATACCGCATAGTTGTTGATGAGAAGGAACACATATTCAAGACTTGGCATGAGTTTCATTGCATTTTGCACAATCCCAATTGAAGTGTAGTGAACCTATCCTCAGCCAATGGTTTTGTAAGGATATCAGCTAGTTGTTTTTCTGTGGGTATGAAGCTTAGCTCTAAGGTGTTGTTGGCTACCTCATCTCTCAAGAGGTGATGCCTAATCTCTATGTACTTTGTTCTAGAGTGTTGAATTGGGTTCTTTGAGAGATTGATTGCACTGGTGTTGTCACATAGGATAGGTGTGCATCCAATGTCAATAATGTAGTTAGACAATTGACTTTTGATCCACAACACTTGAGCCGCACAACTCCCTTCAGCCTCTGCAGTGGAGAGTGCAACTGAGTGTTGCTTCTTGGATGCCCACGAAACCATGCAACCGCCAAGCATTTGGCAATAGCCACTAGTGCTTTTCCTGTCAATTTTACATCCAGCATAGTCAGCATCAGAATAAGTGACCAAGTTAAAGCTACTACCTGCTGGATACCAAAGACCCATATCATGTGTACCTGAGAGATATCAGAATATTCTCTTTACTGTAGTAAAATGGCTTTCCTTTGGACTAGATTGGTATCTAGCACAAAGGCAAACGCTGAATTGAATGTCCGGTCTACTTGCAGTAAGATATAAAAGTGAGCCAATAATACCTCGGAATTGCTTTGCATCTACCGATTTACCTTTCTCATCACTTTCTAGCTTTATGCTTGTGCTCATTGGTGTTGAGGCAGGCTTGGCTTGTTCAAACTGAAATCTTTTAAGCAGTTCTTTGACATATTTTTCTTGATTGATGAAGAATCCATCTTCTAATTGTTTCACCTGCAAACCAAGAAAAAATTGAAGCTCCCCCATTAAGCTCATCTCAAATTCACTGTGCATATGTTTTGAGAATTCCTCACACAGTGATGGGTTAGTAGAACCAAATATAATATCATCCACATAAACTTGAACAACAATGATGTGATTGCGGACTTTCTTAGTGAAAAGAGTTTGGTCTACCTTACCTCTTGAGTAATTTTTGCTTACCAAGAATGTGCTCAGTCTTTCGTACCAAGCTCGGGGTGCCTGTTTCAAACCTTAAAGAGCTTTGTACAATTTAAACACATGGTTAGGTTTATCATTATCCTCAAAGCCAGGTGGTTGAGAGACATAGACTTCTTCTTTGATATAGCCATTTAAGAATGTTGTTTTAACATCCATTTGAAAGAGTTTGAACTTGTTTGAGTATGCATATGCTAACAAGATTCTAACTACTTCTAAACTAGCTACAGGAGCAAAGGATTCTTCGAAATCCACACCAAATTCCTGATTATATCCTTTTGCTACCAGTCTAGCCTTATTTCTCACCACTTTATCCGCTTCATTCAGTTTATTCCTAAAAACCCATCTTGTCCCAATGACAGAAATTTCGGGGGTTCTAGGAACTAAACTCCAGACATTATTTCTCTGAAATTGCCCAAGCTCCTCATGCATAGCATCAATCCATGAATTAGGTTCTACTTGAGATACAAAGGCTAGATGATCCTGTTCAACCATTTCCCTAACTTGAGACCTAGTTTGAACCTTTTCACTCACATCTCCTATTATGTTCTCAAGTGGATGGTCTTTAGGGTACCTGACATTTGCGATTGTTGAAGGTCCGGGTTGATCTTGCAATTGAAGGGGTTGTGCCGGAGGAGGGATTGCTTGAGGTGTTTCAGCTTGAGGTTCATCCTCTTGTGGATCTTCATCAGGTGCTTCACCTTTATTTCTGAACAGTATTGTTTCACCCTCATCATCGTACTTGCGAAGATATCCACCTCTAACCTTTAGTGTTGTTTGAGAGCTCTCCTTGGCTGCCACTTGTGGTGGATCTTCAAGGATTGTTTTGTCATCTTCATTGGGAGTCATGTGAGAATTAAATTTGTCAGATTTTGCATGACTCTAATCAAAAACCACATGTGGAGTTTCTTCCATAGTTCTATTCTTGATATTAAACACCCTATAGGCTCTAGAGTGTTTTGAGTATCCAAGAAAAATACCTTGATCACTTTTGGCCTCAAATTTGTCCAAATCTGACTTATCATTATTATGAATGAAGACTTTTGAGCCAAAAACTCTAAAGTACCCAATACTGGGCTTCTTACCTTTTAGAAGTTCGTAGGGGGTTTCTTAATGACAGGTCTTACCATGGCTCTGTTGAGTATGTAGCATGAAGTGTGCACCGCTTCTGCCCAAAACGTCCTGGCAAGTTGCCTTTCAACCAGAAGGGTACGAGCCATTTCCACCAACGTCTTGTTCTTTCTCTCCACAACACCATTTTGTTTTGGTGTCCTTGGAGAGGAGAACAAGTGTTCTATCCTGTGGTGCCTGCAGAAATCAGAAAAAGAATTATTGTCAAACACTCCCCCGTGATCAGTGCGAATTGAGCATATCTTGTGTACATTTCCATGCTCAATTTTATTGAAGAAGTCCTCAAACAGGCTTAATGCTTCATTTTTGTGTGCGAGGAACTTAACCCATGTAAACCTAGAGAAGTCGTCTACAATAACAAAACCAAAGCGTTTGCCATTGAGACTTAATGTTCTAGTAGGTCCAAACAGGTCCATGTGCAGAAGTTCATAGTGTTTAGTAGTACTTACCGGTGCTTTTGATTTGAAGGATTTCCTTGTTTGTTTTCCCTGTGCACATGCATCACAAAAATTCTCATTCTTATTAAAGGGGATTTCAGGAAGTTCACTTACCAATTTGAGCCTCATGATCTTGTGTAAAACGTTGTAACTTGCATGACCGAGCCTACGATGCCACAACGTAAGCTCATCCTGTTTGTTTGCTACAAGACACAAGTCATTATTCTCTGGATCATCTAAATCAACCATGTAGATGTTATTCACCCTTTTTCCAGAAAATTTTAGACTTCCTGTTTCCTTATCAATTATTTGACATGAATTAGTTTCAAAGACAACTTTATGACCTTTATCACATAATTGGCTTATACTAAGCAAATTGTGATGAAGGCCATTTACAAGCAACACATTGTCTATAGAGTTAGAGGCATACTTACCAACCTTACCTGAGACGATGATCTGGCCTTTGTTGTTGCCTCCAAAAATTACTTGACCTCCATCTTTCTCCACTAGCAGATAGAATTTTTCTTTATCGCCCGTCATGTGCCTCGAGTAGCCACTATCCTAGTACCATCTGTTTTGAACTTGGGCTGCTAGGCATTCCTGCACATGTGGATCAGACAAGAGATTTTGGTACCCAAATTACTTTGGGTCCCATTGTATCATTCATGCCAAACAATAAATGATTCGGAATCCAAACTTGTTTGATGTTTAATTTACTTGGTTTGTTCCGACATTCTTTTTCATTATGCCCAACTTTTTTACAGAAATTACATGATGAAGGTTTTTTCACAGCAATGGGCTTTTTACTTTGAGGATCATGCATGGTCATTTTGCCTTTTTGTTTCCTGGTCAACTTCCCTTTGGAGGCTGATTTCCTGTCCTATCGACAACCCTCATTGGGGCTGTTGACAGTTTTTGCAGTTTTGTTGGCAACGAGCTTCTTTTGTTTAGTTTGTTGTTGCTTGCCCTTGGCTTGGGTTTTATTGATGTTTGATGGGATTTGTTGGCTTGGGCTTGGGCTTGACTCAACAAAAGAAGTTATTAAGTTTTCTCCCACTTTCTTTTGCTTTGGAGGAAGATACCCAAGCCCATGCTTTGTAACAAAAATGTTTGTTCCTAGAATTGCATCAAGGTTTTGTTTCCCTTTAACAAACCTTGATAGATCTTCACTCTTTCCTTTTAAATTCTCTTCAGCCTTTTTCAAATTTTCTTTTACTTCAGAAAGTTCATCTTGAAGAGTTTTAAGGGAGTTGCTTAGATCATCTCTCTCTTTTTGAACTTCTTGAAGTTTCAGTTTCATGTCATCTAATTCCTCACAATGAGCTTTTTCATCAATCTTCATCATTTCTAGTTTTGTTTTCAAGGATGCAATTTCTTCATTATTGTTGGAGCTATGAACAAAAGAATTGTTTTTCTTTTTGAGTGCCATTATTTCTGACTTATACTCACAGAATTTTTCAAATAAAACAGTATAAGCTTTTTCCCATTCATCAATTGAATAATTTTCAAAGGAAGAATTTACCTCATTTGAGTCATCACTACTAGCCATGAGATAGTGGACTTCATCATCTCCAGAGGTAGCTTGACTGTTCTCGTCTTCGTCTTCATCACTCCAAGTAGCCATCATTGCCTTGGCTTTCTTGAATGTGAACTTCTCCTTTTTCAGCTTCTTTTTAAGCTTGGGGCACTCTCCACTCATGTGCCCTTGTTTCTTGCACTCATAACACACGACATCAGACTTTTTGTTAGAATCAGATTTGTAAGATTTGTTCAAAAAGTTTTTCTTTTGAAAAGGTTTGGAGTTACCTAATCCTCTCCTTTTGAGTTTTAGGAATTTTTTAAATTGCCTAGTGAGCATCGCCATCTCATCGCTCTCACTATCACTGGAGGTTTCAGGTTCATCACTTTCCTGTTGAGCATCCTTTTTAGACCGTGAGGAGTTTTTCTTAGACGCTTTTAAGGCAATTGTTTTTCTTGGGTTCTCTTCAGTTTCCTTTCTCTTGACATTAATCTTATATGTCATTAATGATCCAATCAGTTCATCCAGTTTCATTGTTGAGAGGTCTTTCGAATCCTCAATCACAGTGGCTTTGGTATTCCATGAGTATGGAAGAGACCGAAGTATCTTCCTCACCAAGTCACTCTCAGAGTATTCCTTTTTAAGACCTTTCAACCCATTTATTATCAGCATGAACCTAACAAACATGTCTGAGATGGTTTCATTGTTGTTCATCTTAAACATCTCATACTCAGAGACAAGCATGATTACCTTGGATTCTCTTACCTGTGACGTACCTTCGTATATCAGTTCGAGCTTGTCCCACATCTCTTTTGCTGATGTGCACATGGAGACCCTCGAATATTCCTTGGGGTGGACCGCACACTGTATCATGTTTAGGGCACTCTAGTTGAGTGTCCCTTTGGCAATCTGGTCCTTTGTCCAGTTATCTTCGTCTTCAGGAAAGACATATGGTCCTTTATGGACTATTTTCCATAGCTCGTAGTTCTGTGCTCTTAGAAACACCTGCATACGGTTTTTCCAATATGGATAGTCAGTGCCATTAAAGAAGGGTGGCCTGGTTACAGAGTGTCCCTCGGCCATGTATCCCTTACTAGATTCCATGAGATCAAGATTCTCCTAATCGTAAGATCAAACAAGTATGACTATAAATCGGAGAAACCTGTGCTCTGATACCAATTGAAAGATTGCGGAATTCCCTATGTATGGTAATCTAGAAGGGGGGTTGAATAGATTACTATCGATTAGAAGGACTTATCACCTTCTTTTCCCGAGAACACAAACTGTTGAAATAATAGGAGAGTCTAAATTAAGTGTAGATGTGTGTGCGACTTGACAATAGATAAAGAGCAAACTATCAAGCGTGTGTAGAGATGCCATGCCTACCAAACATCTAACGTAAATCCGTGCAAACCATAAGACACGAAGATTTTACGTGGTTCGGAGTACACAACTTGTGTATCCTACATCCACGGGCCACACACACATGCAGAATAACCTGCTTATGAGCTAGTTCATCAACTACAACTCACACACATGAGTTATCTGATGTGCAACCAAGATCAGATCAACTCACACACGTGAATCAAGCACAAGGACTGCTTGAGACACACAACACACACTCGTTTAAGCAAAAAAATGAAAGCAGAGAGAGTTCTGAATTGTAAGACAAATCCTGATGGAAGAACTCTTCTCGTGAACGTCTGGATGGACTTCAAGCCTTGTCTTGATGATCACAACTTGATGAAGATGCTTTAATCCATGACGTTCAAGCTTCACCTCCGCTGGGAAGATGTGTCTTCTTGGTTCTGGGCGGTAGGTTGAAGCAGAGCAGCAGAACAGAACTTCTCTTGAGAGCTTTTAGGGTTCCTGGTTGGGGGCTGCTTGTTGTGTTCGAAAATATCTCCAAAAGATACCTTTTATACGGGTGTTCAAGTATAGAGAGTCGTGATTTATGGAAACACCCATATAGGGATCATGAGCAGATCTCGTATCTAACATCTCGCTTCGTCTATGGACAGGTCTCATGTCATCTATCGACATGAGCTTGCATAGTTCCAACATTCAGTGGTCCTGGAGTTTCTGGAAAGCATTCACTGTATGAATCTGTCGACATGTGATCTGGTGTTGTCGACAGGGCTTATTTTTCCAGAAGGCTTGATATCTGAATGTATGGATCTGTCGACAGGAGCATCTGGGTCTGTCGACAGGTGTTCTTATTTTGTTCTTTTCTTGTCCTTTCTCTCTTGTTATGGTACAAGGTCTTGAATGGAATCTCACCTACATGAAGGAAGATGATTAGTGAGACATAATCAACACATTAGTGATCAAAGAAAATATTTGATTCAATTGCATCCACTTGTCATTGTCTCTTAGTTTTACACATTTGTCATACATCAATTTTGGTCCATTAAATGTTCATAATAAAAAACAAGGATATGTCATTAAACTTAGCATTGTCATAGACACTCCAAATGAGAACTCAACAACAAGCGTACGTGAGTCATGGACTCTGGAGTTGAGGGGAAAATGGTGGTTAGGACAGCGGCGTCGAGTCATTTGTAGAGCTCTCTTGGTTAGTCTGGGACACCGACGATGTCCGGAGTTCTACCCAGTGTATGCTAGCTAGTCCTTTTTCTCAATGCCTCACTCTTTGTGGCCCCAGAACCACCGAGAGAGACCAAGCATGGGACCATAGTCTGGCCAGACTACGGCAGTTACTGTTGTATACTTTGTGCTCCTACCTCCACTCTAACGAAACATGGAGGTTTGGACTTGGGTCGTGGATAAGATGTCAGTGGACGCACTTGACCGGTTGACTAGTGGTAGCATTTTCCATAGCTAGTGTCTCTTGTCCAGGAAGGGTTCGCTCTATCTATGTTGCCAGCCATGTGGTGGTCACAACGTGCAGTCGTACGGAGTTTTCGACCGTGGTGTCCTTCCGTATCGTTGCTAGTTAGTAGATTTGCTCCCGCACTTCCCCTTGTAGAGTAGAAGATATAACTGTTGTTATGTAATTCTTCCACCTGTTAGAGCCAGTAGGAGATTGGTAGTCCCTATTTAGCTTCTGTTGTGAAGCTCATCCCTTTATTTTCCAGGTGAGACTTCTCAACAGTGGCAGAGCACGTGTCGGGTGGAGGAGGCGGGGTGGTAGTCGTCGTCCCCACAGCTAGCAGTGGTTTCCCCCTTCAGTTGTACATCACCGTCGGGGTATGCCCCTAAGGGCTCTATTCTTCCCTTTTTACTTGTACTAGTTGTGTGTGTTGGGACTGTACCTAGAGCAATACGCTGCGGTCTCACACTTCTTTCTGCTTCTATGTGTGTGCTCCTAGTTAGCTATTGATGTTTATGTCCTTTACATATTTTTTTAGACTTGTGTTATTGCCCTTCTAGGTCTCCGGATCTGTGGGCGGCGATCGCAAAAATTGGGTCCTTGGCTTGGACCGAGGGTCAGGTTCTTGGGGTCGTTAGAGTTGGTATCAGAGTGAGAGTCTAACAGGACTTGTAGTGGATATAAACTGCAACAGGAAGTCCCAACTGTAGTACAAGTACACTGCTAGCCGCCCGAGTTAGTATTATTAACCTTGTTGGTTGTGTGTCGTGCAGGATATGGCTCCGTGCAGGCATGGGCAGGCCAGAGAGCTGATGGAGCAGCAAGGCAAGTCAGATATGCCCGCACAGGGGCAGGTTCAGGAGGATGTGTCAGCAGAGGAGTCTGTGGCACAACCTCAGGGGGCAGCGGGAGCAGCAGCATTGGGCAGGCAGTAGCAGCAGTGGTACCAACCCCCACCACAGCAGTATGCGGATTGGTTCCCCGTGGCTGAGTAGTTCTTCAGGACCCTGTACCAGGGAGCGTGGCAACCTGGGTAGGCAGCAGTGGGAGGTCAGCCTCCAGTACCTCCCCCAGCAGTACCAGAGTAGCAGGCAGATCCGCAAGTGGAGCAGTAAATAGTGATGATCAGTTTATCCCCATGTAATTTAAATAAATTACATATCTATTTTGGTGATTAACAAAACTATGATAAAGGTTACTAACATACCTTCTATGAAGTCTAAACACGGGAAATAAATCATGGGAAAACAAGCCAATCAGGTAAGTATTCATCACTACAACAGTAAGAGTTCAAAGCATCAATATTTGTCTAAGTACACATCGATTTCCACTATAGGTCATAACGATTCTTAATTTCATAACAAATTTTATACTTACAAGGATTCTATGTGTTAAATTGTTAAGTGATCGCAACGACTTGCCCTTACAATGATTTGTTAAGTGATCGCAACGATTTGCCCTCACAACGATTCGTTAAGTGATCGCAAAGACTTCCCTCACAATGATTCGTTAAGTGGTTCATAACGATTTGTTCTTGTAATTGCTTATAACGTCATAATGATTTGTACATCGATTTGTTTATGACTTTGTAATGATTTGATCACTAATGCATATAACAATTTGTGTATGCATCTGTTTACTCATTTGCATAACGATTTCATAAGTCATGCATATATCGATTTCATAGAATACAACGATTCGATTTTCAAACTAATCCTTGAAAATGTTGAAAAGTCAAAGTCTTCAAGTATATCTCTCTGATAGTTGTACATTTATTACGATAGTACGTATCTCTGCATGCATGCAGACAATATCTTCCATTATTGTATCTTCTCTATAAACATCTTTTAGAACAACAAAATGTCATTACTATTTTGATGAACATTCATTCTGACGTTGACTGATAACAAGAGATAGCCTAGATGTCTACTGTTCAAGCTTTAAATATGTGCAGGTCTCTGACAGTATCCGTCATACAACGTTGGACAAAATAGAAGCCAAAGAAGATTACAGAAGATCCTCTCTCTCTCTCTTTGTGTGCATGAAAGGATAAAGGACTGTTGACTAGAAGCTTCCAAGTGTCAAGCAGTCTAACGTACACTTATGCATAGAGACAACGGACACTTCAACGTTCGAATTTCAAAAGATGATATATGAAGTTCCTGAAGCATCAAGTAGCACAAGTGTGGTTGAACAACAAGATATAACGCCCTCAACCTTCTGCAAGTTTTTTAGTAAGCCAAGCAAAAACTCCCATCAGTCGTAGCTCTTGCTCTCTGTGCTAAGTTCAGATCTGCGAGAGAGCTTTTTGTTCTGAGAAGAGTCCTTGATTGTAGATCTCTTTCTTCTTAGTCATTGCTTCAGATCAAGCAGTGTTCTATAAGCTTGATCTAGGGGCATCATCTCTTTGATCACATTCCCTTGTGTTGTTCCCTTCTGTTGTGAAGGAAGACCTAGTGGGGTATCCAGGGTGCTGTTCCCTTCAGGCTGTGAAGGAAGACCTGGTGGGGTATCCAGGGTGTTGTTCCCTTCGGTTGAAGGAAGACTAGCTGGGGTGTTGGGTGTTGTAGTGTCCTTAAGGGGGACTGTACCCTTGTTAGTGAAATCCTGAGATATTGCTCAAGGACTAGACGTAGGACTCCTAAGGAGAGGAGATCCGAACCAGGATAATTCTTTGCGTCGTGTGATTGCTTTTCTGTGTTTGATCTTTCGATTCTCTAACACCAACAATCTACAAAGTGTGTGTTTTTGTGTGACTATTTTGTGAACAGGTTTTGAGTGTAAATAATATTTAAGAATCCCATTCACCCCCCCTCTGGGCTTGCTAGCTGGGCAACAAGTGGTATCAGAGCAAGTCTCTTCAACAAAGAAAAAGATCCGACGATCTGAAGAGAAAATATCAAAATGGCAGCTCAAGGAAACATTGAAGGTCAGTCTGTCAACCGATCTCCTCTCTTCGACGACGAAGACTACACATACTGGAAGACCAGAATGGAGTACTTCTTGCAAGGATTCGATTTTCAGATCTAGTCAATCATAGAAGAAGGAGATCTCGTTGTCCTAAACTCAAGGCCGAACTGGACAGATGATGATAGAAAGAAGATCTCCCTCAACTGCAAAGCTAAGAGTATCCTATGTTGTGCTCTTAGCAAGAAAGAGTTCAACAGAGTCTTAGCTTGCAAATCTGCAATGGAGATGTGGGAGAAGCTGAGAATCACCTATGAAGGGACTGATAAAGTCAAGGAAACTACGATAGACATTCTGGTGACACAATATGAAAGGTTCCAGATGCAGTCAGGAGAATCTATTACCCAAATGTTCAGCAGATTTACAGACATCACCAACGGGTTAGCAGGATTAGGAAAAAGCTATGAGATGGGAGACATGGTATGGAAAATTCTTAGATCCCTACCATCTTCTTGGACTCCCAAGGTAACAGCTTTAGAAGAAGCCAATGACTTGAAAAGGATGTCATTATAAAAGCTCATTGGGTCCCTCATGGCCCATGAGATAAACATGGAGAGATTAGGAGAATCATCCACTAGAAAGAAGCACGCAAATGCCCTCAAAGCAGCAGAAGGCAGCTCTGAGGAACAATCAGAAGATGAAGCCAGTAGTCAAGACAGTGAAGATGAAGAAGGAATGCTGTATAGAAGACTACAACGAATATTGGCTAAGAAAAAGAAGTATCAATATGACAGACGATACTTCAAAAAGGGAAAGGATTTTAAGAAACCTGAAGCAAAGGACATCAAGAAGAATGAACCAATTTGTTATGAGTGCAAGAAGCCTGAACACATCAAGGCAGAGTGTCCAAAGCTCAAGAAATCTGAATTCAAAAAGAATGACAGTTCAAGAAAGTTTGGAAGATATAAGAAGAAAGCCATGGCAGCAGCTTGGGACAACAGCAGTGACTCGGATTGTTGGGGATCGGATGGGTGGATGCATCAGATCTAGAAGGGGGGGTTGAATAGATCTAACACCAATTAACGCAGAAGCTTAAGCAATTAAAAATTACTTCGAATCAGAGATCAATTCACCCAAGCAATTTAACGATCTTAGGTGATTAGAGTGTGTGAGCAAATCATTTAGAAGTGTGAACGAAATCCCTATGCATGCATCTAGCGAGATACAAAGACAAACCACAACTGAAACCATTGCATAGAGGATTTCATAGGTGGTTCGGAAATCACCTCCAGTGACTCCTACATCCACCCATCACACAGTGAGGCCACACTACTCAAAACCTTGAGTACAACTCACACAGGAGCACGACCACTCCAAACACCCTTGAGCACGATGACTCAAGAAACACCTGGAGCACGACGACTCCAAACTAAGCACGACGGCTCAAAACAACAACCGGAGTACGACGACTCCAAATTGAGCACGACGGCTCAAACCACACAGTGAGTGCGACGACTCACAAACCAGAGCTCGACGGCTCACAGTACAAAAGCTAGATCAAACACAAAAGAGATCAGATCCTCTAGCAATGATCTGATTCAAGACAGTTTCGTACATAGAAATTTGTACAAAACATCATGCACAAATCTCATTGACGAAATAAAGAAGAACAAACTCAGAAATAAGGTAGATAGATGTAGAAAGAGTGTTCTTCGATGAAGAGGCCTTGCAGACACTTCAATTGAGGAGCCTTGATGGAAATCGATGGAGTTTCTCCTCAATTGGCGATGCTCTGCTTTGATGGCATCTGAAATGCCAGAAATCCTTCTTCACCTACGCCTCTTCAGTTGGATCTGCTCCCTTGCCTAGCACAGCAGGCTTCTCTCCAGGGATTCCCCTTGATTCCCTTGTCCTTCCTCTTAAAAGGATGGCTTGCAGCTTCTGGAGATGGAGACAGATCTGGAAAACCCCCTTTGGCCGCCAAAATGCTTCTTCTGGGAGTGTATGGGCTCTCTTGCCTTTAGGCTACAAGGAACATGGGTATTTATAGCCCCATATGTCCATAAAGTGCCTTGGGGTGCATAGGCACGGAACCCTAGGTCAAATCCCCTAAATCCCAAGCAGCCACGTGTACAAAGAAATTCACGATTTTGACTTTCAGCCAGAGTGTGTCGACCTGCCCTGATCTAGTGTCGACCTGCTGTCCAATTTCTGCAAAACTGTTCTTCTGGAAATTGGATCTAGTGTCGACCTGCCGTTCTGGAATCTGGGACTAGTGTCGACCTGCTTTGATCTAGTGTCGACCTGCTGTCCCAGTCTGGCAACTGGGTCTTCTGGAATCTGGGACTAGTGTCGACCTGCTTTGATCTAGTGTCGACACTACCAAGACAAAATGTGTGAACCTGAAAATTTAACACATAAACCATTAATACAAGATATTATCATTAAAATATGAGATATTAAACATCAAAAACATGTTGTTTAAGCATTATTGTGATATGTATAAAATGTATAACATGTTCAACATATCATCATCAAAATCACAACATGTCAAAATATCTCATCATTAAAATCACAATATGTCATCATCAATATCACAGTATGTCATCATCAAAATCAAGGTATGAGTGATGTTCATTGGATGTCATTAAATTACAACTTTAGGAAGTTCCAAAACACACTCAACCCAACAATCTCCCCCTTTTTAATGATGACAAAACATATGCACAATCTCCCAATATCTTGACTCCCTTGACTGCAATAATTCCCCCTTTGACCATATACAACCTTTGAACTTTCTCCCCATAAAGAACATTCTCCCCTTAGAAACTGTTACATTCTCCCCCTTTCAAGGAACTTTCTCCCCCTTTTTGACAGCATCAAAAAGATAGACAAGAGAGAGAGACACAATGATGGTCGGAGACCAAAAGATAAAAAGTGGGAAATGAAGGTTCAGAAATGATCAAAATAAGTGAGGCAAAGTGATATTGTCAAATGAGAGAAAAGATAATGTTTTTGTTATTGTGCAACAAAGTTTAATCACAAAGACACACTCAACACAAAGAATAGCAAATTATAATGAGCTGAATATAGTTAAAATAATGATGCAAATGTGAAGAAAAGTGACCTATATGAATGAGCAGAAATATTTAACAAGGATGTTAGGAGCTTTAAGTTTAACGCAATGTAAAATAATATATCTAAACTCAGTAGACATGAACTTAATTAAGGTCTTAAGCTTTTCTATCCTGTCTTTTTGATTTTCTTTCAATTTTAACTGGGAAAGAATACAAGAATAAATTAGTTAAATCTCAATTTTCAATGCAAGAGATCACATTGATCAGATGCAAGACCTCCTGATTACTCAGTGGTTTAACTTTCATTATTTTATACAGAGTTGAAAACTTTTATTTCCACTTTTTGACGCGAAACAAATCACTTATCAGGTGAAATGACCCGGTTACTCAGTGGTTCAAGAATTTGCATTGCTCTGTTTGTATCTTTCCAGATTGATCATTTTTCTTTTGATATTTAGCAGGAATATGTTTTCTTTGACCAGAAAAGTCATGACTACAAATTTAGAAAAAATATTCTTAACATGTGGTAAAAATAAAGCTTAAACATACACATGTGAAATATTAAAGCCACTCATGTGCCTACAAGTGTTTAGCAAATCATTTTAAAAACATTCAGTATTATGATTGCTTAACCTTGAATTGATACTGAATCTTTGAAATTAAACTAAATGCATAATGAGTTTAGTTTCAATGTCTTAATTCTCTCATAAGAAAATAGCACAAGAACTCAAAAAATTCTGATGATTTTGGGGTTCAAGATAGACAACTGTGGTGGGCTAATCCTGTTTGGGCCAGAGCCAAACGGGCCTCCACTAGAGAGAGAGAGGGAAGACGATCGCCGGTGAGGACGAGGACGTGCAAGACCAGAAGAGGATCAGGGGGGCCCGGTGAAGACCAGAGAAACCCTCCGATGCCTAAGTAAGTGGAGAGCTTACAAGGCAGGGGGTTTCGGAGTATGGGAGTGTGTTCGCGTGAGGAAGAGAACGTACCGTTGCATGGTATTGTAGCTGTATTTTTATAGGCGTCGGTGCCAGGGCCAACGTGCGTAACGTTGGTAGATCGTGCCTGAAAAGGCGCCATGATGGGCGCACATAACGGGAGGAGTTATGCGCTCAGGTGCCCGTTGGGCTGCCAGGCAGTTTGTGCCTCTTGATGGTGGAGGACATGGCTTGGGACGGTTACGACCGCTCCGTAAGCCAGAGTGCCTGCTCGGCACCCTTTGGACACACCTTCCGAGTAGGTGACCCACATGGGGGTCGAACATGCTGTTCGGTGATATTGAGGGTTGTTTCGCGCAGTAGGGTTACTGTCCCTGTTCGGAAGCCTTCCGCATTTGTTCGGTCGCGGAAGGACAGATGACCTGCTCGGGGTCATACCGCCACGAGGCTTGATAGCGTCCGATCAAGGTGGCGGTATCTTGGATATCTTCACACCGTCTTGGAAGGGACATGACCCGTTGGGATGGGGCCACGTCAGCTGATAGGGCACGCGAGGGCCGTAGTGGGCCATTATGGGCCTAGGTGGCCAGATTTGGCCACCACACTTGCCCCACACGCTCTCGAGTGGCTCGGTGAGACGAGCGCTTCGAGGGCGTCACTTCTGCATTTAATGCGATGGCTCGTTGCGGGGTGCCGCCGCTTGGAGCCTTGGCAGGCGGTTAATCCATCATGATGGGTGCAAAGTCGCGCCATGCCTGAGGTGCCGTCGTCGCGTTCGGATGGTCGCCAACGCTGTACCCGAAAAGGCACTTTCAAAAACGGGAAGGAGCGGCGTTTCTGGGCCCACCTCGAATTTCGTTCCCTCCTCTTTCCTTATAAGGAGGGGAAGAGACGAGGGCGGGAGCTACGCCTCCAAGAACCCTTCTAGCCTTGAAACTTTTGTGCTTCCTTGCCTTCTCCTGTTTCCCTCTTCTCCTTCATCCCCTTGCGCCGTCGCCGCCTCCTACGATCCTTCCAGCGATGGCGAGCAGAGGGAAGGCCGTTGCCGGAGCGAGCGGGGTGACCGTCGCGGCGTCCAGCGGACCACGGTGCCGTCACTACAGCGGGGTCCGCGAGCGCTTCAGGATTGGGGACGAATACGAAATCATCGACGCCAAGGAGAGTGACTCCATCCTGGTGAACAAATCAGGCTGTCTGATGCTCTCTGTGGATCACCTGGAGGCAGGCTTCCCGCTGCCGCTGCCGGAGGTGGCGAAGGCGCTCCTGAACTGCTGGGGCGTTTTGCCGATACAACTGACGCCAAACACCTGGAGATACATCTATATCTTCGGTGTTATCTGCAAGCTGAAAGAGATCCGAGGCTCGGCGGACATTTTCCGAGCTCATTTCAAGCTGTCTGCTTCGCGGGCGTCGGGAGCAGACATCTACTACGCCAAGCACCGAACAGACCGGATGCACATCGGCCTATCCAACAAGTACTCCAACAACAAGGGTTGGATGGACAAGCTACTTTTTGTGCGCCATCGGAGTGGTGCCGAGTGGGGATTCCCCACTGTCATTCGCTCGGCGCGGAGGGACAACTTTCCGAAGCTGATCCAGGATGAGGCGAGGGCATCGGACAAACTTCTCCGAGCAGGTGTTCGGAACGGAGAAGGATATGTGACCGAGTACATGCTCGTTAAGTACGAGCTCAGCAAACCATGGAGTAAGTATACTACCTCTTGTTTGTTTACTCTTAGGTTTGGTGACCTCATACTAACTTTTCTTCTTCTTGTTTTCTTTGTGCGCAGCGGCCGCAGAGCTGGAGGCCGGAAGGGATCAGGAGGCAAATGAAGAGTTTGCCGAACAGATCCCTGTGCTGGCGCACATGGCGTATGAAGGCGATGATGTCGCCGCCGTTGTCCGGGTTCCCTCTGCAGTGAGGGTTGGTGCCGCGGTGACAACGGCGCTCGTTGCTCCCTCGCCAACTGGGGGGCGCCCAGCCAAGGCACAGGCTCCTGAAAAGGGGCCTGGAAGGATTCGCCTGAAGAAGAAGGCCACCAAAGAGGTGGTTCCGGCTGGAGTTCGGGCCTCACCAGCGGAGGGTGGTGGAGCGAGCCGGCCTTCCGCTTCCGCAAAGAAGAGGCCGGTCCTGTTCGAAGAGAGCGCGGAGGAGGCGGAAGAACTCCGTGCTCAGAAGAGGAAAAAGACCGTCCCCGCTACCCCTCCGCGTGACGAGGAGGGGACCGAAGAAGAAGAAGAAGCGCAGTTGCTGCTGCGTAGAAGGAGTAGGGCCATGAAATCGGCCGATCAAGGAGTGCCACAAGTGGCCTCCGCAACGCGCCCCGAGGTCGCGCAGAAGATGGCGACCGAGCTGGGGCTCGTTTTTGTAAGCGAGGGGTCCGGGAGCCCCGCTGGAGGAGAGGCCAGGGGCTCCTCCTGCTCGAGGGATAGGGAGCCGTCCGGTGCTTCCAATGTTGGTGGTGCCGAGCACGGTGCTACCAGCAACACCGCTGAGGTTTCCTCTAGGAGGAGTGGAGAGATTGCAGCGTCTCCTGTTCGGAGGGAGGAGGACTGATGAGTGCGAGGCTGCCTTCACCGAGCTGAAGGCATATTTGGCAGCCCCTCCTGTTCTCTCAAAGCCTGTGCTCGGAGAACCTCTGTTCGTGTACCTTTCGGTCACCGAACACTCCATCAGTGCAGTCTTAATCAGAGAAGTTGGAGCGGCGCAGCATTTTGTATACTACATCAGCAGGGTCCTCCAAGAAGCTGAAAGGAGATACCCCAGAGCAGAAAAACTCGCCCTTGCTCTCGTCACAGCTGCTCGGAAGCCTAGGCCCTAGTTTCAGGCCCATTCCGTTACAGTTCTAACCGATCAGCCGCTGAAATCCATCCTCCAGCGGCCCGAGGCTTCCGACAGGTTGGTTAAGTGGGCGATAGAGCTTGGTGAGTTCGACATCAGCTTTCGACCGAGGATGGCGATCAAAGCACAGGCGTTAGCAGACTTTGTGGCGGAATGTACCCTTCCAGCCGAGCAGGATCCACCGTTGGCAGACGAGCCCCCATGGGAGCTTTATGTTGACGGATCCTCTTGTGTCACCGGAAGCGGGGCAGGTTTGGTCCTCACCTCCCCAGAGGGGTTAGAGTTCCAATACGCCCTCCGTTTCTGCTTTCCAGCCTCCAACAACGTCGCCGAATACGAAGCTTTACTGTCTGGTATTCGCATGGCTAGGCACCATGGGGCCATTCGGCTTAGAGTCTTTAGTGACTCCCAGCTGGTTGCCAGCCAGGTGAGCGGACAGTTCGGAGCAAGGGAACCTCGCATGGCTCAATACCTCCAACAGGTCAAGAGCCAGACAGAGGGCCTCGTATGCTTCAAAGTCATACATGTTCCACGGGAGCAGAATGTGCGAGCTGATGCAATGACAATTTCCACCCCTGCTGGAGTGATAGCTAGCATCGCGGTAGCTCCGGCGCTAGGCGCAGCTCCGTCCGAAGGGAAGGAGGTGATTCCTGCTGCAGGGGCCACTGAAAAAGTGGCTGCAACGACGGGGACGTCCAAAGAGGTTGTTGCTACCCTTGGGGGTATCCTGCCCCCCACGCCCCCCACCGAGGTGGTTGCTATTGTAAATGCAACCTCCAAGGTAGTCGAAGCTACTGGGGCGGATGCTGCGGGTGCTGGGGACGGTGTTCGAGCTGAAGAGTCCAAAGACGACCGAAGACCCCTTAGTGAAGCGTTGCAAAAGAAGCTTCCTGCAGACCCTTCGGTGGCGGCTCTGGAGGCGACCCTTCGTCGTATGGAGAGCGCACCCAGGGAGCTGCCCGCGAGTCCTACTGCTCTCACCTTGACCAACTAGCAAGGTGCCTGGACCTTCCTTCCGAGAAGACTCCGGAGAGGCCGGTGGAAGGTTACCATCCAAAGGGCCTAGATGATGAGGGCGTGAGCGATGTTGATCTGGAGGCGCTCTTGGATGGCATATCGAAGTCGCTGGGCACCCTCAAGGCTCTAGCTGTTCGGGGTCAGAAGCAGAAGTATCTCAATGAGGCACAGGTGGCTTTCTGTGAGGACCTCACCGCGAGGCATAAGGCTCGCGAGACGGCGCTGGAGGAGGAGGTGAAGAACCTCAAGGCCGCCCTCCAGGCTTCAGAGCTCGAGGCCACCTTGGTGCGAGCCGAGAAGGAGGCCTTAACCAAGGTGATAGTGGATGCGGGGGTCTGCGCCGTTGCTGACTATAAGGCCGGACCGGAGACTTGGAGCAGTATGGGGCCCGCTGGTACCGAGTGGGTCTCAATGCTGGGAAGGACCTTGGAGAGCGGCTTTCCTGGGTTGAACGCGCCCGAGAAGCCTTCGAGGCTGTTGTTCGGGAGTGCCGGCGTCGCACCCAGGACGCCCGCTTGGATGGTGTGCGGTTCGCACAATTCTAGTCCGGGCGGATGCCCCCTTTGGATGAAGGCGCCGATCCTTCACAGCAGGCCCCTTGATGCTCGTGCTCCTTGTTCTTCTTACGCTCTCCTTTTTGTAACCGCGGCCGAAAAGATCCCACTTGTAAAAAAAAACTTTTTGTGAATGAAGTCTTCTGTTCATGAGATTGTTCTGTAGCTTCACTTTCTCTATCTTCTTCCTTTTATGGTTGTTCCTGCTCGGATCGAAATCCGCTAGGCTCCGTAAGCATTGCATGTAAAATGCAGATCGTGGGGAACCGTAAAGGAGATTCCGATCAGGTGTATATGCTAAATGCTTGTGAAGCGACAGGAGTTGGGAGAAGAGAGGTAGGATGCTGGAAAGAAAAGGCTTTTATAAATGATAAGCCTTAAGGTTAGAAACATGCCAAGTCCTAGGTATGGGCTCGCCACTAGGAGTAGTTAGCTTATATGAGCCTTTTCCGAGGACGTGGGTGACCTGATAAGGTCCTTCCCATTTAATGGCAAGTTTGCCGACCGCTCTTCGGGGATCCGAAGCAGAACAGCGGCGCAGAACCAAATCTCCCACATTGAACCGCCTTTCCCGAACTCACGCATTATAGTACTGTGCGAGTCGTTGCTGATAGGAAACGAGGCGAATGCTGGCGTCGCTTTGTCGTTCGCCCAGCATGTCCATGTTTTCTCGAAGAGCACGATTATTGGCGGTTTCGTCGAAGTGGGTTGTTCGGATGGTTGGAAGGGCTACTTCCAGAGGTACAACTGCTTCCGAGCCGTAAGCCAGGTGGAAAGGTGTTTCCCCTGTAGCTACCCGAGCAGTTGTTCGATGACACCAAAGGACGTTTGGGAGCTCATCAATCCATGATCCACCTGTAGCCTCCACTCTTGTGCGGATCCCGTGCAGCAATGTTCGGTTGGCATTTTCAACCAAACCGTTAGCCTGGGGATGAGCCACAGAGGTGAAGTGGTTGTAGATCCCGAGCTCGGCGCACTTCTGCTTGAAGAAGGTGCTGTCAAACTGCTTCCCATTATCAGAGGTGATTACGTTCGGGACGCCAAACCTGCAGAGGAGGTTCTTCCATACGAACTTCCACGTGGCCTGTTCAGTAATTGTGGCAACGGGTTCGGCCTCGATCCACTTGGTGAAGTAATTGATGGCTACAAACAGAAATTTCTTCCGACCTTGGGTCTCTGGAAAGGGACCCAAGATATCAATGCCCCATCTGGCGAAAGGGCGCGGCTCGAATAGACTGTGAAGCTGTTCGGCTGGCTGCTTGATGAGTACCCCGAACTTTTGGCATTCTGGACATTTCCTGACGAAGGACATGCAATCCTTCTGAAGAGAAGGCCACCAGAATCCTGCTTGGATGATGCTGCGTGCTAGCGTTCTGCCCCCCAGGTGGCTTCCGCACAGCCCCTCGTGAACTTCTTCTGTGGCCGCAAGGGCCTCCTCAGGGTTGAGACAACGCAGAAGAGGTCTCGCAAGGGACCATCGATACAGCTTGCCTTCTACAAGGGTGAAATGCTGAGAGCGCATCCTGACTTTCCGAGCTTCGTCCTGTTCGGGCGGAAGCTCACCTCGGAGAAGGTACGCCAAGAGAGGGTCCACCCAACTTGGGGTTGGTGGGCCTATTTCTATGGCGGCTACATCAATCTCCGTGCTCGGCGAGGCGAGCTCTTCAATAAACACAGAGCGGGAAGGGGTGATGTCACCTGATGATGCCAATTTGGCCAGTGCATCAGCTCGCGCGTTCTGCTCCCGTGGAACATGTATGACTTCGAAGTATACGAGGCCCTCTGTCTGGCTCTTGACCTGTTGGAGGTATTGAGCCATGCGAGGTTCCCTTGCTCCGAACTGTCCGCTCACCTTGCTGGCAACCAGCTGGGAGTCACTAAAGACTCTAAGCCGAATGGCCCCACGGTGCCTAGCCATGCGAATACCGGACAGTAAAGCTTCGTATTCGGCGATGTTGTTGGAGGCTGGAAAGCGGAAACGGAGGGCGTATTGGAACTCTAACCCCTCTGGGGAGGTGAGGGCCAAACCTGCCCCGCTTCCGGTGACACAAGAGGATCCGTCAACATAAAGCTCCCATGGGGGCTCGTCTGCCAACGGTGGATCCTGCTCGGCCGAAAGGGTACATTCTGCCACGAAGTCTGCTAACGCCTGTGCTTTGATCGCCGTCCTCGGTCGAAAGCTGATGTCGAACTCACCAAGCTCTATCGCCCACTTAACCAACCTGTCGGAAGCCTCGGGCCGCTGGAGGATGGATTTCAGCGGCTGATCGGTTAGAACTGTAACGGAATGGACCTGAAAATAGGGCCTAAGCTTCCGAGCAGCTGTGACGAGAGCAAGGGCGAGTCTTTCTGCTCTGGGGTACCTCCTTTCAGCTTCTTGGAGGACCCTGCTGATGTAGTATACAGGATGCTGCACCGCTCCAACCTCTCTTATTAAGACTGCACTGATGGAGTGTTCGGTGACCGAAAGGTACACGAACAGAGGTTCTCTGAGCACAAGCTTTGAGAGAATAGGAGGGGCTGCCAATTATGCCTTCAGCTCGGTGAAGGCAGCCTCGCACTCATCAGTCCACCGTACTTGCCCCCTTGCTTCGAGGAGCTTTTAGGGCCTCGGAGCAACTTGAAGAAGTTAAAACTTCTTTCTGCTGCTCGGGACATGAACCGGTTCAGTGCCGCAAGACGCCCCGTCAGGCGTTGGACGTCGTGCACTGTCTTTGGACTGCTCATCCCAAGCACGGCTTGGATTTTTTCCGGGTTCGCCTCTATTCCCCTATTGGATACGAGGAACCCGAGGAACTTACCCGACCGAACACCAAACGCGCACTTGGCAGGATTCAGCTTCATATTATACCTTCGTAGAGTTGCGAAAGTTTTCTGGAGGTCGGAAATGTGGTCAGTACTCGGAAGTGTCTTGACTAGCATGTCATCAACATAGACCTCCATGTTGCGCCCGATCTGCTGCTCGATCATCTTGTTGACCAGCCGCTGGTAAGTGGCGCCTGCATTCTTCAGACCAAAAGTAGCATCCACCAGCTGATCAATGCGTGGCAGAGGGAAGTTATCCTTGGGCGTTGCCTTATTGAGATCTTTGTAATCCACGCACACACGCCATTTGCCGTTGGCCTTGCGCACGAGGACCACGTTGGAGATCCATCTTGGATATTGGGCTTCTCGGAGCAGCCCAACAGTTCAGCTTTTGACCACGTGATCCTGAATCACGGTCTGCCGTTCTCGGTTCACAGGTCGTCTCCTTTGCTGAACTGGTGGGATCCGGGGATCCAACCGGAGGCGATGCACCATGACCTCTGGGGGGTTGCCTAGGAGCCCGTCATCAGACCAGGCGAACACGTCCAAATTGGCCAACAGGAAGGCTGTGTAGCGCTGCTGCTCGGCCTCTGTCAACAAGGCGCCAATGTACAAGACGTGTTCATGGTCATCGTCCACCTGGATGGGGATTAAATCTTCCGCAGGCGTCCCTCGGCTGGTGGAGGGCTGATCGGAGGTTGAAGGAGTTGTATCAGCGAGTGGTTGCTTGTCCCTTAAGGAGAGGACATAGCAACGGCGAGACTCGCGCTGACACCCGAGCACTTCGCCCACTCCGCTCGGAGTAGGAAACTTCATCTTCTGATGGAGTGACGAAGGTACTGCTTTGATGCGTCCGATCAGACCTCTGCCAAGGATAGCATTGTATCCAGGCATGTTGTTGATGACCAGGAAGTCAACAATTTTGGTCACAGCCTTAGGAGCCATTCCCAAGGTGATCGGAAGGCAAACCCTTCCCATGGGCTGGACCGAAACTCCCGAAAAGCCGAACAGTGGCGAGTTTACAGGGGTGAGTTGATCGGTTCGCAGGCCCATGAGGACAAAACAGTCATAAGCCAAGACATCGGGGGCACTTCCATTATCTACCAGAATCCGGCGCACATTACAGTGGTTGATGGTGGCCGAAATGACCAATGCATCAGTGTGTGGGGTCGTAACCCCTACAAGATCTTCATCCGAGAAGGTTATAGCCTCCTCGGGCTGTGCGCGTGCAGGACTGGCAGGATATGGAGCCGGCCGAGGTGCCGAAGGCCTATCTACGACATGCACTAACCTTGCGTAGTCGCGTCGGCTTCGAGTGCTTTCTCCGCCCGCGCCGAAGCCTTCCGCGATCATGTTGATCTCCTGCCCATTGGGCTCGTTGTTGATCGGCTGCTCGGGAGTGCAGTCTCAGCGTCGGGGGCGCTCTTCGTTCCGGTGCACGAACCGTCCAAGATAGCCGCGCTTGATAAGGTCTTCAATTTCGTCCTTAAGCTGGCGGCAATGAAAGCGACAGTATTTATTTTGATCGCGCTTCCGGGGGTCGGAGCGCATTCTTTGTGGCCACCGAACAAATGCTTCATTCCTGATCTCTTCCAGGATCTGTTCGGGTGCCACGGTGAGGGGGGTGTAGTTGGTGAAGGGGCGCGGACGGCGCGGAGAATCGCCATTGCGCCGTCCCTTCTTCCGATCTCGGTCGGAACCATTTTCGGAAGGCCACTTCTTGTCCGACTGCTCCCCCTGCTCGGCCCTGCTCGCCGCCAAGCTCTCCTCGCAAGCAGCGTGGCGCTATGCGATGGAGAGTAGTTCGGCAAGGGTGGCGGGCTGCTGGACGCCGAGGGTCCTCTGCAAGAAGCCGTCACGAGTGCCCTGGATGAGGGCACTGGTTGCCAGAGGGACGTTCATGCGCGAGATGTGAAGCGCCTCTGTTCGGAACCTCTTGACGAAGTCCCAGAGTGCCTCGCTTTTCTTCTGGCGCACAGCCAGAAGAGAAGCCGCCGTTCGCGGCTGCGACCTTCCGCCAAGGAAGTTGTCTCTGAAGGACTTCTTCAGTTGGCGGAAGGAGGTGATGGAGCCCGCAGGGAGGCTTTCAAACCAGGCCCTGGCGGTCTCCTTGATTGTTGCAGGGAAGGCCCTGTACTTAGCCGCGTCTGATGCTTCGTGGAACACCATGTGCGACTCGAAGCCGTGGATGTGGTCGGCCGGGTCGGTTGTGCCGTCGTAGGGCGCGATGGTGGGTAGAGGGAGCTTGGAGGAGACCTGGGCATCCAGGATCTCCCTGCTGAATGGGGAGCGGAAGTCCAAGTCATCCTCCGCTGGAGCCTTCCCCTCCGCACGTTGAACCATCACGTCCATCCGGCGTTCGAGGTCGACCACACGCCTTAGGCGCCTGGCGAGCTCCTGCTCGGAGTTGTCGGGGCCCCCTCGTCCAGAGGCGTGGGAGTTGCCTCCCACGACTGATCGTGGCGGACGGGGGGAGACGATAGAGCGGCGGGGCGAGCCCCCGCGGCGCTCTGGTGCCCGCTCCTCCGACGGGGCCCGGTGGGACCGGCGCGGCGACTCCGCCTGCTGCTCCTGAGGCATCGGGGGGACGCGGGAGCGGCGATGCGATGATTCCGCCTGCCGCTCGCATGGCAGGGAAACCGCCGGGGCTGCTGCTCCCGCCAACTGGGCCTTCAGGGCAAGGCAGACGCCCGTCAACTGCTGCATTTGCCCCCGAAGCTCTGCTACTTCGAGGGCAGTTGCGGGTGCGGCAGTCGTTGGTGCTGTGACGTCGTGATTTGCGCCAGCGGGGGCGATGGCGACGTCACCAGGGGGGGATCGGCGACGGGAGTCCCCTCGCGACTGGCGGGACCTCGTCGCCCTGCTTCCTACGTTCTGGTATGAGGATCGTCCTCGAGCCATGGCAGCGTCGTTCCCACAGACGGCGCCAAATGTGGTGGGCTAATCCTGTTTGGGCTGGAGCCAAACGGGCCTCCACTAGAGAGAGAGAGGGAAGATGATCGCCGGTGAGGATGAGGACCTGCAAGACCAGAAGAGGATCAGGGGGGCCCGGTGAAGACCGGGGAAACCCTCTGATGCCTAAGTCAGTGGAGAGCTTACAAGGCAAGGGGTTTCGGAGTATGGGAGTGTGTTCGCGTGAGGAAGAGAACGTACCGTTGCATGGTACTGTACCTGTATTTTTATAGGCGTCGGTGCCAGGGCCAACGTGCGTAACGTTGGTAGATCGTGCCTGAAAAGGCGCCATGATGGGTGCACATAACGAGAGGAGTTATGCGCACAGGTGCCCGTTGGGCTGCCAGGCAGTTCTTGCCTCTTGATGGTGGAGGACGTGGCCTCGGACGGTTACGACCGCTCCGTAAGCCAGAGAGCCTGCTCAGCACCCTTTGGACACACCTTTCGAGCAGGTGACCCACATGGGGGTCGAACATGCTGTTCGGTGATATTGAGGGTTGTTCCGCGCAGCAGGGTTACTGTCCCTGTTCGGAAGCCTTCCGCAGTTGTTCGGTCGCGGAAGGACAGATGACCTGCTCGGGGTCATACCGCCACGAGGCTTGACAGCATCCGATCAAGGTGGCGGTATCTTGGAGATCTTCACACCATCTTGGAAGGGACGTGACCCGTTGGGATGGGGCCACGTCAGCTGATAGGGCACGCGAGGGCCGTAGTGGGCCATCATGGGCCTAGGTGGCCAGCTTTGGCCACCACAACAACAATTGTCAAGAGAAATTAGTGAAGAATAGACAATAACTCCCCCTCAACAAATACTCCCCCTCAACAATTGCATAAAGGAATCTTGATACTTGGCGGAGACATATACTCACGCATAGTGAAAGTGTCCAGACAAGCTTAACTTGTCTTTCTTCAAATCACTATTTGATATACCAAGAATACCAATGCAATGTGAGAGTGAGGAATTTATGAGCAAGAATATTTGTCAACAAACTGAATGGGAGTTGATGATGAATCAGATATGACAAAATATTTTTCCAGCAAATTTCTCCAGCATTTCACTCAAAGATTCTTTCGAATTCACTCCCCCATAAGATATGCATGATATGAAATGATCATTTAAGCAATTCAGATATGTTCATTCCAAGCAATTTGCACAGAAAGAGTATGAACATGATCAAACATATTTCAACAGGCAATTTATTGAAGAAGAAGAGTTTTGCAAAGACTCAAAATAAAGTTTTTGAGATTTTCATTTTGCTTGATGACCTTTATGCAGAAAATACTATTGATACTTGGCGGAGAATTTTTCTCACGCATGATGATAGTTTCCAGACAAGCCTAACTTGTCCTTTCACATTTCACCATTTGATATACCACATAGTCACTGCAAAAAGAGTCAATTACACTTTATTTTTAGCATGAAATTCATTGCATTCATTGAAAACATTTTTGCACTTTTTCAAATTTACTCCCCCTTAATATGTGCATGGAATGAAAAAGCTAGCAAGCAATTCACACGTGATTATGCACACCATTAGCTTTAAGCATAACATGACTTTTGGTACTTGGCAGAGTATTTTACTCACGCATAATGATAGTTTCCAAACAAGCATAACTTGTTTTTCCACATGTCATCATTTGATATACCAAAAAGTCAAATCAGTTGGCATGCACACAGAATCATGGTCATAGTTAAGCAAGCATGATAACACAAGCATGATTCCAATTGTTATGACATAAAGTTCATTGTTGGGAGTAGCATTGAAACACATTTCTCATTAATCAGATAAAAATTAAACATTCATTTCAATTCAAGCAATTCAAATTTGAAATGATAAAGAAATTTTACCTGAATAGTCTTCATTTCTTTCTCAAAGATTTTACCTGTGTTCTCCAATCATTTCTAGTCTTGCATAGCCAATATCTTGAATCCATTTACAATGTATGGCTGCAAGACTCCTTAGCTTGCTGATCAAGCTAGTTTTGGGACCCACACTTGCTTGAGTCCTGGTGAGCTTTTCATTTTCTTTCATTCTCTTCACTTACTTTCCTTGTAGCCTTAGTCATTAAGCCTTCATCTTTAGCCTTCATCTTGAAATTGACTACAAGGATTCCTACATCCAGCATTCAAGCAGCACATTTCAGAACCCAAACTTGTTTGGGTCCTAAGGTTCTTCCATGAGTTTGCAACAATGATTTTTGAATCCAAAAAGATTTTATATTGGGTGCATTTTGCTGAAGACTGGGAACACTAGAATCTTGGTTTCTAATCTTAGAGTTATTGGTATAGAATGCACCACTGACATACTGAACATTTTGTTTTCTATTTTTTAGATTTTTATCATGGAGATTTTTAACATGGAATTTAGAAGAAATCTTTTGTGCAACAGTTCCTTTTTCATGTACATAGAATTTCTGAGTGTTTTCAGCATGAACATTATCTTTATTTTTATGTACATTAATATGAAACATGGGAGCATGCACAAGATTATCAATTCTATGCCAACATTCCCTAGAAGTATGCCCAAATTTATGACATGTGAAGCACTGGACTGATTTGACATATTTATGGAAATGTTGATCTTTATTCCAGCAATTTTTGGCAAGATGACCAAGTTTATTACAATTAAAGCAAATGATGTCATTTCTTACCAAGTACTTACCTTGACATGTGTGCATTTGCTGGAACCTCCTTTTCATGTGAGGAGGCTTACCATGAGGAGAAGAATGTACCTCTTTGTATCTCTTGGTATGATGTGAATTTGGAATTTGCCTTAGAGCTTTTTGGACTGATGGAGGAAGTAGATGACTCTTCTTGACAGTAGCATTCTTCTTTTTCCCTGTCTGTTTTTGAACAAGAACTTTCACAAGTTTTCCATTAGAATTAGCAGAGTTCTTGTTTGCAGCAGCTTTAACAATTGTTATTGTGGTTTTCTTTTCATTTTTCTTAGTTTTCACAGAAGCAATACTTGTGTTTGTAGTGTTCTTCAATTCATGTTGAAGCTTCTGTTTTTCAGCTCTTAATGCAACAACTTCTTTTTCTGAATTTTGAAGTTTATTTAGCATGACATTTAAACCATTTTTCATCTTGTTCTTTTCAGTTTCAAGTTGAGCAATTTGTTTTTCCAAATTAGAAATTTTATTACTTAAATTGCTACAATCATTGGTCAAAGGTTTGTCGTGCAGCAAGCATTCAATCTTCCTTTTTAGATGATGATTTTCTTAAACAAGTTGTTTGCATCTCTCATTTATTTGATGATCATGAGCCATGTTAGAAATCTGTTTGTTTAATTGATCATTATCAAATTTGAAGTTTTCATTGAGATCAATCAATTTTTCATTTTCATTTTCCAGATCAATAACTTTTGATTTCAATAGCTCATGGTTTTCTTTCAATCCATTCAGTTTAGTTTCACAGATTTGGACTTCATCTTCCAAATTCTCTTTCTCATAATTTAATTTTTCAAATTCTCATTTTCTTCTGAAAAATCTTTATCATTGTTCTAGAGCAATTCAAGTGTCTTTGTTAAATTTTCAATTTCTTTATGGCAATGTTTTAAATTCTTTTTCAAATCTTTATTCTTAGTGTTCAGCTTTGCATTAAGATTTTGTATCTTCTCACAGAACTCAACCAATTCAGCATAAGACATTCCTTCATCTGCATCAGAATCAGAATTAGAATTCATAAATAGATCTGGAATTGATTTACCTGATCTTGTAGACCCATTTGAACTCTTGTTTTCTTGAGAGGATGCAGAATGCTCTGAGCTCTTGGAATGTGCAGTTAGAGCCAAAGTCTTTTGAATTGTTGATTTTTGGATACATTGAAGCTCTTCTCTGCCATTAAGTGCTTGTGAATCTCTTTTGCTCCTTTTCTTTGTGAATCATTTCCATCACTGTTGTTGGCCATAAAACATAACTCCTCATTTGCTGAACTTGAAGAGTTTTCTTCTTCATCCTCACTTTGGTCTTCATCCGACCAAGTTGCAATCATGGCTTTTGGCTTCTTCAATTTGTTGTTCTTCTCACATTTGTCCTTTTTGATCTCAGGACACTCACTTTTCATGTGTCCTCTCTTGTTGTACCTGTAGCAAACAATATCTTCATTAGTTTTTTGATTTTTACTAGCATTAAAATTTGAAGAAAGAGCATTCCTTTTACTAGAAGAATATTTTTTCTTTCCATTGAATTTTCCTCTTCTTGATTTTAAAAATTTTCTGAATTGTCTAGTCATGATGTCAAGTTCATCCTCATTAGACTCAGACTCATCAGAACTTGATGTTTCTTGATCTTTCTCTTTGTTGCTTGATGAAGCCTTAAGTGCTACTGGTTTAGCCTTAAGCATATGTTCTTCATTTCTCTTTAGATTTATTTCATAAGTCATTAAAGATCCTATACGTTCATCCAAAGAGATTTTGGATAAATCCTTAGAATCATCAATCACTGTAGCCTTTGTGTGCCAAACAGATGATAGAGAGCGCAATGTTTTTCTTACCAGATCAGTATCAGTGTATTCCTTACCTAATGCCTTCAGACCATTGACAATTATCATAAACCTAGCAAACATTTCAGAAATCGATTCATCAGATTTCATCATAAACAATTCATATTCAGAAACAAGTATGTTTCTTTGATTTCCTTAACTTGAGATGTTCCCTCATACATTAATTCAAGTTTATCCCACATTTCTTTAGCAGATTTACACATGGATATTCTTGAATATATCTTTAGGGTGGACTGCACACTGAAGCATGTTCATGGCACTGTAATTAAGAGTAGCTTTCCTAATCTGCTCTCTAGTCCAATTTTCCTCATCTCCCAGATTTTCATAAGGACCCACTTCAACAATCCTCCAGATTTCATAGTTTTGGGCCCTAAGAAAAACTTGCATGCAATTTTTCCAGTATGAATAATCAGACCCATCAAAATATGGTGGTCTATTAATGGAATGGCCTTCAGCTACAAATCCTCGAGAATCCATCAATTAGAATTAAATGGAGAAAGAGCAAGCAAACAATTCAAGCAATTAATACAGATATCAAACAGAAGCAATCAAATCATATCAGAGACAGACATTAACCCGCTCTGATACCAATTGTTGGGGATCGGATGGGTGGATGGATCAGATCTAGAAGGGGGGGTTGAATAGATCTAACACCAATTAACGCCGAAGCTTAAGCAACTAAAAATTACTTCGAATCAGAGATCAATTCACCCAAGCAATTTAACGATCTGAAGTGATTAGAGTGTGTGAGCAAATCATTTAGAAGTGTGAACGAAATCCCTATGCATGCATCTAGCGAGATACAAAGACAAACCACAATTCAAACCATTGCACAGAGGATTTTTTAGGTGGTTCGGAAATCACCTCCAGTGACTCCTACATCCACCCCTCACACAGTGAGGCCACACTACTCAAAACCTTGAGTAAAACTCACACAGGAGCACGACGACTCCAAACACCCTTGAGCACAACGACTCAAGAAACATCTGGAGCACGACGACTCCAAACTGAGCACGACGGCTCAAAACAACAACCGGAGTACGACGACTCCAAATTGAGCACGACGGCTCAAACCACACAGTGAGTGCGACGACTCACAAACCAGAGCTCGACAGCTCACAGTACAAAAGTTAGATCAAACACAAAAGAGATCAGATCCTGTAGCAATGATCTGATTCAAGACAGTTTCGTACATAGAAATTTGTACAGAACTTCATGCACAAATCTCATTGATGAAATAAAGAAGAACAAACTCAGAAATAAGGCAAATAGATGTAGAAAGAGTGTTCTTCGATGAAGAGGCCTTGCAGACGCTTCAATTGAGTAGCCTTGATGGAAATTGATGGATTTTCTCCTCAATTGGTGATGCTCTACTTTAATGGCATCTGAAATGCCAGAAATCCTTCTTCTCCTACGCCTCTTCAGTTGGATCTGCTCCCTTGCCTAGCACAGCAGGCTTCTCTCCAGGGATTCCCCTTGATTCCCTTGTCCTTCCTCTTAAAAGGATGGCTTGCAGCTTCTGGAGATGGAGACAGATCTGGAAAACCCCCTTTGGCCGCCAAAATGCTTCTTCTGGAAGTGTATGTAACGCCCCTCTTAGACCCAGTATAGTTACACCAACTCACATTGGATCTAATAGAGGTATTACAGTGGAACGAATCCAACAATTACAATACAGGTTGAAATATACACAAATCACTATTCAATTCTAATAATAATTGACAGAATATGGAATTAAACACTTGCAATCAGCATTTATTCAAATGTAAATCTAATGCATAAACAGGTAGCAATGGTCAAAAGTTTATTACATTTCAATGATCAGTTGCATAAAGGAAATTACATAAGATCCTCACAACAAGATTCACTCTAAAACTCTCTATGCCAAGCTAAGTCTCCACATCCTCCCGCTTTTAGTCAGTTTGCACTAACTCCTCCGTATCCTCTGGCTCTCCTGAAATGTTAGGCAAGTATGAGTCTACAAGACCCAGCAAATCACATGAAAGACAGTTCAAGATATTAATAGTATATTAGTTTTAAAACATGGTAGTACATTAGCATTCCATTCATTGATATCATATACTTTTCTTACTACAGTTCTAAGTCCATTGGCAATCATTCATTTCATAGTGATTCTAACTATTAAGGAAATAAAACATGTTTCGCATGTAACATGGAATTTCTTATTCATGGAATCTATTCGATGTCATGTGACCTACAACAATTCTCATGTATCAATTTCTCATTTATACATGCACTATTCTTTTACACAACAATTTTCATGTAGTAATATTAAACATTGACATGTAGCATGAAATCCTTTGAACAAGTTCACATGTAGGAATGTAAACATATAACATGTAGTATGTAGCATGTAGAACAGGTAGACATGTAACTTGTAGCATGTAACATGTAGCATGTAGACATATAACTTGTAGCCTGTGATCATTTTCATATAGTTGCCAAGACATAGCCCACACTAAATTAGAGATCAGTAGTCATTTAACATTCACTTATCACCTAGGCAATGCGGTGATGAAGTCATAGTATTTGCGCAAAACCGGTGAAAGTCCTTCCCACCTTGACCAGTAGAACAAGTCTACCTCCAGGATTTCAATCCGTTGCCCATGGATTCATTTATTTACATGTAGGTGAACCATTACCATAGGGGCATCTATGGTGTAGTTCCTTGTAGGAATCTCTAAGATAGCAATGTCTTATTGGCATCATTGTTATAATGCGTACACTAACATGTATAATATATAATGACATTTCATTTCATATTATTTCTACACGTGTTAATGCAATATTTCAAAATAAACACTTTCAGTTCTAAAATTCTATTTACTGTACAACAGATCCCTATCATGATACTAATATTCATTTTTGCATTACATTCATATTTATTCAATTCTATGTGTATTATATTGTTCAGAAATTCATAACAGGACGTACACATGTATGAAAATTTTGAAATTTTTACAGAAATTCGTAATCAGGAATTACAATGCACATGCCAAATTTCATAATTTTCTGATTTCTACAACTATTTTTCATGAAATTAACTCTATTGATTCAACTAACTAACATGGTTTAATAATGAGAAAAGCTTACAAATTTCATATGGAACATGGATTACTGACGTATTATATCTATTGCAGTAATTTAAACATGAATCAACATGCTCTCTTTTAAATCATTGTACTTATCTTTTACTAATTTAACCTTGATCGTTGCCATGTAATTATGCAAGTTCATCAATACATATAAATAACCTGTACGTTATAGCTATAGACAGTCCATAACAATAACATGCTCTAATATTACATGGCTGAAACGCATACATTCATAAATTATACATTTAAACAAATTCACTCAGATTTCTGGAAATACATGATTCTGTTAAACTTGACATCAATCGGTATGACGTTTACTGTAGTAGACGTCTACATACGATGTCGTCAAGTAATTATAGACGGCGGCACATAGCGCCGTTAACACAAACAGATGGTGGCACATAGCGCCGTTTACATATAGTAAGGACAGAAAATACATATAATTCGGATGAACTAAACGGCAGTCGATATTGCCGTTTACATGTTATAGACGACAATATCCCTGGACGTCTAGTTCTAAGACACAGAAAACACAGAAAACCTACATGCAATAACGGCGTTTCTAACCCTTCCCGTAGGTTGTTTACATGCTTTAAAAATACAGAAAAATGTTAAATACATAGTATAACATATCCTAAACTAGTCCCCCATGCAACTTGCCTTAATCCCTCCTGATGGAGTGTCGAATCCGAGCTCGAAGAAGCCCATCTCGCCAGGGAGACAGTTCTTCCTTCTGTCTTCAAGCAATCCAAAACCTCCTCCGATGTAGTTCCTCTGCCTGGATGAGCCTTTGGTTATGAAGTCCTATGCATCTCCTCGGTGTAGAAGGCTCCGAACTGCACGAACAAGTACCGGATCGCTTTGCAAAATCCCTTCCTCGGCCCTCCTTCTCTCCTCCAGAACCAAAGCAAAACCCCCTTTCTACCTGCGAGATCTGGTCTTATAAAGACCGCACAAAGCAAAGGCCAAACCTAATCCTGACCCTCGGATCTAAACGCATCGGATCAGCTCATTAAAACCTTCCTGAAATGGCCGATTTCCTTAATCCAGAACGGAAAGCTCAAAAACAGGCAAGTCAGTTTAACGTCAACATAGGTTGCCGTCTTACCCAATATAAACGTCCATCGATGATGTCGTTTATAGTCTTGCCCATAATTAAATAATTCAGAAAAATTACTAAACGTCAATACCTGTTGTCGTTAACATCATATAAACGGCATACGATATTACCGCTTACAAGTCTTAATGTCAAATGATCTTGACGCCTAGTTCTTACACACAACAGCATTCAAAATATGTAGAAATAAATAAACAATGTACAGAATAAATTCAAGAAAATTCTAGGGTACCACATCCTCTCTCCCTAAAAATAATCTTCGTCCTCGAAGATTGAGTTAAGTTACTCACCGAACAAGGACGGATAAAGCTTCTTCATTCTTTCTTCAAGCTCCCACGTTGCCTCTTCATGTGAGAAGTTCTTCCATAGAATCTTCACAAATGGAATGGACTTTGATCTTAATTCTTGCACCTTCCTGTCCAGAATCTCCACAGGTTGCTCAGAATAAGATAAATCTGGCTGCAACTGAATCGGCTCATAACTGATCACATGACCCGGATCTCTAACATACTGCCTCAACATGGATACATGAAATACTAGATGCACCGCTGCTAAAGATGGTGGCAAAGCTAACTGGTATGCCACATTCCCGATCTTCTTCAGAATTTCAAAGGGTCCAATGAATCTCGGGTTCAGCTTACCCCTCTTTCCGAATCTTACTACACCTCTGGTTGGCGAAACCTTAAGGAAAACATGGTCTCCAACCTCGAATGCCAAATCCTTCCTTCTTGCATCGGCATAACTCTTTTGACGATCTTGAGCCGCATTTATTCTTTGCACAATCATCTGAATCTTTTCTGAAGTCTCTTGCACTACTTCAAGTCCAACCAGATGTCGATCTCTTGACTCCTCCCAACACAATGGGGATCTACAGGGTCTCCCGTACAAAGCTTCGAAAGGTGCCATACCTATGCTCGAATGGAAACTATTATTATAAGCAAATTCCACAAGAGATAGATGGCGCTCCCAATCACCTTTCCATTCTAAAACACAAGCTCGAAGCATATCTTCCAACGTCTGAATAGTCCTCTCGGACTGTCCATCCGTTTGCGGATGAAATGTCGAACTCAACTTCAACTGACTGCCAAAAGCTTGCTGCAAACTCTGCCAAAACCTGGAAGTGAATCTCGGATCACGATCTGAGATAATCGACTTCGGAATCCCATGAAGCTTCACAATACTATTAATATACAGTCTGGCCAAGCTCTCAACGGACTGCTTCTTCTTCATGGCAAGGAAATGAGCACTCTTCGAAAATCTATCAACGATCACCCAAATGGAATCATTTCCTCTAGCCGATCTAGGCAATCCGGATACAAAGTCCATTGTCACTTGCTCCCACTTCCACTGAGGGATATCTAACCTCTGCATCAAACCTGAAGGTCGTTGACGCTCCGCTTTCACTTGCTGACAAATCAGACACTTCGCCACAACATCAGCCACATCTCGCTTCATGCTAGACCACCAGAAAGAACGCTTCAGATCCTTATGCATCTTCCCACTGCCTGGGTGAATAGAGAACTGAGATCTATGTGCCTCCTCCAAAATTTCCTTTCTCAGATTAACATTATTAGGGACACATACCCTAAGATTCAAACGAATCACATCATCTTCATCTCTGGTAATTCCGCTCTTTCCAACCAACTCCTGCAACAATGGATCATCTTTCTGCAACGCAAAGACCCGATCAAGAATAGAAGATCTCAAAGACAACTACGCCATGAACAAGTTACACAATTGAGGTTCTAAAATAGACAAAGAACTTGAAGCGTCATCTAGCATCTTCCATTCCTGCCTCATCATCTGCCTTTTCCTGCTCAACGCATTTGCCACTACATTGGCCTCCCCTAGATGGTAAGACAGTTCAAAATCATAGTCTTTCATGAATTCTATCCACCTCCGCTGCCTCAGATTCAACTCCTTCTGCGAGAACAAGTATTTGAGACTCTTGTGGTCTGAGAAGAGCTCAAATCTAACTCCATATAGATAGTGCCTCCAAATTTTCAAAGCATAGACCACAACTGCTAACTCCAAGTCATGGGTCGGGTAGTTGCGCTCATGCTCCTTAAGTTGCCTAGAAGCATACGCCACAACTCGGCCACCCTGCATCAGAACACAACCAAGCCCAATCTTCGAAGCATCTGTGTAGATAGAAAAAGAATCTACATCATTGGGCAAAACAAGCACTGGCGCTGAGGTCAGACGAGCCTTTAATTCCTGGAATGCCTTTTCACAAGCCTCTGACCACTCAAACTTGACTCCTTTCCTTGTCAACCTCGTCAAAGTCGCCGCGATAGATGAAAACCCTTCGATGAATCTCCTATAGTAGACAGCCAAGCCGAGAAAACTCCTAATGTCAGCTGAAGATCTCGGTGTTTCCCAATCAAGAACAGCTTCCACCTTAGCTGGATCTACAGACACACCTTCTCCCGATATAACATGACCCAAGAAATGGACTTCTTTCATCAAGAAGTTGCACTTGCTGAATTTAGCATACAACTTATGCTCCCTCAGGACACCCTACACAATCTTTAGATGCTCGCTATGAGTCTCTTTATCGGGCGAATAAATCAACACATCATCAATGAAGACTACCACAAAGGAATCCAGATACTGCCGAAAAACTCTATTCATCAAATCCATAAAAACTGCTGGAGCATTCGTCAAACCAAAGGGTAAGACAAGGAACTCATAATGGCCATATCTTGTCCTAAAAGCCGTCTTAGCAGAATCTTCTGGCTTAATTCGGAGTTGATGATAGCCAGAACGAAGATCAATCTTGGAGAATACAGAAGCTCCTCGCAACTGATCAAACAAGTCATCAATACGAGGTAAAGGGTACTTGTTCTTAACAGTTACCTGGTTAAGCTTACGGTAATCTATGCACAACCTCATCGATCCATCCTTCTTTTTCACAAAAAGAACAGCTGCTCCCCATGGCGAAACGCTCGGCCTGATGAAGCCCTTATCAAGTAATTCCTGCAGCTGCTTCCTCAACTCTGCCAATTCCGCTGGCACTATGCGATAAGGTGCAATGGAAATAGGTGCTGTGCCGGGTACAAGCTCAATGCCAAACTCTAACTCCCTTGCAGGTGGCAAACCCAACAAATCTTCAGGAAAGACATCGCTGAAATCTCTGACCACCTCAATATTCTCAACAGATAGAACCTTCTTCGAATCCTCGGTCACAACCACACTAGCCAGAAAACCAGAACAACCCTTGCTCAACATCCGAGTTGCCTTCAAAGCCGTAATCACAAACTTACCCGACATGATCTTGGGCAAAGGGTGAACAAACTCCTCCTTTCCAGGAATTCGGAAAACAATAAGCTTCCGCCGACAATCCATCAGAGCATAATGCTCCTCGAGCCAATCAAAGCCCAATAAAGCATCATAATCCTTCATCTTCAGCAAATAGAAATTACCAGGCAAAACTTGCTCCTCAGTGCACACAGAAAGCGACGAAAAACACTACTCGGTCAAGATAGTTCCTGCTGGAGTATGCACAGACAAGGGAACCTCCAACTTTTCCGGAACTAGACCATTCTCCTTAATCAAGACCTTGGCAAATCTCTCGGAAACAAAGCTATGCGTGGCACCTGTATCAAATAAGACTCTAGCATGCATTCCCATAATTAGAATTGTACCTTCAGTGAGGTGCTCTGCCAACTCTGCCTCATCTCTCGCCAAGGCGAACACTCGAGCCGGAGCCCTCGGTCTCCCTATTGCTCTCGATGCCGATCTCGCTGCTGCTGGTGCTGCTGCCGCTGCAGTCTGCTGCGCCATCTTCGGACAGTCTCTAATCTTGTGGTTCTTATCACCACATCTCAAGCATCTCCCGGAAGTCACCCAACACACCTCGCCTCCATGACGCTTCCCGCACTGGGTACACACTGGCTTCTCTGCAATTATACCTCCACTTGGAGTCGGTGCCGCTGCTCTCGCTGGAATCACTGCTCTATGCTGAAAAGCTGGGGTCTTCTTCTTATCCTGCCGCTGGAAAGCTGATGCTGGCCTCTTCAAAGAAGCTCTCTTCTCTTCAAGATAAACCTCCATCTCTGCCTCCTGCATTCAAGCTACTGACAAAGCTTCCTCCATGGAACTATGTCCTAATGCCACTAGTCTCATCCTCAGGGACGGCTTCAGTCCCATGATAAATTTCTTTACCTTCCTCCGCTCATCTGCCACAATGTGAGGCGCATACTTGGACAGCTCCGCAAATCATGCCTCATACTCAAGTACACTCATTGACCCCTAGGTCAATGTCAAAAACGCCTGCTCCATGTGGTCCTGCACGTGCTCTGGAATATACTTCGCCTTGAACAAGCAGACAAATTCAGTCCATGCAACCTCCATAGCACCATCTTCAAACTGTGTACGTAGTACAGAGGACCACCACACGTTGGCACGCTCCTGAAAAAGAAGGTAAGTACATCTAAGATATATTCCAAACCATACCCATAAGCTCCTTAAAATCCATCTTTACCTGCAGCATATAAGTAGCTAAGGCCACTCTTTCGTCTTCCGCACAACGAACGGCACGAAAGATCTTCTCCGTTTCTCTAAGCCAACTCTCCACAAGAATGGGATCACTCTCTCCCTTAAAGAAAGGCGGGGTCATCCTCCTGAATCTTTACATCATAGGCACTCCTCCAAAAACTGCCTCTTGAGCAGGTGCCCGTGCCTACAATCCAAAACATCTCTTAGATAACAACTCTTCCAGTTAACACCTTGAATAATTCTTATAGCTACCGACCTGAACCTGCGCCTGCAATGCCGCTGTAGTCTGAGCCTGAGTCTGCATAGCATGCACCAATCCTTGCATCAACGCTCCATAGTCTACAGGTGGTGGTGGGGGTGGCAAAGGTACACCAGTCTGGTCCTGAGCCTGCTGTGCTGGAGCCTGCTGATCACCTGGTGACTCATCACCTCGAGCCGGGCCAGTTCCTCTACGTCCACGAGTCGCCATAGTCTGCAAAATAAGCATCCTATTTAATAACCTATCATTCTACATAACCTGGACTAATTCTTTATGCAGACTTGAAATATGAATACAATACTGATATTCTATTTATGTACATGTTCAACCTGGATCGCTCTGATACCAATCTCTGTAACGCCCCTCTTAGACCCAGTACAGTTACACCAACTCACATTGGATCTAATAGAGGTATTACAGTGGAACGAATCCAACAATTACAATACAGGTTGAAATAAACACAAATCACTATTCAATTCCAATAATAATTGACAGAATATGGAATTAAACACTTGCAATCAGCATTTATTCAAATGTAAATCTAATGCATAAACAGGTAGCAATGGTCAAAAGTTTATTACATTTCAATGATCAGTTGCATAAAGGAAATTACATAAGATCCTCACATACAAGATTCACTCTAAAACTCTCTATGTCAAGCTTAGTCTCCACGTCCTCCCGCTCTGAGTCAGTTTGCACTAACTCCTCCGTATCCTCTGGCTCTCCTGAAATGTTAGGCAAGTATGAGTCTACAAGACCCAGCAAATCACATGAAAGACAGTTCAAGATATTAATAGTATATTAGTTTTAAAACATGGTAGTACATTAGCATTCCATTCATTGATATCATATACTTTTCTTACTATAGTTCTAAGTCCATTGGCAATCATTCATTTCATAGTGATTCTAACTATTAAGGAAATAAAACATGTTTCGCATGTAACATGGAATTTCTTATTCATGGAATCTATTCGATGTCATGTGACCTACAACAATTCTCATGTATCAATTTCTCATTTATATATGCACTATTCTTTTACACAACAATTTTCATGTAGTAATATTAAACATTGACATGTAGCATGAAATCCTTTGAACAAGTTCACATGTAGGAATGTAAAAATATAACATGTAGTATGTAGCATGTAGAATAGGTAGACATGTAACTTGTAGCATGTAACATGTAGCATGTAGACATATAACTTGTAGCCTGTGATCATTTTCATATAGTTGCCAAGACATAGCCCACACTAAATTAGAGATCAGTAGTCATTTAACATTCACTTATCACCTAGGCAATGGGGTGATGAAGTCATAGTATTTGCGCAAAACCGGGGAAAGTCCTTCCCACCTTGACCAGTAGAAGAAGTCTACCTCCAGGATTTCAATCCGTTGCCCACGGATTCATTTATTTACATGTAGGTGAACCATTACCATAGGGGCATCTACGGTGTAGTTCCTTGTAGGAATCTCTAAGATAGCAATGTCTTATTGGCATCATTGTTATAATGCGTACACTAACATGTATAATATATAATGACATTTCATTTCATATTATTTTAACATGTGTTAATGCAATATTTCAAAATACAACACTTTCAGTTCTGAAATTCTATTTACTGTACAATAGATCCCTATCATGATACTAATATTCATTTTTGCATTACATTCATATTTATTCAATTCTATGTGTATTATATTGTTCAAAAATTCATAACAAAACGTACACATGTCTGAAAATTTTGAAATGTTAACAGAAATTCGAAATCAGGAATTACAATGCACATGCCAAATTTCATAATTTTCTGATTTCTACAACTATTTTTCATGTAATTAACTCTATTGATTCAACTAACTAACATGGTTTAATAATGAGAAAAGCTTACAAATTTCATATGGAACAGGGATTACTGACGTATTATATCTATTGCAGTAATTTAAACATCAATCAACATGCTCTCTTTTAAATCATTGTACTTATCTTTTACTAATTTAACCTTGATCGTTGCCATGTAATTATGCAAGTTCATCAATACATATAAATAACCTGTGCATTATAGCTATGGACAGTCCATAACAATAACATGCTCTAATATTACATGGCTGAAACGCATACATTCATAAATTATACATTGAAACAAATTCACTCAGATTTCTGGAAATACATGATTCTGTTAAACTTGACGTCAATCGGTATGACGTTTACTGTAGTAGACGTCCACATACGATGTCGTCAAGTAATTATAGATGTCGGCCCATAGCGCCGTTAACACAAACAGACGGCGGCACATAGCGCCGTTTACATATAGTAAGGACAGAAAATACATATAATTCGGATGAACTAAACAGCAGTCGATATTGCCGTTTACATGTTATAGACGACAATATCCCTGGACGTCTAGTTCTAAGACACAGAAAACACAGAAAACTTGCATGCAATAATGGCATTTCTAACCCTTCCCGTAGGTTGTTTACATGCTTTAAAAATACAAAAAAATGTTAAATATGTAGTATAACATATCCTAAACTAGTCCCCCATGCAACTTGCCTTAATCCCTCCTGATGGAGTGTCGAATCCGAGCTCGAAGAAGCCCGTCTCGCCAGGGAGACAGTTCTTCCTTCCGTCCTCAAGCAATCCAAAACCTCCTCCGATGTAGTTCCTCTTCCTGGATGAGCCTTTGGTTATGAAGTCCTATGCATCTCCTCGGTGTAGAAGGCTCCGAACCGCACGAACAAGTACCGGATCGCTCTGCAAAATCCCTTCCTCGGCCCTCTTTCTCTCCTCCAGAACCAAAGCAAAACCCCCTTTCTACCTGCGAGATCTGGTCTTATAAAGACCTCTCAAGCAAAGGCCAAACCTAATCCTGACCCTCGGATCTAAACGCATCGGATCAGCTCATTAAAACCTTCCCGAAACGGTCGATTCCTTAATCCAGAACGGAAAGCTCAAAAACCGGCAAGTCAGTTTAACGTCAACATAGGTTGCCGTCTTCCCCAATATAAACGTCCATCGATGATGTCGTTTATAGTCTTGCCCATAATTAAATAATTCAGAAAAATTACTAAACGTCAATACCTGTTGTCGTTAACATCATATAAACGGCATACGATATTGCCGCTTACAAGTCTTAACGTCAAATGATCTTGACGCCTAGTTCTTACACACAACAGCATTCAAAATATGCAGAAATAAACAAATAATGTACAGAATAAATTCAAAAAAATTATAGCGTACTACAGTGTATGGGCTCTCTTGCCTTTGAGGTACAAGGAACATGGGTATTTATAGCCCCATATGTCCATAAATTGCCATAAGGTGCATGGGCCCGGAGCCCTAGGTCAAATCCCCTAAATCCCAAGCAGCCACGTGTACAAAGAAATTCACGATTTTGACTTTCAGCCGGAGTGTGTCGACCTGCCCTGATCTAGTGTCGACCTACTGTCCCATTTCTGCAAAACTGTTCTGCTGGAAATTGAAACTAGTGTCGTCCTGCCCTGATCTAGTGTCGACCTGCCCTGATCTAGTGTCGACCTGTCCTTCTGGAATCTGGGACTAGTGTCGACCTGCTTTGATCTAGTGTCGACCTGCTATCCCAGTCTGGCAACTGGGTCTTCTGGAATCTGGGACTAGTGTCGACCTGCTTTGATCTAGGGACTAGTGTCGACCTGCTTTCATCTAGTGTTGACACTACCAAGACAAAAATGTGTGAACCTGAAATTTTAACACATAAACCATTAATACAAGATATTATCATAAAATATGAGATATTAAACATCAAAAACATGTTGTTTAAGCATTATTGTGATATGTATAAAATGTATAACATGTTCAACATATCATCATCAAAATCACAACATGTCACAATATCTCATCATTTAAATCACAATATGTCATCATCAATATCACAGTATGTCATCATCAAAATCAAGGTATGAGTGATGTTCATTGGATATCGTTAAATTACAACTTTAGGAAGTTTCAAAACACACTCAACCCAACACGGATAGCGAGTCAATCTCAAACAGTGAGGAAGAAGAAAAGGCTAAGCTAGGTTTCATGGCAGATATCGCACAAAAGGTAACCTCTGACTCATTCTTTGATTCCTGTAATGATTTTGATTCAGATAACTTAGAAGATGCTTTTAATGAACTGTATGGTAAATATAGGGAAGTATCTAAATTATTAAAAGCTAGTAAAAAAAATGTTGCATATCTAGAAAATACCAATTCAAATTTAAAGTCAGAAAATGAACAACTAGAGAAGCAAGTTAGTGAACTTAAAAGAAGAAATGAGTTGCTATGTGAAAACCTAAAAGATAAAAATACACAAATAACAAAATTAGAAAAACAAGAAAGTTCAGACGAATTAAAAAGGGAAATCAAAAGACTAACAGAAGAAAATGATAAACTATCAAGTACATTAGAAAAATTTACTTATGGTAAAAATTCCTTAATACTAAAAGGAGCCAGAAGATCAGGTAAAAAGAAGAATGGATTAGGTTACATTCCACCAGATAATGAAGATATAATAATATACCCTAAAACATATCCAACTCCAAAATTCATACCTGAACAAGATATAGCATATAAATCAAACTTTAAATATACTCCATATGAAAAAGTAACTAAAACAACATGTTGTAGTCACTGCAACAAGCTAGGTCACAGTAAAATAACATGTCCAACTAAACATAAAAGATGGATAATTAAAAAGAAAGATGAAAATACTAACCAGAAAGGACCTAAAAGAACTTGGGTACCTAAAGCTTAGTGTCTTTATTTCAGGGAGGCCTTCGAGCATCAAAATGGTACCTGGACAACGGGTGCTCAAGGCATATGTCAGGTAACAGAAAGCTATTCTCTCACCTCAAGGCTGAAGAAGGCACAGTCACCTATGGAGACAATGGAAAGGGAACTGTGATAGGAAGTGGATCAGTGTGCAGTAGAGGGACAACTGTCATTGAAGATGTGTTGTGCATCAAAGGACTGAAACATAATCTCATCAGCATCAGCCAGCTATGTGATAGAGGTCATCAGATCAGTTTTCAAGAGTCAAAGTGCAGCATTATGAAAGATGGTGTAGTCATCTTTGAAGTCAACAGAGAAAAGAACATGTATGTACTTCATCTGGAAGAGTTAAAAGATCAAGACATTTGTTTAGCAGCCAGCAAAGAGCAGTCAACTGAGTTGTGGCACAGAAGATTGTGCCACTGCAGTCTAGATGGCATGAGAAAGGTAATCAAGAGAAACCTGGTGGAAGTTCTGCCAAAGGTCAGCACACAAATGGACAGTGTCTGTGGACCATGTGCAAAAGGAAAGCACACTAAGTCATCCTTCAAGTCAAAGACTGTGGTAACAACCTCTAAACCCTTAGAACTCCTTCATATGGATTTATTTGGGCTAATGAGGACCACAAGTCTTGGAGGAAAGAATTTTGGATTCGTTATAGTAGATGACCATTCAAGATTCACTTGGGTATCTTTTCTGGAACACAAAGATGATACATTTGATAGCTTTGTAAGCTTCAGCAAAAAGGTTCAGAAAGATAAGAAGTTCAGCATTATTGGAATCAAATCAGATCATGGAGGAGAATTCCAAAATGATAAATTCGCAAAATTCTGTGATGACCAAGGAATACAGCACAATTTCTCAGCACCAAGGACACCACAGCAGAATGGAGTTGCTGAGAGAAAGAACAGGACTCTATTGGACATAGCAAGAACAATGTTATCAGAATATGATATGCCATGATATTTTTAGGCTAAAGCAGTTAACACAGCAAGCTACAACATAAATAGAGTAATGATCAGACCGATTTTGAAGAAGACTGCGTATGAGTTTTTGAAAGGAAAGAAGCCTAAGATCAGTCACTTCAGGACATTCGGATGTCCATGCTTCATCCACAACAACGGCAAAAGAGACATTGGTAAGTTAGATGCAAAATCAGATGAAGGCATCTTCATGGGGTATGCTTCTAAACCTAAAGGATATAGAGTGTTCAATAAGCATACTTTATTGATTGAACAGTCAGTACATGTTATTTTTGATGAAAATAACCCTTCCTTATGGAAGGAAGAAGATAGTGATAATGATAATGCAGATGAATTGTCCAAGAAAATAAAGAACTCATCAATTGGGGACAAGGAAGATCCACCTCTAGAAGACCTACAACAAAAGGATATAGAACATGACAATCTTCCAAAGGAATGGAGATATAAGAGAGATCACCCTCCTGAAAACATCATTGGTGATCCATCTGTAGGGGTAAGAAGAAGAGGTAACATAATTCCATGTGACTATTTAGCTTTTGTTTCTCAAATAGAGCCTAGGACCGTCAATGAAGCTATCACTGATGAATCTTGGATTTTAGCCATGCAAGATGAACTGAAACAGTTCAAGAGAAACCAGGTTTGGTCACTTGTTCCTAGACCATCAGATCATCCAGTGATTGGCACCAAATGGGTGTTCAGAAATAAATTGGATGAAGCTGGTGTGATCATAAGAAACAAGTCCAGATTGGTAGCTCAAGGCTATTCCCAAGAGGAAGGCATAGATTTCGATGAAACCTATGCACCTGTAGCTAGACTTGAGGCTATTAGAATTTTACTTGCATATGCATCTGCACTAGATGTGAAATTATTTCAAATGGATGTAAATTCTGCATTTCTAAATGGTTTTATTAAGGAGGAAGTCTATGTAGAACAACCTCTAGGCTTTGATGACAATGAATTTCCGAATCATGTTTTTAAACTACACAAAGCACTATATGGTTTAAAACAAGCACCTAAAGCCTGGTATGAAATGCTTAGCTCATTTCTATTAGACCATGGTTTCATTAGAGGTCAAGTAGATAGTACACTGTTTATCAAGTCGAAGGTCAAACATATATTGCTTGTTCAAATTTATGTTGATGACATAATATTTGGTTCTACTAATGAATCTCTTTGCAAGGACATTGAGAAGCTTATGCAGGGAGAATTTGAGATGAGTATGATGGGAGAACTCAACTACTTCCTTGGATTGAAAATCAAACAAGGAAAGGAATGGACTCACATCTGCCAAGCTAAGTACACCAAGGAACTCTTAAAGAAGTTCGAATTTTATAATGCCAAGACACTGTCAACACCTATGAGCACATCAATAAGAATGGACAGTGACAAAGATGGTATGAATGTAGATCAAAAAATCTACAGAGGTATGATAGGATCCTTACTATACTTAACTGCTAGTAGACCTGATATTTTATTTAGTGTATGCATGTGTGCTAAGTATCAAGCAGATCCTAGAGAATCTCATCTAATTTCAATAAAAAGAATTTTTAGATATTTAGCTAGAACTCATGACTTAGGTCTTTGGTATCCAAAATCATGTGAAATTAACTTAGTAGGATACTCTGATGCTGACTACGCTGGATGCAAAATAGATAGAAAAAGCACCAGTGGTTGTTGTCAATTCCTTGCATAATGTCTGATATCATGGTCCTCTAAGAAACAAAATTCAGTAGCACTGTCAACAGCTGAAGTTGAGTACGTGGCTGCTGGAAGTTGTTGTACACAACTCCTATGGATCAAGCAACAACTTGAGGATTATGGGCTACATATCAAGACAATTCCACTGTTATGTGACAACACCAGTGCTATAAATCTGACCAAGAATCCAGTACAACACTCAAGGACTAAACACATTGAAGTTAGATATCATTTTATTCATGATCATGTAGCAAATGGGAACATAGATATTTCATTTATTGATACAAACAATCAGTTAGCAGACATCTTCACAAAGGCCTCACTTGGAGAGAGATTTACTTCCCTTAGAAGGGAATTAGTCATGTGTAAATTGTGAAAGATGCATTTGTTTAAAACTGAAATATTAATTTTCAGAATTTGAATTATTTTCCCTCCCAAAATTTTGAGCAAAATTCCAATTATTGCTATTCCTTTTAATTCTATCATGACGGTTCGTTATTTTATAAGAGTTTATTCCTATCGATCTAGTCAATTTTGTCGTTTTCTGCCATCATGGCGCCCCTAAATTCTAAAAGTCATTCTTTTAATGTTCCCGAAATCTGTGCGGCAATGATTCACATCTCTTCATCATCTTCTTCCTTCTTCCTAAGGCGATACCCTATCGACTCCGACATCGACTCTCTAGGATTTCAAGCTTCCAACCTCTTCCCGCCGGAAATTTCTTGAGGGCTTCTGCTCCAATTCTCCTTCCAGTCCTCCAGAAAATTTCTCCGTTCGAATCCATGGCCTCCTCTGGTGTTTCCAGCAGCGTCAGGGGCTACAGAGACGAATTTCTCACCGCCGAGCAGCGAGTAAGGTTTGCGGCCGTGAAAATCAAGCTATGCGGTCACAAAGCAGTGGATGTGGTAGATTTGCAGAAGAACAGAATGGGGAGCATCATCGAAGCCTTGAACAAATTGAAGTGGTCGAAGATGGCTACTATCTCTAAAGTAAGTTTCTCGGACCTGGTAAAAGCCTTCTATGTGTGTCTGAAATCAGAGGCTGATGGGACCTTGACTTCCATGGTCAAGGGAACCCAGATTAGGGTCACTCGAGACCTATTAGCATCTCTCTTTGGTGTGGGTACCTCCGGACTCAGTGGAGTTCACACTGTGAATGTCCAAGAAAAGGGTTTTGGGATAGTTGGTCCCGAGTTCAGGCTGAAAGATGACAAGGTTGATGTAAACCAATTGAATGCATTCAATCGCATTCTGCACTTTGTAGTTTGTCAGATTGTGGTTCCCAGAAGTGCCACTTTCTCCACCTGCACTAGGGATGATTCAGATTTAATGTTCTGGGCCATCAAGAACCAAGAAATCAACACGGCAGAACTCATGATTGAGAGGATGAAGTTTGCAAGCGCTCAGGTATGGGACACAAAGAGCAAGCTGAATGTGTCCTTACCTTATGCCCATCTCCTGACGAAGATCTTTCAGCACTATGGTATAAGTACAGTAGGAGATGTGTCTGAGAAGATGGGCCAAGCAATCCGGTCCAGAAATTTAGGGAAAAGTGGTTTTTCAGTTGTCAATGGAATTTGGACGAAGACCTCTGTGGCTTTGGGTGAAGCCAACTTTGACGAAGCCAAAGAGGTCCAAGCAGCAGAACCAGCAGTAGCAGCATCAGTCGAAGTTCAAGAAGAGAAAGCACTAGCAGTATCAAGCAGCAAGATCGAGGATATTCCTCCTGAGGACATTGTGCCTATAAGATGCAGTTCAGAGGATCCTCCTCCCTATTCTCGAATAGGCTCAGTACTCAGAGATGTACTGGAATCCATCCATAACTCCATGAAGGATCCAGTAGCTAGTGAGGTTCCCATTACAGAAGTTGTGGCCTCAGGCCACACTGAAGTTGAAATGGAGGAAGCTCCCATTCAGGGGGAGCAAAATCAAGAAATTGAAACTGAAGATGTGCCTATGGGAGATGCTCCTGTTCAGGGGTAGCAATCAATTGAGAAAGAGGCAGCAGCAGTTCAGGGGGAGCAAGATCAAGTAAATGAGGATGTGGCATCAGGCCACAATGATGGTCAGATGGAAGATCCTCCAATCCAGGAGGAACATAAAGCAGTTGTGCATATGGATGCACCCATGGAAGATGCCCCTGCTGATGGGGAGATTTTGGGTGAAAAAGAAAGTGAGCCTCAAGGGGAGAGAACTGAAAATATTTCTATCAATGATCAATTCTCTGAGGAACATGTTGACTTTGTGCAGCCCATTGCAAGGGCAAGCCAAAAAGGGAAATGAGTAGCTCATCGAAGGTCAAAGAAGAAGCAGCAGAAAGTCGGATTGAAGCCTATCATCAAAAGGTTGGTTGAACAAGGCAAAGCCATCTCATCTATGCAATCAGATATTCAGTCCATCTCTATCAGCCAAACTTCTATATCAAATGAACTTGGAACTTTGTCCACTGAAGTTCATAGCTTGAGAGATGATTTTAGAATGTTCAAGCAGTTATGCAGATGGATGAAAGGTGAGTTTGACAGTGTCAGGGAGCTCATCTCTTCAAGGGTGCAGACCACCTCTTCCCCTCCAGTTCTTTCTCATGATAAACCAGTCAGTAATGCAGGGCCATCAGGGCCAAGGCTAGCAGACGAAAATGCAGGATCATCAGGGCAGTTTTCAGAAGAATCAGGGCCATTTGGGCCATTAGCTAAAGGGCCAACAGGGCTAGTTGAGGATTTGCAAGGGCCAACAGGGCCAGTTGAGGATGTGTCAGGGCGAATCGGGATAGTGGAGACTGAATCTGAGCAGGACCAAGTCGAAGAGAGAGCTATTGCTCCAGAGCCCTCAGCTCCTTCTCCTATTCAGACACTAGCCCCTCCTTCTCCACCCTCATCCTCCACAGCACCTCCAACTCCTCAACCCTTCAAACAACCTCTACCCAGAGTCATCTCCTCTCCAGCCCCATTTCCTTCACCATCCACTACATCTCCTATCTCTTCCACTCACATTCCTCCACCTTCTCCTCTTTTTGAGGATCCTCCAGCCTCCTCATCAGCTGGAGCCTCCTCCTCCTCTGGTCCTTCCTCTTCTGGACCAACTGCCATACCTTCTTCCACCTCTCATTCCCTTCTTCATCCTTCTGCTCCACCCTCTTTCATTACTATCATTCCGAAGGATGCTCAAATTAATGGTCCCTACCTTAGGGCCATCAAAGATGAGTTTGAGGTAGCCATTCTCCAATCTGTTCTGAAGGTTGGAGAACATATTCATAGGACAGACTCCTCTACTCCTATTCCTAATAAACAAAAAATCACCTCCTCTCTTTCTAAATCCTCAGATCCTTCTTATCCTCCTTTATGGTTTTCTCTAACAGAGGTCACCAAAAACAACAGGGAATTCCTCCGAAATGTTGTTTTTGCCTTCATCTTTAATCTTCCTGATCTACATCTCACCGACCATCTCACCACTATTTTTCCTTACACCTTTCTTTCTAAATCCCTAAAATCCAAGATCTTCTCTGCATCTGAATCTCAATTTGAAGAGCAGTGGGCTCAGACCAATAAAATTCTCTACAATAAATTTCTACTTGCCAGATCTGCCAGGTTCCCTCCAAGGGACCATTCCCTGACCTTATCCGAATGGTTCCTCATCCATCATAAGGACAGCTGGGCCCCTTTCATTCAAAAGGAGATCAGGATGATCAGGCACTTCAAACTCTTTAATGATTATCGGTATCTTCACTGTTTGCCAGAAATCTAGTTGGGACAGTTTATGGAGGCCATTAAAGCATTTGGACCAGGTGGAGCTCACACTGAAGATGTCCAAGTAGATTTTGCAACCCTCTAGCTGCCTGAATCCGCCTTTCTTCCCCCTCTTCACTCTCTCATAATAGATTCCTTTGTAGGCTCAATTATCTTTGAGCGTTTTGCTAGAGTCATGGGCAGAATTAAAGTGCAGAAAGGGTACTGGTGCACTTCAACAAGTTTCTGTTCAGGGAATATCACCAGGGCCATGTCACTGCAGATGTTCTTGCCACTGCTTTGTCAGAATATGAAAGACTATCTCCTGCAGATTGGACCAAGCTCTATCCTCTTTCCGCTCAACAACTCTCCAATGTGAATGAGTCCCTAGCCAAGGAAAGTCAACCTCAGATTTCAGCTGCTACCTTTCTGGACATGAACTCCATTCATATTTTTCATGATCCTTAACAAACCTGGGTTGAAAGGTACAAGGTCTATGTAGCTATGCGGATAGACTTCAAGCACAAGCAGAATTTCTATCCAGTCTTTATGGATCAATTTCTAGCCTATGCCAGTTTTGGGAAAGTCTCCTTCCTCAAGGTCTCCCTTGATTCAGATCAGTATGCTCGACTTCTTGATGAGCAGCTGGTACATCATCTTCGAAGGATGGCTCCCATCATGGGACCCTCCAACTCTATTGAATCTGGGATCTTTAGGCAATTTTTTGAAAAGCAGGAGAAGCAGGCCTGGTAAACTATTTCTCACTAAGCCTCTTTTCCGTCTCCTGCTTTCTATCTCACTGTACCTCCACAAGCATAATAACATCATTTCGTGCTCTCTCATTTGTCCTTTCTCTCTCATGTGTCTCTCTTTGTCCTAATACCTCATCTTTTTGCTTAAATGACAAAAAGGGGGAGAAAATATTGCATTTCTAAAATACATTATTTTAATTCTATCCTTAGACTTATTTCAAATCATCTTTGCCAATTATTAAGTTTTGTCATCACCAAAAAGGGGGAGATTGATGATCAGTTTATCCCCATGTAATTTAAATAAATTACATATCTATTTTGGTGATTAACAAAACTATGATAAAGGTTAATAACATACCTTCTATGAAGTCTAAACACAGGAAATAAACCAAGGGAAAACAAGCCAATCAAGTAAGTATTCATCACTACAACAATAAAAGTTCAAAGCATCAATGTTTATCTAAGTACACATCGATTTCCACTATAGGTCATAACGATTTCCTTAGTTTCATAATGAATTTTATACATACAAGGATTCTATGTGTTAAATTGTAAAGTGATCGCAACGACTTGCCCTCACAACGATTTGTTAAGTGATCGCAAAGACTTGCCCTCACAATGATTCGTTAAGTGGTTCGTAACGATTTGTTCTTGTAACGATTTCTTTAGTCATCGTAACGATTTGCTCTCGTAACGATTTCTTTAGTCATCGTAACGATTTGCTCTCATAACGATTCCTTTAGTCATCGTAACGATTTGCTCTCGTAACGATTCCTTTAGTCATCGTAACGATTTTCTCTCGTAACGATTTCTTTAGTCATCATAATGATTGTGCATGTAACGATTTGCTGTTGTAACGATTTCTTTAGTCATTGTAATGACTTGCTTTCATAACGATTCATTAAGTAAGTCACAACGATTTATACATCGATTTGTTCATAACGTCATAACGATTTGCATATCGATTTACTTATAACATTACAACGATTTGTACATCGATTTGCTTATAACGTCATAACGATTTGCATATCGATTTACTTATAACATCACAACGATTTGTACATCGATTTGCTTAAAACATCACAACGATTTGTACATCGATTTGCTTATAAAGTCATAACGATTTGTACATCGATTTGCTTATAACGTCATAAAGATTTGTACATCGATTTGTTTATGACTTTGTAACGATTTGATCAGTAATGCATATAACGATTTGTGTATGCATCTGTTTACTCATTTGCATAATGATTTCATAAGTCATGCATATATCGATTTCATAGAAAACAACGATTCGATTTTCGAACTAATCCTTGAAAACGTTGAAAAGTCAAAGTCTTCACGTATATCTCTCTAACAGTTGTACATTTATTACGATAGTACGTATCTCTGCATGCATGTAGACAATATCTTCCATTATCGTATCTTCTCCATAAACATCTTTTAGAACAACAAAATGGCATTACTATTTTGATGAACATTCATTCTGACGTTGACTAACAACAAGAGATAGCCTAGCTGTCTACTGTTTAAGCTTTAAAAATGTGCAGGTCTCTGACAGTATCTGTAACGACCCAAGATCCGCATTACCAGTAACCAGCCAGTAATCCGAATCCTGACCCGCTAACCCAGAGCCGAAACTCGAAAGGGTAAGAAAAGAGTGTCTGAGGAGAACATATAAGTAAATGTACACGCTACAAATTAAAACAATTAATACAAGAACAACTCAGAGTCAAAGCTAAACGCAAGAGTACAGTGGGTACAAAGAAAAGTACCACTCACAGTAGCCAAGCAAGACCAGCACCGGAGAGACAAGGCTCCACAGCCTCGAAAGCTGCACACGAACACCTGGAGAAAAGGGAGTGAGTCTCTGGAAAGAGACCCAGTAGGGCAACTAACGCCCACCGGTAACAACACTACTAAGCAGGAAAGAAAGCTCAGTAAGTAAACACTCACAGCCTGTACAACACACAGGAACCGATGGCGTAGTACGCAACTCCCTCAAGAGCGTACTGAGAAAAACTGGAACCTCACAGGCTCGACAGCACTACAAGCACAGCAAACACAACAAGCTCACAATCAATAGCTCACACACACTCTCACAAAGTAGGACTAGTAGGGTCTGTGTGCTCGGCGTCCCGGCACCACAGAGTCTCTCAACCCTAACCATGTGTGCACACTACAGACGCTCTCTCTCACGTCTGGTCCACGACCAGTTTTTCCCCCTACGCCCGACCTAGCGGTAGAGAAGGGGCTCCACGGAGACCAGCTCGAAACCACTACAAGGAGTACGCACAGGACAGAGTCGCACTCGGCGTCCTGGCTCACTAGCGGAGGACAACCACACGCTAGTCATCTAGACGGAGTCGCACTCACGCCTAGGAAACACAACAGAAACGGGCACGCGGTAACCCCCAACACAAGTACAGACGGAAACACTCTCAACGTCTGAAGTACGGCGCAACGGACAGACACCACGTGTCAACGTCACAACACAGCCAAACACAACGCGAGCACAGGCAAAGACACTCTCTACACCTGGCAGACTGTGCTAACAGGCGGACACCGCATGTCAACACCTCAAACCACGGAAAGGGAAACACACAGCATACTGGGAACACATCTACAGGTAGACAGCAGCATCGACCACCGCCAACCAGGAAGTAAACGACAGCATCACATGTCACCAAGCAAACAGTAGACGGCAGCATCGACTGCCACTAACAAAAGGTAGACGGAAACACTCCAGACGTCTAGAAAAAGTAGACGGTCACAGGTTGGTCGTTTACCCAAACTCGGCGGTAAAGGATCATGCCGTTTATATCCTACCTGAAGAACCTGACAGCACAGATCTCGCCGTCTAGTTCTCCCCTGAAGAGCTTAACGGCAAAGGATCACGTCGTTTACCTCTTCCCTGAAGAGATCAACGTCAACATCCCTTGACGTTTACTTCTTCACCCTCCAGCAGCTGAACCAGCCTCCAGCTGATCCCCACACAGGGCAAATCCGCCCCACAAACCACAATCTGATGTAGGGAAACACTCCCCTACATCACACTACACTACCACAATGCCGGTAAAACACGATCCAACACATGGATCGGGCAAAACACTCAAAAACTCGGTATGAAGAAAAACCCTCCCCAAAGCTCGATTCCACGCAAATCGCACGCACACAAGCATGTAATAGCACACAAGGAAGCTAACGGTTTACATCCCTACCTCAGAAACGCTTAAAAACTCCACATAAACCTCGATTCGCGCCGAACCCCCAGGAGCTTCTCGCAAGAACCGCCGTCCGATCCGTCATTTCCCGCCCGATCCGCCACTGCCACGCGCATCACGACCTTCCCACGTGCTCCCGTCAGCAATCGAAAGTGCTGGAGAAGAACATAGGTGAAAGAGGAGGGAAAAAAAAAGAGGAGAGGATGAGGGAGAACAGCCCTCGGGTTGCCCCTAAAAACAGCGCACTGATCAGTTGACTTCAACCCCTATTGCCACCATCTGAACCGCCAACACTTGACGTCCACATCGCATGCCGCCAAGTTCTAGCTCTGCAAAACTCTGGAACTAACAGCTAACAGCAAGATCGATGGACGCCAAAGACCTGCCGACGGCAACACCCTTGCCGCCAACACAAAGCTGACGCCAGCCACCTAGACGTCAACCCACTGTCGACGTCAGCACCTCTAAACGCCAACAAACACAGACCCGGAAGAAGACCCGATAAGGATCCGGTAAAAACCCGAGACATTACAGCCCTCCCCCCTTAAGGAATTTCGCCCTCGAAATTCACGCAATGCAAGGGGAAGCCAAAAGCAACGTAGAGGTACAAAAACTACACGCGCATCACATTCTCCCGTTACCAGGTCGACACACCACCCGAGTACCGCTGCTAGACAACACTAACCAGCCGGACTGCCTTGTTCCACAACCTCGGAACATAGCAATCCACAAGAAACGGCAGAACTCTGGTACAATCAACCCAGTGTCATCACTAACACACCACACCCGAGAGAACACACGACGCAACAACAAGAAAGATACCTCCCAAAACGGCAACGCATGGAACGCACCACGGTCGACAGCCTACACTGGCGGAAACCAAAGCCTTGAACTTAGGAGCCAAAATACCCAACAACCTACTGGACTATCCTGGTCCAGTGACGACTCGCTCATCCACTTTAAAACCAACGAGAGGGAAACGACACGGTCGTCCACACAGGGCCCAATCACCTGACACACGCAAGCAGGAGCTACTAATGACTGCTAACACATGCAGCTGTACACTCCAAGCCGTAGGTCGGTAACTCTCGCTGTGGGGCTTCAACTGACGCGATGCACAAGGCACCACTCTGTTGCGCTGCATCAGAACAACTCCCAAGACAAATATCGAAAGCATCGGCATAGAATCTCAGAACTCTCCAAACCTGATCGCAACAGCAGGACTGGCGCTGACGTAAGCAGTCACTTCAACTCTACGAAGCTCTGCTCACATTGCACCAACCACACAGAAGGCAAAAACACGCTAGCCAAAAGTCACACACTGCGGTCACCAACCGACCTCGCCGTTGGGACCCACAGATTAGCAACCCACTATGTCATAAAACATAACCCGACAGAGGGCGCAAATGCCGATAACAATGCGAGAAACGTCGGTCAGCAACTCACTCCGTCTCCAGCAAAACCCGACAGAGTGCACAGTTGCCTGACAACAACTCGGAAAAACACCTGAGGGTCAACCACCACACTCAGGGGGATAGCCTCACGCTACTAGCCACCGCTAGCACCGGTCATTAGAAAAATCAAAAAGTCACGCGGCGATGAGAACCTAAGTCACATCGCACTCGCGGACAGTCCGCAACACACGGAGCAATGTCCATTGTCACCACTAGGTCTCACACAGACCTTCCTCGCGGTCCGACAAGGACAACAGACAAACGCGGAGAAAATCTCAATATGCAAAACGGTATCCACTATCACCACTAGGTCTCACCAGACCATCCTCGTGGTCCAACAAGGACACCAACGCACGTGGAGCCACACAGCTCCAGAACCACTCACTCCACGGCACAACAAGCCGTGACAAAACACAGAAGATGTTTGGAGTCAAGCCAGCACTTGGCACCTCACAACGTCAACAACACGTGGCTGAGTACTTGCAAGCCAATTGACCTCACTATCACCAAACGAACGACAGGAGACTCCGCCACTGGCTGCAAGACTCACCACGCCACGCACAAAAGAACCACAAGCTAAAAGGGCACAACAGGCCACACCGGCTCCAACCCTTAAGGCATGAAACACAGAGCATCCAAAGACGCTCAAAGTGCAGCACACACAACTGCACCCAGGGCCAACACAACACAGTGCCCACAGAAGGGGACTCTTCACCAGAGACCCACAAGAAAAGCGTACGGAAAACCGAAGACATTTAAGCACAACGACCACCATGTCGGCTCTAGAAAGGCACGCATAAACATGAAATACCAACTCTGCCGCACGGGGAGCGAAAACCACAACAACTCCATGGCACACAAGAGTAGGATAAACCATCTGCATCGCAAACGATAAATGAGGTGAACACCGGAAGGAATGGCATGCAAAAGACCTTCAAGGCACAAGCCGAGGCGCACACCAAATAATCCTTGCTAGGCACACCCAGCAAGAAACACACGGCGAAACAAAACACTACAACGCCACAACCTCCCACCAAGGTCGTGACACACACACACACGACTCCCACAAAAACAACGAAGTCGGCCACAGCACGGCGGCAACCCTCGGCACACCCGCCGAGATCGCACGCAACCAGGCGAGAACAACGTCCCACCACAAACATGGCCACCTCACACCTCCACAAGGTCGAGAGCCGACAACACAAATCGTTTCGGACCCCAGACACACCACGAGGTTGGGAACCCACACATGCCAGTGCCACCACAAACTGGCACCTAGGCACAAAACTACGGAACCAAGAAAACACCGTAGCGGAGACCACCAGAAACTCGGGTCCACACCAAGCCAGACCAACAATAGCCACAAAGACTAAACATAGCAAGGACACAATCGCCGTGTCAGCTCGGGCATCGAGCCGTACTTAAAAGCGTCGCGTAAGGGCGTTGTCACAACAAAAACATCCACTAAGCCGCCGCCACTGGCCGCCTAGAACTATCACAACGATGCACAGCACGAACAGGTCAGCCGACCCAAGGGTGGCACAGAAAACAAAGACACGAGGAGAGCAACTAGCTCAACCTGAAAACAACTCAAGGGAAGATAACTCCACCATAGGGTCGCCACAACGCGCACCCTAGCAACACAACATCACGTGGAGCATCACAACCCCGAGCAACCACCGAAAGCGGAGGAAGGAGACACGTAACGCAACGAGTCTCTTCCAAACACAAGACGAAAAATCGCGACGCAAGACTATCGCATCCACAAGAAGCACAGCCAAGAACACAATCACAACACTCACCAGACCACCATCTGGGAGAAAAACGCCGGGCACAGGAAACAACACAATCCATCCGAGCCACGGGGACACATAAAGTCCCACCGGCGCAACTGAGACACTTGGAATCAACCGCAAAGCAACCTGGCCATGCAACAGCCAGATGCACCACCAAGGGCACACACAATGACCGGGAACACCGCGGCAGACTGTAACATTCACAGTCCAACTGGCAACGATAGCTCAACAACTCTGCACCCTCCCGGAACTTCTCCAAGGTGCCAGAACGCCACAGCGCAGAGCAACTTACTGAGCTATCGACACAAGAAAAACATGGTCCAGTCGAAACTCTACACTACCCAAGGGGAACACGAAAACTACAGCGTACGTCCTGTGGTTCAGGCCGAGTCTACTATGGTGGTGGGGCATCTCTAGCCCCCTGCTAAGGTGCCTACACAGCCACCTCCCAAACACGACATCACCTAGGAACAAGGGAAATGAATCCACACAGGACAAGCACACGCACAAAATGCAAAACGACTCCGGTTCGCTTGCTGCTACTGTACTCTTCACACTCTGAGTTATTCGGAACATTTCCTTATATGTCTCGACAAACCAGGCTCTGATACCAACTGTAACGACCCAAGATCCGCATTACCAGTAACCAACTAGTAATCCGAATCCTGACCCGTTAACCCACGAGCCGAAACTCGAAAGGGTAAGAAAAGAGTGTCATAGGAGAACATGTAAGTAAATGTACACGCTACAAATTAAAACAATTAATACAAGAACAACTCAGAGTCAAAGCTAAACGCAAGAGTACAGTGGGTACAAAGAAAAGTACCACTCACAGTAGCCAAGCAAGACCAGCACCGGAGAGACAAGGCTCCACAGCCTCAAAGCTGCACACGAACACCTGGGGAAAAGGGAGTGAGTCTCAGGAAAGAGACCCAGTAGGGAAACTAACCCCCACCGGTAACAACACTACTAAGCAGGAAAGAAAGCTCAGTAAGTAAACACTCACAGCATGTACAACACACAGGAACCGATGGCCTAGTATGCAACTCCCTCAAGAGCATACTGAGAAAAACTGGAACCTCACAGGCTCGACAGCACTACAAGCACAGCAAACACAACAAGCTCACAAGCAAGAGCTCACACTCACAAAGTAGGACTAGTAGGGTCTGTGTGCTCAGCGTCCCGGCACCACCGAGTCTCTCAACCCTAACCACGTGTGCACACTACAGACGCTCTCTCTCATGTCTGGTCCACGACTAGTTTTTCCCCCTACGTCCGACCTAGCGGTAGAGAAGGGGCTCCACGGAGACTGGCTCGAAACCACCACAAGGAGTACGCACAGGACAGAGTCGCACTCGGCGTCCTGGCTCACTAGCGGAGGACAACCACACGCTAGTCATCTAGACAGAGTTGCACCCACGCCTAGGAAACACAACAGAAATGGGCACGCGGTAACCCCCAACACAAGTACAGACGGAAACACTCTCAACGTCTGAAGTACGGCGCAACGGACAGACACCACATGTCAACATCACAACACAGCCAAACACAACTCGAGCACAGGCAGAGACACTCTCTACACCTGACAGACTGTGCTAACAGGCGGACACCGCATGTCAACACCTCAAACCACGGAAAGGGAAACACACAGCATACTGGGAACACATCTGCAGGTAGACAGCAGCATCGACCACCGCCAACCAGGAAGTAAGCGACAACATCACATGTCGCCAAGCAAACAGTAGACGGCAGCATCGACTGCCGCTAACGAAAGGTAGACGGCAACACTCCAGACGTCTAGAAAAAGTAGACGGTCACAGGTTGGTCGTTTACCCAAACTCGGCGGCAAAGGAGCATGTCGTTTATATCCTACCTGAAGAACCTGACGGCACAGATCTCGCCGTCTAGTTCTCCGCTGAAGAGCTTAACGGAAAAGGATCACACCGTTTACCTCTTCCCTGAAGAGATCAACGTCAACATCCCTTGACGTTGACTTCTTCAGCCTCCAGCAGCTGAACCAGCCTCCAGCTGATCCCCACACAGGGCAAATATGGCCCACAAACCACAATCTAATGTAGGGAAACACTCCCCTACATCACACTACACTACCACAATGCCGGTAAAACACGATCCAACACATGGATCGGGCAAAACACTCTAAAACTCGGCATGAAGAAAAACCCTCCCCAAAGCTCGATTCCACTCAAATCGCACGCACACAAGCATGGAATAGCACACAAGGAAGCTAAGGGTTTACGTCCCTACCTCAGAAACGCTTAAAAACTCCACATAAACCTCGATTCGCGCCGAACCCCCAGGAACTTCTTGCAAAAACCGCCGTCCGATCCATCATTTCCCGACCGATCCGCCACTACCACGCGCATCACGACCTTCCCACGTGCTCCCGTCAGCAATCGAAAGTGCTGGAGAAGAACATAGGTGAAAGAGGAAGGAAAAAAGAGAGGAGAGGATGAGGGAGAACAGCCCTCGGGTTGCCCCTAAAAATAGCGCACTGATCAGTTGACGTCAACCCCTATTGCTGCCAACTGAACCGCCAACACTTGACGTCCACATCCCATGCCACCAAGTTCTAGCTCCGCAAAACTCTGGAACTAACAGCTAACGGCAAGATCGATGGACGCCAATGACCTACCGATGGCAACACCCTTGCCGCCAACACAAAGCAGACGCCAGCCACCTGGACGTCAACCCATTGTCAACGTCAGCACCTCTGAACGCCAACAAACACTGACCCGGAAGAAGACCCGATAAGGATCCGGTAAAAACCCGAGATGTTACAGTATCCATCATACAACGTTGGACAAAATAGAAGCCAAAGAAGATTACAGAAGATCCTCTCTATCTCTCTTTGCGTGCATGAAAGGATAAAGGACTATTGACTGGAAGCTTCCAAGTGTCTAGTAGTCTAACGACTTATGCATAGAGACAACAGACACTTCAATGTTCGAATTTCAAAAGATGATACATGATGTTCCTGAAGCGTCAAGTAGCACAAGTGTGGTTGAACAACAAGATATAACGCCCTCAACCTTCTGCAAGTTTTTTAGTGAGCCAAGCAAAAACTCCCATCAGTCGTAGCTCTTGCTCTCTGTGCTAAGTTCAGATCTATGAGAGAGATTTTTGTTCTGAGAAGAGTCCTTGATTGTAGATCTCTTTCTTCTTAGTCCTTGCTTCAGATCAAGCAGTGTTCTATAAGCTTGATCTAGGGGCATCATCTCTTTGATCACATTCCCTTGTGTTGTTCCCTTCTGTTGTGAAGGAAGACCTGGTGGGGTATCCAAGGTGATGTTCCCTTCAGGCTGTGAAGGAAGACTTGGTGGGGTATCTAGGGTGTTGTTCCCTTCGGTTGAAGGAAGACCAGCTGGGGTGTTGGGTGCTGTAGTGTCTTTAAGGGGGACTGTACCCTTGTTAGTGAAATCCTTAGATATTGCTCAGGGACTGGACGAAGGACACCTAAGGAGAGGAGATCCGAACCAAGATAGTTCTTTGCGTCGTGTGATTGCTTTTCTGTGTTTGATCTTTCGATTCTCTAACACTAACAATCTGCAAAGTGTGTGTTTTTGTGTGACTGTTTTGTGAACAGGTTTTGGGTGTAAATAATTTTTATGAATCCCATTCACCGCCCCTCTGGGCTTGCTAGATGGGCAACAAATAGTTCAGCAGATGTCGGATACTAGGAGTACCCGATCCGGTAGGAGGAGGACAGCTATCACTAAGGACCGGACCGCCCTTTTGGAGAGGTTCCTACATCTCCGACCGCCAATGTTCTTCGGTGACTATTGTAGCGTAGGATCGTCATATAATAGTTGTGGAGGCCAGTGTGTGACTAATGTTGTGCGTAGCAGGTGTTCACGTAGGTTTCTGAGGCGTTGTGGGCCGACAGGTTAGGCCCAAAGCGCCTACTTGTTCACTGTCTATGAATGCGACAGTGAGGAGCGTCGCGTTCTAAACGCGAGGATCTTGGGTGTCGCATTCAAGGAATCACTGTTTTGAGTCGTCGTCTACATGCACGCCGTGTGTCGCACGCTGGCAGCTTGCTGACGTCATGAGTAGGAAGGCGACAGCCTCCTACGTCGCGTTCAGGTCGCGACGCCAGGCTATGTCGCGTTCCCAACCGAGCTGCATTTTTAAGTAGGTTTTGGCCGAACAGAGCTTTTGCAAGCTCAGGTCAGCCAAGGAAGGAGATTTTTCCGTGGTGAAGGGCGATCCGATGTTTTGGAGATGGTTTTGGTGTGTTCTCGCCGCGAGGACATTGCATGGAGCGGGGGAAACACTGTGTGGGTCTCGTTCTTCGTGTTCTTCATGGAGGTAGGGAGATTCCACCTCGTTTTGATGTGTGGATTGTGTGTGTAGCATGTTTAATGTGTTATCTGCTTTACAAGCCATAGATACCATGTTAGGGCACACATTAAAGTATGAAAAATGGATGAAAACATCGGTTTATAGGGTTTGTGGGGGAGATCCAGTGAAGGGTTCCCGGATTAGGGTTTTACCTATGAAGGCGATAGACTAGGTGGTCGCGTTCAGAACGCGACAGCCCGACCCGTCGCATTCTGCTTCTGAACACGGCCTATCGGGGCATCGTGTTCAGAAGGCGACATGGGACCCTGTCGCGTTAATAGGTCCGAGGGGCTTTATATGTGTGTATGATGGTTTGATTATCCGATTATCATGGTTTGTTGTGCGTGGCAAGGGTAAGCAGTGCATTCACACTTGTAGCGCTCGGGGAGCGTGTTGTTTTTGAGGTTAGTATGGTGTTCACGTGGTTTGTGCAGTGTGTACGCAGTTTGTTTGTACGTGTCGAGTAGTGCAACGCCTACCATGGTTACCTCCTCAATTGGGAGCCCTAGGTTTTGTGTGCGCCAGGCACGTGAGTGCTCAGGGCTTGCCCTAGTACTTGTGTACCGTCGAGGTCTAGTGTTGTCTTCCTGGACACCCTCACTCTTGTGTAGAGTTGTACGTCCGGCTGAGGGAAAGACGACAGTGGGACATCGACTTATGAGTATTTGTGTTTTGTCGCTTGTAGCGCGCTCGTGGTTGGGGGTTATAGACACCAGTAGACGTATTAGGCCCCCGCTAGTCCTACTTTTTCAGTGCCTCACTTTAGGGAGCTCAGGCCAGTCTCCCTAAAGATGCCAAGAATGGGCCTGCGACAGTGTGGTCCATAGGAGTGGTGTTGGTTGGACTCCACAGTTTCTTTGTTTGTTCTAGTGGAGCGGCAGCTAGACCTTTCGTTCGTGGCTGCGAGACTGAGAGTTAGTTCTGTGTGTTTTGTCCAGATCAGTAGCTGGTGTCGCGAACTAGTCTTCGTGGCTCACGTATGGCTTTTTCCTACTTTAGCACGTACACCTGGTTGTGGTTTGCCATTTATTTAATCAGTTGCTTTCATTAATAACATTTGGTAAGTAGATTTTACAGCTTTAATATCCTGTTTAGATAGTTCTATAAATTGTTAGCGTAGCTTCCTGTTGTTTTTATTTATGAGTTTGGTTTGCTTGGTTTGTAGGGGAGTTTCCCTACTAAGGCAGTGACTTGTGAGGCTCACCCCTACTCCTTTCAGGTGAGGGAGAGCAGGAGGCTTCTCATCATTCATCTAGTTCTGAGCCACACCGTAGTAGAGCAGGGTCTGCACCTCCAGTAGTGTAATCTTCTTTCTTTGTGCACCTCGGGATATGCCCCACGTTGCTATTGTAGTTGTGTCTGGCTATAGTTGAGAAATGGCTATGTAAATTCCTTGTAAATTTTTGTGAGATGACAATCTTATAATATATTTCAGCAGTTTCCTTTATATTTCTACAGACTTGTGAATGGTATCCCTTGCGAGGCTTTAGCTCGTTTGCGGGAGGCGGAGTCAGGTCAGGCACGTTACTAGATTAACGGGTCTTGACGACGAGGACCATTACGGTTGGTATCAGAGCAAGGTCTGTGTGGATATAAAGGAATCAAAAATTTGTATAGCCTATTCTCTACTTTACCCCACTGTTGGTAGTTGATCCTAGTTTTTGGTATTGATTATTGTATACGTGTGGTTGGAATATTGTTTGTGCAGGATCAGAAATGGCAGACATAAGGGATTGGGGAGGAGGTGGAGATGAGTCGGGAGAGGATGCTATGCAGCGAATGATAGAGAGAATATGGGAGAGTCTTACAGATATTCAGACGAAGTTGGACCAGCAGGCACTGGTACAGCCAGCAGTTGCGGTACCACCACTTGTAGAGGAGGCAGTGCCAGCAGCACCAGTTCCACCACCAGGAGTTGAGATACCACCTTTTGTACATATAACCCCCGTAGTACCGACATGACTAGTCAGTGCAGAGGAGCCTACGACACTTGTGGAGAGGTTTTTGAGGTTGCATCCCCCTACATTCTCAGAAGGCCCCAACCCCGACATAGCGGAGCACTGGGTGCAAGAGATAGAGAGGGTGTTAGTGACGATGAGGTGTTCGCAGACAAACAGGGTAATTCTTACCACCTACCAGTTGCGAGGCTTTGCACAGGAGTGATGAGATTGAAGATGCAGACAATGTTTGTAGGGAGGCCAGAGGATACCATTACTTGGCACAAGTTTTTGACAGTCTTCAACGACACTTTCTTTCCAGTCCAGATATAGCAGGCGAAGTGGGAGAAATTTCAGACTTTACAGCAGGGGAATTTTTCGATATTAGAATATCAGATGAGATTTATGGCATTGAGTAGATATGCTCTATATGTGCTGACTGATAACATTATGATGGTGGAGTATTTCATTAGAGGCTTGCGAGCCGAGTTGCAGGATGCAGTGATTCCCCTCATGTGCAGGACGTAGAGGAGGCGGCGCAGCGAGCAGCGATATTAGAGAGGATTGTTCAGGCCAGACAAGGACAGTCTCAGGCAAACGGTTTAGATAGTTTCCGGCTTCCTCAGTAGTCTACCGGCATCAGCAAGGGTAAAGCACCCTCAGGAGTTTCATCATCGTCAGGATTTGCAAAGGGGGGTAAATAGATAAAGTTCTTTCGAGGAGGAGGTCGAGGTGGAGGCAGACAACAGGGCTTCTAGTAGGGTGGTTTTCAGCAGGGTCATGGTTTTAGACCACCGGCTCCGGAGGAGTCACAACAGAGCATAGCAGGGCAGCCTACGGCTTTTCCAGGTTTCAGGTGTTACACATGTGGTCAGCCAGGGCACTTAGCCAGAAATTGTCCGTAGTCCTAAGGTTTCAGTTACGGCAGAGGGACTCAGCAACAGCAACAACCATTTCAGCAGCCAGCAGAGCGAGGCAGAGGTGCACCCTACCAGAGATGAGGACAGGGTCGAGTGATGTCAATCACCAGAGCACAGGCGGAGGCATCCAATCTCATTGAAGATATATTACCGCTCTTTGACTTTTCTGCTAGAGTGTTGATTGATCCGGGTGCTTCCCATTCGTTTATTTCTGAAGATTTTCTGGATAACATGGTACATCCCCTAGGAGAGGGATAGTGTGAGTTGGTAGTAGAGGTTCCTTCCGGTGTCTATGTGCTCACTTCTTGTTTTCTAGATGAGGTTCTGATAGAGGTTCAGGGCAATCAATTGCTAGCTAGATTGTATGCTCCATCGTTAAAAGATTATGATGTGATACTAGGGATGGATTGGTTGGAAGCTTATGGGGCACTGGTGGATTGTAGAAAGAAGAGGGTCAGATTTTGCAGGCCCGGTGGAGCAGTATTTGAATTTCAAAGTATGCCATTTTACACACCTAAGCTTATTATTTCTGCACTTAGGGCTAGGAGGTTGATTAATGCGGGGTGTGTAGCGTACCTTGCCTCAGTTAGTTTAGTTGAATCTGGTAAGTCTATAGATTCAATGCCCGTGGTTAGAGAGTTTGCAGATGTGTTCCCAGAGGACTTGTCAAGGTTGGCTCCACATAGAGAGGTGGACTTCACAGTTGAGTTACAGCTAGGCAGTATGCCAATTTCAAAAGCACCATACAGAATGGCACCAGCAGAGCTGAAGGAATTGAAGAAATAGTTGCAGGAACTGTTAGAGAAAGGTTTTATCAGACCCAGTCATTCGCCATGGGGAGCGCCAGTATTATTTGTTAGAAAGAAAGATGGCAGTCTGAGAATGTGTATTGATTATAGGCAGCTGAATAAGGTTACAATTAAGAATAAATATCCACTTCCCATAATAGATGATTTATTTGATCAACTCCAGTCAGCCAAAGTATTTTCGAAAATAGATTTGAGGTCAGGGTACCACCAGTTGCGGATCAAGGAGGAAGATATTGATAAGACAGCTTTCAGAACTAGATATGGGCATTATGAATTTGTGGTAATGTCATTTGGCTTGACAAATGCGCCAGTAGCCTTTATGAATTTAATGAAAAAAATATTTCACCCGTACCTGGATCAGTTTATTGTGGTCTTCATTGATGATATCTTAGTGTATTCAGCGTTGGAAGAGGAGCATGTAGTACACTTGAGGATTACTTTGCAAACATTAAGAGATCACCATTTGTACGGCAAGTTCAGCAAATGTGAGTTCTGGTTAAAGGAAATTTAGTTTTTGTGGCATATTATCTTAGCAAGGGGAGTTGCAGTTGATCCAGCCAAGGTTGAAGCGGTAATGAAATGGGAAGAACCGAAGACAGTGTCAGAAATTAGAAGCTTTTTAGGTCTTGTAGGATATTACAGACGGTTTATCCAAGATTTTTCAAAGATAGCAACTCCCATGACAAGGTTGACAAGAAAAGGGAAACCTTTTGTATGGTCTTCAGATTGCAGGCGTAGTTTTGCAAATTTAAAGAAGAGGCTTACTACAACACCAATATTAAAGATTCTGTCAGGTAGTGGTGGATTTGTTTTATATACAAATGCATCGAGGAGAGGTTTGGTATCATTGTTGATGCAGCGTGGAAAGGTAGTAGCTTATGCCTCCAGACAACTAAAGAAGCATGAAGAAAATTATCCAACTCATGATTTAGAGTTAGCAGCAGTTCTTTTTGCATTAAAGATTTGGTGGCACTATTTATATGGTGAGAGGTTTGAAATATTCATTGATCATAAAAGCTTAAAGTACATCTTTTCTCAGAAGGACCTGAATTTGAAGCAGCACAGATGGATGGAGTATTTAAAAGATTATGACTTTAGTTTGGCATATCATCCAGGCAAAGCTAATGTGGTGGCAGATGCACTGAGCAGAAAACAGTTATGAATCAACTTATGATTAGAGAATGGAAATTGTATGAAAATGTGGCAGAAAATTCATTATATGTGCCTAATAGTCAACAACGAGCAATATTAGCAAGTAGTTCAGTGGAACCTTCCCTATACTGGCAGATAGTGGAAGCACAGAGGACAGATGATAGTTCAGCAGATATTGTATGAATGGAGGAAGTGACTCTTAGAGATGACAGTGGTCAAACTTAAGGGTCGGTTATATGTGCCAGCAGATGCTAAAGTTAAGCAGAAAGTGTTAGAGGAGGCTCACAGGTCAAGATACACCATTCATCCAGGCAGTAGTAAGATGTATCAAGATATGAAGAAGCATTTCTTGTGGCCCAGCATGAAGAAAGAAATTGCAGAATTCATAGCAAGATGTGCAGTTTGTCAGCAGGTAAAAGCAGAGCATCAGAGACCAGGAGGACTGTTACATCCGTTACCTATTCCACAATGGAAATGGGATGATATTGCTATGGATTTCGTTGTTGGTTTGCCCAGATCATCAACAGGTCATAATGGTATTTGGGTTTTTGTAGACAGATTGACCAAGGTTTGCAGGTTATTACTTGTCAGTATGTGATGGTCAGTGGATAGATTAGTCAAATTATATGTGGAAAGAATAGTACCTTTGCATGGGATTCCAGTCACCATTGTTTCAGATCGAGATCCCAAGTTCACATCAGGCTTCTGGAGGAGTTTGCAGAGAGTGATTGGCATAGAATTGGGGAAGTGTATGGGAGCACCATTTGAGCATGGTAGAGTTTGCCTATAACAACAGTCATCATGCAAGTATTGGAATGGCATCTTATGAAGCATTATATGGAAGACCGTGCAGGACACCATTAAATTGGCATGAGGTGGGCGAGAGACAGGTTATGGGTCTAGAGTTGATCCAGCAATGTGCAGAGACAGTAAAGTTTATTAAAGAAAAGCTTCAAACAGCACAGAGTCGCTACAAAAGCTATGCAGATACCAGACGCACGCCTTTGCAGTTTAAAGTCTGAGATTATGTCTTTTTGAAGGTTTCTCCTACTAAAGCTGTGCTCATGTTCAGCAAAAGAGGTAAATTGAGTCCAAGGTATGTTGTCCCATTCCAAATAAAAGAAAGAATTGGTGAAACAACTTACAGATTGGATTTGCCAACAGATTTTACAGATGCATATGACTTGTTTCACGTCTCAACACATAGAAGGTACCTCAGAGATCCTACCCAAGTGGTTAGTTATCAAAGAGATGATTTGAAGCCAGATATGACAATGCCAGAATATCCAGTGCAGATTACAGGTCATAGAACCCAGAAGCTCAGAAATAAAGAAATTGAACTAGTAAAAGTCAGATGGGAAAATAGGCAAGGTGGAGATACGTGGGAACTAGTAGATGAAATGATGAAAGCATATCCATACTTGTTTAAGTAAGCTTTTAATTCTTTTAGGTGATAGTACCATGCATGTTTAATTAAAAGTTTTTGGTGTTGAGTTTCCGCTTTGAATTTCGAGGATGAAATTTCTTTTAGGTGATAGTAATGTAGCATATTCACCGTTTGGATCATCATATAATAGTTGTGTAGGCCAGTGTGTAGCCAATGTTGTGCGTAGCAAGTGTTCACGCATGTTTTCGGGGCATTGTGGGCCGACAGGTTGGGCCTAAAGTGCCTACTTGTTCACTGTCTGTGAACGCGACAGTGAGGAGCGTCGCATTCTGAACGCGACGGTCTGGGGTGTCGCATTCAAGGAACCGCTGTTTTGAGTCGTCGTCTACATACGCATCGCGTGACACACGCTAGGCGGCTTGCTGACGTCATGAGTAGGAAGGCAACAGCCTCCTACGTCGCGTTCAGGTCGCGACGCCAGGCTATGTCGCGTTCCCAACCAAGCTGCATTTCTAAGTAGGTTTTGGCCGAACAGAGCTTTTGCAAGCTCTGCTCAGCCAGGGAAGGAGATTTCGCCATGGTGAAGGGCGATCGGACGTTTTGGAGGTGGTTTTGGCGTGTTCTCGCCGCGAGGATGTTGCGTGGAGTGGGGGAAACACCGTGTGGGTCTCGTTCTTCGCATTCTTCGTGGAGGAAGGGAGATTCCACCTCGTTTTGATGCGTGGATAGTGTGTGTGGCATGTTTAACGCGTTATCTACTTTACAAACCATAGATACTATGTTAGGGCACACATTAAAGCATGAAAAATGGATGAAAACACCGGTTTACAGGGTTTGTGGGGGAGATCTGGCGAAGAGTTCCCGGATTAGGGTTTCGCCTATGAAGGCGATGGACCAGGTTGTCGCGTTCAGAACGCGACAGCCTGACCCATCGCGTTCTGTTTCTGAACGCGGCCTATCAGGGCGTCACGTTCAGAAGGCGACATGGGACCCTGTCCCGTTAATAGGTCCGAGGGGCTTTATGTGTGTGTATGATGGTTTGATTATCCAATTATTGTGGTTTGCTATGTGTGGCAAAGGTAAGGAGTGCATTGACACTTGTAGCGCTCGGGGAGTGTGTTGTTTTTGAGGTTAGTGTGGTGTTCACGTGGTTTGTGCGGTGTGCACACGGTTTGTGTGTGCATGTCGAGTAGTGCGACGCCTACCGTCGTTACCTCCTCAGTTGGGAGCCCCAGGTTTTGTGTGGACTAGGCACGTGAGTGCTCGGCGCTTGCCCTGGTACTTGTGTACCGTCGAGGTCTGTGTCGTCTTCTTGGACACCCTCACTCTTGTGTAGAGTTGTACGCTCGGCTGAGGGAAAGACGGCAGTGGGACAGCGACTTGTGAGAGTTTGTGTTTTTTCGCTTGTGGCGCGCTCGTGGTTGGGGGTTATAGACACTAGGAGACGTACTGGGCCCCAGCTAGTCCTGCTTTTCCAGTGCCTCACTTTAGGGAGCTCGGGCCGGAGTCCCTAAAGGTGCCAGACATAGGCCTGCGATAGTGTCGTCCGTAGGAGTGGTGTTTATTAGACTCCACAGTTTCTTTTTTTGTTTTAGTGGAGTGGCAGCTGGACCTTTCATCCGTGGCTGCGAGACTGAGAAGTAGTCCTGTGTGGTTTGTCCGGATAAGTAGCTGGTGTCGCGAACCAGTCTTCGTGGCTCGAGTATGGCATTTTCCTACTTTAGCACATACACCTGGTTGTGATTTTCCGTTTATTTAATAAGCTACTTTCATTAATAACATGTGGTAAGTAGAGTTTACAGCTTTAATATCCTATTTAGATAGTTCTATAAATTGTTAGCATAGCTTCCTACTGTTGTTATTTATGAGTTTGGTTTGCTTGGTTTCTAGGAGAGTTTCCCTACTGAGCCAGTGACTTGTGAGGCTCATGCCTACTCCTTTCAGGTGAGGGAGAGAAAGAGGCTTCTCATCCTTCGTCTAGTTCTGAGCCGCACCGTAGCGGAGCAGGGTCTGCACCTCCAGTAGTGTAATCTTCTTTCTTTGTGCACCTTGGGGTATGCCCCAGGTTGCTGTTGTAGTTGTGTCTAGCTAAAGTTGAAAAATGGCTATGTAAATTCCTTGTAATTTTTTGTGAGATGACAATCTTATAATATATTTCAGCTGTTTCCTTTATATTTCTACGGACTTGTGAATGGTATCCCTTGTGAGGCTTCGGCTCGTTCGCGGGAGGCGGAGTCGAGTAAGGCACGTTACTCGATTAACAGGTCTGGATGACGAGGACTGCTACAACTATGATCCAGACAAGGCAGAGAGTTGGACGCACGAGTTGGAGTGCACGTTCGACACCATGGAGTGCGCCGAGGAGGACCAGGTGAGACTGGCAGTGTATCAACTCAAGGGACTAGCCCATGAGTGGTGGAGAGTTCAGAGGCAGACACACTTTCCAGGGTAGCGTTTGGAGCAGATCACTTGGTAGAGTTTCTTGGGGGCCTTTCACGGCGAGTACTTTCTTGACTATGCTCGACGTGAGAGACGAGATCAGTTTCATGAGTTGGTTGAGGGTGATCTGACAGTTACCCAGCACCATCAGAGGTTCGTCCAGTTGTTGAGGCATGTTCCTCATGTTGCAAGTAGTGAGCAGGCTTGTGCAGAGAGATTTATTGCAGAACTGAGGCCAGACTTGAGGTGAGGTGTGACTACTCACATGTGTGCCACTTTGGGAGAGGCCGTGGATAAGGACACCGCCTTGGAGAGAGAGACTTGGCAACCCCAGCAGCAGCAGCAACAACAGAGAGGAGCTTCCTTTAGGACCTCACCGTACCAACGCCCCGCAGGTAGTCGTGGTAGTGCGACTTCTTCTTCGGACTCAAGTAGTTCGGGCAGTTCTGGTTTGCTCTCAAGGTTCAAGCAGATGACCACTCGTGGAGGTGGTCCGGGCAAGCAGCAAAAGCGCCAGTCGAGGTTTGCATAGCAGTTGATCTAGCAGGGAGCCGAGTAGGGCAGGCAGGAGGCAATCTGTTACACTTGTGGTTTGTCGAGCCACTTCAAGTGGGATTGCCCGATGGGGCAAGTCCAGCAGCCGCAACAGCCAGTGCAGTACACTCAGAAGTTGTCGCAGTACAATTACCCTCAGTAACAGCACGTACCCCATCAGCAGCAGCAGGGGCAGTACCAGCAGCTGTAGGATCAGATAAGTGGATAATGGCAAAGCTAGAAGGGGGGGTTGAATAGATTTGCAGCAGAAACTAAAGCAATTTAAAAATTACTTCGAATAAAGATATCTATTCAAATGAAACCCCACTGAACAGATGCAATATGTGTGATTAGTGTGTGTGAGCAAATCCATTAGAAGTGTGAACGAAATCCCTATGCATGCATCTAGCGTAATACAAAGTCAAACCACAATTCAAACCACTGCACAGAGGATTTTTAGGTGGTTCGAAAATCACCTCCAGTGACTCCTACGTCCACCCCTCACACAGTGAGGCTCCACTACTCAAAAGAGTATAACTCACACTGGAGCACGACGACTCCAAACACCCTTGAGCACGACGACTCAAGAAACAACCAGAGCACGACGACTCCAAACCCTTTGAGTACAATGACTCAAAGAAAACCCAGGAGATAGGTATGACGACCTACTCCAAAAACCACTTATGAGTATGACCACTCACAAGCACCTGAGCACAACGGCTCAAAACGTTTGGACCACGAAAGATCCAAGTTCTGCTAGAACAAGCTCAATTAGAGAATAGATCCTCTAGCCCGATCTATCTCAATAGAATGATAAAAATCGAACAAACAGAATTAAGTGATCTGTGTAGAACACATGCACAGATCACACAATAAAAAACTAGATGAACACTCCAAGAAAACAAATGAAATAGATGTGACTTGGATGTTCCTTGATGAAGAAGACTTGCAGAAGCTTGGATTGAAGATGCTTGAAGGAATTCATTGGAGATCATCTTCAATCCACGATGCTCTGCTTCAGTGGCATCCGGATTGCCAGTTCTTCTTCTTCCTTTGTTGCTCTTCTGCTCCTCAATCTGATGACGTTGCACTGCTCCCTTTCTGGATGCTGATACTTTATCCTCTCTCCTCTTCTCTTCTCTTCTTCTTCACGTTCTCCTTCCAAACCGCACTACTCTGCTCCCTTTTTCCCTTTCTGCAGCCGCCACACCATTTTCTGGAGATGTCTGGTCTCTCTCCTCGTGGGATGCCCTTGGAGTACAAGAAATATGGGTATTTATAGCCCCATATGTCCATAAGGAGCCTTGGGGTATGTGGGCACAAAAACCTAGGTCAAATCCCTTAATTCCTAAGCAGCCACGTGTCTAGAGAAATTCAGATTTTTTAGTTTTAGCCGAGTGTGTCGACACTGCCACTGAGTGTGTCGACACACTGTCCCATTTATCCAAAAAGAGTCTTTTGGATGCTGGGTCTAGTGTCGACACGACCACAGACTGTGTCGACATACTGTCCCAGTCAGACAAATGGATCTCCTGGAATCTGGGTCTAGTGTCGACACGACCATGGACTGTGTCGACACACTTGACCCTGTTTTCATGAAAAAGCTTCATGGACTCTGACCCAGTGTCGACACCATCAATGGGTGTGTCGACACTACTATGACAAAATCTGGATATTCCTGAAAATTTAACACATAAGCCATTAGTACAAGATATTATCATTAAATAATGAGATATTAAACATTAAAAACATGTTGTTTAAGCATTATTGTGATATGTATAAAATTTATAACATGTTCAACATGTCATCATCAAAATCACAATACGTCATCATCAAAATCAAAGTATGAGTGATGTTCATTGGTCATCATTAAAATACAACTTTAAGAAATTGCAAAACACACTCAACCCAACAATCTCCCCCTTTTCGATGATGACAAAATATATGCACAATCTCCCAATAACCTGACTAAAAACTCCCCTTTTTGAATTTTCTCCCATAAGAAACTTTCTCCCCTTTAAAGAACTTTCTCCCCCTTTTAAAGGCCTTTCTCCCCCTTTTTGACAGCATAAAAAAGATAGATAAGAGAGAGAAACAAAGAATAGTAGGAGATCAAGAAATGAGATGGAGTAAAGGAGTGGTCAGAAATGATCAAAATAAATGAGACAAAGTGATATTGACATATGAGAGAAGTTATTGTGTTTTTGTTAGTGTGCAACAAAGTTTAATCACAAAGACACACTCAACACAAGGTATTGCAAGATATAATGATCCGAATGTAGTTAAAATAATGATGCAAATGTGAAGTAAAGTGACCTATATGAGTGAGCAAAAGTATTTAACAAGGATGTTAGGAGCTTTAATTTTAACACAATGTAGAATAATATGTCTAAAATCAGTAAACATGAACTTTATTAAGGTCTTAAGCTTTTCTATCCTGTCTTTTTATTTTCTTTCAATTTTAGCTGGAAAAGAATATAAGAATAAATTAGTTAAATCTCACTTTTTAGTGCAAGAGATCACATTGATCAGATGCAAGACCTCCTGATTACTCAATGGTTCAACTTTTATTATCTTATACAGAGTTGAAAATTTTGATTTCCACTTTTTAACGTGAAACAAATCACTTTTTAGGTGAAATGGCACGGTTACTCAGTGGTTCAAGAATTGGATTGCTCTGTTTGTATCTTTCTAGATTGTTGATCAATTTTTTTTTTGATGTTTTACAGGAATATGTTTGCTTTGACTAGAAAAGTCATGACTATGAATTTAGAAAAAATATTCTTAACATGTGGTAAAAATGAAGCTTAAATATACACATGTGAAATATTAAAGCCACTCATGTGCCTATAATAGTGTTTTGCAAATCATTTTAAAAATATTCAGTATTAAGATTGCTTAACCTTGAAATGATACTGAATCTTTGAAATTAAATTAAATGCACAATGAGTTTAGTTTCAATGTCTTAATTCTCTCATAAGAAAATAGCACAAGGACTCAAAAATTCTGATGAGTAAGTAAGGTCAAGGAATGTAACAATGACTCCCCCTTTTTCATGTATCTCCCCCTCACAAGGTGAACATGAAGATTATTGAAGAAATATGAATGGAATCAAGTGTAAACAGAATGAGCAAGAATGTTTTATTGAAAGACAATGACTTCCCCTTAACAATTGCATACAAGACTCTTGATACTTGACGGAGACATATACTCACGCATAGTGAAAGTGTCCAGACAAGCCTAGCTTGTCTTTCTTCAAATCACCATTTGATATACCAAGAATGCCAATGCAATGTGAGATTGAGGAATTTATTTGCAAGAAGATTTGTCAATAAACTGAATGGGAGTTGTTGATAAATCAGATATGAAAGAATATTTCTCCAGCATTTCACTCAAAGATTCTATTGACTTACTCCCCCATAAGATATGCATTATATGAAATGATCATTTAAGCAATTCAGATATGTTTATTCCAAGCAGTTTGCACAGAAAGAGTATGAACATGATCAAACATATATCAACAGGCAATTTATTGAAGGAGAAAAGTTTTTCAAAAACTCAAAAATGTTTCAAAGACTTAAAATAAAGTTTTTGAGATTTTCATTTTTCTTGATGACCTTTATGCAGGAAAAGACTATTGATACTTCGCGGAGAATTTTTCTCACGCATGATGATAGTTTGCAGACAAGCCAAACTTGTCCTTTCACATTTCACCATTTGATATACCAAGAAGTCAAAATAGAAGATATGCACAAGGAGTCATGAGCACAAATAAGCAAACATGATTTCAATTGTTGTGATACAAATTCATTGTTGGAAGTAGCATCAGAACACACTTTTAATTAAAAAAAAAATCAAACATCATTTCAATTCAGGCAATTCAAATTTGAAATGATAAAGAAGTTTTACCTGAATGGACTTTAATTACTTTTTCAAAGATTTTACCTGTGTTATCCAATCATTTCTTGCCTTGCACTGCCAATATCTTGAATCTATTTACAATGTATGGCTGCAAGACTCCCCAGCTTGCTGATCAAGCTAGTTTTGAGACCCACACTTGCTTGGGTCTTTCAATGAAGTCAATGATAGAGTGCAATAAAGATTTCTAAATCCAAAGTGATTTTATTTTTGGTATAGATGCATTTCTTTCATTGAAAGAATTATGAGCAGAATTAGTTCCAGATTTTCTTTATGCCTTGCTCAATGCATCTATGTTTTCATGAAGTTTTCTAATTTTTAGATTTTTAATATAAGTAGAAACAAAATGATTTTGAGCAACATTTCTATACCTATACACATGGAATTTCTGAACATTTTCAGTATGAACATGATATTTATTCCTAGGTGTATGACCATATGCATTAGACTGGAATTTCTGAGCATGCACAACAAAATCATTTCTGTACCAACAGTCCCTAGAAATATGACCAATTTTATAACAATGAATGCATTGGACTCATTTGGCATGTTTATTGAAATTTTAATTTCTAATCCAACAATGTTTGGCAAGATGACTAGGTTTATTACAGTTAAAGCAAATGAGAGCATTTCTTACCTGGTACTTACCTTGGCATGTATGCATTTACTGGAATCTCCTTTTCATGTGAGGAGGCTTACCATGAAGAGAAGGAGGTACCTTTTGATGGCTCTTGGCATGATGTGAATTTGGAACTTGCCTTGGAGCTTTTTGGACTGATGGAGGAAGTAGATGAATCTTCTTAACAGTAGCATTTTTCTTTTCCTCTGTTTGTTTCTGAACAAGAACTTTCACAAGTTTTTCATTAGAATTAGTAGAGTTCTTGTTCGCAGCAGCTTTAACAAATGTTAGTTTTGTTTTATTTTCATTTTTCTTATCTCTCACAGAAGCAAGACTTGTGTTTTTAGTAATTTTCAATTCATGTTGAAGCTTCTATTTTTTAGCTTTTAATGCAACAACTTCTTTTTCTTAAATTTGAAGCTTGTTTAGCATGAAATCCAAACCATTTTTCATCTTGTTCTTTTCATTTTCAAATTGAGCAATTTGTTTTTCCATATCAGCAATTTTATTACTAAAATTGCTACAATCATTATCTAATGGTTTGTCATGTAACAAGCATTCAATCTTTCTCTTTAAGTGACAATTTTCTTCAACAAGTTGTTTGAATCTTTCATTTATTTGATGATCATGAGCTATGTTAGAAATCTGTTTGTTTAATTGGTCATTATCAAATTTGAAGTTTTCATTGAGATCAATCAATTTTCATTTTCATATTTCAAATCATGATTTTCATATTCCAATTGATCATGATTTTCTTTCAACTTGGACAACTTGTTTTCACAAATTTTGATTTTATCTTTCAAACTTTCTTTTTCAGAATTCAGTTTCTGAACTTCAATTTTCAAATTCTCATTTTCTTGTATAGGATCCTTATCATTGTTCTGGAGCAATTCAAGTGTATTTTTCAATTTTTCACTCTCTTTGTGGCAATGTTTTAAAGTCTTTTTCAAATCTTTATTTTTAGTGTTCAGCTTTGCATTAAGATTTTACATCTTTTCACAAAATTCAATCAATTCAACATAAGACATGCCTTCATCTACATCAGAGTTAGAATTAGAATACATAAATGGATCTGGAATGGATTTACCTGACCTTATAGACCCATTTGAACTCTTGTGTTTTGAAGAGGATGAAGAATGCTCTGAGCTCTTAGAATGTGCAGTGAGTGCCACAACCTTCTGAATTGTTGATTTTTTGGATTCATTGAGGCTCTTCTTTGCCATTGAGCAGTTGTGAATTCTTTTTGCTCCTTTTCTTTGTGCTTCCTTTGAAAAACTTGATGAAAGTGAGACTGGTGATTTCTCTGAAATTATAACAGGAAATTCATGCAAATTAAAGAGATTTGCCATTATACCAAAACTCAAAAACTATTAGATCTAATCACAGTGAATCAATGTAACAAGGAATTAGATCTAACAATTAGAGTGGCTAACCTTCTCTGATACCAATTGTAGGATCGGATAAGTGGATAATGGCAAAGCTAGAAGGGGGGGTTGAATAGATTTGCAAGGGAAACTAAAGCAATTTAAAAATATCTTCGAATTAAGATATCTATTCAAATGAAACCCCACTGAACAGATGCAATATGTGTGATTAGTGTGTGTGAGCAATCAATTAGAAGTGTGAACGAAATCCCTATGCATGCATCTAGCGTAATACAAAGTCAAACCATAATTCAAACCACTGCACAGAGGATTTTTAGGTGGTTCGAAAATCACCTCCAGTGACTCCTACGTCCACCCTCACACAGTGAGGCTCCACTACTCAAAAGAGTACAACTCACAATGGAGGACGACGACTCCAAACACCCTTGAGCACGACGACTCAAGAAACAACTGGAGCACGACGACTCAAAACCCTTTGAGTACAATGACTCAAAGAAAACCCAGGAGATAGGTATGACGACCTACTCCACAAACCACTTATGAGTACGACGACTCACAAGAACCTGAGCACAACGGCTCAAAATCGGAGCACTACGGCTCCAAACCTTTGGATCACGAAAGATCCAAGTTCTGCTAGAACAAGCACAATTAGAGAACCGATCTATCTCAATACAATGATAAAAATTGAACAAACAGAATTAAGTGATCTGTGTACAATACATGCACAGATCACACAATGAAAAACTGGATGAACACTCCAAGAAAATAAATGAAATAGATGTGACTTGGATGTTCCTTGATGAAGAAGACTTGCAGAAGCTTGGATTGAAGATGCTTGAAGGAATTCGTTGGAGATCTTCTTCAATCCACGATGCTCTGCTTCAGTGGCATCCGGATTGCCAGTTCTTCTTCTTCCTTTGCTGCTCTTTTGCTCCTCAATATGATGGTGCTACTCTGCCCCCTTTCTAGATGCTGATACTTTATCCTCTCTCCTCTTCTCTTCTCTTCTTCTTCACGTTCTCCTTCCAAACAGCACTGCTCTGCTCCCTTTTTCCCTTTCTGCAGCCGCCAAACCCTTTTCTGGAGATGTCTGGTCTCTCTCCTCGTGGGATGCCCTTGGAGTACAAGAAACATGGGTATTTATAGCCCCATATGTCCATAAGGAGCCTTGGGGTACGTAGGCACAAAAACCTAGGTCAAATCTCTTAATTCCCAAGCAGCCACGTGTCCAAAGAAATTCACGTTTTTGAGTTTTAGCCAGAGTGTGTCGACACTACCACTGAGTGTGTTGACACACTATCCCATTTATCCAAAAAGGGTCTTCTGGATGTTGGGTCTAGTGTCGACACGACCACAGACTGTGTCGACACACTGTCCCAGTCAGACAAATGGATCTCCTAGAATCTGGGTCTAGTGTCGACACGACCATGGACTGTGTCGACACACTTGACCCTGTTTTCATGAAAAAGCTTCAGGGACTCTGACTCAGTGTCGACACCATCAATGGGTGTGTCGACACTATCAAGACAAAATCTGGATATTCCTGAAAATTTAACACATAAACCATTAGTACAAGATATTATCATTAAAATATGAGATATTAAACATTAAAAACATGTTGTTTAAGCATTATTGTGATATGTATAAAATGTATAACATGTTCAACATGTCATCATCAAAATCACAATATGTCATCATCACAATCAAAGTATGAGTGATGTTCATTGGTCATCTTTAAAATACAACTTTAAGAAATTCCAAAACACCATCAACCCAACAGCAGCAGCCTCAGCAATTTCAGCAGCCTCAGCAGTTCTAGTCGTACTAGCAGTAGTAGTTTCCACAGCTGCAGCAGCCCTAGCAGGCGTTGCAGCGTGGGCGTGGACATGATCGTGTGATGGCTCGCACCAGGGAGGGGGCCGAGGCGTCAAACCTGGTTATAGGTACTTTGCCTATCCTTGGTAGAGCTGCTCGTGTTTTGGTTGATCCCAGTGCTTCCCTTTGCTTTGTTTCCTAGGAGTTTTATGAGTCACTGGCTCGTCACACACCTGAGAGGTAGTGTGATGTGATGGTCGACCTCCCGTCCGGTGATTACATGCATTCTTTCAGTTACCTGGAGGGTGTCACAGTTGAGGTCCAGGGACACCAGTTGCCGGCCAGGTTATATGTGTTGCAGCTTCATGACTTTGCCGTCATCCTGAGCATGGACTAGTTGGAGGCTCACTCAGCTGTGGTGGATTGTCAACGGAAGACCGTTCGGTTTGAGATACCTGGAGCACTTGTTCTCTTCTTCTGAGGTATCTGGTCTACCCGTCGAGCTTTTATTTCATTCTGTAGAGCTCGCCGTCTGATCCGCGATGGTTGTGTAGCATATCTTGCTTCTATTTGTTCTTCTGAGCCTAACGGGTTGTCGGTTTTTGATGTACATATTGTTTGTGAGTTCTTTGATGTTTTTTCAGAGGATCTACCTGGATTACCGCCTGAGCGGGAGGTAGAGTTCTCCATTGTGCTTTTACCTGGTACAATGTGTTTGTCTAAGGCACCATACCGGATGGCCCCGGCTGAGTTGCGCGAGTTGAAGCGCCAATTGAGGGAGTTGCTTGAGCTGGGTTTCATCCGTCCGAGTCATTCACTGTGGGGAGCACCAGTGCAGTTTGTGAGGAAGAAGGATGGCAACTTGAGATTGTGCATCGATTACAGCCAGCTGAACTAGGTTACAGTGAAGAACAAGTATCCGTTGCCCAGAATCGATGACTTGTTTGATCAGTTACAGTCAGCCAGAGTGTTTTCGAAGATTGACTTGAGATCAGGGTACTACCAGTTGAGGATCATAGAGTCAGATATTGGCATGACAGCTTTCCATTCGAGGTATGGTCACTTTGAGTTCGTCATGATGCCGTTTGGGCTCACGAACGTGCCAGCAGCTTTTATGGATTTGATGCACAGAGTGTTTAGTGAGTACCTGGACAGGTTTGTGGTCATCTTTGTAGATGACATTTTGGTCTACTCGGCTGCTAAGGAGGAGCACGAGGAGTATCTGATGTAACGCCTCGACGCAGAAATATCGAAATGTGAGATAGCTGCAAATAAATGGGTACAGAGCGTATAATAGACATCAAACCACTGGTCAAATAATAAATACTAAAGTAAATACATTTCACTAATAATTCCTCAAATGTCTATTACAGTCACTAATATCATAGTCATTCTATAGGGCCCAATTACATTGAATAAAAGTAAAGACTAAACTAAGACTCTAACATAACACTAAGACGCCAGGGTACTCTTGACTTCACTCTTGGTCATTCCCATCCTCATGAGTGTAAGTATCATCCTCGGTCTCACCTGAGAACACATAAGAATAATGCAGGGTGAGCGATTACGCCCAGTAGGACTTAAATCTCATGATCAGGCATGCTTTAAATGATTAATGTATTAAAAGGCAGACTAACTAACAAAAGAGGGCGAGAGTCCAGTATTGTTAAGCAAGTGATAGCCCGATATAGAGCACAAGCGTCAAGCATAATACAAAGAGCATGATGGCCATAGCACAAATAGCACAATATTGTTCATGATAGCACAACGAATCAAGTATAGCACAACACTTTGATTGTCATATAGATAGTCGAGATAGATAGCACTTGAGTGTAATGCCAAACACTCTAGTCAATTAACTCCCGCGGGCACATAGCACTTTTGGGCACACCTCCCAGGACTAGACCGGGCCCTTTATATTGCCAAGCATTAGTCAAAATGTTAATCTTTAGACTATCAGTCAAATGGCCATATAGAGTACCAAGAATAGAGGAGAGCACTTGATGAATAGACGAGTGTAGAGAGAACGTGAATAGATTAGTGAGTAGAGTATAGATGAGAGCTAGTGGAGATTACACATAAAACAATGTTAAATAGGTGATAGTGATGGTTGCACAACACGCATAATGGGTGCTGGCAGTCAAGTAGAATTCACTAACCAACAATGACCAAGCTACGAGAATAGTCCAGAGGTCCGACATGATCTCATGATAAGAGAGAGAACATTCTAAGGCCGTTTGGATCTTACTGATCCCTAAAGGGTATCATAGGTATTAGGGTACAACCAACTCATCAACCATGTGGGAATCCGTGGACAGAGGAGACTTACGGAGGCCTTGAATAAGGATCACTAGTCCGACATAAGGAATATCCGACGGAGCATTTATCCAAGTCAAGAGAAAGTGTATAAGGAAACAAGTGCTCAACGTTCCAAAGGAATTCTAGAACAGTGGAGTGTCGGTAACGATATTTAAAACATCGCGAGAAAAGAATGCAAGTTCATTAAAAATAGGACAATTTAATTACATTATTGAAGTAAATTACCAGATATATGATGAGATAATTTCATGCCAAGCCAAGTCATATTGGGTGGTTACAAGTATGTGCCTATGATAAAGAGAATCATGGATATGAAAAGATCATGTGTATGTCTTTTAAATTAATCAATATATGTTCATATTATAACATCTTTATTCACTGCGTTTAAGACTGTTAATAGAAGATATAACCACTGTATAAAGACAAGAGCACCAAAATTCAAGGGTTTATGTGCAAAAGTCCAGAAGGGGACGTACCCCTGTAAGGAACACGATAGGGTACATTCAGAACGCGACAGAGTCTTTCAAAGTTTGCGACGGGTGCGTAGGGACAAACAACCAGAACGCGAGTTTCTGGTTGCAATAAGCCCCTAAGAACGCGGCCTATCGGGCCGTCGCGTTCTCAAGTTCTGTGCCTGAGCCCGAAAAGGAAATAGTTTACCTTGGACTGCGGTCCAAGTTTCTCAAGTTTTGATACCGGGTAGTTTAAAATTTTAGATCTCAGTGTATAGACGATTAAAAATTGTGAAAGCGGTTTTAAACAAATCTAGACATGCGAGAGTACACACAGTAAATAGGAATTAGGAAATAATCATGGTTCTGACATGTTTTGAACAAGATCTTTCACGAAGAACGTAGAACAGGATACAGTGATGGAAAAAGATTTAATTCGAGTGGTATACTGAATGGAATTTGGGGAAAACGGTGGCAAATGATTCATGACAACGAGAAGTATGTCTAGTAAAAATTTTGTAGCATGAGATCAAGTGTACATGGAGATCTAAAATAAATATGAGGGTTCGGGGACATGATGATAACAGATCTTCAAAAATAAAGATCTCAAGATAGGGTCGATGAAAATTAGAGCAAGTAGAGGGATTTTGTTCCTTATGTTTGGAACATCCTACAGACGAGATTAATTAGGTTTAGCTTGTTAGAACTCAAAGAACATGTGGTAGATCTTGAGCAAGCCTTCTCCCCACGATTTTTCCCTTCCTTTGGCCTCTCCTCCACGTCCAGCAAGTCTTAGCAATGCATTAGGGTTGGCCATGAAGAGGTTGGGGTGTATTTAAGCCTCTAGTGTTTCCAATTCCTACTACAACTCTAATTCCTATTAAATTCCATGTTTCCCTCTTTCTTCTAACCTTCCAAGCTTTCCACCCCTAATTGGGTTAGGTTGGGTTACAAATTCGTACCTAGCCAATTAGGGTAAGGTTAGGAGTCCAATTGCAACCCATATTAACTATTTTAATGATTTAATAGCTCTTTTCATTTTAGGAAATATTAAAGATACGACTTTAGGGTATTTTTCTTTTATTCAACCGTTAAAAATCTCTATTTTGGCCCAATAACTTTTATATAATCCATTTAGCAAAGCCCATTACTTCTTTATGTTTAATGGGTTTTAATTAATTCTTTTTTCTTTAATTTTTTTGATTTATTTATTTATTAAAATATCGGGTTGCTACAACCTCCCCCTCTTAAAAGAATTTGGTCCCCAAATTCATATGACCATAATGGAGAGAAATATCTTACCGAAAAGATCGGGGTAGTTTCACCTGATGATTCCCTCAGGTTCCCATGTGGCTTCTTCCACTCCACGGTTATTCCAAAGGACTTTAACCACATGAATGGGATGGTTCCTGAGTTGTTGTACCTTCCGTTCCAATATCTTGATTGGCTTCTCTTCATATGTCATGTAAGGCCCTCGAATTTTGTTGTATTACTTTATTACGTGTAAATAATTCATGCTTGTGTATGCATAGATGTACATATCTACGTACGTATTAACTAGTTAAACTTATGTGTGCACGTGTATAATTAGATTATAAATATTGTTTGAATTGCATGGTGGTAGTGTGTACATGATAGTATATACATATTGCATGTAAGTATATAGAATATGCATGGATTTTCTGCATGTTTTTAAGTTCTGGCCGAAGGGCCAATTGGCGTCAACAGGGTGGACGTCCATGGTGGTAAACGTCCATATCGTTGGACGCTAATACTTAAATAAACAGCCATGGATGTGGACGTTAATATCTCTGACCTGCATGCGTTGCAGACCATAAAATTCCGGGGGCAAATAAGCCCAGCCATTGGGGAGATGTCCCCAACGGCTATCAGGCCTTCACATCACCCCTCTGGGATATCCCAAACCCCTTCTCCTATAAACCAAACCCCTTCTGCACTAGAAGAGCTCTCTTGACTCTTTGAAAAGAGGAGAGAAAGCATAGCTCTGGACTGAAGGAAACCTGAACTTTGGAGGCTTTGATCCGGTGACTGAAGGCTTCTCCCGACGATCTACACCGACTGGAGGATAGCTGGGACATAGGGGAAGGCTTCCCCGACGTTGGTTGGCGTCTACATCGACCAAGAACCCGGAGCAAGAAGAGTTTGGAGGCTTCTTGGGACTGCACAAGGAGAGCTTCAACAACAACTTTGATCCCTTTGGAGATTTATTGAGAGGCAAGTAACCCATTCACTTCGTCCATGTAGGTGTCTAGTAGGGTTTTACCAATTTTTACAGATTTTCCTCGTGCCCGGGATCCTCACAATTCTCCTTCTTTTGGAGCTCGGGTCTGTGTTTTGCACAGACCTGAACTTGACGACAAGATCTCTTGCCGTTAAGATCTTCAATTAACGGCCAACGATGTTTCCGTTAAGCTCCATTAACGGACGGACTGTGCTGTTAAGTTCTTCAGGGTAGAACAGTGAGTTGTTCTCCCTTGTATACGATTAATTTTCCGAAGTGTTTTCGCATGAGGATATAAAGTAATTGTTGTATGTTATGTGAAATAGATACAGTGATGTGTGGGGAAATTTCTTGTGCATTTGTGGATGGTAGGAGTTATTAGGTTTATTAAAATGCATGTTGGAAGAAATTGTTGTACATATCTATCTTCTGTTCACATTATCCGTGAAGAATTCGAGTGCCCTAATTTTTATAAACCATGTATGTATGTGTCAGTCTATGCCCTACAAATTTCGGAATTTTTCTAAGAGCATGTGATTTACTACAATTTCTGTTTTGAAAATAGAAAACCTGTGTAGGATTTGTAAAAATTACAGTAAATCATGTGATGTGCTATAAATCCATGGGAAAATTTTTGTGATAATGTGTAAGTTAGGTTCAGGGTTCTGAATAGCCAAATCTGATATTCATGTTATGCTCTATGTTGAATTGAATTATGAATAGCATGAGATTGAACGTTTTATTTTCTGTAAATGCATGATAACTCAAAAAAATAAGGAAATTTGCATGCGTGATCCTAAACCTGCAAACAGTGTGTGGTTAAATTCTCATGTTATTTGGATGACTGTAGGGTGTATTATGAATTTTCCATATGATAACAAGTAAATTACGCATGCTATTATGAAATGGTTTGATATGTGTCTCTCAACCTGGTTAATGTAAATTATTGGATGTCTGATTCTATCATCAGTAGTATCGTGTTAGAAAGAACAGAACCATGTGTATAAATGAGAGAATGTAAACCATGTGTAATTCATGTGTGTTAAAAATCGGAATGTGTAATGTGTAATAGTGTGTGCCATGTGTGACACTGCTTCTATAGAGGGCCGTGAAACCGTACCATGGAAAAGTCCCCATGGGAAGGTTCAATGTGTTAAGATCCTAAGGGCATTAGGATGAAATCGTGGAGGTGGACAAGTACCCCTGGTTAGGGTGGAGACTTGTTCTCCCGGTCTGCGCAGTCCAAGAGTTGTCATTGTATTGCCTAGGTGGCGTCTCTGTGTATGTGTTATGTGATGTGTCCTTCTAATGGTGGTTTGGACTATGTGTCATGGCACTAAATTGTGAAATGTGAATGTGAACATGTGTAAATTGTGTAGTGTGAATATGTGAAAATGTGCAATGTGTAAAAAGTGAGCAATGTGAATGTGTAATTGTGTAAACATGTGGAACTAATATGATAAATCATGAAATTGTGATCCATGAGGTGTAAGTGTTAAATTTATGTCAAAACAGCAACCTAAATGCGTGTAAAATGTCATTTCCACATGTGCAAAATTTGTAGAATCCATGTTAAGGATGTTTCTTACTTATGTGTGAATAGTTCCATGTTTAATCGTTATCATGTTGAAGTTGAAAATGTGAATGTAGCTCTCATGTGAATAGACAAGTAGAAAACATGTGGTAGGGACTATAGATTGGTGTGAATAAACCATGTACATGTGTTTAAATTTTATAGAAGTATCATGATAGGTTGTTTCCTACCATGCTGTATGTTTGGCTATTGAAAGTGGTTATAGGTCTTATTGTGATATATGCATGTATGACGTGTATGGTGTTATTTGCTGAGTCTTTTAGACTCATTCCTTGCTTCGGCGTATAGGTTTAGTAGGTGATACACCTTTGGAGGAGACCATAGAGAGCGACTCTGAGCGCGGGGAGTAGCTTGGCGGAGTTGTAGTTGTGACATTTTGACTTCCATTGTATGTAAATTGAGGCATTGTAATAGAAACAGTATGAAATTTGTGGACAACTATGTATTTGAATTTAGTACTTCATTATGTGGACTTCATTTCTTTTAAATTGTCATTGGATTATGTATGTTAAATGTGGATGATGAAATGAAATGAAAGACATTGTTCTTTTGCTTCCGTTACTCTGTATCTATATTTGTGTGTATCTCAATCATGTGATAGCATTTGGGTAAATGTCCCACTGCGATAACGTTCACTATACCGACGTGGGTTGGTATAACCGTACCGATATAATGAGGGTGATCATAGGGATTGGTATCAGAGAAACCGATTGAGATTATAAATAAATATACATGAACCATCATCTTCATTACATGCTAAATCTTCATAGATTGTCCACATGTGTAGAATTGATTAATAATGAATGAAAAATAGATAAGAAAATGGTTAGGAAATAAATTAGCGTAGCTCTATTGGTGGCTGAAATTTATTGCAGCCATGGCTTCGAGAGGTAGGCGTGGCAGAGCGCCGGCCGTGAGGACGATCCGAGACGTGAGGAGCGGGCGGAGCAGTAGGCCCCGACACCACAGGGTCCTGTACTTCCCCCACCGCCGCCTATGGATTATGGAGTGTTCATGCAAGGTTTGGTGCAGGCCATGCAGACGCAGGCCCACACCCAGGCTGCACTCCAGGCTCAGTTGGAGGCTCAGGTTAGCATAATCAATCAGAATGTAGTCTGTTTTATTTAATTGTATGATGTTATGTTGAATGTGTATTAATTGTTGTGTGATGTAGCAGGCTCAAGTTCCAGCTCAGGACCATGGTGGACCTTCCATCATGGAAAGATTCAAGAGGATGGTGCCACCCTCTTTTAAGGGGGAGAGCGATCCGTTACTTGCAGAAAGCTGGATAAGGGAGATCGAGAAGATCTTTCAGGCTATTAGGTGTGCGGACGATGATAAGGTTACTTTAGCCACCTATATGCTACAGGTATGTGCTAGTTTTCTTTGTTTATATTCCCTGTTAAGTTGAAGTTGTTTAGTTGGTGCTTATGAAGGTTATGTTGTAGGAGAGAGCTGATGTGTGGTGGGTTTCATTACTGCGTACCCGATTCGAGGACAGAGCAATTGAGATTGCTTGGGACGAGTTCGTGAGGCTCTTTCGGGCCAAGTTCATCCCCGAGCATATCCAGGATAGGATGGAGCAGGAGTTCCTCTCCTTGACCCAAGGCTCCATGACCGTGCTCGAATATGAGGCCAGGGTTGCAGAATTATCTAAATATGCACCTCATATCGTGACAGATGAGCGCAGGAAAGCAAAGAAGTTCGTGATGGGCCTGAAGCCATCACTGAGGACGAGGCTAGTGGCGTTTGACCATCGTACCTTGGACGAGGCACTTAGTGCTGCTTGTAGACAGGAGGGCGAGATGGAGCAATATCTGGAAGAGAAGAAGGCTTCGCAGAAGAGGCCTGCAGCTACATTCCAGCGGCAGGACAAGAAGAAAGCATTGTACCAGGCACAACACCGATCAGTAGTAGCCGACAGTACTCAGGTACCCTCTGTACATTCCCCTGGTGTGAAGAAAGAGTGTCCCCACTATGGGAAGACACATGGTGGTTCTGAGTGTTGGATGATTGCGGGAAAGTGTTTGAAGTGCGGAAGCAGCGACCACAAGATCAAGGATTGTCCGAGACTTCAGCAGGGAGTCCAGCACGGAGCGCTAGCCCCAGCAGCGGTAGCAGCAGCAGCACCAGCTACAGGAAGACCATAAAGGCCTCGAGCCCCAGCTCGAGTGTTTGCTCTAGCACGCGAGGACGCCGAGCAGACGGAGCACGTCACTGAAGGTACGGTTTTACTTCAAGGTGTGCACGCTCGGGTTTTCTTTTATACGGGTGCCACTCACTCGTTCATTTCCGAGAGGTTCGCTAGGCAGTTAGCTCTAGAGTCAGGCGTAGAGTCTGAGGAGTTAGAGGTCCCTTTGTCTGTGCACACACCTGCGGGTACGGTATCGACTAGGAAGTGTATTCCGTCGTTACCTGTGTGCATTGAGGATAGAGTCCTAGAAGGGTGTTTCTTCTTGCTAAAGATGAAGGACTTTGATGCTATTCCTGGCCTGGATTGGCTAGAGGAGCACTATGCGTTAGTAGATTGTCGTGGGAAGAGGATTGTTTTCCGCATTCCTGGTGAGGACGAGTTCTCTCATCCCTTGCCAAGGAACTTGGCGGGAAAGTTGGTCATCTCTGCCATGAAGACGATGCGCATGGTAAACAAGGGTTGTGACGCTTTTCTTGCCAGCGTGGTGTTAGTACCTGAGGCTGATGAGTCACCTAGTCTTGCAGAGATCGAGGTAGTGCAGAACTTTCCAGACGTCTTTCCCGATGATTTGTCTGGTTTGCCACCAAACAGAGAGATAGAGTTCACCATAGAGTTGCTTCCGGGCACCTCTCCTATCTCAAAGGCTCCATATCGGATGGCACCTGCGGAGTTAGCCGAGTTAAGGAGGCAGTTGCAAGAGTTGCTAGATAAGGGATTTATTCACCCTAGTGTTTCCCCTTTGGGCGCACCTGTCTTATTCGTAAAGAAGAAGGATGGATCACTTAGGTTATGCATCGATTATAGAAAGCTAAACCAAGTGACAGTGAAGAACAGGTATCCCTTGCCTCGCATTGATGATTTGTTTGACCAGTTGCAAGATGCATCAGTCTTTTCTAAAATTGATTTGCGATCTGGTTATCATCAGCTGAGGATTAGGAGTGAGGATGTCTCCAAGACAGCATTTAGAACCCGTTATGGACATTATGAGTTTTTGGTCCTTCCTTTCGGACTGACCAACACCCCTGCAGCGTTCATGGATCTCATGAACCGGGTGTTTAGGCCGTATCTAGATAGCTTTGTTGTAGTGTTTATTGATGATGTGCTGGTCTACTCTCCGGATGAGGCCACACACCGTCAGCATTTGAGGGTAGTATTAGAGGTTCTCCGTGAGCACAAGCTGTATGCTAAGTTCAGCAAGTGCAATTTCTGGTTGCGTGAGGTTCATTTCCTCGGGCATGTTATCTCCGGTGCTGGTGTTGCAGTTGATCCAGCAAAGATCCAGGCAGTTATGGATTGGGAGATTCCCAAGACCCCTTCGGAGATTCGTAGTTTTTTAGGTTTGGCTGTTTACTATCGGCAATTCATTGAGGGATTTTCATCCATCGCCGCCCCATTGACTCAGCTCACCAGAAAGGGAGTGAAGTTTGTCTGGTCCGAGAAGTGTGAGAGTAGTTTTCAATTGTTGAAGACTAAGCTTACGTCAGCTCCGGTGTTAGTCTTGCCGAGCGGTGTAGAGGGTTTTGCTATCTACACGGATGTGTCTTGGATTGGCTTAGGCTGTGTGCTAATGCAGCAAGGAAGGGTAGTGGCATATGCTTCTCGTCAGTTGAAGGAGCATGAGAAGAACTATCCGACTCATGATTTGGAGCTCGCAGCAGTGGTTCATGCGCTAAAGATCTGGAGGCACTATCTTTATGGTGTCAGATTTGAGGTGTTTACCGACCACAAGAGCTTGAGGTATCTTTTCTCCCAAAAGGAATTAAACCTGAGGCAGAGAAGATGGATTGAGTTCTTGAAGGACTATGACTTCGACCTTCAGTATCACCCTGGGAAGGCGAATGTCATAGCCGATGCCCTGAGTAGGAAAGGACCATCTGTCCAGCAGGACTAGAAGATGTTGGAGGATGCGGCTTGCGCATTGACTGAGTTAGAGCCATCGCTATGCCAGGCTTTTGTAGCTCAATTATCCCTTAGGTCCTCGGTTTTGGATGAGGTGATCGAGCAACAGAAAGATGACCCTAGACTCCTAGAGTTAGTGGGCAAGGTAGGCATTGCTCGTGATGAGGATGGCGTGATTAGATTCCATCACCGAGTGTGTGTCCCTGACTTGGTAGATGTCTGTGAGCATGTGTTAGCAGAAGCTCACAGGTCGAGATTCTCTATTCATCCGGGTAACACTAAGATGTAACATGATTTGAAGAGGTCCTTTTGGTGGTCCGGCATGAAGAGAGATGTGGTAGATTATGTATCCCGATGTTTAGTATGCCAGCAAGTGAAGGCCGAGGGACAGCGACTGTCACGCCCCGACGCGGAATATCGGAGCGCGAAGGCAGTTGCAAGAAAAAGGTATAGAGCGTGTACTAGACATCAAACCATTGCACAATGAATAATACTAAATCAAATCTTCTTCATTAATAACTTTTCCAATGTCTAGTTACAACCACTAATATCAGAGCCATTCTATAGGGCCCAATTACATTGCAATAGAAGGAAATAACTAACTACAACTCTAAGATAACATGACGACTCGAGGGTACTCCTGGCTTCACTCTTGGTCATTCCCTTCCTCTTGAGTGTATGTGTCGTCCTCGGTCTCACCTAAGAACACAACATCAAATAACGTAGGGTGAGCGATAACGCCCAGTAGGACTTAAATCTCAGGCTCAAGCAGGCTTTAAATAATTAATGCATTTAATGGCAGAGCATCTAAAGATAGCAGGTACAAGAGAGTCAAAATATAGCAAGAGATAGAACAATAGCACGAGAGCGAGTATAGTTTCCAAAAAGAGCACAAGTATCGAGTATAGCACGAATAGCAAGATGGCCATAGCACAACTAGCACAAGTATAGTAATAGCACGACGAGTATAGCACTTGTTTGTCATTCTAGACATCGAGAGAGTATAGCACGTTTTGTGTTTTTGATTGTCATATAGATAGTCGAGATAGATAGCACTTGAGTGTAATGCCAAACACTCTGATCATTTAACTCCCATGGGCACTAGCACTTTCGGGCGCACATCCCAGGACCAGATCGGGCCCTTTATATATTGCCAGGCATTGGTTATATTGTTTATCTTTAGACAATCAGTCAATGGCCAATATAGAGTACCAAGAAGTAGATGAGAGCACTAGATGAATAGACGAGATAGTAGAGTGAACGTGAATAGACGAGCGAGTAGAGTATAGATAAGAGCTAGTGGACATTGCACGTAATGCGTCGAGTAAACAGGCGATAGTAATAGTTGCACAACACGCGCACTTGGTGTTAGCAGTCAGGTGGAACTCACAACCCTACCACTGGCCTTGTTATGCACAGGTCCAGAGGTCCGGCGTGATTTAAGATGAGAGTGAATCTTCTAATAGCCGTTTGGATCATATAGATCCCTAAGGTGTAATGGGTGTTAGGGTACAACCGGCTCGTCGAACATGTGGGAATCCATGATCAGAGGAGACTTACGGAGGCCTTGTGCAAGGGTTCACTAGTCCGGCGAAAGGAATATCCGACGGAGAGTTCACCACAAGCCAAGAAAAGTGTGTATATAAAACAGGTGCTCGACGTTCTAGAGGAATTCTAGGACAGTGGAGCGTCAATATCGGTATATAAACAACGCAAGAAAACGAATGCAAGTCCTTTAAAATAGGGCAGTTAATATGCTTTATTGTAATACATTATGAGATATTTTCTGTAAGATTTCAGCCAAAAATGGATGGTTCAAGTGTGTGCAAGTGCAAGAGAAATCATAGATAGAAATAAGTCGTGAACATGTATTTTAAATCATTCAATACAACATCCTTTTTAAGTAGGGTTTTTACTAGGGGTATAACGGTAAGAAGGCGACATACCCCTGTACTAGTCGCGACAGGGTCAGGACAGAACGCGACAAGGCCTAAAAAGGGTCGCGACAGGGCATGCAAATCGGGTACTGAGAACGCGACGGCTCACCTGTCGCCTTCTTGGTCGCGACAGGGTGGCTGTCGCAATCAGGCCCCAGAAAATGACATATCAAGGTGTCGCCTTCTGGTTGTCTGCGCCTGACTCTGACAGGAGTCAGACCAGGCATTGGATTGCGGGCCAGAACATTGAAATTTTGATACAGGGTCGTTCAGGAAATCATAACTAATTATATAGTCAACGAAAAATCATGAAACCAGTTACAAATTTAAGTAGACAAGTAAGGGTACTTCCAATAAATCGGAATTAGAGAGAGAGCATGGTTTGAACATGGTTTGAGAACGAACGAGAACAAGTAACATAGAACATGATACAGGGAGCAAGATCTATTTAATTCGAGTAACATGCTCAATAGAAATTAGGGCTTTTAGGGGCAAAAGATGGCTATCATGCATCAGTATCTCCCATTAAAATTTGGAGGCATGAGATAGAGTATTCAAGGAGGTATGAATTAAGCATGAAGGTTCGGGGTCACAAGAACTGCAGAACTTTGAAAATTCATAAGAAAAGATTTGATCACTGGAAAATTATGAAATTTGAGGGTTTTGTTCCAGAGGGTAGAAAGATCCTACAGAAAAAGTTTCACGGTTTATGCTTGTGAGAATGCCTACCTTGACTCGATTTCCTCTTCTAGGGCTAGAACTTGAAGAACGGGGTTGAGAGCTTGAAAGGTTCTTCTCCCCACGAAATCTCCTCCTCCTTGGCCTCTCCTTCTGGTCCAGGAATCCTTTGGCACGAGCTTGGGTCGGCCATGAGGGTTTTAGGAGAGTATTTAAGCTTCTCCTCTTTCTATTTCCTAATAGGACTCTAATTCCTCTTAAATTCCGAAATTTCCTTACTTCCTCCTTCCTTCCTTGCTTTCCAATCTCTATTTAGACTAGGAAGAGATCCAAATTCGTGCTAACCCATATGGGGTAGGTTTAGGAATCCTATTATAACTCAAACTAGCTATTTAATGCATTAGATACCCCTTTTCTATTTAGGTAATAATTTAGTTATGAATTTAGGATATTTTCCTATTATTCTCCCTTTGTAAATTCATATTTTTGACCCAATAAATTCTAGAAGATCCATTAAGCAAATCCCATTACTCTTTTCCATCTAATGAGTTTTATTTAATGCTCTATTTAAATATCCATTTAGCTAGGTTTTAAATTCTTTATTTAAATTTTTATTTTTCGTAAAAATTCAGGTTGCTACAGCGACCATCCGGCCTCATGCAAAGGATGGAGATCTCAGTATGGAAGTGGGAAGCTGTCACTATGGACTTTGTTTCGGGTTTGCCTCGATCTAGACGGGGCAATGACTCGATTTGGGTAGTCGTAGATAGATTCTCGAAGACTGCGCATTTCTTGCCCATGAGGAAGAAGCAGTCGATTGAGAGTCTAGCTAGATTGTATGTTAGCAGTATTGTTCGGCTGCATGGTGTGCCGAAGTCGATCATTTCGGATCGAGATCCGAGATTTACTTCGAGATTGTGGAAGGGTCTTCAGGATGCGTTAGGTTCGGAGCTGAAGCTCAGTTCGGCGTTTCATCCCCAGACAGATGGACAGTCTGAGAGGACTATCCCGACGCTCGAGCATATGTTGAGAGCGTGTGTACTGGATTGGAAGGATGATTGGGAGCGTCATCTACCTCTAGTGGAGTTCGCATACAACAACAACTTTCATGCGAGTATTGGTATGGCTCCATTTGAGACGTTGTATGGAAGGCCTTGCAGATCTTCTTTATGTTGGGAGGAGACCGGTGATAGGCACTTGATCGGTCCGGAGTTAGTTCAGGAGACTTCAGATAAGGTCCAGCTTATCAGGAAGAGGCTTGTTGCGGCACAGGATAGGCAGAAGAGCTATGCCGATAACAGAAGGAAGGATTTGGAGTTCGAGGTAGGTGAGCATATCTTCTTGAAGATATCACCTACTCGAGGTGTCGTCATGTTTGGCAGGCATAGTAAGCTGAGCCCTAGATTCATTGGCCCGTATGAGATTCTCAGATGATTGGGCAGCGTGGCATATGAGCTAGCTTTACCCCCAGCTTTAGCTAGTGTTCATCCCGTTTTCCACGTTTCTATGCTCAGGAAGTATGTCCGAGATCCATCTCATGTGATTAGTCATGAGCCAGTGGAGATTCAGCCAGATCTGTCATATGTGGAGCAACCAGTAGCTATTCTTGACCGGAAGGCTCAACATCTCCGGAACAAGGGTATTGTGTCGGTGAAAGTTCAATGGCGGAACTTCTCGCGAGAGGAGGCTACTTGGGAGCTTGAGGATGCGATGAAGAAGAAGTATCCCCTTTTGTTTGAGTAGTGTCGTTCAACTTCGAGGACGAAGTTTCTTTAAGGGGGAGAGGGTGTAAGGCCCTCGAATTTTGTTGTATTACTTTATTACGTGTAAATAATTCATGCTTGTGTATGCATAGATGTACATATCTACGTATGTATTAACTAGCTATACTTATGTGTGCATGTGTATAATTAGATTATAAATATTGTTTGAATTGCATGGTGGTAGTGTGTACATGATAGTATACATATTGCATGTAAGTATATAGAATATGCATGGATTTTCTGCATGTTTTTAAGTTCTGGCTGAAGGGCGAATTGGCGTCAACAAGGTGGACGTCCATGGTGGTAAACGTCCATATCGTTGGACCCTAATACTTAAATAAATGGCCATGGATGTGGACATTAATATCTCTGACCTGCATGCGTTGCAGACCCCGAAATTCCGGGGGCGAGCAAGCCCAGACATTGGGGAGATGTCCCCAACGGCTATCAGGCCTTCACATCACCCCTCCGGGATATCCTAAACCCCTTCTCCTATAAACCAAACCCCTTCTGCACCAGAAGAGCTCTCTTGACTCTTTGAAAAGAGGAGAGAAACCCTAGCTCTGGACTGAAGGAAACCTAAACTTTGGAGGCTTTGATCCGACGACTGAAGGCTTCTCCCGGCGATCTACACCGACTGGAGGATAGCTGGGACATAGGGGAAGGCTTCCCCGACGTTGGTTGGTGTCTACATCGACCAAGAACCCGGAGCAAGAAGAGTTTGGAGGCTTCTTGAGACTACCCAAGGAGAGCTTCAACAACAACTTTGATCTCTTTGGAGATTTATTGAGAGGCAAGTAACCCATTCACTTCGTCCATGTAGGTGTCTAGTAGGGTTTTACCATTTTTTTTCAGATTTTCCTCGTGCCCTGGATCCTCACAATTCTCCTTCTTTTGGAGCTCGGATCTATGTTTTGCACAGACCTGAACTTGATGGCAAGATCTCTTGCCGTTAAGATCTTCAATTAACGGACAACGATGTTGCCGTTAAGCTCCATTAACAGACAGACTGTGCCGTTAAGTTCTTCAGGGCAGAACAGTGAGCTGTTCTCCCTTGTATACGATTAATTTTCCGAAGTGTTTTCACATGAGGATATAAAGTAATTGTTGTATGTTATGTGAAATAGATACAGTGATGCGTGGGGAAATTTTTTGTGCAATTGTGAATGGTATGAGTTATTAGGTTTATTAAAATGCATGTTGGAAGAAATGGTTGTACATATCTATCTACTGTTCACATGACCCGTGAAGAATTCGAGTGCCCTAATTTTTATAAACCATGTATGTATGTGTCAATCTATGCCCTGCAAATTTCAAAATTTTTCTAAGAGCATGTGATTTACTGCAATTTCTGTTTTGAAAATAGAAAACCTGCGTAGGATTTGTAAAAATTACAGTAAATCATGTGATGTGCTATAAATCCGAGGGAAAATTTCTGTGATAATGTGTAAGTTAGGTTCAGGGTTCTGAACAGACAAATTTGATATTCATGTTATGCTCCATGTTGAATTGAATTATGAATAGCATGAGATTGAACGTTTTATTTTCTGTAAATGCATGATAACTCAAAAAAATAAAGAAATTTGCATGCGTGGTCCTAATCCTGCAAACAGTGTGTGGTTAAATTCTCAAGTTATTTGGATGACTGTAGGATGTATTATGAATTTTCCATATGATAACAAGTAAATTATGCATGCTATTATGAAATGGTTTGATATGTGTCTCTCAACCTGGTTAATGTAAATTATTGGATGTCTGATTCTGTCATCAGTAGTATCGTGTTAGAGAGAACATAACCATGTGTATAAATGAGAGAATGTAAACCATGTGTAATTCATGTGTGTTAAAAATCGGAATGCGTAATGTGTAATAGTGTGTGCCATGTGTGACACTGCTTCCATAGAGGGCCGTGGAACCGTACCATGGAAAAGTCCCCATGGGAAGTTTCAATGTGTTAAGATCCTAAGGGCATTAGGATGAAATCCTGGAGGTGGACAAGTACCACTGGTTAGGGTGGAGACTTGTTCTCCCGGTCTGCGCAGTCCAAGAGTTGTCACTGTATTGCCTAGGTGGCGTCTATGTGTATGTGTTATGTGATGTGTCCTTCTAATGGTGGTTTGGACTATGTGTCACGGCACTAAATTGTGAAATGTGAATGTGAACATGTGTAAATTGTGTAGTGTGAATATGTGAAAATGTGCAATGTGTAAAAAGTGAGCAATGTGAATGTGTAATTGTGTAAACATGTGGAACTAATATGATAAATCATGAAATTGTGATCCATGAGGTGTAAGTGTTAAATTTATGTCAAAACAGCAACCTAAATGCGTGTAAAATGACATTTCCACATGTGCAAAATTTGTAGAATCCATGTTAAGGATGTTTCTTACTTATGTGTGAATAGTTCCATGTTTAATCATTATCATGTTGATGTTGAAAATGTGAATGTAGCTCTCATGTGAATAGACAAGTAGAAAGCATGTGGTAGGGACTTTAGATTGGAGTGACATAAACCATGTACATGTGTTTAAATTTTATAGAAGTATCTTGATAGGTTGTTTCCTACCATGCTGTATGTTTGGCTATTGAAAGTGGTTATAGGTCCTATTGTGATATATGCATGTATGACGTGTATGGTGTTATTTGTTGAGTCTTTTAGACTCATTCCTTGCTTCGACGTACAGGTTTAGTAGGTGATACACCTTTGGAGGAGACCGTAGAGAGCGACTCCGAGCGCGGGGAGTAGCTTGGCAGAGTTGTAGTTGTGACATTTTGACTTCCATCGTATGTAAATTGAGGCATTGTAATAGAAACACAATGAAATTTGTGGACAACTATGTATTTGAATTTAGTACTTCATTATATGGACTTTATTTCTTTTAAATTGTCATTGGATTATGTATGTTAAATGTGGATGATGAAATGAAATGAAAGACCTTGTTCTTTTGCTTCCGCTACTCTGTATCTATATTTGTGTGTATCTCAATCATGTGATAGCGTTTGGGTAAATGTCCCACTGTGATAACGTTCACTATAACGACGTGGGTTGGTATAACCGTACTGGTATAATGAGGGTCGTCACATGTCATGTCCTTGTTTAGCACCAACTTCTCATGGCGAATGACGTGAGGGGGATCGTACACATATATTCTAAGCATAGAGACATGGAACACATTGTATACAAATGCCATGTTTGGTGGCAACGCCAATCGGTAAGCAACCTCACCAACCCTTTCGAGCACTTCAAAAGGACTGATGAATCTAGGACTTAGCTTTCCTTTAACACCAAACCTTTGAATGCCACGGGTAGGAGATACCTTCAAAAGCACATGATCTCCTACTTGAAATTATAGATCTCTCTTTCTCTTGTTAGCATAGCTCTTTTGTCTGGATTGAGCAATCTTGAGCTGATCTCGAATCACCTGTATATCCCTGGTTGTATTTTGTACCATGTTCGGGCCTAGCCATTGTTGTTCCCCAACTTCATTCCAACATGCAAGAGATGTACAGTTTCTCCCATAGAGCCCCTCGAATGGTGACATTTTACTACTCGCCTGGTAACTGTTGTTATAGGCGAACTCAATTAAGGATAAGTGCTCATTCCAGTAGCCTTGGAAGTCTATAGTGCATGCTCTTAACATGTCTTCTACAATCTGATTGGTTCTCTCAGTCTGCCCATCCGTGTGTGGGTGGAACGCGGTACTAAAATTGAGCTTAATACCAAGTGCAGTCTGCAGTCCCTTCTAAAAATGAGACGTGAATCTGGGGTCTCGATCTGAGACGATAGATGATGGAACTCTATGCAGTCTCATGATCTCTTTGACATATAGAGCGGCTAATACCTCCACAGACCACTTATTCTTTATAGGTAGGAAGTGTGCAGACTTGGTTAGTCAGTCAACAATAACACATATGGCGTCGAGTCAACCACGAGTCTTTGGTAAACCCATGATGAAGTCTATGCCAATATTTTCTCATTTCCACTCCGGAATATCTAATGGTCTGAGTATGCCAACAGGGTGTCTATGTTCTGCCTTTACCTATTGGAAAGTAAGGTAATGAGCAGCATGCTCGGCTACCTCTCTCTTCATGTTCGGCCACCAAAATGTTCTTTTCATGTCCTGATACATTTTGGTACCTCCGGGATGAATAGTATACTTCGTCTGGTGAGCTTTGTCCATTAACTTTCTCTTCAGTTCTTCATTATCTAGAACTCATGTCCTTCCTTGGAATACAAGCCTTCCATCCTCGGTCATAGCAAAATTAGGTTTTTCATCTAAGGTTTCCTTGACACAAACCAAGAATGGATCACTATCCTATTGTGCTTTGATCTCTGCCAGCATGTCAGATTGAATCTTGATATTGGAAACTAAGACTCGATCATCCCTATGTTCAATGTTCAAGTCTAATCTTGCGAATTGCTCTAGTAGTTGCATCTCGCCAAGAACTAGACTTGATAAAGATGCCATCGGCTTTCTACTAAGAGCATCAGCCACAACATTTCCCTTGCCTACAAGGTACTGGATGTTGAAGTCGAAATCCTTTAAGTATTCAAGCCATCTCCTTTGCCTCATATTAAGTTCCTTCTGGGAGAATAAATATTTCAAGCTCTTATGGTCTGAATAGACAGTAAATTGCTCACCATATAAACAATGTCTCCATATTTTTAAGGCGAAGACCACGGCAGCCAACTCTAAATCATGCACAGGGTAGTTGACTTTATGTGTCTTCATTTGTCTTGAAGAATAGGCAATGACTTTCTCCTTCTGCATTAGCACATAGCCTAACCCAATTCGTGAGGCATCGGTATAGACAGAGAAACCTTCTCCCTCTATTGGAAGAGCGAGAACAGATGCTGAGGTCAGACATTCTTTTAGAGTTTGGAAACTCTTCTCACACTCTTCACTTCAAGAGTAGGGATTCTCCTTCCGTGTAGGACGAGTGAGAGGAATGGCGATCTTGTAGAAGTCCTTTATGAACCGCCTGTAATAGCCAGCCAATCCTAAGAAGCTTCTGATTTCTGTGACATTAGTTGGTCTCTTCCATTTTAGTACTGCTTCGAATTTGGAGGAATCGACGAAGATGCCATCCTTGGAGATGACATGGCCCACGAAAGATACTTCTTCGAGCTAGAATTCACACTTACTCTGCTTTGCATATAGTTTGTTTTCTCGCAAGACTTGTAGAGCTATCCTCAGATTTTCTTCATGTTCTTCTTTGGTCTTTGAGTATATGAATACGTCATAAATGAAGACGACCACGAACCTATCCAGATATGGTCGGTATATTCTGTTCATGAGTTGCATAAAGGCTGTAGGAGCATTGGTCAGACCAAATGGCATAACAATGAATTCATAGTGTCCATACCTACTCCTAAAAGCTTTTTTTTTGTAGCTATCAAATGAGAAGCATATGTGGACAGTCGAGCAAACTATCATATTTAGACAGTCAAGCAAACTGCGCTTCATATTCAGACACTGTCATTCCACGTTGCTTTAGATTAGCAAAATCGGTAGCCTTTTTCTCTTGGACCACTTCAGAAAAATATTGTTCATTAAACAACTCAACAAACTCTTCCCAGACAATCTGATTTGGATCCTCTAAAGTAGACTCTATAGCCTCCCACCAGGCTTGATCATCACGGTCCAATTGAAATGTTGCCAAATGTATCTTATCCTCCTCTGAGCATTGGATTGCCCTAAAAATTATCTCAATATCTTTTATCCAATTTTCTGCCTCGTTGGGATCTGTGCTACTTGCAAATCTTGGAGGATCTAAACTTCGGAAGTCCTTAAACATATTTGTTCGATTATGAGTACTGTTTTTGGCCACCGTCCTCATTACTCGTGTTAAGTCATGCATGGTGTTTTCCATCTTTTTCCAGTTTGCATCGCCTCCTTCCATGACTATTTTAGAGAGTTATCTGAGACATCCAACAATTCATACATTAATATGATCACCTAAACCAATATATATTTTCATCACATACAAACTTTTTTTTACCACATAACATACATACTAATAAATCGAGAGTATTTACATCATCATCTTTATCCTCTCTTGATATATACATGGAAAGACATACATACAAACTCACTATTTACTAAAAGGAGAGGTTAACAAAAGTAAGTTTTCTAAGCTTCCTAGCTTGATTCATGTATGTGTAGTAGATTCCATAGATGGCTGTTGATTTCCCTCAGGATTATGATACAACTCCCTTGCTGCATCAGACATCACCTCCCAATATTCTTCAAGCTAATGTAGCAATATTTCTTGTCCTGTCTTCAGGTTATCCAAATTTCCCATCACCTAAGTCATAGAATCTAAGGAAGCAAGGGGATTTCCTTCTAAAAATGTCCCAGTGGTTAGCCTCAGTATTTCTTCCTTTACTTGCATATGCGCTTCTCTCTGGGCCTGTGCATATAACTCTATATCTTGTGGTAATAATTCCATTGCACTTAGTAACCGATCTTGAGCATTCATGTCCATTCTGTCACAAATAACAAATTGAGTGTATATATATACAAAAAATTATATTACCTTCATAACTAATCCCAGATTTCTACCCTAACTCACTGGTCATTTCCAAGGTTTACGGAACCTAATGCTCAGATACCAATTAAACCTATAACGTCTCAATAAATAACTATTTATTAAAAAATGATAGAAATTCAATATAAAAAATAGAACTTAGAGTAGAACTTAGATTATATAAACATCTATCTTTATTACGGTGGAATTACAAAACACTCCTTGTAGGATCGAAAAAGGGATGGGCCAGATCTAGAAGGGGGGGGGTTGAATAGATCTAGGCCAAATACTGTGGAAGCTTAGCCAACTTTAAAGATGCTTTGAATCAGAGTCAACTTAGAAAAACAATTCACAGATCTGATGAGTGATTGTGTGAGTTAAGTGATTAAAGTGAGTGATCAAGTTGATTAGAAGAGTAATAAAAAATCCTATGCATACATCTAACGCAAGGTGAAGTTAAATCACACATCAAACCACTGCACAGAGATTTTTAGGTGGTTCGAAAATCACACCATGTGATTCCTACATCCACCCCTCATACAGTGAGGCTCCACTATTCAACTTGAATACACCACACATTGGAGCTTGACAACTCCAACACACTGAGTTCAACAACTCACACACAACCTCTAGTGCAAGACTACTCTAGAAACTTGAGCACAACTGCTCAACCACAACCTGAGTGCGACGACTCAACACAATTGAGCACAAAGGCTCACAACCAACTTGCTAGATCAAAAACAACAAGATCCATATCCTCTAGCATTGATCTGATCCATAAAGAGTTCATTCAAGGAGACTAGTGCAACAAATCATGCACAATCTCAAGAATGACTCAGAAGAACTAAGGGGAATTGAGGAGTTGTATGTAGAATCCTTGTTCTTCAGATGAACTCCCTTGTAGAAGGCTGAATTCAGAAGATGCTTGAGCTCTTGAAGTCGTTGGGCGATGCTCTGCAATTTGTGCCTCTTGATCTTCCTTGAACTCTTCTCAATTGGCTGCTTCTACTTGATCTACTCCCTTGGAAGTGATCTCACTTCATCTTCATGGATCAATCTTCACTTCTTGTGCTTGCAAGGATGGGAATTGGCTTGAAGCAGCACAAGGAGAGCAAGAACGGGAGGAGAGCTCTGTCCTGCCGCCAAAGGGCACTTTCTGGAAGGCTCTTCTGGAGTTCTTCTTCTTGGGGGCCGATTAGATAGTATTTATACCCTATCATGGCCAAAAGAACCCTTAGAGTACGTGGGCACATGATCCAAGGTCGATCCAAGTGATCCCTAGAGTGCCACGTGTCCAAGTGGAACTTAAAGTAAACAAGTTGCCAGACTGTGTCTACCTGACCATGGAGTGTGTCGACACACTGTCCCATTTCTGCAAAACTGGCCCTCTGGGAGAGGTCACTAGTGTCAACACTGCTTGGGACTGTGTTGACACACTGTCCCAACCTATCAACTGGGTTCTCTGGGAGCTGGGTCTAGTGTCGACACCACTTGGGATTGTGTCGACACACTTGACCATTTCTTCATGACTTTGCCTTAGGGTTTGATACCCTGTGTCGACATCAGTAGTGGGTGTGTCGACACTACCCTTGCAAGAAATGTATGTCCCTGAGAAATATGTTAGGATCGACTGGGGGATGGATCAGATCTAGAAGGGGGGGGGGGTTGAATATATCTAAAACCAATTTATGCCGAAGCTTAAGCATTTAAAAATTACTTCGAATCAGAGATCAATTCACCCAAACAATTTACTGATCTTAAGTGTGATTAGTGTGTGTGAGCAAATCGATTAGTAGTGTGAACGAAATGCCTATGCATGCATCTAGCGCAATATAAAGACAAACCACACAACAAACCACTGCACAGAGGATTTTTAGGTGGTTCAGAAATCACCTCCAGTGACTCCTACGTCCACCCCTCACACAGTGAGGCCACACTACTCAAAACCATGAGTACAACTCACACTGGAGCACGACGACTCCAAACACCCTTGAGCGCGATGACTTAAGAAACAACCGGAGCACGAAAACACCAAACCCTTTGAGTACAATGACTCAAAGAAAACCCAGGAGATAGGTACGACGACCTACTCCACAAACCACTTATGAGCACGACGACTCACAAGCACTTGAGCACAATGGCTCAACACCGGAGCACTACGGCTCCAAACCTTTGGACCACGAAAGATCCAAGTTCTTCTAGAACAAGCTCAATTAGAGAATAGATCCTCTAGCCCGATCTATCTCAATACAATGATGAAAATCGAACAAACAGAATTAAGTGGTCTGTGCAGAACACATACACAGATCACACAATGAAAAACTGGATGAACACTCCAAGAAAAATAAATGAAATAGATGTGACTTGTATGTTCCTTGATGAAGAAGACTTGCAGAAGCTTAGATTGGAGACGCTTGAAGAAATTCGTTGGATATCTTCTTCAATCCACGATGCTCTGCTTTGATGGCATCCGGATTGCCAGTTCTTCTTCTTCCTTTGCTGCTCTTGTGCTCCTCAATCTGATGGCGCTGCTCTCATCCCTTTCTGGATGCTAATGCTTTATCCTCTCTCTTCTTCTCTTCTCTTCTTCTTCACGTTCTCCTTCTAAACATCACTACTCTACTCCCTTCTTTCCCTTTCAGCAGCCGCCACACACTTTTTTGGAGAAGTCTGGTCTCTCTCCTCGTTGGAATCCGTGGAGTACAGAAAACATGGGTATTTATAGCCCCATATGTCCATAAGAAGCCTTGGAGTACGTGGGCACAAAACCCTAGGTCAAATCCCCTAATTCCTAAGCAGCCACGTGTCCAAACAAAATCATAATTTTGAGTTTCAGCCGGAGTGTGTCGACACCACCAGGGAGTGTGTCAACACACTGTCCCAAACTGGCAGAATTTGTTCTCTGGGAGGGTCAATAGTGTCGACACTACTTCAGGCAGTGTCGACACACTGTCCAGAACTGCCAAACAGGTCTTCTGGGAACTGGATCTAGTGTCGACACTACTTGAGGCTGTGTCGACACACAATACAGACCTGTCAACTGGGTTCTCTGGGAACTGGGACTAGTATCGACACTACGTGATCCTGTGTCGACACCACTTGACCATTTCTTCATCATTTTGCCTTGGGGTTTGAAACATTGTGTCGACACCAGTAAGGGGTGTGTCGACACTACCAAGACAAAATCTGTCTACACCTGCAAAATTAACACATAAATCATTAGTACAAGATATTATCATTAAAATATGAGATATTAAACATCAAAAATATGTTGTTTAAGCATTATTGTGATATGTATAGAAAGTACAACATGTTCAACATATCATCTTCAAAATCACAATATGTCATCATTAAAATCAAAGTATGTCATCATTAAAATCACAACATGTCATCATCAAAATCAAAATATGAGTGATGTTCATTGGATATCATTAAAATACAACTTTAGGAAATTCCAAAACACACTCAACCCAACAATCTCCCCCTTTTTGATGATGACAAAACCTATGCACAATCTCCCAATATCTTGACTCCCTTGACTACAGTAACTCCCCCTTTGACCATATACACCCTTTGACCTTTCTCCCTCTAGAGACCTTTCTCCTTTAAAGAACTTTCTCCCCTTTGAACTTTCTCCCACTAGAGACCTTTCTCCCCCTTTTTGACAGCATCAAAAAGATAGATAAGAGAGAGAAACAAAGAATAGTAGGACATCAAGAAATGAAATTGAGTAAAACAATGGTCAGAAATGATTAAAATAAATGAGACAAAGTGATATTGACATATGAGAGAAATGATTGTGTTTTTGGTATTGTGTCACAAAGTTTATTCACAAATACACACTCAACACAAGGTATTGCAAGATATAATGATCTGAATGTAGTTAAAATAATGATGCAAATGTGAAATAAAGTGACCTATATGAATGAGCAGAAATATTTAACAAGGATGTTAGGAGCTTTAATTTTATCACCATGTAGAATAATAGGTCTAAACTCAATATGCATGAACTTTATGAAGGTCTTAAGCTTTTTCATCCTGTCAATTTGATTTTCTTTCATTTTTAAAAGGGAAAGAATACAAGAATAAATTAGTTAAATCTCACTTTTCAGTGCAAGAGATCACATTGATCAGATGCAAGACCTCCTGATTACTCAGTGGTTTAACTTTCATTATCTTATACAGAGTTGAAAACTTTGATTTTCACTTTTTGACGTGAAACAAATCACTTTTTAGGTGAAATGGCCCGGTTACTCAGTGGTTCAAGAATTTGCATTGCTCTGTTTGTATCTTTCCTGATTGTTGATCATTTTCTTTTGACGTTTTGCAGGAATATGTTTGCTTTGACCAGAAAAGACATGACTACGAATTTAGAGAAATTATTCTTAACAAGTGGTAAAATTGAAGCTTAAACAAGCACATGATAAATAGTAAAGCCACTCATGTGCCTACAAGTGTTTTGCAAGTCATTTTAAAGACATTCAGTATTAAGATTGCTTAACCTTGAAATGATACTGAATCTTTGAAATTAAACTAAATGCATAATGAGTTTAGTTTCAATGTTTTAATTCTCTCATAAGAAAATAGCACAAGGACTCAAAAAAATTTCTAATGATTTTGGGGTTCAAAATAGACAAGTAAGATCAAGGAATGCAACAATGACTTCCCCCTTTCATGTAACTCCCCCTCACAAGGTGAACATGAAGATTATAGGAGGAATAGGAATGGAATGAAGTGAAAGCAGAATGAACATGAATGTTTTATTGAAAAATAGAAACTCCCCCTCAACAATTGCATATGAGGCTCTTGATACTTGACGGAGACATATACTCACGCATAGTGAAAGAGTCCAGACAAGCCTGACTTTTCTTTCTTCAATTCATCATTTGATATACCAAGAATGTCAATGCAATGTGAGAGTGAGAAATTCATTTGCAGGAACATTTGTCAATAAACTGAATAGGAGTTGATGATAAGTCAGATATGAAAGAATATTTCTCCAGCATTTCACTCAAAGATTCTTTTGACTTACTCCCCCATAAGATATGCCTGAAATTCATTGCATTTTCAAGAACATTTTTGCACTTTTTCAAATTTACTCACCCTTAATATGTGCATGGAATGAAAAAGCTAGCAAGCAATTCACACATGATTATGCACACAGTTAGCTTTAAGCATAACATGACTTCTGGTACTTGGCGGAGTACTTTACTCACGCATAATGATAGCTTCCAAACAAGCGTAACTTATTTTTCCACATGTCATCATTTGATATGTTAAAAAGTCAAAGCATTTGATATGCACACAGAATCATGGGCACAGTTATGCAAGCATGATAACACAAACATGATTCCAATTGTAATGACACAAAGTTCATTGTTAGGAGTACCATTGAAACACATTTCTCATTTTTCAGATAAAAATTAAACATTCATTTCAATTCAGGCAATTCAAATTTGAAATGATAAAGAAGTTTTACCTGAAAGGACTTCAATTGCTTGTCAAAAAATTTACCTGTGTTCTCCAATCATTTCTTGCCTTGCACAGCCAATACCTTGAATCCATTTACAATGTATGGCTGCAAGACTCCTTGGCTTGCTGATGAAGCTGGTTTTGGGACCCACACTTGCTTGGGTCCTGCAATGAAGTCAATGTTAGAATGCAATAAAGATTTCTGAATCCAAAGTGATTTTATTTTTGTTATAGATGCATTTCTTTCATTGATAGAACTATTCGCAGAATTAGTTCCAGATTTTATTTTTGCCTTGCTCAATACATTTATGTTTTCATGAAGTTTTCCAATTTTTGATTTTTTAATATAAGCAGAAACAGAATGATTTTGTGCAACATTTCTATGCCTATACACATGGAATTTCTGAACATTTTCAGTATGAACATGATATTTATTCCTATATGTATGAGCATATGCATTAGACTGGAATTTCTGAGCATGCACAACAAAATCATTTCTGTACCAACAGTCCCTAGAAATATGACCAATTTTATGACAATGAAAGCATTGGACTGATTTGGTATGTTTATTGAAATGTTGATTTCTACTCCAGTAATGTTTGGCAAGATGACTAGGTTTATTGCAGTTAAAGCAAATGAGAGCATTTCTTACCTGGTACTTACCTTGGCATGTATGCATTTTCTGGATTCTTCTTTTCATATGAGGAGACTTACCATGAGAAGAAGGAGGTACCTTTTGGTGGCTCTAGGCATGATGTGAATTTGGAACTTGCCTTGGAGCTTTTTGGACTGATGGAGGAAGAAGATGATTCTTCTTGACAGTAGCATTCTTCTTTTTCTCTATCTATTTCTGAACAAGAACTTTCGCAAGTTTTTCATTAGAATTAACAGAGTTCTTATTCACAGCAGCTTTAACAAATGTTAATTTTGTTTTATTTTCATTTTTCTTATCTCTCACAAAAGCAAGACTTGTGTTTTTAGTATTTTTCAATTCATGTTGAAGCTTTTGTTTTTCAGCTTTTAATGCAACAACTTCTTTTTCTGAAATTTGAAGCTTGTTTAGCATGACATCCAAACCATTTTTCATCTTGTTCTTTTCATTTTCAAATTGAGCAATTTGTTTTTCCAAATTGGCAATTTTATTACTCAAATTGCTACATTCATTGTCCAATAGTTTGTCATGGAATAAGCATTCAATCTTCCTCTTTAAATGATGATTTTCTTCAACAAGTTGTTCGCATCTCTCATTTATTTGATGATCATGAGCCATGTTAGAAATCAGTTTGTTTAATTGATCATTATCAAATTTGAAGTTTTCATTGAGATCAATCAATTTTTCATTTTCATCCTTCAAATCAACATTTTCAAATTCCAACTGATCATGATCTTCTTTTAACTTGGACAACTTGTTTTCCCAAATTTTGATTTTATCTTTCAGACTTTCTTTTTCAGAATTCAGTTTCTGAACTTCGTCTTTCAAATTCTCATTTTCTTGTGAAAGATCTTTATCATTGTTTTGGAGCAATTCAAGTGTATTTTTCAAATTTTCACTTTCTTTATGGCAATGTTTTAAAGTCTTTTTCAATTCATTATTTTTAGTGTTCAGCTTTACATTAAGATTTTGCATCTTTTCACAGAATTCAATCAATCTATCATGAGACATTCCTTCATCTTCATCAGAATCAGAGTTAGAATACATAGATGAGTCTAGAATGGATGTACCAGACCTTGTAGACCCATTTGATTTCTTGTGTTTTGAAGAGGATGAAGAATGCTCTGAGCTCATGGAATGTGCTGTTAGAGCCACAACCTTCTGAATTGTTGATTTTCTGGATTCATTGAGGCTCCTTTTTGCCATGAAGTACTTGTGAAGTTCTTTTGCTCCTTTTCTTTGTGCTTCCTTTGAAAAACTTGATGAAAGTGAGACTGGTGATTTCTTCGAAATTATAACAGGAAATTCATGCAGATTAAAGAGATTTGCCATTATATCAAAACTTAAAAGACAATTAGATCTAATCACAGTGAATCAATGTAACAAGGAATTAGATCTAGCAATTAACATAGAGATCAAACAGAAGCAATCAAATCAGATTAGTAATAGACATTAACCTGCTCTGATACCAATTGTTAGGATCGAATGGGTGGATGGATCAGATCTAGAGGGGGGGTTGAATAGATCTAAAACCAATTTATGCGGAAGCTTAAGCAATTTAAAATTACTTCGAATCAGAGATCAATTCACCCAAACAATTTACTGATCTTAAGTGTGATTAGTGTGTGTGAGCAAATCGATTAGTAGTGTGAACGAAATCCCTATGCATGCATCTAGCTCAATACGAAGACAATCCACACAACAAACCACTGCACAGAGGATTTTTAGGTGGTTCGGAAATCACCTCCAGTGACTCCTACGTCCACCCCTCACACAGTGAGGCCACACTACTCAAAACCATGAGTACAACTCACACTGGAGCACGACGACTCCAAACACCCTTGAGCACGACGACTCAAGAAACAACCGGAGCACGAAAACACCAAACCCTTTGAGTACAATGACTCAAAGAAAACCCAAGAGATAGGTACGACGACCTACTCCACAAACCACTTATGAGCACGACGACTCAAAGCACTTGAGCACAACGGCTCAAACTGGAGTACTACGGCTCCAAACCTTTGGACCACGAAAGATCCATGTTCTGCTAGAACAAGCTCAATTAGAGAATAGATCCTCTAGCCCGATCTATCTCAATACAATGATGAAAATCGAACAAACAGAATTAAGTGGTCTATGCAGAACACATGCACAGATCACACAATGAAAAACTAGATGAACACTCCAAGAAAAATAAATGAAATAGATGTGACTTGGATGTTCCTTGATGAAGATGACTTGCAGAAGCTTGCATTGAAGACGCTTGATGAAATTCGTTCGAGATCTTCTTTAATCCACGATGCTCTGCTTTGATGGCATCCGGATTGCCAGTTCTTCTTCTAAATTTGTTGCTCTTCTGCTCCTCAATCTTATGGCGCTGCTCTCATCCCTTTCTGGATGCTGATGTTTTATCCTCACTCTTCTTCTCTTCTCTTCTTCTTCACGTTCTCCTTCCAAACATCACTGCTCTGCTCCCTTCTTTCCCTTTCAGCAGCCGCCACACACTTTTCTAGAGAAGTCTGGTCTCTCTCCTCGTTGGGATCCTTGGAGTACATAAAACATGGGTATTTATAGCCCCATATGTCCATAAGAAGCCTTAAAGTACGTGGGCACAAAACCCTAGGTCAAATCCCCTAATTCCCAAGCAGCCACGTGTCCAGACAAAATCACGATTTTGAGTTTCAGTCGGAGTGTGTCGACACCACCAGGGAGTGTGTCGACACACTGTCCCAAACTGGCAGAATTTGTTCTCTGGGAAGGGTCACTAGTGTCGACACTACTTCAGGCAGTGTCGACACACTGTCCAGAACTGCCAAACAGGTCTTCTGGGAACTGGATCTAGTGTCGACACTACTTGAGGCTATGTCGACACACAGTACAAACCTGTCAACTGGGTTCTCTGGGAACTGGGACTAGTGTTGACACTACTTGATCCTGTGTCAACACCACTTGACCATTTCTTCATCATTTTGTCTTGGGGTTTGAAACACTGTGTCGACACCAGTAAGGGGTGTGTCGACACTACCAAGACAAAATCTATCTACACCTACAAAATTAACACATAAATCATTAGTACAAGATATTATCATTAAAATATGAGATATTAAACATCAAAAACATGTTGTTTAAGTATTATTGTGATATGTATAGAAAGTACTGTTGGGTTCATATTCTGGAAACTAAGTGAATTCACACTCTAAGTGATAAATGAAAGTCAAACAATGTTTTTAATGATGAATGAGTTGAATTGAGGTTTCATACATGTCAATTAAGATGATACAATATTTGGTTATCTATGTCTACATTATACCTAACTATACATGTTTTATCATGCAGGTACAAATGCATATAACCAAGCCTTCTCAAATCATGAGAAAATGATCACAATCACAGAGTATACATGTACCTGTCGACAGACCCAAAGGCATATGTCGACAGATGCCGCAGTTGTGATCAGACTGAAGAGTACTGAGAGCACCTGTCGACAGATTCTCAGAGACCTGTCGACAGATGTCGCAGACAGAAATACCAGAGTTCTGTGTTTTGGCAAAACTGTCTCTGCCTGTCGACAGATGGATATCGCCTGTCAACAGATGCCACAGACCAGAGCAACCTGAAGTCTGTCTGTTGCAAATCTGTTGCAATCTGTCGACAGATACTCAGAACCTGTCGACAGATGCAGAGGATCTTCAAATACGGAAACCTTCCTTCATATCCAAGATTGTGTTTTCAAGTCCCACGACTCTCCACATGAAAACACAACTATATAAGCATCCTTTTGAAGAGAATCTAGTACAGAAGCAGCCACAACCAAAAACCCTAAAGCCAAGTCCAAGAGAAAAGAAGTTGCTGCTGCTCTGCTTCAAGTCTGCAGTGCAGAGACCGAAAGATCAGTTGATCCTGCAGTACTGAAGATAGATCGTCGTGGATTCAACCTTCTCCATCAGTCCAGAGCACTCAAGTCGAAGTTTGAACTCCATCCAGGCGTTCTCAGAAGAGTTCCATATTAGGATTTATTCCTACGCTCTGAACTCTTCCTGTTTCATAATTCTCATCAACTGTGTGTGTGTTTGTGTGATTCAAGCGTCTCTTGTGCTTGAGATCACGTGTGTGTGTTGTTCTGATCGTGGGTGCACATCAGAAAACACGTGTGTGTGTGAGTTGTAGTCACTGAACTCGCTCATAAGCAGTTTACTCTGTGTGTGTGTGTGTGCCGTGGACGTAGGATACACTGTTGTGTACTCCGAACCACGTAAATCTGCGTGTCTCGTGGTTTGATCATTTCTACGATAGATGTTTGATAGACACGTTGCATATTCACACACTAGATAGGTTTCTACATCATCTACACATAGTTTAGATCTTGATACTGTCTTGATAATCTATGCTTTAAGAAAAAGAACGTGATAATAGCGTTTAAGAGGCAGTAATCTATTCAACCCCCCTTCTAGATTACCATATTGGGAATTCCGCAACCCTTCAAGTACAACATGTTCAACATATCATCATCAAAATCACAATATGTCATCATTAAAATCAAAGTATGTCATCATTAAAATCACAACATGTCATCATCAAAATCAAAGTATGAGTGATGTTCATTGGATATCATTAAAATACAACTTTAGGAAATTCCAAAACACACTCAACCCAACAAAATAAACACATAAATCATTAGTCCAATGTATTATCATGAATATATATGACAAAATGTGTTTGGAAACTTGCTTTTTGAATATTGTTATAACATGTGTGATGTATCTAACATGTTCCATTCATTGTGCATTAAAATCACAACTTGTCATCATCAAAATTATGAGGGGAAATGCATTAAATTCACACTCAACCCAACAATCTCCCCCTTTTTTATGATGGCAACATTAAGTCCACATGAAGGTTTGAATTGTCAATGAAATGTGATTTTAAGCCATTTATTCACACTATATTCAATCACATACATACTGAAAGACAATGAGCACATGTTTTAGCATTTTCATTTATATTCATCAAAGGCCATTGAGCACATTTTAGCAACATTAGACAATTATGCACAATTAAGTACACAATGTTACTGACAACCAAATCTTTTCATTAATGGCCAAAAAACCATACAAGGTTTGACATTTACAATCATCCATTCATTGACATTCATAGACAATCATTCATTCATTGACATTCATAGACAATCATTCATTCCAAGGATTTTCAATCACATTCAAAACAAGTATTCCATTCCTTCTCATTCACACAGATATTCAATTACATTCCAGAAACAAGTGTTTTTCTTCTCCCCCTTTGACATCATCAAAAGATAAAATACATCAAGCAGGTGGAGGAGGAGGAGGAAGAGAAAGAAGGATGGACTCAATGGTCTTCAGCCTTGACTCCATTGCTGCAAGGTTGGATCTGAGTTGAGTTTGCATTGTTGACAGCCTTGTGTGTAGCAACTCTTCCAACCTTTGACTGTTTTCATACATGTTGGACCGAAAGGTAGACAAGTCAGCTAAAATTGGCTGTGAACCTGAAGAAGAGCTTGCAAATCCATGTATGTTGAGATCTCTGAGCTCCTTCTTAAGAGTGGACATCTAATTGTCTATGTGAGCTGATAGGTTCTTCATGCCTTCCAAATCATCAACCATGTGAGCAAATGAAAGTCTAGTCTTTGAAATCTGAGACACTGCTTCCTGACTGTTGAATAAATTCTTCTGAGAATTTACTAATATCCCTTCAAGGACCTTTTCCAGCATGTCCTGATGTTCCTTTAACTGAAGGGATGCATCACCCAAAGTGCCAATTAGCCTGTTAAATCTTTGGGTGGCATGATCTGCTACTTCTTTCTACTTAATGAACGAAGCATTCACTGAATTCTCCAACCTTTGAATTCTGAGCTCAAAACTCTCTTACATCTGGAGGATGGAAGAGGTGATGGTATCAAACTTGTCATTCAAAAAAGAATATAGCTCTAGTGGAACAGAAGGTCCACCAGTGGAAGCAGAGGCAGATGCTTAGTAATGTGGAGTGAAAGAAGGAATTTCCACATCAGGGAGATGTGGTGAAGAGGCTTGAAATTGAGGTGTGTGAGGAACATCCTGGGGTATAGGTGCTCCAATCTCATTTGGAGGCTGGTCCTCTTGATCATGTGGAGATTGGGCAACCTCAGGAGGTGGTTCTACAATCTCAGGAACCAGTGGGCTTCAACAGCTACAAGACCTCTTCTTACTTGATCACCTTCAAGTCTGAATCCCATGAACTTTTGCAAATGCTTGAAGCAATAGATGTTGGACTTAGGGATTGACTGGGCTTGCTCATTCTCAAAAGATACTCCAAAATGCTGAAAAACTGGTGTGAGATGAGCTACATAAGGAAGGGATCTATGTAGATCTTTCCTTGTAGTCTCTGACATTATCTGGTACATAATCACATGCAAATTGATCTTTATGTCTTTCTTCATGCGGTATAGGATGAATCTCTAGATATCTATAAGCCTGTCCCTTCCACCACCTTAAGGTGTGATAATGGTGGTGAGAATGTGATGGATCAGTCTCAACACAGGTGGGAAGGTGTTGGTGTTAAACCTGGTGACATAAGTCTGCTTGGGGTCAGACTTATCAGCTGGGAGTCTAGTCAACAAAGGATAAGCCTCATGAAGGTCAAATTCAAATTCATGGTAGTTAGCACCTTCATCAGGAATTCTAAACAATGTCACGGCCAACTAAGTAGGCAAATCTATCAATACACCTTTGACCTCAGATTGGTAACCCTCAGGTGTACATTCCAAATTCAAGTAGAACTCTTGAACAAGTCTGGGATATATGGTCCTGAATTTAGATATGAATGGCAGCCAAGTCTAAAAACTGAAGTATTGAAAGACTTCTGGGAAGGCAGTGGCTAAAGGCAGTGGCTAAGTCATTGTCGACTAAATCCACAGCTCTAGGTTTTAGGATAGATTTCCCTTCACTAGCCAACTTTGAAGGGGTTGCCTCAGAGGGCTGAGATGACCCAGATGAAGTTGAGGAAGATTCCGTAGAAACTTCAGGGGAAGAAGCCAAAATCTTCCTCCTAGGGTGTGCAGATCCCCATTGGGAAGGACCTCTACTGGAAGAGGATGCCCTACCTCTCTTTGATGGTGTAGAAGATGCAGAATAACCCCCTGGCTGCGCAACAGGGTCATGTCGACGCTTGCTTCTCCTTTCTGTGGGTTGTTCTTCCACTGCAATAGGTCTGGCGGTTGCCCTAGGCCGAGCACCACGGCGTGGCATTTGCTTGGGAGCCATGGTTGCAGGAGAAGAAGGATTAACAGGGTATGGAGGAGATGGGGGAAAGAGAATGGAGACAGAGAAGGATGTGAGGATGGAAGGAAATGAAAACTCTTGCCGTTTTCAAAGGCAAATGGCGTTCATGGGTCGACCTGGAGAAGAAAAAGGGGGGTTTTGGTAAGATAACCCGCAGGTACAAGTATTCCTTAACTAGCTCCCATGAGAAAGACCCCCCAGGAACCGCCACTGTGTCGACACAAGACATGGGTGTGTCGACCTGGGCTATGAATGTGTCGACACAGGAGTGTGGATGTGTCGACCTGGCCTGGAGAAGTTTTGATGTTTTGAGTATGAGGAAAAATTTGTAAATTTTGGGAAATCTTAATTATGGTGAAATATGGATGGAATCAACGAGACAAGGATTTTTAAGAGGCCAAAGAATTTATTTGTCATATTTTTACAAAAATCCAACAAATTTTAAGTTTTACACAACAACCTACAGGATATTTTCATTAATTGACTTGAGCAATTAAAATGATAGTTTGAGTGATATAGAACATTCAATAGCCAATGACAAACTACCATATTCTCCAAATCCAAAGAAATATAAATGTCTTATAGATTGAAAATACTTGTGATGAAGGTAAACAACTTTGAGCAAACTGATGGAAGACAAAGATGTTTATTTTAAGCAATTCTCCTTGGACACACATTTTTTTTTTAAACTATCAAATGTAGTAAATCTTTTTCACTCAAGAACTAATGCTTTTTACACATCATAGTCCCTGGTTACTAAAGATTTACCCATTGTCCAGTTTCAAGGGGTAAATGACAACCTTTTGACATGAAAATATACGTTTATCAGACGCCAATATTTTCAGTTACTCAGTCATCATTAAAATGTATAGATCAATTTTTTTTTTATATATTTTTGAACCCCTTTGAACAGAGATAGCAATAATACCTCATGACATATATGGCACTTCATTCATTGTGAAGGATTGTAGTTTCTCAGCATTTGTGCCACTGCTCTGTTGAATAATAAATGGAAGGAGAATTTTATAAAATTGAGATCATTTATATCTCACATCAGTTGCAAAGTAGGTGTTTAAATTCAAAGCACACATGATTTTTTAGTCTTGGAAAGAGATTTAAATTTTTGTAGTCTTGAAGAGTATAGTTGAGAGTTGACTGCCAAAATGTAGTAGATCAATCAAAAAGTCATTTTGAGGTTCTAGCCAAACTTAATGAGCACATCATGAGAGGGAGTTGATATAACCCAAGAGGAATCTTAAATTTTGTAAAAGAATGAGTAGTGAATTCATTAGCTCCCCCTTAAATGATGATTCCAAAAAAATTTCATCAAAATGAAGATATGCAAGGATTTTTTTTTAAAAAAAAATTAAAATGATTCTTTTTGAAGAATAAAGACTCCCCCTCAACAATTGCATATTCAATTCTTGGTACTTGGCGGAGATACATACTTACGCATAGTGAAAGTGTCTAGACAAGCAGAACTTGTCCTTCTTCAAGTCACTATTTGATACACCAAGAATTTCAACACAATGTGAGTGGAGTAATTTATTGACAAAAAGAAATGGAAGTTGATTTGTGAGAGATGTGAACAACATGAATTAAGGACGCAAAGAAGAATGATGAAACAGTAACTCCCCCTCAGAACATGCCTAAACACTCAACCCAAAGAGAGTTATCAAGATGATGGACATTTGCAAAGACCAAGCTCTCTCCTCAAGGATGAAAATTTGCTGTCAGGAAGAGGTTTAGTGAAGATATCAGCAATTTGTTTTTCAGTCTCAATAAAGAGGAGTTCAAAAGATTTCTTTGCTACCTCATCTCTCAAGAAATGATGCCTAATTTCAATGTGTTTTGTTCTACAATGCTGAATTGGGTTTTCAGACAGATTTATGGCACTTGTGTTATCACAAAGAATGGGAACACAACCTAACTCTTGGTTATAATCAAGAAGTTGATGTTTCACCAAAAGAATTTGAGTGCCACATCGACCAGCTGCAACATACTCAGCCTCTGCAATTGATAGAGCAACTGAGTGTTGCTTTTTGGAAGCCCAACAGATTAGGCAGCCACCTAAGTACAAACACAAGCCACTTGTGCTTTTTCTATCAAGTTTACACCCAACATAATCAGCATCACAATAGACAATCAAATCTAATTTACAACCAGCAGGATACCAAATACCAAGATCACATGTTCCAATAAGATATTTGAAAATTCTTTTAACAACTAACATGTGACTTTCTTTAGGATTTGCTTGAAATCTAGCACACAAGCATACACTGAATTGAATATCAGGTCTAGAAGTGGTGAGTCTAGTAGAGAACCAATCATACCTCCGTATGTCTTTGGGTCTACTGACTTACCAAGTGAATCTTCTTCTAGTTTCACAATAATTGTAATGGGTGTGCTTGAGGTTCTGGAAGTCAAACCTTTTTAGAAGTTCTTTGACATGTTTGGTTTGGCTTATGAAGATTCTCTGACTGGTTTGGTTAACCTGCAATCCCAAGAAAAATTGTAAGTCTCCCATCAAGCTCATTTCAAATTCAGTTTTCATTTGATTTGCAAATTCAGTGCACAGGCTCTTATTGGTGGATCCAAAAATTATGTCACCAACATAAATTTGGACTGCAATTATTTGTTTATTTACAGTTTTTGTGAACAAAGTTTGATCATCATTACCTCTAGAGTATCCTTTTTCAAGCAGAAAAGAGCTCAAATGGTCATACCAAGCTCTTGGAGCTTGCTTAAGACCATAGAGAGCCTTATGAAGCTTAAATACATGATTAGGATATTTTTCATTTTCAAAGCCTGGAGGTTGTTCAACAAAAACATTTTCTTTTATGTATCCATTCAAAAATGCAATTTTGACATCCATTTGATAAACTTTAAATTTCAATGAAGATGCAAAAGCAAAGAATATTCTTACAGCTTCTAGTCTAGCTACAGGGGCATATGACTCTTCAAAATCAATTCCAAATTCTTGGTTGTACCCCTTGGCAACTAGTATAGCTTTATTCCTTATGACTTGACCATTTTCATTCAATTTATTTCTGAATACCCATCTAGTGCTAATGACAGATTGGTCACTAGGTCTAGGTACTAATTCCCACACTTGATTTCTTTCAAATTGATGAAGTTCATCATGCATTGCATTTATTCAGTCTGAATTCATTAGAACTTCATCAATTGACTTTGGTTTAATTTGGGAAATTAGTGCTAGTGGGTCTTCATGAATTGCATTCAAGAATGATGATATAGTTCTTACCCTATCATGTACATTACCAACAACATTTTCTATTGGGTGATCTCTCAAAATTCTGTGTTCAGGAATTACCTGTTGAGGTGCATTTAAATTTGTAACAACATTACATGATCCACTTGGAGTAGGTGAGTGATTGTTCAAATTTTCATCAATGTCTTCATTCTCCTCAACAGTTGGTAAAGAATCAACAGTGAAGTCATCTTTTTCATTACCTTGACAGTCCCTGCAAGATTTAGAATAGTGAGTTGAAAAGGAATTTTCATCAAAAGTAACATGTGGAGATTCTTCAACAGTTTTATTTTTGAGAGAGTAAACTCTAAAAGCTCTTGAAATTTCAGAATAGCCAAGAAAAATGGCTTCATGACTTTTAGCATCAAACTTGTCATGGCTTTCTTTATTGTTGTTATGCATAAAACATTTACACCCAAAGACTTTGAAATAAGACAAGGTTGGCTTTTTGTTTTTCAACAACTCATAAGGGGTTTTTCTGATTGTTGGTCTGACTAATGCTCTATTGAGAATATGATTTACTGTATTTACACCTTCAGCCCAGAAGAATTTGCGCAATTTGCTTTCCAAGAGCATGGATCTTGCCATTTCCACAAGTGTTCTATTCTTTCTTTCCACAACCCCATTTTGTTCTGGAGTTCTTGGTGAAGAAAACTTGTGAAATATGTGAAGTTCAGCACATAAATCAGAGAAAGATTTGTTTTCAAATTCACCCCCATGATCAGTCAAAATATTCTTGATTTTATAAGAAAAACTTGTTAAGGTAGAGGTACAGAAATTTTTGAATTCAGGGCAAGCATCACTTTTGTGGGATAAAAAGATAACACATGTAAATCTAGTAAAATCATCAATAATGACAAAACCATATCTTTTGCCACTCAGACTTAGAATTCTTATTTAGTCAAAGAGGACCATATGAAGTAATTCTAGTGGCTTAGATGTGAGTACATCATTGAAGGTTTTAAAAGATTTTCTGGTTTGTTTTCCTTGGGCACAAATCCCACAAATTTGATTCTCTACATTTGAAAAGGATTCAGGAAGACCTTTGACCAAGTTTAGCCTTAACAGTTTATTTATTGTTCTGAAACTTGCATGACCAAGTCTTTTGTGCCAAGTCCATGCGATTTCATTTTTATTTGCAACAAGACAAATGTTTTCAGAAAAGTTTTTATCAAGGTTGATTATGTAAACATTGTTTTCTCTTTTTCCAAAGAATTTTATTTTATCAATTGAAGAGTCAATTATTCTGCAAAAATCTGATTCAAACACAACTTTTTGACCTTTGTCACATAGTTGGCTAATGCTCAGCAAATTATAATTCAGACCATCAACTAATAAAACATTATCAACTGAGTTTGAGGAAGATTGACCAACCTTTCCAGATCCAATGATTTTTCCTTTATTTTTACCTCAAAAAGTTACAAAACCTCCCTCCTTTTCAATCAGGAATGAAAATTTCGCTTTATCTCCTGTCATGTGTCGTGAGCACCCACTATCAAGAAACCACACATTTGAGTTGGGTGCACGACCTTCCTACAAAATTAATCAGTGGAGAGAAGATTTTGATACCCAAACACTGTTGGGACCATCAGATTGTTTGAACAATGACAGCAAATCTTTTCTAATCCAAATCTAACTTGTTTTCAGTTTTTATTTTATTTCAGTGGTGTTTTTTGCCTTTTTCAATTTATCCTTCCCTTTTGGAATAAAAACACCAGTGTTCTTTTTCTCATTAGGATGGGAGTTTTGCATTTGGACATGATTGTTCATTTGTGGAGGTCCAAACCAAGGGTTTTGTTAGTACATTGAATAGTTTGGATAGAAGTATTGAGGATGGTACCAAAAAGGATTGTGATACCATTGGTTCCAAGAATTGGTCAAATCAGCTTGATGTGCTGTCTTGGAAGTCCAAGGTTTATCATGAATGTTTTCTTTTGTGTTTTTCTTATTTTTCAAGTTTTTATTTGATTTGTTGGTTGGTGGTTTTTGAGGTTGAGCAGGTCGACCTGTCTTTGATTAGTGTCGACTCAACAGTCACAGATTTCAACTTTTTGTTGACTGGTGTCGACCTGTTAGGTGAGTGTGTCGACCTGCTTGGTTTCTCTTTGTTCTGGTTTTTCAAATTTTTTATTGTGATATCAATTGTTGTATTGTTTGACACTTGCTTGTTTTTGTTTTTCTCAAGACTAGGACTTTTGACAAATTTTATTAAAGGTACTTTTTCCCTCATTTCACCAGATTTGTCTTTCTTGTAGTTTTGTGTGGAAAATCCTAGTCTATGTGTTACAGATTTCATTCTTGTTCTTAACAAGGCATCCAGATTATCTTTTTCCTTTTGTAAAGGTTTCAATGACTTGTACTTTTTCTTTCAACTGGTTTTCTAAAGTTTTGATTTCATCATCACTTTGTTGTTTTTCATTTTGTTGCAATTCCAATTTTTCAGACAATTTCTTAAAGTCATTGTTGGCCTTTTGAGATGCAAGCTTGAGCTCATCAATTACATTTACAAGATTTGCTTTTTCTTCATTGAGCTCAGCCACTTCATTTTCCAATTCAGAGATTCTTTTGTTTGTTGATTGGTTATGCAGGATGTTTTCAATTTTCTTCTTTAGATGCTTATTTTATTTTCTTGTTTTAAAATAGTTTTCAACTAATTCAGCATAAGCATCTTGCTAATCATCAATTGTATAATCTTCAAAGGATGTACTTACCTTTCCATCAGAACTGTTTGTCATAAAACAGATTTCCTCACTTTCAGAATTTGAGGGCTTTTCTTCTTCATTTTCGCTTGGATCTTCATCTGACCAAGTGGCAACCATTGCTTTAGGCTTCTTGAATTTATTGATCTTCTTGTATTTTTCCTTCTTGTTCTCAGGACATTCTCCTTTCATGTGTCCTGGTTTGTTTCACCTGTAACAAATAACAACTTCATCAGTTTTCTGATTTCTATTTCAATTGGCATTTGAAAAGGAAGTATTTCTTTTCCCATATGAGAATTTCTTTTTCCCAGTGAATTTTAATTTTATAGATTTTAGAAATTTTCTGTATTGTCTAGTCATGAGGGCAATCTCATCCTCATTGGACTCGGACTCATCAGAACTGGTTTTCTCTTGATTTTTTTCCTTGTTACTAGATGAAGCTTTAAGTGCCACTGGTTTGGTTTTGATTATGTGCTCTTCATTTCTCTTCAAATTTATTTCATAAGTCATCAAACTTCCTATGAGTTCATCCAAAGAGATTTTGGATAAATCTTTAGAATCTTCAATAACTGTGGCCTTGGTGTGCCAAATTGAAGAAAGAGAGCGCAGGATTTTTCTTACCAAATCAGCATCTGTGTAGTCCTTACCTAGAGCCTTCAGTCCATTCACAATGATCATGAACCTAGCAAATATTTTAGAAATTGTTTCATCAATTTTCATCATGAATAATTCATACTCAGAAACAAGAATATTTGCTTTAGTTTCTTTTACATGGGATGTTCCCTCATAGAGTAACTCAAGTTTATCCCACATCTCCTTGGCAGATTTGCACATGGAGATTCTTGAGTACTCCTTCGGGTTGACTGCACATTGAACCATGTTCATGGCACTGTAGTTCAGGGTGGCCCTCCTAATTTGCTCCTTGGTCTAGGCTTCCTCTTCTCCCTGGTTTTCATAGGGACCTACCTCAACTACCCTCCAAATCTCATAGTTTTGTGCTCTAAAGAAGACTTGCATTCTTTTCTTCCAATAGGAATAGTCAATCCCATTGAAGAAGGGTGGCCTATTGATAGAATGACCTTCAACAATGAAACCTCTAGAATCCATTGAATCACAATAAGGTTCAAAGAAGGAAACACTAAACAAACAAGCAAGTGAAACACACAAAACAAACAAAAACACTCAGATCAGATCAGATCAGATATGAACCCGCTCTGATACCAATTATAGGATCGAAAAAGGGATGGGCCAGATCTAGAAGGGGGGGGGGGGTTGAATAGATCTAGGACAAATACTGCGGAAGCTTAGCCAATTTTAAAGATGCTTTGAATCAGAGTCAACTTAGAAAAACAATTCACAGATCTGATGAGTGATTGTGTGAGTTAAGTGATTAAACTGAGTGATCAAGTTGATTAGAAGAGTAATAAAAAATCCTATGCATACATCTAACTCAAGGTGAAGTTAAATCACACATCAAACCACTGCACAGAGATTTTTAGGTGGTTCGAAAATCACACCATGTGATTCCTACTCCACCCCTCACACAGTGAGGCTCCACTATTCAACTTGAATACACCACACACTGGAGCTTGAGAACTCCAACACACTGAGTTCAACAACTCACACACAACCTCTAGAGCAAGACTACTCTAGAAAGTTGAGCACAACTGCTCAACCATAACCTGAGTGCGACGACTCAACACAATTGAGCACAAAGGCTCACAACCAACTTGCTAGATAAAAAACAACAAGATCCAGATCTTCTAGCATTGATCTAATCCATAAAGAGTTCATTCAAGGAGACTAGTGCAACAAATCATGCACAATCACAAGAATGACTCAGAAGAACTAAGGGGAATTGAGGAGTTGTATGTAGAATCCTTGTTCTTCAGATGAACTCCCTTGTAGAAGGCTGAATTGAGAAGATGCTTGAGCTCTTGAAGTCGCTGGGCGATGCTCTGCAATTTGTGCCTCTAGATCTTCCTTGAACTCTTCTCAATTGGCTGCTTCTACTTGATCTGCTCCCTTGGAAGTGATCTCAGTTCATCTTCATGGATCAATCTTCACTTCTAGTGCTTACAAGGATGGGAATTGGCTTGAAGCAGCACAAGGAGAGCAAGAACGGGAGGAGAGCTCTATCCTGCCGCCAAAGGGCACTTTTTGGAAGGCTCTTCTGGAGTTCTTCTTCTTGGGGGGCAATTAGATAGGTATTTATACCCTATCATGGCCAAAAGAACCCTTGGGGTACGTGGGCACATGATCTAAGGCCGATCCAAGTGATCCCTAGAGTGCCACGTGTCCAGGTGGAACTTAAAATAAAAAAGTTGCCGGAGTGTGTCGACTTGACCATTGAGTGTGTCGACACACTATCCCATTTCTACAAAACTGGTCCTCTGGGAGAGGTCACTAGTGTCGACACTGCCTGGGACTGTGTCGACACACTGTCCCAACCTGTCAACTGGGTTCTCTGGGAGCTGGGTCTAGTGTCGACACCACTTGGGACTGTGTCGACACACTTGACCATTTCTTCATGACTTTGCCTTAGGGTTTGATACCCCGTGTCGACACCAGTAGTGGGTGAGTCGACACTACCCTTGCAAGAAATGTATGTCCCTAAGAAATAAACACATAAATCATTAGTCCAATATATTATCATGAATATATATGACAAAATGTGTTTGGAAACATGCTTTTTGAATATTGTTATAACATGTGTGATGTATCTAACATGTTCCATTCATTGTGCATTAAAATCACAACTTGTCATCATCAAAATTATGAGGGGAAATGTATTAAATTCACACTCAACCCAACACTCCTTATATAAGTCCACATGGGAGTGGGGAGAAGAAAATATAATATTTACATGTATAACTATTGTTCTCAAAAAGTAATCAAAAAGGTCCTAAAGATTGGTTGACGCACTTAGCACACGCCCCTAAGAGTTAGGCTCTTCCTGTTCACCTGAAAGAGAGTAAGATTTAATGAGCAATTGTGCCCAGTAGGATTCACCCATGTTACCAGAAAGAATATGGTGACTATAGAATTAAACAAGGCACTTGATTGGTGGCAATATTGAATGTCAAGAGTGATGATAAACTCGTACAAGTAGATGATAAGCATGATAAGAGAGTATTGAACTAAAGCTTGTGCTGGAAGGAATCATTACAGTAGCCACATTCTGGCTCAACTAGGTAGTACATATTCAACTTGTATCTTAATAAAATGATGACTAATCAATCATATATGATGTTATGCCAAACATCCAGTAGATCCATTATCGTTCCATACAGCCAGTAAACGAATTCGAGTGCTCTTCTTGAGACTGGATTAGCCCTATTTTCATAGGCATTTATTTCAAATGAGTACAAAGACTCAAAGTTGTCATCAAATTCCACTTCTGCTAAACATGCATGTGTGGTACATAGGTACTCACAATATCATAAATAACAGGGTTCTATGAGTTAATGTTAAAGATATCAAGAAGGTGTAGGAAACAACATAATTGAAAATGTCCAAGAATAATCCAAAGATGGTTGTAGTTGATGATCAAATGATTCATCCCAGTGGTATAGAAGTTTAGAATCCAAGAAAATAAGAAAGGTAACTTGTTTGGACAATGTAGGAGTGTATCAACTTTAATTGATGAAGAAATGGGGTTGTTTGTCAACAAATACTAGTGGTTCTCGACAACTACTGGGTGGTTGTCGAAAACTACTGCTCCATCCAGAACTACTTTCTTGAGTTTGGTCTTTAGTTGTCGACAACTACTGGTGGATGTCAACAGACGACTAATGGTTGTCGACAGCTATTGGTTGATTGTCAACAGCTATTGGTTGATTGTCAATAGCTCTAGTTTCTGGGTTCTGAAATCTATGGATATTTGTTAACCGATAGCAAAGTAGTACCGTGAGGGAAAGGTGAACAGATATGATCTTGTTTGTCGACAGACACTGGTCTTTCTTTTTGGAATGGTTTAAAACCGGCTAGAAAGATACTTACTAAGTGGTTCTACTTTCAATGGAACATCAATCAATGGTTTGAGGGTCTTGAGCACATTTCCTTACACAACCTTTCATGATGAAAAGAAAACAACTTAGTAGGATGAAGTGAGGAGACCTTCACAGTATGGATGATATGGAGGGAATTTAAAAGAGAGAAGAATATATAAATCCTTCTTGAGACTCTTTCTGGAAAACTGGAAGAAACCTCACGACAAGTGTACATGTACAACAGTTAATGATATGAACATAGTGGAAGAAAAACAATAAAATCATACTCCTAAACATCTTACTGAACACAAGTCTGAAGAGTGTGCGGAATTAGTCCTAAAGGGAATCTAGAAGGGGGGTTGAATATGTTGGAGATCGGATGGGTGGATGGATCAGATCTAGAAGGGGGGGTTGAATACATCTAACACTAATTAACGCGGAAGCTTAAGCAATTTAAAATTACTTCGAATCAGAGATTAAATCACCTAAACAATTTACTGATCTGAAGTGTGATTAGTGTGTGTGAGCAAATCAATTAGTAGTGTGAGCGAAATCCCTATGCATGCATCTAGCGTAAAACAAAGTCAAACCACAATTCAAACCATTGCACAGAAGATTTTAGGTGGTTCAGAAATCACCTCCAGTGACTCCTACGTCCACCCCTCACACAGTGAGGCCACACTACTCAAAACCTTGAAAACAACTCACACAGGAGCACGACGACTCCAAACACCCTTGAGCACGACGACTCCAAACTGAGCACGACGGCTCAAAACAACAACCGGAGTACGACAACTCCAAATTGAGCACGATGGCTCAAACCACACAGTGAGTGCGACGATTCACAACCCAGAGCTCGATGGCTCACAGTACAAAAGCTAGATCAAACACAAAAGAGATCAGATCCTCTAGCAATGATCAAATTCAAGACTGTTTCGTACATAGAAATTTGTACAGAACTTCATGCACAAATCTCATTGACGAAATAAGGAAGAACAACTCAGAAATAAGGCAAATAGATGTAGAAAGAGTGTTCTTCGATGAAGAGGCCTTGCAGAGACTTCAATTGAGGAGGCTTGATGGAAATCGATGGAGATTCTCCTCAATTGGCGATGCTCTGCTTTGATGGCATCTGAAATGCCAGAAATCCTTCTTCTCCTGAGCCTCTTCAGTTGGATTTGCTCCCTTGCCTTGCACAGCAAGCTTCTCTCCAGGGATTCCCCTTGATTCCCTTGTACTTCCTCTTGAAAGGATGGCTTGTAGCTTCTGGAGATGGAGACAGATCTGGAAAGCCCCTTTCAGCCACCAAAAAGGTTCTTCAGGAAGTGTATGGGCTCTCTTGCTTTTGGGGTACAAGGAACATGGGTATTTATAGCCCCATATGTCCATAAAGTGCCTTGGGGTACTTGGGCACGGAACCCTAGGTCAAATCCCCTAAATCCCAAGCAGCCACGTGTCCAAGAGAAACTTTAAGTCATAGAGTTTTCAGAGTGTGTCGACCTGCCCTGAACTAGTGTCGACCTGCTGTCCCATTTCTGCAAAACTGGTCTGCTAGAAACTGGGTCAAGTGTCGACCTGCCCTGAGCTAGTGTCGACCTGCCCTTCTGGAATCTGGGACTAGTGTCAACCTGCCCTGAGCTAGTGTCGACCTGCCCTTCTGGAATCTGAGACTAGTGTCGACCTGCTTTGATCTAGTGTCGACCTGCTGTCCCAGTTTGGCAACTGGGACTTCTGGAATCTGGGACTAGTGTCGACCTACCCTGATCTAGTGTCGACACTACCAAGACAAAAATGTGTGAACCTGAAAATATAACACATAAACCATTAGTGCAAGATATTATAATTAAAATATGAGATATTAAACATCAAAAATATGTTGTTTAAGCATTATTGTGATATGTATAAGATGTATAACATGTTCAACATATCATCATCAAAATCAGAACATGTCATCATCAAAATCACAATATGTCATCATCAAAATCACAATATGTCATTATTAAAATCACAACATGTCTTCATTAAGATCATAATATCTCATCATTAACATAATGATATGTCATCATCAATATCACAGTATGTCATCATTAAGATCACAGTATGTCATCATCAAAATCAAGGTATGAGTGATGTTCATTGGATACCATTAAAGTACAAGTTTAGGAAGTTCCAAAACACACTCAACCCAACAATCTCCCCCTTTTTGATTATGACAAAACATATCTCCCTTTACTGCAATAACTCACATTGACCATTTGCATCCTTTGAACTTTCTCCCCATAAAGAACATTCTCCCCTTAGAAACTTTTACTTTCTCCCCCTTTCAAAACTTTTACTGTCTCCCCCTTTCAAGGAACTTTCTCCCCCTTTTTGATAGCATCAAAAAGATGGATAAGAGAGAGACACAATGATGGTCGGAGACCAAAAGATAAAATGTGGGAAATGAAGGTTCTGAGGTGATCAAAATAAGTGAGGCAAAGTGATATTGTCAAATGAGAGAGAAGATAATGTTTTTTGTTATTGTGCAACAAAGTTTAATCACAAAGACACACTCAACATGTGTTGAATGTAGTTAAAATAATGATGCAAATGTGAAGAAAAGTGACCTATATGAATGAGCAGAAATATTTAACAAGGATGTTAGGAGCTTTAAGTTTAACACAATGTAAAATAATAGATCTAAACTCAGTAGACATGAACTTAATTAAGGTCTTAAGCTTTTCTATCATGTCTTTTTGATTTTCTTTCAATTTTAACTGGGAAAGAATACAAGAAAAAATTAGTTAAATTTGACTTTTCAGTGCAAGAGATCACATTGATCAGATGCATGACCTCCTGATTACTCAGTGGTTTAAGTTTCATTATCTTATACAGAGTTGAAAATTTTGATTTCCACTTTTTGACGCGAAACAAATCACTTGTTAGGTGAAATGGCCTGGTTACTCAGTGGTTCAAGCATTTGCATTGCTCTGTTTGTATCTTTCCAGATTGATCATTTTTCTTTTGATATTTTACAGGAATATGTTTGCTTTGACCAGAGAAGTCAAGACTATGAATTTAGAAAGATTATTCTTAACATGTGGTAAAAATAAGGCTTAAACATACACATGTGAAATATTAAAGCCACTCATGTGCCTATAATAGTGTTTTGCAAATCATTTTAAAAACATTCAGTATTATGATTGCTTAACCTTGAAATGATACTGAATCTTTGAAATTAAACTAAATGCACAATGAGTTTAGTTTTTATGTCTTAATTCTCTCATAAGAAAATAGCACAAGGACTCAAAAATTCTGATGATTTTGGGGTTCAAGATAGACAACAATTGTCAAGAAAAAATAGTGAAGAATAGACAATAACTCTCCCTCAACAAATACTCCCCCTCAACAATTGCATAAAGGAATCTTGATACTTGGCGGAGACATATACTCACGCATAGTGAAAGTGTCCAGACAAGCTTAACTTGTCTTTCTTCAAATCACTATTTGATATACCAAGAATACTAATTCAATGTGAGAGTGAGAAATTTATGAGAAAGAATATTTGTCAACAAACTGAATGGGAGTTGATGATGAATCATATATGACAGAATATTTTTCCAGCATTTCACTCAAAGATTCTTTCGAATTCACTCCCCCATAAGATATGCATGATATGAAATGATCATTTAAGCAATTCAGATATGTTTATTCCAAGCAATTTGCACAGAAAGAGTATGAACATGATCAAACATATATCAACAGACAATTTATTGAAGAAGAAGAGTTTTGCAAAGACTCAAAATAAAGTTTTTGAGATTTTCATTGTGCTTGATGATCTTTATGCAGAAAAGACTATTGATACTTGGCGGAGAAATTTTCTCACGCATGATGATAGTTTCCAGACAAGCCTAACTTGTCCTTTCACATTTCACCATTTGATATACCACATAGTCACTGCAAAAAGGGTCAATTACACTTTATTTTTAGCATAAAATTCATTGCATTTATTGAAAACATTTTTGCATTTTTTCAAATTTACTCCCCCTTAATATGTGCATGGAATGAAAAAGCTAGCAAGCAATTCACACATGATTATGCACACCATTAGCTTTAAGCATAACATGACTTTTGGTACTTGGCGGAGTATTTTACTCACGCATAATGATAGTTTCCAAACAAGCATAACTTGTTTTTCCACATGTCATCATTTGATATACCAAAAAGTCAAATCAGTTGACATGCACACATAATCATGGTCATAGTTAAGCAAGCATGATAACACAAGCATGATTCCAATTGTTATGACATAAAGTTCATTGTTGGGAGTAGCATTGAAACACATTTCTCATTATTCAGATAAAAATTAAACATTCATTCCAATTCAAGCAATTCAAGTTTGAAATGATAAAGAAATTTTACCTGAACGGTCTTCATTTCTTTCTCAAAGATTTTACCTGTGTTCTCCAATCATTTCTAGTCTTGCACAGCCAATATCTTGAATCCATTTACAATGTATGGCTGCAAGACTGCTCAGCTTGCTGATCAAGCTGGTTTTGGGACCCACACTTGTTTGGGTCCTGCAATGAAATCAATGTTAGATTGCAACAAAGATTTTGAATCCAAAATGCTTTTAATTTTTGTATAGATGCATTTCTTTCATTGATAGAACTATGAGCAGAATTAGTTCCATATTTTCTTTTTGCCTTGATCAATGCATCTATGTTTTCATGAAGTTTTCTATTTTTTGGATTTTTAATATGAGCAGAAACAAAATGATTTTGTGCAACATTTCTATGCCTATACACATGGAATTTCTGAACATTTTCAGTATGAACATGATGTTTATTCCTATGTGTATGAGCATGTGCATTAGACTGGAATTTCTGAGCATGCACAACAAAATCATTTCTGTACCAACAGTCCCTAGAAATATGACCAATTTTATGACAATGAAAGCATTGGACTGATTTGGCATGTTTATTGAAATTTTGATTTCTATTCCAACAATGTTTGACAAGATGACCAGGTTTATTACAATTAAAGCAAATGAGAGCATTTTTTACCTGGTACTTATCTTCGCATGTATGCATTTGCTGAAATCTCCTTTTCATGTGAGGAGGCTTACCATGAGAAGAAGGAGGTACCTTTTGGTGGCTCTTGGCATGATGTGAATTTGGAACTTGCCATGGAGCTTTTTGAACTGATGGAGAAGGTAGATGAATCTTCTTGACAGTATCATTCTCCTTTTTCTCTTTCTGTTTCTGAACAAGAACTTTCACTAGTTTTCCATTAGAATTAGCAGAGTTCTTATTTGCAGCAGCTTTAACAAATGTTATTGTGGTTTTCTTTTCATTTTTCTTAGTTTTCACAGAAGCAATACTTGTGTTTGTAGTGCTCTTCAATTCATGTTGAAGCTTCTGTTTTTCATATTTTAATGCAATTACTTCCTTTTCTGAAATTTGAAGCTTGTTTAGCATGACATCCAAACCATTTTTCATCTTGTTCTTTTCATTTTCAAATTGAGCAATTTGTTTTTCCAAATCGACAATTTTATTACTCAAATTGCTACATTCATTGTCCAATGGTTTGTCATTGAACAAGCATTCAATCTTCCTTTTTAGATGATGGTTTTCTTCAACAAGTTGTTTGCATCTCTCATTTATTTGATGATCATGAGCCATGTTAGAAATTTGTTTGTTTAATTGATCATTGTCAAATTTGATGTTTTCATTGAGATCAATTAATTTTCCATTTTCCTCTTTCAAATCAAGATTTTCATATTCCAACTGGTCATGATTTTCTTTCAACTTGTACAACTTGTTTTCACAAATTTTGATTTTATCCTTCAAACATTCATTTTCAAAATTCAGTTTCTGAACTTCATTTTTCAAATTCTCAATTTCTTCTGAAGGATCTTTATCATTTTTCTGGAGCAATTCAAGTGTATTTTTCAAGTTTTCACTTTCTTTATGGCAATGTTTTAAAGTCTTTTTCAAGTCTTTATTTTTAGTGTTCAGTTGTACATTAAGACTTTGTATCTTTTCACAGAAATTAATCAATTCAGCATAAGACATACTTTCATCTTCATCAGAATCAAAATTAGAATACACAAATGGATCTGGAGTTGATTTACCTGACCTTTTAGAGCCATTTGAACTCTTGTGTTCTGAAGAGGATGAAGAATGCTCTGAGCTCTTAGAATGTGATGTTAGAGCTAAAACCTTATGAATTGTTGATTTTCTGGATTCATTGAGGCTCCTCTTTGCCATAAAGTACTTGTGAATTTCTTTTGCTCCTTTTCTTTGTGCTTCCTTTGAAAAACTTGATGAAGGTGAGACTGGTGATTTCTCTGAAATTATAACAGGAAATTCATGCAGATTAAATAGATTTGCCATTATACCAAGACTCACAAAAGACTATTAGATCTAATCACAGCAAATCAATGTAATAAGAAATTAGATCTAACAATTAGAGTGGTTAACCTGCTCTAATGCCAAATGGAGGAATCAGAGCGATTAATCACACAATTTAAGCAATTAATACAGAGATCAAACAGAAGCAATCAAATCAGATTAGAGATAGACATTAACCTGCTCTGATACCAATTGTTGGAGATCGGATGGGTGGATGGATCAGATCTAGAAGGGGGGGTTGAATAGATCTAACACTAATTAACGCGGAAGCTTAAGCAATTTAAAATTACTTCGAATCAGAGATCAAATCACCTAAACAATTTACTGATCTGAAGTGTGATTAGTGTGTGTGAGCAAATCAATTAGTAGTGTGAGCGAAATCCCTATGCATGCATCTAGCGTAAAACAAAGTCAAACCACAATTCAAACCATTGCACAGAGGATTTTAGGTGGTTCGGAAATCACCTCCAGTGACTCCTACGTCCACCCCTCACACAGTGAGGCCACACTACTCAAAACCTTGAAAACAACTCACACAGGAGCACGACGACTCCAAACACCCTTGAGCACGACGACTCAAGAAACCCCTGGAGCACGACGACTCCAAACTGAGCACGACGGCTCAAAACGACAACCGGAGTACGACAACTCCAAATTGAGCACGACGGCTCAAACCACACAGTGAGTGCGACGATTCACAACACAGAGCTCGACGGCTCACAGTACAAAAGCTAGATCAAACACAAAAGAGATCAGATCCTCTAGCAACGATCTGATTCAAGACAGTTTCGTACATAGAAATTTGTACAGAACTTCATGCACAAATCTCATTGACGAAATAAGGAAGAACAACTCAGAAATAAGGCAAATAGATGTAGAAAGAGTGTTCTTCGATGAAGAGGCCTTGCAGAGACTTCAATTGAGGAGGCTTGATGGAAATCGATGGAGATTCTCCTCAATTGGCGATGCTCTGCTTTGATGGCATCTGAAATGCCAGAAATCCTTCTTCTCCTGAGCCTCTTCAGTTGGATCTACTCCCTTGCCTTGCACAGCAAGCTTCTCTCCAGGGATTCCCCTTGATTCCCTTGTACTTCCTCTTGAAAGGATGGCTTGTAGCTTCTGGAGATGGAGACAGATCTCGAAAGCCCTTTTTCAGCCGCCAAAAAGGTTCTTCAGGAAGTGTATGGGCTCTCTTGCCTTTGGGGTACAAGGAACATGGGTATTTATAGCCCCATATGTCCATAAAGTGCCTTGGGGTACTTGGGCATTGAACCCTAGGTCAAATCCCCTAAATCCCAAGCAGCCACGTGTCTAAGAGAAACTTTAAGTCACAGAGTTTCCGGAGTGTGTCAACCTGCCCTGAACTAGTGTCGACCTGCTATCCCATTTCTGTAAAACTGGTCTGCTGGAAACTGGGTCCAGTGTCGACCTGCCCTGAGCTAGTGTCGGCCTGCCCTTCTGGAATCTGGGACTAGTGTCGACCTGCCCTGAGCTAGTGTCGACCTACCCTTCTGGAATCTAGGACTAGTGTCGACCTGCTTTGATCTAGTGTGGACCTGCTGTCCCAGTCTGGCAACTGGGTCTTCTGGAATCTGGGACTAGTGTCGACCTACCCTGATCTAGTGTCGACACTACCAAGACAAAAATGTTTGAACCTGAAAATATAACACATAAACCATTAGTGCAAGATATTATAATTAAAATATGAGATATTAAACATCAAAAACTTGTTGTTTAAGCATTATTGTGATATGTATAAGATGTATAACATGTTCAACATATCATCATCAAAATCAGAACATGTCATCATCAAAATCACAATATGTCATCATCAAAATCACAATATGTCATTATTAAAATCACAACATGTCTTCATTAAGATCATAATATCTCATCATTAACATAATGATATGTCATCATCAATATCACAGTATGTCATCATTAAGATCACAGTATGTCATCATCAAAATCAAGGTATGAGTGATGTTCATTGGATATCATTAAAGTACAAGTTTAGGAATTTCCAAAACACACTCAACCCAACAGAATAGATTACCACCAATTTAAAAATGAACACTTAAATTCGAGATCTAGAAAGATTATGGAAAACTGGTGAGAATGTAGATAAAATTCGAGTCCAATTGTGTGTGCAAAGTGTGAACTAATTAGCAATGTGAAGGAGTTGAGGCCAATCAAATGTGCCTATCAAGCATCTAATGATGGATCAAAGAACAAACCACAAGACACGATGATTTAAGGTGGTTCAGATTACACAACTTGTGTATCCTACATCCACCGGCCACACACACACGCCAAACTGCTTATAAGCAAGTTCAACACATACAATCACACACACACAAGATTTGAGATGATCAAGACCTCATATCAAACCACACACACGTGAATTGAGCACAAGGATTGCTCAATTCAACATCACACACTTGAATTGTAGAAATGAAGTGCAAGGAAGAATTCAAAATTAAGGCAAACAGATGAAATGGTTGAATTCTTCAGATCCTTCATCCAGATCCTCTTGTGACTTCGAATTGCAGATGATCTGATGTGGGAGCTTGAGCTTTGAGGATGAATTTGCTCCAATTTGATCTCCTGAGTCAGATCTCCTAGTTGTTGGTCCCTGGAGCTTGAAGCAAAGCACTGGGAAGCCTTCCTCTGGTTCTTCTGAGCATTGGAATTGGTGTGGAGGCTCCTTAGTCCAAAAAGGATGCTAAGGGGTCTTTATATAGGTGTGTCCTAGTCTCACACAACCATTGGGATTCGTGTGTACGAGAAAAGGATGACTTAATAAAGAGCACATGTTGTTCACGTGTTGGAACTTAACTGGCGGTTGTCGACATATGCACATTGGTTGTCGACAGCTACTGCAGCAAGTCTGCCATCCAGAACTGTATTCTTGAAGCTTAGGCTGGGTTGTCGACAAGTGCATCCTGGTTGTTGACAGCTACTGCACGCTTTGATTTTCCATAACCTTGTTGTTGGATGGTCATCACTAGTTGTCGATAGATGTAAAAGTGTTGTCGACAGCTACTGATTGAGGTCATCCATCCATAAGCTTTTTACTATGGATTTCTTTAGGTTGTCGACAAGTATGAATGTGGTTGTCGACAACCACTTGTGCACTACCTTTTTCATGTGATCTCCTACAAGAAACAAACATCAATTTAGGTATCATGTATTCAATATGGTGTGTAACAACCAGACCTTCCGGACCCCCGCCAGGGACCCCGAAGTTTGCGTCACCACCCACGGATCCGAAGATGCGGAAGGGTTAGAAGAAATAGTTTAGTGAGATTTGTATTGAACTTAAATAACTATAACAATATAACAATTGTACAACGTGTCCCAAGTAAAAGCACAGGTACAAGAAGAAAGGTACAGTCTTTATGGGGCATACTCCGAGAACTTGCAAAGAACAACTCTCAACTCACTCAAGTACAAGAGTTCACAACACTTGCTCTCACTGATGTTGACAACACATGGCGCCACAGCCGCCTCCGCAACTCGTCCGACACTGAGCTCCAGTGACGACGAGCCCCTAGCTGAAGGAAGTAGGGGGGGTGAGCCTCGCGAACAAGGCCCAGTAGGGATTACCAATCCCTTACTGACCAGAGTAGTAGGAACTCCGAAAATAGGAAACTACACTAGAAAGCTGTAAAGCGAGGAACACCTACAGCAGGGTACTACAAAGCAGCAGACAAAACAATCCAAGGCCATGACCACCAACCAAGGTCGTGACACACACACGAATCCTGTAGAAACCATCGAAGTCGAGCACAAAGCAGTAGCAACCCTCGACACACCCGCTGAGTCCATGCAACAACTAGGTGAGAACGACATCTCACCACAAGCACGGCCACCTCAGACCTCCACAAGGTCGAGGGCCCACAAGCAGAACCACCCCAGACCCTAGACACACTGCGAGGTCGGGAAGCCACACACGCCGGTGCCACCACGGACTGGAACCCAAGAATAGGACTATGGAACTGATAGAACACTGAAGTGGAAACCACCACAAGCACTGGCCAACAAGGCCAAACCAATGACGCCCACGAAAACTAGACACGGCCAGGCTATAACCACCGTGTAAGCTGACAATGGATAACACTTGGAAACATCATGAGGAAACTTCGTCACAACAATAGCAACCAAGCCACCGCCGCTAGCAGCTAAGAGGGGGACATGCCGTCCACGCCCTCCGCTCGCTAGCCTACCTCCTGCCTCCGCCTCCGCGGAAGAGCGAGATAGAGCCGCCATAGAACACCACAACACAACACAACCACAGCCTGGCAAAGCTGCGGCTCCATTCCTAGCACCACTACGTGGCTCTGGAACCAACACAAAGAGAGGCAGTGAGACAAAGGACTATCTGGGCCACGCCGGGAAGAAAACACCTCAACAACCTCGGCATCCTGCCCCAGACAAGAGAGCTCTACAAATGACTCAGCGCCGCTATCCAAACCTCGTTTTCCCCTCCGCTCTAGAGTCCGCCAACTCGAGCATGCTTGTAGCCCAGAACACTCCCTCAACAGGCTCCCAAGGATGGGGGTCCTAGGCAATGGAGACAACCTCTGAATGGGACAAGCCCTCAAGTGCCAAGCACCGGGCGAACATGCAGGGCAAGTACAACAAGAACCACGCCGAACCACTAGCTTGTAACCCACGACAAGCCCAGCAAGCAAGAGGCACGCACGGATGAGCCAGAACATCGGAACACCACCAGTCGGTACGAAAAATCTGTCACTCTGCTAATAATCGATTCACCACTGGTCAATCGATTATTAGGCAGACACGACCCTCCAGACACCGGCATCTAGGACACGGCCATGAAGGTGTCACCTTCGGTCACTGAACATTGGGAGGTAACCTGCTGCGTTCCCCACCAGAAGGTTCTGAGGGCAAAGCCTGGCCTGGGGCACACGCCGACATGCCAACCGGGACCACGGAACACCCGAGGTACACACAGGCACTGTCGCGTCCCCCTAGGCCATCGTGATACCATCGCGATGGGGAAGGGCACCGTGACAGCAACCCTGTCGTGACGGGGTAAAGCGTCGCGACATCAAACCATGTCGTGACCAAAAAACACGTCGCGACAATGATCCTTATCGCAACCGGCCAATGCGTCACGATAAGGTCGCGCCCGACTGGACAGACGCCTCTTTTGGTGTCACGACGCGCACCGTGGTCGCGACACCAGCAGAGAGGCAGACGCATGGGATACTCCATCCCGGGGCTGCCCACAAGCCACACACATACCACACAGGGGAGGGGAGCATAGAGAAGCTATCTAAACTAACTAGAAAGCACAAGAAGCTCCCAATCCATCAGGATCGAGAAGAGTTCAAGCAATCCCTACCTTAAACGAAGAACGAACCCCAATAGGGACCTTCACATTGGATTGGCCATCTCCTCCTCAATCCACGCTAGCTCCACGATGCCGGAACACCATGCACGGCCCTCCTCCTCGCCTGAAACACACAAAGGGTAGAGGGGGAGGCGGCCCGGGGCTGCCCACAAGCCACACACATACCACATGGGGGAGGGGAGCATGGAGAAGCTATCTAAACTATCTAGAAAGCACGAGAAGCTCCCAATCAACCCAGATCGAGAAGAGTTCAAGCAATCCCTACCTTAAACAAAGAACGAACCCTAATAGGGCCCTTCACATTGGATTGGCCATCTCCTCCTCACTCCACACTAGCTCCACGACGCCGGGACACCACGCATGGCCCTGCTCCTCCCCTGAAACACACAAAGGAGAGAGGGGGAGGTGGAGCACCGCCAGAAGGGGAGAAGAGAGGGGAAAGAGGGAGAGAGGGGGAAGGGGTCGTTGGCCAAGGCCTTATGCCTTTGGCACCCAGGATGCAATGGAGCGACGCATTGCGTTAAGGATGGTAATGCAATGGGTCAACGCACCGCGACAAGAACACGTCCCCCAAGGACGCCTCAACAACACGATAGGTCGTACTAACATGCTTGCCACCCTGATAAACGTCAGATGACCGAAACGATAGAAAGCTGTGATGACCCATTGACCAGGCACGACTAAAAGATGCGACGGAGAAGCCGGGCATGACAAGAACGCGACGCATACGCTTGTCATGACAAGGATGACTGTCACGTCGTACACCCACGACGCGACACTAACGCGTCACCCAACCTGGACGCGTTAGTGGCTAGTCATCCAAGACACTGGATGGAAAGCTGGGAAGCTAAGTCTTACATCCTACCCCCCTTAAAATAATTTCGTCCTCGAAATTTAAGGCACGCCTAAAAGATCCCGAGGCACGAAACGAAGCACAGGGAGTAAACGTAAGACCAATGCGATTAAGCCACTAGGTCTCAACACGACTTCCTCGTGGCAACAATCGCATAGCCAAACATGCACGGAGCACACGAAGCGCGGGTGCGAAGAGCCACTAAGTTTCACCACGACCTCATCGTGGCAACAACCACACCGCTAAATGCACGGGGGCACACAAAGCTGGAAAACCAACAGCTCACACAACGGGCTCCAAACACATGGGGAGCACACAACCGAAAACCAAATGGCTTACAACATGCTCCAAACGAGGGTGGAGCACCAAGCTGAGAAACCAATGGCTCACTCCAGCCACACGTGGGGCGTCCAACCGGGATGACAACCCCATAGGTGCCGAGCAATGCCAAAACTAGCCTGAGCGATAGAAAAAATGCCAGCCAAAAACCACATGGCTGCAGCCATCAACAGACCTCGCTGTTGGGACCAGCCGACCAGCTACCCACTTTGTCGCCAGCCAAACCCGACAGAGGACACAGTTGCCGACAGCAACACGAGAAACACCTGAGAACAAACCACAAGTCTCAGGGGAATGACCTCATGCTACTAGCAACAGCTAGCATCGGTCACAAGCCCAACCGAGAAGCCACGCGAGCGATGAGAACCAGAGCAACATCACGCTCGCAGAGGATCTGCAACACACGGAACGACGTCCACTGTCACCACTAGGTCTCACCCATACCTTCCTCGCGGTCCAACAGGGATAGCAAACGCACAAGGAGAACCCTCAACACGCGAAAACGACATCCACTGTCACCACTAGGTCTCACCCAGACCTTCCTCGTGGTCCGACAAGGACACCAAACGCACGCGGAGCCACAAAAATTGGGAGTTACATACTCCACAACGTGGCACACCGCGACGGGAACATGAAAGATGTCTGAGGTCAAGCCAGAACATGGCACCTCACAATGTCAACAAACCACGTGGTCGAGTACTAGCAAGCCAATAGGCCTCATTGTCACCAGACGAACTGACAGGAGAGTCCACCATCGGCTTCCAGACTCACCCACACCACGCACAATCGGAGAACCAGTGAGGAGTTGGCAGCACACCCGCCATGCACACACAGGGCTCAGCGCGGGTACCAACATGCCAACCACCAAAAAAATGCACAACCACACAGGAACCAAAACAACTGCAGAGGTCGAGGACAACACGTCGACCTCAGAGGGACCTAGACCGAAGTAGGGTACTACAACCAAACACACTTGTTCCCAAAGCGAGGGGGAAAACCTAGACATAGGCCACGACCAAAGCCTGGCGTACCACCGATAGGGCTACCTAGACAAGGCACAGCAGCCACCCCGCAGCGGCAACAGTACAACCACAAGGCTCAGGCTAGCACACGTGTCCCAGAGGCGGAAAGCCCAACTCCCCCAACACTAAGGAAAGTCATGAAACGACTCTCATGAACAGGCACACGGCACAACACAAGGTGCCATCACATGTAGGATCGAGAAAAGATGTGGACAAGATCTAGAAGGGGGGTTGAATAGATATAGTCCAACTATTGCGGAAGCTTAGCCAATTTAGAAAAACGCTTTGAATCAGAAACAATTTGAAAACGAATTTCACAGATCTGAAGAGTGTTTGAGTGAGTTGTGTAACAAGAGTGTGCGAACAAGTTAATTAGATGTGAGTTCGAAAGTTCCTAAGCATGCATCTAATGCAAAGTATAATCGAACCACAATCAAACCACTGCACAGAGATTTTTAGGTGGTTCGGAAATCACACCATGTGATTCTTACATCCACCCCTCACACAGTGAGGATCCACTATCAACTTGGATACACACACACTGGAGCCTGACAACTCCAACACAAAGAGTTCTACAACTCAACACAACACCTAGAGTAAGACTACTCTAGACACTTGAGCACAATTGCTCAACCAAACTTGAGTGCGACGACTCAACATTGAGCACACAGGCTCACAAACCACTGAGTACAACGACTCACAAACACTTTGCTAGACAACAACAAAAGATCCAGATCCTCTACCTAAGATTTGATCTTAAAAGGCTCATTCAAGAGAATTGATACAATAGACACTGCACAATCTCTAGAACAACCGAGAAGACACAAGGGAGAAATGAGAAATTGATTGAAATATCCCTGTTCTTCAGAAGACTCTCTTGTAGATGTCGAATTGTGAAGGGGCTTGATCTGTAACGACCCTCTTCATACCGGTACGATTATACCAATCCCCATCGGTATAAAGGGCGTCGTCACAGTGGGACATTTACCCAACATTGGTCAATAGGTTGATATGTACCTGGATAGCAATAGAGTTCAGCGGAATAAAGTAAACAACTCAATTCATGATCCGTCACCAACACACATTCCATAATCTAAATAGCGAGATAGAAGGACAATGTCCGCATTAATACAAAATAAAGAGAGTTACAATGTCCAAATATAGTCCTTACATTAATCCTTTTTGTGCAAAAGAAAAGTACAACTGATAACAGCTCCACAAAATAGTCTTCTAGTGATGATCCTCGCCACGCTACCTTCTAGTGCACGATACCTGTCAACCTGTACGCCGAAGCAAGAGTGAGTCCAAAGACTCAGCAAGCGACACTACTCATGATATACACATACAAGTCTTAGTAGTTTCTACATGCACTTTTACAATTAACAACACATAGCATGCTAGTCAATTCAAGTTGTCAACATATCATGAGTGTTCTACAATTTTTTACATAACTCGTGCTTTCAAATTTCTAAAATAAAATTCACCTATCACATGGTCTCTATTCAATTTACTCAGGAACTTTAATCTTTCAAAGAGCTAAAACATGAAAGCTATCAACATGAACAATTTACATACGTGAAAGGAAATACAACTAGCATGGATTTCACGTAGTTTTAAACACATACACGAACCTTTTCACATGCCTTAGATTGCTGATTTCATATGATTCAATGGCTATAAATCTACACATGAGAGCTACAACGTTGCTTAAAACATAAAATATGAACAGTCCCTCATGCCATTATGCACACACATTCATTAGTTGTTCCTAACATGGATTCTAGGTATTTATGCACACATAAGCATGATAATGACAACAAGAGTTTACTGATTTCACATGGTTTCCAATAACCCATTCTCACATTTTCGGTTTCACATGATTTCATACTTACTCATTCACATTGTTCCCTTTACACATTTGACACGTACACATATTCACACTTACAAAATTGACTCATTTTCACATCATATTCTCTTACACTTTCACTTAACACATAACACATCGATTGCACTTACCACGTGCATCTTGGGCACTTACCACGCGCCATATTCACATATTTCACATTTTACTCATTTTTCATTACTTAAACAATTTGCCATGACACATAGTCCTAACCACCAGTAGAGGACACTAACAATATCTCATAGCTCGTGCTCATCCCTTAGCACGGCTCTCAACACAACTTATAACACAACACTTACACGACTCATACACATACTCACCACCTAGGCAATATAGCGGTGAATCTTGGTAACTGCGCAGACCGGGAGAAGCCCTCTCCACCCTATCCAGTGGTACTTGTCCACCTCCAGGATTTTCCCAATGCCTTTGGGACAAACTTATATCACATGGAGCCTTCTATAGGGACTTTTCTATATACGGCTCCCAATGCCTCTAGGGTAGCAGTGTCACATAGGCACAACTTTTACACTTTTACACATTACCGTTTTACTCCTGGTTTTATACATAACTCTTCCCATTTCATTCACTTTCTCACTCACATAAACACTTCTGTTTTTCCCTAACATGGTACTACAGAATTTCAAGAATTTAACACATAGTAAACACACTAATCATGTTGGTTTTAGACCATAACAATCACATTACGATCGTATGTACGAATTATCACATTTCACATGAAAATATATAACTTTTTATTTACTGATCCAAATGACCTGAAATTTTAACCACATGCTGGTTTCGGGTTCATGATGATACCCTCAATGTTTCAGATTTTTCTGAGCCATGTAGAATTTACAGAAAATAAAACGTCTAATTAGCATGCTATTAACAACTTAAGTTAACATGGGGTTAACACATCTTGTAATTTAACCACTTGCTGTTTAAATACACACTGTTAACAATATGTAGGAATTTAGGATACAAAATTTACCCTAATTTATACATCTAAGGATCAATTACCACGACCATGCTTACATGCCTTCATTATTACCGAACCGAGCTTATTTATAAATTACACAAGCATGGATAACTTTCTAAAATTTGCAAACCCATATGCTGACCCACTGACCTTCATGATTAGACTCAAACCAAATCGTTCACACTAATTCAAATCATGAACAAGGATTTACAGAAAATCAAACACCTGTTTAGCATATTATTCACAACTTAACTGACATGGGTCTAACATAATTTGCAATTTATCCACTTACTGTTTTGCACAGAAACTACTACTATATGCATGATTTTAGATTGCAACATCATCCTAATTCATACATCTATAAATCATTTGCCACAACTATTTTTACATGGTTTCATTTTACCGAACCACACTTATTAACAATTCCACAAGCATGCATGGATTACCTAAATTTCAGAACATACACACATGACCCACAACTCTTCATGATTAGACCGAAATCAAGGCATTCACATTAATCTAAATCATGAATCATGGACTTTGCAAAATGGTCTACAAGTCATGCTCACATGCTTACAAGACATCATTAACCACATTCATCACACAACTCACACACATCCACAACCACAATGCATAATGTACATAGCTTATAGAATTACCATATATCCTCATCGCACAAACATATCGAAATTAAATGTATAAGTGGGACAGAACAGCTCACTGTTCTGTCCAGAAGAACTAAACGGCGGTCTCTGGCCGCTGACTCAGGGTCAGCGGCATGGTCGATGGACGCCGAGCTCATCACAGGCGTCCAGGGACCTTGCCGTTTACTCAGGTCTGTGCAGAAACACAGACCCGAGCTCTGAAATTCGGGTGAAATGGAGGGTCTAGGACTCGAAATAAATTCCATAAAAATGATAGAAACATCCTAGACTCATACGGGGACACCATAGATAGGTCACTTGCCTTTCAAAATTTCTTCTAAGGGATTTAAAGGCTTGTTGAAGACCTCCTTGGGCAGTCCCAAGAAGTTGCAGAACCTCCCTCTAGATCGCCTTCCTCCGGGCTCCTGGGTGATCTCCACGCCGAGGGGATGATGGGGAAGCCTTCCCCTTTGCTTCAGCTTCCTCCTTGTTGCAGAAGATCTCCAGATCCAGCTCCAAGGGGTCGGATTTGGGGGTTCTAAAATGGGGTTTTTCTCACAGCTCACCTAGGGTTTTTCTCTCTTCTTCTCTCCTCTTGCAAGGGTGAAGGGAAGGAATGGGAGAGTCCCATTCGGGTTCAGGACTTAGAAGAGCCCCTCACCCACTCACCATACCGATTTGACAGGCTGAGAGCCGTTGGGGGACATCCCCCAATGGTGGCCATGCCTTGCTCCCGGATTTTCTGGCTCTGCAACGCATGCAGGTCAGAGAAATTGGCGTCCATATCGCTGGACGCCGGATTTAGTGTTGGCATCCATGTCTGGACGCTAACACTGGATCAACGGCCTGGGCTTGACGCCAAGGTGCCTTCGGCCAGAACCCTAAATTATGCAGAAAACCACGCATACCAAGCTTATATACATGCATCATGTATATGGTATTATATCTATACCATCACCATGCAATACATACCTTATTTATATTTAATATAAACATATTGACGCTAATTGGCCCTTCGGCTAGAACTCAAAACATGCAGAAACTATGCTTACTATATACATATATACATACAATGTATAAGGTGTAACATGTATATTACCATACCAGGCAATCAATATCATTCATACCTAGGCATACACAAGCATACATAAATACACTAAGATAGATGTACGTAGATATCTACCTATGTGTACACGACGTTTTACATAAGTGCGACTCAACACACGGCGAGATAAATGACAAGAATTATGAGGGCTTCGCAAATCATTAGGAGGTGATATGAATTATGTTAGCTAGGAATAATCTATTCGATAAAATAATCCCTGCACACACACACACTTGATTTGACATATATATAGTATACACACACGGGTGTAGCATACTTATGTACATCATGCTTGGAATAGGTGGATACAACATGCGCACCGGTAATTTGGTTAACTTACACAACTTTACCTAACATTGCTTAAGCATTACATGCATAGGATTTCTTCAATATTTAGATAGCACGTGCATAGTGTTACTCAAGTATCCTAAGTCGGAGATTCTTGGTATTCATAATACACCTCTAATTGTCTAGTTGTTCAATTCCACATTAATTATCGCATACCCGTATCTATACATATATACATACAGATATACGCACATGCTCATATTCAAAAGAAGGATAAAACTTATAGCAGGCACCATGAACTACGCATGCTAAGCATACAACAACCAAACACCCAACACACCATTCATATACATACAGATATATAAAGAGAATAAAAATCCGGGGTCTTACATGATCTCTTGAAGTCCCTGGGCAATGCTCTGTAATTTGATCTTCAGGATCTTCCTTGAATTCTTCATAAAAGACTGCTTCTACTTGATCTGCACCTTGGAAGTTGATCCTACTACTCCATCATGGATCAGATCTTCCTTCTTGTGCTTGGAGATGTGGGAATTGGAAAGAAGAAGCACAAGAGGAGCAAGAACAGGGAGGAGAGCTCTCTCTGCCGCCCAAAGGATTTCTGGAAGGCTCTCTTGGGTTTGGATGGCCAATTAGGAGAGTATTTATACCTAAAATGTCCAAAAGTACCCTTGGGGGTCGTGGGCACATGATCCAAGGCCAATCCACCAAATCCCTAGGGTGCCACGTGTCCAGGAGATGATTTAAGTCACAAACTTTTTGGAGTTTGTCGAACTGACTTGGTCTGGTCTCGACACACTGTCCCAGACTAGCAGAAAAACTTCCCTGGGAGAGGTCTCTAGTGTCGACACCACTTCATCTCGTGTCGACACACTGGAGAGAACTGACAAACAGGCCTTCTGGGAAGGCTCTCTAGTGTCGAAACCATCTGGTTTAGTGTCAACATACTATCCAGGCATGTTGACAGGGTTTACTGGGAGTTGGGTCTAGTGTCGACACTGCTTGATCTTGTGTCGACACTACTTGACCATTTCTTCATCTTTTGGCTTAGGGCTTGGAGCATTGTGTCGACACCAGTATGGGGTGTGTCGACACTACCCTTGGAAGAATTGTGTGTCCCTGAGAAATAAACACATATTTCATTAGTCCAATGTATTATCATGAAAATAAATGATAAATGTGTTTGAAAACATGCTTTTTGAATATGGTCATTACATGTGTGGTGCATTTAACATGTTCCAATTATTATGCATTAAAATCACAACTTGTCATCATCAAAATATGAGGGGAAATGAATTGTCTTCACACTCAACCCAACAATCTCCCCCTTTTTGATGATGGCAACATTAAGTTCATATGAAAATTCGAAGTTTCAATGAAATGTGATTTTAAGCTTTTTATTTACTCAATCACTTAATTTGAAAGCATTGATTGACATTGAGCTATGTTTCATTTCCTTTTTATTCACACTTGTCAAGGACCTTTGAACATATTTTAGTAACATTTGAAATTTGCACACATGAGAACCATAATGTTACTAGTGATGAGCTATTTTCACAAATGGCCAAGCAGTTTGACAAGCATCCATTCATTCACATTCACATTCATGACATTCATTCAAAACTCAATCACATTCAAGACAAAGATGTTTCTTTTCATTTCAACCAACAAGTGTCATTTCATTCATAAGGATATGTTCATTACAATCTTTCAAAAAGAAACATTTCAGAAAACTTTCTTTCTTTCTTTACAATCATCCAAGAGAAAAGGATCATTCCAAAAGAAGAATTTTCTTGCTTTCTATCTTTCTCCCCCTTTGACATCATCAAAAGAAGATACATTAAGCAGGAGGAGGAGGAGGAATTGGAAGGAGAATGGCTTCGATGGACTTAAGTCTGGATTCCATAGCATGAAGGTTTGAATGAAGTTGCTTCTGTATGGTGGAGAGTCTATTGTGAACAATCTCTTCCAGCCGTTGACTATTATCAGACATGGTATACTGAAGTGAGGACAAGTCAACTGAAGAAGGTTGTGCACTAGAAGATGAACTGCCATGTCCATACTTGTTGATGTTCTTCAGCTCCTTCTTGAGGGCAGTCATTTCACTGTCAATGTGAGCTGATAAATTTTTCATGCTTTCTAGGTCATCAACAAGATGAGCAAAAGATAATCTTGTCTTGGAAATTTGAGTGAGTGTTTCCTTAGTGTTGAACACATCAGCCTGAGAATTTGCCAAAATTCCCTGAAGAATCTTTTCCAACTTATCTTGATGCTCCTTTCAGCTCAACAGAAGCATCTGCCAAGGTTCCAATCAACCTATTAAATCTTTGTGCTACATGGTCTAAAGTTGCTTTCTGCTCAATGAATTTGGCAGTCATTGTATTCTCAAGCCTTTGTACTTTCAACTTGAAGCTTTCTGACATTTCTTGAACTGTTGAGGTGAAGGCTTCAAACTTCTCATTCAAAAAAGAGTACAACTCTGGTGGAACAGAAGGTCCACCAAAGACATTAGAGGATTGAGCTTGAGTTGGAGCTTGAGGGGTGAAGGTAGGTAAATCCATTGAGGGGTGAATAGGTGAAGAGTCTTGAAATGGAGGAATGAGAGGTGCATCCTAGGCTAAATGACTGGCAGTTTCAATTTGAGGCTGATCCTCAAGAGCAAGAGGTTGTTCCTCTGGAATGTGAGGCTGGTCCTCATTAGCTTGAGGCTGGTCCTCAGGAGGTGCCACTACCTCAGGTGCCTCAACAACTGGTCCCCTTCTGACATGGTCACCCTCAAGTCTAAATCCCATAATTTTTTGCAGATGTTTGAAGCAATAGATATTTGACTTGGGAATTGTCTGAGATTTTTCATTTTCTAGAGACACACCAAAGTGCTCAAAAACATGAGTGAGATGAGCTGCATAGGGAAGAGATCTATGGAGATCTTTCCTAGTGGTCTCAAAAATTATTTGGTACAAGATCACATTAATGTTGATTTTGAGGTTCTTCTTCATGCAGTAAATCACATATCTCTGGATATCAGTAAGTCTGTCCCTGCCACCACCCTGGGGTGTGATAATAGTGGTGAGTGAGTCTCAGCACTGGAGGAAAGTGTTTAGTGTTGAATTTTGTAACATGAGTTTGTTTGGGATCAGACTCATCAGATGGAAGACCAGTCAAAATGGAATAAGCTTCATGAAGATCAAACTCAAAATTATGATAATCTGTACCCTCATCAGGAACTTTGAACAATGTAGCAGCCAAAGCAATAGGCATGTCTATGTCAACACCTTGAACCACAGACTTGTACCCCTTATCAGAGCATTCCAAATTAGAGTAAAATTCTTGCACAAGTCTGGGGTACATGAGTCTAAACTCGGATATGAAAGGCAGCCAAGACTGAAACTTGAAGAATTCTATGACTTCAGGAAATGTAGCAATCAATTCACTGTCTTCCAAGTCCACTGCCCTGGGTTTCAGAATGGTCTTCCCTTCACAGACTAATTTAGAAGGGTTTGCCTCAGATGGATGGGAAGATCCAGATGATGGAGAGGATGACTCTGCAGATGCTTCAGGAGAAGAAACCAGAACTCGTCTCCTAGGGTTTGTAGACCTCTAACAGAGGGTATCCTACCTCTCTTGGCAGAAGAAGGAGATGCAGAGGAAGGCCCTGGCTGCTCCGCAGGGTCATGGCATCTCTTGCTTCTCCTCTTAGTAGGTGGTGCTTCATCCACCGGAATGGGCCTTGCGGTTGCCCTGGACCTTGCTCCACAGCGAGGGGCTTGCTTGGGGGCCATGGAAGCAAGAGGGAGTGGAAGAGCAGAGGATGGAGACGAAGGAATGAGAGGAAGAAGGACAAGGATGGGTTGGAGGAGGGAAGAAGGTGGAGTGGCTGCCATTTTCAAAGGTGGAAGGCGGACATGGGGTTGACCTTGCATATAAAAGGGGTTTTGGAGGTGCAATGCCCCGCAGGTACAAGAAGACCTTAACCGGCGCCCAAGACTTGAATCGCCCTGGCAGGGGTATGTGTCGACACTAGAAGAAGTTAGTGTCGACCTAGGCTGGAGTGTGTCGACACTAGATGGAGGTAGTGTCGACCTGACCTGATGAAAGGTTGAGATTCGAGTATGGGAAAATTTTGTGAGCTTTGGGACATCTTTAGAATGATAAACAAAGGGTGGAATTAACATTTCAAGGATTTTTAAGAGGCTAAAAAATTCATTTGTCATATTTTACAGAAATTCAACATAATTCAAATTTTACACAACATCCAACATGATATGATCATTCAGGGACTTGAGCCATTAAAATGATGATTTGAGGGATATAATACATCCAACAATCAACTACAAACTACCATATTCTTCAAATCCAAAGAAATAAAAAATGTCTTTTAGATTGAAATCAAGTGTGTTGAAAGTAAACAATTTTTTGTAAAAACAACTTGATGATGGATAGGGATGATTCTTTTAAACAATTCTCCTTTGATAGACATTTAAAAAATAAATAAAAAATCAAACTATCGAATGTGATAAATCTTGTTCACTCAAGAACTAATGCTTTTTACACACCATAGTCCCTAGATACTAAAGATTCACCTATTATCAAGTCTCAAGGGGTAAATGATGACCTTTTGACATGAAAATATATGTTTATCAGACGCCAATATTTCCAGTTACTCAGTCATCATAAAAAAGTATAAAGCATTTTTTTTCATGTATTTTTTATTGTGAACCCCTTTGAACAGAGATACCAGTAATGCCTCATGACATACATGGCACTTCATTCATTGTGAAGGTGTGTAGTTTCTCAGCATATGTGCCATTGCTCTGTTGAATTATCAGTTTGTGGAGAGTTTTGTAAAATTGAAATCATTTATATCCAACATCAGTTGCAAACAAAGAGATGTTTAAATTCAAGGTACACATTATCCTTCAGTCTTTAAAAGAGATTTGAATTTCTGTAGTTTTGACGAATATAGGTGAGAGTTGACTAAAAAATATAGTAGATCACTTAAAGAATCATTTTGAGGTTCTAGACAACTCAGTGAGGACATCATGCAAGGAAGTTGATGTAATTCAAGAAGAGTTTTGAATTTTGCAAAAGAAATGAATTGTGAATTCTCTAGCTCCCCCTGAGATGAGGATTCCAACCACTTTTCATCAAAATAAAGATATGCAAGTATTTTGAAATCAGAAATGATTCTCCTTGAACAACAAAAGCTCCCCCTCAATGATTGCATATTCATTTCTTGGTACTTGGCGGAGACATATTGTAACGGCCCTGGATATCTATACCCAATAAGGATCCATATCCAGATCCGTCTCCCACGAACGGACCGAAGTCTCGCAAGGGATAACTCGTACACGTGTCCAGGAAGAACATAAAAGACAAACCACAACAGTAAGAGACACAAGTAAGGATATGTGCTCATACCTGCATAAACAATTTACATCTGTCTCATTACATTATTACATGTCCAAATTAAAAAGAGTACAACTACCTGGGGCATACCACGAGGAAGCACAAGCTCAGACAACTCTACTAACACTACTGCTGGTGGTACAAGTCTGACACGACACCTCCTCAAGCCACACCAACGGTAAACCCTGAAAAGAACTATAAGGGAGTGAGCATCAACAAGTCACTGGCTCAGTAGGGAACTACTCAAAACCACACACAACACAGGAGAACCTCAACCTCAACGGGTCTCACTGGCAACACCAGAAGTCAAACCATTTCATGCTCACAACAAAGCATACTTAACAATACTAAACATAATTAACACAGTTACTGAAAATCTCGGAAAGACGATGAGACAACAGCACCATTAATCTACTCAACAACAGTAAAGTCTAGGCCACAAGCCTCACAGGCACACCACCTCAACAACTGGTCGTCTAAGCTGTAAGCCACACAGGCAAAGCATTTCTTAAACTACTAGCTTCACTGGCAAGCCTTCAACACAAATAGGAATTAGGATTGCTAACCAAGAGCTAATCCTTTATATCCTTAAATCACGATGTATCGAATATCACATCTAAATAACAGGACTGGCTACCTTGGTGCCAATCCATCACACATACTAAACCATATTCAGAAACTTACCCAATGAAGGGTAAGACAAAACAAATGGAAGGTCTCACCACATGACCTCCACGGAGCACAACTCCACCTCAACACCTGAAAGACTAGTACACAAGGTACCACGAGAAACCAATACCCACAGAGGGTACAGGTACCCACCACCACGAGGTACCACCATGGAAACCAATCATTAAACCAGTGCCAACTCAAGGCACCTCATTACGGCAAATTCATAACAGAACTGTGCCACCACTAGGGCACACCACAACCAGTCAAACCACAACTAGTGAGTCACCGTTCACCAACCACAACAACAATTGTGCCAACATCATGGCACACCTCAACGCGTAAAACCAGAACTAACACACGCTATAACCAATAGCAAAGCACGAGCCGGAAAGCACGACGCGACCACACGGGACAGACTACTGGTTCATGACACCAGTATCCAACCCGGACAACACAACACAAGAACAACCTCTCAGTCTCGCAGTCACGGACGAAAGGTCCAACTGCAGCTCCACAACACAAGTAAAGCCAAAGAATTGTGGAGTCCAACCAAACCACCACAACCTACAGGTCACACACCCTGCAGGCCCATGCCTGACACCTTTAGAGACTCTGGCCCGAGCTCTCTAAAGTGAGGCACTGGTAAACAGGACTAGCTGTGGACCAGTACGTCTACTGGTGTCCGTAACCACCAGCTACGAGCGCGCTACAAGTGACTAAACACAAACTTTCACAAGTCACTGTCCCGCTGCCGTCTTTCCCTCAGCCGGATGACAACTCTCCCCGAGAGTGAGGGTGTCCAGGAAGATGACAAGACCTCAACGGTACCACTGCACCGGGACAAGCCCCGAGCACACTCACTTGCCTGGCTTACACAAAACCTGGGGCTCCCAACTGAAGAGGCATTCTGGAATAGGTGCTGGACCACCAAACTCAACAATGCACAAACCACGATATATACTTATATATTCTTTACTACAAACCACAGTACAAACGTAAGGACTAGCTTGACCTGGTCACTCCGTGACCCACAAGCTATCCTACACAAGCATACTCATAGATCCCGATAGTCAATCACACTTGGCTTATCATTGGTCACCATGTGACCTCCAAACCATTCCACACTAATACAAATTCGTATCACGACAGTGCAACACAACCTTGCCTGTCATCGGTCACACCGTGACCTCTATGGCAACACATAATACTTAACACATATATCATTGTAATACTCTTTAAAAGACAACCATTGACTAGGGCTAGGTTCATATCTGACCTTCATTGCCCCATCACCTTATATTAGCTATACCAGCTATACTACAATAATCACAATATCGACTACTAGCCATGCATACACTTGCACAATACTCAAACTATATAAATATCACATAAATGCATGCTCACTTCGTGAGCACCACCCTTAGCACATAAACCATACACAAACGACACACTAACCACGCTCACCGAGTGCTACAATTGCCAAGGCATCATTAGCATTGCCAAGCACAATAATTAAACTATAATCGAATAACCAAAACACCAACAGTAAGCAAAGCAGAACCTTCGGTCACTGTCGCGACAGAGGCTAGAACCGCCTTCTGATCGCGACACTACGATATGGCGCAACAAGAGACACTGTCCTGGCAGAGCGGCCTACCGCGACCTGGTCGCGACAGTCTAAACCGTCGCCTTCTCAGGATTTGGAAACCATCTCCTGATCACCAATACAAACCATTCTAAACTTTATTTCAATCCAGTTTCCATGCTCAGTTCACCTCCTAGACATGGTATCTACTGTTCTTAAAGCAGTAAACAAACCCAAGAGCAATCCCCGTAATCAATCAAGGTAGAACTCCCTACCTTCACGAAGAATGCACAAACTGGCTACGACACGACATTTCCGCTGCTCTATGCAACGTCCTCGCGTCGAGAGCGCGATGAGAACTCCTATGAAACGCCAAATCACCTCGAATAGCCACAGCAGCTCCTCCCCTGGGTCGAGCAGAGCCTCCCCTGCTCTGTTCGGCCAAACCCTTTTTAAAAACCACACAGCGGTTACTAACACGACATACCTAATCGACGCGACCTCATCGCGACAGCTTCAGGTGTCGCGTTAACACCTAGACATCAGCAAGCTCCACTCCATACGCGACACGCGGCGCACATGCAGACATCGGCTACAAATAGCGGCAACCTTAACGCGACCCCCGCTACCGACGCGTTCAGAACGCGGCCTACACCACCATCGCGTTCACATCCGGTGAACCAACGGGCACCACGGACCTAACCTGCCGGCCCACTAAGCTCCACACAACGCACGGAAACTACAACCAAAGCCCAATGACCCCATATTGGCCATGAGCACCACACCAAAACCAATAAACACAGATCCGAACTATCACTAATCCACGATCCGCAAAGATCCGAAAAACGCGCTACGTTACATTACTATCACCTAAAAGGAATGTCGTCCTCGACATTCAAAACGAGCGACAATAAACCACACTATCACCTAAAAAGAAACAAATCCATATGCAAAGAAGCTCTGCATCTTTCTTTCCAACTATTTACTCATTCTCTTACTAGCTCGGCCTTCCCTTTCTCTTTAATTTATTCTGCAATTACTTTATTTTCTGGATTTATTCTGTCATCCTTTACCTTTCAACCATAAGCAATTCTACCTTGCTATTAGCGCTTTATCTCCTTGGATCGGACCTATTTCCACATTTTTCTTGGTTATGCTTACAACATTTCTTTCTGGGCCACTTTCTTGCTTAAATCCTTTCACTTTACATTATCTAAATTTTCCAAATTTCCAGATATTATTTCACCATTCATTTATCACCACTAACCATCACTTAGCTCAATTAAGCACAAATCTTTAAATTCTCTTTTAATTACTTAAACTTTAGATAATCATGAATATTAAATCTTCCACACTTCCGCTGCGCTACTCTAATCATACTGAACCTTTCACCAAATATTTCATAAATTTTGGATTCCCTTAATTCATTAATAACTTATCTCGCTTCAAATTATACTTTCCAACTAACTTTATATTTTTCTTATCATACATCAATACCACTTAATTGATTCCACTCATATTCTATCTGCTGCCTCATTTGCTTCACACTAAATTCTAAATCAAATATATATATATATATATATATATATATATCAATATTGATATACTTTTCCCTTTATATATTCTTCTTGCTTCAAACAATATTCTCTAATCAATTTAACAAATTTAATTCATAACTTTTCACATTTTCTATTCTCATTAATACACATATCTGAAAATTCACATTTACCTTTATTCAAACCTTGCTCAACTATCTAACTTGAAATCTCAAAATTTCCTTACCATTAAAACTGATTATACTGCTTCTCCACTTTCCTGAATCATTTGATTATCACTATTCTATAATCTATCACATTCTTTTTCTTCATCTGATCATTAATACTAAACTTTATCTTTACTATCATTAGCATAACACCATTTCTGCAAAATATTTCTTTTAAACACAATGATTCATTCTACTTTATTCCACATTACTAACTTACTGCCAAATATAAAAAGTTTCATTGTTACAGCTCATTCACAAATATCTATTCATAATCCACTTTACTATTCCCCCATTACTTTTCAATGGACTTAATCTTATCCATTCTAACTTACATAGCTTCAACTTACTTTAATGATTTAGCTTTAACTTCAATCTGCCTCTAACACCAATTTCCCTTTTCTGCTTCCGCAATCTATACACAAATGCTGGCACCACTATTCTTTTCTTTAATATTGCAACAACTATATACAAATCTTTCTACAAAATCTTTATTCACTGCCTTTTATTAACAAACATCTTTCTCTTATAAAATTCTTGACTAAATCTGACTTCCCACTGCTCTTTTACTCTCTCTTTAATCAACCAATCACCTTTACATCCACTTACATGAGTTTCTAAATCAAACTTTCTATTATCCTTATTACTCATGATAGTACTACCCTTAAATTCTTTATTACAACTATTCTTAATCACAAATCACACTTAAGAATCATCTTAATCACTACTCCTCTGCTTACCAGCCTCTCATCTCAAACTAGACTATCTCACTTGATCATTTCAAATCTAACATGCCACTAATCATAATATCATCCAAGCAATTCCTTAACACTTCATTAACATAAATCTCAAACACAATGATTATCTTAGCTACAATTCTCAAAGACAATTTACCCATTTAACAGTTCTAATCACAAAGCCCTATTTCTCATCATAACACAATTCCCTCTATTATTCCATCACATCACTACTTTATACATTTCTCTACCAATTCTGATTCTCATTAAAACACTTTTTAGTGAATTTCATAACTAAACTCACTAATTCTTTCAATTTCTATAACAGAAAATCTTTAATCAATCATACTTTAACCACAATCCAATAATCACTCATACTACACCACCAATCACATCTACTATTACCCACAACTATTGATCTAACCAACTATAAACTTAATTCACATACTAGAAACTCACGAATAATCCATACTAAAAAAAAACATAAGAAACCATAGACTTACTACCAGCAGTGGACATTAAATCATGTATTGGGACATTGTAATCTTAATGTCGTTTCATATTCTAACTGGACAATTCCTCTGATACCAACTGTAACGGCCCTGGATATCTATACCCAATAAGGCTCCATATCCAGATCCGTCTCCCGCAAACGGACCGAAGTCTCTCAAGGGATAGCTCGTACACGTGTCGAGGAAGAACATAAAAGACAAACCACAACAGTAAGAGACACAAGAAAGGATATGTGCTCATACCTGCATAAATAATTTACATATGTCCCATTACATTATTACATGTCCAAATTAAAAAGAGTACAACTATCTGGGGCATACCCCGAGAAAGCACAAGCTCAGACAACTCTACTAACACTACTGCTAGTGGTACAAGTCTGACACGACACCTCCTCAAGCCACACCAACGGTAAACTCTGAAAAGAACTATAAGGGAGTGAGCATCAACAAGTCACTGGCTCAGTAGGAACTACTCAAAACCACACACAACATAGGAGAACCTCAACCTCAACGGGTCTCACTGGCAACACCAGAAGTCAAACCATTTCATGCTCACAACAAAGCATACTTAACAATACTAAACATAATTAACACAGTTACTGCAAATCTCGGAAAGACGATGAGACAACAGCACCATTAATCTACTCAACAACAGTAAAGTCTAGGCCACAAGCCTCACAGGCACACCACCTCAACAACTGGTCGTCTAAGCTGTAAGCCACACAGGCAAAACATTGCCTAAACTACTAGCTTCACTAGCAAGCCTTCAACACAAATAGAAATTAGGATTGCTAACCAAGAGCTAATCCTTTATATCTTTAAATCACGATGTATCGAATATCACATCTAAATAACAGGACTGGCTACCATGGTGCCAATCCATCACACATACTAAACCATATTCAAAAACTTACCCAAGGAAGGGTAAAACACAACAAATGGAAGGTCTCACCACATGACCTCCACGGAGCACAACTCCACCTCAACACCTGAAAGACTGGTACACAAGGTACCACGAGTAACCAATACCCACAGAGGGTACAGGTACCCACCACCACGAGGTACCACCACGGAAACCAATCGTTAAACCAGTGCCAACACAAGGCACCTCATTACGGAAAATTCATAACACAACTGTGCCACCACTAGGGCACACCACAACCAGTCAAACCACAACTAGTGAGTCACCGCTCACCAACCACAACAACAACTGTGCCGACACCATGGCACACCTCAATGCGTAAAACCAGAACTAACACATGCTATAACCAATAGCAAAGCACGAGCCGGAAAGCACGACGCGACCACACGGGACAGACTACTGGTTCATGACACCAGTATCCAACCCGGACAACACAACACAAAAACAACCTCTCAGTCTCGCAGTCACGGACGAAAGGTCTAACTGCAGCTCCACAACACAAGTAAAGCCAAAGAACTGTGGAGTCCAACCAAAACACCACAACCTACAGGTCACACACCCTGCAGGCCCATGCCTGACACATTTAGAGACTCTGGCTCGAGCTCTCTAAAATGAGGCACTCGTAAACAGGACTAGCTGGGGACCAGTATGTCTACTGGTGTCCGTAACCTACAACTACGAGCGCGCTACAAGTGACTAAACACAAACTCTCACAAGTCACTGTCCCACTTCCGTCTTTCCCTCAGCCGGACGACAACTCTCCCCGAGAGTGAGGGTGTCCAGGAAGACGACAAGACCTCATCGGTACCACTGCACCGGGACAAGCCCCGAGCACACTCACGTGCCTGGCTCACACAAAACCTGGGGCTCCCAACTGAAGAGGCATTCCAGAATAGGCGCCGGACCACCAAACTCAGCAATGCACAAACCACGATATATACTTATATATTCTTTACTACAAACCACAGTACAAACGTAAGGACTAGCTTGACCTGGTCACTCCGTGACCCACAAGCTATCCTACACAAGCATACTCATAGATCCCGATAGTCAATCACACTTGGCTTATCATTGGTCACCATGTGACCTCCAAACCATTCCACACTAATACATATTCGTATCACGACAGTGCAGCACAACCTTGCCTGTCATCGGTCACTCCGTGACCTCTATGGCAACACATAATACTTAACACATATATCATTGTAATACTCTTTAAAAGACAACCATAGACTAGGGCTAGGTTCATATCTGACCTTCATTGCCCCATCACCTCATACTAGCTATACCAGCTATACTACAATAATCACAATATCGACTACTAGCCATGCATACACTTGCACAATACTCAAACTATATAAATATCACATAAATGCATGCTCACTTCGTGAGCACCAGCCTTAGCACATAAACCATACACAAATGACACACTAACCACGCTCACCGAGCGCTACAAGTGCCAAGGCATCATTAGCATTGCCAAGCAGAATAATTAAACTATAATTGAATAACCAAAACACCAACAGCAAGCAAAGCAGAACCTTCGGTCACTGTCGCGACAGAGGCTAGGACCGCCTTCTGATTGCGACACTACGATATGGCATGACAAGAAACACTGTCGTGGCAGAGCGGCCTTCCGCGACCTGTTCGCGACAGTCTAAACCGCCGCCTTCTCAGGATCTGGAAACCATCTCCTGATCACCCATACAAACCATCCTAAACATGATTTCAATCTAGTTTCCATGCTCAGTTCACCTCCTAGACATGGTATCTACTATTCTTAAACCAGTAAACAAACCCAAAAGCAATCCCCGTAATCAATCAAGGTAGAACTCCCTACCTTCACGAAGAATGCACAAACCGGCTACAGCACGACGTCTCCCCCGCTCCATGCAACGTCCTCGCATCGAGAGCGCGACGAGAACTCCTCCGAAACGCTAAATCGCCCTGAACAGCCACAGCAGCTCCTCCCCTGGGTCGAGCAGAGCCTCCGTTGCTCTGTTCGGCCAAACCCTTTTTAAAAACCACACAGCGGTTACTAACGCGACACACCTAATCGACGCGACCTCATCGCGACAGCTTCAGGCGTCGCGTTAACACTCAGACGTCAGCAAGCTCCACTCCATGCGTGACACGCGGCGCACATGCAGACATCGGCTCCAAACAGCGGCAACCTTAACGCGACCCCCGCTACCGACGCATTCAGAACGCGGCCTACACCACCGTCGCGTTCACATCCGGTGAACCAACGGGCACTACGGACCTAACCTGCTGGCCCACTAAGCTCCACACAACACGCGGAAACTACAACCAAAGCCCAATGACCCCATATTGGCCATGAGCACCACACCAAAACCAATAAACACAGATCCGAACTATCACTAATCCACGATCCACGAAGATCCGAAAAACGCGCTACGTTACACATATACTCTCACATAGTGAAAGTGTCCAGACAAGCAAAACTTGTCCTTCTTCAAATCACCATTTGATATACCAAGAAGTTCAACACAATGTGAGTTGAAGAATTCATTATAAAAAAGAAATAGAATTTGAATAGTGAGAGATGTGAACAATATGAATCAAGGAAGCAAAGAAGAAAGATGAAACAATGACTCCCCCTCAAAATATGCCGAAACACTCAACCCAAAAGAGAGAGATTCAAGAAGATGGACATTTGCAAAGACCAAGCTCTCTCCTCAAAGTTGAAAATCTACTGTCAGGAAGTGGTTTGGTAAAGATGTCGGCAATTTGTTTTTCAGTTTCAATGAAGTGGAGTTCAAAGGATTTCTTTGCTACTTCATCTCTTAAGAAATGATGCCTAATTTCAATATGTTTTGTTCTGGAATACTGAATTGGGTTTTTAGACAGATTTATGGCACTTGTGTTGTCACAAAGAATGGGAACACAACTTAACTATTGGTTGTAATCGAGAAGTTGATGTTTCACCCAATGAATTTGAGTGCCACATCTACCAGCTGCAACATACTCAGCCTTTGTAGTTGACAGAGCAACTGGATGTTGCTTTTTAGAAGCCCAAGAGATTAGGCACCCACCTAAGTATAAACACAAGCCACTTGTGCTTTTTCTATCTAATTTACATCCAGCATAATCAGCATCACAATAGGTAATCAAATCTAACTTGCAACCAGTAGGATACCAAATTCCAAGATCACATGTTCCAACAAGATACTTGAAAATTCTTTTAACAGCTAACATGTGACTTTCCTTAGGATTTGATTGAAATCTAGCACACAAACACACACTAAACTGAATATCAAGTCTAAAAGTTATAAGATAGAGTAGAGAACCAATCATACCTTTGTATGTCTTTGGGTCTACTGACTTACCAAGTGAATCTTCTTCTAGTTTAGCATTAATTGCAATGGGTGTGCTTGAATGCTTGAGGTTCTAAAAGTCAAACCTTTTCAGAAGTTCCTTGACATATATGGTTTGACTTATGAAGATCCCCGCATTTGTTTGGTTAACCTGCAATCCCAAGAAAAACTCTAAGTCTCCCATTAAACTCATTTCAAATTCAGTTTTCATTTGATTTGCAAATTCAGTACACAGGTTCTTATTGGTTGATCCAAATATTATGTCATCAACATAAATTTGGACTGCAATTATTTGATTATTGACAGTTTTTGTGAATAATATTTGATCAACATTTCCTCTAGAATATCCTTTTTCAAGCAAAAAGGAACTCAACTGGTCATACCAAGCTCTTGGAGCTTGTTTAAGACTATAGAGAGCCTTATGAAGCTTAAAAATATGATTAGGATGTTTTTCATTTTCAAATCCAGGAGGTTGTTCAACAAAAACATTTTCCTTTATGTATCCATTTAGAAATGCACTTTTGACATCCATTTGATAAACTTTAAATTTCATGGAGGATGCAAAAGCCAGGAAAATTCTAACAGCTTCTAGTCTAGCTACAGGGGCATAAGATTCTTCAAAGTCAATTCCAAATTCCTGGTTGTACCCCTTTGCAACTAGCCTAGCTTTATTTCTAATGACTTGACCATTTTCATTCAACTTATTTCTGAATACCCATCTAGTGCCAATGACTGTTTGGTCACTAGGTCTAGGTACTAATTCCCATACTTGATTTCTTTCAAATTGATGAAGTTCATCATGCATTGCATTGATCCAATCAAAACTCAATAAAGCTTCATCAATTGACTTTGGTTCAACTTGGGAAATTAGAGCTAGTGGGTCTTCTTCAATAACATTCTGGAATGATGATCTAGTCCTTACCCTATCATTCACATTGCCAACCACATTTTCTAATTGGTGATCTCTCAAAAATCTATGTTCATAAGTTACCTGTTGAGGTGCACTTAAGTCTAGAACAACATTACCTGATCCATTTGGAGTGGGTGAATGATTGTTCAAGTTCTCACCAATGTCTTCATTTTCCTCAACAGTTGACGAAGATCCACAATGAAATCATCCTCTTCATTGTCTTGACTGTTCCTGCAAGATTTGTAACAATGAGTTGAAAAGGAATTTTCATCAAAAATAACATGTGGAGATTCTTCAACAGTTTTGTTTTTGAGAATGTACACTCTGAAAACTCTTAACACTTCAGAATAGCCAAGAAAGATGGCTTCCTGACTTTTAGCATCAAACTTATCAAGATTTTCTTTATTATTGTTATGTACAAAACATTTGCACCCAAAGATTTTGAAGTAAGACAAAATTGGCTTTTTATTTTTCAATAATTCATAAGGGGTTTTTCTGATTTTTGGTCTGACCAATGCTCTATTGAGAATGTAGTTTGTTGTATTTATAGCTTCAGCCCAGAAGGATTTGGGCAAATTGCTTTCTAGGAGCATGGATCTAGCCATTTCCACAAGAGTTCTATTCTTTCTTTCCACAACTCCATTTTGTTCTGGAGTTCTTGGTGAAGAAAACTTGTGAAATATGTGAAATTCAGCACATAAATCAGAAAATGATTTGTTTTCAAACTCACCCCCATGATCATTCAAGATGTTTTTGATTTTATATGGAAAATTTGTTAAGGCAGTGGTATAGAAATTCCTGAACTCAAGGCAAGCATCACTTTTGTGGGACAAGAAGATAACCCATGTAAATCTGGTAAAATCAACAATGATCACAAACCCATATCTCTTGCCACATAGACTTAGAATTCTTGTTGGGCCAAAAAGGTCCATGTGAAGTAATTCTAGTGGCCTAGATGTGAGTACCTCATTGAAAGTTTTAAAAGATTTCCTGGTTTGTTTTCCTTGGGCACAAATCCCACAAACTTGATTTTCAATATTAGAAAAAGATTCAGGAAGACCCTTAACCAAATTCAGCCTTAACAATTTATTTATTATTTTGAAACTTGCATGGCCAAGTCTTTTGGGCCAAGTCCATGCAACTTCATCTTTATTGGCAACAAAGCAAAGATTTTCAGAAAAATTTTTATTGAGATTGATCATGTAAACATTGTTTTCCCTTTTTCCAAAGAATTTTACTTTATCAGTTGATGAGTCAATTATCTTGCAAAAATCAGATTCAAACACAACTTTGTGACCTTTGTCACATAGTTGGCTAATGCTCAGCAAATTGTAATCTAGACCAACAACTAACAAAACATTATCAACAGAATTTGAGGAAGATCGACCAACCTTTCCAAATCCAATGATCTTTCCTTTATTTTTACCTCCAAAAGTTACAGAACCTCCCTCCTTCTCAATTAGGAATGAAAATTTGGCTTTGTCTCCAGTCATGTGTCGTGAACACCCACTATCAAGAAACCATACGTTTGAATTGGGTGCACGACCTTCCTGCAAAATCAATCAGTGGAGAGAAGATTTTGGTACCCAAACAGTGTTGGGACCATCAGAATGTTTGAACACAGTCATCAAATCTTTTCTCACCCAAATCTGATTTGTTTTTTATTTTTGTTTTGTTTCAGTGGTATTCTTTGTCTTTTTCAATTTATTCTTTCCCTTAGGAATGAAAACACCAGTGTTCTTGTTTTCAGTAGGAGGGGAGTTTTTCATTTGAACATGAGAGTTTAGTTGAGGAGGTGGAATCCAAGGGTTTTGTTGGTACATCAAAATATTTGGATAGAAGAATTGGGGATGATACCAAAATGGGTTGTGATACCATTGGTTCCAAGAATTGGTCCAATCAGCTTCATATGCTGTCTTGGAGGTCCAAGGTTTTTCATGAATGACTTCCTTTCAATTTTTCTTATTTTTCAAGTTTTTATTTGAATTTTTGGTTTTGTGGTTTGTGTTTGTTGAGGTTGAGCAGGTCGACCTTTCCTTGACTGGTGTCGACACAGTAGCCACAAAATCCTTCTTCTTGTGGACTGGTGTCGACCTGTCAGGTAATTGTGTCGACCTGGTTGACTTCTATTTGTTCTGAGTTTTTGAAATTTTTTTTGTTTTCTTTGATGTTTGCTTGATTTCAGTGTTCTCAAGACTAGGCCCTTTGACAAATTTAATCAATGGTGCTTTATCTCTTTTCTCACCAGATTTGTCTTTCTTAGATTTTTGTTTATTGAATCCTAGTCCATGAGAAACTGATTTCATTTTAGCTCCCAACAAGGCCTCCAAATTGTCTTTACCTTTTGTGAAGGTTTCAATGACTTCATCCTTTTTTTTAGTTGGTTTTCTAAGGTTTTGATTTCTTCAACCTCTTGTTGTTTATCTTTGTTTTCCATTTCCAGCTTTTCAGATAGTTCTTTAAATTCATGGGTGGCCTTTTGGGATGAAAGCTTAAGTTCATCAATTATGTTTAGAAGGTTTTCCTTTTCTTCATGAATTTCAGCTATTTCATTTTCCAGTTCACAAGTTCTTTTATTGAAGGATTGGTTATGCAAGAAGTTTTCAATTTTCTGTTTGAGATGTTTGTTTTCTTTCCTTATTTCAGAGTATTTTTCAACAAGCTCAGCATATGCATCTTGCCAATCCTCAATTGAATAGTCTTCGAAGGATGTACTTACCTTTCCATCTGAACTATTCGCCATGAAGCAGATTTCCTCACTTTCAGAACTTGAGAATTTTTCTTCTTCTTCCTTTTCACTTGAGTCTTCATCAGACCAAGTGGCTACCATGGCCTGGGGCTTTTTGAGCTTGTGAATCTTTTTCTGTTTTTCCTTCTTATTTTCAGGACATTCTCCCTTCATATGTCCTGGCTTGTTGCACCTGTAACAAATGACAATTTCGTCAGATTTTATATTCTTATTGGAATTAACATTAGAAAAGGAAGTGTTTATTTTACCTGTTGAAAATTTCTTTTTCCCAGAAATTTTTCCTTTTCTATATTTTAAGAATTTTCTGAATTGCCTGGTCATGAGGGCAAGCTCATCCTCATTGGACTCAGACTCATCAGAACTTGTTTTCTCCTAATTTTTGTCTTTGTTACTAGAAGAGGCCTTTAATGCTACTGGCTTGGTCTTAATTATGTGTTCTTCATTTCTTCTTAAATTGATTTCATAAGTCATTAAGGACCCTATCAATTCATCCAAAGAAATTTTGGACAAATCTTTAGAGTCTTCAATGACTGTGGCCTTAGTGTGCCAAATTGAAGAAAGAGAGCGCAGACTTTTCCTTACCAAGTCAGCATCTGTGTAATCCTTACCTAAGGCCTTCAGTCCATTCACAATAATCATGAACCTGACAAACATTTCAGAAATTGTCTCATCAGACTTCATCATAAACAATTCATACTTAGAGACAAGAATGTTAGCCTTGGTTTCTTTTACTTGAGATGTTCCCTCATAGAGTAACTCAAGTTTATCCCACATCTCTTTGGCAGATTTGCATATTGAGATTCTTGAGTACTCCTTAGGGTGGACTGCATATTGGATCATGTTCATGGTACTATAATTCAAAGTGGCCCTCCTAATCTGTTCCCTAGTCCAGGTCTCTTCCTCCCCCTGATTCTCATAGGGACCTACTTCGACTACCTTCCATATCTCATAGTTTTGGGCTCTAAGGAAGACCTGCATTCTATTCTTCCAATAAGTGTAGTCAGTCCCATTGAAAAAGGGTGGCCTATTAATAGAGTGACCCTCAGCCATGAACCCTCTTGAATCCATTGAAGCAATTAAATAGTGCAAAGAAGAGATACTCAGCAAACAGACAAGCAAACAATCAAAACACACAGAACAATCAGAAAGCACTCAGATCAGATCAGATCAAGTGTAAACCCTCTCTGATGCCAATTGTAGGATCGAGAAAATATGTGGACAAGATCTAGAAGGGGGGGTTGAATAGATCTAGTCCAACTATTGTGGAAGCTTAGCCAATTTAGAAAAACTCTTTGAATTAGAAATAATTTGAAAATGAATTTCACAGATCTGAAGAGTGTTTGAGTGAGTTGTGTAACAAGAGTGTGCGAACAAGTTAATTAGATGTGAATTCGAAAGATCCTAAGCATGCATCTAATGCAAAGTAAATTCGAACCACAATCAAACCACTGCATAGAGATTTTTAGGTGGTTCGGAAATCACGCCATGTGATTCCTACATCCACCCCTCACACAATGAGGATCCACTATCAACTTGGATACACACACATTGGAGCCTGACAACTCCACCACAAAGAGTTCTACAACTCAACACAACACCTAGAGCAAGACTACTCTAGACACTTGAGCACAATTGCTCAACCAAACTTGAGTGCGACGACTCAACACTGAGCACACAGGCTCACAAACCACTGAGTACAACGACTCACAAACACTTTGCTAGACAACAACAAAAGATCCAGATCCTATAGCTAAGATCTGATCTCAAAAGGCTCATTCAAGAGAATTGATGCAATAGACACTGCACAATCTCTAGAACAACCAAGAAGACACAAGGGAGAAATGAGAAATTGATTGAAATGTCCTTGTTCTTCAGAAGACTCCCTTGTAGATGTCGAATTGTGAAGGGGCTTGATCTCTTAAAGTCCCTCGGCGATGCTCTGTAATTTGATCTTCAGGATCTTCCTCGAATTCTTCACCAAAGACTGCTTCTACTTGATCTGCACCTTGGAAGTTGATCCTACTGCTCCATCATGGATCAGATCTTCCTTCTTGTGCTTGGAGAAGTGGGAATTGGAAAGAAGAAGCACAAGAGGAGCAAGAACAGGGAGGAGAGCTCTCTCTGCCGCCAAAAGGATTTCTGGAAGGCGCTTGGAGGCTCTCTTGGGTTTGGATGGCCAATTAGGAGAGTATTTATACCTAAAATGTCCAAAAGTACCCTTGGGGGTCGTGGGCACATCATCCAAGGCCGATCCACCAAATCCCTAGGGTGCCACGTGTCCAGGAGACCATTTAAGTCACAAACTTTCCGGAGTGTGTCGACCTGACTTGGTCTGGTGTCGACACACTGTCCCAGACTGGCAGAAAAACTTCCCTGGGAGAGGTCTCTAGTGTCGACACCACTTCATCTCGTGTCAACACACTGGAGAGAACTGACAAACAAGCCTTCTGGGAAGGCTCTCTAGTGTCAACACCATCTGGTTTAGTGTTGACACACTATCTAGGCCTGTTGACAGGGTTCACTGGGAGCTGGTTCTAGTGTCGACACTGCTTGATCTTGTGTCGACACTACTTGACCATTTCTTCATCTTTTGGCTTAGGGCTTGGAGCATTGTGTCGACACCAGTATGGGGTGTGTCGACACTACCCTTGGAAGAATTGTGTGTCCCTGAGCAATAAACACTTATTTCATTAGTCCAATGTATTATCATTGAAATAAATGATAAATGTATTTGAAAACATGCTTTTTGAATATGGTCATTACATGTGTGGTGCATTTAACATGTTCCAATTATTGTGCATTAAAATCACAACATGTCATCATCAAAATATGAGGGGAAATGAATTGTCTTCACACTCAACCCAACATCACAAGCACCAGAATCCACCCAAGGTACAACACAATGCACCAAGGCTCTAGACGGCACAAAACCGAAATGCTCGAGCACGAGCACACGGTGCTACCACAAGCACCAAAACTAAGCAAAGTGTAACAGAGGTGTACCAGTGGCCAAAACAACACCACGGGCTAATAGGAAGGACTCTTCACTAGCAGCCCGCCAAAAGCCACATGCAAAGAACCACAAGCCTGAAAGGGCACAACAGGCCATGCCAGCCCCATCCCTTGAGGCACAAGACACAAAGCATCGAAAAATGCTCAAGGTGCAGCACACACAACTGCACCCACAGCTCGAGATGACACAGGGCCCACTGAAGGGGACTCTCCACCAGAGACCCACAAGAAAAGCACACAAAAAGCCAACGACTTCAAGAGCATAACAACCACGTCGGCTCCAAAAGGCACACCAAAACACGGAGCACCAACTCTGCCACACGGGGAGCAAAAGACCACAACGACTCCCTAGTGCGCAAGAGCAGGAAGCACCACCTCTATCGTGACGGATAGAGAGGCCAAACACCAAAACGACGACACAAAAAGCCTCCAAGGCACAAGCTGAGGCACAATGGAGCACACACCGGAACAACGCTTGCACGAGCAAGCCAAGCAAGAAATCGGTGCACAGCAGAGCAATGCTCATCCATGCAACCCAACAGAAAATAGCACTACCTCGCACTAAACCAACAGGGACCCAATGTCCCAATTGTCCAGGCAGGTTGCAAGAAACCATCACAATGACAAATGGCATGAACAGGTCCACCGACCCACGGTGCCACAAGGAAACGTCGGCACGAGGGGAGCAACCAGCTCAGCCCAAAAACAACTCAAGGGAAGATGACTCCACCAGAAGGTCGCAACGATGCGCACCCTCGCTACACAACACCATAGTGGAGCATCGCCACCCCGAGCAACCAACGGAAAGCAGAGGAAGGAGACACACAACGCAACGAGTCTCTTCCACATGCGAGAGGGGAAATCCACAATGCAAGACTAACACTTCCACAAGAAGCACAGCCAGCCAAACACCCACGGCACTCACCAGACCACCATCTGCAAGAGCACGCACGGCGCGAGAAGTGAAGCAAACCACCTGACCACAGGGACACACGAAGTCCCACCAGCATAGCTGAGAAACTCGGAAACGAACAGCAAGGCAATCTAGCCAGCGCAATGGCTAGACACACGGTCAAGGGCACAACACCTCAACCGGAAATGCCCAAGTAGACCGTAACACAGTGTAACGACTCGACCTCCCGAACCCCCCGCTAGGGACCCCGAAGGTCGCACCGTCACCCACGGATCCGAAGACCCAGAAGGGTTAAAATTTAGTTCAATGAGATAAGCAATGAATTCAAATAACTATAACCAAAAAGTTCATATATTAATAAAGAAATTATGTACAACATGTCCTAAATAAAAGTATAGGTACAGAAAGAAAGGTGTAGTCCTTAAGGGGCATACCCCGAGGACTTGCAAAAAGGCCACTCTCAACTCACACTACAAGCGCTCACGCTCACAACTCACACTGCTAGCAATGCACGGTGAACAAGACGCCACCATGACCGTCCGACAACGAACTCCTGCGACAGCGAGTCCCTACCTGAAGAGAGTAGGGGGTGAGCCTCGCGAACAAGGCTTAGTAGGGATAACCAGTGTAGCAACCTGGATTTTTCCAAAAATTAAAAATCTAAATAGTATTAAAATTTTGATAATTGGAAAATCAAATAAAAGAAAATTAATTACATTAATTATAAAAATCAAAGAAAAGAGAATTAAATAAAACCCATCAAATGAAAATAAGTAATGGGCTTTATTAAATGGACCCATTAAATATTAGTGTGCCAAAAATGGGATTTATAAAAAGAGAATAATGGGAAAATACCCTAAATTCGCAACCTAATTATTATCTAATTAGAAAAGGGAAATTTAATACATTAAATAAGCAAATAGAGTTAGATTTGGAATCCTAATCCTACCCTAATTGATTGGCCACGAATTGGGCTCTCTTCCCAACCCAAATAGGATGTGGAATGCTTAGAAGGAAGGTAGGAAAGAGGAAAACTCGTAATTAATAGAAATTAGACTTAAACTAGGAAAGGGAATGAGGAGAAGCTTAAATACTTCTCTTAACTGTCATGGCCGGCCCTAGCTCGTGCCAAGAGGTTTCTAGACTAGGAGGAGAGGCCAAGAGGAGGAGATCTCGTGGGAGAAATGAATTCTCAAGCCCCCAACCAGAGTTCTTCAAGTCTTAACCCTAGAAGAGGAAAATGATCAAAGGTAGGCATTCTCACGAGCATAAACCATGAAATTTTCTCTATAGGATGTCTCATCTATCAGGAACAAAAACCCTTTGGTTTCATATTTTTCCATCGAGCAAATCTTTAGTTCTCAATTTTCCAAGTTCTGTGAACTTCATGACCCCGAACCCTCTTTTTAAATTCATATCTTCATGTATATTCGTCCTCATGCCATGAGATTTTTATGGAAGATTCTGATGGATGTTAGATTTCTTTTGCCCTTGAAAGCCCTAATTTCCATCCAACTTATTATGCAAATTAATTTGTTGAGCCCAACTGTACACAATTCTATGTTCATCATCAATATTCTTTATTAAACCATGTTGAAACCTTCGTTACTTTCCGATTCTGATTTACTGGAAGTACCCATGCATGTCTGGATCGGTTTAAAATTGGTTTCATGATTTTTCATGCACTACACAATTTGTTCTTAGTTTTAGAACAACTCTGTGTCAAGAAGGGGAACTCTTGGACCGCAATCCAAAACATGTCTGATTCCTATCAGACTCGGGCACAAGCCACCAGAACGCGACGGCCTGGTAGGCCACGTTCTGTGGTCTAGTTGCGATAGACTACCGATCGCATTTTGAACGCGACAATCAGTGCTGTCACGATCGATGTGCCTGGCCTGAACGGCTTGTCGCGTTCCGTACAGATCCCTGTCGCGTCCTGACCTCCTATCATGATCGACCCGTCGCAATCCATTCAAACACCTGTCGCGATCGACCCTATAGCCGTCGCGACCCTTACTGGGGTGCGTCGCGTTCACAGGATTTTTGTAGAAAACCCCTGATTTGCTATGCTCTAATTGCCTATTATGCTTATACCCTTTAATCCCAATTATACCGACAGTAATTTCACTTAATATAAATTGAACATTTCTATGTGATTAAAAATACATACACATGACGAATTTCCATCTATGATTTCATGACACACGCACACACTTTGAACCTTCCAAATATGGCTTAATTGGCATTAACATGTTACCAAAATCATCTGGTAAATTTTGGAATTCAATTGCTTTATTTTATGATTCGTGCGATGTTTCGAACACCGATCTCGATGCTCCACTGTTCTAGAATTCTTCTAGAACGTCGAGCACTTGTTTCTATATACACACTTTCATGACTTGGACGAACTCTCTGTCGGATACTCCTTCTGTCGAACTAGTGAGTCTTTGTTCAAGGCCTTCGTAAGTCTCCTTTGTCCATGGATTCCCACATGGTCGATGAGCCGGTTGTACCCTAACACCTATTACCCCCTTTAGGGATCGATATGATCCAAACGGCTATTAGAAGTTCACTCTTATCTTGAATCACGCCGGACCTTTGCACCTGTGCTTAACATGGCCAGTGGTAGAGTCGTGAGTTCCACCTGACTACCAACACCAAGTGCGTGTGTTGTGCAACTGTTACTATCACCTGTTTACTCGACGTGTTACGTGCAATGTCCACTAGCTCTCATCTATACTCCACTTGCTCGTCTATTCTCGTTCACTCTACTATCTCGTCAATTCATCTAGTACTCTCATCTATTTCTTGGTACTCTCTATTGGCCATTGACTGATTGTCTGAAGATAAACAATATAACCAATGTCAGTACAATGGAGCCCGATCTGGTCCTAGGGAGAGCGCCCGAAAGTGCCATTTGCCCATGGGAGTTAAATGATCAGGATGTCGGCATTACATCCAAGTGCCATACTATCAAGATTAATCTAATGACAATCAAAAGTGCTATATTCTCTCGTTGTCTATTGACAACAAAAGTGCTATGCTATACTCGTTGTGCTATTGCTATATTTTGTGCTATTGTGCTATGGCCATCTTACTATTCGTGGTATAATTGACGTTTGTGCTATATTTGGAAAGTTGTGCTATTTCATTAATGTGCTATCCTGCAATCTTTTACTTGACTCTCTCGTTCTATCATTAGTTACTTTGCCTTTTAATTCATTAATCATTTAAAGCCTACTTGACTATTAAGATTCAAGTCCTACTGAGCGTTATCGCTCACCCTGTGTTATTTGTCATTGTGTTCTCAGGTGAGACTGAGGATGAATTATACACTCAAGAGGACGAGAACGACTAGGAGTGACGTCACGAGTACCCTAGTGTCCTAGAGATTATGTTAGAGTTTTAGTTTAGTCTCTTACTCTTATTTCAATGTAATTGGGCCCTATAGATTGGCTCTGATATTAGTGGTTGTAACTAGACATTTGAAAGATTATTAATGAATGAATTTGCTTTAGTATTTATTCTTGTCTAAGGGTTTGATGTCTAGTACTCGCTCTATACCCGTTTACTTACAACTGCCTCGCATTCTGATATTCCGCGTCGAGGCGTGACAACCAGTCCCTTACCAGCCAGAGCAGCAGGAACTCCAACGAAAGCGGAAGCAAAACTACTCTACAAAGCAGTAAAGTGGTAAACATCTACTACAGAGAGCTACAAGGCAGTGGAATAGAGCAATGCCACGACCCACAACCAAGGTCGGGCCAAACACGACTCCCGCAGAACCAGCGGAGTCAAACAGAATGTAGAAGCAACCCTTGGCACGCACCTGCCGAGACAAAGAGCTCTCGAAACACCGGAGCAACCACGTGAGACCAGAGTCTCATGACACAAGCACCAACATCCTAGACCTCCATGAGGTCGGGAAGGAACAACCAGGTGTCACCACGAGTGACACCGAGCAACCATGTGAGAAACAACATCTCACCATAGGCACGGCCACCTCAGTCCTCCACAAGGTCAAGGGACCACAAGCAGAACAACCCTGAACCTCACACACGCCACAAGGTCAGGGAACTATACACTCTGGTGCCACCACGGACGGCACTAAGGAACGGGTTATAGAAATAGCAGTCGGGTGCCTGCACTCGGCACCCCGAGAAAACCCGCAGAGCAGAAACCACTAAGCACGGCCCACAAGGCCAAAATAACCAAACCCATGGCACTAGACACGGCTAGGCTACAACCACTATGCAGGCTTGGGCAATGAGACTCACTTAGAAACAACGTGAGAAACTCTGTCACAGCAAGAGCAACCAAACCACCGCCACCGGCAGCTAAGAGGAGGACACACTATCCACACCTCTAGCATGCCAGTCGCTGACTCCTGCGTACAACCTCCCTAGGTAGAGTGAGGCTAGTGAGTCATGGAAGAGAACAACTACAAACCACCGCAGCCCGGCCAAGCTGCGGCCCCACGCCTACACTCCCTACGTGGCTCCGAAACCACTGCAGAGCGAGGCAGTGAGAAGGACTAGCTGGTCCGCACCGAAAGAGCACCACAACAACCTCGGAGACACAAACCAGCTAAGGGAGCTCCACAAGCGACTCTACGCCACTGTCCCCACCGTTTTCCCCTCTGCTACAAGTCCGCCACACTAGGCTGTCGACTCGAGCACGCTTGTAGCCCGGAGAACTCCCTCAACAGGCTCCCAAGGATAGGGGTCCACCACCACAGATACCGGCACAACTGGTTGTAACCATGAGAAACCAGCAGGCACAGGCATGCACGGCACACCTCCCAGAAACCCCTGGGAGGGCCGTCGGCCAACCATGGCACAAACCATAGCCAAAAACACCGGCAACCAGAACGCGACCACACTGGCGTCGCCTTCTGAACAAGAAGGCGACGACTAGCCCGTCGCCACCCGGTCACGATGACCAGGGTGCCGCCTTCTGACCTGAACATGACATATTGGCCCGTCACGTTCAGCATGAGAAGGCTGAAGCCCAAAGCAGGTCAGAAGACCCGTAGCCAGCAAACACCAAAACAAGAAGGCGATGAGAACTCCGTCGCGACCAGAAGGTAGAACGCGACATGGATCCTGTCACAGCCAGAAAGCGACACACCGGGTGTCGCCTTAAGATTCAGAACACGACGAATCGAACCATTGCGTTCCTCATCTGAAGGCAGGGCCCTTGGGGCAGACCACCCCAAGGCCCACACCCCAAAGAGCCATGAGGCTAGAGCCTAAAACAGGAGGACTGGCCTCGTGCCAAGTTGGTGAGACCTCCCTCTAACCAACTTGGACACGAGCCATCCTCTGCCACGACCAGAAACGAAACAATGACAAGACCTTGAGAACGCGACGGTGCCCCTGTCGCGACCATAACGCGACAGGACCCCCGTCGCCTTCTGACTGGTTTCGGGATAACAAGTCAGTCAAAAGCACAAACCGAGGAATGGGGCCATCCCATGGTCCCCCAAGCTACACTACTATCTCCAAACGAGAGAGGGAGGGGAGCATACAATGAGAGCTACTAAAAGAGGGCTCGAGGGGCACCACCGGCAAGCTTCCACCCATGCATACCATAAAAGCACTATGAGCATGGGGCAGATCACTCCAAAACCAACTCCATCCACACTAACAGGTATGAGAGCAAGAGATCCCTACAGATTTGAAGAACTGAACACACGAAGGGCCTTCATGACAACCCGGCCGCCTCCTCCTCGCTCCACGCCGCTCCGCCGCTCTGCCACGAGCTCGCCGGCGACTCCACCACGCCCAAGCCACCGGAGGAAGAAGGGGGAAACCTCCCCACCTCAGAGAGGAGGAGGGAAGGAGACAGTAAAGAAAAGAGAAGAAAGAGGTGCCTGCCAGGCTTAAGGCCTCGGAACTGAGGTCGCGACAAGATGCCTATCGAGTTCTCAACCAGAACGCGACGCCTACATCGTCGCCTTCTCAAAAGTTCTGACAGGTCTTCTGCCAAGCAATCATCCTCCAGACCACGTGTCATGCATGTAGGCGACTCAGGTGAATGCGACAACTAGCACGTCACCTTCATACACACGCTACAAACACGTGGCACACCAGCCGACAGACAACAGGAACGCGACACAAGGACCGTCGCCCTCTAAACCAAAAGGTGGAAGGGAACACGTCGTGTTCAAAACGTGACACCCCGATCCATCGCGATTCCAAGAACAGCACCAAGGAAGCCAAAACCCAGGATGTTACACATAGACAGTCCAACCGGCAACAACGACAGCTCATCTCTACAGAGAGAGAGAGAGCAGCGACAATGTAAACAAACACAAGACAACTTTGGGGAGAACCTCCACCAAAAGTGCCAAGAGCCATCCCGCTTTGTCGTTTCTGGTAGAGGTTCTTTCCAAGAGTGCTCTGTGTTTGTTTCGGGCCATCGTTGTGTTGCCCCTATAGTTCGAAGTGTGCCGTTTGGTTGGGCTGCATTCTGGTGAGGTTACACTCCAGAAAGTTTGTGACTTAAAGTCTCTCCTGGACACGTGGCACCCTAGGGATTTAGTGGATAGGCCTTAAGCTGTTGCTTCTGCTTCTGTTGTACCGAGAGAAAGAGACAGCAGGAGCAAGAGAGAAGGAGAAGAAGAAAGAGAGAGAAGAAGGAAGGAAGGGGTATTGTGCGCAGGAAAGGGAGAGAGAGAAGTGGGAAAAGAATCATAGCAAGAGAGAGAGGGGAGAGGTTTATAAAGTGGTAGAGAAAGAGAGGAAGGGGGAGAGAGGAAAGGAAAGATAGATTTTTAGAAAATAAGGGAGAAGATTTTTAAAAGTGAGAAAGTATTTAAAAAATAGAGGGGGGAATATTTTAATAGAATCTCTCTTTTATTTTCTCTTGCTTCACTCCAATCCATTAGCCCATTAAGCACTTCATAGAATGGCCCATTAACCTACAAATACAACATAAAATTGAATTTAATCAATTATCGTCCATGATAATATAAATCTTATGAATTTATCTGGTGTTAGTCATTGAAATGGCATGATTATTCATGATAATTATGATATTATCACATCCCCCAACTTACTCATTGCTAGTCCCTTAGCAATGCACACAGGTGAATAATCGGGACTAACAGGAACTCAAAACATCATTTTCCATGTCAAGAAAGTAGAGAGGAGACTGATCAACACTAAATATTTCTAGTTCTAGTAGCATGTGTCAAAGATAATCTTGCAGTTCATGTTATTAGACAGTTCCTCAAGATACAGTTGAAATTATCATTTCCTTCATGAATGCACTTATGATCAACAAGCATTACTAAGATAGTGCATGAGCTTTTGACCCATTACTTAGAGATGATATCAACTCTACACTCTTAAAATCCAATCCTCGAATTACAGGTAGCTTTCACTCTGCCTTTTTATTTTCATCCTTCATCATCATTTTTTTTTTCTTTGGATATCCTTTCACTGTTTGACGCGAACTTCAACACTTCATGAGGTGCCGAAGCCCAGTTACTAAGCTAGGAATTTCCTTCTTCATTTTGTCATTTTTTTTTCATAACTTGCAGGCAGGTAGCTTTTTCCCCACGATTAGTTTTCAATAAGAGTGTAGAATGTCAATCCTCGACATAAGTATTAGGTAAAACTCTCATCACCCTCATGAATGACACTTATTCATCATCTAATTCATGTGTGTAGGTTCAATAAAATTTCAAATGTAGTTTGAGGAAAATGCTTAGAACATAACCACAAAATTCATCCTTTAACGTACCACTAGCACAAGTATATACTTAGAGTAAAATCATTCTAGAATGAGATATTCTTTCCATGAAAAAAATGATACATGAAGTATAATGTTTGGGATGTTTAGCATGATTTAAAATTTTAAAGATTTCCCTCCCCCAACTTGAATGACATTGTCCTCAATGGCATAAAAGTAATGACAATACACTACTAGAAAAAGCGGTTTTACCGACGGATATTTCCGACGGAATTTTTCCGTCGAAATATCCGTCGGAAATACCAATTTCCAACTGATTTCCGAACGATTTCCGACGGAATAATCAAAATTTCCGACCGATTTCCGACGGAATTCTTTTCTGTCGGTAATGTTCCGACCAACTATTTCCGACAGGCCATTTCCGACGACTTTCTGATGGAAGCTGTCAGAAAATCTATTTTCCGACGGATTACCGACGGATTTCCGACGGAAAGAAGCCGTCGGAAATGCCGCATTTTCTTGTGGTGATAGAACAAAGCCAATTGGAAGTTAAGAAAGGGGAGATACAACCTGATGGGCACATGAGGGTGGCTGCACACCAGCTTCATCAAAGATAATGGGTCTTCCAAAACCTAGAACACAATGGAAAAGAAGAAATAAGTTAAACCTCCTAAAAATATTGGGTTGCCTCCCAACAAGCGCTAAATTTAATGTCTTCAGCCAGACACATGGGGGTAAAAGGGTCACGTAACACCCCCAATCAATTGACGCCAAATTTTTTCTTTGTAGGGCATCACCAACCATAGTGGGTCAAGAGGGCCAAACTTACCCTTCATATCATTAAATGATAGAGAAATTGGGGTATTCAAGATCATATCTTCAATTAAGGAATATTCATTTGGACACTTAAAATCTTTATATGTGTTGAACACATCAATGTGGACTTTATTGTTTTCATCGTTTTCACCCACAACTTATATTTTCGGATCCTCTTTCATGATATTGAGGTCAGATTGAGTTGGATGCTTAGAGGATTGCTTGAACTCCACAGGTTGACTTGAGTCAAAATTAGTAGCATGATCAGGAATGAAATGGATATGACTTTCAACATAAGGATGCTTAAAAGGTTCAAGTGCAGTTGACCAATCAGCTAGTGGTAGCATGTCCATGAACATGTTGGATTTGCCAAGATCAGGGAGAGGTAGGAGTTCCATGTCTCTCTCGACATCAAGAGAGACCCAGTCAATGTGAACTTCAGGCAGAATTTCTAATTCTTCTCTTACCCAAGAAGAATGATTGATGATTACACCCAACTCTTTCTCCACACTCACCTCTTCCTTGTCACCCACTTGAAACAATGTCACATCAAACTCGGGCCCAACATCTGGTTGACACTCTTTCTCTTCTCCCCCCAACTTGAATTCAGCTAATTCACTAGAGCTTTCCTCAAGTATGACATTATGGATGGAGTCTTCTTGATGGTCAGTTTCAAGTTGGGTGAAGATAATGGATTGATTTTCAGTGGCACCCATCTCCTCCTGATTTAACTCATTAATATCATCTCTCATTTTCCAAGTGGGCGTGTCCACAATCATGTTGGACTGAGAAGTTGTGGATGGAATTTGAGAGTCAAATTGTTGGTCACAATCAAGATAATGATGTGCATGATTGTCAATGGGTTGGCATGGTGACTGACTATCTTGCCTACTTCTGATTTCCATCAGTTGAGTAATCAGGAGGTCAGTTTTGACAAAGGATTGCTCTAATTCTTGTTATTGTTGGGTGAATGTTTGCTCAAAGCCTTGTTGATTATCATGAAACTTTTGCATAAATTGCTCAAATTGATCATCAAATAGGCCTGATTGTGGGGGAGAAGTATAAGTGGACTGTAAATATACATGTCCCTTAAGATGGCTTTTGTCATGAATATCAATTTGGCATTGGGCCCAATGTTGAAAGTTTTGGATAGGTGGACTTTGGGCTTGGGCCAAAATAGGTTGATCTCTAAGTGTTAAATGTGGCATTGCTTCTCCAAGTGGTTGGAAGGGTGTGCCTTCAGGAGCATTTGTTAAGCACACCGGCAGATCAATGCCAAAAAATCCTTCATTGAACCATGAGATGATTTCAGCACCAAGAAAGGGTCCTTGAATTTCCCCTTGTGGATCTTGGTAAAGCCAACTCAATTCTGTAGAAGGGACATATTGTTCATCTTTTGGGTAAGGAGTGGAGGTGTAAGGCCCTTGAAAATATTGTGTTTTTGCTTGGGTGAAAGATGGCACATTATGAAACAAATTAGTATGGCGGGCCTGATCTTGGGTAAAATCTGAGAGTTGGGCCACCCAAGAGAATGTACTTTCATAGTGGGCTGACAAGAAATGTGTATTTTCAAAGTAGGCTGGGCCACGTTGAATGAAAGAAGAAAATTGGTTTGGGCCATGGCCTATATGATGTGCTGGGTTGGCCCACATATGATTGTGAATGAGAAAGATGAGACTTTTTCTCTCTTTTTTTATTGTAATTTTAGATTTTTTTTTTTTAGGCAGAGACAAATAAGTTGCAAACAATTAACCTAAATGACCTAGGGATCTGGGATCTAAAAGTAAGCTTTCTCACAAAGTGACTTAAACCCAACCTAAGTCCACTAACATGTATGCCCACTGGCCAGGTAAGAGGTGGGGTAGTGCGAGGCTCCCCCGACTTTCGTAGGGACCTAATTAGAGAACCACTTTCCCTCTTAGGCATTTGCCACTTAACCTCTACCCTTAGACACCAGTTTCCGAAACTTGATAGTGGGACTAGGTGGACCAAAATCTCATTGTGAACCCTAGGTTCAATGTCTACTGCCTTTTATTGGGCTTGGAAATGCAAAAGATGCGGGAAGTTGTGGTTTGTGGGCTAAGGAAGGGTGATCAAATCCCCACCTTATATTGTTAAGGAAATTGCCCTTAAATTATTTTAGAAATGATGTGCACACCACAAAATCAAGCAAGGGGTTCTATGCAAGCATGGCAATGCTTGATCATGCATTCAAGAAAGTTAAGATTCTCACCTTGCCTCCAGCAATCTTTGACAAGAAAGGAAACTTTTCAAAAAAAAGAAACTTACCTAAAGATGAAAGTCTAAATGATGCATGTCCTAAAGATGGAAAGTTTCTAATCTTGACATGACATCTTTTATTGGATTCAAGTGATTGTTTTTTTTTTGTTTTTTTAATAAATTATCTAAACATGGCAACTAAAAAAAAGAAACTCAATCAAGAGGGTTTTAAGGGTACTTACCTCCAACGCAATCCCTCGTTCTTTTGGAAAGTAAAACAAATAGAAAGAGTGAGAGAGAGAAGGAAACTCACCTCACTTACCTTTTTTCTGATTTTTTTTGTGCAATTTTCGAATTTGTTTTCCAAAACAGCCCCTTTTACTTACAGATCTCCCTTTTAGTGACAGATTTCTGACAGATTCTTCAATTTTGCAATTTTCAAGATTTTTCACTTTTTATTTGATACCTACAAAAAGAAAGAAAATGTTAGCATGAATATATACACAAAAAAAAACACCAAGATTATCAAAACTAAAATTCTAATTCCCCGGCAACGGTGCTAAAAATTGATAGCCCACGAATGCGTCGTTAAACACGTGACTAACAATCTCAAATATTCGGCCTACACTAAAGATTTTAACAGTAGTTAAGTGATGAGACCGAGTCGAATCCACAGGGAAAAAGATTTTAGAGTTGAAAACCTTGAGTTTTTGTGTAGGAAAATAACTTGGCGATATTAATACTAAGTTGCTCTAAATAAATCTAAACTATGTTAAATAAGTAAGGAAGGAGATATAGAGAGAGAATGAGCGAACATGAGACATGATTCAACGTTACAATCTAGTGATCTACTAAATAGTAAAAAAAATATTTAACAAAGAAATAAGTTATACCAACCCACAAACGTTAACAATTACACCAAAGAAACGTATGAAATAGATAGGAGAAAAAGAGAGAGAGAGAACAAGAAAGAGAGAGAGGAGAGAGAGCGTAGGAAGAAAAGAGGAGAGAGAGAGAGACGATAGAGAGGAGAGAGAGAAGAGATAGAGAAGAGAGAGAAGAGAGAGGAGCGGCGATAGAGAGGAGAGAGAAAAGAGAGAAAGCGAGAGGAGAGAGAGAGAGTGCGAGAAAGAGAGAGAGAGCGCGAAAGAGAGAGACGCGAGAGAGGTGAGAGAGAGGAGAGAGAAGAGAGAGGGAGAAAAGAGAGGAGAGAGAGGGAGAGGGCCGCGTGTGGCTCTCTACGTGCATGCATGCACGTAGAGAGGAGAGAGGGGGCGACGTGGAGGCGGCCGCGGCAGGCGGGGCGCGCGGCAGGCGGAGGCGGGGCGACGTGTGGAGGCGACGCAGGGCACGGCCTGGCAGGGCGCGCTGGCGAGCAGCTGGGCGGGGCACACAGGTGGGGCGCGCGGGCCTGTCGGGCCTGGGCGCGGGCTGTGCTGCTGTGCGGCCGCGGGCGTGGGGCTGTGCGTAGGCGCCAGGTGCAGCGGGCAGGCACGGCGAGCCTGGGCTGTGCGCTGCTGCTGCTTCTGCTTCTGTTGTATCGAGAGAAAGAGACAGCGGGAGCAAGAGAGAAGGAGAAGAAGAGAGAGATAGAAGAAGGAAGGAAGGGGTATTGTGCACAGGAAAGGGAGAGAGAGAAGTGGGAAAAGAATCATAGCAAGAGAGAGAGGGGAGAGGTTTATAAAGTGGTAGAGAAAGAGAGGAAGGGGGAGAGAGGAAAGGAAAAAGAGATTTTTAGAAAATAAGGGAGAAGATTTTTAAAAGTGAGAAAATATTTAAAAAATAGAGGGGGAATATTTTAATAGAATCACTCTTTTATTTTCTCTTGCTTCACTCCAATCCATTAGCCCATTAAGCACTTCATAGAATGGCCCATTAACCTGCAACTACAACATAAAATTGAATTTAATCAATTATCGTCCATGATAATATAAATCTTATGAATTTATCAAGTGTTAGTCATTGAAATGGCATGATTATTCATGATAATTATGATATTATCAGTAGGTGAACATGCATAATTCATTTTCCAAACATGTATTTCAATAAGTTTAGCAATTCATGTCATTCACCAAAAAGCACAGAAAATTTCACACATATCACATTGTCTATTTTACATAACATATACGATTACATTATATCCTCATGCGAAAACATTTCGGAAAATAAATCGTATACAAGGGAGAACAGCTCACTGTTCTGCCCTGAAGAACTTAACGGCATAGTCTGGCCGTTAATGGAGCTTAACGGCAACATCGTTGGCCGTTAATTGAAGATCTTAACGGCAAGGGGTCTTGCCGTCAAGTTCAGGTCTGTGCAAAACACATACCCGAGCTCCAAAAGAAGGGGAAGTGTGAGGATCCAGGACACGAGGAAAATCTGTAAAAATGGTAAAACCCTACTAGACTCATACATGGACGAAATGTATTACTTGCCTATAAATAAATCTTTAAAGGGATCAAAGAGGTTGATGAATCTCTCCTTGGGCAGTCCCAAGAAGCCTCCAAAATCTTCTTGCTCTGGGTTCTTGGTCGATCTCCACAGCAGGTTGGTGTCAAGGAAGCCTTCCTCTAGGCTCTAGCTAGCTGCCAGTTGCTGTAGGTCGCCGGATGAGCTCCAATTTGCCGGACCAAAGCATGCAAACTTCAGGTTTTTTCTCACAGCTAGAGCTAGGGTTTCTCTCCTCTCTTCAAAGAGTCAAGAGAGCTCTTCTTGTGCAGAAGAGGTTTGGTTTATAGGAGAAGGGGTTTGGGATATCCCGGAGGGGTGATGGGATGGCCTGATAGCCGTTGGGGACATCTCCCCAATGGCTGGGCTTGCTTGCCCCCGGAATTTCGAGGTTTGCAACGCATGCAGGTCAGAGATATTAACGTCCACATCCATGGTCGTTGACTTAAGTATTAGCGTCCATCAAGGTGGACGCTAACTCATCATGGACGTCCATCCATGTGGACGCCAATTTGGCCCTTCGGCCAGAACTTAAAACATGTAGAAACCATGCTTAACTTACATATATATATATACATGCCATATATATACTATCATGTACACACTACCACCATGCAATTCATACACTATTTACAACTAATTATACGCATGCACACATAAGTATAACTAGTTAATACGTACGTAGATATGTACATCTATGCATACACAAGCATGAATTATTTACACGCAATAAAGTAATACAACAAAATTCGAGGGCCTTACACCCTCTCCCCCTTAAAGAAACTTCTTCCTCGAAGTTTAAACAAAACTACTCAAACAAACGGGGATACGTCTTCTTCATCGCATCCTCAAGCTCCCAAGTAGCCTCCTCTCGCGAGAAGTTCCGCCATAGAACTTTCACCAACGCAATACCCTTGTTCCGGAGATGCTGAACCTTCTGGTCAAGAATAGCTACTGGTTGCTCCACATATGACAAATCTGGCTGAATCTCCACTGGCTCATGACTAATCACATGAGATGGATCTCGGACATACTTTCGGAGCATAGAAACATGGAAAACAGGATGAACACTAGCTAAAGCTGGGGGTAAAGCTAGCTCATATGCCACGTTGCCCAATCGTCTAAGAATCTCATACGGGCCAATGAATCTAGGGCTCAGCTTACTATGCCTGCCAAACCTGACGACACCACGAGTAGGTGATATCTTCAAGAAGACATGTTCACCCACCTCGAACTCCAAATCCTTCCACCTGTTGTCGGCGTAGTTCTTCTGCCTATCTGCGCCGCAACAAGCCTCTTCCTGATAAGCTGGACCTTATTCGAAGTCTCCTGAACTAACTCCGGACCGATCAACTGCCTATCGTCAGTCTCCTCCCAACATAAAGGAGATCTGCACGACCTTCCATACAACGCCTCAAATGGAGCCATACCAATACTCGCATGAAAGCTGTTGTTGTATGCGAACTCCACAAGAGGTAGATGATGCTCCCAATCTTCCTTCCAATCCAGTACACACGCTCTCAACATATCCTCGAGCGTCTGGATAGTCCTCTCGGACTGTCCATCTGTCTTGGGATGAAACACCGAACTGAGCTTCAGCTCCGAACCTAACACATCCTGAAGACCTTTCCACAACCTCGAAGTAAATCTCGGATCTCGATCCGAAATGATCGACTTCAGCACACCATGCAATCTAACCACACTACTAACATACAATCTAGCTAGGCTCTCAACCGACTGCTTCTTCTTCATAGGTAAGAAATGCACAGTCTTCGAGAATCTATCTACGACTACCCAAATCGAGTCATTGCCCCTTCTAGATCGAGGCAAACCCCAAAAATCCATAGTGACAGCTTCCCACTTCCACACTGGAATCTCCATCCTTTGCATAAGGCCGGATGGTCGTTGTCGCTCGACCTTCACCTACTGGCATACTAAACACCGAGATACATAATCCGCCACATCGCTCTTCATGCCGGACCACCAAAAGGACCTCTTCAAATCCTGGTACATCTTAGTGTTACCCGAATGAATAGAGAATCGCTATCTATGAGCCTCCACTAACACATGCTCACGGACATCTATCAAATCAGGGACACAAACACGGTGATGGAATCTAATCACACCGTCCTCATCACGAGCAATGCCTGCCTTGCCCACTAACTTTAGGAGTCTAGGGTCGGCTTTCTGTTGCTCGATCACCTCATCCAAAACCGAGGATCTAAGGGATAACTGGCATGATTATTCATGATAATTATGATATTATCAGTAGGTGAACATGCATAATCCATTTTCCAAACATGTATTTCAATAAGTTTAACAATTCATGTCATTCACCAAAAAGCACAGAAAATTTCACACCCATCACATTGTCTATTTTACATAACATATATGATTACATTATATCCTCATGCGAAAACATTTCGGAAAATAAATCGTATACAAGGGAGAACAGCTCACTGTTCTACCCTGAAGAACTTAACGGCACAGTTTGGCCGTTAATGGAGCTTAACGGTAACATCGTTGGCCGTTAATTGAAGATCTTAACGGCAAGGGGTCTTGCCGTCATGTTCAGGTCTGTGCAAAACACAGACCCGAGCTCCAAAAGAAGGGGAAGTGTGAGGATCCAGGACACGAGGAAAATCTGTAAAAATGGTAAAACCCTACTAGACTCATACATGGACGAAATGTATTACTTGCCTTTAAATAAATCTTCAAAGGGATCAAAGACGTTGATGAAGCTCTCATTGGGCAGTCCCAAGAAGCCTCCAAAATCTTCTTGCTCCGGGTTCTTGGTCAATCTCCACAGCAGGTTGGAGTCGGGGAAGCCTTCCTCTAGGCTCCAGCTAGCTACCAGTTGTTGTAGGTCACCGGATGAGCTCCAATTTTCCGGATCAAAGCATGCAAACTTCAGGTTTTTTCTCACAGCTAAAGCTAGGGTTTCTCTCCTCTCTTCAAAGAGTCAAGAGAGCTCTTCTGGTGCAGAAGAGGTTTGGTTTATAGGAGAAGGGGTTTGGGATATCCCGAAGGGGTGATGGGATGGCCTGATAGCCGTTAGGGACATCTCCCCAATGGCTGGGCTTGCTTGCCCCCGAAATTTCAGGGTCTGCAACGCATGCAGGTCAGAGATATTAACGTCCACATCCATGGCCGTTGGCTTAAGTATTACATCCATCGAGGTGGATGCTAACTCATTATGGACGTCCATCCATGTGGACGCCAATTTGGCTCTTCGGCCAGAACTTAAACCATGCAGAAACCAAGCTTAACTTATATATATATATATATACATGCCATATATATACTATCATGTACACACTACCACCATGCAATTCATACACTATTTACAACTAATTATACGCATGCACACATAAGTATAACTAGTTAATACGTACATAGATATGTACATTTATGCATACACAAGCATGAATTATTTACACGTAATAAACTAATACAACAAAATTCGAGGGCCTTACAAGCCCTTTCTTGGGAAATTGGAAACTCTCTATCGGTCATTTCGAATCGGTAGACTAGTGACCTTTTCTCCAAGGCCTCCGTAAATCTCCTCTGACCATGGATTCCCACATGGTCGACGAGTTGGTAGTACCATTGAAGTTCCCTGGACATAGCGTGCACTTCCTCTCTCGTCTTGTTCTTGTGAGTGTGATTTACAATCTAGACTAAAGCCATTAATGTAAAGATTGAACTAAAATATAAATCGTACCGTTATGCTGCCAAATTTATCTCTTGACCATTGTTATCATGAAATCATGTTCAATTACTTATTACTCGTTCCCATCATCATCATGAACATGACGTTACACATGCTACATTTTGAAACTCTCGCTGGCCATTATTAATAACTGTGAGTATCTACATTTAAAATTTTACATGAGATGCTGACAGGGCACGGCGTGTGTCCAAGGGCTCTAGTCTAGCCCCAATGACGGAGAGTCATAAATATACTGTTAACCATGGGGTATAATGATTACTGGCGTTGCATCTGTGCTGGGAGTCTTGATTGCTTGCTGAATGATAGATACAATAACCACATACACGTGTCCTAGTGTGCATTCTTAGTGGATCTTTCCTTGGTGTACATTAGTGTCTACGTGCCTGATTAGTGTTACTTGATCGTGCTCGTAGATTGTTGCTTGCTTGCTTGCTTGCTTGCGTGATATGGCCATCCTGCATTTATTGTAATTTACATGATATCTTGCGTGCTTGTTACAAACCTCACTCTTGACAATATATTGCTCATTATATTCTTGCTCTATCATAATCACTCTCTCTCTAGCTTGTTCATGTATCATGTTTTAACGAGTTTTATTCGTACTCGCATATCATTCATCGTGCTTACCTAGTTCTAAATTGCTAATCACTTATATTATTGCCCGCACAATGAGATATAAATCCTACTGGGCTAGTTTGCTCATCCCCTACTTTTACCCAATCTAGGTGATTATGAAGTTCAAGAGGAAGAGCAAGTCGAGGATGAGAATACGTCCGAGTGATGAGCATTCCAATTATTAGTCTATCTATAGTTAGTTTATTTTGAGTGTTAGAACAATGTAGTAGGAAGTGAGGTATTATATACTTTTCCTTTTTATTGAATCTAGTCCTGTTATCCCATAGTCTAAGAGTTGTAATAGTTCCATTTTGAATACAATATGTTGAGATTTGAATAAAAGATTAGTTGAGTTCAATATTTGGGCCCTATGATGATGTATATTGTTATACATTTAGTGCATGCTAGCTAGAGGCTTATTTGTCGACCGTTCACATCTCGGGTTATCATCTCGAATTATTTCTAAATTATTATTAATATCCGCTGCAAAATTCTCTGGACGTGACAAAGAACCACGCCGAACTGCTGACTTGTAACCCACGACAAGCCCAGTAACCAAGAGGCACGCATGGACGAGCCCGAACCTCGAAACACCACCAGTCGGTATGGAAAACCCATCGCTCTGCTAATAATCGATTGACTGCCGGTCAATCGATTATTAGGCAGACACAACCCTCCTGGCATTGCTGCCAGGACACGGCCACGAAGGTGTCACCGTCGGTCACTGAATGCAGGAAGGTAACCTGCCGCGTTCCCCACTAGAAGGTCCTGAGGGCAAAGCCTGCCCTGGGACACACGCCGACACGCCAACCGGGACCAAGGAACACCCGAGGCACACACAGGCACTGTCGCATCCCCATAGGCCGTCGCGATACCATCGCAACGGGGAAGGGCACCGCGACAGCAACCCTATCTTGACGGGGCAAAGCATCGCGACATCAAACTATGTCGCGATAAGAAAATGCGTCGCGACAACGATCCTTATCGCGACCGGCCAATGTGTCGACACTGTTGGCCCTTTTGGTACGGCAGCAAGCTAACCTAGAGGGGGGGGTGAATAGGTTTTTCTTAAATCTGAAATAGAAACTTAAACACAAAAATTAACACTTGAAGGTTTGGTTAGTTTAGTGTGATAAAGAGTAGTAGTGCGGAAGCAAATAAACAATCAGACAAAAGACACAAGAAATTTATCCTGGTTCGGCCCTTCCCACATGGAAGTCCTACGTCCAGTCCCCAAGCAACCTCTTGGGATTTCACTAACCAAGGGTACAGTCCCCCTTAAGGACACTACAACACCCAGCACCCCAGCTGGTCTTCTTCTCTTTCCCGGGCAAGAAGGCAGCCCACTTCTCTTACAGGTAAAGAAGCCAACCTCCTGGTACAAACCCCAGTGCGGTTCTGCTAGACACAAACCCCTAGCTGGGTTACACACTGTATACAGTCCTACAGCTGGACAAAAGTCTTTCCTAGAAAAGAAAGAACAAAGCTGAGAGTTGGAACAAATAAAAACCAACTACAAGAACTCTCAGCAAAAGACTCTCTCCCCCAGATTTACAAGATGCACAGAGAGAGAGAGAGAAGAGAGGAGAAGGAGCTTGAATGCTTCAGTGCTTCAGATGCTTGAACACTTCTTCTTGGGCTCAGGCTCTTTCTCTCTTTTTCTTTGAGTGTATTTGGAGTTCAGGTTCCTCACTGGTTGTACACTCATTCAAAAGATCTTCAGGAAAAGCTCTATTATATTCTTCAGCCATGCTTCATCTTTTATATGAGCAGCTTTGAATAAATCCGTTGGATTTCTAGCCGTTGCTCATCTTCTCTTTCTTCTGATAATTTGTGGTCTACGAGGTCTGCAAGAATAGAAAAAAGTGTTTAGATAAAATAGTGTTTTTGTCAAAAAGGCTCATACCTTTATGTTTCCTGATGCCACCCAGAAGTGGTAAGTAATCTCTCTTTTGTTGGCAGGAGAGAAGAGATCTAGAAAGATAAGCAAAAAGATCTCCTGTCAGAAAGATAGAGGATTACGTAAATCAAGAATATTGACTTTTTCACTAGATGCCAAAAGGCACTTTGAAATATAAAGGAAATCTATATTTTTACAAAGAAGTCCATGTTTTACAAAGGAATCCATGTTTTACAAAGGAATCCATGTTTCACTTATCAAATCCTTATGAGAGTTACAAAGGAATCCATGTTTTACAAAGGAATCCATGTTTTTACAAAGGAATCCATGTTTTACAAAGGAATCCATGTTTCACTTATCAAATCCTTATGAGAGTTACAAAGGAATCCATGTGAGAGCAAATCCTTATGAGAGCAAATCCTTATGAGAGTCACTTATCGAATCCTTATGAGAGCGAATCCTTATGAGAGTCACTTATCGAATCATTATGAGAGCGAATCCTTATGAGAGCGAATCCTTATGAGAGTCACTTATCGAATCCTTATGAGAGCGAATCGTTATGAGAGTCACTTATCAAATCCTTATGAGAGTGAATCGTTATGAGAGCGAATCGTTATGAGAGTCACTTATCAAATCCTTATGAGAGCGAATCCTTATGAGAGTGAATCGTTATGAGAGTCACTTATCAAATCCTTATGAGAGCGAATCCTTATGAGAGTGAATCGTTATGAGAGTCACTTATCGAATCCTTATGAGAGCGAATCGTTACGAGATCGAATCCTTATGAGAGCGAATCCTTATGGCAGTGAATCCTTATGAGAGCAAATCCTTATGGCACTTTGAACTGAAATCGATGTATATTGAATGTACATCGATTTATCGTTTTACTGCAAACCACATGGCAATAATGTCATAAATTTATGTTTATTAGAAAATCATGATATTTAATTTATTATTAGAAAAATCATGGTATTAAATATATTTAATATTCAATTAATCACATAAATTTATATTTATTAAGAAAAACATGATATTAAATATTTTTAATAATAATTAATTAAACATATATTTTGTTATCACCAAAATAAAAGGGTAAAATATAGGAGTGGTTCAACAATCTCCCCCTTTTTGGTGATGACAAAATTTATGAGAATTTTCTGACAAAAATACGTAAAGCATAGAAAATTCACAGATAATGCATACCATGCATACTCTCCCCCTTTTTGTCACAAACCAAAAATGAAGGTTCTTACCATTGCATTCTCTCCCCTTTGTGAAAGAAATTCTTACCATTGAGGGGTTCAACAATGATTGACATAAATGAATAACTCCCCCTTAGTCTGTGCTCCCCCTGAATGAGAGACTCCACCTGAATGAAACTTGCAAATAATTGTTAGTAATAAAGACTAATTCATTTTTGTGACTACTCTTTCTTCAGATGTGATTTGAATGAAGAATCTGCAGTCACTCCTGCCTTGAGCATTCTTGGTTTTTGATGCTCCAAGGCTAACCTACAAATACATTACTCAGAGGTAGGTACCCAAATCTTTTTGGGTCCTTGATGGTTAGATGCATGAAAATAACCTTTAGGAATCCAAACTAAGTGCCTTGTTGTGCAGGTGTTTACTGTGTGTCCTAATTTATTACAATGAGAACAACAATGAATATAATCTATTTTGTAGTTCTTATTGTTTTTATGATGTCTGTTTAGGACATAATTTTTTAAAACATTTTCTTTTACAGGGGCCATTTTTGAGGCAACTTGGTTTCTTTTACAAATTTTGGTAATGGATATTTTCCTGGAATTACTGCTTGTTTTCCTTTTTCCAGAGGTATGTATCCAAGCCCTTGTTTATTATATCCAGATTTTGATCCTTTTAAACATAGGGCTAAAGATGTTTTCCCTTTAGTTAATTTTCTAACTGATTCTTTTAAATAAAGATTTTCTTCAGTTAGAGTTTTAAATTTTTCTTCTAACTCTAATTTTTCATTGTCCTTATTTTTTAAATCTTCATTCAAAAGATAAATATTATCTTTATTGTCCTTTAATTGTTTTTCTAGTTGCTCCAGTTCAGATTTAAGATCAGAATTGGTGTTTTCTAAGCAAATAGTGTTGTTTTTCAGACTCTTTAATTCTTTTACAACAATTTTATGTTTTTCATATAGTTCATTAAAGACTTCTTCTAAGTCTTCAGATTCTGATCCTGAATCAGTGCAAGAGCTAAAAGATGGGTCATAATGTACCTCATCTAGTCCTACCATGAGGGCTAGACTTACCTGCTCTTTCTCCGATTCTGAGCTTGATGATTCTGAGCTTGTGGCCTCTTCATTTTCCCAAGCAGCCGCCATGGCTTTTCTTTTGAATTTCTTGTGCTTCTTTTTGGATTTGTCTGGTTGACCAGTCTTCTTTAGTTTAGGACAATCTGGTCTTAGATGTCCAGGTTTTCTGCATTCATAGCAGACTGGTTCTTTTTCTTTTCTCTCTTTCCTTTGAATCATTCTTGATCCATTTTTCTTCTTCTTAAAAATTTTCTGAAGCTTGGACAGAACTTCATCTACGTCACTGTCTTCAGAAACTGCATTTCTGGAACTTGAGGAAGAAGAAGAAGTAGAAGGAGTAGCTACAACTTTAAGAGCATTAGTACATTTTTTCTTTGATGAGCTTTCAGATAGACGCTCCATATTTATTTCATGTGCCATGAGGGAACCTATTAAGTTATCAATAGATAATTTGGTTAGATCATGGGCCTCTTCAATAGCAGTTACTTTAGGTGTCCATGAGATAGTTAAAGACCTAAGTATCTTTCTAACATTTTCTTCTCAGATAGGTTTTTACCAAGAGAGTTTAAACCAACTACTATGCTCGAGAATCTATTATACATCTGAGTGATATTTTCATTTGGAAGCATTTTAAATTGCTCATATTGTGAGACAAGAATATCTATCCTAGTTTGTTTTACTTTATCTGTTCCTTCATAAGTTATCTGCAGTTTATCCCATATTTCTTTAGCTGATTTACATGCAGATACTCTACTAAATTCTCTTTTGGATAAAGCACAACATAAGTAGTTCTTAGCTTTAAAGTTTAAAGATAATTTACTTTTATCTGCTGCTGTAATGGAAGTAGTGCCTGGAATAGGAACAATAACATAATCACCTACCTCGATTACCTGCCATAGATCAAAGTTTGTGCCTCGAATGAAGCATTCCATTCTCATCTTCCAATATTGGTAGTCCTCTCCATCAAAGAATGGAGGTCTGGTGACTGATTGATCTTCAGCATATCCTTGAGCTGCCATGGATCTTCTCTAAGATCGTTAGATCTTCTTGATAGATCAGAGAACCTCGCTCTGATACCACTTGTTGGCCCTTTTGGTACGGCAGCAAGCTAACCTAGAGGGGGGGTGAATAGGTTTTTCTTAAATCTGAAATAGAAACTTAAACACAGAAATTAACACTTGAAGGTTTGGTTAGTTTAGTGTGATAAAGAGTAGTAGTGCGGAAGCAAATAAACAATCAGACAAAAGACACAAGAAATTTATTCTGGTTCGGCCCTTCCCACATGGAAGTCCTACGTCCAGTCCCCAAGCAACCTCTTGGGATTTCACTAACCAAGGGTACAGTCCCCCTTAAGGACACTACAACACCCAGCACCCCAGCTGGTCTTCTTCTCTTTCCCGGGCAAGAAGGTAGCCCACTTCTCTTACAGGTAAAGAAGCCAACCTCCTGGTACAAACCCCAGTGCGGTTCTGCTAGACACAAACCCCTAGCTGGGTTACACACTGTATACAGTCCTACAGCTGGACAAAAGTCTTTCTTAGAAAAGAAAGAACAAAGCTGAGAGTTGGAACAAATAAAAACCAACTACAAGAACTCTCAGCAAAAGACTCTCTCCCCCAGATTTACAAGATGCACAGAGAGAGAGAGAGAAGAGAGGAGAAGGAGCTTGAATGCTTCAGTGCTTCAGATGCTTGAACACTTCTTCTTGGGCTCAGGCTCTTTCTCTCTTTTTCTTTGAGTGTATTTGGAGTTCAGGTTCCTTACTGGTTGTACACTCATTCAAAAGATCTTCAGGAAAAGCTCTATTATATTCTTCAGCCATGCTTCATCTTTTATATGAGCAGCTTTGAATAAATCCGTTGGAGTTCTAGCCGTTGCTCATCTTCTCTTTCTTCTGATAATTTGTGGTCTACGAGGTCTGCAAGCATAGAAAAATGTGTTTAGATAAAATAGTGTTTCTGTCAAAAAAGCTCATACCTTTATGTTTCCTGATGCCACCCAGAAGTGGTAAGTAATCTCTCTTTTGTTGGCAGGAGAGAAGAGATCTAGAAAGATAAGCAAAAAGATCTCCTGTCAGAAAGATAGAGGATTACGCAAATCAAGAATATTGACTTTTTCACTAGATGCCAAAAGGCACTTTGAAATATAAAGGAAATCTATGTTTTTACAAAGAAGTCCATGTTTTACAAAGGAATCCATGTTTTACAAAGGAATCCATGTTTCACTTATCAAATCCTTTTGAGAGTTATAAAGGAATCCATGTTTTACAAAGGAATCCATGTTTTTACAAAGGAATCCATGTTTTACAAAGGAATCCATGTTTCACTTATCAAATCCTTATGAGAGTTACAAAGGAATCCATGTGAGAGCAAATCCTTATGAGAGCAAATCCTTATGAGAGTCACTTATCGAATCCTTATGAGAGCGAATCCTTATGAGAGTCACTTATCGAATCCTTATGAGAGCGAATCCTTATGAGAGCGAATCCTTACGAGAGTCACTTATCGAATCCTTATGAGAGCGAATCCTTATGAGAGCGAATCGTTATGAGAGTCACTTATCAAATCCTTATGAGAGTGAATCGTTATGAGAGCGAATCGTTATGAGAGTCACTTATCAAATCCTTATGAGAGCGAATCCTTATGAGAGTGAATCGTTATGAGAGTCACTTATCGAATCCTTATGAGAGCGAATCGTTACGAGATCGAATACTTATGAGAGCGAATCCTTATGGCAGTGAATCCTTATGAGAGCAAATCCTTATGGCACTTTGAACTGAAATCGATGTATATTGAATGTACATCGATTTATCGTTTTAGTGCAAACCACATGGCAATAATGTCATAAATTTATATTTATTAGAAAATCATGATATTTAATTTATTATTAGAAAAATCATGGTATTAAATATATTTAATATTCAATTAATCACATAAATTTATATTTATTAAGAAAAACATGATATTAAATATTTTTAATAATAATTCATTAAACATATATTTTGTTATCACCAAAATAAAAGGGTAAAATATAGGAGTGGTTCAACAGACACCAGCAGAGAGGCAGACGCACGAAATACTCCATCTTGGGGCTGCCCACAAGCCACACACATACCACACGAGGGAGGGGAGCATGGAGAAGCTATCTAAACTAACTAGAAAGCACGAGAAGCTCCCAATCCACCGAAATCGAGAAGAGTTCAAGTAATCCCTACCTTAAACGAAGAACGAACCCCAATAGAGCCCTTCACGTGGGATTGGCCACCTCCTCCTCGCTCCACGCAAGCTCCACGACATCGGGACACCACGCACGGCCCTCCTCCTCGCCTAAAACACACAAAGGGGAGAAGGGGAGGTGGAGCACCACCGGAGGGGGAGAAGAGAGGGGAAAGAGGGGGAGAGGGGGAAGGGGTCGCTAGCAATGGCCTTATGCCTTTGGCACCCAAGACACGACGGAGCGACGCATCACGTTAAGGATCATAACGCGACAGGTCAATGCACTGCGACAAGAATGCGTTCCCCAAGAACGCCGTGACAGGTCGTACTGACACGCCTGCTACCCTGATAGGCGTTAGACGACTGAAACAACAGAAAGCTATCGCGACCCATTGACCGGGCGCGACACAAAGACGCAACGAAGAAGCCGGGCGAGACATGAACACGACGCACACGCTCGTCGCGACAAAGATGACTGTCACGTCGCACACCCATGACGCGACACTAACGCGTCACCCAATGTAGCAACCTAAATTTGTTTTCAAAAAATAAAAATTTAATAATATAAAAAGAAAACTAATTAAATTAATTAGAAAATCAAAGAAAGGAGAATTAAAGAAAACCCGTTAAACGAAAAGAAGTAATGGGATTTGTTAAATGGACCCTCTAAAATTTAGTGGGCCAAAATAGGGATTTTTAAAAAGGGGGAATAATAGGAAAATACTCTAAATTCGTAACTTAATTATTACTTAAATAGAAAAGAGGTATTTAATGCATTAAATAGGAAGTTTGAGTTGGATTTGGATTCCTAAACCTACCCTAGTTGCTTGGCCACGAATTTAGCTCCCTTCCTAACCCAATTAGAAGTTCTCAAGCTTGGAAAGGGTGAGAGAAATAGGAAATCCCAAATTTTAATAGGAATTAGAGTCCTATTAGGAATTAGAAACATAAGAGACATAAATACTCTCCTAAACCCCCATGGTTGGCCCTAGCTTGTTGCCAAGAGTTGCTAGACTAGGAGGAGAGGCCAAGAAGGCGGAGAATTTGTAGGGAGAAGGCTGCTCAAAGCTCTCAACCCCCGTTCTTCAAGTTCTAGCCCTAGAGAAGGAAAACGACTAAAGGTAGGCATTCTCACAAGCATAAATCAAAACATTTCGTCTGTAAGTAGTTCCAACCATTAGGGACAAAAGCTCTCTGGTTTCATAATTTTCCATCAAGCATATCTCTTGTTCTAGATTTTTGAAGTTCTGCAAACCCCATTACCTCGAACCCTCTTGAGAAATTTATATCTTCATGCTTACTTGTCCCCATGCCATGAGAGTTTTACTAGAAGAACTGATACATGTTAGGCGTCTTTTGCCCGTAAAAGTCCTAATTTTCATCCATCATGTTGCTCGAATTAAATATTTCATCTCAACGTGTAGCACCATGGAAAATTTAATAAGTAAAATTTTGAATAAATGGAAATAAACAATTTCCTTAATATCAGATTATTTAAAACATACGTACCTCTATCGTATGTGCTAAAACACATCGAAAAATTCTGTAAAAATTATAAATCGACCCCAAACATTATTACTAAAAGTTTCACAATGAAATTTGTGCCAAGCAAAATCGGATTAGCCAAGATTAAAGTGTTTCGCGACTTATTATCGTAATTCATGAATAAGTCGAAAAATCATTATCACACGTATTTGAATGAGTCAGAAAATTAAATAAAAATCATATACGGACTTCAAATAATATCCTCTAATGACCCATCAAGAAATTTGGGTCAATAAAAATCATTTGGGCTAGGTTTAAGAGTTATTGTGACCGATTATTCAAATTAGGAAACAAGTTGGAAAACCGTTAGCACGGAAATACGACACAACCAAAAATTAAATAAAAGTGTTGGAGAGACTCCCAACATTATATATTAATGACCCAATATATTAATTGGGCCAATGGACCACATATGACCGAAAAATCAAATAAAGCAAGAAAATAAATGGAAATTCGTAGCTTAAATAAGCTGAAATTAGAAAGAGGCAATTAGAGTTGAATTGGGAAGAGATCATGAACTCTTGGCAACCCAAATTCATGCTTAACTATGGTGGGAGGTTTCCTAAAGCCTCACACACTCAAGTGGAGAAAGAAATCCTCAAAAATAGGAAACATATAAGTCAAAACTGCAACTTGGCTTTCCTTGTCACAATAGGACTCCTAAACACCATGGTTGCTTAAATACTCTCCATTAAACCCTAGGGACGAGTTTTACAACTTGTTGGGGTCATGTGGAGGAGTGTTGGGCGGCTGGGGAGCTGTGGATCGACCACAAGAAGCTCATCTTCTTCCTCTTTTCGTCTGCTTCAGCCTGTGCAAACCGTCCTCATAGAGTCGACCAAAGTTAGGTCAAACCTAAATCCCATTGTGCAAGGCCTATACCCCTAGAAAGAGGGTCAAGTCTACGTTCTACCCCAACTGGAATGCCCAACTTCCATGCAGTATACACGGAGTATTAAGCGTTCTTCAAACAGTTTTCTGAACAATGGATTTCTAAAGAATGTGAATTCATCAACCCAAAAGGTAGGTGCTCTCGGGCCAAATATTAACAAATCTTATACCAATGTGTAGAGCATCAAGTCTAGTTTCATGACTAATTGGTTTCATCAAATTCCAATGAGTAGATTTTGAATTATAGGCATTTTTCCAAAGTCGCGCATGGTCTTTTCCTATTCAAGTCAATTTATCACGCATCTCGAGACTGTTTAAAATCATAGTTCTCTCCTTTTTCATGTTCCCAACAACTTTCATGTTGAGACCTTTTTCCGAAGAGCCCTAGTTTAGGAGATATAAGCATTGCATGATCGAACCCCCTGTGTGCAATTTGTTTTTCTGCGTTTTCGGTCTAGCCCTGAACCGCGTCCAGGCAGGTGGACGCGATTCAAGAACCTGGTATCGTATCTCCCAGGAGTGACACGATCCCATGAAAGGTGTCCGTGCACCTGGACGCGATTTGGGGGTTGACCAGTCCACGCCCCGTGTGGGTCTACACGCCACCTGGGAGTCCGTGCTGCTCTGAAACGCAGCGTCCGACCCCGATGCGTTTCAGAGGGTTTTCCCGCCCAAGTTTTTTTAATAATTTTCCGTAGATGCGCCCTTATCCCCCGCCGTGATTCAGTCATGAATGCGGCCATGCATGTGGACGTGATTCTGACTGTTCACTATTTTCGCTGGTTTTCACTGTGCATTGCCTTTTAAAGTGTGTCAACTATTTTGGATGCGTATTTTTAGGCTTACCCGAGGTCTATTTAACATGATATCCCGTGTGTCATTTGCATATCCTGGGTATGATCATTACAGAACATCTATTTAATGGCTTAAAAGTGTTTAACCCATTTAAAAAGCTTTAATTACACGAACATTATTCTAATTACTTTCTTAATGACGTGACCATTCATGTAACTTTTAATTTTCTCTTTGTACTGTTCTAGCTTATTTAAATGATAATTAATATCTTAAAATCTTGAAAACTCATGTGTAGTTAAATGCATTGTTCATTACATGCCATCATGTTAAGTGCTTTTTGCGAGTTTAAGATCGATGGATTGTGAATTGACACGCGTATATCACTGCACACTTGCACATATAGGCAGCCCTTTTCTTGGGAATTTGGAAGCTCTCTACCGGTCATTCCGAATCGGTAGACTAGCAACCTTTTCTCCAAGGACACCATAAATCTCCTCTGACCATGGATTCCCACATGGCCGATGAGTTGGTTGTACAATTGAAGTTCCGTGGAGATAGCATGCACTTCCTCTCTCATCTTGTTCTCGTGAGTGTGATTTACAATTTAGACTAAAGCCATTAATGTAAAGATTGAATTATAGTATAAATCGTACAGTTATGCTGCCAAATTTATCTCTCGACCATTATTCTCATGAAATCATGTTCAATTTACTTATTACTTGTTCTCATCATCATCGTGAACATGACATTACACTTGCTTACTTGTTGAAACTCTCATTGGCCATTATTAATGACTGTGGGTATCTACATTTAAAATTTAAGTGAGATGCTGACCGGGCACGGCGAGTGTCCAAGGGCTCCAGTCTAGCCCCAATGACGGAGAATCATAAATGTACTGTTAACCATGGGGTATAATGATTACTAGCGTTGTATCTGCGCTGGAAGTCGTGCGTGCGTGTTAAATGATAGATACAATAACCACATACACGTGTCCTAGTGTACATTCTTGATGGATCTTTTCTTGGTGTACATTAATGTCTACGTGCCTAATTGGTGTTACATGATCGTGCTCGTGCGTTCTTGCTTGCTTGCGTGATATGGCCATCTTGCATTTAATGTAATTAGTGATATCTTGCGTTCTTGACATCAAGTGAAATCTTGCGTGCTTGTACAAAGTGATCTATTGCTATTTCTATCTTGTCATCTTGTTCAAAAATCTTGTTCTATCGTGATCACTCTATCTAGCTTGTTCATGTAACATGTTTTAATGAGTTTTATTCGTACATGCATATCATGACATTCATCATGCTTACCTAGTTCTAAATTGTTAATCACTTATATCATTGTCCGCACATTGAGATATAAATCCTACTGGGCTAGTTTGCTCAATCCCCTACTTTTAACCATTCTAGGTGACTATGAAATTCAAGAGGAAGGGCAAGTCGAGGATGGGAATGCGTCCGAGTGATGAGCGTTCCAACTATGAGTCTACTTATAGTAGTTTGCTTTGAGTGTTAGATTCATGTAGTAGGAAGTGAGGAATAAAATGTACTTTTCTTTTTATTGAGTCTTAGTCCTGTAATAGTTTCCATTTGGAATACAATGAGTTGAGATTTGAATAAAAGATTAGCTGAGTTCAATATTTGGGCCCTATGATGATGTATGTTGTTGTACATTTAGTGCGTGCTAGCTAGAGGCTTATTTGCCGACTGTTCACGTCTCGGGATATCGACTCGAAGTATTCCGCATTATTAATATTCGCTGCGAAATTCTCGGGATGTGACAGTTTATTGGTATCAGAGCCTAGGAATACCAAATAGGATATATATCTCAGGATTAGGAGATACCTATGGAACCTAGGTCATGGAAATTAAATATAGCACTTGGGGAGAATGGGTAGAGACTGGGAATAAGATAGAATGAACAAAACACTCCTACCCATTGACTTTGATAATGTATCTAGAGACATTAATTGGTTTCCATCCTTTTCTTAGGAACCCTTATAACTATCTCACTTCACTGCAATGGCTCGCAATCAGTGGCAAGCTATGCAAGAAACCGTGGCTGGATTGACTCAGGCTTTACAAAATGTGGTTCGGGCTGGAAATCAGGCTGCTTCTACTGCTAGGAATGGAGTGGGTGATTTACACCACAACTTTAGGAGTTTGAACCCCCCTCGCTTCTCTGGATCCCCTGATCCGGATGAAGCAGAGAACTAGCAGGAGGAGATTGAAAGGATCTTCCAAGTCATGCAATGCACTAATAGAGAGAATGTGGTATTGGCCACTTTTTAATTCACTAAGGATGCTCGAGCATGGTGGAAGGCCACATCGGCCCACCTGCCTAATGTTGGCGAACTAGAGTGGGCTGGATTCCTGGAGATATTCCGGGGAAAATATTTCTCTGAAAGAGTGAAGGAGAAGAAAGCGGCGGAGTTTTCAACACTAAAACAGAAAGGAATGTCCATGGCTAAGTATGAGGCTCAGCTCGTGCGTCTGGCTGTGTATACTCCACACCTGGTGGGAACTGAAAGACTGAAGGCAAACCATTTCATGGATGGGCTCAGGCCCATGTTCATTGAGAAGCTCGGACCACACAACATCCAAACCTACACTGAGATGGTCCAAAGAGCTCAACTGGTAGAAGACACAATGGCTAAGCTGGAAGGCATAAAGGGGAAATACATCTCAAAGCCGACCTTTATAAAAAGGAGAGCAGTCGATACAACTGGAACTTTCCCCAATAACAACAATAACAACAACTACAACAACAACAAAAGGCTAACCACTGGGAAGGACTATGGCATGGAGAAAAAGATCAAAGTAGAAGAAACAATAACGGTGGAATATTGTAACTTTTGCAACAAGCCTGGGCACCAAGCGGACAAGTGCTGGAAGAAGTCCGAGGCTTGCCTGCGATGTGGGAGTCATGAACATCGTATACCTAACTGTCCCATGCTAAAAGACCAAGCTAGAAGGAACCAGGGAGTGGTAAAGCATCAAGGACGTGTGAATGCAATGACACAAGCGGAGCTTCCGGAAGGAGGTATGATTGTTAAACCCCTAGACTGATCTTATGATGTTTTTCTTATTAGTACATTTCTAAGCGGGGGAGATCATTAAAGAGGAATTTGAAAGGGATAATCTAGTAATTATACCATAGTTCATCTGGTGGAGTAAAATGGAGTTATAACAACCATGGAAGAAAAATAGGAGTGGAAGGAACCAAATGAATAGTACAAGTGGCCATAGGTGTAGATGTTGGACTAACCTCCACGATGTGGAAAAAGGTTAGAAGAATTAAATCCGAAACGACCTCAAGGGTCATAACTATCAAAGCCAATTAATGATCTACGAATTTAGGGACCAAATTCTCTTAAGTTGGGGAGGGTGTAGCACCGCGATAAATTTAATAAGTAAAAAATTGAATAAATATAAATAAATAATTTCCATAATATCAGATTATTTAAAACATGCGTACCTCTATCGTATGTGCTAAAACATATCGTAAAATTCTGTAAAAATTATAAATCAACCCCAAACATTATTACTAAAAGTTTCACAAAGAAATTTGTGCCAAGAAAAATCGGATTATCCAAGTATAAAGTGTTTCGCGACTTATTATCATAATTGGATGAGTCAGAAAATTAAATAAAAATTATATACGGACTTCAAATAATATCCTCTAATGACCCATCAAGAAATTTGGGTCAATAAAAATCATTTGGGCTAGGTTTAAGAGTTATTGTGATCGATTAACCAAATTAGGAAACAAGTCGGAAAACCGTTAGCATGAAAATACGACGCAACTAAAAATTAAATAAAAGTGTTAGAGAGACTCCCAACATTATATATTAAAGAACCAATATATTAATTGGGCCAATGGATCACATATGACCCAAAACTTAAATAAAGCAAGAAAATGCATGGAAATTCGTAGCTTAAATAAGCCGAAATTAAAAAAAGGCAATTAAAGTTGAATTGGGAAGAGATCTTGCACTCTTGGCAACCCAAATTCGTGCTTAACTATGGTGGAAGGTTTCCTAAAGCCTCACACACTTAAGTGGGGGAAGAAATCCTAAAAAATGGGATACTATTAAGTCAAAACCACAACTTGGCTTTCCTTGTCACAATAGGACTACTAAACACCATGGTTGCTTAAATACTCTCCATTAAACCCTAGGGATGAGTTTTACAACTTGTTGGGGTCGTGTGGAGGAGTGTTGGGCGGCTGGGGAGCTGTGGATCGACCACAAGAAGCTAATTTTCTTCCTCTTTTTGTCTGGTTCAGCCTGTGCAAACCGTCCTCTTGGAGTCGACCAAAGGTAGGTCAAACATAAATCCCATCGTGCGAGGCCTATACCCCTGGAAAGAGGGTCACGTCTATGTTCTAACCCATCTGGAATGCCCAATTTCCATGTAGTATACACGAAGTATTAAGCGTTCTTCAAACAGTGGTCTGAACAATGGATTTCTGAAGAATGAGACTTCATGAACCCAAAAGGTAGGTTTTCTCTAGCCACATCTTAACAAATCTTATACCAATGTGTAGATCATGAAGTCTAGTTTCATGCCTAATTGGTTTCATCGAATTCCAATGAGTAGATTTTGAATTATAGGCATTTTTCCAAAGTCGCGCATGTTAGGGTCCTTTCCTGTTCAAGTCGATTTATCACACATCTCAAGACCGTTTAAAATTATTTAAAAATCAGTTTTCTCTCATTTGTCATGTTCCCAACAACTTTCATGTTGAGACTTTTGTCTGAAGAGCCCTAGTTTAGGAGATATAAGCGTTGCATGATTGAACCCCCTGTGTGCAGTTTTTTTTCTGCGTTTTCGGTCTGGCCCTGAACCGCGTCCAGGCAGGTGGACGCGATTCAAGGACCTGGTATCGCATCTCCCAGGAGCGACGCGATACCATGAAAGGCATTCGTGCACCTAGACGTGATTTTGGGGTTGACCAGTCCACGTCTCGTGTGGGTCTACGCGCCACTTGGGAGTCTGCGCCACTCTGAAACGCGGCGTCTGACCCCAACGTGTTTTAGAGGACTTTCCCGCCCAATTTTTTTTTAATAATTTTCCATAGACGCGGCCTTATCCCCCGTCATGATTCAATCATGAATGCGGCCATGCATGTGGACGTGATTCTGATTGTTCACTGTTTTCACTGTGCATTGCGTTTTAAAGTGCGTCCACTGTGTTGGATGCGTATTTTTAGGCTTACCCGAGGTCTGTTTAACATGATATCCCGAGTGTCATTTGCATATCCTGGGTCTGATCATCACAGGACATCTTTTTAATGGCTTAAAAGTGTTTAACCCATTTAAAAAGCTTTAATTACACGAACATTATTCTAATTACTTTTTAATGACGTGACCATTCATGTAACTTTTGATTTACTCTTTGTTCTGTTCTAGCTTATTTAAATGATAATTACTATCTTAAAATCTTGCAAACTCATGTGTAGTTAAATGCATTGTTCAATACATGCCATCATGTTAAGTGCTTTTCGTGAGTTTGAGACCGATGGATTATGAATTGACACGCGTACATCATTGCACACTTGCCCATCTAGGCAGTCCTTTTCTTGGAAATTTTGAAGCTCTCTACCGGTCATTCCGAATCAGTAAACTAGCGACCTTTTCTCCAAGGCCTCCGTAAATCTCCTCTGACCATGGATTCCCACATGGCCGATGAGTTGGTTGTACCATTGAAGTTCCCTAGAGATAGCATGCACTTCCTCTCCCATCTTGTTCTCGTGAGTGTGATTTACAATTTAGACTATAGCCATTAATGTAAAGATTGAATTAAAGTATAAATCGTACCGTTATGCTGTCAAATTTATCTCTCGACCATTGTTCTCATGAAATCATGTTCAATTTACTTATTACTTGTTCTCATCATCATCGTGAACATGACATTACACTTGCTTACTTATTGAAACTCTCATTGGCCATTATTAATGACTGTGGGTATCTACATTTAAAATTTAAGTGAGATGCTGACAAGGCACGGCGAGTGTCCAAGGGCTCTAGTCTAGCCCCAATGACGGAGAGTCATAAATATACTATTAACCATGGGGTATAATGATTACTGGCGTTGCATCTGTGCTGGGAGTCATGCGTGCGTGTTTAATGATAGATACAATAACCACATACACGTGTCCTAGTGTACATTCTTGATGGATCTTTTCTTGGTGTACATTAGTGTCTACGTGCCTAATTAGTGTTACATGATAGTGCTCGTGCGTTCTTGCTTGCTTGCATGATTTGGCCATCCTGCATTTAATGCAATTAGTGATATCTTGCGTTCTTGACATCAAGTGAAATCTTGCATGCTTGTACAAAGTTATCTATTGCTAGTTCTATCTTGTCATCTTGTTCAAAAATCTTGTTCTATCGTGATCACTCTATCTAGCTTGTTCATGTAACATGTTTTATTTAGTTTTATTCGTACATACATATCATGGCATTCATCATGCTTACCTAGTTCTAAATTGTTAATCACTTATATCATTGTCCGCACATTGAGATATAAATCTTACTGGGCTAGTTTGCTCATTCCCCTACTTTTAACCATTCTAGGTGACTATGAAATTCAAGAGGAAGAGCAAGTTGAGGATGGGAATGCGTCCGAGTGATGAGCGTTCCAACTATGAGTCTACTTATAGTAGTTTGCTTTGAGTGTTACATTCATGTAGTAGGAAGTGAGGAATAAAATGAACTTTTCTTTTTATTGAGTCTTAGTCCTGTAATAGTTTCCATTTGGAATACAATGAGTTGAGATTTGAATACAAGATTAGTTGAGTTCAATATTTGGGCCCTATGATGATGTATGTTGTTATACATTTAGTGCGTGCTAGCTAGAGGCTTATTTTCTGACTGTTCACGTCTCGAGATATCGACTCGAATTATTCCGTATTATTAATATCCACTATGAAATTCTCGAGATGTGAGACAACGGTACACTGTTCTATGTTCTTCATGAATACACTTGATTAAACCCTGCCAAAACCTTTGTTGTTTTCAAATTCCTATTTACTGAAGTACCCTTGCATGTCTAGAGTCATTTAAAATTGGCTTCATAAATTTTCATCCATTGTACAATTAGTTCTAATTTTTTGAACCACCCTGTGCCAATATAAGGAAGTTCTGGACCGCAATCCAAGAACATGTTCTTTCCCTGTCGGACTTAGGTGCTGGACCTGAGAACGCGACGACCCGATAGGCCGCGTGCTTAGGCTGGTCGCAACAGCACCTTTTGTCTCGTTCTGAACGCGACAGGGCCTTGTACGGGCTTGTCTTCATTTCTCTCGTTGTTTTGGAATACTGTTATCGACGCTCCACTATTCTAGAATTCCTCTAGAATGTCGGGCACTTGTTTCTATATACACACTCTCTCTTGACTTGGACGAACTCTCCGACGGATACTCCTTTTGCTAGACTAGTGAATCATTGTTCCAGGCCTCCGTAAGTCTCCTCTATCCATGGATTCGCACATGGTCGATGAGCTGGTTGTACCTTAACACCTATGATACCCTTTAGGGATCAACATGATCCAAACGAAAAGTAGAAGTTCGCTCTTATCTTGAATCATGCCGAACCTCTGGACCTGTGCGCAACATGGCCAACGGAAGGGTAGTGAATTCCACCTGACTGCCAACACCAAGTGTGCGTGTTGTGCAACTGTTACTATCGCTTGCTTACTTGACGTGTTACGTGCAATGTCCCTTAGCTCTCATCTATACTCTACTTACTCGTCTATTCATGTTCACTCTACTATCTCATCTATTCATCTAGTGCTCTTGTCTATTTCTTGGTACTCTCTATTGGCCATTGACTGATTGTCTAAAGATAAACAATATAACCAATGCCTGGCAATATATAAAGGGCCCGGTCTTGTCCTAGAATGTGCACCTGAAAGTGCTATTTGCCCATGGGAGTTAAATGACTAGAGTGTTTGGCATTACACTCGAGTGCTATCTATCTCGTGCTATATTCTCTCGTTGTCTACATGACAAACCAACTTGCTATACCATACTCGTTGTGCTATTGATATACTTGTGCTATTGTGCTATGGCCATCTTGCTATGGTGCTATACTGGACGCTTGTGCTATATTTGGAAACTTGTGCTATTTCAATCACGTGCCATCATGCTATCTCTCACATTACTTGACTCTCTCGGTCTATCATTAGTTACTCTGCCATTTAATACATTAATCACTTTAAGCCTGCTTGATCCTTAGATTTAAGTCCTACTGGGCGTTATCGCTCACCCTGCATTATTTGTTGTTGTGTTCTCAGGTGAGACCGAGGATGATACATACACTCAAGAGGATGGGAATGACCAGGAGTGAAGTCATGAGTACCCTAGCGTCCTAGTATTATGATAGAGTTTGAGTTTAGTTCTTTTGCTTTTGTTCAATGTAATTGGGCCCTATAGAACGACTCTAATATTAGTGGTTGTAACAAGACATTGGAAAGTATTAATGAGAAGAATTTATTTTAGTGTTTATTTCTTGTTCAATGGTGTGATGTCTAGTACTCGCTCTATACCCATTTATTTGCAACTGCCTCACGTTCTGATATTCCGCGTCGGGGCGTGATAGTTTTGTGGTATCAGAGCCTAGGTTATTCTTAAGTATAGGATGATCTAGGTTCACCTGCCTCGACTAGAGTCAATTATCCTACCTATGTGGGTTGTGTTGAAACACTTTATGGTTGTCCATATATTTTGGTGATAACAAAACTTATGATGATTTCATATATATCTTTGTTGATTAAATACTATTGAATATTTTGTTTCATCTCAGTCACATCAATCTCATAGCAAAATGCTGAGTCTCACATTGATGCAATATGGCACACTAAAATGATAAAATAGATGTTTAATCAATATACATCGATTTCAGTTCAAGTGTGAAAATTAATAAGCGCTACATCGATTTGTTTTTAATTGATTTTTTAAAGCGCTACAACGACTTCGCTAAGTGGCCATAACGATTTGTTAAGAAATCAATCTCAGAACGATTCGCTAAGTGGCCTTAACGATTTGTTAAGAAATCGATCTCAGAATGATTCGCTAAGTGGCCTTAACGATTTGTTACGAAATCGATCTCACAACGATTCGCTAAGTGGCCTTAACAATTTGTTAAGAAATCAATCTTAGAACGATTCGCTAAGTGGCCATAACGATTTGTTAAGAAATCCATCTCAGAACGATTCCTTTTATAGCCACAACGATTTGCCCTCATATCGATTTCGTCCTCATAATGATTTGATAAGTTTCACATCGGTTTGGGTCTTGTAACGATTTCATAAGTGATCACATCGATTTCTTCAGGTGATCACAACGATTTGCTTGCATAACGATTTCATAAGTGATCACATCGATTTGTTCATAATCTTGCAACAATTTTCTTATAAATAAACAACAATTTTATAAGTCATATTCACATCGATTTCTCTTGTATGTTCAAGTATTTTTGGCGCCTAAAAGAAAAGACAAATATCTTCTGACAAAAAGCTGCATGCGTAACTTCTCAGTCCTGTCAGAAAAAGGTATGACTTATCAGTTTTAGCATGTTAAGAAAAAACACAGTAGCATGCACAGCTTTCATGTAAACACTCTTTTATGCTAACACTTTCTTCCATGCTCACAGACCTCGAAGACCATAAGAGTGATCAAGACAAGAGATGAGCAACGGGTAGAACTCCAACGGATCTCTTCAACGGATCCTTTTCAAAAGCCTCTCATATAAAAGATGAAGCATGGCTGAAGAAAGATAAGAGCCTTCCTGAAAATCCTTCAAGGAGTGTACAACTGTGAGAAGAACCTTCACGCCATAAACACTCAGAGAAAGAGAGAAGAGCTCGAGCCAAAAATCTATAGAAGCTTTCAAAGCAGAAGTCTTCATCGCCTTCAAGCCTTCTTCTCTTCCATTCTCCCTGTGCTCATTGTAATCTTGGGGGAGAGTCTGTGACTGTGAGCTAAGTCCTGAGTGTTCATCTTGTAATAGCTCTCAGTTTGTTCTTTCTTTTCTAAGAAAGACCCTTGTCCAGCTGTAGGACTATATACAGTGTGTAACCTAGCTAGCGGTTAGTGTCTAGCAGAACCTTGTTTGGGTTTGTACCAACAGGACCTAGCTGGGGGTTTAAGTCTAGCAGAACCGCACTGGGGTTTGTTCCAGGAGGTTTACTTCTGAACCTGTAAAAGAAGTAGGTTTGCTTCTGAGCCTAGAAAAGAAGTGGGCTGCCTTCTTGCCCGGGAAAGAGAAGAAGACCTAGTGGGGTATCCAGGGTGTTGTAGTGTCCTTGAAGGGGACTGTACCTTCGGTTAGTGAAATCCCAAGAGTTTGCTTGGGGACTGGACGTAGGACTTCCATGTGGGAAGGGCTGAACCAGGATAAATCTCTTGTGTCCTTTTGTGTGATTGTTCTTTTGCTTCCGCACTGCCACTCTTCATCACACTAACACTAACCAAACTTTTAAGTGTTCACGTTTTGATTTCAGATTTCAGAAAAACCTATTCACCCCCCCTCTAGGTTACCTTGCTGCCGTACATAAAGAGCCAACAAGTGGTACCAGAGCGAGTCTCTGATCATTCAAAGAAGATCCAATGATCTTAGAGTAAAGATCCATGGCAGCTCAAGGATATGCTGAAGGTCAATCAGTCACCAGACCTCCATTCTTTGATGGAGAGGACTACCAATATTGGATTATGAGAATGGAATGCTTCATTCGAGGCACAGACTTTGATCTGTGGCAGGTAATCGAGGTAGGTGATTTTGTTATTGTTCCTGCTGAAGGCACTACTGCTATTACAGCAGCAGATAAGCACAAATTATTCCTAAATTTTAAAGCTAAGAACTTTTTATGTTGTGCTTTATCTAAAAGGAATTTAGTAGAGTATCTGCTTGTAAATCTGCCAAAGAAATATGGGATAAGCTGCAGATGACTTATGAAGGAATAGATAAAGTGAAACAAACTAGGATAGATATTCTTGTTTCACAATACGAACAATTTAAAATGCTTCAAAATGAAAATATCACTACTATGTATAATAGATTTTCAAGCATAGTAGTAGGTTTACATTCTATTGGAAAAATTCTTTCTAATGAAGAAACCGTTAGAAAAATACTTAGGTCCTTAACTATTTTATGGACACCTAAAGTAACTGCTTTTGAAGAGGCCCATGATTTAACCAAATTGTCGATTGATAATTTAATAGGTTCTCTCATGGCACATGAAATTAATATGGAGCGACTATCTGAAAGCCCATTAAAGAAAAAATGTACTAATGCTCTTAAAGTTGCAGCTGCTCCTTCCACTTCTTCTTCTTCTAGTTCAAAAGATGCACATTCTGAAGACAGTGATGTAGATGATGTACTGTCCAAGCTTCAGAAAATTCTCAAGAAGAAGAAAAATGGATCAAGAAGGATTCAAAAGAAAGAGAGAAAAGAAAAAGAACCAGTCTACTATGAATGCAGAAAACTTGGACATCTAAGACCAGATTGTCCTAGACTAAAGAAGACTGGTCAACCAGAAAAGTTCAAAATAAAGTACAAGAAATTTAAAAGAAAAGCCATGGCGGCTGCTTAGGAAAATGAAGAGACCACATGCTCAGAATCATCAAGCTCAGAATCAGAGAAAGAGCAGGTAAATCTAGCCCTCATGGTAGGACTAGATGAGGTACATCCTAACTCATCTTTTGATTCTTGCACAGATTCAGGATCAGAATCTGAAGATCTAGATCATGTTTTTAATGAACTTTATGATAAACACAAGGTTGTTGTAAAAGAACTAAAAAATCTCAAGAACAACCTTACCTGTTTGGAAAATACTAATTCTGATCTCACATCAGAAATGGAGCAATTAGAAAGAGAATTAAAAGATAGTAAAGAAAATAATCATCTTTTGAATGAAGATTTGAAAAGAAAAAATAATGAAAAGTTAGAGTTAGAAGAAAAATAAAAAACTCTAACTGAAGAAAATCTCTACCTAAAAGAATCAGTTAGAAAATTAACAAAAGGAAAAACTTCTTTAGCTCTATGCTTAAAAGGATCAAAATCTGGAAATAACAAACAAGGGTTTGAATACATACCTTCAGAAAAAGGAAAACAAGCCATGATTCCAGAAAAATATCCCCTACCAAAATTTGTAAAAGAAACCAAGATACCACAGAAAAAGGCCCCTGTAAAAGAAAAAGTCTACAGAAATCACGTTCTAAAAACTCAGCACAAAGAAAATAAGAACAACAAAACAATCTATATTCATTGTTGTTCTCATTGCAATAAACGAGGACACACTGTAAACACCTGCACAATAAGGCACTTAGTTTGGATCCCTAAAGGATATTTTCATGCTTCTAACCATCAAGGACCCAAAAGGATTTGGGTACCTACCTTTGAGTAATTTTCTTGCAGGTTAGCCTTGGAGCATCAAAAACCAAGGATGCTCAAGGCAGGAGTGACTACAGACTCTTCATTCAAATCTCATTTGAAGAAAGAGTAATCACAAAAGTTGAATTGGTCTTTATTACTAACAATTATTCGCAAGTTTCATTCAGGTGGAGTCTCTCATTCAGGGGGAGCACAGACTAAGGGGGAGTTATTCATTTTTGTCAATCATTGTTGAACCCCTCAATGGTAAGAATTCTCTCAAAGAGGGAGAGAAATGCATGGTAAGATCCTTCCTTTTTGGTTTGTGACAAAAAGGGGGAGAGTTTGTATGAATTTTCTGAAACCTCTATGCTTTATATATTTTTATCAGAAAATTCACATAAATTTTGTCATCACCAAAAAGGGGGAGATTGTTGAACCACTTTATAGTTGTCCTTATATTTTGGTGATAACAAAACTTATGATGTTTTCATATATATCTTTGTTGATTAAATACTATTGAATATTTTGATTCATCTGAGTCGCATCAATCTCATAGCAAAATGTTGAGTCTCACATTGATGCAATATGGCGCACTAAAATGATAAAATCGATGTTTAATCAATATACATCGATTTCAGTTCAAGTGCCAAAATTAATAAGCGCTACATCGATTTGTTTTTAATTGATTTTTTAAAGCGCTACAACGACTTCACTAAGTGGCCATAACGATTTGTTAAGAAATCGATCTCAAAACGATTCGTTAAGTGGCCTTAACGATTTGTTAAGAAATCGATCTCAGAACGATTCCCTAAGTGGCCTTAATGATTTGTTAAGAAATCGATCTCACAACGATTCGCTAAGTGGCCTTAACGATTTGTTAAGAAATCGATCTCAGAACGATTCGCTAAGTGGCCATAACTATTTGTTAAGAAATCGATCTCAGAACGATTCCTTTTATAGCCACAACGATTTGCCCTCATATCGATTTCGTTCTCATAACGATTTGATAAGTTTCACATCGATTTGGGTCTCGTAACGATTTCATAAGTGATCAAATCGATTTCTTCAGGTGATCACAACGATTTGCTTGCATAATGATTTCATAAGTGATCACATCGATTTGTTCATAATCTTGCAACGATTTTCTTATAAATAAACAACAATTTTATAAGTCATATTCACATCGATTTCTCTTGTATGTTCAAGTGTTTTTGGCGCCTAAATGAAAACTCAAATATCTTCTGACAAAAAGCTGCATGCGTAACTTCTCAGCCCTGTCAGAAAAAGATATGACTTATCAGTTTTAGCATGTTAAGAAAAAACACAGTAGCATGCACAGCTTTCATGTAAACACTCTTTTATGCTAACACTTTCTTCCATGCTCACAGACCTCGAAGACCACAAGAGTGATCAAGACAAGAGATGAGCAACGGGTAGAACTCCAACGGATCTCTTCAACGGATCCTTTTCAAAAGCCTCTCATATAAAAGATGAAGCATGGCTGAAGAAAGATAAGAGCCTTCCTGAAAATCCTTCAAGGAGTGTACAACTGTGAGAAGAACCTTCACGCCATAAACACTCAGAGAAAGAGAGAAGAGCTCGAGCCAAAAATCTATAGAAGCTTTCAAAGCAGAAGTCTTCATCGCCTTCAAGCCTTCTTCTCTTCCATTCTCCCTGTGCTCATTGTAATCTTGGGGGAGAGTCTGTGACTGTGAGCTAAGTCCTGAGTGTTCATCTTGTAATAGCTCTCAGTTTGTTCTTTCTTTTCTAAGAAAGACCCTTGTCCAGCTGTAGGACTGTATACAGTGTGTAACCTAGCTAGAGGTTAGTGTCTAGCAGAACCTTGTTGGGGTTTGTACCAACAGGACCTAGCTGGGGGTTTAAGTCTAGCAGAACCGCATTGGGGTTTGTTCCAGGAGGTTTACTTCTGAACCTGTAAAAGAAGTAGGTTTGCTTCTGAGCCTAGAAAAGAAGTGGGCTGCCTTCTTGCCTGGGAAAGAGAAGAAGACCTAGTGGGGTATCCAGGGTGTTGTAGTGTCCTTGAAGGGGACTATGCCTTCGGTTAGTGAAATCCCAAGAGTTTGCTTGGGGATTGGACGTCGTACTTCCATGTGGGAAGGGCCGAACCAGGATAAATCTCCTGTGTCCTTTTGTGTGATTGTTCTTTTGCTTCCGCACTGCCACTCTTCATCACACTAACACTAACCAAACTTTTAAGTGTTCACGTTTTGATTTCAGATTTCAGAGAAACCTTTTCACCCCCCCTCTAGGTTACCTTGCTGCCGTACATAAAGGGCCAACAGGTTATGGTTAGAGCCATGGTTAACTAGCTAAAATGAGCTCACACATGCACGAATTAAATTTCACATCAATATCATGACAATAAGTTACTTTTATAGGAACTAAGCAATCAAGAAGACTTTTGAACGTGCTCAAATGAGGGGCATGCAACAGACCATTCAAGAACTGACTCGTGCAATTGTGCAAGCTACCCAAGGTGGTGGAAACCGCAGTGGTGCAGGCGAGCTGCATCGATGTTTTAGGAGTCTGAACCAACCTAGGTTCAGTGGATCCACGGATCCGGATGAAGCCGAGCACTGGCTAAAAGAAACGGAAAGAATCTTCCGTGTCATGCAATGTGCAGCAGGGGATAAGCTCCTGCTAGCCACATTCCAACTGGAAAAGGACGGCCGCACTTGGTGGGAGTCTGTTGAAGCGACCAGAGCTAATGGTCATTTCACCTTGACCGAATTCAAAGAAGCTTTTAACTCTAAGTATTTCTCAGAGCGTGTCCAAGAAAGGAAGGCTACGGAATTCACTGCTCTTAAATAGCAGAGCTCGATTGTGGCCAAGTATGAAGCCCAGTTTTCAAGATTGGCACGATATGCTGAACACCTGGTGAATACGAAAAGGATGAAGGCTAAGGACTTTCTCAACGGCCTTAAGCCTCAATACATTACTCAACTAGCCTCCCTCGACATCCAGACCTACGTTGAGATGGTGAAGAAAGCTCAACTATTAGAAGATGCTACGGACTTCACTGACCGTATCAAAGGGAAGTTCGTAAAGAAGGAAATGACTTCAAGATCATCATCTGCCATGCCGACCAATGACAAGAAATGTCCCTTCAACATCACAGAGGGATCCAGCCCAGAAAGAAAACCCAAGGTCTTCGTACCCAACACTCCAGCCAAAAGCAACTGCAAGCATTGTGACAAGCCAGGTCACACTGCTGACGAATGCTGGAGGAAAGTCGGCGCTTGTCTGCACTGCGGAAGTCGCGAGCACCGCATCCCCGAATGCCCGCTACTGAAAGAACATGAGAGGCACCCTAATGCGCCTAAGAAATAGGGAAGATTGCAAGCCCTACATGAGGAGGAACCCGCTATGGAAGGTGGCGTGGTAGAAGGTACTCTACAAGTTTTCTCCTTATCAGTATTTGTTTTATTTGATACTGGAGCAACTCATTCATTTATATCTCAACACTTTGCTGATACCCTAACTGCAAAACCTATATCCATGGGTTATGAGTTCGCTGTCTCAACGCCATTGGGGGAGAAGGAGAAATTGAACAAATACTTCCCATCTGCTGATGTAATGATCGGAGACCATAACCTAAAAGCCAACCTGGTGTGTATACCCATGGAAGGCTATGATGTAATCTTGGGAGCCGACTGGTTGTCCACATATGGGGCAAGTGTTGACTGTAAGAATGGGAAGGTTACTTTTAGTGATTTCCCAAAGTTGTCATTCACTCGGTTTAGACATAAGGGACGGATGTCTCTAATCTTCGCCATAAAAGCCCACAACATGATAAGGAAAGGTTGTTTTGCTTTCCTTGTGGCCGTAGTAGTTGAAAAGAAGGGTTCTAAGATAGAAGACATCCACATAGTCCAGGATTTCCCAGATGTGTTTCCTAAAGATCTGCCAGGGATTCCTCCGGAACAAGATGTCAACTTCTCCATTGAGTTGATCCCTGGAGCTGCCCCGGTATCACGTCAGCCGTACCGAATGTCACCCGCCGAGTTGAAAGAATTAAAGGCGCAACTGATGGAACTATTAGAGAAGGTGTTCATCAGACCAAGTACTTCCCCATGGGGAGCACCTGTGTTGTTTGTCAAGAAGAAAGATGGATCGATGAGGTTGTGCATCGACTATCGTCAACTCAATCAGCTCACCATCAAGAACAAATACTCATTGCCTAAGGTCAATGAATTATTCGACCAAATATCGGGAGCTCAATATTTCTCCACGATCAATCTTCGATCTGGATATCATCAAATGAGGATCAAGGATGACGATATCTTCAAAACGGCTTTCAGGAGCAGGTATGGACACTACTAGTTCGTCGTTATGCCTTTTGGTCTAACCAATGCTCCTGCAGCCTTTATGCAACTCATGAACAACATATATCGGCCATACCTTGACAAGTTTGTGGTCGTCTTCATCGACGATATCCTTATATATTCAAAAAGACCAAGGAGGAACATGAAGAACATCTGAAGATAGCACTGCAAGTCTTGCGAGACAACAAACTGTACGCAAAGCTGAGCAAGTGTGAATTCTGGCTCGAAGAAGTATCCTTCTTGGGCCACATCATCTCAAAGGATGGCATCTCAGTTGATCCCTCCAAAGTCGAAGCTGTACTCAATTAGGAGAGACCAACCAATGTCATAGAAATTAGAAGCTTCCTAGGACTGGCTGGCTACTACAAGCGGTTCATCAAGGACTTCTCCAAGATCATCGTTCCTCTCACACGACTGACACGAAAGGAAAATCCATACTCTTGGAGTAATGAGTGTGAGAAAAGTTTCCAAACCCTCAAAAATTGTCTTACCTCAGCACCTGTTCTCGCTCTGCCAATAGAGGGAGAAGGTTTCTCTGTCTACACTGATGCCTCAGGGATTGGGCTAAGTTGTGTATTGATGCAAAAGGAGAAGGTCATTGCTTATTCTTCAAGACAACTGATGACGCATGAAGTCAACTACCCCGTGCATGATCTAGAGTTGGCTATCGTGGTCTTCACCTTGAAGATCTGGAGACATTACTTGTATGGTGAGAAATTCACTGTCTACTCAAACCATAAAAGCCTGAAGTACTTATTCTCCCAGAAGGAACTCAACATGAGACAAAGAATATGGCTAGAATATCTGAAGGATTTTGACTTCAACATCTAATACCATCCAGGCAAGGGTAATGTCGTGGCTGATGCTCTTCGTAGAAAGCCGATGGCATCTGTTTCAAGTCTAGTCGTTAGCGAGATGCAACTACTAGAACAATTCGCAAGGTTAGACTTAACTATTGAACATAGGGATGATCGAGTCTTGGTTGCGAATATCAAGATTCAATCCGACTTGATGGAAGAGATTAAAGTTCAACAAGATAATGACCCATTCTTAGTTCGAATCAAGGAAACCTTAGCCGAAAGACTAGACTTTGCTATGACTAAGGATGGAAGACTGGTGTTCTAAGGAAGGACATGTGTGCCAGACAACGAAGAACTGAAGGGGAAGCTAATGGATGAAGCTCACAAGACAAAGTACACTATCCACCCTGGAGGTACCAAAATGTATCAAGACATCAAAAGAACATTTTAGTGGCCGAACATGAAGAGTGAGGTAGCCGAACATGCCGCTCATTGCCTTACTTGTCAACAAGTAAAGGCGGAACACATGTGCCCGGCTCGCGTGCTAAGACCATTAGATATTCTAGAATGGAAATGGGAAAGCATTGGCATGGACTTCATCATGGGTTTACCCAAGACTCGTGGTGGACTCGACGGCATATGGGTCATTGTCGACCGACTAACCAAATATGCCAACTTTCTGCCTATAAAGAGTAAGTGGTTGATAGAGGGACTAGCTGCCCTATATGTCAAGGAGATAGTGAGACTGCACGGAGTTCCATCATCTATTGTCTTAGATCGAGATCCGAGGTTTACGTCTCACTTTTGGAAGGGACTGCAAGGTGCGCTTGGTACTAAGCTCAATTTTAGTACCGCCTTTCATCCACAAACTGATGGGCAAACTGAAAGAACCAACAAAATAGTGGAAGACATGTTGAGAGCTTGCACTATAGACTTCCAAAGATATTGGAACGAGCACCTATCCCTTATTGAGTTTGCCTATAACAATAGTTACCAGGCGAGAGTTAAGATGGCACCGTTCGAAGCACTCTACGGAAGAAATTGTAGATCTTCTGCATGCTGGAATGAGGTGGGAGAACATCAATGGCTAGGCCCAGACATTGTGCAAAATACAATCCGGGACATTCAGGTGATTAGAGACCGGCATAAGACTGCTCAGTCCAGACAAAAGAGCTATGCCGACAAAAGAAGGTGAGACTTAGAATTCCAAGTCGGTGATCATGTATTCTTAAAGGTGTCACCTACTCGTGGCATCCAAAGATTTTGCATGAAAGGAAAGCTCAGTTCCAGATTCATCAGTCCTTTTGAAGTACTCGAAAGGGTTGGTGAGGTTGCATGCCGACTTACGTTGCCACCGGATTTGGCATGTGTACACAATGTGTTCCATGTCTCCATGCTCAAGAAACATATATATGATCCTACACACATCATTCGCCACGAGAAGTTGGTGTTGAACAAGGATGTGACATATGAAGAGAAGCTAGTCAAGATACTAGAACAGAAGGTACAACAACTCAGGAACCATCCCATCCATGTGGTTAAAGTCCTATGGAATAATCGAGGAGTGGAAGAAGCCACATGGGAATCGGAAGGAATCATCAGATGGAACTACCCCGATCTTTTCGGTAAGACATTCTCTCCTGGATGATCATATGAATTTGGGGACCAAATTCTTTTTAAGAGGGGGAGGATGTAGCAACCTGAATGTTTTTTTCGAAAAATAAAAATTTAATAATATAAAAATAAAACTAATTAAATTAATTAGAAAATCAAAGAAAGGAGAATTAAATAAAACTCATTAAACGAAAAGAAGTAATGGGCTTTGTTAAATGGACCCTCTAAAATTTAGTGGGCCAAAATAGGGATTTTTAAAAAAGGGGAATAATAGGAAAATATCCTAAATTCGTAACTTAATTATTACTTAAATAGAAAAGAGATATTTAATGCATTAAATAGGAAGTTTGAGTTGGATTTGGATTCCTAAACCAACCCTAGTTGCTTGGCCACTAATTTAGCTCCCTTCCTAACCCAATTAGAAGTTCTCAAGCTTGGAAAGGGTGAGAGAAATAGGAAATACCAAAATTTAATAGGATTTAGAGTCCTATTAGGAATTAGAAACATAAGAGATATAAATACTCTCCTAAACCCCCATGGCCGGCCCTAGCTCGTTTCCAAGAGTTGCTGGACCAGGAGGAGAGGCCAAGGAGGAGGAGAATTCGTGGGGAGAAGGCTGCTCAAAGCTCTCAACCCCCGTTCTTCAAGTTCTAGCCCTACAGAAGGAAAACGACTAAAGGTAGGCATTCTCACAAGCATAAATCAAAAAAATTCATCTGTAAGTAGTTCCAACCATCAGGGACAAAAGACCTCTAGTTTCATAATTTTCCTTCAAGCATATCTCTTGTTCTTGATTTTTGAAGTTCTGTAGAGCCCATGACCCCGAACCCTCTTGAGAAATTTATATCTTCATGCTTACTTGTCCCCATGCCATGAGATTTTCACTGGAAGAAATGATGCATGTTAGGCATCTTTTGCCCCTAAAAGCAATAATTTTCATCCACCATGTTGCTCGAATTAAATATTTCATCTCAATGGTACACTGTTCTATGTTCTTCATGAATACACTTGATTAAACTGCTGAAACCTTTGCTGTTTTCAAATTCCTATTTATTGGAAGTACCCTTGCATGTCTAGAGTCGTTTAAAATTGGCTTCATGAATTTTCATCGATTGTACAATTAGTTCTTATTTTCTGAACCACCCTATGTCAATATAAGGAAGTTCTGAACCGCAATCCAAGAACATGTCCTTTCACTATCAGACTCAGGCGCAGAACCTGAGAACGTGACAGCCCGATAGGCCGCGTTCTTAGGCTGGTCGCAACCGCACCTTCCGTCACATTCTGAACGTGACAGGGGCTATCGTCGCGTTTTGCCTGCCTGATCTGACAAGCCTGTCGCATTCTGTACAAGGCCTTGCCGCGTTCTCACCTGACCCCATCGCGACCCTTACTGGGGTGCATCGCGATCTCAAACTTTTACATGGAAACCCCCGATTTATGATGCTATAACTTTCGACAGTGCTTGTACACTTTGTTAACAGTCTTACACGCAATAAATACACTTGTTATAAATTGAACATTAATGTGTGATTTTTAAAAGACATGCACATGACCACTTTCTATCTACAATTTCATGACACATGCACACACTTGAACCATCCAATATGGCTTAACATGGCATGAAAATTTCTCATAATATATCTGGTAAATTATCTCAATTTTTATTTAAATTGCCATATTTTAAATGAACTTATCTTTGTTTCTCACGTTGTTTTGGAATACCGTTATCGATGCTCCACTATTCTAGAATTCCTCTAGAACGTCGGGTACTTGTTTCTATATACACACTCTCTCTTGACTTGGACGAACTCTCCGACGGATACTCCTTCTGCTGGACTAGTGAATCCTTGTTCAAGGTGTAAGGCCCTCAAAGTCTGTTGCATTATTGTATTGCATGTAAATAATTTATGTTGTGTATGTACGTATGCAAATATCTACGTAAGTACTAGTTGGTATACTTATGTATGCATGTGTATAATTAGTGTAAATAATGTATGAATGGTATGATGGTAGTGTGTACTTGATAGCGTATACATATGGCACATATATAGGTATAAGATGTACATGGTTTCTGCATGATTTAGAGTTCTGGCCGAAGGCCAGATTGGCGTCAATATCAATGGACGCTTGAGTTGAGTAGGCGTCAACCCCATGGACGCCAACACTAATTCCAGCGTCCAGCGATGTGGACGCCAACTTCTCTGACCTGCATGCGTTGTAGAGCCCAGAATTCTGGAAGCAAGCCACCCCAACCATTGGGGAGCTGTCCCCAACGGTCTGAAAGGCCATCTTGTCACCCCTGCATGATAAGAGAACCCCCTCTCCTATATACAAACTCATTTCTGCAACCCTAAGCCTTCTCTTGTCCCTTTGCAAGAGAGGAAGAAGAGGAAAAGAAGAGAAAACCCTATTTTCGGACTGTGAGTAACCCCCACTTTTGCAACTCCAAATCTGAAGTTCTGAAGCTTGATCCGGCCACCTGCTGCATCAAGGAGCTTGCTGGATCATCGAGGAAGGCATCCCCGACCTCAGACTGCACTGAAGCTTGCTCAGGAACCTGGAGTAAAGCTTTTCTAGGAGCTTCTTGGGACAGCCCAAGGAGATCTTCACCGAGCCCTAGATCCGTCTGGTGTATTTTCTAGAGGCAAGTACCCTACCCATAACGTCCTTGTATGTGTCTAGGTTGGTTTTATAAATTTTATGTATTTTTCCTCGTGTCCTTGATCCCCCTTTTCACCTTTTCATTTGAGTTCGGTCTATGTTTCTGCACAGACAGGAACTTGGCGTCAATGCCTTGATGCCAAGATCCTGGTGTGCGTCCAGCGATCTTGCCGTCCACTCCTGGAACGGCCAGAGACCGCCAACATGTTCATCTGAGCAGAACAGCAAGCTGTTTTGCCCCTCTATATGATTAATTTCGATATGTTTCACGATGAGGATATAATGTAATCTCTTATATGCTATGTACGCTAGCTAATGTGATGGATGGGAATGTGAATGTACATTTATTTTGTGGATGGTAGAGCTTATTTACATATTTTAAAGCATGTGGAAGAATGTTCATGTGTATGATCTCACCATTATCCTGATAATCCATGGTAAAATCATGTTGCCCTAATTTTGTTAGACCATGTATCTACAACCTTGTCTGTGCTCTGAGTTTCTAGAATTTTCCATGCTTATATGATTTATCGAATTTTTCATTTTGGGAAAATAGAAATCATGCGTAGGTCACGATAAATCTTCCGTAAATTGTATATTGCTCAATAAATTCGGGAATAAATCATGTGGCTCTATGCATGCTAGGGTTCAGACAGTAAGTTGTTAAAATTGTGATTGTTATTCAACTCCATGCCAACTTGAATTGTGAATAGCATGTGAATTTGATGTCAGATTTTCTGTAATTACGTTTTAGGTTAGAAAAATCTGAAAATTTGAATGTTAGATCCTAAACCGGAAATTAGCCTGTGGTTAAAATTTCAGGTCATTTGGACCAGTATATGATGCAATATGAATTTTCCATGTAAAAATGTGAAACTAATGCATGCCTTTGTAAAATGATTTGATCTTGTATATAGCAACCTGATTAGTGAAATTTCCTGAGTGCTAAATTTCTGTAATTGTAGTGCCATGTTAGGAAAAATAGAGAAGTGTGCATGTGAGTGAGAAAGTGAATGAAATGAGAGTGACATGTGTAAACCTATGTTTTAAAATCGGTAAAAATGTGTAATGTAACTTGTGCCAAATGTGACACTGCTTCCGCAGAGGGCAGTGGCACCGTATCAGGGAAAAGTCCTCCTGAGAAGGTTCAATGTGTAGTGACCCTAAGGGCATTAGGGGGAAATCCTAGAGGTGGACAAGTACCACTGGTTAGGGTGGAGACTTGTTCTCCCGGTCTGCGCAGTCCAAGAGTTGCCATTTTATTGCCTAGATGGCGTCTATGTGATGTGATGTGTTGTGTCCTTCTTTGGTGGTTTGGACTATGTGTCACGGCACTAAATGTGAATGTGTAAATGTGCATGTGTTCATGTGAAAAATGTGAATGTGAACAATGTGTAAAAGTGCATGTGTAAAGTGTGAAATATGCAAACTTGGAATTGTGTGAAAATGTGAAACCAAAATGTGAGGATGTGAGTTTGTAATCCATGTTATGACAATCTGAAATCATGCTTAAACAGTAGCTTTACTATGTTATGATCATGTTTATGTATGCAAAATACCTAGAATCCATGCTAGGGATAATTGTTAAGCATATATAAACAATTCCCCATACTTGGTTGTTCACATGTTGTGATTTAATCGTTGTGGTAGCTCTCATGTGTTAGATTATGGTTGCTAAAGTATGTAAAACCAGCAAGCTTAAAGCATGTAAAATGGTTACGTATATGCATAGAAATGTGTAGATTCCATGTTAGATATGTTTCCTTTCATGCATGCTCAGGTATTCATGTTAATGGCTTCCATGTCTTAGTTGGTTAAAGGTGGATTTTTATGTGAGGAATGAATAGAAAGCATGTGATAAGTGATTCTATTTTAGGAAATCTGAAAGCATAGTCCATGTGTTTAAATTGTAGATTCACCATGATTGGTTGTAAAATTTAATGTCAAGCATGCTACGTGTTGTATCTTGTGAATGTGTATGTAGAACCTACTATGATATGTGCATGTACGGTATGTGTAGAAGTACTTGCGGAGTCTTTTACACTCACTACTTGCTTCGGCGTACAGGTGTAGTTGGTGACGAGACACTTGTGGAGGAGACGTTGGAGACCGACTCCGAGCGTGGAGATTAGAGTGTTGGAGTACTTGTGACTTTTTGTGATTTTCATAGTATGTAAATTGAACATTGTACTAGCATTATCATGGAAGAATGTATGAGAGTGGACATTTATGTATTAAATTTTCAGCAATTTAATTATGTGGACTTTTAGTTCTTTAAATGTTATAAAATCATGTATGTTTAAATGTGGATGATGAATGAAATGAAGACAATGGTTCTTTTACTTTCGCTACTCTGTTCTTATATTCATGTGTATCTCATCTGAATGTTATTCTTGGGTAAATGTCCCACTGTGATGACGCTCGCTATACCGACGTGGGTTGGTATAACCGTACCGGTATAATGAGGGTCGTCACAGAGATTGGTATCAGAGAAACCGGTTGAGATTGCACATGAATATACATTAGTCATCATCTTCATTACATGCTATGTCTACATAGGAATGTCCACATGTGTAGAAATCACTAATAACGAGTGGAAAGTAGATAAGAAAATGGTTAGAAAACTTAGTAACCTAGCTCTAATGGTGGCTGAAATTTATTACAGCCATGGCTTCGAGAGGTAGGTGTGGCGGAGCGTCGGCCCGTGAGGACGAGCCAAGACGTGACGAGCGGGCGGAGCAGCAGGCCCCGGCACCGCAAGGTCCTATACTTCCCCCACCGCCGCCTGTGGATTATGGAGTATTCATGCAAGGTCTGGTGCAAGCCATGCAGACACAGGCTCATACCCAGGCAGCACTCCAGGCACAGTTGGAGGCTTAGGTTAGACAAATAAAATGATTAATAGTCTACTTTATTTAATTATGTGATATTATGTTGATTGTGTATTGTTTGCTGTGCACTGTAGTAGGCTCATGTACCAGCTCAGGACCATGGTGGACCTTCTACCATGGAGAGATTCAAGAGGATGCTGCCACCCTCTTTTAAGGGGGAGAGCGATCCGTTGTTGGCTGAAAGCTGGATGAGGGAGATAGAAAAGATCTTCCGAGCCATCAGGTGTGCAGATGAGGATAAGGTTACATTAGCCACCTACATGCTACAAGTATGCTTTAGTTTATATGCTTGTCTGTTTTGTTAGGTTAGATTTGTTTAGATGGTGCTTATGAACGGTGTACTGCAGGAAAGAGCTGATGTATGGTGGGCTTTATTGCTGCATACCCGGTTTGAGGACGGAGCTATCGATGTTGCTTGGGATGAGTTCGTGAGGCTCTTTCGGGCCAAGTTCGTGCCCGAGCATGTGCAAGATCGGATGGAGCAAGAATTCCTATCTTTGGCTCAAGGCTCCATGACCGTGCTGGAATATGAGGCAAGATTTTTTGAACTCTCTAAATATGCACCTCATATCGTGGCAGACGAGCGCAGGAAGACAAGAAGTTCGTGATGGGACTCAAGCCATCACTGCGGACGAGACTCGTGGCGTTTGACCACCGCACGTTGGACGAGGCCCTTAGTGCTGCTTGTAGGCAGGAGGGAGAAATGGTGCAATACCTGGAAGAAAAGAAAGCTTCGCAAAAGAGACCTGCAGTGATATTCCTGCGGCAGGACAAGAAGAAAGCGGTGTACCCGACACAGCAGCGACCAGTGGCAGTCGGCAGTTCTCAGGTACCTTCTGTACGTTCCCCTGGTGTGAAGAAGGAGTGTCCCCACTGTGGGAAGACACATGGTGGTACCGAATGTTGGATGATTACGGGCAAGTGCTTGAAGTGTGGAAGCAACGACCACAAGATCAAAGATTGCCCAAGACTTCAGCAGGGAGCTCAGCGTGGAGCGCCAGCCCCAGCAGTAGCGGCAGCCGCGCCAGCTACAGGAAGACCAGGAAGGCCTCGAGCCCCAGCTCGAGTGTTTGCCTTAGCTCGCGAGGACGCCGAGCAGGCAGAGCATGTCACCGAAGATACGGTTTTGCTTTTAGGAGTGCACGCTCGGGTTTTGTTTGATACGGGTGCTACTCACTCGTTCATTTCCGAGCGGTTCGCTAGGCAGTTAGCCCTAGAGTCAGGCGTAGAGTCTGAGGATTTAGAGGTCCCTTTGTCTGTGCATACCCCTACGGGTACGGTATCGACTAGGAAGTGCATTCCGTCGTTACCTGTGTGCATTGAGGATAGAATCCTAGATGGGTGTTTCTTCTTGCTAATGATGAAGGACTATGATGCTATTCTTGGTCTGGATTGGCTAGAGGAGCACTATGCATTAGTGGATTGTCGTCGGAAGAGGATTGTTTTCCGCATTCCTGGTGAGGATGAGTTCTCTCACCCCTTGCCAAGGAATTTGGCGGGAAAGTTGGTCATCTCTACCATGAAGGCGATGCGCATGGTGAACAAGGGTTGTGATGCTTTTCTTGCCAGCGTGGTGTTAGTACCAGAGGCTGATGAGTCACCTACTCTTGCGGAGATTGAGGTAGTGCAGGATTTTCCAGATGTCTTTCCTGATGACTTGTCTGGATTGCCACCGGATAGAGAGATATAGTTTACCATAGAGTTGCTTTCAGGCACCTCTCCTATCTCGAAGGCTCCATATCGGATGGCACCTGCGGAGTTAGCCGAGTTGAGGAAGCAATTGCAAGAGTTGCTTGATAAGGGATTTATTTGCCCTAGTGTTTCCCCTTGGGGCGCACCTGTATTGTTCGTCAAGAAGAAAGACGGGTCACTTACGTTATGCATTGACTATAGGAAGTTGAACCAAGTGACTGTGAAGAACAGGTATCCCTTACCTCGTATTGATGATTTGTTTGACCAGTTGCGAGAGGCATCAGTCTTTTCTAAGATTGATTTGCGATCTGGTTATCATCAGTTGAGGATTCGGAGTGAGGATGTGTCCAAGACGGCGTTTAGAACCCGTTATGGACATTATGAGTTTTTGGTCCTTCCTTTCGGATTGACCAATGCCCCTACAGCATTCATGGATCTCATGAACATGGTGTTTAGGCCTTATTTAGATAGCTTTGTCGTAGTGTTTATTGATGATGTGTTGGTCTACTCTCCGGACGAGGCCACGCACCGTCAGCATTTGAGGGTAGTGTTAGAGGTTCTTCGTGAGCACAAGCTGTATGCTAAGTTCAGCAAGTGCGATTTTTGGTTGCGCGAGGTTCATTTCCTCGGGTATGTTATCTCCGGCGCTGGTGTTGCAGTTGATCCAGCGAAGGTCCAGGCAGTTATGGATTGGGAGATTCCCAAGACCCCTTCGGAGGTTTGTAGTTTTATTGGTTTAGCTGGCTACTATCGGCGATTTATTGAGGGATTTTCATCCATCGCCGCCCCTTTGACAAAGCTGACCAGAAAGGGGGAGAAGTTCGTATGGTCTGAGGCATGTGAGCGTAGCTTTCAGCTATTAAAGGCTAAGCTTACTTCTGCTCCGGTATTGGTATTGCTCAGTGGTCCAGAAGGCTTTGCCATTTATACGGATGCATCTCAGATTGGTTTAGGTTGTGTACTCATGCAGCAAGAAAGGGTAGTGGCTTATGCTTCTCGTCAGTTGAAGGAGCATGAGAAGAACTATCCGACTCATGACTTGGAGCTCGCAGCAGTGGTTCATGCACTAAAGATCTGGAGGCACTATCTTTATGGTGTCAGATTTGAGGTGTTTACCGACCACAAGAGCTTGAAGTATCTTTTCTCCCAAAAGGAATTAAACCTGAGGCAGAGAAGATGGATTGAGTTCTTGAAGGATTATGACTTCGACCTTCAGTACCATCGTGGAAAGGTGAACGTCGTAGCAGATGCTCTTAGTGGAAAGAGGCCATCCCTCCAGCAGGATTGGAAAATGTTGGAAGATGCGGCTTGCACATTGACTGAGTTAGAGCCATCGCTATGTCAGGCTTTTGTAGCTCAGTTAGCTCTTAGGTCCTCGGTTTTGGATGAGGCGATCGAGCAACACGGAGCCGACCCTAGACTCTTAGAGTTAGTGGGCAAGGCAGGCATTGCTCGTGATGAGGACGGTGTGATTAGATTTCAGCACCGTGTTTGTGTCCCTGATTTGGTAGACGTCCGTGAGCATGTGTTAGCGGAGGCTCATAGGTCGCGATTCTCTATTCATCCGGGTAACACTAAGATGTACCAAGATCTGAAGAGATCATTTTGGTGGTCCGGCATGAAGAAGGATGTTGCGGATTATGTGTCTAGATGTCTAGTATGTCAGCAAGTGAAAGCCGAGCGGCAGCGACCATCCGGCCTTATGCAAAGGATGGACATCCCAGTATGGAAGTGGGAGGCTGTCACTATGGAATTTGTTTCAGGTTTGCCTCGATCTAGAAGGGGCAATGACTCAATTTGGGTAGTTGTAGATAGATTCTCGAAGACTGCGCATTTCTTGCCTATGAAGAAGAAGCAGTCGGTAGAGAGTTTAGCTAGATTGTATGTTAGTGGTATCATTAGATTACATGGTGTGCCGAAATCGATCATTTCGGATCGAGATCTGAGATTTACTTCGAGGTTGTGGAAGGGTCTTCAGGATGCTTTAGGTTCAGAGCTGAAGCTCAGTTCGGCGTTTCATCCCCAGACTGATGGACAGTCCGAAAGGACTATCCAGACGCTCGAGGATATGTTGAGGGCGTGTGTGCTGGATTGGAAGGATGATTGGGAGCGTCATTTACCTCTTGTGGAGTTCACATACAACAACAACTTTCATGCTAGTATTGGTATGGCTCCATTCGAGGCATTGTATGGTAGGCCCTGCAGATCTCCGTTATGTTGGGAGGAGACTGGTGATAGGTAGCTGATCGGTCCGGAGTTAGTTCAGGAGACTTCGGATAAGATCCAGATTATCAGGAAGAGGATTGTTGCGGCACAAGATAGGTAGAAGAGTTATGCCGACAACAGGAGAAAGGATTTGGAGTTCGAGGATGGCGATCACGTCTTCTTGAAGATATCGCCTACTCGTGGTGTCGTTAGATTTGGCCGACATAGTAAGTTGAGCCCTAGGTTCATTGGCCCATATGAGATTCTCAGACGTTTGGGCAACGTGGCACATGAGCTAGCATTACCCCCAGCTTTGGCTAGCGTTCACCCTGTATTCCACGTATCTATGCTCAGGAAGTATGTCTGAGATCCGTCTCATGTGATTAGTCACGAGCCAGTGGAGATTCAGCCAGATCTGTCGTATGTCGAGCAACTAGTAGCTATTCTTGACCGGAAGGTTTAGCATCTCCGGAACAAGAGTATTGCGTCGGTGAAAGTTCTATGGCGGAACTTCTCACGAGAGGAGGCTACCTGGGAGCTTGAGGATGCGATGAAGAAGAAGTATCCCCTTTTGTTTGAGTTGTGTCATTCTAACTTCGAGGACGAAGTTTCTTTTAAGGGGGAGAGGGTGTAAGGCCCTCGAAGTCTGTTGCATTATTGTATTGCATGTAAATAATTTATGTTGTGTATGTACGTATGTAAATATCTACGTAAGTACTAGTTGGTATACTTATGTATGTATGTGTATAATTAGTGTAAATAATGTATGAATGGTATGATGGTAGTGTGTACTTGATAGCGTATACATATGGCACATATATAGGTATAAGATGTACATGGTTTCTGCATGATTTAGAGTTCTAGTCAAAGGCCAGATTGGCGTCAATATCAATAGACGCTTGAGTTGAGTAGGCGTCAACCCCATGGACGCCAACAATAATTCAAGCGTCCAGCGATGTGGACGCCAACTTCTCTGACCAGCATGCGTTGCAGAGCCCAGAATTCCGGAAGCAAGCCACCCCAACCATTGGGGAGCTGTCCCCAATGGTCTGAAAGGCCATCTTGTCACCCCTGCGTGATAAGAGAACCCCCTCTCATATATACAAACCCATTTCTGCAACCCTAAGCCTTCTCTTGTCCCTTTGCAAGAGAGGAAGAAGAGGAAAAGAAGAGAAAACCCTATTTTCAGACTGTGAGTAACCCCCACTTTTGCAACCCCAAATCTGAAGTTCTGAAGCTTGATCCGGCCACCTGCTGCATCAAGGAGCTTGCTGGATCATCGAGGAAGGCATCCCCGACCTCAGACTGCACTGAAGCTTACTCAGGAACCCGAAGTAAAGCTTTTCTAGGAGCTTCTTGGGACAGCCCAAGGAGAGCTTCACCGAGCCCTAGATCCGTCTGGTGTATTTTCTAGAGGCAAGTACCCTACCCATAACGTCCCTGTATGTGTCTAGGTTGGTTTTATAAATTTTATGTATTTTTTCTCATGTCCTAGATCCCCCTTTTCACCTTTTCATTTGAGTTCGGTCTGTGCTTCTGCACAGACAGGAACTTGGCGTCAATGCCTTGACGCGAAGATCCAGGTGTATGTCCAGCGATCTTGGCGTCCACTCCTGGAACTGCCAAAGACCGCCGCCAAGTTCATCTGAGCAGAACAGCAAGCTGTTTTGCCCCTCTATATGATTAATTTCGATATGTTTCACGATGAGGATATAATGTAATCTCTTATATACTATGTACACTAGCTAATGTGATGGATGGCAATGTGAATGTACATTTATTTTGTGGATGGTAGAGCTTATTTACATATTTTAAAGCATGTGGAAGAATGTTCATGTGTATGTTCTCACCATTATCCTGATAATCCGTGGTAAAATCATGTTGCCCTAATTTTGTTAGACCATGTATGTACAACCTTGTCTATGCTCTGAGTTTCTGGAATTTTCCATGCTTATATGATTTATCGAATTTTCGGTTTTGGGAAAATAGAAATCATGCGTAGGTCACGATAAATCTTCGGTAAATTATATATTGCTCAATAAATTCGGGAATAAATCATGTGGCTCTATGCATGCTAGGGTTCAGACAGTAAGTTGTTAAAATTGTGATTGTTATTCAACTCCATGCCAACTTGAATTGTGAATAGCATGTGAATTTGATGTCAAATTTTCTGTAATTACGTTTTAGGTTAGAAAAATCTGAAAATTTGCATGTGGGATCTTAAACCCGAAATTAGCTTGTGGTTAAAATATCAGGTCATTTGGACCAGTATATGATGCAATATGAATTTTCCATGTAAAAATGTGAAACTAATGCATGCCTTTGTAAAATGATTTGAACTTGTATATAGCAACCTGATTAGTGAAATTTTCTGAGTGCTAAATTTCTGTAATTGTAGTGCCATGTTAGGAAAAATAGAGAAGTGTGCATGTGAGTGAGAAAGTGAATGAAATGAGAGTGACATGTGTAAACCTATGTGTTAAAATCGCTAAAAATGTGTAATGTGTAACTTGTGCCAAATGTGACACTGCTTCCGTAGAGGGCAGTGAAACCGTATCAGGGAAAAGTCTCCCTAAGAAGGTTCAATGTGTAGTGACCCTAAGGGCATTAGGGGGAAATCCTGGAGGTGGACAAGTACCACTGGTTAGGGTGGAGACTTGTTCTCCCGGTCTACGCAGTCCAAGAGTCGCCATTGTATTGCCTAGATGGAGTCTATGTGATGTGATGTGTTGTGTCCTTCTTTGGTGGTTTGGACTATGTGTCACGGCACTAAATGTGAATGTGTAAATGTGTATGTGTTCATGTGAAAAATGTGAATGTGAACAATGTGTAAAAGTGCATGTGTAAAGTGTGAAATATGCAAACTTGGAATTGTGTGAAAATGTGAAACCAAATGTGAGGATGTGAGTTTGTAATCTATGTTATGACAATATGAAATCATGCTTAAACAATAGCTTTACTATGTTATGATCATGTTTATGTATGCAAAATGCCTAGAATCCATGCTAGGGATAATTGTTAAGCATATATAAACAATTCCCCATACTTGGTTGTTCACATGTTATGATTTAATCGTTGTGGTAGCTCTCATGTGTTAGATTATGGTTGCTAAAGTATGTAAAACCAGCAAGCTTAAAGCATGTAAAATGGTTACGTATATGCGTAGAAATGTGTAGATTCCATGTTAGGTATGTTTCCTTTCATGCATGCTCAGGTATTCATGTTAATGGCATCCATGTCTTAGTTGGTTAAAGGTGGATTTTTATGCGAGGAATAGAAAGCATGTGATAAGTGATTCTATTTTAGGAAATCTGAAAGCATAGTCCATGTGTTTAAATTGTAGATTCACCATGATAGGTTGTAGAATTTAATGTCAAGCATGCTACGTGTTGTATCTTGTGAATGTGTATGTAGAACCTACTATGATATGTGCATGTACAGTATGTGTAGAAGTACTTGCGGAGTCTTTTAGACTCACTACTTGCTTTGGCGTACAGGTGTAGTTGGTGACGAGACACTTGTGGAGGAGACGTTGGAGACCGACTCCGAGCGTGGAGATTAGAGTGTTGGAGTACTTGTGACTTTTTGTGATTTTCATAGTATGTAAATTGAACATTGTACTAGCTATATCATGGAAGAATGTATGAGTGTGGACATTTATGTATTAAATTTTCAGCAATTTAATTATGTGGACTTTTAGTTCTTTAAATGTTATCAAATCATGTATGTTTAAATGTGGATGATGAATGAAATGAAGACAGTGGTTCTTTTACTTCCGCTACTCTGTTCTTATATTCACATGTATCTCAGCTGAATGTTATTGTTGGGTAAATGTCCCACTGTGATGACGCTCGCTATACCGACGTGGGTTGGTATAACCGTACCGGTATAATGAGGGTCGTCACACAAGGCCTCCGTAAGTCTCCTCTATCCATGGATTCGCACATGGTCGACGAGCTGGTTGTACCCTAACACCTATGATACCCTTTAGGGATCAACATGATCCAAACGGAAAATAGAAGTTTGCTCTTATCTTGAATCATGCCGAACCTCTGGACCTGCGCACAACATGGCCAGTGGAAGGGTAGTGAATTCCACCTGACCGCCAACACCAAGTGCGCGTGTTGTGCAACTATTACTATCGCTTATTTACTTGACGTGTTATGTGCAATGTCCCTTAGCTCTCATCTATACTCTACTTACTCATCTATTCACGTTCACTCTACTATCTCATCTATTCATCTAGTGCTCTTGTCTATTTCTTGGTACTCTCTATTGTCCATTGACTGTTTGTCTAAAGATAAACAATATAACCAACGGCTGGAAATATATAAAGGGCTCGATCTGGCCCTGGGATGTGCGCCCGAAAGTGCTATTTGCCCATGGGAGTTAATGACTAGAGTGTTTGGCATTACACTCGAGTGCTATCTATCTCGACTATCTAAATGACAATTAAAAGTGTTATATTCTCTCGTTGTCTACATGACAAACCAACTTGCTATACCATACTCGTTGTGCTATTGATATACTTGTGCTATTGTGCTATGGCCATCTTGCTATTGTGCTATACTCGATGCTTGTGCTATATTTGGAAACTTGTGCTATTTTAATCACGTGCCATCATGCTATCTCTCACATTACTTGACTCTCTCGCTCTATCATTAGTTACTCTGCCATTTAACATATTAATCACTTTAAGCCTGCTTGATCCTGAGATTTAAGTCCTATTGGGCGTTATCGCTCAGCCTGTGTTATTTGTTGTTATGTTCTCAGGTGAGACCGAGGATGATACATACACTCAAGAGGATGGGAATGACCAGGAGTGAAGTCATGAGTACCCTAGCATCCTAGTATTATGATAAAGTTCAAGTTTAGCTCTTTTGCTTTTGTTTAATGTAATTGGGCTCTATAGAACGGCTCTGATATTAGTGGTTGTAACTAGACATTGGAAAGTATTAATGAGAAGAATTTGTTTTAGTGTTTATTTCTTATTCAATGGTGTGATGTTTGGTACTCGCTCTATACCCATTTATTTGCAACTGCCTCATGATCCGATATTCCATGCCGGGGCGTGACACCCAACCTAGACGCGTTAGTGGCCAGTCATCCAAGACACTGGATGGAAATCCGGGAAGCCAGGTCTTACATGGTGTATGCACAATCTTTATGTCATTCTGTCATCATCAAAAACATACAATCTTATGAATGTTCATGCACTTACAACTCAACATTCTCCCCCTTTTTTATAATGACAAAAATACAATCATTGTCTCCCCCTTTTTGACTACATTCAAAAAGATAGGTGGCGGAAATCATAGATGAGACAAAAGTTGATTTCATTCAAAATATTGTCAATCAGTACATGTGGCTTAGAGCATACATATGGAATTCAAATGATGACTAAGTTTGTAGCACCCCGAAAATTTTAATTACATAAAAAAATCAAAATAAGTGGAAATAAATAATTTCCATAATATCAGAGTATTTAAACATACGTATCATTATCGTATGAGCTAAAACACATTGAAAAAATCCGTAAAAAATATAAATCAACCCCAAACATTTTTACTAAAAGTTTCACAAAGAAATTTAGGCCAAGAAAAATCGGATTAGCCAAGTTTAAAGTGCTTCACGACTTATTATCGTAATTTATGAATAAGTCGGAAAATCATTATCACAAGTACTTGGATGAGTCAGAAAATAAATACAAATCATATATGGGCTTCAAATAATATCTTCTAATGACCCATCAAGAAATTTGGATCAATAAAAATCACTAGAACTACGTTTAAGAGTTATTGTGACCAATTATCCAAATTAGGAAACAAGTCGGAAAACCGTTAACACGAAAATACGACGCAACCAAAAATTTAATAAAAGTGTTGGAGAGACTCCCGACATTATATATTAATGACCCAATATCTTAATTGGGCCAATGGACCACATATGACCCAAAAATCAAATGAAGCTAGGAAATGCATGGAAATTCGTAGCTTAAATTAGCTGAAATTAAAAAGAGGCAATTAGAGTTGAATTAGGAAGAGATCTTACACTCTTGGCAACCCAAATTCGTGCCTACCCACCCATAGAGGTTGCTTGATGGCCAAGACTCTCTAATGGAGGGAGAGATCTTCAAATTTTGGAAAGACACAAGCCAATCCCGCAACCCTTCTTTCCTAGTTACAATAGGACTCCTAAATACCTTGGTTACTTAAATACTCTCCACCCAAACCCTAGGGATGAGTTTACAACTTGCTGGGGTTGTGTGGAGGAGCTCTTGGGGGCTGGGGAGCTATGGATCAACCACAAGAAGGACATCTTCTTCCCCCGTTCGTCTTCTGCGACCTGCACAAACTGTCCACTTGAAGCCGATCAAAGGTAGGTCAAACCTAAACCAAACCTTGCAAGGATTATACCCCTGGAAAGAGTGTCATGTCTACGTCCTAACCCAAGTGGAATGCCTAAATTCCATGTAGTATACACAGAGTATTAAGCGTTCTCCTGCGAGTGGTCTGAACACGGGGTTTCTAGAAGAATGGGACTTCTTCATCCCAAAAGGTAGGTTTTCTTGGGCCAAACCTTGACATATCCCATACCAATGTGTAGAGCATCAAGTTAACTTTCATTTCCCACTAGTTTCATCAAATTACAATGAGTAGATTTTGAACTATAAGCATTTTCCCCAAGTCGCGCAATGTTAGGGCTTTTCCCATTCTTTATATGTTGCATGTGATGCGAGACCGAATTAGAGCAAACCCACAACATGAAAGTTTTTATAGTAGTTGTCCTAGTCATGTTTTATGTTGAACAGTTTGTCTAAATATCATTAGTTAGAGAGTTATAAGCGTGGTAAGAGGGTTGCTGCATGAAACTACGTTTTTCAGGTTACACTTGGTGTTACGTTGTGTTTGACTTGATTAAAGCCTATCAAAACCCTCATGGTTTTCTAAATTCCAATTTACTGGACACACCCTCGCATGTCTAGATTAGTTTAAAACTGGTTTCGTTATTTTTCATCCACTGTACAATTTGTTCTCTATTTTTGAAGCACCATATGTCAATATAAGGCTGTTCTGGACCGCAATCCAAGAACATGTCCTTTCTCTGCCAGATTCAGGCGCAGACCCTGTGAACGCGACAGCCCGATAGGCCGCGTTCTATGGTCTTTTCGCGACAGCATACCCCATCACATTCTGAACGCGACGAAGCGCTCCGTCGCTACCTTGCTGCCTGATCTGACTGCCCCGTCACGTTCTTCACATCCCAGTGTCGAGTTCTGTTCCCGACCCGTCGTGACCCTTATAGGGATCCATCGCGACTGACCTTCGGGTCTGACCACCCTGTCGCCTTCTTCATATGCACCCATCGCGATCTCAGGATTTTGCATTAAATCCCCACTTATTTTCTTGCAAATCTAACCGCTATACCCGAGGTCTGGTTAACATGATATTTAGTGTGTAATTCACATGTTTTGGGTCTGATCATTGCATGGTAGTTATTTTAATGGCTTAAAAGTGATTAGCCCATTTAAAATCTTGTATTACATGAATACTATTCTAATTGCTCCTTAAATGTTATGATCCATTCATGCAACTCATGATTTCATCTCTCAATTATTCTACCATGTTTTAAATGATAATTATCGTTCTTAAATCTTGCAAGCCCATGTGTAGTTAAATGCGTTGTTCAATTCGTGCCATCATGTTAAGTGCTTTTTCCGCGAATTTGAAACCGATGGTTTGAGAATTGAGACACGCGTACATCACTACACACTTACACGTCTAGGCACCCCTTTCTTGGGGATTTGGAATCTCTCTACTGGTCATTCCGAATCGGTAGACTAGTGACCTTTTCTCTAAGGCCTCCGTAAATCTCCTCTGACCATGGATTCGCACATGGCCGACGAGTTGGTTGTACCATTGAAGTTCCCTGGAGATAGCGTGCACTTCCTCTCTCCTCTTGTTCTCGTAAGTGTGAATTACAATCTAGACTAAAGCCGTTAATGTAAAGATTGAACTAAATTATAAATCGTACCGTTATGATGCCGAATTTTTCTCTTGACCATTGTCATCATGAAATCATGTTCAATTACTTATTACTAGTTCTCATCATCATCATGAACATGACATTACACATGCTTACTTATTGAAACTCTCATTGGCCATTATAAATGATTGTGGGTATCTACATTTAAAATTTAAGTGAGATGCTGACCGGGCACGGCGAGTGTCCAAGGGCTCCAGTCTAGCCCCAATGACGGAGAGTCATAAATATACTGTTAACCATGGGGTGTAATCATTACTGGCATTGCATCTGCGCTGGAGTCGTGCGTGTCGTGTTGAATGATAGATACAATAACCACATACACGTGTCCTGGTCTACATTCTTGATGGATCTTTTCTTGGTGTACATTAGTGTCTACGTGCCTGATTAGTGTTACATGATCGTGCTCGAGCGTTCTTTTTTGCTTGCGTGATATGGCCATCCTGCATTTAATGCAATTAGTGATACCTTGAGTTCTTGACATCAAGTGAATTCTTGTGTGCTTGTACAAAGTGATCTATTGCTAGTTCTATCTTGTCATCTTGTTCAAAATCGTGTTCTATCATGATCACTCTATCTAGCTTGTTCTTGTAACATGTTTTAACGAGTTTTATTCATACTTGCATATCATTCATCGTGCTTACCTAGTTCTAAATTGCTAATTACTTATATCATTGCCTGCACATTGAGATATAAATCCTACTGGACTAGTTTGCTCATCCCCTACTTTTACCCAATCTAGGTGACTATGAAGTTCAAGAGGAAGAGCAAGTCGAGGATGGGAATGTGTCCGAGTGATGAGCGTTCCAATTATGAGTCTATCTATAGTTAGTTATTTATTTTGATGTTAGAACAATGTAGTAGGAAGTGAGGTATTATGTACTTTTACTTTTATTGAGTCTTAGTCCTGTAATAGTTTCCATTTGGAATACAATGAGTTGAGATTTGAATAAAAGATTAGTTGAGTTCAATATTTGGGCCCTATGATGATGTATGTTGTTATACATTCACGTCTCGGGTTATCGTCTCGAATTATTTCCGAATTAATATTAATATCTGCTGCGTAATTCTCAGGACGTGACAATTTAGTGGTATCAGAGCCTAGGAACACCAAATAGGATGTATGTCTCAAGAATAGGAGATACCTATGGAACCTCATGGAAATTAAATACAGTACCTGGTGAGAAGGGGTAGAGACTAGGAATATGTTAGCAAGAATTAAACACTCCTACCCATTGACTCTGATAATGTATCTAGAGACATTAATTGGTTTCCATTCTTTTCTTAGGAACCCTCATAACTCTTGCACTCAACTGCAATGGCTCACAACTAATGGCAAGCTATGCAAGAAACAGTAGCTGGATTGACTCAAGCCCTGCAAAATGTGGTTCAGGCTGGAAATCAGGCCGCTGCAGTTAGAAATGCAGCCAGTGATTTGCACCGCAATTTTAGGAGTTTGAACCCTCCTCGTTTCTCTGGATCCCCTGATCCAGACGAAGCAGAGAACTGGCAGGAGGAGATAGAAAGGATCTTCCAAGTCATGCAATGCACTAATAGGGAGAAGGTGGTACTGGCCACTTTCCAATTCACTAAGGATGCCCGAGCATGGTGGAAGGCCACATCGGCCCACCTGCCTAATGTTGGCGAACTGGAGTGGGCCGGATTCCTGGAGATATTCCGGGGAAAGTATTTCTCTGAGAGAGTCAATGAGAAGAAGGCAGCGGAGTTTGCCGCACTAAAATAGAAAGGGATGTCAGTGGCTGAGTATGAAGCTCAGTTCGCGCGTCTTGCTGTGTATGCCCCACACTTGGTTGGAATTGAAAGACTTAAGGCAGATCGGTTCATGGATGGGCTCAGGCCCATGTTCATTGAAAGGCTTGGACCACACAACATTCAAACTTACACTGAGATGGTCCAAAGAGCTCAGCTGGTAGAAGACACCATGGCCAAAGTAGAGGGCCTGAGGGGCAAGGACAACTCCAAGTCGGTCTTCGTCAAGAAGGGAGCACCTAATATTGCTCCAACTTTTCGTAATAACAACGTCAACAACAACAACAAGAGGCCGAATGCCGGAAGAGATGTTGCTGGAGACAAGAGAGTCAAAGTGCAAGGTAGGCAGTTGGCTGAAAACTGTTAATTCTGTGATAAACTGGGACACCGAGCTGAAGAATGCTGGAAGAAGCTCGGGGGGTGCTTGAAATGCGGAGGTCGTGACCACCATATTCCTGATTGTCCTATGATGAAGGACCAGCCAGGTAGAGCTCAGAATGTACCACGGCGTCAGGGACGCCTTAATGCTATCATAGAAGCTGACCTACCGAGGAAGGGGGTATGGGAAGGTACCATTTCCATACACTCGCAACCTGCATTTGTGCTTATTGATATTGGAGCTGCATATTCATTTATTTCCACCACGTTGTTGCAACTCTACCTGTCAAATCGATACCCTTGAAATCCAAGATCACTGTAGCCTCTCCACTAGGTTCAGAATCTGAACTCACTCACTACTTGCCGAAATGTGAAACTATAATTGGAGGACACAATCTCCCTGCCGACCTTATCTGTTTAGACATGAAGGGTTATGATTCCATTTTGGGTGTCGATTGACTAATTGAATTTGATGCTGATGTAAACTGTCGCCATAGGAGGGTCACTTTTAAAATACCAAACCTTCCAACTCAATTGCTACTTGGGACCCGTTATCACAGACACCCTATCATGATATCCTCCTTAAAAGCTTCTAAGCTGATCAACCAAGGTTGTGATGCTTTCCTAGTTTCCGTCTTGGCAACTAAAAAGAAGAAACCAACCCTAGAAGACATTCCAATAGCCAGGGACTATCCTGATGTATTTCCAGAGGAATTACCTGGTATACCACCTGAGCGGGAGGTTAACATCACCATTGAGTTACTCCCTGGGGCAGCCCCTGTTTCGAAAGCCCCGTACCGCATGTCCCCCGTTGATTTGCAGGAGTTGAAGAGACAGATCCAAGAATTGCTAGATCAAGGTTTTATCAGGCCTAGCACATCCCCCGTGGGGAGCGCCAGTGCTATTTGTCAAAAAGAAGGACGGGACAATGAGGCTATGCATTGATTACCGTCAATTAAACCAGTTGACAATAAAGAATAAGTATCCACTGCCCCGCATCGACGAGCTGTTTGACCAGATCTCCGGTGCACAATATTTCTCCAAGATAAATCTAAGATCATGCTACCATCAACTAAGAATAAAGGAGGAGGATATTCACAAGTCTGCATTCCGGAGTAGATATGGTCACTATGAGTTTGTGGTCATGCTGTTTAGTTTAACAAATGCTCCAGCGGCTTTCATGCAACTTATGAACAATATTTATAGGCCATACTTGGACCAGTTTATAGTGGTGTTCATTGATGACATCCTTATTTACTCCAAATGTAAAGAAGAACATGAGGAACACTGAAGGTTGCTCTGCAGGTGCTCAGAGATAATCAACTCTATGCTAAACTTAGTAAGTATGAATTCTGGATGGAAGATGTGTCTTTCCTTGGTCACATAATATCCAAGGAGGGAATCTCTGTGGATCCATCTAAGGTGGAGGCAGTAAAGAACTGGGAAAGGCCGACAACTGTGTCGGAGATTAGGAGCTTTCTGGGTTTAGCCGGTTATTATCATCGCTTCATTAAAGATTTCTGAAAGATAGCTGTACCATTGACCAGGCTTACCAGGAAGAAGAATCCATTTGCATGGACTGATGAATGTGAAGAAAGTTTCCAGGCATTGAAAGGGCACCTTACCTCGGCACCCGTACTGACACTACCAGTTGCTGGGGGTATACACCGATGCGTCCGGGATCGGCCTAGGCTGTGTGCTGATGCAAAATGGGAAAGTTATAAGCTACGCGTCCAGACAATTGAAGAAGCACGAGGACAATTATCTTGTACATGATCTGGAGCTAGCTGCTGTAGTCTTCGCCTTGAAGATATGGCGTCATTATCTATATGGTGAGAAATTCATTATGTTTTCTGACCACAAAAGTTTGAAGTATTTGTTTTCTCAGCAGGACTTGAATATGAGACAGCGGAGGTGGTTGGAGTATCTCAAAGACTTGGACTTCACGATCCAATACCATCCAGGAAAAGTAAATGATGTGGCGGATGCTCTAAGTAGAAAGCCAATGATCACATTGTCAAGTTTAATGGTGGACGAATGGAAGTTATTAGAGGACTTCACCAAGTTAAATATTGATGCTGACATCAAAGAGAAGGGTGCCTTGTTGCTAGTGTTAGAGCACAACCTACACTATTGGAGGACATCACAACACTCCAAGATAATGACCTGTACTTGTGAAGATTAAGGCTAATCTAGACCACAGGCCGGATTTCTCATTACTGAAGATGGAAGACTATTGTTCCGGGATCGAGTCTGTGTACCCGACCATGCGGGACAAAGAAAATGATCATGGATGAGGCTCACAAGACGAGGTATACCATTCATCCTGGAACTACAAAATGTATCAAGATTTGAAAAGAAGCTTTTGGTGGCCTAATATCAAGAGAGAGGTGGCGGAATATGTCGCCCGATGCTTAACATGTCAAAGGGTCAAGGCAGAACACTTGCGACCCGCAGGTAAACTCACACCCCTAGAAATCCCGGCATGGAAATGGGAAGGCATAGGGATGGACATTATTTTCGAACTACCCAAATCTAGTGGTGGATTCGATGGTATCTGGGTTATTGTCGACCGCTTAACTAAGTCGGCTCACTTCTTACCAGTGAAGAATAAGTGGTCAGTAGATGTTCTGGCTGCATTATATGTGAAGAAAATAGTCAGATACATGAGTAACGGTGTCTATCGTATCTGATAGAGACCCTAGGTTTACATCCCACTTTTGGAAAGGACTGCACTACTCCTGGGATCTAAACTAAACTTTAGCACGGCTTTCCATCCACAGACAGATGGTCAGACGGAGAGAACCAACCAGGTAATTGAAGATATGCTTAGAGCATGTGTCCTAGATTTTGGAGGTAGCTGGCATGAACACTTACCTCTTGTGGAGTTCGCCTACAATAATAGCTATCAAGCTAGCATTCAAATGGCACCATTTGAAGCACTCTATGGAAGGAGTTGCCGATCTCCAATATGCTTGTATGAAGTTGGCGAAAAACAAATGCTAGGACCAGACATGATAAGGGAAACCACAGAGAAGGTAATGCTTATAAAAGAAAGAATGGCAGTGGCACAGCAAAGACAAAAGGCATATGCAGATAATAGAAGAAGAGACCTGGAGTTTCAGGTTGGGGAACATGTATTCTTAAAAGTGTCTCCAGGCCGTGGAATCAGGCGTTTTGGCATTAAAGGCAAGTTATCACCAAGGTTTGTTGGGCCTTTCGAAATCCTTGAAAGAATCAGCGAGGTGGCATATCGTCTCGCTTTACCACCACAAATGGATGGAATACACGATGTGTTCCACATATCCATGTTGAAAAAGTATGTACGGGATCCGTGGCATGTCATAGAATATGAGCTCCTGGAATTCAACAAAGACGGAACGTATCAAGAGAAGCCAATAAGATCGTGGACCGAGAACTGCGCCAATTAGGAACAAGATCATCCCACTGGTAAGGTTAGATGGAATCAACGCATGGATGAAGACGACACGTGGGAAATCGAGGAAGCAATGCACAAAAGATACCCGGAGCTATTCACAAGTAAGTACACCTCACTTGTACAATAACTTTCTATACATGAATTTCGGGACCAAATTCTCTTAAGTGGGGGAGGGTGTAGCACCCCGGAAATTTTAATTATATAAAAAAAATCAAATAAGTGGAAATAAAATATTTCCATAATATTGGAGTATTTAAACATACGTATCATTATCGTATGAGCTAAAACACATCGGAAAAATCCGTAAAAAATATAAATCAACCCCAAACATTTTTACTAAAGTTTCACAAAGAAATTTAGGCAAGAAAAATCGGATTAGCCAAGTTAAAGTGTTTTCACGACTTATTATCGTAATTTATGAATAAGTCAGAAAATCATTATCACACGTACTTGGATGAGTCAGAAAATTAAATAAAAATCAGGTATGGGCTTCAAATAATATCTTCTAATGACCCATCAAGACATTTGTGTCAATAAAAATCATTTGGACTAGGTTTAAGAGTTATTGTGACCAATTATCCAAATTAGGAAACAAGTCGGAAAACCGTTAACACGAAAATACGACGCAACCAAAAATTTAAGAAAAGTGTTGGAGGACTACCGACATTATTTTTAATGACCCAATATCTTAATTGGGCCAATGGACCACATATAACCCAAAAATCAAATGAAGCTAGGAAATGCATGGAAATTCGTAGCTTAAATTAGCTGAAATTAAAAAGAGGTAATTAGAGTTGAATTGGGAAGAGATCTTACACTCTTGGCAACCAAAATTCGTGCCTACCCACCCATAGAGGTTGCTTGATGGCCAAGACTCTCTAATGGAGGGAGAGATCTTCAAATTTTGGAAAGACACAAGCCAATCCCGCAACCCTTCTTTCCTAGTTACAATAGGACTCCTAAATACCTTGGTAACTTAAATACTCTCCACCCAAACCCTAGGGACGAGTTTACAACTTTCTGGGGTCATGTGGAGAAGCTCTTGGGGGCCGGGGAGCTGTGGATCGACCACAAGAAGGACATCTTCTTCCCATGTTCGTCTTCTGCGACCTGCACAATATGTCCACTTGAAGCTGATCAAAGGAAGGACAAACCTAAACCAAACCTTGCAAGGATTATACCCCTGGAAAGAGGGTCAAGTCTACGTCCTAACCCAATGGAATGCATAAATTCCATGCAGTATACAAAGAGTATTAAGCGTTCTCCTGCGAGTGGTCTGAACACGGGTTTTCTGGAAGAACGGGACTTCTTCAACCCAAAAGGTAGGTTTTCTCGGGCCAAACCTTAACATATCCTATACCAATGTGTAGAGCATCAAGTTAGCTTTCATTTCCCACTGCTTTCATCAAATTTCAATGAGTAGATGTTGAACTATAAGAGTTTTCTCTAAGTCGCACACTGTTAGGGCTTTTCCCATTCTTTATATGTAGCATGTGATTCGAGACCGAATTAGAGCAAACCCACAACATGAAAGTTTTTCTACTAGTTGTCCTCACCATGTTTTGTGTTGAAACTTTTGTCTAAATATCATTATTTAGAGAGTTATAAGCATGGTAAGAGGGTTGCTAGATGAAACTATGTTTTTCAGGTTGCACTTGGTGTTACGTTGTGTTTGACTTGATTAAAGCCTATCGAAACCCTCATGGTTTTCTAAATTCCAATTTACTGGAAGCACCCTCACATGTCTAGATTAGTTTAAAACTAGTTTCATTATTTTCTCCACTGTACAATTTGTTCTCTATTTTTGAAGCACCCTGTGTCAATATAAGGCTGTTCTGGACCACAATCCAAGAACATGTCCTTTCTCTGCCAGATTCAGGCGTAGACCCTGTGAACACGACGGCCTGATAGGCCGCGTTCTGTGGTCTTGTCGCGACAACATACCCCGTCACGTTCTGAACACGACGAAGCACTTCGTCGCTACCTTGCTGCTTGATCTGACTGCCCCGTCGCGTTCTTCACATCCCAGTGTCGCATTCTGTTCCCGACCCATCGCGACCCTTACGGGGATCCGTCACGACCTGACCTTCGGGTCTGACCACCCTGTCGCCTTCTTCATATGCACCCATCGTGATCTCAGGATTTTGCATTAAATCCCTACTTATTTTCTTGCATATCTAACCGCTATACCCGAGGTCTGGTTAACATGATATTTAGTGTGTAATTCACATATTTTGGGTCTGATCATTGCATGGTGGTTATTTTAATGGCTTAAAAGTGATTAACCCATTTAAAAGCTTTAATTACATGAATATTATTCTAATTGCTCCTTAAATGTTATGATCCATTCTTGGAACTCATGATTTCATCTCTCCATTATTCTACCATGTTTTAAATGATAATTATCGTTCTTAAATCTTGCAAGCCCATGTGTAGTTAATGCATTGTTCAATTCGTGCCATCATGTTAAGTGCTTTTCCGCGAGTTTGAAACCGATGGTTTGAGATTTGAGACACGCGTACATCACTACACCCTTACACGTCTAGGCAGCCCTTTCTTGGGGATTTGGAAGCTCTCTACGGTCATTCCGAATCGGTAGACTAGTGACCTTTTCTCTAAGGCCTCCGTAAATCTCCTCTGACCATGGATTCCCACATGGCCGATGAGTTGGTTGTACCATTCAAGTTCCCTAGAGATAGCGTGCACTTCCTCTCTCGTCTTGTTCTCGTGAGTGTGAATTACAATCTAGACTAAAGCCATTAATGTAAAGATTGAACTAAATTATAAATCATACTGTTATGCTGCCGAATTTATCTCTTGACCATTTTTATCATGAAATCATGTTCAATTACTTATTACTAGTTCTCATCATCATCATGAACATGACATTACACATGCTTTACTTATTGAAACTCTCATTGGCCATATAAATGACTGTGGGTATCTACATTTAAAATTTAAGTGAGATGCTGACGGGCACGGCGAGTGTCCAAGGGCTCCAGTCTAGCCCCAATGACGGAGAGAGTAAATATACTGTTAACCATGGGGTATAATGATTACTGGCATTGCATCTGTGCTGTGAGTCATGCGTGTCGTGTTGAATGATAGATACAATAACCACATACACGTGTCCTGGTGTACATTCTTGATGGATCTTTTCTTGGTGTACATTAGTGTTTACGTGCTTGATTAGTGTTACATGATCGTGCTCGTGTGTGCTTGCTTGCTTGCGTGGTATGGCCATTCTGCATTTAATGCAATTAGTGATACCTTGCATTCTTGACATCAAGTGAATTCTTGCGTGCTTGTACAAAGTGATCTATTGCTAGTTCTATCTTGTCCTCTTGTCTAAAATCGTGTTCTATCATAATCACTCTATCTAGCTTGTTCATGTAACATGTTTTAATGTGTTTTATTCGTACTTGCATATCATTCATCGTGCTTACCTAGTTCTAAATTACTAATTACTTATATCATTGCCCGCACATTGAGATATAAATCCTACTGGGCTAGTTTTCTCATCCCCTACTTTTACCCAATCTAGGTGACTATGATGTTCAAGAGGAAGAGCAAGTCGAGGATGGGAATGCGTCCGAGTGATGAGCGTTCCAATTATGAGTCTATCTATAGTTAGTTTATTTTGAGTGTTAGAACAATGTAGTAGGAAGTGAGGTATTATGTACTTTTACTTTTATTGAGTCTTAGTCCTGTAATAGTTTCCATTTGGAATACAATGAGTTGAGATTTGAATAAAAGATTAGTTGAGTTCAATATTTGGGCCCTATGATGATGTATGTTGTTATATATTTTGTGCGTGTTGGCTTGAGGCTTATTTGCCGACTGTTCATGTCTCGGGTTATCGTCTCAAATTATTTCCGAATTAATATTAATATCCACTGCATAATTCTCGGGACGTGACAAAGTTTCTTCCCAACTTGTTCCTTTTAAACGGAAAATTTTCCCTATACAATTCTAAGGATTGTCATCCCTCGGATGAGTGGGACTACGGGGACCCTGAGCACCATGAGATGGAAGGTTGGAGAAATTTTCAGCTTGAGGATCCAGAGGGTTGTAGAAATTTTGGAGATGTTGATCATCATCATGAAGTCTCATCATTCCATAATCCATGCTATCCAGATGCCTTTGTAGATGACCATGACTCTCCTCAATGGCGTTCAGTCTTGTGTCCATATGCTACTTCAACTGATCAAACTGGGTGTTTATATGTTGTGTGAGTATTGTTTGAACTTGAAGCAGTTGTTCAGAGATGAATTTTTTCAGATCTTCAGATAATGGGACTTGAGGTGCACTTTGAATGTGTGGCTCAGCTGCAATATGTGGTACATTTTTATTACCTCCAGAAATGTCCATCTGTTCTTGCTGTTGTTCCTCCTCACTATCCTCTTCTTCCTCTGAGTCTTGATCTTCTTCAGATTCTTGCCCTTTCAGAGTCCTTGTGACTCTGCCTTCAATCATCATGTACCCCATCCTATGAGGTGTGGTGATATCATAGGCACTCCTAGTCTTGAGGGTGACAGTCTCATCTACAGTAAGGGGAATACCAACAAAGGATATGATGGATGTGATGGGACAAGCGTAAGGCATTGAGCATTTAGGATTGTTATAGCATTGTTTGATGAGGTCAAACATGAGATTTGGCAAGTTGATTTGTTGACCTTGAAGAAAGTAGTAGAAGAGATTTTTGTGAACTTCAGTGACAAGTTCTCTACTACCATCTTTCGGAGCAATGAGGGTTGTGAAGATGTGATGAATCATCTGATAGAGGGGTGGAAAGGTGTTGATATTCAATTTGGCAATGAATTTTGTTGAGTCATAGGGTTGCTGAGTGATGAGGGTATGGTACTAAGAATGATGTAGATGTGTACGAAAAATGTCAGCCACTGTGTTGGGTATTTGCAATGCATGGTTGAATAGATTGGGGGTGAGTTGAAAGGTAATGCCTTTGACTTTAGTGTAGAAATCCTGTTGATCTGACATCCCCAAGTTGTTAAAGAACTCAATGACAGCCGTTGGGGAATACTTCTTCTGCGATTTCAGAAATAGAATTCATCCTTGTTTTTCGAATAGGGTGTCCAACCCTTCAAACATGTCTTCAAGGGAGGGGAAATCCATGTATCTTGGCTGCATGATATTCTTGAAGACTCCACGAACCCTAGAGAGATCCAGGTTCTATGGTACATTGAGCTCTGGGGTGCGGTATTACCTATGCTTGCTTCGTCGCTCTGCAGGAGTCCTAGAACTGTCGCCAACATCTTGTGAAGATCTTCTTTGACAAGAGGTGATCATCTTCTGCCTGGTAGACATTTGAAGGATGTTGTAGATTGAGGAGTGGAGTAGATGGAGAAGGGAGAAGATAGCAGATGAATATTCACAGAGAGAGAGAATGGAAATGGTGCGTTTGAGAGAAAAAGGGGTTTGGGTTCAAATAGAAAGAGGCAACTATTGGAGGAAGATGAGGGGGTGAAGGGTCGTGTGTTAACATTTAGGGTTATTTAAAACCCTTTTAAATTGAAACGACACAAGAAAACTGGAAAGAATGTGAACCAGTTCAAGTTCTGAGTTGAGCAGAATTCTAGTTGTCGACAGCCACTGAGACAAAATGTGCGGAAGAGGATTTTGACCAGCATAAGTTGAGAATGAGTGTTCAGAACATATTTGAGAGTGAGAATTGTAAGATACACTCATTACAAAATGTCATAAACAAAAATATCAATGCATTTCATTTTGCGCAATGGTTTGGGGATAATATTCCAGAAATCTTGGTAATGTAGCAAGAAGAATGCACTTTACAAAACATGTTTTTATAAAATAACTCATTCAACAAAATCTCTGCTGAAGAGTTACTTATGTCATTATGATGTGTTGTTCAATTGATACTTGAAATGAATATTCAATTTAGCATTTGACAAGAAACATGAAGAATGAGCTTGATTGAATTCATGGAGGCTTCACTCTATTTCAATTTATCATAGAATTTTTCATGTTTCTTTGGGGTAGGTGGTAATTCAGTTTTACATACACCTTTTGACGTGAAGGTAGACATTTGTGATGCCAATACCCCCAGTTACTTAGTGTAGTTAACCATCATACCATTGTACAGAGTTGACAGCTTGACTTTTTGACGCGAAGACAGACATTTGCGGTGTCAATGTCTCCGGTTACTCAATATGTGGACCATCATTGCTCTATCTTTCCCCCTTAAAAAAAAAATTATTTGAAGAAATAGATAGCTTTTCTCCCCTTTTGATTATCATAACAAGTTCATCAATGTTTGAGGTCAAAGGCAAATGTAGAATATTAAGGTCAAGAATCTTCCTACTAAACAAATCATTTCAGATATAAGGTCATCCACAAAAGAGTTATTCAATAGAGTTATTTTAAAGAAATTAGATTTGTTCAGTATTTTCTGGATGATACATTCCTAGACTTATTCACAGATCATTGTGATTAATTCAATGGATTTTCTACTATGTGATTATGAAAATTTGTAATGTAGCATAAGTTTACAATTCTCCCCCTGTGAAAAGTAATGAACAATCTCATCCAAATTTGAATTTAGCTAATCAATGGATATGAAATACAAGGCATTTGTCGACAAATAAGAAGTTTGTGTTGACAAGTACTGAAACACAACAAGTAATGGGTTCTGAGAATAAGGATCTATCGACAACAAGATGTACACTTTTTGACATCCACTGAAGTAACAGAACCAAATCTATTGAAGTAAAGTCATCTGTCAACAAACTGAATAGGAGTTATAGACAAGACAGATAAGAAGGAATGTTTTTTAACCATTTCACTCAGAGATTCTTTTGACTCACTCCCCCATAATGTATGCATGATATGAAATGATTATTCAAGCAATTCAGATGTATTCATGCCAAGCAGTTTGCACAGTAAGAGTATGAACATGATCAAGCATACATCAACAGAAAATTTATTAAAAGAGAGAAACTTTCGAAGACTTAAAAAAAAATTGAGATTTTAATTTTTTCTTGATGAACTTTATGCAGAAGAAGACTATTGATACTTGAGGAGAATATTTCTCACACATAATGATAGTTTCCAGACAATCCTAACTTGTCCTTCCACATTTCACCATTTGATATACCATAAAGTCACTACATAAAAGGTCAATTATTTCTAAGTTTGAGCATGAAATTTATTGAATTTTGCATAAGCCAAGTTCTCTTCTCAATGATGTGAGTCTGTCCTCTATCAATGGTTTTTTAAAAATATCAGCCACTTGTTTTTTAGTTGGAATGAAATTCAGTTCAATATTTTTGTTGGCAACCTCATCTCTCAGAAAATGATGTCTTATTTTAATGTGTTTGGTTCTTGAATGTTGAATTGGATTTTTTGAATGATTGATAGCACTAGTGTTGTCACATAAGATAGGTGTGTATCCAATGTCAATATTGTAATCAAACAACTGACTTTTTATCCATAATGCTTAAGCTACACAGCTTCCTGCAGCAACATATTCTGCTTCTGCAGTGGAAAGTGCAACCGAGTGTTGCTTCTTGGATGCCCATGACACCATGCAACCTCCTAGAAATTGACAATACCCACTAGTGCTTTTCCTATCAATTTTGCAACCAGTATAGTCAACATCAGAATTTGAAATCAAATCAACATTGCAACCAGTTGCGTACCATAAACCCAAATCAAATAAACCCGAGAGATATCTAAAAATTCTCTTAACTGCAAGCAAATGACTTTCTTTAGGACTAGACTGAGCACAAAGACAAACACTAAATTGCATGTCTGATCTACTGCAGTAAAATATAGGAGAGAGCCAATCATACCTCTGTATTGTTTTGCATCTACCATTTTACCTTTTTCATCATTTTTCAGTTTTATACTTGTGCTCATAGGTGTAGATGCTGGCTTGGCTTGTGTAAACTGAAATCTCTTTAATAGCTCTTTGACATACTTCTCTTGATTGATGAAGAATCCATCTTCAAATCGTTTAACCTGCAAGCCAAAGAAAAATTGTAACTCTCCCATTAGACTCATTTCAAACTCACTGTGCATGTGTTTTGAAAATTCTTCACATAGTGAAGGGTTAGTGGAACTAAAGATAATGTCATCCACATATACTTGAACAACAATTATATAATTGTGAACACATTTTGTAAAGAGAGTCTGGTCCACCTTACCTCTGAAGTAGATTTTACTAACCAGAAAATTGCTCAATCTATCATACCATGCTCTTGGTGCCTATTTCAATCCATAAAGAGCTTTGTGCAATTTGTAAACATTGTTAGGTTTATTAGGAATTTCAAATCCAGGTGGCTGTGCAACAAAAACTTCTTCTTTAATGTAACCATTTAGAAAATCAATTTTGACATCCATTTGAAATAGTTTGAATTTGTTGGAACAGGCATATACTAACAAAATTCTTACAGCCTCTAGCCTACCTACTGGTGCAAAAGTTCTTCAAAATCTACCCCAAATTCTTGATTGTACCCTTTTGCAACCAATCTAGCTTTATTCCTAACCACTTTCCCTTCTTCATTTAGTTTATTCATAAACACCCACCTAGCTCCGATTATTGAATTTTCTAGTTGTTTAGGGACTAGGCTCCAAACATTGTTCCTTTGAAATTGATTTAGTTCTTCATGCATGGCATCTATCGAAGAATTGTCTTTTAGAGCTTCTTCAATGTTCTTAGGTTCCACTTGAGAAATGAATGCTAAATGATCTTGTTCAATAATATTTCTAAAGTGTGATCTAGTTTGAACTCTATCATTCACATTTCCAATCACATTTTCAAGTGGGTGATCTTTTGAATACCTGAAATTTATTACTGTTGGTTCATGCTCAGGAGCTTCTTGAGATCTGTCGACATCAACTGGTTGGTCTGTCGACAACTTCTTGTCAGCTTCTTCTTCAAGTATTTCTCCTTCATCTTCATCATGTCTACAAGCATTTGAATCATTATATTTTTCATGAAGTTCATCAAAGATGACATGTGGAGTTTCTTCTACTATTTTATTCTTTGAGTTAAACACTCTATAAGCTCTAAAATGTTTAGAACATCCTAAGAAAACTCCTTGATCACTCTTGGCTTCAAATTGTCTAGATCAATCTTGTCATTATTATGAATGAAAACATTAGAACCAAAACTTTGAAGTACCCAATGTTTGGTTTCTTACCTTTTAGGAGTTCATATGGGGTTTTCTTCATGACAGGTCTTACCATGGCTCTATTTAATATGTAGCATGACGTGTTCACAGCTTCTGCCCATAAGCTCCTTGAGAGTTGACTTTCCACCAGAAGTGTGCGAGCCATTTCTACCAAGGTTCTGTTCTTTCTCTCTACAACTCCATTTTATTCTGGAGTTCTTAGAGAGGAGATTTCATGTTCAATCCCTTGGTTCCTGCAGAAGTCAGAAAATAGATTGTTGTCAAACGTTCCCCCATGATTAGTAAGAATTGAGCATATCCTATTTGTGTTTCCATGCTCAATCTTGTTAAAGAAATCTTCAAAGTTTTTCAGAGTTTCATTTTTATGAGTTAGAAATTTGACCCAAGTGAACCTAGAGAAATCATCTACAATGACAAAACCAAAATGTTTACCATTGATACTAAGTGTTCTAGTAGGTCCAAACAGGTCCATGTGCAACAGTTCAAATGGTTTTGAAGTAATTATTGGTGCATTGGATTTGAAAGATTTTCTAGTTTGTTGCACATGCATCATAGAAGCTCAATTCTTTAGAAGAGTGAATTTTAGGAAGTCCTTTCACCAATTTCAATCTCATGATTTTATTCAAAACATTGAAGCTGGCATGACCTAACCTACGATGTCATAAAGAGAGTTGATCCTTTTTATTTGCGACAAGACACAAGTTTTCATTTTTGGGCTCATCTAGATCAACTAGATAAATGTTATTGACTCTTTTTCCATAAAACTTAACAGTTCCTAAAGCCTTATCAATTATTTGGCATGCCTCTGAATCAAAAATAACTTTGTGGCCTTTATCACACAATTGACTAATGCTTAGCAAATTGTGATTAAGACCTTCAACAAGCAGCACATTCTCAATGGAGTTAGAAACATCCTTACCTACCTTACCTGTGCCAATTATCTGGTATTATTGTTAACTCCAAAAACAACTTGTCCACCATCGTTTTCAACCAAAAAGCAGAATTTTTCTTTATCTCCTATCATGTGTCTTGAACAGCCACTATCCAAGTACCACTTATTTTGATTCTGGGCTGCTAGGCATTCCTGCAAGGACAAATCAGAAGAAGCGTTTTGGTACCTAAATTACTTTGGGTCCCATGTTTTCATTCATGCTAGAAAGTAAATTCTTTGGAATCCACATTTGTTTACATTTTATCATGCTCATCTTATTCCAACGTTGTAACTCAGTATGACCAAACTTTTTACAAAACTTACGTGCTAGAGTTCGAATTTTTTAGATTCTTTTGTTGTTGTTTTAAGCATGTGAATTTTTGTTGATTTGTAATTTTTTTCCTTTATACAGATTTGTTGGTCTGGATCTATCGATAAACTGCCATACTTGTCGACAGTCCAACTTCTGATATGAGTATCTATTGGCAGGTGCTCTCACTTGTCGACCAGTCAAGTTCTTCTGCTTGTTTTTCTTTTCATTCTGATCTTTGTTTTTAAGATGAACTTGCTTATTTGCACTTGGATTGTGTTGAACAAAAGATGTTGATTCTGACTTTGAAACCCAAGTCCATGTCTAGTTGTATTTGACTGAACACCTAGAACAACATCAAGGTTTTCCTTCCCCTTAACAAATCTTGACAAAGCTTCATTTTTGTCTTTCAGTTCCTTTCAAACTTCTTCCATTTTCTTGTGAGTCTTTTGATTCTCATTTTGAAGTTTTTCAACAGGTTCATTTAGAGCTTGTGTTTCATTTTCTTTTTCTTGAAGTTTTTCTTTCATGCAGTCTATTTCAACATGGAAGTTTTCTTTTTCATTTTTTAGTAAATTTATTTCTCTATTCAGAATTTCAACTTATTCATCAACACTTGGGTTATGTACAAGGTTATTGATTTTCTTTTTTAAGGCTTTGTTTTCATATCTATATTCACATAATTTTTCAAATAGCATAGTATAAACCTCTTCTCATTCTTTAACTGCATAGCTTTCAAAGGAAGAGTTTACCTCATTGGAGTCATCACTCCTTGCCATCAAGCACTTGATTTCATCATCCTCATCATCAGATTCCTCTTGATCATGTTCATCTTCATCTTCATCACTCCATCTTGCCATCATGGCTCTGGGCTTTTTGTATGCAAATTTCTTCTTTATCAGCTTCTTTTTGAGCTTTGGGCATTCACCTCTCATATGCCCCTGTTTTTTGCATTCATAGCAAACAACTATGTCATTTTTCTTATTTGTATCAAACTTGTTTGCAAAATCTCATTTAAGAGGAGTTTTGAGGTTACCTTGTCCCTTCTTCTTAATCTTGAGAAATTTCTTGAATTGTCTAGTCAGCATGGCCATCTCATCATTTTTGCTTTCACTAGACGTTTCATTTTCATCCTTTTCTTGTTCAATTTATTTCTTAGAACATGATGAGGCTTTACTAGAAGAACTTGATGAGGCTTTACTAGAAGCTTTCAATGCAATTGATTTTCTTGGAGTGACCTCAGATTCTTTTCTTGTCAAGTTGATTTCGTAGCTCATTAAAGAACCTATTAACTCATCTAACTGCATTGTTGACAAATCTTTAGAGTTCTCAATGACAATGGCCTTAGTGTGCCAAGAGGATGGAAGAGACCGAAGTATCTTCCTCACTAAGTCACTTTCACTGTACTCTTTCTTAAGACTTTTCAAACCGTTGATAATTATCATGAATCGTACAAACATGTCTGAGATTGTTTCTTCCTTGTTCATTTTAAACATTTCATATTTAAAAACAAGCATGCTTGCTTTGGTTTCCCTTACCTCAGATGTACCTTCATAGATGAGTTCCAATTTGTCCCACATCTCCTTTGCGGATGAGCATGTGGACACTCTCGAATACTCCTTTGGATGCACAGCACACTGCATGATATTCATGGCACTCCAATTCAGAGTTGCCCTTCGAATTTGCTCCCTTGTCCAAGTGTCCTCATCAGCAGGTAGCTCATAAGAGCTTTGCTTACTATCTTCCATAGCTCATAGTCTTGAGCTCTCAGAAATACCTACATATGATTTTTCCAGTAGGTATAGTCAGTTCCATCAAAGAAGGGAGGCCTGGACACTGAGTGTCCTTCAGCTAAAAAACCTTTGCTAGTATTCATCATGCAGAATCTCTCCTGATCGTTAGATCAAGCAATTTAAGCTATGAAATCGGAGAAACCCACTCTGATACAATTGAAGAGTGTGCAGAATTAGTCCTAAAGGGAATCTAGAAGGGGGGTTGAATAGATTACCACCAATTTAAAAATGAAGAACACTTAAATTTGAGATCCATAAAGATTATGGAAAACTGGTGAGAATGTAGATCAAATTCGAGTCCAATTATGTGTGCAGAGTGTGAACTAATTAGCAATGTGAAGGAGTTGAAGCCAATCAACTGTGCCTATCAAGAATCTAATAATGGATCAAAGAACAAACCATAAGACACGAAGATTTAAGGTGGTTCGGATTACACAACTTGTGCATCCTACATCCACCGGCCACACACACATGCCAAACTGCTTATAAGCAAGTTCAACACATACAATCACACACACACAAGACCTGAGATGATCAAGACCTCAGATCAAACCACACATACGTGAATTGAGCACAAGGATTGCTCAATTCAACATCACACACTTGAATTGTAGAAATGAAGTGCAAGGAAGAATTCAGAGTAAAGGGAAACAGATGAAATGGTTGAATTCTTCAGATCCTTCATCCAGATCCTCTTGTGACTTCGAATTGCAGATGATCTGATGTGGGAGCTTGAGCTTCGAAGATGAATTTACTCAAATTTTATCTCCTGAGTCGGATCTCCGGATTGTTGGTCCTTGGAGCTTGAAGTAGAGCATTGGGAAGCCTTCCTCTGGTTTTTCTGAGCTTTGGAAATGGTGTGGAGGCTCCTTAGTCTAAAAAGGAGGCTATATATAGGTGTGTCCTAGTCTCACACAACCATTGGGATTCGTGTGTACGAGAAAAGGACACCCTAATAAAGAGCACATGTTGTTCACGTGTTGGAACTTAATCGGTGGCTGTCGACAAATGCACATCGGCTGTGGACAGCTACTGCAGCAAGTCTGCTATCTAGAACTGTATTCTTGAAGCTTAGGCTGGGCTGTCGACAAGCGCATCCTGGCTGTCGATAGCTACTGCTTGCTTTGATTTTCTAGAACCCTATTGTTGGATGGTCATCACTGGCTGTTAACAGATGTAAGAGTGCTGTCGACAGATACTGCTTGAGGTCATCCATCCAGAAGCTTTTTACTGTGGATTTCTTCAGGTTGTCGACAGGTATGACTGTGGTTGTCGACAACTACTTATGCACTGCCTTTTTCATGTGATCTCCTACAAGAAACAAACATCAATTTAGATATCATGTATTCAATATAGTGTATGCACAATCTTTATGTCATTGTGTCATCATAAAAACATACAATCTTATGAATGTTCGTGCACTCACAACTCAACAAAGTCAAGGGTAAAAATAAAGGTGAAAGCTTAATCTCAAAGATTCTAATAGAGGGAGGGAAAAAAGAGGAAGGAAAATCCTACTTGACTACAGGAGAAATAGAAATCCTCCTCGTCTCCCGGTAAGAGGATCCTACAACAAGGGTTGCAATGGCAACAACAGTAGTAGTTGTTGTAGTAGCAGCAGTAGCAGCAGCAACAGTAGAGCAGCATCCGTAGTAGCAGCAGTACAGAATGATGTACCAGTGAGCAAACACTTCTAAGAGTGAGCAAGGGAAGGGTAAAAATAAATTTTCAGGTGTTGTGCATGTAAGGCACGTAATCACACACCTGTTGCTGTAAAAACTTCCCTTTTTACAGCCTAGCCATGTTTACTAGAGCCCTTAACACGTATGGTGGTACATGTAACCCATTTACACAAGAGGTAAGTGTCTTACATAGCCAAGACTACGTGAGCAAAATATTTCAAAAATGGGTTTCATAATTAGGAGTTAATTCATCTGGATCCTTTGTCCTTATATTTTTGTATCTAAATGATGTCTAATAATGTTGAAATTTCAAACATAAGTTAATTAACACGTTTTACCAATTATGGTGATTTTAGTTTAAATTTTTGAAATAATCCTTCGTCCAATAAAAATTACCCAAAAAATTATTATGTCGACTTAATCTCGATATCTGTGCATCAACAATTCAGGATATTTATGTATTTAAAATCACCACATTTTTTTGAGAATTATGGTGTTGTCGAATTTCAATTTTGTTACCGAATTCTAGTGGCGCTTTGTCGGAGTGCGCACATCTAAAGATAGTACTAGAATTGTATTACTAATATAAAAATATAACTAAAGTAAGGGTAATTATGTCTCATAAAAGTGATTATGATTAATGAATAAAAACCATTACCTTTTTCTCAATTTTGAATATTTATTAATTTGGGGTGTTACAACAAGTTTAAGATGGAGCCAAGTTTGAATAAGTAACTGATTTTCAAGACATCTATCAGTGTCCCTCTAACTAACAAGTTTCCAGATATTAAGAAAAGACTTTTTGCATGACACACTACGCGCCGAGCAGGTGTCCATTGAACGCGCGACATTGTTGATTGTGCAATTCCGTTGTCTAGAGTTCCTTGCACATAGCAACAAGCTCACCTCCTCTAAACTGTCTCACAGATTTAAAATAGCAAAAAGGAACTAGCACAATGGTGAGAACAGGTCATTTCCACGGAGAGGCTGAATAAAGCTTGAATTAAAACTACTTTGACTTGAAATCTCTTCGACAATGCATTAAAAGTGAATATGTAACAACACCGATCAAATCCCTCAAATGCTAAACTATCTATCACTGCTCAAACGCAGGATCACCCTCTGCAACCCGAAGAACTAAACAAGTGCATCGGATCACAGTCTCCCAAACCAACTATTCACAGGAGAAAGAAGAAATGAAATTAACAAAGAAGAGAAGTAAGAAGCAAATTCCACTGAATTAATCTAACTAGACACAGCAGAAATAGAAATAGATTGCCCCATGGATCGATCTCTCAATGATTTGCATAGAACAAATTAGGAACTACTGATCTTAGCTACTCACACAGAAGAAATAATTCAAGTGAACTAAAATAATGCCAAGGATTGAGCTCTTCAACACAAAGAAAATGGAAACTGAATGCAATAAATGGATCTCTCACGGCCTTCAAACTCTCACAGTGAAAGCAAAAGAAACTCCACTCCCGGCAATCTCTAACCAACAACAAAACACAGCAGCAACAATTCTGGCACTGTTCCTCACAGGACAAATCAGAAGAAATGGAAATTAAAGACAAACAACACCACTGGATCGATCTCTCCCCACCAACCTCACAGCTCTGTAATCGATCAGCAACTTGGATCTGGACTCTCCGAAAGTTTTCTGGACGCCAGACAACTCCAGAACAAACCAAGAAATGGGGACTTCTTAGTTGTTCTGCGCAGTCTCTGTAGCACACTCCTTCGGATGAACACAGAAGAAGGGAATTAGATAAACAACACAAAGCATTCTCCAAGATGATCTTGACTCCCCTTCCAGCAAAGAGACAATCAAAACAAAAAAAAAAACTAAACCAAGCAACTCATCTCCCTCCCACATACTAATAAGAAAGAAAAGAGAAGAACAAATAAATTGGCAGAAAAATTACAAATCAAATTCTATACTAAGCCCCACATGCACTACGGAAGAAAGACATGAAGAATAGACAATCCAAACTACAGAAAATTCCCAAAAATGAAATTGAACTCCGGAAACCCCCTCCACTGCTCTGCAGAACTCAGGAAAAAAGGAAAGAAATTAAAATCCTAAAAAGTCGAACTCTCAACTCTCTGAACTACTCTGGAATAACAAAAAAAAAAAACTAATATTAACTCTTAAAAATCAAACCACCAGCCAATCTCTCAATTGCTTTGCTCAAAGAAGAATTACAGAATAAATATTGGAAGACAATTCTCAACAATTGAACTGGCGAAGCTCCTCTCCTACAGATGCTTAACAACTCTCCAAGCTCTGCTGAAAGAAGAAATATACAAGAAAAATGGCAACTAAATATCCTAAGAATTTCACCCGGGGGCCTCCCCTAAGAACTGGAAGAACAGAAAAAATAAAAGCTAAAAAAAAAAATTCTCCGAACCCCCAGGCGAAGAGGACATTGGGGTCTTCTTATAGATGCCCTGGCTGCCTCTGCATGATCCGGATCTGCACTTCTTCACCAGTGCACAGCTTCCATCGGGATTGCCACGCCAGCTTCTCTGCATTTTCTTTCCCGCCCAGATCTGGCCACGGCCAGCTCGCCACCTCAGCTGCTCTGCAGCACCAAATCGCGCAACACACCAACTTCACCTCTGCATCAGATCCGCAGGTGCATGGCACCATCGCACACCGCCTCCATCACCCTGGGTTGGCTGCCACCTCAGCAGGCCCTCTTCCTGCCAGCTCCAGCATCGCACCAGGCCAAAGCTCCAGGCCCAGGTCTGCACCGCCTGGGGCGCGCCGCACCGCCATGCCTCCTGCATGTCCGCTCCACAGATCTGCATCTGCTCCTCAGGCCGCCCGACTGCCTCAGCCAGCACACAGGGGTGCCGCACCGCCATGCCTCCTGCATGTCCACCCCGTGCCCAGCCTGCCTTGCTGGCCTCATCCCAGCCCATCGCACCTGTGCCAGCTCCAAACCGCCATGCCCACCCTTGCACAGCACCGCCAAGCACCAGCCGCCTCTATCTGCCCTCCTCCGAATCCTGCTCCACACCAACCAACCGCCGCTCTGCACATCTGCCCCAAACCGCTTCCAGGAGCTTCTGTTGGACCTGCGGTTAAGAAAGGAAAAGGGTAGTGTGTGAGTATTAAAATATGGCAAAATATTTATTTATTTAATGGGTTTGGGTGGGGGTGTGTGGTCATGATGGTGTTTAGGTGGAGTATTTATTTATGGGATGGTGGGGGTTTTAAAATTTTATTTATTATTTATCCCTATTTATTTACCACTAAAGATATTTACAAGACTATTATTGTAACAATATTTATTTACAAATGACTTTTATTTTTCAAAGTGAATAAAAGAAATGACTTATTTAAATGAAAATCTAACAACTAATATGTTCAAAAATTATTTACAGATGAAATGAAAATTAACATCAAAATGCACATTATTTATAGACAATGACTGTCTAAATTTAACTAATGTATGAATTTAACATAAAAATTTTGTAATTATCATCCATTCCTCCTTAAAGCTCACCCACTCTTACATGCCTTAAGTACAGCACTTTCTCTCTGAAATAGAAAGATATCCTTTCAAATGACTTGCTTTTTAGTTCCACTGTCTAATATATTATTTGATACAAGACTAACCATGGAAAGGAGAAAAAACTTTGCATAGGTATGGTGCTTGCAGACATTTATTGCGGCTATCAACAGGAGCATGAAGCTATCCAAAATAGCCAAGAAGCTAGTGAAAAAGAAGAAGCATTTGAAGATGGTTTTCTCAGTCACAACGATTATATTTCAAACAGTTACATTCCAATAGATAGCTAAAGACTTTGAAGTCTATATATATATTATATATATGAAGTCAAAGTTTGTATGTAAGAGAGACATACACATAGAGACATAGACATAGAGACTTATCCATAAATCTGAAAGAGAGAAAAGAGAGAAAAGATAGCAATATGTCTAAGCAACACACTCCTTGCATTCATTGCTCTCAAAGCCTTCAAGAAGTCTACAATTGGGTGGATTAGAATTCTTAGATCATCTTCTTAGAGTCCACCTTAGAATTAGAAAGAGAGAAGTGCTACAATTCCTCTTCCTTCAGATCTCTTTCTGTTTCTCTGTGCCTACTCAGTTTTTTTTAGCAGCACTCAGTTTGTAACTTCTCTAAGTTGTAACCGACAGGGGGTTTGTTCCATGTGTGTGTTCTCCTTGTGTAGAAGGGAAGACTTACTTGGGTGCAAGTGGTTGTAATACCCCTCTTTAGGAAAGACCAAGTTTTCTTGGTGGTTAGTGAAAATCCTAAGAGGTGCTTGGGGACTAGATGTAGGACTCCTATTTGAGAGGAGATCCAAACCAGGATAAAATTCTTGTGTATTGTTTGTGATTGCTTCCGTCAAGTTACACTTGTTTCACACACAACACACAAGGTATAACATATATGTTAAGTGTTCTTTCAGATCTGAATATCTTTTAATTGGCAAAAAGTTCTATTTATTCCCCCCCCCCCCTCTAGAACATCTAAAGCTCCATCTAGATCTAACACTTCAATTATTCACAACTCTTATTAATTGGTCAAAGTTGTGCATTGTTATCTTCTGCACAATGGCTGCCTAATTGAACTCTCTTATTCTTCATATGTTATTCAAGCATGAGAGAATATGTTGTGGACAATAGTACACTGATCTTGGGTAAAGAAAGGTGCATAGGAGGAGCACAACCCAAAGCCGAACTATAATGTTGTGGTCGTTAGGATCCATGTTTAACGGTTCTAGTGTGGTTCTCATGACCAATGTGGGGTCATAGAGCTTTGGTTGTGGTTTCCCGTGCATGGCGTGGGTGTTGTGGGTCAGAAATCCAGACTCAAATAGCCCACATGTTCACTGGTTGTGAACACGACAGGGTGGGGCGTCATGTTTTGAATGCGATAGTCTCCTGCGTCACGTTCTTTGCACTGCCTTTCTGACACATGGCATGTCGAGATTTTGGAAGGCGAGGGTTAGGTCTATCGCATTTTGAAGGTGACAGGTAGCTACATCACGTTCTTGTTTCTGATTGGGTTAAGTTTGGCCCTCCAGCCAAACAGAGCAGGA